>CM057823.1:46887836-48200336 GCA_030068075.1 Paguma larvata
TTTTTTTTTTTTTCTTGCTTTTGCGAAGTTCACTTGGTGGTGGCCAGGGGCTTTGCTTCCTGCAGCTGCTCGAGGAGCCAGGTTGATGGAGGACCCACTGTCTTCCACCTGTGGTTTCCCAGGTCACACCAGGCTCTCAGCTGGAAGAGAAGGGGTAGAGAATTTAGAGAATCGAGGGGGATTTTAATGGGTCAGGCTGACAGGCCATACCCTTCTGTCAGAGGGCTCAGTCACCGGCTGTACTGACCTGAGGGGAGCGGGGGAAGAGAAATGTAGCCGTGTGCCTGCAGGAGAGGGACGTGGGCGGGACAGTCCCCGGAGGCCTCAGGAGGCTGTGGCACAGGCCAGCACTCTGGAGTTTTGGAAGCTCTCTCAGAACTTCTCACAGGAGGAGGCTGCCACCTCTCTCACGGTACCTCTCTTCCGTCCAGCTTCTCCAAGCTGCGGCCGCTCTGCCAATCCCGTGCAATCCGAGCGACGTGAGCCATGGCTATGTGCCAATAAAGGTATGTGAGCACTCTCTCACGGGCCGCTGCGCGCTCCCTAACCAGGCCACCCACACGGACCTGCAGAGACGTTTGTTACATACTGAGGGTAACCCCACACCCCTGTTTGTAGGAAAATAGTACTTCCCACGGGTATCAGTCCTCAGAAGTCAAGACGTCCGTGTCTTAGGATATGCAAAGCAGTGTGACGGGTGTAGTCAGACTCCCACGGGATGACAGGTTACGTGCGGCCTTGTGTAGCCCGGGGATGCTGAAGGGCATGTGTGTCTGGCCTGTGTTCTGAGGAGAACTGGTTTTTATTCCAACACATACCCATCACACACCGCCTATAGTGTTTGCAAGGGCCAGGTACGAGGGATGCGGTGAGGAACAAGACAGACTCATTCTCAAGGAACCCGGAGTGAGGATAAAGGACGGAAGTGGTCACTAAAACACCCGGTGGTCAGGGCTATGGCAAGGCCAAGGCCATGTGCAGAGGGGCCTCGACTCCTGAGCCAGCCGGCATACTACCGAGCAGGGTGTTAGAATGTCCTAACACCATTCAGTGGATTCACTTTGGAACCTTTCTTAATTTGTCCTTGGTCCCATTTAAATGAGAAAGGACCCAGAGCTACAGGTCAGCTCATATGCTAAACAAGGTGGGACAGTTGCTTTGGAGCCAGACAGAACCAGTTTGAATCCTGGCTTGGGCACCAAGTTTGCAAATGTAGGTACATTTCTTTATTTAATAATTTTTTTAAGTTTATTTATTTAGTTTGAGAGAGACCGAGTACAAGCCAGGGAGGGGCAGAGAGAGAGAGAGAGAGAGAGAGAGAGAGAGAATTCCAAGTAGGCTCCGCAGAGTCAGCACAGAGCCCGACATGGGGCTTGAAGTCACGAAACCGTGAGATCATGACTTGAGCCGAAATCAAGAGTCGGACTCTTAACTGACTGAGTCACCTAGGTACCCCCAGGAGCATTTCTTTATCACTCTGAATCTCAGTGTACGCAGCTTTATAATGAAGTGATGCTAATACCTCCCTTCAGCCTTCTTGTGTGGATTATAGTTGACCCTTGAACAACATGGTTTTAAATAGCACGGGTCAGCTTATATGAGGATTTTGTACAGTACAGAGCTCTAGATGCCTTTTCTCTTCCTTATGACTTTCTCAGATACATTTTCTTTTCCCTAGCTCACTTTATTGTAAGATTCTAGCATATACGATGTATAACACAAAATATATGTTAATCGACTATTATCGGTAAGGCTTCCAGTCAACAGCAGGCTAGTAGTCGTTCAGTTTTTGGGGAGTCAAAAGTAACATGCAGATTTTCAACTATGCAGGTGGGGGTCGGTACCCCTTGTCCCCACCTTGCTCAAGGGTCAGCAGGTAATTAAAATACTGCATGCAGAGTACCCGGCACTTCCAGGCCCTGCTACCCTGGAGGACAGTCCCTCAAGTATTTACTGGGTATTGTTATTTGCTTGGCCCAGAGAGTAATACCGAGATGAATGGAGTGTCTTCCGTGACCTCAGGAATCTTACAGTCTACCGAGATAAGCAAACATTCACAGTTTCATCCTGGGGTGGGGTCCTTGTATGATAGTGGTACCCGGAGTACTTGGGATGGGCTCTGTGAGGGTGGAGCCTGCGCGATGAATTCTCAGCAGCCATGGTGAGGTGGGCAAGGAAGAATAAATGGAAGGTGGATAGAAAGAAAGGGCTGAGGCTACTGGTCAGGGTCATTGTAGCCCCTCCTGTAACCTTGGGTGCTCCTGAAGGGGCGAATATTTCACGAGGTCTCCTCAGACCTCATCTCCAGTACTGATGAGGAGGGAGGGGCTCTTTACCTGGGGCCTGGGGTCTGGGCTGTAACCTTGTGGCTTCAACGCCAAGGACAGGGTTATTCTCATAATCCTCTGAGGCTTGCAGGTCCAGTCCCTTTCAAGGCATTTCTCATTTGACCTTCAAGGAGTGTGATCAGAGCTGCTTTATCAACCCCTCTATCTTCACCCCAAATGAAAGACCTGGGGCGGCCACCTCTGGGGAGGAGCTCTTCCATGTGTCTCCACTGAATACTAGTGCAGTCCGAGCTGGGCTCGATCTTTCTCATTTTCTGGCTTTACGGTCATTTTATTAACCCATCATTTAAAGGATGGAAAAGTACATGCATTTACTGGGCGGCTCAGCTGAGTCCAATACGAAGCGGCGAGAGAGAGCCTTTTAATTAGGATCCACTTACAACGGAGGCAGATGAAGATCATTTCGCTGGACATCAGTACTAGAACATTTTTCACTATAAGGAGCGTAGAATTTACAGTTAAATCCTTCCCTCTGCCAAGTGCGAACCGGAACACTATGGAACAGATTCTGATAAGAAGATTGTAGACCATGAAAGAGTATGTGAAATGTCAGCCAAATGCTTTCTTGAGCAAAATAGCTCATTGGGAGTCGTGAGTGAAACTTCCGGTTTGGAACACGGAGTTTGGAGTAATCGGAGATGACAGCTAAATAGAATTGTTCCAAGTGAATTTCTAGACGGAAAGCTTATTTTTCTCATTTCCTTCCATTAGAAAGTTAGAACACATGCTTTTGGGGAAAATAGATCACTTAGACTCTATATTGCTTTAGTTCGTGTGCTTAGATCGCACAATAATAATTGAAGTAGGTTAAGTACTAAAACAAACAACCCCAAGCTTTCGGTGGCCCAACACCCAGTTTGTTTTCTCTCTTGTAGAACAATCCAGTGAAAGGTGGGAGTGGGTGCTCTCCATGCGGTTTTGCAAGCAGCCAAGCTCCTCTTTCCACTGGCTCTACCTTTCTCAAGGCCCTAACTAGCCAGGGACAGATAGAAAAAGAGGGTGGCTAGAACTCGGTCACATGGCCACAGCTGTTGCGAGGAAGTGGGGGGAGTCTGGAAAATGCTGTCATGTGCCCGGGAGAAGAGAACACAGGCACTGAACTCTAGCAGTCTCTGACACACAGCCTAGAAAGGACAAAAAGTTAGCAAAGCTTGAAAAAGAGTTTACATGCAAGAGATAAATAATTTTTAGGGGCATCTGGGTGGCTCAGTTGGTTAAATGCCTAAATCTTTTTTTTTTAACATTTATTCATTTTTGAGAGAGAGAAGGAGAGAGAGTGAGCAAGGGAGGTGGGCAGAGAGAGCCGGAGACACAGTATCCGAGGCAGGCTCCACACTCTGAGCTGTCAGCACAGAGCCAGATGTGGGGCTTGAACCGACAGACTGCGAGATTATGACCTGAGCCAAAGTCGGACGCTTATCCGACCGAGTCATCAAAATGCCCAAATGCCCAACTCTTGATTTTGGCTCAGGTCATGATCTCATGGTTCATGGGTTCAAGCCCCATGTCAGACTTTGCAGTGACAGTGCAAGCCTGCTCGGGATTCTCTTATCTCCTCTCTTCTCCTCCCCCCGCCCCCAGAATGAATAGATAAATTAAAAAAGAAAGAGATAAACAATTTTTAACAAAACAATCCTGGTAGTCTGTATGTTAACATGAATATTACGCTGCGCACAAAATCAGCCCCAGTTCAAAATATGGAAGACCTGTCAAACAGTACCAGACTTTCAGGGAGGAAGGCAAAGTTGTTTTGTTCTCATTTTTTTCCAACACCATAACCTTCTTTTCAGGCTTCCTATGTTCCTAGGAAAGCTGCCTGTTTTTAACGCACTTTGGTCGGTCGTTTCCTTGAACATCTTCTAGCACTGGGGTCTTGAGCTGAACAAACTGGGCCGTGTGAGGTGTGGCAATACGTGGAGACGGCCTGGGGCAGTCTGCAGAGGGCGTGCCTGGTTCCACCCCGCCTGGTACTGCGGTCACTACCTGCTCACCTCTCTTTTCTGCAGCCTGGCGTGCGTATGCATTTTGTGGAGCTGGGCTCCGGCCCTGCCGTGTGCCTGTGCCATGGATTTCCTGAGAGCTGGTTCTCATGGAGGTACCAGGTAAAGGAAGCTGGGGAAGGTATGCCCTAGCCAGGGGAGGAGAGGGGAAAGTCTAGGTGGTATGGCCCAGAGCGGAATGCCATTAAGAAGGTGAGAACTTAACAGTGGCGCATTGTCTGTAACGTGTGACCATATGATACCTCAGAAATGTTGGGACCAGAGATAGGTCCAGACCTCAGGGCTGTGCTAGCCCATATGCCACTTTTGCAGACTAGAAAAAGGCAGATTCTTCCAGACACTTTATGCCACCTGCTGGGAAGTCTTTGTAATGAATATAGAAATCTGCAAGCTCTTTGCTAGGAAAAGTGCTCTCTTAGATGTAGTGTTAGATGCAGTACACGAGCCCTACCACTGTCCATGGCTGCCCTATCCAGGTGGGTTTGTTCCAGCCTCGTGGCAGTGATCCCAGATAGTGCCGCGTGGCACTTTGAGTTGAGCCATTTGCAAGAACGGGGATAGAAGGAAGCAAAGAAGGAGTGTTGGCGGAAGACTGATGAGGCCACACCTGAGTGTCCCTGAACCGTTTGTTTTCTAGATCCCTGCTCTGGCTCAGGCGGGCTTCCGGGTACTAGCTCTGGATATGAAAGGCTATGGAGAGTCGTCTGCTCCTCCTGGTAGGTTAGCTGTCTCACAGCTGTTCCCTGTTGGCTCTGCCTTCTGTCTGAGCTCTTCAACTGCACTGACTTCCCCGGGCCCAGGTCGGAGCAGGCAGCCCTTCAAGGGGGTCTGACTTCGCCCTTCCTCTCTCCTTTAGTGGCCTGTGTCTATGTACTTTGGGCCCAGACATCCCTGCTCTGTGTACTCTGAATGATACAAGAAGCCCAATGGCCTGTGTCCTGAGGAAGTCTCCCACTGGTCTGGGAGAATATAGGGTATTGGATGCACCATCCAGCTACAGAACTTTTCCACTCTGTACTCCTTAAATGCTAATTCCCCATCCCCCCACCCTAGCCCCTGGCAACTACCTTTCTCTCTGTCTATGAATTCGACTGCTCCAGGCATCTCTAAGTAGATCGATCATACGATATTTATCCTTTTGTGACTGGCTGATTGCACTTAGCGTAATGTCTTCGAGATTCATCCACGTTGTAGCATATATCCCAATGTCCTTCCTTGTTAAGGCTGAATAATACTTCATCGTATCTATAGACCACATTTGGTTTATCCATCTGTTCGTCAACGGATATTTACGTTGCCTCCACCTTCTGGCTAATGTGAATAATGCTGCTATAAATATAGAAATGCAAATATCTTCTTGAGTTCCTCTTTTCAGTTTTTTGGGGTACATACCCAGAAGTGGAATTGCTGGATCACATGGTAATTGGTAGGCCAGATTCTTAACCCAGGGTCTCTGGATCCCAGATGGAGTCTAAGGATGGGCATCGGGGGCCTCTGAACCCGAGTCTGTGTGTGGGTTTATGAGCACTTTCCTGGGGTGAGGGAGTCTACTGCTTTATCAGTTTCAGTGGGGTTCTCAGCCCCAGACTGTTAAGCTCCCCAGGTGGAGATAGGAACACGTTCCAGCCAGGCATGCAGCAGACCTGTCCCTCCCAATGTCAGCCATGCTGTCAGCCATGCTGTTGTTAGCTATGGCCGTCAGTGAACCAGACCAGCTGCTCACCACCCCTTCTCTGAGCCGCTTCCCCCATGTTCACGTCAAGCCTATTGTGTCGAGTTTGAAGCCAGCTGACGTGAACTGGTCCTCAGGTGACCACAAACCAGGCCATTCAGCCTGCCATGGCAGGGGAGTGCCTCCATGATTGTTCCCTAATTGTCATGGTATCGACTTAGTGGCTGCTTACTGCCTCTTGAGTGATGCAGAGGCACTTTTGACAAAAAGAAAGCTTCTAGTCCAAACACCTAGGAAAGACATTTAAGGGTTTCTCCCCCCTCTAATTTAATTATTAAAATGTTTATTTTCATTCATCTCTGCTATGGTCTTCCCTGAATCCCCTAAGCATAACTTAGTAATTAATTTATCATTCAAGCTAGAACACTATTAAAAGAAATATTGTTAGTAATAACACACAAACCAAACTGTTCTGGACAAATTGGGATTTACACATACCTTAATTATAACTATTTTTTAAGAAAATAATAATTTCCATGTTAACTTGCTGAAGATCATACGTAACATGTATTCTGAAGCCAAGCATGATGATCTGGAATGCATGCAAATGCGTTGCAGATCATTTGTATATAAATTTCATATCATTTGGCAATAGATTTTAAGTAACAAATTATTTTCCTTTAAAATTGTGAAGCTGTTGTCCCACTATTTTCTGTCTTCCCTTGTTGCTACTGAAAAGTCCCACACCATTCTGATCCGTGAGGCTTTCTATGTGATCGTTTTCTTTTTCCTCACCCGTAATACCTTTAGAATCTTTTTCTTTATCTCTCTGTGTTTTAAATTTTATGATATTATACCATGATCTGGGTCTTTTTTCATCCACTTTTCTAGGTACATTTATCTTTTAGTTCTTGTAAGTTTTCTTGAATTATTTCTTTGATTGTTTTTTTCTTCTATTTTCTCTTTTTTTTTTTTTCTTTCTTTTTTCTTTTTCACTTCCAGAATCGCTATTATTATTAAAATGTTCACACCACCTAACAGATCCATCGATCTGCAGGTTCAACAGAATCCCTATCAAAATCCCAATGGGAGTTTTTACAGAAATAGAAAAAAACAATTCTTCGGATCATATGGATCCACAAAAAAAAATCCCAGAGAGTCAAATCAGTCTTTAGAAAGACCAAAGCTGGAGGACTCACACTTCCTGATTTCAAAATACATTGCAAAGCTACAGTAATTGAAACAATGTGGTATTGGTATAAAGATGGACATATGGCCAATGGAACAGAGTAGAGAGCCCAGAAATAAATCGACACACGTACCGTCAGCTGATCTTTGACAAGGGAGTCTAGAACATACGTTAGAGAAAGGGCAGTCTCTTCAACAAATGATGCTGGGAAAATTGCATATCCACATGCAAAAGAATGAAAATGGACCCTTCCCTTACACCATACACAAAAATCAACTCAAAATGGATTAAAGACCTAAATGTAAGACCTGAAACTAAAACTCTTAGAAGAAAGCATAAATGAAAAGCTTTGTGACATTGACCTTGGCCGTGATTTCATGGACGTGACCCCGAAAGCATAGGAAACAAAACCAAAAATAAACAGGTAGACTACATCAATCTAAAGATTTAATAAGGCATATATTTTTGTGGCCAAGGGGCCCTCTTAGTTTGTTGGTAATTTTCAAGCATGTTAATTAATCGTATTTATTTTTAATTGCAGAAATAGAAGAATATTCCATGGAAGTGTTATGCAAGGTAAGAGATCTTTGGGTAACATTTGTAACATGTTTTCTGTCCTGGTGTTTTCATCGATACGAGATAGAAGTATGGGTAGTCATTGAATCCTATGAAAGCATTTTACAACATTTGGGTATAAAATCTTACTGAAAGTGAAAATGGTATTTCAAAATGATAGTCAACACTTACTGTATATCGAGTACAGTTCCAAGCATTAGATGGAAGAAGAAACTGAGTCACGAGGAAGTGAAGTAATTGCCTGAGGTCAACAGCCGGGAGAGGCAGGTCTGAACCCTGCCACAGCTCCCACCACCCTCCTCGTAGTCACACCCTGACTTCCCTTTCCATCCCGAGGATTTTATTTTTTATTTTTTTTTATTTAACAGAAAATGTGTTTTAATGTTTGTTTATTTTTGAGACGGAGACAGAGCGCAAGTGGGGTAGGGGCAGAGAGAGGAGACACAGAATCTGAAACAGACTCTAGGCTCTGAGCTGTCAGCACAGAGCCCAGTGTGGGACTTGAACTCAGGAACGGCGAGATCATGACCTGAGCTAAAGTTGGATGCTTAACCATCTGAGCCAGCCAGCCACCCCTAGTTTTTAATTTTTTTTAGAGAGAGAGAGGTGCAAGTGAATGAGGGACAGAGAGAGAGAGAGGGAGGGGGGGAGAGAGAGAGAGAGGGAGGGGGGGAGAGAGAGAGAGAGAGAGAGAGAGAGAGAGAGACAGAAACAGGGCTTGTGCTTTTACCTGAAGCCAGGCTCACGCTCACCTGATGTGGAGTGACCTGAGCCGAAGTCAGATGCTTAACAACTGAGCCACCCAGGCGCCCTCCATCCTGAGGATTTTAAAAATCACTTTATTTTGATAAAGATGTTGTTGGCCAGACCTAGGGAGTTGGTGTGTGAATTGGTAACTGCAATGGTGCTCCCATTCTAGGTGAAGCGTAAGCACCAACAGGGAGGGGACCCTCATCTCAGGGCTTTCAAGGGGAGGCCAAGGCTGAGGTGGGGAGACTGTGCCCCAAGGTTCGGTCAGCCCTTGGGAAAAGCAGAAGCTGGGGAAGCCGAGGGGAAGAAACAGCCTCTTATTGACCGAAAAGCTGGCGATGCCGCTGATGAAAATTATAAGACTCCATCTAGGAGTCATAGCTCCGTTTGGACCTCCTCCCAACCAGGCCCACACGCAGGCTTTGGCACCTCATAAGAGGAGCATCGCTAAAAGCTTACTTTTCGTTTGGGGTTGTCCTTCCTTCCTCAGTTTCTGAGTCTTTACCTCTTCCACTCTGCCACTTCTTTTTTTTTTTTTTTTAATTTAATGTTTATTTATTTTTGAGAGACATAGAGGCACAGCATGAACAGGAGAAGGGCAGAGAGAGAGGGAGACACAGAATCGGAAGCAGGCTCCAGGCTCCGAGCCGTCAGCACAGAGCCCGACGCGGGGCTCGAACCCACAGACCGCGAGATCATGACCTGAGCCGAAGTCGGCCGCCCAACCGACTGAGCCACCCAGGCGCCCCCACTCTGCCACTTCTGATCTTGCTCATGTCTCCCCGGAAACCCTGCCGAGATCTCACTAGTAACCCTGTGGGGCGGGGGAGAGGGGTTCTCCCCATCCCCCTAATGTCCCCTAATTGGACTTCGACTTGTTTCTGTCAAAATTGGTTCTTAAGACAAATAAATCGGATCACTCGACATTATTGCACTTCTGAAGAAAGTCGTTTTACTAAAACAAACGAGATACAATGGAAGGCTCCTGGCCTCCAACTCCACCCTTTAAAAATCATTCGTACGTCCACTACTAGGTATTCACCCAAAAGAATTAAAAAAGTATGTCCATTGCAAACCTGGATGTGAATGTTCACAGCAGCATTATTCCCAAGAGCCAAAAAGCGGAAACAGCTCAAATGTTCATTAACTGATGAACAGATAAAAAATGGGTGACCTGTCCATACAGTGGAATAGTATTCAGCCATAAACAGGCATGAAATCATGATGGATGCTGAGAGATGAACGAACCTTGAAAACATTATGCTAAGATAAGCCGGTCACAAGTGGCCACATATTGCATAATTTCATTGATAAGAAATTTCCAGAAATGATATTACTCGGTTGCCGAGGGCCAGGGAAATGGGGGACTAACTGTTCGTGGGCACAAGGTTTCTTTTTGGCGTGATGAAATGTTCTGTGACTAGATAGCAGTGGTGAGCTCACAACTCTGTCACCACACTAAACTCTGTCGAATTGTATAGTTAAACAGGTGAATTTTCTGGCATATGAGTCATCGTTCAATAAGGCCGTCGTTTGAAAAATTATCCGCACAATATTTATAACATAAAATTTTATTTAAAACCCCCTGCATAATCTGTTTTTTAAATAACCTGCATCAACTTTAAATATAGTGTGAATAAGAAACTGAATGGAGAGCTGTACTACTGCTTATCTTCAAGTGCTCACAAAAATCCTTTTCTCAACTACGCCCCTCCCTAAATATATTGAAAACTTTTTTTTTCTCAACCTCAAGTCCGTAAATTTATGTGCCAGTGCAACATACGACTGCTGTTTTAGAATAAGTACCTTTAGGGGGCGCCTAGGGGGCTCAGTCGGTTAAGTGTCCGACTCCGGCTCAGGTCATGATCTCATGGTTCGTGGGTTCGAGCCCCATGTCAGACTCTGTGCAGACAGCTCAGAGCCTCAAGCCTGCTTCAGATTCTGTGTCTCCCTCTCTCTCTACCCCTCCCCCATTCAGACCCTCTCTCTCTCTCTCGGTGTCTCTCTCAAAAAGAAAATAAACATTAAAAAAAAAATTCAGAATAAGTACCTTTAGGGAACCATGAACCTATTCTGTGTATGTGTGTAGTCTTAGGATCCCAAATTAGGGGTGTTGGAATGCAACATAGCGATAATGGTATGTTCTCAAGTTCATTAATGTTGGGAGGCTTATCTACACCCAGCTGCCCCTTTCATTGTGTGTGACCTTGAGTAAGTCATTTAACCTCTCCAGGTCATGCTGTCCAGTGTAAACGCAGTGAGGGGGGTGCACTTCATGCTCTCAAGGCCCCTCTTCATCGGAGTGTGGTTCTCAGTTTTGTGGCATGAAATAGCAAAAATTCAACCAACTAAAGATCTAATTGGTTCTATGAATTGATTCATAAATCAGACAGCGTCCGTCTAGCAAGTAGAGGGGAGCTCCAAGGGGCTACAGAAAAGAAAAGATTGCTAAAGGTGGAGAGGGAATGGAAAGAAGGAAATTATTAGCAGGGAATCATCGTTCTAGGCAAGGTCGCCCTTCTAAGGGGAGCAGAAGGAGTCTCTCAGTGATTTCCTCGTGCTGACCAGGAAATTCCCATATTGACTGTTTAAAGGTTACATTTAGGGGCGCCTGGGTGGCTCTGTCGGTTAAGCACCAACTTCAGCTCAGGTCATGATCTTGTGGTTCATGGGTGCGAGCCCTGTGTCGGGCTCTGTGCTGACAGCTCGGAGCCTGGAGCCTGCTTCGGATTCTGTATCTCCCTCTCTCTCTGCCCTTCACCTGCTCATGCTCTGTCTCTGTGTCTCAAAAATAAATATTTAAAAATAAATAAATAAATAAATAAATAAAATAAAAAAGGTTACATTTATAGGAAGTTGAAACTGTATTGATGTTGGTTTTCTGACTTGGGGCCTTCACCTAAGTGATGGCATTTTAGGCCTGTGGTTTTCTTTTTAAGAGTAGGATGTGGGGGTGCCTGGGTGGCTCAGTTGGTTAAGCATCCGACTTCAGCTCAGGTCATGATCTCACGTTCGTGAGTTTGAGCCCCACATCAGGCTCGGTGCTGACAGCTCACAGCCTGGAGCTTGCTTTGGATTCTGTCTCCCTCTCTCTGTCCCCCCCCTGCTTGTGCTGTCTCTCTTTCTCTCTCTTTCTAAAATAAATAAACATAAAAAAAGAAGAAAAAAAGAATAGGATGTGGAAATAACACTGAACTAATCTTCAGTGTCTCCATGGTTAACTGCAGAGTGAAAAGAAGCTCTCTGGTGTCTCTTATAAGAACTGATCCTATCTGATCTGGACCCTACCCTCATGACCTCACTGAACCTTAATTACGTCTGTAAAGACCCCGTCTTCAAATGCTATCACACTGGGAATTAGGGCTTTCACATGTGACTTTTGAGGGACACAAACATTCAGTTCATAACACAAGACTTTCTGACTCTGTAATATAGCCTCCTTCCAATAATCGTTCCCGTCTTTGGGTGGGGGAAAGATGAAAATAAAAATCATTAAACTCATAACCTAATTACATCAATACTGTATATCTACACTTAAAAAAAAATAACAAATTGTGCATATTTTCACCAAGGGAACCTGTCATCTGTACTTGCTTTCCAATGTTTTTCAAGGGAGCAGTGAGGGGCTGGCCCGTCGCTCCCTACCTACAGAGGTTGTCGCGTGGCCCGGGGTTTTCTGGGCAGGCATGGGAGCTGGGTAGCAAAAGGAGCCAGAAAACCTTTAACATTCTTTCCTTTGAAGCTGTCGCTGGCTGTAGGAAGAACTCTGTGTCGTGTCCCTCCCCCCCCACCCCCCCTCACTCCGCCAGAAAGGACGTCCAGCAGAACCGAGACCACAGTGGAGAATATCTGAACACTTTTTAATGCTCTTAGGGCTCTGTGGGGAAGTCCTTTGTCTTCCCCCTGTCTCCTGCTGTCCTGAAGTTTCCATCTCCTTGCTTAATGTAGAAGAACCAAAGATAGGCCTCACCCAGAGAAGGAAAAAAAATTGCCTTTCATTTTGGAAGCACCTAAAACAGTAGGTGACGGAAATACAATGACATATATTTTTTAAGTCTTCGAACTTTTATGGTGCAAATCTCCACAGCCTCCAGAGAGGGTAGTGATGTGGGAACTTCCCAACCGGTGGAAAGAGGGGAGGAATCAAGGGACTGGGAAATATTTAAAATAACACTGTTGGTCACATGGCAAACCAGGATAGCTTTGAAGGCTTTGATGTTGAATTTTTTTTTTTTTAATTTTATTTGAGAGAGAATGAGAGGAAGCACAAGTGAGAGAGGGAGGGAGAGAGAGCATTCCAAGGAGGCTCTGTACTGTCAGCCCAGAACCTGACACGGGGCTCGAACCCATGAATTGTGAGATCATGACCTGAGCTGAAACCAAGAGTTGAACACCTAACGGATTGAGCCACTCAGGCGCCCCTAGATGTTAAATGTTTGAAATCAGATAGACTTAGAATCAGTCCCAGTTCTGCCTGACTAGCTGCGCGGCCTTGGCTGCATTTGACCGTTTGGCCGTTGTGAGCCTCAGTTACCTCATCTGTAGAGTGGAGATACCATTTCCTCTCCGCAGCTTTGCACGAGGGGAAAGGAAGTGAATTGAGTGGCCAAGCTGGGGCTCCAGAGATAGAGCCCCAGTGACTTTTTAATTATAGCAAGCGGAGGCGCCTCACACGGGCTCCGGTAATAGGGAGTAGTGTTGACAAGTCAGGCAGGACCATATAGGAGGGGTGAGGCAGGGAAGCCGGAAGTCGGTGTGGCTCTCTGCAGGGGTGTTTCAGTTCTCTGATTCATTCTGTCCTACCCTCCCCCCATCCCCAGCAGGATTCCCCTGCTTGCTCGTTTGGTACCTGGCCCAGTATGAAATCCCCAAGTCCGATTCTAGATGACTCCTCTTCAGTACCTCCACCCATCTTAGACACCTTTTCTAGACCCCGTGCTGGCTGGCGGGTGTGGCCAGGTGCCCCAATCTGTGCTACAGGACAAGGGGCAGGAGCCTGCTGTCCTGCTGGGGAAGGCAAGCTGCCAGCCCTCTGCACAGCAGTTTTCTTCCTCTTTCTTTCTCCCGGGAGGAAGCCATGATTTCTGTCTTATGATGGATGTGGTCCAGTTAGGGATGTGCACCGACATACCTTGAGGAATTCGCTGTGCGTGTCTGGGGTCAGCCTGGTTACTGAGAGGGTGCTGGAAAGGGAAAGGAGAGAACGTTGTATTTGTGTGCTCAGGCCGCCATAACCAAGTCCACAGACTGGGCGGCTTTAGCAACAGAAATTTATTCTCTTGTCATTCTGGAGGCTGGAAGCCTGAGATCAAGATGTCGGCAGGGTTTCATATGAGGCTTGCTGGTGACCGTTTCTCCCCTGTGCCCTCACATGGGCTTCCTCCATGTGTGTCTGTGTCCAAACCTTTTGTCTTATAAAGACACTGGCCAAGTTGGATCATGGCTCACTCTGATGACCTCATTTTAACTTACTCGTCTCTTTAACGGCCCTGTCTCCAAATACAGTCACATTCCAAGGTCCTGGGGTAGTGGAAGGGTTAGGATCTCAACACGTGAATTTGGGGAAGACACAATACAGCCCATAAAAAGGCAGATACAGTAAATCTAATCTTGAAGGACCTGAGGTGGGATGTATACAATTTCTGATTTTTTGTCTTTTCTTTCTTAGGAGATGGTAACCTTCCTGGATAAGTTGGTAAGTCATTATTTTGAACTGATCTCTGGAGAATTCTGTTTGGGTGGGCAATTAAAGATGTACCTTTGTTTTGTTTGTTTTTTTGAGAGAGAGAGAGAGAGAGGCAGAAGGAAAGGGGAGGGGAGAGGGAGGGAGGGGGAGAGAGAGAGAGAGAGAGAGAGATTCTTAAGCAGGCTCCACACCCAGCGCAGAGCCCTACACGGGGTTCGACCCCACTATCATGAGATCATGACCTGAGCCAAAATCAATAGTCAGACGTTCAACCGAATGAGCCCAAACCGGGTTTGGGTTGGGTGTCCCTCCTAGGCCCAGGCAGTCCTGGGACACATGGGAAGGAAGCCGGGCCCTTGCAGGTGAGGGAGTCGTCCGCCTCTGGAGGGGTAGCTGAAGCCATTGAAGTAGATGTGTTCCCAAGGACAGGCCTGGGGGCTGAGCCGTGAGAGAGGGGGAGGAGGGGCTCGACTCCGTGAGTGAGAGAAGAATCTGGAAAGCGTAGTGTCACAGAGGCCCAGGGAAGAACATTTTAAAGGAGACTGTCTGATGCTGTGGAACAGTCAGAAGAGTGACAGCCGAGAGGGAAAAAAACTATTATTAGTGACCATAGCCTTTAAGAGGGAAGTTTCAGTGGACTCAGCGGTAGCAGGGAAGAAGCCAGGTTGTAGGGACTTAGGAAGGTCCCCGGGCACGTGACTGGTATAGATCACTGAGAAGTTGGACACAAAAAAGACAGAAGTGAGGCAGGGAGCTGCTTTTCAAGATGGCGGGGAGGCTGGGGCATCTCCGAAGGGCCCTCGTGCGGCTGACTGGGGCCAGCAGGGTGGGGTGGAGGGGTGAGCCCGATTTTAAGCTGGGGAAGCCTGGGTTTGAATTACCATCCATGTGGCCTTGGGCAAGTCGCCTAACAACTGTGAGCCTGTCCTTCTATTTGTAAACCTTGTATTCGACAGTTATTGGAAGAATTGCAGACAATGGGTATACACGCTTAGCACAGCATCTGTGACATAGTAGGTCCTCAATAAAAGGGATCTGTTGTCACCCATCGTCAGAAGCAACAGAAGAAAGGAAGATACAGATAGAGAGGGAGGGATTTAAGATGCCTCTGAGGTTTTAGTGGTAAGTTAAGGGAGGGAAGATCCCAAAAGAATGGGGAGAGAATCATAGTCACTCAGTGAAAGATGAACATGGAACACAGGAGGTAAGTCATACTAACTCGAAGACACAAAGTAGAGAAAGGTGAAACAAACTTTGATTTGAGGGAAGATAGAGCGGGAGATGATTTGTGGCCGGTGGCCCTAGTGTTCTAAGAAAATGTGAGAGACAGTCACCTGCAGAGGCTCTGTGGGGCTGGTGTGTGTGGGAAGGGAGGGCTGACGAGGGTGGCCGTTGGAGTAGCTACTGCGTGGCCGGGGGAGGAGGAGTCCTAGAAAGTGAAGGAGAGGATTACCAGCTGAGGGGTTGGGCCTTTCGAGAGCGCAAGGCATCGGGCTCTGAGCACCGCATCCCAGAAACCTGCCCACATTCAGCTCATGTCTTTATCCTTCACCAGGGGATCCCTCAAGCGGTGTTCATTGGCCACGACTGGGGAGGCATGCTGGTGTGGACCATGGCTCTCTTCTACCCGGAGAGAGTGAGGTAATTAGGCTGCAGGCATCCAGAATTTGGACTTGAATTCCTGTTAGAATCCTTCCTCAGGTCTTGAACCGCAGTCAACTTCTTGAAAACAAATAGATGATCTCGGAAGGCACCATGTAGCTTCTCAGTGCTCACTGGCACATTCATAAAGAGTTAGTGTCTTAGGAAGCAAGGCCTGTAGGAGATGTAGGAGAATGGGTAGACTTTTGGGGGGAGTGCGCGAGGCCACAAGGGTGGTGGCGTCATAGAGCTGAGTGCCAGGAGACACTTCAGCCCTGGACCAGGAACGAGGAGAGGTGGCTTTCAGTTTTGCCGTGAACTGGCTGTGTGAGGAATCACTTCACCATGAGGCCTTCGTTTCCTCAATGACAGCATGGTAATGGTAACTCCTTGTGACTATATAACCTGCAAAATGCTATGCAGGCGTCAGGTTAGAATGGCATTTTGTGACCACCGTCACTTCGTTCGCACTCGTTCTTAGAATGGCATCAGGTCACCAGCAGGAGCTTTCAGAGAACAGGTTTTGAACCCAGAGAGCCAGGTGGTCCTCTAGCCATCCCCTAGTTGTGCTGGCAACTGTAGTTAAAAGTGCGTGTGACACTTTAACTTGAAATAGGCTATAGTTAAAGTTAACTTGAAATAGGCTGTAGTGTGACACACTTTAACTCCAGCCTATTTCAGCCTGGGATCTTAGCAAATTAAATCAATATCATCCTTAGCAGCTATCTCTAGTTCCCTAACTAATCCAGTTACTTTTTCTTTCGTTGAGTTTATAAGAACAGAAACACTGGAGAACTTTGTTCAGCTCAACATCAGCTCAAATGGTAGGATGATATTAAAGACCAAAATAAATCAAACACTTCCTGAAATGTTTTAAAAGTTTTTGCACTCTTGTCCCTCTGATCTTGTTAGCTTCTCTCTCTGTCCTCTCTTTCATTCAGAGTTGAAATAAGAGCTCGGTTCTTAGCAATTGGGTCACTAGAAAGTTGCTGTATAGACTGTATGAGACGCTTCTTGAAGGGGATAAAAGGAACTAGAACAACAAATTTATGATCTCTACCTTGAAGGAAGCAAAACACCTTCTTGTTGTTTTTTTAAACTTAATCTCTCTCTCTCCCTTGAGACTTTGAAAATATTGAACATGAGCCATGAGTGAAGTTGTGCCCAGAAGAACGTTAGGTCTGGGTTACACAGGCAGGCTCTGGGTTCCTGTTCCTCGTCTCATTGTTTCGCTTCCATCCTGTCTGTCATTAGTTTGGTAGTAGTTGCTCCTTCTCCATCTACACGCATCAAAACAGCCCTGTTGCTGCATTCCTGGAAGAGGGGGAAGGAGCCAGGACCCCCTTCTGGGGCAAAGCTGGCTTTTAAGAACATTGTTGGCATTGGGGTGCCTGAGTGGCACAGTCGGTTAAGCATCGACTCTGATCTCGGGTCAGGTCAGGTCATGATCTCACAGTTTATGAGTTCAAACCCGCATCGGGCTCTGCATTCATGGCATGGAGGCTGCTCGACCCCCCCCTGATCTCGGGTCAGGTCAGGTCATGATCTCACAGTTTATGAGTTCAAACCCGCATCGGGCTCTGCATTCATGGCGTGGAGGCTGCTCGAGATTCTGTCTCTCCTCTCTGCCTCTCACCGCTTGTGCTCTTTCTCTCTCTCTCCAAATAAATAAACTTAAAAAAAAAAAAAAAGAATATCATTGGCATTGATATTCCCCTTCTAGCCAAATAATGAATGAAAGGGGGAAAAAGCCCACCTTTAATGTGGAATATTTCTTTAAATCCTTCGTTTTGGCCTTCTACTGAGATAAATTGCAGAGATCTATTTAATGTAAGATCGATTGAATTTGTTTGGCCAAGAATACCTTTTTATATCCTTTCTCTGACAGTCCTCTAAAGACTCTGCTCCCAAAAGGAGGCTGTGGTTTAGCTTCTTCCAATCTTAATGCAGTTGGCAGCAGCATTTATATGCTAACATCTCATGTGATAATTTTTTATATATGGAATAAACTGTATGTCAAGGCAATTGAAAAGAAAATCCTATTCAGCTCAGAGTGTTAAGCAAAAACTAGAATTTCTTGACTTGTGATTTAATTTCTGCTTAAAATAGGCTCACTGTGGTAACGTTGGAAACCTTTAGACATCAGTGTAACTTATTTCATAGCCAAACCTGTGCTGTCTTATGGTGGCTATTGAACATTTGAAATGTGGCTGGTTTGAATTGAGATGACTCTATGTAGGAAATACCTTCCAGATTTCAAAGAGTTGATACCAAAAAAAAAAAAGGTAAAATATCTTATTAATAATTTTTTATTGACAGCATGTTGAAATAATTAATATTTTAAATCTGTTGGGTTGAATATTAAATTATTTAAATCAGCATTAGATTTCAAATTAATAATTAGTATTAAATATTATTTTAAATTAATCTCACACGTTTCTTTTTACTTGTTTTAATTGGCTAATAGAAAGTGTTAAATTATACGTGTGGCCGGCATTGTATTTCTGTTTGTTGGCACTGGGCAAACCTCACCCTGCTTTCCCCGATTATTTCATTTGTCCTACTAATCCTGTTCCTCCTAATTTATGTCTCCTCCAGATACTCTCTCCTCCCTGCTTCTCTTTTGGGAAGGAGTTTCCCTAGGATCACAGTGGGCACGGGGATCCCTTCGCCAGAGTACCCGTGGCCCGGGTCGACTTGTCAGTCCTGCCTTCGTGTGGCCGCTCAAATCCACCCATCTCTTTTATTCCCGGGTCTGTTCCCCCTGGATGACTAATGCTGTGGTGTGCTGGCCCTCTCCTTGCTTTCTGATGTCCCTCTCTGCGTCCGTGTCATGTATTACTCCTTGACCCGTCACTTCCTGACTGCAGCTTCAGTCTACTCTCCCCTTTTCTCAGAAGCTCTCGTGGTTGTCTTGGTTTTCCGCAGCATCTAATCCAGGCTTAGGGCCCTTCATGCCCAGGCTCCCAGCCATCTTGCTGGCTTTATTTCACAAGATGCCCCATTAAACACTTGGCCTTTGGCCACATAGATTCTTTGCCCTGTGGAACTGAGCCACAAGCTTTGCCCCCTTGTGGAATTTGCTCATGCTACCCCATGATGTTTCCCTTACAGTATCATTTCCCCTCTCCTACTCTCTCCCACCCTTAAAAACCAAGTTCAGATGCTCTTTTTTCCATGAGATCTTCCATGATGCCCAAATCTAGAAACTTTTCGTCTCCTTGAACTCCCATGCTGCTTGTGTTAGTCTTAAGGCTCATATCACAGTCCATCGTGTAATATAGTCATGGCTATATTTGTCTAGCCTTTTAAAATTATAATAAGCTCATCAAGTATTGATTTTATATATCTTCTCTCCCTTAGTATACAGCATAAAATTAACACAGAGTTAAGGGAGTAAAGGAAGGAAGGCAAAAATGAATACATTAAAAAAATTTTTAATGTTTACTTATTTTTAAGAGAGAGACAGAGTGCGAGTGGGGGAGAGGCAGAGAGAGAAGGAAACACAGAATCCAAAGGAGGCTCCAGGCTCTTAGACATCAGCACAGAGCCCGACACAGGGCTCGAACTCACAAATTGAGAGATCATGACTTGAGCTGAAGTCGGACACTTAACCAACTGAGCCACCCAGGCGCCCCAAAATGAATGCATTTTTTAAAACTAAAATATAATCAAGGTTGACATGCCACGCATAGCGTGTGTGTGTGTCTTTGTCTAAGGCAAGAAGGTGAGAAATACTTCAGTGGGGAAAAACCCACCGGCCTGGGAGCCAGGAAATTGGACTGCTGACCCCGTTCCGTCCCCCACTGCGAGTATGAGATCTCGTGCTCATCCTTTTCCTGCTCTGACCTTGCGTTTTGAAGTGTAAGGTCCTTTCTGGTTCTTACGCACTGTCTTCTTACAAGGCCTACATCTTGGTGTCTTCTTTCTACAGGGCAGTGGCCAGTTTGAATACTCCCTTCATCCCGGCAAATCCCCACGTGCCCCCGATGGAGCAAATCAAAGCCAATCCTGTTTTCGATTACCAGCTCTACTTCCAAGAGCCAGTAAGTTCGGGCTCCTGAGAGCAGCGATCCCAGCAAGGTTTTTGTTCTTCTTTCCCCTTTCTCTCTCCTCCTCCCCATTGACTTGATTTTCTCTGTGCTGGATAATTTTCCATTAGTCAGAAACGATTTTACACCTGGGCTCAGGGGAAACTGACTCCGCAGCCCAGCGGGTCCTTTCCAGGTGACAACACGTTTCTCTGTGTGTGCATTTAGGGTGGCGGGGGGCAGGGGGCAGGGGTGATGGTGCAGTGGGTTCTCCTATTTCTCTGAAATTGTGGAGTCGGGGGCTGAACACAGGTCTGGAGCTGCCCTCTCTTAGTTCTGTGCCTGAGAGCCTGCTGAAGCCCACCTCTTGTTGGGGACAGCTCCTGGACTCTTGCCAGGGCCCTCGTACCTCACTTGCTGAGGAGTGAGGTTCATGATTACAGGGAGCACCAGAGCCTAAAATCTCTGCACCAGGCCCCAAGTGTGTTTTGAGATACGTAGGCGGTTTCTAGGTATCACCTCATGTGCCTCAAGCCCAAGGTGCCTTTCAAAGATGCCACCTGGAGCCCGGGTGGTCCCTGTGATGGGGTGTCACTGCCACCTTTCAGGCGGATTCACTGAGAGCAGCACCACGAGTCACCATCATCTGGCCTCACCTTGTGGGGAAGAGGCACCTGTGTCTCATCCACTTGTGGACTCTGGACCCCGATGTCCAGCTACACCCGGGTACTTCCAGAGAGGATAAAGGACATTTCCTTGGTACTCTCAAGAGAGAGGATGGATTGAATTAATAAGGAGCACAAGAGCGTCTCCCCTCTTCTCTCACCCAGCCCTTGCCCTTCTGCTGCTCGCAGGAGGTACCATTTCCAACCGAGGGTCATCCCCCTCCCAGTTTCAACTTGGCGAGTAGCTCTTTCTAAGAATGATTTTAATTGATAAGATGTTGCCTTGGAAGAGGAACTTTTCGAGTCAGGCGATGACCGGACTCATTCAGTGAGACACCAGAAGCCTCCAGCAACATCATGAAAAGATGCTCAGTGTATCCCATCCTTCATTGAGGCCAGGCCCTACTGTGCCCAGAGTGTGGGAAGTGGTGAGCTCCCTTCGGCTTGAATTGAGTCAGAGTGTCTTTAATTAGTTTGAAGAAGTCTTGAGCTTGCGGGATGGGTTAGATGGTGTGTTAGTCAGCTTGGGCCCCCGTAACGAAGTACTCTAGACTGGGGGGCATAGACAATAGGATCGACCGTCACACAGTCCTGGAGGCTGGAAGTCCAGGAGCAAGGTGTCTACGTGGTTGGTTTCTTCTAAAGCTCTCTCCTTGGTTTGTAGGTGGCTCCTACTTGCCGTGTCCCCACATGGCCTTTCCTCTGTGCTCGTGTTTCTGTGTTCACATTTTCTCTTCTTACAAGGACCCCAGTCATAGTGGATGAGGGCCTCCTCTAAAGACCTCATTTTAATTACCTCTTTAAAGACCTCATCTCCAAATATTGTTACATTCTGTTACTAGGGGTTCGTATTTCCTAGGAATGAGAAGGAGACACAGTTTGGCCATAACAGTTAGATAAGGGGAACAGGAACAGTGCCCCCTCATGGGGGAAGCAGGCGGGTGGGGACAGGGTGGAGAGAGTGAAGGGGAAGGTTGGGGACCGCAGGAAGGAGACTTGGGGAAGTGGGACAGCAAGGAGGTTTAAGCGTCCTTGTGCACCGGACAATAAGCCCCGAGCCTCTAGCCGATGTCAGAAGTCGTGGAGAATCCTCGTAGGTCCGTCGCCCTGCCGTAGATGGCTTCGTGAAGATTCTTCCAGCTGGACTAGCAGTCGGAGTCCCGGTCTCAGGTGTGATGTACTGCCTGCCACTCCTCCCAGGTGTTTGCTTCGCCCCTGTGCCCCTCGTGCTGGAGAAGGATCTGGCGGTGGGGAGAAAAACAAAGTGCTGGTTCCCGCTGCCTCGGTGGCAGCCGCCGTGGCCTTTGGGAATCGGGGAGGGAACGGGGCCCTGCCCAGAATTGGGAAGCTGGTGTCTGGACTTTTCCCGTCTCTTATCTGACCCCTTCTCAATCTCTGGCTCTGCCTGGCACCCACCTCCAAGAGCCCAACCCCCTCCCCCCGCCCTCTGTGTGCCCAGACGACCCCACCCCACAGGCCCTTCCAGCGCCATCACCCCGTGCTTCCCAGTGACTTCTCACCCTCTTCCCTCTTCCCTAACCTGCTGCTCAGGTAGGGGCGACAGGCCCTCAACACTCGGGCCCCTTTTGGCAGGCTGCAGCATAGGGGGGATCCCGAGGGCCAGGGAGGGCGTGGGCTTTCATGCCTACTTCTTTCTCTTCCGCCTTTTCAACTTTGTCTTTCTCCTCCTTTTCAATTCAGTGTTCATAAGAAGACTTGTATCTGCTGTAAAATAGAGGTGCCCCGTGGTGTAGGTGAGGGGCTGAACATTACAAATATGTTTAAATGTCGGAAATGCTTTGACTAGTGTTTCTTACGAAGGATTAATATTCATTAGTTCATGTAGCAAATGCTTCTGCATCTCCTCTCGTGTGCCTGATGCAGAGCTGAGTAACGACCTCTGAGGGCCAAACAGGCAGGTAACAAAGAACTGGAGCATAAGGCAGGCATAGGGGCGCCCGGGTGGCTCAGTCGGTCAAGCGTCTGACTTCGGCTCAGGTCATGATCTTGAGGTTCGAGAGTGCGAGCCCCACATCAGGTCTCTGCTGTCCGCGGACAGCCTGCTTTTGGATCCTCCGTCTCCCTCTCTCTCTGCCTGTCCCCTACTCATGCTGGCACATGCAGGCACTCTCTCTCTCAAAAATAAGCTTTTACAAGGCAGGCATAAAGGACTGTAATGGAGGCATAGCTTACTCTGGGAACGCCTAAGAAAACAGTTAATTTTTACCAAAGGAGAGGCATTTGAACTGGCCCCCGGATGATGGATAGGATGTGTGGGTGGATGCGAGAAGGGGGGTCCGTTCCAGCCTGAGGGGACAAATGGCTGAAGATGCGTATGCAGTGTGCTTGACCTCAGCAAGTTCTGTATCTCCCATGGATATCATGCAAGACATGAGCCATCCTGAGATAAGAGACTTCCCAACAAAACCATCTGCGATCCCGCAGGTGAGTGTCAGAAGGTCTGGAACATCTTGAAATTGCCTCCATAACTTAACGTATGCATGCGTTTTCCCGGGGAAGGAGTTCATGCCTCGCTTCCATGAGAACCTTCAGAATTCAGCACAAGCCAGGAGCTGCTGGGGCAAAGGGCTCGGTGGTTCCGGCCGGGCGCGGGGCGCAGCATCGGCTTCCCCTGAGAGCTTGCTAGAAATGCAGACTCACAGGCCCTTTTGCCACCTCCCCAACAAGACTCCACTTTCTTAACAAGGTCCCCCAGGTGACTCATGTACCTCAAGTGCCCCAGGAGGTTATCCCGGCTTTGGCAGCTCCTGTTCCGTGACTCAGTCCGCTTCTGTGATTCTCCAGCCCGAGTCTCAAATGTCAGCCTGCGTCAGGATCACCCGGAAAGCTAGTTAAATCACAGGCCGCCCGACCACGCCCCCCAGAGTGTCAGTCCATCCGGTTGTGTCGGCGTCAGAGGAGTCGCATTTCTAGCCAGCTTTTAGGTGACACCGATGCTGCCGGTCCAGGGAAGGGGCTGATATCGCCATTTGCCAGAGGATGGTGGGCACACATAGCCATTCTTCTCAGTGAGCTAGAGACCTCTGGGCAGCTCTAGGATTGCCGGAGCGGGTCGGGGGGGGCGCCAACTGTCTCACCGATGATAGGCCCCCTGCACGGCAGTGATTCGCCGACTTTCTGGTCCCAGCCCCCCTTTACACTCTTGGAAGTTATTAAGAACCTCAAAGAGCTTTAGTTAATATGGGCTACATCTATTGGTATTTACCCTACTAGGTATCAAAATTTTAAAACATTTATTATTTAACTGGGGTGCCTGGGTGGCTCAGTTAAGCGTCCAGCTTCGGCTCAGGTCATGATCCCATGGTTCGTGGGTTCGAGCCAGACATCGGGCTCTGTGCTGACAGCTTGGAGCCTGGACCCTGCTTTGCACTCTGTGTCTCCTTCTCTCTCTGCCCCTTCCCCCATCGTGTTCTGTTTCTCTCTCAAAAATAAACAAACATTAAAAAATATATGTTTAAAATATTTATTATTTTATTAAAAAATAATGTGCCCATGTCGAGGTAAATAACACACTTTTTAAATAATATTTTCTTTTAAAACTTAAGCGAAAATAGCATTGTTTTGTATTTTCTTTATTTATTTTGAGAAAGAGAGAATGTGAGTGGAGAAGCGGCAGAGAGATGGAAAGAGAGAATGCCAAGCAGGTTCTGTGCTGTCAGCAAAGAGCCCAACATGGGGCTCCAACTCACAAACCATGAGATCGTGACCTGAGCTGAAATCAGGAGTCTGACGCTTAGCCAATTGAGCCGCTGAGGCACCCTTTCATTAATTTTAATATCGTGGTAAAATACTGTTTCAAACAGAAACCACGAGCCCAAAGTGGTTCCTCTTAGGTGAAGGCTCCGAGTCATTAAACCAACACTCAAAGCTGACTGCAGTTGGACCCCCCACAAATGCAACCTTTAACTGGTCAATGTGGGAGCTTCCTGGTCAGCATGAGGAAATTACTGAGAGATCCCTTTCGTTCCCCCTAGAAGGGCCACCTTGCCCAAAACAATGGATTCTCTGCTAATAATTTCTTTCTTTCCACTCCGTCTGTACCTTTAAAAACCTTTCCTTTTCTGTTGCCCTTGAAGCCCCCCTCTCCTTTCTAGATGGGATGCCGCCCGATTCATGAACCGGCAGATATTCAAGAAATACTTGGTTGAATTTTTGTTACTTAACAATACACATAACTCAAAACTACCATCTTAACCATTTTTAAGTGTACAGCTCAGTGGCAGTAAGTACATTCACTTTGCTGTACAACCACCACCACCACCGTCCGTCTCCAGACCTTGTTGCAGATACGAGACTCTGTACCCAAGTAACACCGATTCCCCATTCCCTCTGCCCTCCAGCCCCTGGCACCAGCATTCCACTTTCTGTCTCTGAATTTAAGTACTCTAGGTACCTCATGGAAGTGGAGTCCTGTAGCATTTGTCTTTTTGTGTCTGGATTATTTCACTTTAGCTTAACATCCTCAGGATTATTATTATTTTTTTTTAGTGTTTATTTATTTATTTTGAGAGTCAGAATCCCAAGCAGCCTCCATGCTTGGCATGTAGCCCAACATGGGGCTTTGATCCCACAACCGCGAGATCACGACCTGAGCCGAAATCAAGAGTCGGGCACTTAACGGAATAAGCCATCCAGGTGCCCCAACATCCTCAGCATTTTTCCACATGGTAGCATGTGTCACAATTGCCATTCTTTTTAAGACGAATAATATTCAGTTGTACGTGGAGACCACATTTTGTTTATCCATCCATCCTTCCATGGACACTTGGGTTGCAGTTATTCCTTTTTTTCTTAGCACCATATGCCACGTGGTTGTATTCATAACTGCACTATGGTATTCTCCGGTCTTTCAGCTGAGCGGACAAGGCCTCTGGGGGTTCACTAACTGGTCCAAGACCAGGTCCTTACTGGGCCTGACCTAGCTTTGACTTCAAAGCCTACGTGCCTCCCCCTAAGCCACCCTGGGAGGGAGCTTGGACTTTGTTGTGTGTGCCCTGCTCGTCCAAACAGAGTGGGAAGGAGCAAACCAAGATAAGCTTCAAGGCCTGATTGACAAAAGTGACCTCGGTGGGGGGAAAGATGCCTACCGACTTTGTAGGGCAAAGGTTTTGGTTTCAAAGGTTCTTCCAGTCATTGTGGAAAAATCAGTACCTCCACTGTTACGTTGTCGCTGCTGGGTTTGAAATCTGTAGGAAGAGTTTGGAGAATGATTTTGTTCTTAAGAACAAAGGCTCTCAGTAGGGAAATGTTAAATATTCAAATCAGCGATCTGGCTACTGAGAGGCACCCAGGAAGTGAGTTTGAGGTGAATTCAGCTGCCGAGGCTAGACTGGATAGGCACAGCGCTGGGTCTTAAGGAGAAACCAGGCACGGGGGTCCTGCCAGCATGTCCGAGCCTACTCAGCAATGGGGCAAGTCCCTTCCGACCTCTGGCCCTCAGTTTCCTCATCTGAAAAAGGATTGCCTCAATGGATGGTTTTCAAATAGGTTTCAAACTTAAGCTGAATTCAGGCTAGTAAATAAAGCATAATGTGTAGACTACGTGTTTGATTCAGAGGTGGGTGCTAAAACCCCTTCCTTCTTCCCTCTGTCCTTCCAAACCCGTCCCTACCACTCGGGAGCCAGGGGGCGTCACCATGAGCCCTCAAGGTCACTCTGAATGCATTCAGCCCAAGGAAGGCTACAGTGTGGACCACAGGGTGCCCTTCCCTCCCACCTCTTGTAATCCCTCGCTGAGCGCGTGGCAAGGTGTGGCTTAGGTACACTCCAAGTTTAGATTCAGCTCCTCTAGCGCTTTGAACCCTGAGCCAGTGTGTTTTCTGTCTAGTCCTGCAAATTTGCCAAGTCTGGTGGAGACTGAAATTAAAGGTGTGTTTTTCTTTTTTTCTCAGCAAAGAGATGACAGGCTTTGCATTTGTATAGTTGGGAAGAGGAGGAGGCAGCTCTGGCAGCAAAGACAAATAGAATGGGCTGGGTAATTTGAGTGTGACACACTCCATGTTCTAATCCTTAGGATTCTTCAGGTCCTCGCTTAGCCTGGGAATATTTTATCGCCCCCGTGCCCCCAAAATCGGCACGCGGTCAGTGCATGCCTCTCCCACCTCCCAACACTGGTCCCTCTTTGCTCCCCCTTAACATATATGTGTATTTTTATTTCTTTGGGAAAGGGTGTGTGGCGGCACCTATGTGTGTTGATGAGTTTTTGGGGGGTTGATAGTGGGGTTCACGGGGTCCAGAGATGATGGCCAAGAAAGATTTCTTGAAGATGTCTTTGGTGCAAAAAGGTGATTTTATTAAAGCATGGAGACAGGACCCGTGGGCAGGAAGAGCCGCCCCGGGACCATGAGGAGAGACTGGGTATAGACTTTGGAGTTGGGGGAGGTAACGTCCAGGGAAGTTTCCACTGAGATTTTCATATGCTAAAGAAAACTCCCAGGATACTGGAGGCCGAGCTGTTGTCCAGCTAAGGTTGTTTTTCCCTGTAGCAAAGCATTAGCATTAAGACAGTAGGAAGTTTTACTCTGTCTACCTCAAGTATTTGTCAAAGGGCTGCAAGTCAGAGGGGAATTTAATTTTATCTGCCATTTCCTTCTGCCTTTGTTCTCACATCAGGTGTGGGTGTGGGTGTCTAGAACCAGATAGAAAGCTAGAGGCTATAGAAGCTAGAGGAAACCAGAGACCACTTTTAAGTATGTAATCAGCTGAGAGAGAAAATGTGGGGGAAGGAAATTATAGGTAGCAGGCAAAAAGAGATGGTTCTGCCTGGTGGAAGGGCTCCCCGACATCCACAAAGGATTTTCTTCTTCCTCACAGTGTTCCGAGTCTCCCTTAATGCCCAGAACACACATAGTAACCACCGCCCCCCTCCCCGGCTGTCAGGCTGTAGGGACAGCTGGTGACTTGTTCCTGCCTTTAATTTTTAGATAATTTATGCTTGGTACTTTAAAAAAAATTACTGAGCCGCGTAAAATAAAAAGTTAAATCCCCTTTCACTCATCTCGAAGGAGCTACTATGAATAGTTTCGCGAGTATTTCCCAGACATTTTTTAAAAAGACGCTTTTAAGTGTGGGGGTGGGGAGGGAGCGCACATGTGCACATACGAGCGCACATGTAATTTTTATATAAATGGAATCGTGTGCTTTTTCCTTTACTAGATCGTGGGCAGATTTTCCTGCGAGTACATATAGATTTTCCTCATTCGTTGTGATGGCTGCTTGGTGCTTCACAATCTGGGCGGACCATCATTTATTTAACCAATCCTCCATTGAAGGATGATATTATTTTATTTTGGTTGTTTTTCACAGCTGAATAATACATTTTATTTAAAAAAAATTTTTAAGTTTATTCATTTTGAGAGAGAGCATGCACGAGTGGGGGAGGAGCGGAGAGAGGGAGAGAGAGAATCCCAAGGAGGCTCCATGCTGTCAGCACAGAGCCCAACGTGGGACTTGTTATGCCCAGAATTCGGGAACCCCAAAAACCACCAGGGAGCCGAGTCCGATGCAAGAACAAAGAGCCTTTATTCGAGCTAGCTCGAGCTCAATCTCCTACCTGCACCTACGCAGCAGTGGGGAGAGAGAGAGAGAGAGAGAGAGAGAGAGAGGGATCCAAAGGCGCAAGAGTTTTAAAGGAGTCTAGGATAGTGGGAGGGGTGATGGTCGTGACCCTAGCCGATTGGCTGAGGAAGGGTCAAGGGTCCTGTTCCATAGGTCACTGGGCGTGGTTCTTTTGGAACCGGGAAGTTGCAGGTTTTAAGCTTTTGCGCAGGCACTGGGGACTCAGGGTGGAGGACAGAAACACAATGGAATCAGTCCCAGTTTGCCCTTAAGCAAAATGGCATCAGTCCCGATTTGCCCTTACAGACTCAAACCTCCAAACTGTGAGATCATGACCGAAGCCAAGACCGAGATTCCGATGCTTAGCTGACTGAGCCACCCAGGTGCCCCTGAATAGTACATGTTATCATTATTTTTTTAAGTTTATTTACTCATTCTGGGTTGGGGGGGACAGAGAGAGAGTAGGAGAGAGAACCCTCTCCTACTTGCGATGCCAGCACGGAGCCCAGTGCAGGGCTAGAACCCACAAACCGTGAGATCATGACCTGAGCTGGAATCAAGAGTCAGACGCTCAACCGACTGAGCCACCCAGGTGCCCCTTGAGCAATACATTTAAAAGAAAGTGCCACCGTTATGCTGCCTTACTCACCAAGCCTTTGCTATCCCGGTGCCTTTGCTATCATGGTGGCTTCCATAGAAGAAACTGTTTGTATTTTATGTTCATTTTCTTAAATGGGTAGTGCTGTTAGAGTAAAACGAACCAAATACTGAGGGGGTTGAAGTCTGGAGTCCTCATCTGCAGCTCGGCCACTTGTGCTGTGCCTGGCTCTGACGGAGGTCCCACTCCAACCTGAGAGTCTTCATCTGTAAGATGGCCTTCCCAGCTCGGCGCTGTGGTCGAGTGCAAAGGAGCCCCCCAGGGGAAGTGGGTTCAGAGTGCCTCGGGTCTTCTCATGGACCTTCTGGGGACTGATCACCCCCCTCTCTCGTGTGTGCTTGGCCGAACGCAGAAAGTAATAAACCTTTTTCTCTTTTTGGCCAGATTTCGGGTGGCATTTTGCACCTCAGGGACAACCACCCCAGCCATGTGTTCTGGCTTACTTTGAGAAAACCCTGCTCCAGAGTTTCAGGGGAAACCGAGTAATTATTACCAAGGTAGACAGAACATGAAGCAGACTTGCTGGCCCCACCCCCTGCTGGGAGGAATGCTTGCTCCTCTCTCTTCCCGCCAAGACATGTCTTCTAGTGTTGGCTGTAGGGGCGACAGAGGCTTCCTGAGCTCATACTTTGAGCACCTGCCATTTGATTTAAGTCACTGTCTCCATTGTCTCAGCAATGAAACAACAGACCCAATTAAGCGCATCTTCTGAGGAAGACCTGTTGGACATCTCGGAAGGAACAAAAGGGGAGATGAGAGAGGGGAAGTCCCACTGGGCAGTGAAGCAGGAGGAGGAGGTCTCTGTGAGGAGATCTGAGTTCGAGACGCTGGCCGCTGGGGCCTCTCAGCTGTAGGAACCTCCCTGGCCCACGAGGTGGTTGAGAACTCCTCCCCTGCCAACACTCCAGGAGAAAAGTCTAGACTAAACTTGATGGTCTTCTTCATTGTAGCTTCCATTTCTGGGGTTCCTCTAATGTGAGTGAAACATGTGCAGGGAGAGGAAACGGGGGATGGAGGCGCGTGACGAGATCTTGGGAGCCAGATCCCGCCTTGTGGTCAGCACACCTGTCATCCTGCCGCTGGGGGGGGGCGGTGGCGCGGGGTGTATGCCACCTGATCCTAGAGGTTATGTAGGCCCTAGTCCTTTCCCCTCCGGACTCCACCCCCCACCCCAAATCAAGAGACTTCCTGAAGTGGCGTGTTACTTTTCCAGGGCTAACGATAACAAATTACCACAAACTTGGTGGCTTGAAATGACAGAAATTTATGCTCTTGCAGTTCTGGAGGCTAAAGTGCGAAATCAAGGTGCCAGCGGGTTTGGTTTCTTCTGGAGGCTGTGGAGGGGGAATCCGTTCCGTGCCTCTCTCCTAGCTTCTGGTGGTGCCAGGAGCCCTGGGTGCTCCCTGATTTGTAACTCTGCCTCTCATCTGAGATCCTAATGGTTTCATCCTCAAAGACTCCATTGCCAAGCAAGGTCACATTTGCAGGTACTAGGCATTAGATCTTTTGGGGGGCCAGTCTTCAACCCACTACGGTGGGGGGACGATAACACTGGGGTACAATTAAAAATGTATTTCACCAGAAATTACATTTCCTTCATTGGTTCTTCAGATTGATTTTAATGATCACACTGAGGAGTGTGACAAGATATAGCCACGCAGACATGCTTGTCTGACAGTTGGAAATACGTCTCAGGAGAACGGGCAAAGCCAAGGATACTAATACGAAGGCACGGACAGCAGGGAGAAGAGAATGAGAAGTGTCCTCGTAGCTCTGAGTTTCTGTGATTTCTCTAAAATAAAGAGAGGGGAGGAGGGGGAGGTGGTTAGTAAGAAAGGCCAAGAAATTCTGATGCATTCTGCAAGGTGGGTTTCCTCATCCACAACATAAGAGGTCGACTTTAAACAGCCTTGGAGTTCTCTGAGACAAAACTCCAGGATTCATGGAATTCCAAAGGCTTTGTTCTAGAAGCTTCCTTTAGAACCCAGAGCAGTCTTCAGTTCTCCTGCCCCAGTGGTAGCTTTGGGTCCCAAGAGAGCAGATTCTGTCATTTGACTTCGTTCAGTAGGTTACGGCTCTGCTCGACCTCCAGCCGGGGCCGTCATGTTAGGTGAATATGAACTCTCAGTGGAGGGCAGAAAAATAAGAGCCGCAGTCACTTAGAAGACACTCCCTCTCCTCTGCCTGCCCCTTTCCTTTCCCTCTCTTCCCTTTCTCCTTCCTACCCGCCCAGCCTTGGCTGGGTACCTACTGTTACCACGCTGTGGCCGTGGGAGCAAAAAAATGAAGACGAGGGGCGCCTGGGTGGCTCAGTCGGTTAAGTGGCCGACTTCGGCTAAGGTCGTGATCTCACGGTCCGTGAGTTCGAGCCCCGCGTTGGGCTCTGTGCTGACAGCTCAGAGCCTGGAGCCTGCTTCGGATTCTGTGTCTCCCTCTCTCTCTCTGCCCTTCTCCTGCTCACGCTCTGTCTCTATGTCTCAAAAATAAATAAACATCAAAAAAATTAAAAAAAAAATGAAGACGATACATTGTGTGTCCCTAAGAAACTCACAGGCTTGTGAGCGGACCAGATCCAAAAATAGACATTTCTTTTTTTTTTTTTTTAATGTTTATTTTATTTTGAGAGATAAGAGAGAGTAGGCACAGGGGAGGGGCAGAGAGAGAGAGAGAGAGAGAGAGAGAATCCCAAGCAGGCTCCACACTGTCATGACCTGAGCTGAAATCAAGAGTCGGTTGCTCAACCGACTGAGCCACCCACGTGCTTAAAAATAGACATTTCTGCAATCCAATCATTTTAATGACAGAGATACTAATAATGATAATTACCATGTATTAATATTTCTTCTATGTGTCAGACATTGTAAGAAACCGGCATTATCATGATCTCCTGTATCCTCACAAAACTCCCAGTTTATAGATGAGGAAATCGAGGCCCTGGAAGATTAAGTTGCCCAGTTAGTTAAGTGTCAGGCCTGGGGCTTGAAGCCTTGTCTGCTGGGTTCCAGAGGCCATCCTTCACCCTCTGCCCAGGAGCACAGAGGGAGGGGCCCCATTCGGCAGACAGGCAGGAATCTTGTCATTGGTCCATGGGACTTAAAAATACGGCATCACCTCTTATACATCACCGAGTCAGGTGATATCAGCAGGGCACATAGCAGGGTACGAATGTAACTGTCCTCTCCCCTTCCTGGCCCTCACCTTTGTCCTCGCTCTCTCTGTTGATCCGATTTGCTTTCACGTGGGTGGACAGACTTATTTACCTCTTTGATCCTTTTGATTTTTTATTGACCCATCTGGCATCCGTTTGTTCTTTTAGGGGCCATTTGCGGGCCCAGAGCCCTGTCCAGAGCTCTGCATCTGTGGAGACACCTCCCTGCCCTGGGCTCGTGAGTGGCAGCTGTTTCTGGGATGAGGACGGCTCCCAGTAAATAAGAGTGATGACCCATGTGGCATGCGGGGCCGCGCAGGGCTTTTATCCGTCCCTTCCCGCGCACTTCCTTCCGCGGCTGTGTCTCGCCTGGGCCTTCATCAAAGAGCAGAAGGCTACGGCTAAATCGTCATCATGGTCGAATCTTACAAACGTGAGGGGATTGTAGCGAACACGTCGGCCTTGCTCGCGTCGGACAATCACAAACCGCAGACCTTCTGCTGCGGACGATCGAGGTTTCCTTCCGTGCGTGCTGCCCTCGCACAGATCGGGAGCTCTCACGACGTCGCTGTGCGAAACGAAGCGCTCTGTAGCCAGGCCTCTAGAGTGTGCAGGAGCGAGGGCTGCTGGTCGCTAGAAGGCTTCAGACACCCGGCTTCAACACCCTCCTTTCTGGGCACATTAAGGGGAGGAGAGGAAGGAACGTACGTGTTCAGCCCCTGCTCTGTCCGAGGGCCAGTCCCGGATGCTCCCAAGTGGATGCTTCCCTGCCCTCAAAGTGGCCCAAGGGGGGGCATGTTAAAGCTCCGTGGGAGCCAACAAGAATAGAGTTCTTTTACTGGGATGGCAGGAGGCGGGACTTCCTGGGAGAGGCAGTCTTGGGTACAGGTGTTGGAGGCTCTTTGAAGGCCACACTGAGGGAACGAGGTGTTCTTGGTGGAATTTCCAGTGTCTCAAACCAGGGAGGTGAGAGGGTAAGGGCACCCGTTCAGAAGACGCCCTATAGTCCATTTCAGCTGGTGTCTGGGTACGTTCAGGTGAGCAGTTGGAAAAGAAGAGAGGGAAGTAGAGTGGCCTGGTGCTATAGACCAAACGTGTTCCCCCAAATTCTCGGATTGAAATCCTGATCCTCAGTGTGAGGGTATTAGGAGGTGGGGCCCTTGGGAGGTGATTGGGTCAGGAGGGCGGCGCCCTCATGAATGGGAAGATGCTATCCCCAGAGGGCTCTCCTTCACCCTTTGCGCCATGTGAGGGCACAGCCAGAATGGCCCGCTCTGAGCCAGAAAGACAGCGAATCTGCAGGCGCCTTGATCCCCGACTTCCCAGCCTCCACACTGAGACATGTCTGCGTTCATAAGCTCCCAATTTATGGGGTTCTGTGACGGCAGCCTGAATGGACTAGGCCACACCGCCACACTCTCTCAGTGTCTTGCCGACAGCCATCTTTCTTCACAGGTCTTATAACAGCTTCAGGTCCAAGGGCTTTCAATTCCAGAAAAGAAAGACTGGATTAAAATGTTCCTTTTATGCCCTAAAAAAATCACATCCTGACACATCAGCATCTACTGATGGATCTCGAAGCCCCTTGCCCTCCCACCTTAGTGTCTGGAAATGCTCCTGGGTGGGGGATTTGGGTAAGAAGGAAGGGGAGCTGGGGGGACACGGATGCAGGCCCGGAGTTTCCAGCAAGAATGTCTTCCCCCGGCCCCAGCGTGTATCGGCGCCTCCAGCATCTACCTCAGTCCACACCCAACCGTCGCCTCCACTCTAAGGACCTGTGTTTTGTACATTGGGATCTCTTCTTAGCCCTGTTTGCCAGGGAAGGGGCCCAGCATCTGTGGAGCTGAGGAAGCAAGTTCAAGTCAGAACTAATCCAACTGTGCACAAGCCAGAGACCTGGAAATGCCCAAAGCACGGTGTTAGATTGGGCGTTCTGTGTAACACCACTCCCATGAATGGGGACACCTGGTGATTTGTCACCACAAGGGCTGCGTGTCCTGGCTCTTAACAAGGCAACCTTGCTGTCCTGTCCTTTGGGCGACAGTCCGTGGGCTTGGAATAATAGTCAGTCTGTAATGATTTAGGCCCAACTCAAGGAAGTTGGTCCTGAAGTTGCCACGGCAGAATGAGATGAGTGAATGGGACGGTTTGGGGCTTCTCCACTTGGCTTCTTGGGATCCTTGGAACCGGTCCCTTCTCAGCCCCAGCCTACTCCTGTCCTGCCCTCCTCCATTCCCTTAAAGGTCATGTAACAAGTACGACGTTCTCACTGTAGGAATTTTGAAAATCAGAAAAGAAAAGAAAGCAACATCCATAAACCCACCTCCCGGGGGGGACCACCGTTAGCATCTTGTATTTGATTTGAAGGTTTTGTTTTGTTTTTTAACATGTGTTTCAATGTGAAAACCCAAACTAATGCTGCACTTCTCAGGAAACTTGGGCTGGATGGGACAGAGGCTGGGGGCTTCCAGCTGTCAGTCAGATGGGGGAGGGCTCGGGTTCAGGATTTCTGCAGAGTCCTTCCTTTTGCTTTCTTGATCGTTTTAGGGAGTGGCTGAGGCTGAACTGGAGCAGAACCTGAGCCGGACTTTCAAAAGCTTCTTCAGAGCAAGTGATGAGGTGAGAGTTGCTGGGGGGGCAGGGAGGTGGGGGGGAGAAGGGGGGACCGGAATGGCCTCCGGAATACATGCCTGGGAGGGGGAGGGGGTCGTGGGGTATGGCACAGTCTGGAAATGAGCAACTTGGCCTTCTTTCCTTTTTTTTCTTTTTTAAGTTTATTTATTCATTTTGCAAGAGACCAAGACAGCCCTAGTGGGGGAGGAGGGGCAGAGAGCGAATCCCAAACAGGCTCCCCACTGTCAGTGCAGAGCCCCACATGGGGCTCGAACTCACAAACCGTGAGATCGTGACCTGAGCCGAAATCAAGACTTGGATGCCCAACAGACTGAGCCGCCCAGGCGGCCCGGCCTTCTGTTCGTTGACTTCTGTAGTCAGGGTGATCCGAGGTCCTCACTCTGCCGCTCCCCTTGTTACGGTGAAAGGTTACGTCCTCCCTGGCACACACAGGTAGGGCTTTGAAACTAAGATCAAAGAAAGATTAGAATGGCCACAGTTTAGAAATTATCCCATGACCTGCCACTGCCGTTTTCACATGCCTGACTGTTTGTCAAAGCCCCAGATCAATTGCCGTCACTAACCCTTGTCTGGAAAAGGAGCCACTTTAACTCCATAACCCCCGCCTGCTGCCTCATGTGTCGCTGTCACCGTCTCCGCTCAGCCGGTGCCGCTGAGACGTCCTCATGTTTGCTGGTCACCTCCAGCATCTTGCCCTTTTACATTTAGTTCAGTTTCTTCCTTCCTGAAGGACCTTCTTTGGTAGTTCTCTCAATAAGAGTCTGTTGATAGTAAACCTAAAGAATTTTTTTGGCCTGAGAATATTTTTATTTTGCTCTTCAGTCTTGTAGAATAGAATAGTTCATCCAAATACAGAATTCCAGGTAGAAGCTTCTGTCATTGCTTATGAAAAACCAACCTGAGGTCTGCCCTCTCGTATTCAGTGGTGTCTGAGCTGCAGTTGAATACTTCTTTGAAGTTTTCTTTTTAATGTCGATGGACAGGGTTTTGTGTGGTGTTTTGTTTTGTTTTGTATGAAAGGTGTATGTGGTTCTTTTCCAAATCATTCTAAATCTTATGAGAGAGCCTTGTTCTATTCTTGTTTTCTAGTTCCTTCTTTTACGTCTTAATGCTTAACATTAAGCATACTTATTTTTTCATCCTCTCTCCTTCTCTCTTTCAAGTTCTATTACTTGATATTCTTGGAGACTCTTATTTTACTGTTCGCTATGTTTGCTGTCTCTTGCAATGGGGCATGTGCGCGCGTGCATGTGTGCGTGCGTGTGTGAGAGAGAGAGAGAGTTTTACAGTTTTGGTTTGTGAGCTCATCTTCAGCAGGACCGAATCTGCACCGATCTGCTTCAGCTGGGATTGAGAAAAGACCCCCCCCCCCCCCGATAAAATGCTTTATCATTTGCTTCTTCTGCCCGGCATCCCAGTGGCATTACCAGCCCAGGCTCACTTTTCTTCTTGTTTACTTTGCATCTTGGGGGTTTCCAGATCACGCAGATTGAGCAAATTCAAATCCAGACACCTATGAAGGCAGGCTTATAGCCTTCACCTATGAATTCCTGGGAGAACTTTTCGTGGTTTCCTCTTAGAACCAAGCTGAAATGGAACAACGCCTTTCACATTTGCTCTGCAGGGTGGGGGGATTTGTTTCTAGTGCACCCCTTAATTGAGGACTGAGATTTACTGGGTTTATAGTGGAGGGCAGGGAGTATCTCTCTCTCTCTCTTTTTTTCAATGTTTATTTATTTATTTTGAGGGGGTGGGAAGGGCTGAGAGAGAGAGAGACAGAATCCCAAGCAGGCTCTGCGCTGTCAGTGCAGAGCCTGACTCCGGGCTCGATCTCACGAACCATGAGATCACTACCTGAGCCGAAATCAAGAGTCAGACACTTAATCACCTGAGCCACCCAGGCTCCCCAGGGAGTATCTCATTTTTAACTTCCCACCCGCCATAGATCTCAGGTCTCATTCTTGCTCCCATTTGTTGTGTCAACCCCAGTTCTTACACTACCAAGACCTGCAGGCGCCCAGGAGCAGCCTTGGTGCAGAACCGCGGCCGTAGCCACCTCTGCTTTGACCCCTGAGGACGCGTCTCACTCTCCTGGGAGTTTAGTATGTTTGTGTAACCTGATGGCACTCGTAGGGCTTTGGTCGTGACAGGATTTACAGATGACCCGTTCCAGCATATTTCCTTACTTCCCCCACGATGACATTTCTAACTCTCTTCCCTACAGACTTTTCTCTCCGTGAACAGAGTCCGTGAAATGGGTAAGAGAGGTTCTTAGGAGGGAAGGGGGACAGGAGGGTCACGGCAGGAATCAGCTAACCATGATATGAGCGTCCATCTGACCGCTGTGAGCAGAAGCTGCCACCCGCTGGCTCTGAACTATGACTTGCTTAACATAGGTCCCCACTGGTGACTAGCGCTCACCCTAGCCCTGGGCTGACCACACGGCCTTGGGCCTTGGTTCCCTTCCCCCAGGGGACTTTGGGTCCACGATCTTAAACAGTAGGAGCTTAGAGGACTCTTAGAGCTCATCAGGGCAACCCCACCTTCTCCTGATAAGAACGAAGACCTAAGATAGGGACTGACCTTCGCAGGGTCACCTGGTGCCCAGGGGGCTGGGGCCGGAGTCAGGCTGGACCCCAAGCCGGAACCCCTCTGTCATAATCCACTGGCCTTTCCTCCATCCCTGTACCGCGATCCCGTCATTTCCAGTACCCCACGTGACGACCATCCTTGTTGTCCCTCCTGGCTGCATGTAAGTGGAGAGTCAGGACCCAGAACAGTCTAGAACTGTTCCCGCAGCTCCCAGATCCAGCCCTGCTCCCGCGGAGCCTTGCCTTGCCAGCACGCACCTGTATCTTCATTAACGAGGATGATCGTTGCCACTCGTGCGAGCACCCCCTGGGTGCATCCAACACTGGCCCGGCCGCCTTTAGAGATCTATGGCCCTCGGGACATCCTCGCAAAATCCCATTGTTACCACTGTTCCACAGAGGCGGAAAATGGATCTCAGAAGAGAGTTAAGGAACTTGTTCAGAGTGGCTAGGCTGGGCTTGAAGTCCTCCTGCCCTAAAGGGCATACTCTTCTCGCTGGCCAAGAAAGCCTTCTCCCTCCTCCCCTCCCTCCCTCTCTTGCTCCCACTCTTTCCTCTTTCATGCACCTGTTCCAGTACCTTCATCCCCCAAGCTTTGGGAGCCCACGCTTGATGTGAGGCAGGGGCCGATACCCAAACGCACAGGGCACAGTCGCTGACCTCGGGGAGCCCACAGTCTCAGGGGGGCAGACAGCACTAAGTGGGGAGAGCAGGTGGGGGCTCTTCTGGAGGTGCCGAGCGAGCCAGGAGCGCTAGCCTGGGGGCGCTCTGATTACACACCCCTGCGATCCATCTCACAAAAGACTGCATGGCCCAGTTTCTGTGCCTCTGAGGCTTCAAGAGCCTGAAAATGGTGAGTCATCCCTTTTCAAGTGCCAACGTTAATAGCCCTTGTGACTGTCCCCTGTGAAATAGCCGTGACCCCTGGACTGTCTGTGGTCATCACAAGGTCACCACCAAGGGGACTGGGGACTGCCAGGACACAGTGCACACCTCCGAAAACGAGATAGGATTCCACATGGCGCAAAGGACTGTGAGCATGCAGAAGGCAACAGGATTCACGCCGCGTCCCCTGGAGTTTCCTCTGGGCTCAGAGCAAAATCCACACACATTTACAAAAGTTCTGAGAACCAGTGGGGGTATCTAAAGTTAAACTGTTTAGAAAAGGTTTAGTCCGGGGAACTGGCAAGGCCTGGAAAGGCAGTAAATAGTGTCAGCCTGGAGTTACGTTGTGAGTTTCCGAAGGAGGGGGATATGGTTTGTTCTAGAAGGTGAGGTCTGTGTGTATGATATCATTGGGTTCCCGGATGACAGTGAGGCCGTGGATTTAGAGCTTGAGAGGAGACGGGCTCGTTGTGGAGAAGAAAGAAGGAATGAATGAAGGAGCATGAGAAGCTTCCCTGCCAGTTCAGATGTGACATGAGGGGCAGTTAGGTGCCCAGCGTCAGCTGGGAACACGCTGGAGTTAGGACTCAGGTGCCGGGCCCGGGGCTGGGAGAGCAAACGAGTGGCTTTTTGCAGGAGGACTCTTTGTGAGAACCCCCCAAGAACCCAGCCTCAGCCACATCGTCACTGAGGAGGACATCCAGTTCTACGTGCAGCAGTTCAAGAAGTCTGGTTTCAGGTAAAGAGAACAGTGCCCTGAACACCGAAGAGGGATGATCAGCAAAGAGGGGTACAGGGCGAGGCTTCTGCTTGAATGCCTCCAGCATCGGGAGGCTCACTCCTGAAAATACTCCACCCGCTCTAGTTTGGGATAACTCAGTTTGCTCCCCCTTGTGCTTGTGGGGCCCCTCAGAACAGACGGATAAGAACATTTTTTCAGTCATGAGCCCTGAGAGGAGCAGATGACAGCTCTGGGTTCTTTCTTCAGAAAAACACAGAAGCTTATGTAAACACAGACGTTGCGTACATCTTCAGGGGAGGGTTCTAGACCTCTCGGGTCGTTGGGTTTTGTTAGTGTGTTTGTTTGTATTGAGGATTGGGTAGTGTTCAGGTACAGCCCCTGGCCATCCTTACCTGTCCAGAGAGGCATCATTGAGCCACCTCCCTATGTCCCATTAGAAGGAGGGCGCCTCTCGAAGTTTCTTTTCAGCAGGTTCCCCAGGGCGGGGGAGCAGCTTCTGGATGGTGAGGGCACTGAACGGAGCTCGCCATGCTCTAACACGGCAGCCACCCAGAGAATGTGGGCCGGCTTCTGCGTGTTTCCAGAAGCCCACTTCTGAGGCCGGCCGCCCTCTCAGCCAAGCCCTGAATGCCTGCACTCGGCCTTGCTTGTTAAAACCTGGCAAGCGTGTTGGGCAACCAGCTGTGAACCCTGGGTTCTGTCCTCTCCCCTCCCCTGCAAAACCGTTACTCCCACCGGGAAGACCCTCTGTGCAGAGCTGGCTCCTGACAGGGTCTGTAGCATAGTCATCTCCTAAAAACCTTCCTGTTTGTGTTCCCCTGATCTTCCCCACCCCCAGGGGTCCCCTAAACTGGTATCGAAACATGGAAGTAAACTGGCAGTGGGGCTGCACGGGTTTGGGACGGAAGGTAAGTGCTGGTTCGCAGACCGACTTGCGGTCTTTCTCCTTTCTGCCCTCCTCTGCACTCAAGGGGGGAGTGCCTCGCTGGGGGAGGGGCGGGGTTCTCTTAGGGCTCTCGCGGATGGTCTCCTTGGAACGGTGGAGGGTAGCTTGGGGGCAGAGCGGGGTCTGTCCAGGTGACCGCGGCTCCGTGTGGAAGGCCCCCGTCTCCTGACAGCGCCCAGGCCAGGGCAGCAGGTCGTCCAGGATGACTCCCAAAGGTGGGGAGGATCACACGGAGCCCCCGTTTCACAGAAGGAGCAGGAGATGCTTTCGGAGAGACAGGCGTTAGCCGCCGGCTGTGTCACCTTGTCCAAGTCCACCTGAGCCTCAGTTTCCTTGTTTGCCCAGCTGGTAAAAACCAGTGCAAGTGCCTTAACCAGGGACACATGGAAGCCGTTTGACAATTACAGTGGTCCAGGGAGAACAAAGGCTCTCTCCACCCTCAGTGTCCTCTCTGTCAGGAGGCGAAAGTGAAGTCCTTTCTGCTGCACTCATGTCGGGCCGGTAACAGCTGTGGGCGACCCATTCGCTTCCTGGATTCTCGGCCGACCTTTTAAAGCAGCCGCTGAATTCACAGAAAAGGAATACTGATCTCTATCCAAGGCATCTTTCCTCCTTTCCAGTGCCATCTATTCCGTTCTGTCAAAAAGCTAAAAACCGAGTGAATGTGAAGATCTAAGTGGCCTTGTTAAATGGCTCCTGAATCAGGCAGCATAGCCTCCCTTCTAGCAGGTAGAGGGGCGCTCTGTGGGGCGGGCCGGCGTTGTGTAGACTAGAAGGGTTTTTTGGAAGGAGGGGTGGGGCAGGAAAGGTATAAGCAAAAGAGAGAGACCATCGTTTCAGGCAAGGTCACGTTCCCTTAGGGGGAAGAGCAGGGATCTTGTGCCCATTCCTTGGACTTCCTAAGGGGGTCGGAGCGAACCCATGTGGTAGATTATCCCCTCTTGCTAACCTATAAATTCCTGCCGAACCAGTTAAGACATTTCTGGGGGAGGTTGCAGCTGCAATTCGGTTAGGTGTTAAGCTCCAGTTTAATGACGTGGCCTGGCCCAAGTGACACCATTTGGGGCCTGTGGTTTTCTTTTCATGGTTCCGTAAATATCAGACACACAGAGCGGGCCGGCTCGCGTGTTCTTACTTCCACACACACATGACAACATTCCACACCACACAAAACCCGTGTTGGTCACGACACTGCTGACTCCACCCATCTTAGAAAAACCCAGTCTGTTCTTCTGTGTCTCTCACTTCTACACAAAACACCGGACGCTTCTGGGCACCAAATGTGTGGGGGTTTTCCTCCACCAAGCAGTTCACAACACCAGAATTCAATACCGTCCTGACACTGTCCCCCTGGAGATAGCGTCGGGTCCCATGGATAAGGGCCCGGTCCTACAAGTCTGCCCCCACCTCAGAGGCCAGTCACAAGTCCAGATTGCTACCTGCGCTCCTGAGGTTCCCACGCCTCCCTCCTCAGGTTCGGTTAATTTGCCAAGGTGGCTGACAGAACTCAGGGAGACACATCTGCCAGTTTGTTAAAGGAGGGGACGAAGGATACAGACGAACGGCCAGATGGAGGTCTGGGAGCCGCCCAAGACAGGGGCTTCTGTCCCCGCGGAGTTGGGATACATCCCCCCTCCCAGTGTGGCTGTGTTTGCCAGTGCAGAAGCTCCCCAAGCCCCATCCTATTGGGATTTTATGGATTTTAATGGAGGCTTACTCACGTAGGCATGATCAATGATTAACTCCATTTCCAGCCCTTCTGTCCTCTCTAGAGAATGGGGGGTGGGGCTGAAATTCGAAGTTTCCAGTCATGGCTTGGTCTCTCTGGCGACCAGCCCCTATCCAGTCCCCACCAGGTGCCTGCCCAGAGTCCCCTCGATAGAACAAAAAATACCCCTGGTGCTCTTACCACTTTGGAATTTACAAGGATTTGAGGAGCCCTGTATCAGGCAAGGATGGGGTCAAAGGACCAAATATTAGAACAGGAGATGCTCGTAGTATTTTTATCACCTAGAAAATTACAAGGGTTTCAGGAGCCCTGTGCCAGGAACAGGGGCAGAGACAGATCTATTTTCTTTTTTTAATGTAATTTATTGTCAAATTGGTTTCCATACAACACCCAGTGCTCGTCCCAACAAGTGCCCTCCTCCGTGCCCGTCACCCGCTCTCCCCCCTCCTGTGTTCTAACATCTCACACCATCATCTTAGATGCCCGGTAATAGTGGTGCCTCCTTACTGCGGAGCCTGGGGAGACAAAGCCGGGACCACAGCAGCACCGCAGGGGGTCTTTCTGGGGGCGGGGGTGTTAATCATGGGAGAAGCCACAGAGTACCGTGTCCCAGTCCAGGGAGGGGGAAGCCTTAAGCTACGGAGGCGCCCTGAAAGGGACCGTTTCCTCCCTTCTCTGGCTGCTCCTGCTTCCTGGTCCCCTCCCCTAGATCCTGATTCCCGCCCTGATGGTGACGGCGGACAAGGACTTCGTGCTCACTCCGGAGATGTCCAGGCATATGGAGGACTGGGTAAGCCAGCGGTGCTGCCCTGGGGTCATCGGTGCTTCCCGGGACGGGGCGCAGTCCTCATGGGGGGAAGATGGCAGCGGGAGATCCCGTGAAGCGCTTGCTTGGCAAGGTTCCTTGTCAGTGGGACCCCTGCCACCTCATAGGAGCAGCAGTCATGACTGATGCTTCCTTTCCCCTGCACTGAGGTAGCCGGCCACTCACTCTCTCGTGCATTCATTCGTTTCCTGGGCTTCTCCTGTGCACGTGAGTGTGTTGGCACAGTGCTGGATTCTGGGAAGGTAAGGGTGAATAAGACAGAGCCCACCCTCGGGGAGCTCGCTGTCCTGCGGTTCATCCCGGACGCAGGAGAGATGCGGAAAGGGCACCGTTGGGAGTGAGGTCTTCACGGAGGTGCCGACCCCTGCATCTGGCCGTGGCGAACGACTGAGTCCTGCCCCGCAGAGAGAACAGGAGACAGAGTGAGGGGGGAGGGGCGTGCAGGGCTGACTGGGAGCATGGCAGGAGCTCCATAAGTCTGGAAGGTTCTGCTGAGCCCACTGGGCCAGGCTGCGCTTTGTACGCCCACAGGCGTGAGCCCTCGAAGGGGATCGACAGGTGACAAACCTGTGGGTTGGAAGCTCACTCTGCTGCAAGCGTGGAGGTTGGGGATCGGGGAGGCTTGCAGGTGGGGTGACCGCGGGCTGGCTCGTTGTGTCCTGCCTGGCTGCCGGGGGCGGTCCGTCCGCACTCAGCTGTGGCTGCGGCAGCATCATCGGGCACAGCAGACAGTGTGATAGGTGGGATGCTGCCAGGGACACACTTCTCGTGGGGCCTGGAGCCAGCTGACGGAGGGGCCGCGCCCACCGGGGGCTCGTTTTCTCTAGCGCTAACCCTCGAAGGTTTCTGTAGACTTTCCAGTTCTTCAGCTGGCCCTTTCCGGCCCTGGCCACCGACCGCTAACCTCGCTGAAGTTTATGCCCGGAAGGGCCCGTCCTCGCCTCTGGGAGGAAAAGCCGCCTTTTCCCCAGCCTTTTCCCCATCGGGTTGCACGGTTCAAGGCTCCTGTTGGGAGGGAGCCTGCATGAGCCAAGTGGGTGCTGCTGCGCCCTCTCCCTCTTTGAGGCTTGTCGCCGTGACCCACTGTGGCACATCAGGGCCCAGAAGGGAGGCCGAACAGCCCTGCGTGCCGGGGAGAAGGGAGGCAGCCTGACAGGGCACTCAGTCAGGTTGCGTGGCGACAGCCAAACAGCCGGGCATCTTCCAGACCGTGAACAAGCCGAGTCCTAATAATTCTGAAGAGAAGCCATTTGTTTTGACGAGTGCAGACAAGTCAGCCCTGAATTTGAATCTTAGCTCGGCCACTCTCTGTGTGACCTTGGGCAGGGTACCTAACCTCTCTGAGCCTTCATCTTAGTACATAGGATTACGGTCAAGGTTAGAGAGAGCAGTGCATGTAGACCACCTGGCACATAGTAGGAGCTCAGTAAATGCCCATTCCTTTCCTAAATAATGCAGGGGTTTTCGGGGCGGGGGTGGCCTGAGGGGAGCACTAACCTAAAACCAGACCCATCTGTATTCTGCTGCTTACTTTTCTGCGTGGGGTTTTCTTCCAGATCCCCTACCTGAAAAGGGGACACATTAAGGATTGTGGGCACTGGACACAGATGGAGAAGTAAGGAGATATGGCGGGGGTGGGGGAGACCCCCGGGTGGGGGGAGATCAGGACTTCCTGTTTCCCTCCATGAAGGGCTTTCCTGGCCACACCATTCCCTTCATCACTTCTGCTCTCGCGTGAGGTGAGCGGGTCCCGACAGGTGTGAGTCGCCCTCTGTTTCCTTTCCAGGCCCACCGAGTTGAATCAGATCCTCACTGAGTGGCTGGAGACGGATGCCAGGGACCCGCCGATGGTCTCGAAGCTTTAGGGTATGGCGTGCGCCAGCCCCCAGCAGGCCTTCAAGCCCTTCCTCTGTTGGGCTTGGAACCCAGAAGAAGCCTTTCCGGCACCTTTTGTAACCAACAGCATCATTCCAAGGGGTTTACTCCAAAGAGTGGTTTCCTTTAAATGAAGAGAGTCAAATCTGACATAATTTTAGATACAGGAAAAATCACGTGTGATTCATTCTCCAGGTATAAAGGTGTTACTTTCTCTCTAAGAGCGGCTGGTGCTCTGTCGGGGACAGAATGGGATGACCAGATTTCTCTTTGACTAACCAATCATGGGTTGGCAGCAAAATCAGCAGTTAATTTTGAAGCACATCAGCTGAGCCTGGAACTCGTTGGTTTAATAAAGCTAAAACATCCGTGATACTGGCGTTTGTGTTCTGGAGGAAGGCAGAACCGGGGGGTAGACCTGTCTGTTGCCTTTGAACGCACGTGTTTCCCTCGGTTCGGTTCTTGAGCCTCCAAGGCGCTCTCTGATCTAGAGCAGCAGTGTCCGGTGGAACTTTCGCTTTTTTTAATGTAATTTTTTACAAAATTTTTTTAATGTTTTTTTTTTTTCACGTGCGTGCGCGAGAGAGAGAGTATGAGTGGAGGGTGGGGCATAGAGAGAGGGAGACACAGAATCCGAAGCTGACTCCAGGCTCTGGGCTGTCAGCACAGAACCCAATGTGGAGCTTGAACTCACAGACTGCGAGATCTTAACCTGAGCCGAAGTCGGGTGCTTAACCGACTGAGCCACTCAGGCGCCCCCCTTTTTTTTTATTTAAAAAAAATGTTTAACATTTATTTTTGAGAGAAAGCGTGAGCACGAGTTGGGGAGGGGCAGAGAGAAGGCAACAGAGGATCCCAAGCAGGCTCCAGGCTGTGAGCGCAGACCCCGAGGTGGGGCTCGAACACACGAACCTCGAGATCATGACCTGAGCTGAGATCAAGCGTCAGCCGCTTAACCAACGGAGCCACCCAGGCGCCCCCGTGCAGTGGAACTTTCCGAGATGAGGGAAATGGCCGGTTCTGTGCTGTCGGATGGAGGAGCCGCCAGCTGCACGCAGCCACGTGCCCGCAGCACGGTATGCTCGCGTACATGCACGTGGCCTGAGCGCTGGCACGTGGAAAATGAGCACGAGGAAATGATCTCGTTTCGTTGTAATTAGTATGAATCTCATGTCTGGTGGTAGCTGCCGTGGGTCGCAGCACAGATAGCTTGCCCGAGGTCACTTGACTGGTTGGAGGCAGAGCCTATGTTCAGGCGCACTCCGTCTGGTCTCAAAAATCTCCTTTCCGAATCTGGCGTCAGACTACCTGGACTAGACTCCTGACATGCCGCCTTCTACCGTGTCACCTCAAGAAAGGCTTTCCTGTGCCTCAGTTTCCTCCTCTACAAAGGGTACATGAATAGCACCAGACTCTTCTGCGATTGTGAAATACCAAGTCAGTTCATGTATGCAGGGACCCGGAGCGGCGCCTGGCGCAGAGGAAGCGCTGTGAAAGTATTAGCTGTCAGCTTTCTAGTTTAGCCTAGGACAAGGCCTGTGTGGGCTCGGAATTTCCAGCCACGCCACCACCTCCTCCTTCCTTTTGGATCTGAAGATTAAAGGGCCCATTTAAAAGGCAAATTAGTGGGGCACCTGTGTGGCCCAGCTGGGTAAGTGTCCGACTTCGGCTCAGGTCCTGATCTTGCAGTTTGTGAGTTCGAGCCCTGCTTCGGGCTCTGTGCTGACAGCTCAGAGCCTGGAGCCTGCTTCGGATTCTGTGTCTCCCTCTCTCTCTCTGCCCCTCCCCTGCTCATGCGCTGTCTCTCTTTCTCTCAAGAATGGATAAATATTAAAAAAAATTTTTAAAAATAAAAGGCAAATTAGTGACCTGGGGAAATGACTGTGTAAGCCAGATATTTTACTAAAACTGAGTACGTTTAATCTCAAATAAGGGTCAAATGAATCAGGTCCATAGATTTGCGACAAAAATATAACCAGTCATGCAAGATTGAGGGTCATAGAGGACCCTAGACTGGAAGAGTCTTCAAGTTATCGAGAAAACACTAGAAATATCCGGAACTGTGTGTTTCCCCCACTGCCTTGGAGAGCTTCAGCCCACACATCAGTCAGCTGCTGCAGCTGTGGCAGCGAAGGGGACTGACCTCATTAAGACAGACTTTTCAGATGCCAGTTTAAGGACAGCGTGCTGGGAGCGTGTTCAAGTTCTTTTAATCAGACAGTGTTACTTCATTTCCTGACTGCAAAGGGCTTCAATAACAAATGTATTGACCTCTGCTAAGGGAACTGGCCTCAAAAAGAGGCACGGCAGACCCCATATTCTCTGTTACACCCACATATAAGTGGGGTCACAGAGCTCTCCGAAGGGGATCGTGGTCACTCACAAACTGCCCTCACACTTAGCGGCTGTCAACCAGTAATGTCCAAGGTTTCCAGGAGAAATGTCTTCTGGGTCTGTTAGAACAGATGGGACAAAAAACCATTTCTGTCTCTTTTGGGGTACAGTGAACCCCCGGTGTTAGGCCTCGAAGTGACTCTAAACCAGCTTGCATGTTGTCCACATCGACATTACCACAAGCACAAATAAAAAGCAAACAACAGCTAGAAATATCTAGGTCAGAACCTCGAAGGTTTCTGCAACAGGAATCGGGTGGGAAATACCACACCTCACTGTTCAAAGGAATCCATCTAGCAAGAAACGATAAAATATTCTCCTAGCAGCTGTAGAAGTTTCTCCCAGTGTTGGCTACTGCACCGAGTTATGAACTGTCTGCCCCGTGAGACTGTGAGGCCCTCAGGATTGGCAGCTACCTAGCGAGGTGCCTCATCTCTGATCCTAACCCGGCAGACGCCTGGCATTCTGTAGATGCTCATTCGAGGTTTGCTCAATCAGAGAATGGAAGCACAGATGAACGGGCGGATGAAAGAGTTGATTTCAGATTCTTGATTCTGAGGCCCTACTGGGAGACATGGACGGCCAGTAGCATGACTGTTTTCACCACTCCAAGACTAGATGGAATAAGACTCTGGGGTGCCTGGCTGGCTCAGTAGTTAGAGCATGCGACTGTTGATCTCAGGGTTGTGAGTTCAAGCCCCATGTTGGGCGTGGAGCCTGCTTTAAAAGAGACAGGGGAAGGAAGGGAAGGAAAGAGGGAGGGAGGGGACTCCTACTGACTCCTGGCATATCTGCTAATAGAACTAAATTCAGAAGGAGAAGACCTTCAGGGACTGGTCATCTATGAATCTTTGTTAGCATTCAGTGAGTTTCTGCCTAAAATAGAAATGCAGTAATTTTTTTAGTAACACAGCTGAAGGATTTACAGTTTCTGTGGAGGCTTACAGCTTTGGCATTAACAAGGTATGAGTGGGATCACTTTGTCAGTTTACTTAAATACAGTTTTGTCATATTTACATATAAGAATTTTGAGGCTGGTACCTACTTTTGAATGAATATCAATGATGTTTTTACTCCCATGAGCTCACTTTTTTTTTTTCACTTTCACTATGGTAAAATATACCTTAAGATTTGCCATGTTAACTATTTTTCAGTATGCAGGTCAGTGGCATTAAGTACACTCACTCTGCTTGCAACCGTCCCCTTCTTCCATCGCCAGAACCTTTTCATTGTCCCAAACTGAGACCGTACCCACCAACTCCCAGTTCCCCCTCTCCCCAGCCCTTGGCAACCCCCTTTCTACTTTTGGCCCCCATGAGTTCGTCTACTCTAGCTAACTCACGTAAGTGGAATCCTACATCATTTGTCTTTTTGTGGCTGATTTCACTCAGTAGATGCTCCTCCAGGCGCGTTTATGTCGTAGCGTGGGTCAGATATTCCTTCCTTTGTAAGGCTGAGCAGTATTCTAGCACATGGATATGCTGCGTTTTGCTTATCCATTCATCCATCGGTGGACACGCGATTGCTTCTGCCTTTTGGCTGCAGTGACTAATGCTGGTGTGAACACGGTGTACAAATATCTGGTGTCAGCTCTTCTGAGTATATACCCAGAGGTGGAATTACTGGATCCGGTGGTGCTTCCAGGTTTAATTTTTTGAGGCTCCACCAGACTGTTTTCCAGAGTGGCGGCTCCATGTCACATTCCCATCTGTGATGCAAAAGCTTTCATTTTTTTCACATCGTCACCCACGCTCGTTATTTTCTGAGTTGTTGATAATAGCCATCCTGATGGGTGTGAAGAGGTATCGCACTCTAGTTTTGATTTGCATTTCCCTAATACTTAGCGATGTTAAGGATCTTTTCCAGTCCTCGTTGGCCATTCGTGTATCTCCTTTGGAGAAATGTCCTTCAAGTCCCTTGCTCATTTTTTTAAAAGATGTAATTTTTTTAAATGTTTATTGTTGAGAGAGTGCATGATGGGGGAGGGGCAGAGAGAGGGGAGGATAGAAGATCTGAAGTGGGCTCTGTGCTGACAGCAGAGAGCCTGATATGGAGCTCTAATTACTCACAGACCGCGAGATCATGACATGAGCCAAATTCGGACGCTCAACTGACTAAGCCACCAAGGTGCCCCATCTTTGCCCATTTTTAATTGTTTGTTTTCATGTTGAGTTGTAGGAGTTCTTTATATATTGTGCATATTAATCCCTTGTAAGATACATACATACATACCTATATATGACTTGCAAATATTTTCTCCCAGGGGTTGTAAACTTATTTTTATTTTTTAAGTAGGCTTCATGCCCAGTGCAGAGCCCAGTGTGGAGCTTTAACTCCTGGCCCTGAGATCAAGACGTGAGCTAAGATCAGCTTAACCAACTGAGCCACTGAGGCGCCCCCCTAAACTCATTTTTAATCAATTAAAAAGTAACTTCCTAGCTTAAAAGGCCTTGGTTGAGACCTACCTTGTGTTTCTTAGGCAGTTCATCACTGTTTTCCATAATATTCATGCCAAACCCCCCGGAGTGGGGCAGAATGTATCAGCATTGGAGAGTAGGTGTGACTGGCTTGTGTCAGAATTCCAAAGACAGAAACAATTCTCAGCTTATGTAACTCAAAGTAAGAAAGTTCCAGAGGAAGCCCCCGAACTGTAGTCTTTTTACCATTTTAATAGATTGAGGAGATAGATATTTGGTCTCTGTCTCCATCAATTATCCTGGATTCAGGTGGAAAAAGCACTCTGAGAAGCCGGGGACGTTTTAGACAGTGTCATCCTTCTTTGTCTTATGTATTGAATGAACTTGAATTAGTAGCACAAGGAAGTAATAGCTGCAGAGCAGAAGTCATTAAACACTCTCTCAGATGCTCACACTATTTCAAAGAAGTGTTAAGTTACCACGTATAAGTCATATATTAAGGAGCTCACTCTGACCGATTAGCAAGTATGGGAGGGGAAAAGGTCAAAAAACAAGCTTCGATGACCATGGAAACAATAGCATTAATTTCCCTTGCCAACAACTGTTCGAAAAAATTAAGACTCAGCAATTATTGAACTAGCTGAGTCCTTCACGCAAGAAAGAATAAGCGATAAACCATCCACCTTAATCACGGGATGGTGGCAATGCAGATTGAATTAACTGATGCTGTTTTTGCTGATTTTTATATTTTTTCCATGTCATTTTATGTTTCTCGGTAAAGGCAATTTGTAAAATTGATGTGACTGGCTTGCAGGGGGTGGGGTGAAAGCGTTCCATTCAAGGGCAGTCACAAGAGACAAAGAGAAAATGGTGCGTGACTCCAGGCTCTGGGAGATCCTCAGCCGAGGCTGGAAGGGAGCCCCTCGGGCAGTTCTGGGGCCCAGCCCAGGCCCACCCACTGCCCACAGCCCCTGGCTTCCCAGCTGTCTCAGCATGGAATGCATGAAACCTCGCGTCTGATTGTGAGTGAGTGGGAAACAAGTTATTCTTTTGGGGTGACACCAGGCTGACCCTCCGTGCTTCCCTCCCCTCCCTGCCATGGGCCTCTCTGCCCCCGGGGCTTGATGCTCACCCCGTCTGTTGGCCACAGCTCCTGGGCCTCCTTCTAGCGCTTTGGGACAGTAGCCAACCAGGTACTGTCCCCAGCCCTCAGCCCCAAGGCCTCCGACCACTGTCTCCTTCACCAAGCTCTGCCTTTCCCAGCCAGGGAGTCTGAGGCTCTATGGGGAGGTCCCCCCAGCTCTCTTCTCTCAGATGGTGGAGCTGGCAGCATCGGAGGGCACAGGACCTGTGTCTTCCATCAGGGACAGCCCAACTGAAATGGGCTTAGAGTCAAGAGCCGGGCCTCGCTCTTCTCTCTCGTGAAGGCTTCCGTGGAGATCCCAGCCTCAGGAGTTTGTAGACACCAGGCGTTAATTTTCTCGGGCTGTCATAACAAACTACCATGGACTGAGTCACTTCAACACCAGAGATTTATTTTCTTCCAGTTCTGGAGGCTGGAAGCCTGAGATCAAGCAGTCAGCAGGAGTGGGTTCTCCTGAGACCTCTCTCCTTGGCTTGCAGACGGCTGCCTTTTCCCAGAGTCTTCTCATGGCCTTTCCCCTGCGTGCTCCTCTTCTTAGGATGCCAGTCATACGAGATCAGGGCCCATCCTGATGACCTCACTTTAACTTAATGACCTCTTTAAAGGCCCTCTCTCCAAACACAGTCACATTCTGAGGTGCTGGGGGCTAAGGCTTCATAGGAATTTGGAAAGAACACAGTTCAGCCTTTAAGATGGCCATTCCCCAAAAGTCAAATCAGTTCTGCAGCCCTGGGACTCCCCTCTCCATGACCGAGCTGCTGAGTCACCGTAAAGAGCAATACCTCCTGAGCCGGGCTTTCCCCGTGATCAGCACGCGGCTGTACCCCAACCTCATACTGGTACATTTGCATCTGGGGGGTGAGGGTGCACACACACACACACACACACACACACACACACACTCGGCAGCTTGGCGGAAATCCTGGTTCGGGGGATACAGGTGTGACTCTGACACTCCCCCCTGCCAGGACTTCTCATGTGCATCTATGACCCTGGCTCCGCTCCTGCAGCCCGGCCTTTCCTCCTCTCAGGCTCCAGAGCAGTTGCCCCTGCTTCCCACTAGACTCCAGCCCTTGGCTTGGAGAGATCTGACAAGCCGGGATGCTCGGCGGCTGATTCGTTTGTTCATTGCACAACTGCGCTTGGGGTTGGCGACAAGACAGTAGTGTCTGGAGACTCCGGCCACCAGCGAGCTCACGGCCAGGGCAGATGCAAGAGCTTGCTGTCATTTCAAGCTCCCGTTGTGTCCCATGCTCCTCACAGATCTGCTCTAACCTTTATATCGACCCAGAGAATTAGGCAAAACGCCCCAACTTCATTGAGGAGGAAAATGAGGTTCCCGGAAGTTAACGGGCAGAGCCTGGATGAGGAATCCAGGGCTGCCTGCAGAAAGCCTGGGGAAGGCCTCTGCTGGAAGAGTCCTGAGCTGAGTGTCCCTTGTCTCCCTTCCCCCACTCCGTGCTACAGCTGCCAGCCTCCCGTCCTGTCTCTATAACGGTGGGCGGCTTGGCGTATTCATCCCCCAAGTCAGACAAGTGAGCTAACGCAGACGCTGACTGCATCTGCACCCGGCTCCACGTGGACACCAAGGGAGCCCCTGCATTAAGGCCCCCACAGACCCCCCCACACCAAGCCTCTGCTGACCTATGGAATTCAGGATCCTGTTTGGAAACTGTGGAGTCCTTTGGGTCCAGAACGCCCACCTTTGAGATCAGAGCTCAAGCAGTGTCCAGGGACTGCCTCTTAAAGTCCACTCTTCCACCTCACTCGTTGCCTGAGAAGGGCCCCCGGGACAGGGGGCAGGGCCTGAGCTGCGGTCTGTCCGGGTGGAGCTTGTCGCAATACTGTTTACCCACCTTGGCCGCCCGAAGCCCCTCAGTATGCAGTAGATACAGAGTCAGCCCTGAGCTCGGAGGCCGCTGTGCTGCCTGCTCCGGACCCTCGCCCCACCTTGCCTCTGCACCCTGCTGCCCGGTGCTCTGTTCCCAGAGGAAGCCACCGTCCGCCAAGGCCACTGACCCACCGCCGGAGCCATGGTAGGATCACACGGCACAGCCAGTCAGCCCAGGATGACTGTGTTCAGGCTGGGCCCACAGGCCAGACATGGGAGGATGGAATTAGGTCAAGTCTAGGGCCTAGGGGAGGCCATGAGGACCCTCTTGAATTGGACTTGAGGCTCTAGGAGTGGCACTGGGGTGTTGGGGGAAAGCATGGAAGAGAGGAAGGCCTGAGTCGGACTCTAGTGTCTTCATTCGATTGCTGTGTGTGCTTAGGGAAGTTACCTCACCTCTCTGAGCTTCAGTTTCTGCTCTTGAAAACGGGAGTATTATTACCCGTTTTGTGGCATTACTATAAGGTCTAAATAAGATATCACGTGAAGAGGATCTTGTACAGTGCCCAGGACACAGCTCATAGCCAACACGGAGGAGTCTTATCCTCGGAGCTCCCCACTTTGGTTTAGAGGCCGGAAAGGCTGCCGTGGAGGCTCCCAGACTTGGCCTTTCTCGGTGGGAGAAGGCTTGCAGGAGAGCCGAAGGCCAGCTCCCACTCCTTCTTGGGCCATCAGACCAGTGCGTGCAACCCCTTCCCCAGTGTCCCCGCTGGACTGGAGTACACCTGCCGGGTCCCTCAGAGAGATGCCCGGGACGGCGTGGGGTGAGGGGCAGGATCCCTGAGTCGGACTTTTTTGGCTGCACCCCCATCCCCAGCCCTTCTAAGAACGGACAGGGTTCTCTGTGTGCCCTGCCCACGTGGCCAGGAGGGGTCAAGGGAGAGACAGCAGGATGCCCTGCACGTAGCTGTGCAGCTTCAGAGCTTCCGACGCCCGTTTAGTCTTCCCACCCGCCCTGAGAGGTGGCCAGGGCGGAGGAGCCTGGGACAGCTGCCCGGCCCCAGCCTCCCTTCCTGCACTGGCGGGAGCACAGGAGGGGCATCAGCGCAGCCCGCGGCCACGTACCTACGGTGACCCGGCTCTTTTCCTGTCACAGGTCCATGGGTACAAAGGAGTCAAGTTCCAAAACTGGGCTAGGACCTATGGCTGTTGCCCAGAAATGTACTACCAGCCCACGTCCGTGGAGGAGGTCAGAGAGGTGAGTGTCCCTCCAGGGCCCTGCCCCAGACAGCAAGCCGGGAACCCCCCTCCCACCCCCACCTCCAGCCCAGAGCCGCTGGCCAGGAGAGAGCTCCGTGAAGCCCCCAAAATTCTGGGCTCCCGCGCCCCCCCTGCCCCCCCACAGCTCCACGTTACACCTTACCGTGCCACCAGTGCCTGCCTGCATTTCATTGCCGGCTCAGATCTCTTCTCTGGCTGCAGACTCACGGGTGACTTCTCTCGGCGTTCAAGGTCATCACAGACTTACATACCACTTCCAGGGGTTTGAGTCTCTCTTGTTGTTGACTTCAACCTCTTCTATCCCTGTCTCCGCATGGGGCGCCTGCTTGCTCCCTAACACTAGAAGCCAGGAAATGGGTCGCCATTTTTTCCTTACCCTTATCTGCAGTTAGCAAGTCTTGCCCCAGAAGTTTCTAGAACCCGTCCCCTTCTCTTCAGCACTATTGCCACTCTCCATGCCCAGTCTACCATCCCTTCCTCACTCGCCATGACCTGCGGCGGCCTTGGCCCTGGTCTCCCAGCTTCAGTTCTCACTTCCTTTGAATGTACATTCCACCTCAGCAAAAGTAATTTTCTTAAAATGTAAGTTGGATTGGGCTACTTCCTGCTTAAATCCCTTCACAGGCCCACTGTTTAATGTTTATTTATTTATTTTTGAAAGAGAGGGAGAGGCAGAGAGAGAGGGAGGCATAGAATCCAAAGGGCTCTGAGCTGTCAGCCTAGGGCCTGACACGGGGCTCGACAAACGAACCTGAGCCAAAGCCAGACACTTAGCCGACTGAGCCACCCAGGCACCCCCACAGGCTCCCTATTATTTGTGGAGTAAAAGCCTAACTTGATTCACAAGGCCATGTATCACCTGGCCTTGGTTCATTCTTTTTTCATAAGACAAACTAAATCTTTCCTACCCCAGGGCCTTTGCACTTGCTGTTCCCACTGCCAGAATGCCTATCCCTTCACTTTTCCTTTTCATCCTTTAGGGCTCAGGGTAAATTTCAGCTCCTCAGTGGATTCTCAGACCACCTTACCTAAAGTATGTCTGCAGTGGTCTCTGTCTCAGCTCCTTGTTTGTTTCCTTCATTGCATATTCCTAACTTGCAAATTATTTTGTTGACTTGAACATGTTCCTGCTTCCGGCTCTCTCTCTCTCATAAAAATGGAAGACCATGCTTGGCTTGTTTTCCATTATATTCTCAGCACCCAGCACTGTCCCTACTGGGACACCCAGCACCTAGAACTGTCCCTGCACAGAACGCTTCCCAATCTCACTTGCTCATGGAACCCCTTGTGGTACACGTTGTAAGCAAGACGAGTGTTCCGGGTGCCAGATGTGAGGTTTTCCAGCAGGGACATGAGGGTGAAAGGGAATGGATTCCTTTAAGTGATGCCATGCCTTTATTTATGTCTTCATTCACTGATCACTAGAGACTAGAGCTGGGCCTGGGGTAGACCCAGTTACAAAGTCAAATGAAGCGCCTTTGACCCCAGCAGCCCTCATTCCAGCCTGGGAGGCAGCGGAGCCCGTGTAGGCCAAGATGAGAGGCTGAAGGCACTGGGGCGCCCTCAGAAGGTTTTGTGCTGGAGAAGAGTGTGATCAGGTGTGCCCATGACAAGGGCCACCGGCCGCAGCAGGGAGGGGGCATGGAGCCCCACGTTAGGATGATCCCCGGGCTCTGCGTCCCGCTCACTCCCTGGCTCTTCGCTCTGGCTCTCTTTCCCCGGGCTGGACTGCGCAGCGGCCTCCAGCCGGGCGGGGGCCTTGGAAGCCCGGGGGGTGCACAGCTGGGCGCCCCACGCCGCTGCAGGCGCCTGCCGCGTCTCCGGCCTGGGGCTGACTCCGGCACGCCTCGGCAGGTGCTGGCCCTGGCCAGGCAGCAGAACAAGCGGGTGAAGGTGGTGGGCGGCGGCCACTCCCCCTCGGACATCGCCTGCACCGATGGCTTCATGATCCACATGGGCAAGATGAACCGGGTCCTCCAGGTACTCAGAGCCCTCCGCTCCCCACCTCTGCTTTCCCCAGCCGCAGCCTCCATCCCAGACCTCGGCCGGAAACTCCTCAGCCTCTGTCCTCAGGCCTGATCCTCTCCCTGCCCCTGAGTCCAAAGTGACACCCCAATTTCCGACCCGCCCATGATCACGCGTCCCTGGAGCCCTCCCTGGGCTTCTCATCAGCTGTTTGCGCCTCCTTGTGGCCACAGAGAGAATGTTCCGCTCCTCCCGCCGCTCCGCGGCCTCCTCTCTGCTTCTCTCGAACAAGAATGGCAAATCATGTCCGCTAAGACGGACTCACAGTCACAAATCGGAAGGATTTACACCTAACTAGTTTTACATATGGGGAGACAAGATCAGAGAGGGTGAGTGACTTGCCTAGGATCACACAGGCAATCGGTAGCAGAGCTGGGCACAAACTCAGAGTGTGACACCAGCGCTGTGCTGGGAGGCTGTCCGTGCATTTCAGCCAGGCGCCTGCCAGGAAGTAGCGGCCAGACAGCTGGGCCTACACATTAGGAGGACTCCTCACCTGACGGGGCCAGCTCCTCGGAGCTGTTGGTTTTGCCAAATAACCTCCCCCTCCCTCCCACCTGCCCCACAGCCCTGCTGGTGTTGGTTCTGAGTTTCTCTCTATTATTTATTTCTTTGCTCAGGCTGACAGTCTCCACCCCGTAGAAAATGTTTCCGTCAAGATGTTAGTCATGGCGGTAATTAACTCTGATTGCTAATTAGGGAGGATTGGGCTCCGACGAAGGATTTCGCCCAGCTCTGGGCTCAGGGTCAGTGGAATGAGCTTGTGGTTCGGAGTCCCACGGATGTGAGCTCTCCTCTCAGCTCCACCGCCGACGCTTGCGTGACCTTGGGCGAGCGACTTAGCGTCCCTGAGCTTCAGTCTCCTCGCGGGGAAAGCAGAGTCTGCTCCCACCTCCCCGGGCTGCCAGGGATCTCCTAGGACCCTTCGTGGGTGCGGCGGGAACCTCCTGTCCCCTTCCAGCCCCCGGTCTCTGCCTGCGCCCTCCCGGGCGAGAATCGGTGCAGAATTGGGAGTCCATCTGGCAGAATTGGGAGTCCATCTGGCAGAATTGGGAGTCCATCTGGCAGAATCAAGCCCCTGCAGGAATAGGGCCTCCTTCGTTGGTGACTTCGCACGACCATCCAGGAATCCCACCTTCTAGTCCAGGCGGAGCGGGTTGGGGGAAAGTGCAGGTGCGGCAGTGACCTTGAGCAAACCCCTTCCTTTCCCTGCTCCTTGCTTCCTTCCCCTGTGAGAAGAAGGGGTGACAGAGCACACACCCGTCCCCCTCCTTATCTGTGGTTTCATTGTCCGCACTTTCAGCAGTCAACCGCCCTCCGAAAGCAGGTGACACGTTACAGAAGGTCAGCAGGAGCCTAATCCTGCGTCACGGTTCCTGAGTCCCTCCTCCCACTTGATCTCATCGTCGCGTAGCCGTTTGATCATTCCCCGTCCTTACAGGACAAAAAAGGCTGGGGGCGGTACGAGAAGATATTTTAAGAGAGAGAGACCACATTCATGCAACTTTTATTACAGTCTATTCTTATAATTGTTCTATTTTATCTTTAGTTATCGTTGTTACTCTGACTATGCAGGATTTATAAATTACACTTTATCATAGATAAACATAGGAAAAACAGAGTATATATGAAGTTCAGTGTTAGATGTGGTTTCAGTCATCCACTGGGGGTCTGGGAACGTGTCCCCCGCAGATAAGGGGGTTACTGTATTCCCAAAGCTCCAGCACTGCAGGGCTCTGCCCGCACCCCCTCCAGCTGCCTGCAGCAAGAGGAGGCTTGAGCTGCTGGGATAGACTCGCTCCTATTCATGGGAATATGGCTGCCGGGGGGTGGCAGGGCGGGGGGAGGGCTGGGTGACAGTCTAGCCCGTCCCAGCCCATGCCGGTCTCTTGCAGGTGGACACAGAGAAGAAGCAGGTGACTGTGGAGGCCGGCGTCTTCCTGGCTGACTTGCACCCACAGCTGGGCAAGCATGGCTTGGCCTTGTCCAAGTAAGCACCACCTCCCATCCCTGGTGGGCCAACACTACCCACCACCCCTTGCCCCGGCCTTGGCCGGACGCGCCAGGATCTGGCAGGAGAGAGAGAAATACTTCCCGGGGTGCGTCCTCTTTCTCTGGACCCCCGTTCTTCCCCCGTGGGGTACCTCTCTCCCCATCCGCCCCCCTTCAGGGACTGTTGTGTGAGAATGGAAAGAAACAGGTCAGAGATGGGCCAAGCATTAAGTAACAGTCTTGTAAAGAGGCAGGTAAACCAGGCATTAACATTTTTTTGGTAGGGTGTGCAAAAAGGTGATTTTATTAAAGCAGGGGACATGATGCGTGGTCAGAAAGAGCTGCTTCTTTTTTTTTTTTTTTTTAGTTTATTTATTTGTTTTCAGAGAGAGAGAGAGACAGCATGATTGGGGAGGGACAGCAAGAGAGGGAGAGAGAGAATCCCAAGCAGGCTCCACACTGTCAGCGCAGAGATAGAATTGACAAACCGTGAGATCATGACCTGAGCCCAAACCCAGAGTCAGATGTTAACTGACTGAGCCACCTAGGTGCCCCTGGATTAAATTTTTCTTAAAACTTGCAGTAAACAACAGTATGGACCCAGACAGGAAAATGCGCAAAGTAAGCCTGGAGGAGTGGAAGGTCCTGCTGACCTCCTGGGCTACCTGCCTGTGGCTGCCCTCATCTCTCCATCCGAGCGTGGTGCTGGCAATTGCTCAGATTTAAGATCAGGGGATTTCCATTGAAACAGGTGGCAAACACAGCCAAAGGATTGAATGTCTAAATGTAGAATTTCAACCATTGGAAAAGGGTGACTGTGTTTTGGATATTCGGGTAATAATCTCTTTGCAGCTGGAAACTGCACCCACAGAGGCCTGTGGTTTGTCTTCAAGTGGGGGTGTTCTGTCTGCCTGAGCTGTCTTATCACAGGCCCTGAGGCATTGCTACACTGTTTTTACTCTGGAAACCATCCCATTCCTGCTTCTCCAAAGATCACGGGAACTCAAACATTTATGGAGTGTCTCACACACGCAGGTCTCGTTCAGGCCCTGAAGACGCAAAGGGGAATAAAACCCAGGTCCCGCTTGCAAGGAGCTGCTGGCAAGGGGCAGACAGACACACGAAGTGACAAGCACAATGCAAGGCACTAGGTTCAACGTCAGAGAAGTGTTCGGGGCACTACGGGGCCCTCCGGGCGCCCCGGGTTCAGCCCCGGCAGGCAGGGGCACGTGTGAGGAGATGGGAATCAAGAAGCTCATAGAAGGGGCCCCTGGACTGAGTCCTAAAAGATGGCCAGGAATAAGCCAGAAAAAAAAAAGAGGAGAGAAGGGATTCAGGCAGAGGGAACATTTTGAGCGGAAATCCAGGAGCCCGGGTGGCTCAGGGTGTAAGCGTCTGACTCCTGATCTCGGCTCACGTCGTGATCTCACGGTTTATGAATTCAAGCCCCACGTCGGGCTCTGCACTAACAACGCAGAGCCTGCTTGGAATTCTCTCTCTCTGTCCCTCCTGTGCGCTCTCTCTCTCTCTCTCTCAAAATAAATAAATAAAGTGAAAGAAAGAAAGGAAAGAAAGAAAGGAAAGAAAGAAAGGAAAGAAAGAAAGGAAAGAAAGAAAGGAAAGAAAGAAAGAAAGAGAAAACAGGTAACACTTAAAGAGAGAGAGAGAAGTCCAAAGGGGGAGAAGTGTGGGGGCGTGGGGGGCACAGGGGGCCTGTGAGCAGGAAGTAGGACACAATCCGTGACAAGGACCACAGGAAGAGACATGGGCTATCAACCATGGGCGTTAGCTTCTGGACTCTGAAGCATCTCTGTGCCCGGTTTATAATGTGTCCCTGTCCTCCCTGGGGACCCGGTCCTCCTCAAGAACTGCCCACATGGGGCCTTTCCGCCCCTCAGGGGGAGTTAGGATGTCCTTTCCTGCGCACCGCAGGGGAACCTAGGTCAACAGCTCCAAGGATGCTGTGGAAACCTCAGGAATAACTGTGGCTGGGGGGGTGGGGGTGAAGGGAAGCCCCGAGCTGTGTCCGGCCACACGCCGGGTGCTTGATAAGTGAGGAATAGAACCCTTTTACAGGTGAAGAATCCAGGGTCTGAGGCAAAGTGGCTTACCAAAGTCACATCGCTGGAAGGCTCTGGAACGTTCCACGGTGTGGTGAACCAGAGGAGGCAGGACAGCAGCATGGTGTAGACCCCCGCTCTAGAAGCGGGTGGCCTGGGTGCAAATCTTGCTTCTTCTACGTCCTGTTAGCTGTCCGTCAAGTCCCTTGGCCTGTCTGGGCCTCAGTGTTCTCATCTGGAAAATGGGTCTGCAAACAGGGTGCTCAGAGGACTGGATGAGTTAAAGATGCCCTACGGAAGGTGCTCACTAAACGTCGGTTCTTGTTCACCTGGCTCCGTCGGTGCCTCCCTCCACAGGTCCTGGACGGGACCTTCCCCCTCGGCTTCTTATTTCCAGCCTCTCAGAGGCCACAGTCTAATCCTTCCCTCCTCCACTGTCCTCCCTGAGGGCCTCGCTTTTATCCGGTGTATTGCATTTAACACGGGGGTCACGAGCCTGTTTCCGAATTGCTTTTTTGTCCGGTGAAGTTCCTGGAGAAGAGAAGACACGTGGCCATTGGAGAACCGCCCCCTCGGTGGGCATCGTTCTCGGGTGTTCGGTGTTGTGCGTAAGGCCGTGACGAACACCTGCGGGCTACGCCTTCCCACACGCCGGAGGATTTCCCTGGGGCGGGATTCTCTGGTCCTCTCTTAACGTTCTGGTATTTCCAGACGTAACCCAACTACTGTGGACACGGAGCCAAGACCGGACACAAAGGTGGGGGCGGGGGTGGGTACCGGGAGGCTGGAAAGCCTTTGGGGTTTTTTTGGTTCTCTTCCGGTTCGGTCAGGACAGCCACCAGGTCTCAGCACCTCCGCAGGAAGGTCTGAGTCCCGAATCATTAGCGGCAGGTGTCCTCCAGCGTCTTTGGGAGCCAGGGCCCCGCCTGCCTCGGGGCGCTCGGTCTGTGCTGAGGGCCGATCCCGCCCTCCCGTCTGCGTCCTGAGAGGGCGGGCGCGTCGCTTCCCTGGAGGACCCAGCTCGCCCCGTGTACACCGAGGGGGCCGGGCTGTTGTGAAGCTATCGCGGCATAGCCCGCGCCCGCCGCCCGGCACCCAGGGGGCCTTCGGCGGACATCGGTCGCCTTCTCCTTCCAGCGAGGCCTGGGATGTCGCAGAGCGCGCTCCTAGGAAGTAAGAGTTTTGGACTCTTACTTTGGAGCCACTCTTTTTCCTTGACCCTGGGATCTGGGCACGTCTTGTCTTTCTAATTCCTGCCCCCCGCGCGCACGCCTCCAGAGCGGCCCTGCTCCCCTTCGGAACCCTGGTCTTCCCGTGCACACACAGTGCTGTTCTTGTCCTTCCAACGCCCAGGACTCTGGGCCCAGAGACGTGGGCTTATCCCGGGGGCCCCGAGGAGCCTCTGACAGTTTCTTCTTCCTTTCTTTGTTTTCTTAATGGTTATTTATTTATTGTTGAGAGAGAGAGAGAGAGCGAGCAGGGGAGGGGCAGAGAGAGAGGGAGACAGAATCCCAAGCAGGCTCTGCGCTGTCAGCACAGAGCCCAAAGTGGGGCTCCAACTCATAACCTGAGCTGAAATCAAGAGTCCGAGGCTTTAACCGACTGCGCTGCCCAGATGCCCCGCCTCCCCCCACCACTGACAGTTTCTGAGCCTGGAGGTGACACATTTTCCTTCCCCTCCTCCCGGAGGCTCAGGGGCTCCTCACACCTTCCTGGGACAGCTGTGTGAGCTATTGAACCAGGTCACGCCCTCAGGGACTTTGCAGGCCTTGACGGGCTGAGTCTAGAGAGGTGTTAGCAGGTGCACTTGGGCCTTTGGTTGGTGAAGATCGCGTCGGCAGATGGGGGACAGAGGAAGGGGGTGTTCTACGCTGTGGAAACCCCAGGGCCAGGCGGGCAGTGCTGAGCTATGCCCCTATCAGCTTCTCTGATAGGCCGCTGCATTGAGGAAACTGAGGCTCAGAGAAGAGAAGGGCCAACAAGTCAGACAAGCTAAGTCATGGTACATTCGAGGCGAGAACCCAGGCAAGAGATGAATCTCTTCTTCTGCTCTGAGGAGGCTCGCACTGCAACCCAGTGGAGGGGGTGGGGAAGCCGGGGAAGCCTGACTGGTCCCTCCTGTCCCTTTTGCCCCTCCTGTTGAGCCCAGCCTGGGAGCTGTGTCAGACGTGACTGCAGGGGGCGTCATTGGGTCCGGAACGCACAACACAGGGATCAAACATGGCATCCTAGCCACTCAGGTGAGTCTCCCTGCTTCTCCGGTCCACTGTCTGTGGGAGGCATGGGGGGGGGGGTAGGGGTGGAGGAGGGTGGGGCATGGGATGGGGCCTCTTCGCCGCAGCTCCTGGGAAATCAGGGCCTTCATGGGCACCGTTGGCTCTGCTCCTTGTAGGCCTCAAAGCCACCCCAACGCTCCCCCTCTGACAGGGACTTGGCAGGTGCCCTCCAGCCCCTTTATTCATCCCCCACAGACACAAGTGGGGAAGGAGCCGTCATGCGTGTTGAGGCACCCTTGCCCTCTCACAAGCCTCCTGGCCACCCTGTGGAAAAGGGCAAGCAGGGTGAGAGGTTCCATCCCCGCCGAAGGGTCTGAGCCAAGAGCCAGACAAGGCAAGAGGTCTTTCTAGGTTAGCAAGTAGGGAGGGGCCAGGACAGGAGCCGAGGCTCCCCGGGGTGGAGTCCGGCCCACGTGGGCCTGGATCTGCCCCTGACCCTCATTGAAAAGCATTTCTTAAACTTTACAAGAGCCTGGTTTGGGGAACTGGTTGTGAACACAGATTTTGACTCAGATCTGGGTTCCAAACCTGCCTCTACTACGTACTGGGTATGAGCTTTGTGTATGTGTACGAGACAGCGTAAGCTAAGCACATGGCTGAGCCGAGGACAGCTCGCGATTTCTGTGTCAGGAGCCGCCGTGTGGAGGACAAAGTTTTTTAACTTTCAGTATTTAGAGGGGCTTCCTAACAGGCCCGGCTGTGTGCCGTGAAGCAGGCTGCTGGCGTGTGCGTGCGGAGGCTGCTTGCTCTCCGCCAGGGGTGAAAGAGACCCCCTGAGCCCGGGCGGCCTGGGCAGCTCGCCATCTGTTTTCACCTGCAGGATGCCATCTGCCCCGCGGGCCATGGGGCCTCTGGCCACTGGAGTATTATGGCTCAACACTGGGGCTTGGGTTTTGTATCCCAGCCTACCGCTACTGTCTGTGTGACCTGGGGCAGGTCTCTCTCTGTCTCTGGCTACCTCAGTTTGCTCACCTGGAAAATGTGGATGGTCACAACCGCAGTGCATCTGGGGGGCTTAGCAGAGGGTACACAGTTAGTGCTCAATAAATGTTAGTGATGGGATTTGCACGTAGGACGGGGCTCTCTCTGGAGCTCACACTCTGTGCCGGAAAAGAAATGTCAGCGTTGCTGGGCGTTGGACTACACGGATCGCTTAAGTCAGCTACCCAGGCGTATGGCTGTCTCCTGGGCCATGTGCTGAGGTAGACAGACGCCCCGGCGAGCGCCGTCTGAATGTGACTTCTGGGAGCTGCGTCCCCTGTGCTCCAGTCTCAGAGCAGCGCCAAGATCAAAAGAAAACAGCCCAAAGCAATTTCTTTTTTTTTTTTAATGTTTATTTATTTTTTAGAGACATAGAGGCACAGCGTGAGCAGGGGAAGGGCAGAGAGAGAGGGAGACACAGAATCGGAAGCAGGCTCCAGGCTCCGAGCCGTCAGCACAGAGCCCGATGCGGGGCTCGAACTCACAGACCGCGAGATCATGACCTGAGCTGAAGTCAGCCGCTTAACCAACTGAGCCACCCAGGCGCCCCTCAAAGCAATTTCTAAGAGATTCACTTTGTTCTGTATTTGTTTTCTTGAACACCATGAGGGAAACCTACTTCATGCTTTTCCTTAAAGCTTCTCTTTGCTGTCTCATCAGCGTTGTGTGCTGGCTCTGGTTGCTCCTTTCCTTCTCCGCTCCCTCTTTCTACCACAAGAGCCCCAGAGAATCCCCAGGCAGGAGAGGGGCATCCGGAGGGAAGGGCGTGAGCCAGGGAGGGGAAAACACGAGAGCCCTGGGGTCATCGTGCTCGACTCCTCCCACGGGTAAGAGAGGCTGCAGCAAAGCATGCTGGGGTTTGTGGGACCCGATTCCCAGGTACCTGGCGCCCTCCATGGACATGCCATGACCTCCCCAAAGCGGGGTTCCATGCCCAGGAGAGCCCAGTGGTAACTGGGGGTGACAGACAGCACAGCAACCACCCCCACCCCAGATTAGGCCACAGTCGTGGTCTGCTATCCAGGGCTGATGGCAGTTTCTAAAAACTGTTCAGCAGAGTATGGAATAATTCTGAGTGGCCACAAATCAATGCGCATGAGATTTCCTGGCCCCTTCTCTTAGGAAGCTCAGGGGAGCAGGACCAGCCCCAGGAAAGCAGTGGGAGAGCCCTGCCGTGTTGTTTTACGAATTCTGCATTATGCCGATGTCAGCGGGGGGCGGGGGGGAGGGAATTGACATCTTTAATGTCCACTTTAATGAATCTTCAAGTGTTCAGACACTCGCCTGGAAACTTCACACACTCCCTCTGGGATAGTTATTGCCCTCATTTTACAGATGAGGGCCCAGAGAGGTTGAATAACATGCCCAGGGGCACACAGCAGCTAGTCGAGCGGTGCCTACCTTGGTTTGTCACCGGACGCTGCTGAGGGGTTTCACTGGCCAGTTCCCATTTACAGCTCTGGGTCGTAGACAAAATCTGGTTTGTATAGAAATCATTCTGACGTCCTCACTCCTACAGATGGCCGTCACGCCCCATTTCTGCCAATTTCTCCCCTCTGGCCGTGGTCTCCGCTAATTAGAATCAGTTCAGCTTTCTCTGTTCTCTCACCCCGAGCTCGGAGCCGCCAACTACACGTGTCAAAAGCAATTTCCATCCAAATTAGCGTGTAGCCGAGTGTGGAGAAGTACTTAAACAGCAACGAAAGAGGATTCCTCTGGAAATGGGGGCCAAGGGTGAGAGACTGGAGTTAATCACCTGTTTCTTGCTGAATGCCCCACCCCTTTGCAGAAACCAAGGTTTCTGATTGGGTGTGGCCAAGAACCTAGTTCCTGGGGTGCGTGGGTCCCTGAAAGAGAGGATGGGCTCTCAGCTTGGCTGAGATGGTGCCCAAGAGGAGCAACAGGCAGAGAGAGGCTGTAGGGACTCTGTCCCCTGGGCTGTGTTGGGACAGAGGGGACAGCCCTAGCCCAGATGCACACATATCTCTCTTTGTCTTTGCGAGGCACCTTTTTTTTTAATGGCTCCTAACTTCTTCTTCTTTTTTTTCTTTAATGTTTGTTGATTTATTTTGAGAGACAGAGAGTGAGTGGGGAAGGGGCAGAGAGAGAGAGAGGGAGACAGAGAATCCCAAGCAGGCTCTGCGGCTGTCAGCAGAGAGCCCAAAGCAGGGCTCAAATTCATGAACGGTGAGATCATGACCCGAGCCGAAACCAAGAGTCGGGCACTTAACCGACTGAGCCACCCAGGCGCCCTGCAAGACACCTTTAACCAGCACCTCTGGGGCCCTGCCTCATCTTCGACATCCTCTGGACAGAGGAGAGCGTTGCTGTCTCCCGACAGCAAACAGGCAAGGCAGTGGTGGGGGTTCCCATGGAAGCCGATGTAATAGATGCCCTCTGCCCTGAGGGCTGATGCTGCCCGGACCTAACTGTCCCCAGTCCCCTGTGGCCAGGAGGCATTGATCTTCAGGGGATAGGCGATACCTGGCCTCACTTCCAAGGACAAACAGGGAAGGGAGGGAATCACCCGAAGTCTACCGGAAATACCCCCCTGGGTTCTGAAGTGTGTCTCCTCTCCCTCTGCCAGGTGGTGGCGCTGACCCTGCTGACGGCCGATGGGACCATTCTTGAGTGCTCCGAGTCCAGCAACGCGGAAGTGTTTCAGGCCGCGCGGGTGCACCTGGGCTGCCTGGGAGTCATCCTCACCGTCACCCTGCAGTGCGTGCCTCAGTTCCACCTGCAGGAGATCTCCTTCCCCTCAACCCTGGATGAGGTACCGGTTTCTTGTTCACCACCGTCAACCTCAGGGAATGAATGGAGGATGCTGACAGGTGGGCCGTGCTCCACCCACGGCCCCCTGTGGCTCAGCAGGCCCCCTGAATGGGGGAACGGGCTGACCTGGCGAGCTCTTCCTTGGCCCAAGGACGCTGTGGCCAGAACCCTTTCTGAGCAGGTCCGTGAAGCTCAGAGGGACTGCAAGGGAGTGGCAGACATATGGGTGAGAAAGGAGGTTAGGTAGAGAATTGCTGCAAGAGATAGGGTGCTGGCCTGAGTTGACCGCTCCTGGGAAGGCATTAACTCTCAAATGCACTGGACCATAGAATGTGCCCAGGATTCCCTTTATAATGGCTTCTTCACAGCGAAGTGGGTGGTTAACTTTTAGTCTGGCTGGGTGCCTAAGGTCACATGCCGGGGCTGTGGATCTAGATGATGGAGGGCAGAAAGGAGGGCTTCTGATCGATAGCAATGTTTTGTGAATGTGTGAAAAGCATGTTTGGTTGGCTGGCTGGATGATTGGATGACTGGATGACTGGATTGGATGGATAGATGGATGTATGGATGGACAAATGCACGGATGGATAGATGGATGGATGGATGCGTGGATGGATGTACAGATATATGGATGGATGGATGGATGGATGGATGGATAGATGGATGGACGGATACGTGGATGGATGGATGGACAGATGCATGGATGTATGGATGCAGGGATGGATGGATGGATGAATGGACAGTGCGTGGATGGATGGATGAATGGACGGTTGTGTGGATGGATGTACGGATATATGGATGCATAGACGGATAGATGTATGGACAGATCCATTGATGGATGGATGGATGGATGGATGGACAGGTGCATGGATGGATGTATGGATGGATGAGTAGCATACAGCAGTCCTGAAATGCCTGCGGGCAAGATCTATGCCCGGTAATCGCTAAGGGACTCAAATCTACAGGTCCGAGTTCCTTGGTCTTTGAGTCCCTCCCTGGTCATCTTATCATTTGATATGAGTAGCCCCTCTGCACAGATGGAGCAGTCATGATGAAAGCGCTACTGATTCAACATGGTTAAGGTGGAATTTGTGGTCAAATTGACCTGGCCTTGAGCGCTGGCTCTGCCACTTCTAAGCTATGACCTTGAGCCAGTCATTTGACCTTGTTAAGCCCTACTTTCTTCATCCAAAAAGAGCGTTAATAATATCTACCTTAAAGTACTGAATCTGAGGATTAATCAGATAACATATGTAAAGTGTCTAGTTCAGTATTAGAATATTCCACCCCCGCCCCCGGCACCTAGTGAGTGATAAAAGGGAAACATTGTTCTCTGGAACCAAATGTCTAATGCATGAAGCCACAAGGCAAAGGCCTTAAATCCAGAAGGCCCCTACTCAGAGGCACGGGGTTTGGTGAAAATTTATCCCTAGAACTCCTGGTTGGTGGAAAGTGCTTCCACGGCTCTAAGGGGGTATAGCATCACCTGGAGTACCAAGACTGAGCCTAATGGGACAACATTGGCAAGTGAACTGCTTGAAGCCTTGGCCCAAGAAAGTAGGGCTAGTCCAGGACAAGGACATTTCGTGGAGTTGTATGGCAGGGACAAAGTATGACTTAGCCAGGGAGCCCCACCAAGGTCTGGCCGGCCCACGTGACTCTGCCCGGAACCAGCCCAGACCCTGAGCTCTTTGGGGCCACCTTGGCCTGCCTCAACCAGCTACCGTCTCCCAGCAGGGTTCAGATAGGGCACAAATTCCAGCGATATTTAAAACTTATTTATTTATTTTGAGAGAGAGAGAGTAGGGTGAAGGGGCAGAGAGAGAAGGAGAGAGAGAATACCAAGCAGGCTCTGCACTGTTAGCGCTGAGCCCGACACAGGGCTCAATCCCACCAACCATGAGATCATGACCTGGGCCAAAATCAAGAGTTGGATGCTTATCTGACCAATCCACCCAGGTTACCCTCAAGCGATTTTTAAGATGAGGAACCAATAGGACTCGTCAGCTGAGCATGGAGTGATGGAGTGGGAGGCAGGAGGCAGAAATGGTGGCACTACCACTGAGGTGGAGAATCCAGGAGGCACAGCAGGTGTGGGGAACAAGATGATGAGTTTGGGTTGGGAACTCGAGTTTGAGGTGCCTCAGGTGGAGGTGTTGGAGGGCAGCTGGCTTTGCAGGTTTGGCACTCAGGTGGGAGGCAGAGGCTGGAGATACAGATTGAGGGGTGGTATCAGTTTGCTAGGGCTGCAGTAACAAATAGAACAGACTGGATCAAGAGGTCTATAGGGTTGATTCTTTGTGGGAACTCTCCCCTTGGATTCTTGCTGTGTCCTCACATTGTCTCCTGTCTGTGCATATCTGTGTCCTAATCTCTTCTTATAAGGACACTAGTCATATTGGATTAGGGCTCACCCAATGACCTCATTTAACCTTAATTACCTCTTTAAAGTCCCCATCTCCAAATATAGTCACATTGTAAGGTCCTGGAGGTTAGGACTTCAATATGTGAATGTGAGATGGGTACAATTCAACCCAAAGTAAGGGTCATCGGTCCCCTAAGTGATTGATCACAGGGTAGGCAAGATCACCCAGAGAGAGTGGGCTTGGGTAAGAAGGGGGTGGATGAGAGGATGGAAAGGGAGTCAAGAAGGAGACAGAGGAGGATGGATTAGAGAGGCACCTCAGAGACAAGGGATGCTGGGTGTCCAGGGTGGAGCAGTCAACAAGGTTCAATGCCATGGGGAATCGGGGTGTTGACTGCTCTGGTCATCGGAAGGCTGCAGCTGACCTTGGTGCGGATGGTTCAGTGGGGCATGAGGCAGTTTAAGGGGACAGATGCTTTCAGCAGAAAGGGGCCATAATGTGCTTTATTGTTGATCTATTTTCCTGCTTCTCATGTATGTCAGAACTTGTTAAGCTGAAGGTTTTGACCCAGAGATAAAGAGATTGTTTCTTTTTGCCAGTAGGGTTGACCGCCAGGTTCCTACTAGGATATTGTGCCTGAGTGGATGGATAGACTCCTAAGACGTGGGTCTGTCCACTTTCTGCTCTTCCTTTGAGCTGGCCGAGATTGGGTAAGATTGATGATGGCCAAGTCCTGGTTCTAGTGGAGGCTCATCTCAGGCCATCCTCCCCCTACAGACTCACACAGCCACACTCTGGCTGGCTTCTGTGTCTGTCCAGAGCTCAGGGTTTTGTTTGTTTGTTTGTTTGTTTGTTTTTTGCCTCCAACTTATCTCAACATGGAGACTTCTATCTTGGACACAACATCCTTGAAAATTCCAAGTGATTCTAGGCAATGGGCTACATTCTTCTCAAAGCTTCCAACTTTTTTCTTTCTTTAATGTGTATTTATTTATTTTGAGAGAGAGCGAGCGAGCATGGGAATGGGCAGAGAGAGAGGGAGAGAATGAATCCCAAGAAGGCTCCGCAGTGTCAGTGCAGAGCCTGACACAGGGCTCCATCCCATCATGATCTGAGCTGAAATCAAGAGTCAGATGCTCAACCAACTGAGCCACCCAGACGCCCCCCCAACTTCTTTCATTTTGAAAAGCTGTGATGACACATGAGAAATAGCAATTGTAATCTCGTCCCCTAAGAGACAAAGTAGACACACACACACACACACACACAATTACACAGCAATAAACACTCAACAAGATGTAATGAAAGGGCTCCAGGGATGGAGGCAGGCCCTGAGGCTGGCTGCCCCACTACCCTGTGCGAGCTTGAGCAAATCCCTGAAATTGTGGGAGGAGGGGCTCCATTTTCTTTATTTTTTTAAAATACGGTCAAAGCTGTCCCACCTCCTCGCCGCGCCCTGGAGGCAGAGGGTCGCCTCTGGCATCATCTCCTTTGGAGCCTCCGGTGAAGTGGTTGGACCCTACCCCCGAGGAGAGGCGTGAGCCCTGTGGGAACAACCCACGGCTCCCGCATAGACCCCGGCTCACGCTGAGAGGGCTCACGAAGCAGGACCCTGTGAGTCAGCAAGCGCTCTGTGGGTCCCTCCCTTTCTGTGAAGTGGCTGCTGCTGCTCGACCCGTAGTGCTGCAGAGCCAGCCTGACTCTCCGAGAGGCCCGTCGTCAGCTTCCATCACACCCTGCCGACAGCCTTCGCCACAGTTGCAGGCCATAAACAAGGACAGAGGGTCGATGGCATTTGCATCCGTGTGATTTATTCCAAAGGATGTGGGCAATAAATGGCCTCATATCCCATTGGCTTTTGCTCTCTCCACTCAAAGTAGCCTTTAAAGGGCACCTTCGAGAGGCTGTGAATACTTAGGAGGAAAAGCTAATAGGGTATAGACATGAACAACACAGGCCTTGCTGCCCTGCTCCCCTCAAAGCAAACTAGCCCATGGAGGAGGAGGAAGGAGCAGAAACCATTAGAGCAACTTCTCCTCATTCTTGCTTGGCCTGAGATCTAATCTAAATCTAAAAGGATTTAGATTAATCGTTTAGAAGGATTTTTTAAGTCTAAAAGGAACAATAATTGGATGTAACCTTAAGGAGACATGAAGTTGTTGACAACCATTAGGAAGACAGTGCGCGCGCAGGGCGCCTGGGTGGCTCAGTCGGTTGGGCGGCCGACTTCAGCTCAGGTCATGTTCTCGCGGTCTGTGAGTTCGAGCCCCGCGTCGGGCTCTGTGCTGATGGCTCAGAGCCTGGAGCCTGCTTCCGATTCTGTGTCTCCTTCTCTCTCTGCCCTTCCCCTGTTCATGCTGTGCCTCTATGTCTCTCAAAAGTAAATAAACAAAAAAAAAAAAAAAAAAAAAAAAAAAAAAAAAAAAAAAAAAGGAAGACAGTGCGCGTCTACGGCCATGCCCCCCTGAACGTGCCCGATCTCGTCTGATCTCGGGAGCTAAGCAGGGTCGGGCCTGGTTACTACTTGGATGGGAGGAAGACAGTGCACGCTCCTGTTCATGCATCGGTACCCGCTCCTGGTTTCTTACCATTTAGGTTCATAGGAAATTGCCTCGCCTCCACTGGGGTTGCAAACCATGCTGCGCTGAGTGTTTGCCTCTACATCGGGGCTGCACACAGCTCCCCGGCATCATGTCCTCTCTGGGTGTGGGCTTTCTGCGGATGGCCAAGCCTTCCAGATTGGCTGATCCAGCCGGGCTCCAGGAGGAGCATCTGAGGCGTGAGAGAGAGGAAGCCGTGACAAAGGAGAAGGACAGTTGTCTGCACGTAAAGTTAGGTGTGAGAAGCTAGCTGCTCCACCATTTTTCCTTCCCTTATATTTCTTTCCTTTCCTTTTCTCCTCTTTCCTTTCCTATTCCCTGCCTTCCGTCCAGTGCATGTTTATAAAATACCTATCATGGGTCTTCCAGCCCTGAACTTTGGAACAGAACCCAAGCAGACCCATCGCGAGGGGTGCAGTGGAGAAGTTGGAACACATCTCCCAAGTGGGACCACCAGGTTTGAAGCCTGGTTTCTTCACTGACCTTCTATGAGTTTGGACAAGTCTCTTCATTTCCCTGAGCTTGGATTTCTCACGTGTGTGGTGAAGATAACAGCCTGACTGGCCCCATGGGATTATTGTCATTTCTGTCAACTTGTCAACTCCCTCACCTGTGCTGTGCGGCGGTCTGTCTCAGATACAAGTCTGTGCTTCCCATTACTGATTCTCTTAAATACATCGCAATGTGATTTTTGAAGCTGTTCAAAGCCCCATGAGGGGAACGAGTCATTCCGGGACTCCAGGGAGAGTTGGAATCAGTGTTTCTAGATGCAGGGAAGTGACCTGAGGAAAGATGGCTCGTCCAGTTCGTGGTGCCTAGAAAGAGGCATCCCTCGCAGCTTTTCTGACAAAGTCTCAGCATTTCCGACTCTTGCAGTTTGCTCAGTATGGAATCACAACCAGTTAGAAGGCATGAAGATTTTAGAACTCATTGTCAACCCCTTGCCCTTTATGCCACCCAAACCCTAATGAGATGTGATGAGTGCAGCTGGCTGCTGCCTCACCCCTCCTGCAGCGCCCCAGGAAGCAGTATTCGTCCCAGTGTGTCACCGTCCTTGTCAGCAACTTCTAGATGCCAGCCACTGTCTGGGGTGGCTGTTGGCCGTCTGCCAAATCTAGGTAATCCCTGGCCGTGGGACTGGAAGCCCTCTGCTCACAAACCTGACAGCCAGCTCCCAAAAGCCAACCTAGCAGTGCCACAAGGACTAAATCCAGGGGGACAGAACCTGCTAGAACCTTTCTGTCAAGGAAGAGATCTCTCTGGGACCCAAATGTCTCTGATGGTGCTCCCAGGAAACACCAGTCAGATCAAGGAACTCCATGACCCTCGGGACCATCCTCCTCCAGTCTGGATGGTTTGTGCGTGCTGAAGGAGAGAGTTTAATCCACAGTGGGGTGGTTCCCAGGGTTTTCCACCATTCAGTGACCAACTTAGTGCTAAGTCATGGAGAATCCAGAGCTCAATCACGCATAGTTCAGGCCTCTAGAAGCTGATAATTTTGTGTGTGTGGTTGGGGGAGATATGCTTTGTTTCTCTAATGCGGGGTGGAAGAGAATGACTGGTGTTGGGATAGAGGCACAAAATGTAGTGGAGGGGTTGACTCTCGTCACTCTATTCTAGGTAGGAGGCTGGACATGCACTTGTCAGGCACCGGAGTGGAGAAGGGTGCCGTCACATTTGCTGCTGGAATTCTGGGGAATAGAGTGGGATGGCCCAGGACGCTAAACGTGAGGAGATGGGGGGTTTTCTCCTTTCCAGGGTCGAGCGTCACCCTCCAGGCAAAGTCACCAGGCTGTATTCCTGGCCCTCCCAAGGGAAAATCAGCTCTGCCCAGAGGCTTCCCACCCGAGAGTCCTGGGGACCACGGGTCCATTGCCCTGTGAGAAATGGAAGTAATAGTGACAGGGGCTCTGGGGTTTCTTCCTGAACTTTACCTGAGCCTCCAGCACAGCAGGAAAGGCCTTTCTCTTCACGTCAGGAATGATCCCGTTACTCCAGCATTCTCTGTACAAGGCATTGCGCCAGCAGCTGTAAGGCAAGGGGTTGGGAAACTACAGCCCACAGGCAAACTCAGGCTCACGGCCTGTTTTTGTAAATAAAGTTTTATTAGCACACACCCACACTCATTGTTAATGTATTGTCGATGGCTGCTTTCACGCTACCATGGCAGAGTTAAGTAGTTGCAACAGAGACCATGTGGCCCCGGTTTGGGTTCATTACAGAAAAATAATTTGCTGGTCTGCGCTAGCCGGGGGTGGGGGGGGACCAAAGATGGATGAGATAGTCCCTGACCTATAAGAGACGATTGACCAATTTCAGAGTCAGATGGATGCTTCAAGAGCTGCAGTATCATTCTGGGATGGATGCAATATAAGTAGAGCCACTTAGAAGGGGAGGAGATGGCTTTATGAGAAGAGCTTAAGTTACATCCATCTCAATTCAGATAAGCCACTTTTCAGGTGCTCAACGGCCACTTGTGGCCAGTGGCTGTTGTATCAGACAGTGTTTGTGGACGGAGGTCCCGGATGCTGAACTAAGTTGTGCGAGCTTTATTCTGTAGGAAACAGAGAGCTGCTGGGATCTCCGAGCTGGGTTTTGGATGTTCTCTGTAGTTGTTGTCTGGAGAGATGAGGCTAATGCAGGAGTAGGGGTGACAGGTAAGAAGGGCATGGACTACCACGCAGCAGCAGCAGTGGGTCACAGGAGAAGGCTGGGGAGACATTTGCAGAAATACAATAGGGTGACCAACAGATTGCGGCTGGGGTGGGGTGCAGGAGGGTTAGGACGACAGGCAGATCACTGGAACGCAACAATCGCCCACCCATCCCTGTATCTCCGGCCGCACCATGCCTTGGCGAGCGAGCCAAACTTAAGTTCTCTATGGGCTCATCTCAGTGCTTCCTCTTGGCTTCACCTTCCTTCCTGGTCAGATGTGGAAATGGCCATGCTCCCTCGAGCTTACCAACCTCTTCGGATGCTATATGGATCCATGATTGGGTCCAACCATTTTTCTATGCTGGATACCCAGTTTCCCACAGTGAATTTGGTCAGTAGGTTGTTTCCTGTGTGTGTGTGTGTGTGTGTGTGTGTGTGTGTGTGTGTGTGTGTGTGTGTGTGTCTTTCTTCCGTCTTTCCTGGCACTCTGTGCTCACTCACCCACATGTTGAGTTTACAGTGCTTTCAAATCCATGATTTCCCCTGCTCCTCACAACAGCTCCGGAAGGAAAGAAGGAGAGGTATTATTACTGTGTTCATTCTACAGATGGAGAGATGCTACCCAGGGGCCTCAAAGGGCTTCCCGGAAGTCACAGCTGAGACTTTGAGGGGATAGGACTAGAGCACTAGATGTGTGTGTGCTAGCATTGATCAGATCCAGAATCCAAACTGTTCTTTGGGCACATGCCCCATGCCAGTCATTGTACTTGGAGCTTTGATGTAGGTTATCTCATTTCATTACACCAGTGCCCAAATGTTATTGATGGGAAAACCAAAGCCCATCCAAGGTCATGCAGCTTGGTAAGCTGCAGAACAGGACTCGAACCCAGAGCTTATCCCGAGACCAGTGGTGCTTTTCCTCAACCCCCCAGCTTCCTGTCAAATACCAAATCTGTCTACGCTTTGGCTCAGAAATTGTCCTGTATCTGCTTGATGGGTTTCAGGGAGACTTGATTTGCTCTGTGATCTCATCTTTAGGAGTGCAATAATGAGCCTTATTAGAGGGAGATTCTCCTGTTCATTTTAGTAAGGACCTGTGATTATGAGGCAGCATGGAGATAGAGGATGATGACAGTGCATGACAATGTAAGGCATAAGTAGTAGCAGCAGCAGCTTCCGCCTCTGCAGCGCCTGCCATGTTCATGACACCGCTGTAAGCACTTGCTAGCATTAGCGGATTTCATCTTCACACCAATCCTGACATGGGTTCTCTTATTAGTCCCATTTTACGGGTGAGGAACCTGAGGCCCAGAGTTGTCAGGTACCTTGCCCAAACTCATACCGTTAGGACTTGTTCAAGCCAGGACAAGTAAGAAATCATTTCCGTCCTCTAAGCTGCTTGGGGAGGTCCACATGCAGAAGGACCAACCATAATGTCCAGCATGTGTGAGCCATATTCCGTGTCATTTGACGATGTTAGGGCAATTTTAAGTATTTTGTCTCGATGGGGAGAAATCGAGGCACCCCCGGGCCCTGACTTCCCCACCATCAGCCTGTGACCAACGCAGCCTTTCCTTTTTCCCTCTGCCGAGGTCAGGTTCTCAACAACCTGGACAGCCACCTGAAGAAATCCGAATACTTCCGCTTCCTCTGGTTCCCGCACAGCGAGAACGTCAGCGTCATCTATCAGGACCACACCAACAAGGTAGCGGCAGCTTCCTTCCCGTCCTCGCGCACAGCCTGCGGTCCCCAGGGTGGCTGACATTTGTCATTGCCCCGATGGTTAGGTAGGCGCGAGAGGGAAGACAAGGGCGGGCGTCCCTGAGTGTGAGGACAGAAGCAGGAGAGGCAGGAGGGTGGAAGGAGGAAGGAAAGTTGGCCCAGTAAGGGTCCGATGTGACCACAGGTAGGGGTGTGTAAGAGGGAGGTCAGGGGACAGCCTAGATGCGGGAGAGGGGAGCAGAGGTGTGGCGGGGACAGGATAGGATAAGATAGAGTACCAGGCGGCTGGGCTGTACCTCGGACCACGTAGTATACCTCCACTTTCCCTTCGACACCCCTGTCTTTCCCACCCCTATCTGGACAGGTGAAGAAACCAATAGTTTTGTCTCTCCTCCATGTCCTTAGCAAATGGGCTGCTCCTCAGCAGCAGAACACAAAGCCATCACCTAGGATGAACGTTGATGCGACATGTCAGGCAAAAGCGATGACACTTCTCGTGTGTTAGGGGCTGGTATGGGGTTTGTTAATGGTGATCCCTGGACACCTGCCTCATGGGCTCGGAAGAGGAGGGACAGAAGCACATCATCTTGTACAAAATAAATACATACACAAAGACATAAATATGCATGAAACGAAAGGGGTGGGGCATGCGAATTGGCCGTGTCACCAAGAAGCGAGGCTTTCCACTGTCCTGGCAGGTGGGTCGCCCCCCTCTACACACACATGCAGCCGCTCTTGGACGCGTCTCCCTGGAAGGGGCCACTCTGATCATAGGTCAGAGAGCAGCTGAGCTCTGGCCCTGAACTGATCACAGATTCTGCTTCCCAGCCCCCCTCCTCTTCAGCCAACTGGTTTTGGGACTATGCCATCGGATTCTACTTACTGGAGTTCCTGCTCTGGCTCAGGTAGGAATGCAAAGATACCTTTTCCGGCATCCACCATATGCCGTGGAGGAGGCGGTCCCTCAAAAGAATCACACCCTGGCCTTGATGCATGTAAATGAGGTCTGTCTCCTGGGTCTAGAGCAGTGATTTTTCAGCCCTGCCTGCACGTTCGAATCACCCGGGGAGCTTTTTAAAAAATACCAACGCCCGGGGCGCCTGGGTGGCTCAGTCGGTTAGGCGTCCGACTCGGCTCAGATCCCACATCGGGCTCTGTGCTGCCGGCTCAGAGCCTGGAGCCTGCTTCGGATTCTGTGTCTCCCTGTCTCTCTGCCCTTCCCCCGCTCACAATCTGTCTCTCTCTCTCTCTCTGTCTCAAAAATAAATAAACACTAAAACAATTTTTTTTAATATAAAGAATAATGTGGGGCACCTGGGTGGCTCACTCAGTTGAGCGTCTGGCTTGATTTCGGCTCGGGTCATAGTCCCAGGGTTGTGGGATGGAGCCCCGCGTTGGGCTCTGTGCTGAGTGTGGAGCCTGCTTAAGATTCTCTCTCTCTCCCTCAGCCCCTCTCCCCTGCTCACTCTCTTTCTCTCTCTCTCTAATAAGCGCCCACGTGGTTGCCACCGCGCCACCGTAAGAAATGAACCAACATGAGTACAGTTGGAATGGTCTTTGTGGAGTCCCAGATCACAAGCTCCAAGGTGGAACTAAGAAAGTAATCACCACCCCGAAACTTTATGCTTATCACTCCCTCGCTTTTATTTATACTTGAGTTTTATGAATCCTGAAATCATAAATTTGGTAATTCAGCTTCGATAGTGATCATTATCCATGTCGATATGCATAAGCTGTCATTAGTCATTTTTCATTGTTAGGCGTTTATCACGGGGCATTTGTCCATACTCTTGATACTGGATATTTGGGTTACTTCCAGGATTTTTTTTTTTTTTTTTTTTTTTTTTTGCCATTACAAACAATATGGCTGTGAGGATTCTCGCCCACTGTTCCTGATGCTTTTTTTTTGTCTTGAGTATGTACTCATGGAATCCCTGGGTCAGGGAGCATCAGTCTCTTCAGCCTTATCAGATCAAATCGTTCTCCCAAGTGGCTGCACCAGATTACCTCGCCACGCACTGTACAATTCTCTGTGCTCCCCAAGCTGGTTGAGATTGGAAATGTCAGCCTTTTACATTTTCACGTGACATGTATTAGATAGTATCTCACCGTGGTTTTTAATTCCTATTTCCATGCTTCCTAATAAGGTCGTGCAGTTTTTTAGTATATTGATTCTTCGGGCTTCTCTTCTATGAAGTACCTGTTTGTATATTTTGCCCTTTTTAAAAATCGGGTGGGTATTTTTTTCTTATTCTGCTGAAGGGTTTTATTTATATATTTTGAGCAATCCGTTTCTGGGCTGCAATACCTCTTTGTTTGTGTTGTCTTTTACTTTTATGGCTTTTAAAAAAACGTTTGGTGTTAGATGTATTTAGCGTTAGTGTGGAATTTAGCTGTTCATTGTTTTACCTTTGGGACAGTGTGTTAGTAAGAAATCCATCCCTACTGAAAGGGCATAAGAGCCCATCAAAGGTGGCCCTGGCAACAGGACCTGGGGAACTAGCTGGAGTTCTGATCAGTCCTGGACGTGGCTGAGACATTTGGCACCTGGTATCGGGTCCCGTCAGGGTAGGGGAGCTCCAGGGGCACCGGATGGGACCCACACTGGGGTGACGAACTGCCTGGAAGGTGTTAGGAGAGTGAAGCTCAAGCCAGGGCTTACTGCATCAGAGCAGGGAAGGGACAAGGAGCTGAGAGTAAGCCGGCCTGGGCACCATGTCCGGCGGATTATGGATGGGAGCGAGAGTGGAAAACGCCCCGTCAGGCTTTCTCTCTAGCTTCTGTCATAGCCTCTTGGCAGCTTTATGTGCACGTGAGCCCGAGCCCAGTGAACAACCGAATAAATTGGGCTCTAAATCACAGCCGCCTCTCCCCGGCCCGAGTGGATGCTCTGCGAGAGCTCCGCAGCCTCCGAGTCCAGCCCATGGGGCTCTGGCTTAGCTGTTTCTAGAAACCGCATCCACCCAGGCTCACCCCCGCAGCTCTGGGGTGCGCACTCGGCCGTGTACCCGAAGGTGCGGGAACGAGTGGCGGATAACAGATTGTACTTGGTGGCTTAATGGCTGCTTCACAGTAAGACTCACTGTGTCCCTGCAAGGGCAGAGACCCTCTGTCCGGTCACACTTGGTCCCCAGTGCCCCAAACAATGCCTGGCACCTAGAGGAGGCCCCTCGATATTTGTGTAAGGAACGCCACATTGAAAGCTTGGTGCCTGTCTTTGAGGAGTTCAGTAGTGGTCCACTGTAGGAGTGATGAGGGTGGCCATAGCTGACCAGGACAGAAAGGCAGGCTCTCTGTTGGGAACAGGTCTGGGGGGTGAGCCAGGGCCAAGGCCAAGCTCAGCTCCTGTGGTCAGAACAGCCCTACACCCGGGGGCCAGTGGAAGCCCCACCACAGCCAGCTGGCCTCTGAGACAGCCGGCCTCTGAGACCGGAGAGCATCTGCCTTGAGACAGACGGCATCCATCTCCTACGCCGCCCCTGCAGCAAGTACTCATGTACCCTTTCTGAGTCCCAGGAAACTCGGCAGCTCGGGGCCATGGGAAGAGCATGAGCTATGGATTCAAGTGGACCTGGGCTCTGATCCTTACCTTCGCTTCCCTGCTGTGTGACTCTGGGTAGATCGCTCAGCCTCTCTGAGCTGTGGTTTGCCCATCCATAAAGTAGAGCCACTAGCCAACAATTGGGCTGTTTGGAGGATTCAATATCAAGTCCGCGTGAAAAGGGTTCACTAGACATGACTTCCCTCCCTTCTCACAGAGGCTCCAGCGCCCCAACATGCAAGGGCCTGCCCCTGCTGTTCTCTGTGACCCCGTGAGGTGCTCCGAGCATCCTGAGGCGGCCAGGATGAGACCAGGGACAGGCCTCTCTGGAGGGTGGCTCTAACCAGAGGCTACCTGCAGGGAGGGAGAAGCCAAGCTAAACCTTGTCACGGGGAGGCTCCAGGAGAGGCCCAAGCTACGGCTGACATGATCAGAGCCAGTTCAGACCCCAGGGCCCCGAGCTGGCAGGAGCTGGGATTATGAGTGGGATGACCGGACAGGCCCCTACAGCACAGCCAGCCGCGGGGCCCACGTCCTCTTCGGGGCTATGTCTAAAAGAATTGAAAGCAGGGTCTTTCTCTCTCTTTTTTTTTTCTTGAGAGATAGATAGTGAGCAAGCAAGAACAGGGGAGAGGGGTAGAGGGAGAAAGAAAGAGAATCCTAAGCAGAGGAGGAGAGAGAGAGAGAGAGAGAGATTGAGAGAATCCCAAGCAGGCTCCATGCTCAGTGCAGAGCCTGACATGAGGCTCGATCCTCTGACCCTGGGATCATGACCTGAGCAGAAATCGAGAGTCAAATGCTCAACCGACTGAGCCACCCAGGTGCCCCATGAAAGCAGGGTCTTAAAGAGATACTGACACACCCGTGTTCACAGCAGCATTATTCTTAATAGCCAAAAGGTGGAGGCAAACCCACGTGTCCGATGGATGAATGGATAAACCAAGCGTGGTCTACACTTATAAATAATGGCATTTTACTTGGCCTTAAAAAAGAAGGAAATTCTGAGACAGGCTACAACAAGGACCTTATGCTAAGTGACAGAAGCCAGTCACGAAAGGCAAATACTGTATGATTCCACTTATGTGAGGCCCCCCGAGCTGTCAGATTCATAGAGACAGAAAGTCAGAAGGGGGTGGCCAGGGGCTGGGGTGGGGGCAGGGGAATGCGGACTTGTTTACTGGGGATGGAGTTTCGCTTTGTGAGATTCTGGGGGTTCGTGGCACAACAATGTAAACCTACTTAACACCGCTAAGCCTTAATACTTAAAAATGGCTATGATGGCAAATTGAACGTCATGCAATTTTCTACCACAATTAAGAAGGAAAAAACCCCAAGCACTGGACACAAGCTAGTCCTCACGAGGAGGGTCGTAGCATACGCGGCGGGGGGGGGGGGGGGTGCTATCCAGAAGTGGCTTCGGGCAGTGTTGGGAGGCTGATGTGGGATGCTCTTTGCACCCCCGGGAAGGTTTCCAAGCCATAGGTCAGCGGAAGCGGCAGAGGTCTGGACGGAACTCCCCCCATGGTTTGTAAGCGCCCGGGCGGCACTCCCTGAATGCGGGATTGCATGATTACTGATCGCCCCTCTGCCCTGCCCCCTCCAGTTCCTTCCTGCCAGGCCTCGTGGGCTGGATCAATCGCTTCTTCTTCTGGCTCCTGTTCACCGGGAAGAGGGAGAGCAGCGATCTCAGCCACAAGATCTTCACCTATGAGTGCCGCTTCAAGCAGCACGTCCAGGACTGGGCCATCCCCAGGTAGGGGCCGTGCCGGCCAGGGTGCAGGGCGGCCAGTGTCCAAGGGACCCACTTCAAGGTCCACAGTACAATCCCGGCACGGACACCGCCAGCCAGGCTCTCAGCCCCACCTCCCCATTATGAGTAGGGGGCAAAAGAGGCTGAGTCCCCTTCTAGTGCCCTTGCACCAAGGCATTCTACCTCTGCGGGGACAGCAGCCCGGAGGTGGTCACAGCAGGCTTGGGCTTGGAGTGTGGGGCTTACTGCCCAGCTTCTTGTGGCTCCGGGAGACTGTTCTCTGCATTCAGTGCCTCGATGGGCACAGCCCACCTAGCCTGCCAGGGGCTGGGTCTCTGCCTGGGGAGGGAGTCCGCGTGAAGACCTAGGCGAGGTCTGTAGCCCCAGCACTCATTACAGCTTGCTCTCTGAAGGGTCCCCTCTCTGCCTCTCTCCAGGAATCGGGGGGAAGCGGTGCCCAGTGCGTAGGAGAGGCCTCTGTTACTGTGTTCGAGGGCTGGGGCGCCACTCTCCCAGCGGGAATATTAGAACAAGTGGAAGTATTGGAATCAGACTTGTTTTACTCTGTCAGAAAAGGAAGAGGCGGGGGGTGTGGGGCGCCTGGGGCCGGACACCTGAGAGGAGCCCCTGGGTGGGTGGGGGCCCAGGGCTGGACCAGGAGCAGGAGGTAGCTCTCCCAGCGGGCACATTCACAGGTTCTGCTTCCCTGCGAAGGACTTTGAGAGTAACCACCAGGCATGGGCCTCCTCGGGGGCTGGGAGCCCCGGGGCCTGGGCGGGCGGGGCAGGCGGAGCCGTGTGCAGGGGCTCCCGGAGGCCCTTCCCTGAGGTCTGGGTTCTGCCCCCTCCTGGGCTGAGTGCAGAGAGAAGACCAAGGAGGCGCTGCTGGAACTGAAGGCCGTGCTGGAGACCCACCCCAAGATGGTGGCCCACTTCCCTGTGGAGGTGCGCTTCACCCGGGCCGATGACATCCTGCTGAGCCCCTGCTTCCAGAGGGACAGCTGCTACATGAACATCATCATGTACAGGTGAGCGGCTCGCGGGGCGGGGGGCGGTGGGGATGGGCACGGGTGGGGGGAGGCGGCCCCTCAGCAGTGAAAGGACCCTTCTTACCCATCCTTCAAGGCCAGTTCGGATGCCGCCCTCTCGAGTGAGACTTCTTGGATCCTGGCAGCAGAAAATAGTCTCTCTTCCTTGAGTTCCCGCAACTACCATTTCCACCCTGTATTACTACAGTAATTAATATGAATGGATAGGTAATGTTAATACGAGGTGCAACCATTTGCGAGATGGATATTATGCAATGGCTATCGCATGCTGTCTCGTGTGCCTCCTCTAGTCGGTGGTTCTGACAGCCTGAAATGCTGCGTTGAGAAGGGTTCTGAAGTCACGTTTAAGTGAAGCAGGAAAGGGGGCACCTGGGCGGCTCAGTCGGTTAAGCACCTGACTCTTGGTTTTGGCCCAGGTCATGATCTCACGGTTTATGAGTTCGAGCCCCGCGTCGGGCTGCGCACTGACCGCTCGGAATGTGCTTGGGACTCTCCTTTCCTCTCTGCCCCTTCCCTGCTCACACCCACGCTCTCTCTTTATCTCAAAATAAATAAATAAACTGTAAAAAAAAAAAAAAGGCTTTTCCTATGAGTTGAGCAGAAAAGAGTATCGTTCCTGATTCGAGGGATGCGTTTGCCCGTCCCGACCGGCCCCACTAGGCGCTGTGCAGATACCTTATGCTCACGACTGCATTACGTTTCTCCCAGTTAGTGAACATAGCAGTCTCCAGGATGAGGCTTACGGACATGCAGTTTACGCTTGATCTTGGCCAAGAGGTCGAGAAGTGATAGGACATGCATAATTTAAAACATTCATCTCTTTAAAAATTTCCTGTGTCAACAGTGTCTTCCCTCTGCCTCTTCTTTCCCATCTCACTGATAATAGCCCTCCTCTGACTTTGCAGAAGAAGAACTAACCTCTCACCCCACCTGAGGCTTACTAGGGGGTATTTATCCAGCAAATAAAAACCTCAAGCTTATAGGATGCCCACGGGACCGTTAAAGAATGCACTGTTCCGGAAAGGGGTCCCGAAAAGCCACAAAAGAGAGTTTCCGCAAGATGCCTCAAACGGGAGGCGGCTTATCTCACGCAGGGACAGACTTTTGGCACAGTTCAGACCTTATCTCTGTCCTTCTGTCTATCTTCTCCCTACCTGTGAAGGCAAATTGAGAAGTGAGAAAGTTGCCATGGGTAACGCATCCGTGTATTTGAATTTTAAAAGATTTGGACTTAGACTTTTTCTGTCAGTAAGTCTGACTTGGCAGTGAGGACCGACCAACGAGGTTTTACATATGGCCATGCTTTCCTTACATCTGATGAGGTGATTCCAAGATTCCTAGGCTTTGTCAAAAAGATGGTATATTTATATGGGGCACCATAAAGATGTGTGTGTGTGTGTGTGTGTGTGTGTGTGTGTGTGTGTAATTATGCCAACTACAAAATATGAGAGGATGCAATACTTTTTGAAATCCTTCTGGCGACAAGCGATGAGCAGAACCCATCAAGTTGCTGGATCATGGCTGTCTGTGTCCTGCGGGCAGAGCCATGGCTTGATCTCAACGCCACCTGCCAGGTGCCACGTAACTGTGGCGGGAGGCTCAGGACAGGGCCAGGGCCTCACCTCCTTCTGCTCCCCACCAGGCCCTATGGCAAGGACGTGCCGCGGCTGGACTACTGGCTGGCCTACGAGACCATCATGAAGAAGCTCGGGGGCAGGCCCCACTGGGCCAAGGTAGGGTTTGCCAGTGAGAGGCTCCCCGGGCCAGAGGCCTGGTAGCTGCAGTGAGCGGGGGTCCACCAGAGGGCGCCTCTCCTCCCTGTTCCTCTGCCTGACCAGGGCTCAGAAGTGGGGCCCCGGGGGCTGAGCAAGGCACAGGAAGGAAGCCAACCCAGACCCAGCTTCCCCCAACTTTCGTGTTCCAACAGCTCAGGGATTGTATTCCGTGAAATCTCCCTCAGAGTTTCCAGAGAAATTTCTCGTCTCTCATTTTATTTGATTCTCATTAAAAAACCCCATGAGAAGTATAAGGCAGGAGTCAGTGAGCCCTTTAACAGAGAACTGAGAGTCTTCAGAAGTGATGAGACTTACTTACCGATGAGCAGGAGAATTGGGGGCAGAGCCCTCTCCACTGTCACACTGTGGGGTGGCGAAGGGAATTCAGAGTTTAATGTTACCACTGTAACAACTTCCTTCTTTACCTTCCCAGAACTTCCTCTCTCCCGCTTGGGTCTTTACATTATGTGCATACTTGCACGCATGCACGTGTGTGCAAACGTATGTGTGTACACACACACGTGCACGTAGAGGAATGGGAACATGCATTTTGTACGCATGCACGCACGTGTGGGTGAGTGGATCCATGTGTGCACATTCACACATGTGTGCACACGCGCGCACGCGTGTGCCTGGGGATGGGAGGGTCACGTGCGCAGGCGTACAGGCACAAGGCTGCCTGTTTGCAGCCCCACTGAAATGTCAGCTCCAGGGAACAAGGTCTGTTGTGTCTGGTTGCTTCCACAGGCCCACAACTGTACCCGGAAGGACTTTGAGAAAATGTATCCGGCCTTTTCGAAGTTCTGTGCCATCCGAGAAAAGCTGGACCCCACCGGGATGTTCCTGAATGCGTATCTGGAGAAGGTGTTCTATTGAAGCAGAAACCGAATAAATTGAGCCCACCCCATCCCATCCCCCAGGCCTGCCTCCAGGAGGTTGAAGGCTCAACGTCCCACCGGCCCGATGGGGAGCAGACCTCTTTCCAAGCACCCTCTGCCGCGGCACCCACAGCTGCTCCTACCCACAGCCGCGAGCCCGGAGCTGGGCAGGGCTCCCCTCTCTCCTACCTCCTTTACCCCCACAGCAACCCCAGGCAAGGAAGAGCACCCGCATCTCCAGTTACATCTCGATGCGGCAGCCCCCTTCCCTGAACCTGCAGTCACCACAGGAAATAGAGAAACCCCGAAATGTTATGTCTCTTTAAGAGGGCAGGGCTTCGGCAGTCACAGCTTCCACTTGCCGGCCAGGGGTCTGTAACTCCAGGCCCTCCGTTAACCTGGGTGTGGGCTCAGCGGTCCTGTGTACTGTGTTCTGCCTCCTTTCACCCTCCAGGGTTTTTCAGGTGCTCAGTGAGCGCCCACCTGCCCTGGGACTGCCCTCTCCCAGTTTCTCCCCGCCCCCCTGACCTCCCATCGCGGACCTTCAAGTAGGTCTGTTTCTGGGGACGTTTGGCTTCTCCTTGCCGCCTTTTAAATAAAGACCAAGAACCGATTCACTCTCTGCCCCCTCCTCTTCATCTCCAGGTAATCCTTTGGGAACAGGAGGCTCCCTAATTTCCTGGCTTCCTTCCAGAGCTAAAGGGTCTTGAGCCTGCCGGGAAAATGCCCTAAGTTGCAAACTTAGTTTCAACTTGCCTCTGACCTACCACGCTTTGTGACCATTGTTTAGTGAGCATTCGTGGAACATCTACTAGGGTCAAGGGCTTGGGGTGGGGGGCGGTTAAGAGAACATTGAGCCAGGTTTCTGGCCTCAAGAAATTTATATTCTAATCTCATATCTCATAAGAGATAATATCCATGATACGTGAAGAACTCCTACAACACAACAAATATTTCAATGGGCACGGGACTTGAGTCGACATTTCCCCAGAGAAGATATCAGACGGCCGATAAGCACATGCAAAGGTGCTCCAACAGCACTAATCATCGAGGAGCTGCAAACAAAACCAAAGTGAGATATCACCACACCCACTAGGATCACCATTATTAACACAAAAAATTAAATAAAATAAATAATACATAAATAAACAAACAGACCAAAACAGAAAATAACAAGTGTCGTCAAGGACGTGGAGAAAGTGGAACTGTTGCACATTGTTGGCAGGAATTTAACGTGGTGCATCCACTCTGGAAAACAGTATGGTGGGTCTTCCAAAAATTAAACAGAATTACCATATGATCCAGCAATTCCACTTCCGGGTATATGCCCAGAAGGACTGAAAGTAGGGACTCGAAGAGATATTTGTACACCATGTTCATAGCAACGTTATGCACAATTGCCTATAGGTGGGAATGACCCGACTGCCCGTAGATGAATGAGTAAGGAAAATGTGTAACATACGTGCAGTGGAATATTCCTCGGTCTGGAAAGGGAAGGAAACTTTGACATATGCCATGCGGGTGAACTTGAGGGCGTCGTGCTAAGTGAAATACACCAGTCACAAAAAGACAAACACTTCATAGAGACAGAAAGTAGAATGGGGGTTGCCAGAGGCTGGGGGAGAGAGAATGGGGAGTTAATATCTAATGGGGATGGGGTTTCAGTTTCAGACCATTAAAAAGTTCTGGATGGTGGTGCTGGGTACGTGACAATGTGGGTGTGTAATAATGCCACTGACCTGTGCACTTAATAATAAAACATTAACATAAAATGGCAAATTTTATGAACAATGAAGAAATTTATGTTCTAGTTCAGGGAAACAAAATTAACATGCATGGGACATTACATAGCAATAGCAGGGATAATAATAATAAGTGTCGGGGGAATGGTATAGCCGTGAAGACCCAGCCAGCGCACTTGGACTAAACTTCCTCAGGGAGGCTATCTTAGCCGGAACCAAGTTCATGACAATGAAAGCCAGAACTAGCCCTTCGGCAGGACTGATTCACAGGGCCCAGAGCAGAACAATTAAAAATTTCAAGAGGGTGACAGCAGAGAAGTAAATTAAGCTTAGCATCCTTTTTAAAAAATATATATTTTTTAATAGTTACTCAGTTTTGAGAGAGGGAGACAGAGTGTGAGCAAGGGAGGAGCAGAGAGAGAGACACAGAATCTGATGCAGGCTCCAGGCTCTGAGCCGTCAGCACGGAGCCCGACATGGGGCTTGAACCCATGAGCTGTGAGATCATGATCTGAGCCCAAATCGGACGCTTAACTGACTGAGCCACCCAGGCACCCCAAGCTTAGGGTCCTTCTGAGCACTATACTAGCCCTGTTTGAAAGTGTGTATCACAGGTGTGGCAGCTAGCTTTCTGTGTCAACTTACTAGACTCTAATACCGAGTTATTTAATCTAGGTATTGATCTGAAGATGTTTCCTAGATATGGATTGTATCTGCAGTCAGATGACTTTATGTAGAGGAAATCATTCTCAAAAAATGTGGGTGGGCCTTATGCTATCAGTTGAAAGACTTCAAGCACAAACTGAGGTGTCTGGAAGAAGAATGAACTCTGCCTCCTGTGTTCCTGACTGAGTTTCAGGCTTGGGAAAATCACACGAGCCAGTTTCTTGAACGAATATGAAACATGAATTGGTTCTTTTTTCTTCTCCAGAGGTCCGTGACTGATACCTAAGGGATGAGTAAAGTTATCAAAAAGATAAGCATAGGCAGGCAAAGCGCTGAGGCTTTGGAAATCACGGAGTCCAATCTCTCATGTCCTACAGTTGAGGAAACTGAGGCCCAGAGAGGTGAAGAAACTCATCCAACATTACACAGCAAGTTAGGAAACGCAGCGTCTTCAAGGCTTTCACCCAACGTATGTCTTGCAGCCCTATATTTTCGAGAGTTTGAATTTTTTAAATCTATGAATGTTGCATTCTATTTCATTATATGATTGTGTTTTAAGCTTTCGAGTGATACTTTACTTTCCAAATCTTTAAATGACATTTCCGTTCTAGGAAGGAGTACCACGTTTATTCTGTGGTCTTCCGACGTCTCACGTCTACCCCAGCAGGAGAAGTACAGACAGTAAGGGACACACAGTGCAATGGCTTACGTCTGAAACCTTGAGGTTCAGTAGAACTTCAATTCCTGGAATGCTAGGGCAAAAGAATATTCTGGAAATAGACTTTCTGATTATTGGAGAACCCAGATGTCTTTTCTGGCTCAGGCTTTCGATGAAGATAATCTACTCTTCCTTTGATTTGGGATCTTTTGATGCCTAAGGGTCGTGCTTCCCCAAAATTCTTTTTTTTTAAGTCTATTTCTTTTGGGAGCGTGTGCACACACAAGCACGTGCACGCAAGGAAGGGGCAGAGAGAGATGGAGAGAATCGACGCTGAGTTCAAACTCACCAACTGTGAGATCATGACCTGGAAATTAAGAGATGGACGCTTAACGGACTGAGCCACTCAGCCGCCCCACCGAAAAACTCCGATTACAGAATCCTTTTGATATTGAATGGTGTGTACCGATCCACTTTTTCTCTCCTTCCTTGATTCCTCCTTGCTACTTCTGCCCCAGATTCCCACTGGCTGACCTCTCTTCTCTCCCAGTGCCCCCTTATGGTGTCAGCCTCAGGTAGCACAAGTCAGCTCTGCCCCCTTTGGCAAACACTCTCATCTCAGGAGGCCTGGAAAATCAAGGGTGCTGAGCTCGGGACCTGTGCTCCGAGACGGTACTTATAACAGCGGACAGCGACTGCCCACACCATCTAAAGAGACAGATGGAAGGAAACAGTGTCTCCCCTGGGCCAATGGGAAACTGAATTATAATGCAGCATTGGGGCTGCTGGGCCATGAAGGCTCTCAAGGTTAAATTTGGGGCAAGAGGCCACCAGCCAGAAGAAAAGGAGCATATTCTACCAAGTAGAGCAGGTGAACCGTGGGCGGCTTCTCCCCTCGGGGCAGCCGCCCAGCCCTTCATCCCACAGGGCCAGAGCCAAGCATGGGAGGGGTCCGGGTGAGCTCTGAGGGTCTCACAAGCACATCCATGGCCGCCCAGAAAGTCTCCCAAAAGCCAAAGATAATGAGACATTTAAAGACCCAAGACAGATGCCGGCTCACTTCCCTTGCAAATGTTTCTGCATGAGAATAACCCAAAATTGAGTCAACCTGGTTACCTGCGTGGGCAGGGCCAAGAGGATAGATAAGGGGGTGGGTAAGATAGAGCTGACTCGAGGTGGGGGGCAGCCAAGCCCACGGGGCTGGAGGGTGTGGAGCTGCAACACAACTTTGGTCTTCCCTCCAGGTCAGCACTCACCGTGAGCTCCAGAACAGGACTCATGGCGCCCCCTGGTGGCAGCTGTCCTGACCCAGCCAAAGTACCCAGGGGGAAACCGAGCAGCCTGCCCCTGCCCTAAACTGCCTAGCTGACTAGTCCCTAACTAAAAAGTGGCCAGAAACTCCACGGAGACGGGAGCAGACCTTGAGGGAGGCTTGGGGGGTTGCTGAGGGGGAAAAGTTCCCTATGCAACCATAAGTTTCCAATTTAGAAGAGGTTTCTGGGTCCCCTACAAGGAAGATCTTAGAAGGAAGGTCTCCAGTTAGTAAAATGAGGCCAAAGGCAGGAACTATCCAAGAACAGGGGAACGGGCGCTGGAAAACTAGCTGTGAGTGCCTGAATCCCAAAGGGCTTGAGGAACCCGTGGACGAAACAAGATTTCAATAAAGCAGAGTCTGAGCGTAACTGGGCCTGCCTTGCCTTGGTTTTTACCCAACGTTTTCCCCAATGTGGCAGGGCCTTTCAGAGACACCTAGGTATTTCCAGAAAATTCCAAAAGGAAAATTTCAAACTTTGGGTGTTTTTTTTTTTCCCCACTTTTGACATCCACAAATGAATGCCTTGACACACAACAGAGGGAGAGAACGGTGTTCTGTGTTCAAGATAAGTGCAGGATATTATTTTAAAGGTCATTGCCTTGTGCACTCCATGCGGGTGTGCTGGTGACTGGATGCAGGTTTGGATCTGGAGAATGAATACCTTCCTCTGATGCTGTCAGGGCTCCTCTGTGATTTTATATATATGACGTCATACGCAAAGAGGTCAGAAGTCTCTTTATGAATGTAAGGCTGAAGTAAGTGGTCTGCCTGTCACCAATTACCGAATTGGGCACCAGAGAGAGACAGAGGTCAAGAGGAGATTGTGGGGGAATGTCTGGTACTAGTTCAAGGTCGGCGTCTTTGCTCCCCCAGGGGCTGGAGGCAACCGATGTGAGCAGGCAGGTAATGGTGCTATCCTCTCCGTCCCCGGGCCCAGCCTGAGTAAGGTCTTCCCAACCGTGGAGGGACGCGGACAGGGCGAAATCAATCGCTGGCCATCAGTGAATGCGCCTCAGAGCGGTGGGGGCGGGCGGGAGGAAGTGGGCGCATTGGTATTGCCCACCCAGCTCTGAGCGATGTCATAAGCCTGGAGGATTATGACCGAGGGGTTGAGACTATCCCAGAGGCAAACAGAGAGTTCATTATTAACCTTGTAAATCTGTTCCACGCGGTCTGGCATTTACTGATGGTACGCTGATTGATTTGGTAATCATTAATCCTTTATTAAGCTCCGCAGACCTGAGTTCTTCTCACGCTGTCTTTAGAACGACTTCGTATTTCCTGGGTTTGCCAAACTACGCTCTTACAGCTAGAAAATCCCGGGCAATGCGGGGTCTGGATGGGAGAGGAAGGTGGGGGGCCTGCGCCGCTAAAACGCGGCAGTGAGGCAGAATCAGATCTGGGTTCAATCCCAGCTGAGTAAATGGTCCCCATTATCGCTGCAACCTCACTGTTACATGACGTCTCCCCGCGACGCTCCGTGTCTGAGCCTCGTGCTTCATTGGGGGTAAGAGCTCCTGGAATCTGTTTGTTGTGCAGTTTCACCTCATTTGGGGGCACAAACATGACATAATCTTATTCGTTCTAAGGACTGTTCCCATCACTAAACAACACCTCAAGCAGACTGTTTAACTTCCTGGAAACGTCGCAGTTAATGAAAGTTTTATTTACTTTAGAATGTCAGTCTAATTCCCAAACCAAGAGCCTTCTCCTCCCCTGTCAGAGGAGGGGTGGAGGAGGTGAGGGGCACACTCTACCCTCTCTCGCACCCCAGCCCAGGGTTCTGAAAGCCAGAGAGAGGAGGAAGGGGCGTGGTCCAGCTCTGGAGCCCTCCCGTCCCCCACTCTCCCTGCTCAAGCGGTTTGAGGTTATCTGAGGTGGGGCGGGTCTTGCTTGGTCACCTAGAGGGTTAGTGCGAGGTGGCCTCTTCTCCTCGTAGGCAGGATGATAGTTTCTTTGGGCTGCCTTTGAACTTCACTTGGACACCCGCAGAGAGCAGTCCCTCGGTCTGACCTAGACCCCTGCCAGCAGTCCAAGCCTCCAGCCCCCTCTCGGTGGGACACAGGTGCTGTCATATGGTGAGCAGTTTCCTTTGATCCTGTCACTGTGACTCTGTGATCAAAGTGAAACCCCAGGGGAGATGACATCAAAAGCCTAATTGGAGGCCCTTTGGGAAAGTGAAGCCTGAGCCAAATGGCCTTCCATTCGCCCACGACCCCACCACTTAGTGGCGAGCCCTGCTCTGCACTCACGGGCAGCTTTTCGGCTCCCGCCCATCCCCTATTCCCTGCTATTTCACTGCGAAGCCTGGGCAACCTGAGGTCCTTTTCAATAGCCTCTGTGGGGCACAAGGAACAGAGGTTGGATGTTCTTTCATCGAGACCACACACTTTGCTAATGAAGGCCTCTGTAAAGGGCCTGGAGAGTAGCTGTGGGACCTAATGGGATTACATGAAGCAATTGGCCCAAGTAGTAGAACACTTTGGCTGGCCCACAGCTATTGGTACAGTTGCACAAGCTGCACACTGCATAATTCCGGTGTCATTTCACCATGTAGTGAGCAGAGATTCCTTTTTGTTACAATTTCCTGGCAGAAGGCCATCAAGTGTCAACACGGGGCCTAACCGCAGGTTGGTGGTGCCACCCTTTACCAGGTAGATACTAAGCCCTCTCTTCTCAGAACATCTAGTCCTGTTCCTACTTTGCTGCGATAATCCTAGAAGCCAAAAACCAAGGGCCCATTAGCCATGGTCCCCCTGCCAGAATTCCCCACGTCTCATCCCTGCACCTTGGTGATCTCATGACCTGTCTTGGTTTTTCTAGGGCCTCAGACCAGGACTTCTTTCAGGGATGGAGAGGCATCCAAGGACCCTCAGTAAGGCCACCGTGCAAATGGGGGAAGAGGATCGACAGATTGGGTCCCAACAGACTTCAGAGTCAGCTTTAGGCTGTCTTTTAAGGTGCTGGCTTAGGACAGTTTAAAGTAGATGGCACAAGGATGCCTGGGTGTCTCGGTTGAGTGTCTGACTTCAGCTCAGGTCATGGTCTTGCAGTTTTTGGGTTCGAGACCCACACTGGGCTCTGTGCTGACAGCTCAGAGCCTGGAGCCTGCTTCGGATTCTGTGTCTCGTCTCCCTCTCTCTCTGCCCCTCCCCTGCTTGTGTTCTCTGTCTCTCTAAAAATGAAGTAAACATTAAACAAAATTAAAAATAAAGTAGATTACATAAAAAGCAACATCCAGATATCGTGGCTGCCAGAATCTAGGGACATAATAGAAAACAAAAAATAAATTTTTAAATCTGGTATGTGATATTAATGTGATGTACATTACAATGATGGTCATTTTAAGCAAAATGCCTTCTGAACTCGTAACTAATTAATACATAGCATTAAGTGAATCATACTAACTTTACTCTGAATTTCCTTGAGCGTAATGCTAAAATACCAGCTTTGATGAGCTAAGCCTCGGAGTCTGTTCCTTGTGTGGCAGGACGTGTGTGGTCCTTATAACTTAAAGGGAGAGACAAGGAACAGGTGACCTAAGACTATTCTAAGCTTCAAGTTATAATGTAGACTTAGCTACAAACCTGGAATGCAGCCAGATTTTTTTTTCTTCATGTGAAGTATATCTGATGAAAAGAATTCTATGCTAGAAAATACTCATAAATGGAAATGCTTAGTAACTTCATGTTGAGGGAAGCACCACACTTAGGCAGGGCCACCTGCTGGCAGCCTGGGGTACTGCAGCCTAGATTTCAGACTAAGAAGTTAGACCTCGCCATCCTAGCCATCAGGAAAAACCCAAGTGGGAGAGAAATCATGGTGGAGGAGACAGATGTAAGGGTTGTATGGGTTGACAGCATACCAACAATGCCACAGTTAAGGCTGTGCCACAGGAATTCCAGGTGAAAAAGAAATCACCTCGTTTTGTCCTTGGCGGACTACAGTTTCCATTAGGCAAATAGCAATTGTGTATTAAAATCCCCAGTATGCCTTATTAGTATCCCCTCCTTCACTCGGATTTTCAAGGTATTCCTTCAGATCTCGCCCACCTCAATCAGAATATGTCAACGGTTTTATAATGGAATAGAAAAGATTCACTTTTCCGAAATTTATTTTACTTGGTCGTTCGAACACATTTTCTCTCCTCCTAAAAGCAAGAGTCCTTTGGTTTAACTTTGTCACACTCCATTTATTCTCGATTATATGATATTCCTTATACCATCTTTGCTACTGCTTTTTCTTTTCTACTTGTCTCTCTCTCTCTCTCTCTTTTTAATCTATACCAAAATGAAGGCGTGTGGGAGATAGAAAAAACCAGCATAAAAAGGAGGACAGCCCAGAGCATTCTGATGACTGACAGTTTTATTGAGTTAGTGGCACGTGGGAGTTCTTCCCATGATCAGCGAACGCAGGCATGACAGTGCGGAGTCCAGAGGGAGGGAAGGCTGGGCGAAGGGACAGGAAGGCCTTGAGGCAAGGCCTGGTCACCTGGTGTCATGCAGAGCTCTCTCTAGGGGCCTACTGCTCATCTTGGGGGCAACTGAACTCAGACACCCCCATGTTTGGAGAGGCAATGTCCACATCTCATTTCTCCCTGAAAATAAAATGAAGGAAAATGGAAGGTGAGGGCTCAGTATTCACTGAGAGGCAGCAACCAACACCCAAATTCTTATCGACAAAGAAAGAACATCCTTCAAAGGAAAGATAAAATGTCCAGTGATCTTTTGGCTTTGTGCGTGGGCTCTGGCTACTGGAGCCATCGCTCCCGGGCTGGATTTGCTGCCCTGTTTCTGGCTCCCGGGGACCTACTGGGCCCGGAAGGACGACAGGTAAGGCCTGCATACTCACCAGTTCTTTTGACGGTATTCGTGAAGGGCTTTCTCTGCCACAGTCTCCATAAATTTAGGATTGTTCCTGGAGACTTCTTCCGGGACCGTCACGGTGATGGGGTCGGAATCAAAGAGCTTCACGACCACCTTAGTGAGGCCGGAGGGGACGTCGGAGTCAGAAGTCTGGGAGCTCACCTAGAAGGACAAAGGTAAGAGAAGGACTGAACTACGGGTCCCAAGGGACTCACTTTGCAGCAAAGGCCAGGTCGAAAACTGGACAGTTGACCCCTTTTGCTTTTGACTAGTTTTGACATCTGTACAGCTCCGTGAACAGAAATGCCCTAATTCAGAGCCACTCGTCTGTAGGTACAAACGCTATCTGCAAATGACCAGCCCAGGGGGAGCCCCACAGAGAAAAATGGTTTCTAAGCCGCCATGTTTTCTTTGGGCAGCCACTGGCTGGGCCGGTGGTAGAAAAGGAATCGGGGAAAGAAAAACGAAAAAAGGTTCCCAGCACTAGAGAGAAGCTTTCCATCACTGGTAGAGAATAATGCCCAATTCATGAGGCATCCAACATAGCCTACGGCGGCAAGGCAGCTTTGTGGGCGGAGCACAGGCTTTCCAGCCAAGCGCACAAGTTCAAATGCCCAGCTGAGTCACCTATCAGTTATTAAACCTTGGGCGAGCTGTTGAATCTCTCTCGCTTTCCTCAACCATAAAATGGGGTTGTGACATTCTACGCCTCACTGGGCGACGAGGCTTCCGTGCAACCAGGGACGTGAAAGCTTTTCTGTTTCCTGCCGTCTGACGAATGCTCGATCCAAGCCTAAGGGCTCCCTTTCGTACCTTCGTCCCATCTACTCCCAGGGAAGGTCCATGTCACCTCCGGACCACGCCCCGGGCCCCCGGGCTTCAGCGCGCGGCCAGGACGGGACTCACCGTAGTGACCTGGAGATAGAAGGGGTCTTCGCTCTGAGTGAGATTGGCCAGCTGGGACACCCAGCTAAACTGCTCGTTCAGCTGCTTCAGCAGGGAGGACGTGTTGAACATCTTCTCCTGGTAGGACTCCAGCAGCTCATCGTACAGCTTGCTGAACTTCTCCGCTATCTGCAGGGAATTGTTCAGTTCCTGTCGCAGCTGTAGCTGAGAGGGGTTGCTGCCGGAACAGTCTGCCCCGAGATCGGGGAAGGGGGAAAAAAAAAAAAGAGGCAGAAATGTGAAGAGAAAGGGATAAAAACGTGGATGGAAATCCGCCCTCAGAGCCAGGGCCGAAAACAGGGCCGCCGTAAGTGCCGAACCGCACACCGCGTGCTGTCAGGCTCCCACACTACAGAGCTCACCCCGGAATGTAAATCAGCACGCGGCTTCCTTCAGCCGTGAAGTCTGGCTCTGGAAAACAGTGTCGCCTGAACTAAATAGTGTCCTTAGAGGCATCATTGATTCGCCTTTGGGTGCAGGACCCTCATCTCCTCGGAGACTGGTGACAGGCCGCGTTGACCACACTTTGAGAAGCACTGAGCTCAGTCTCTGTGCTCAGACCCGGACCTGCTCTCGCTGCCCTAGTCCCCAGATGGGTCACTTCCGGAGCGAGGGAGGGGTTCCTTACAGCTGCCATTCGTGGGGCGCCTACCTGGTACCGGACGCTACCTGAGTGCTTTAGATACCCGCTATCTCCAATAATCACATCTATTCTGCCTTTAAGTATTACCACTGGTGAAACTGAGGCCTGCGGAGGTAAATCCATTGCCTAAAATCATGGAAGGAATGATTCACGGGGCCAGGTTCTTCCAACTCGAGTCTGTGGCTCTGGAAAATTCTCCAAGCCTGTCTCTGGAGCATGTCTGCAGAGTTGGAAATCTAGTGCCAACCATCCATGAGGCAGAAGAGCTGGCCAGGATCCTTGGGGCACAAAGCACAGCAGCCAAGGGTCCTGGCTTGCCCATCTGCCCACCATGGCCGGTCGCCGAGCCAGAGGGGCAGAGAAGACGCAGCTCACTGCTTTTGGTCCCTGAATGCCCACTGCAGGTTTTAGATTGATAAGAGCCGGCGACTACCCACTATCTCTTTAAAAACTACTGATTTTCTTTCCCTAATTTTTTTCAAAAATATCCCAAGGAGGGTACATCAAACCCAAGCCAAGTCGGAGGAAGACAGATCTTTGCACCCTGCACTGAATAAAAATGATCACCAGAAGTGATTATATTAAATGCGATCATTTGTATTAAAATTTCAAAACTGTTAGGTGGGACAAGAAACAAAAGCCAGGTTGAAAAAAACAATAATGAATAATCTTAACTCACTTAGTTTTTAATTTAAGAATACAATCTTAACTCACTTAGTTTTTAATTCTTCGCAAGGGAAGAATTAAAAACTAAGGAAAGCCACTGAGAACCGAGACTGTCTGGAACAGCCGAATTCAACTGGGCCTCTGCCGCCCCCCAGGGGATATCTGGCAAGGTCTGAAAATAGTTTTGGTTGTCAGGACTGGTGGGGAGGGGAGGCTACTGGCTCCTGGTGGGTAGAGGCCCAGGGTGCTTGCTAAAGAGCCCCCAGGGCACAGGACGGCCCCACACGACAAAAAATGATACGTTCCAAAATGTCAGGAGTACCAAAGTTGAGACACGCTGGCCTAGAGTGTTCGGGCAGCGCGTGCTCATTTGGTTCAAGCACCTTCAATAAGCAGAGGTGGTAACCCTTGGGACCCCTGAGTGGCTCAGTCGGTTGAGCCTCCGACTTTGGCTGAGGTCACGATCTCGCAGTTCGTGGGTTCAAGCCCGTGTCGGGCTCTGGGCTGACAGCTCAGAGCCCGGAGTCTGCTTCGGATTCTGAGTCTCCCTCTCTCTCTGCCCCTCCCCCACTCGCCCTCCGTGTCTCTCTCAAAAAATAAGTAATAAAAAAACATTAAAAAAAAAAAAGAAAAAGAGGTGGTAACTCTTTCTCGATGTAGAAGAGAAGACAGTTTACGTAAGCTGTGATCGGCGACCATAAACAACAGTGTTAGGTTGGGGAGGGGCACCTGGGGGGCTCAGTCGGTTGAGCGTCGACTCTCGATTTTGGCTCAGGTCATGATTTCACGGTCGTGAGCTCGAGCTCCGAGTTGGGCTCTGCGCTGACAGTGTGGAGCCTGCCTGGGAGTCTCTCTCTCTGCCCCTGTCACCGCCCTCATGCTCGTGCTTTCTCTCTCTTTTCTTTCTATATACATAAATAAACTTACGAAAAAAAAATCAGTAGTAGGGGTGCCACTTTGAGCCCGGGCATCTGTGCAGATCTTCCTCTGGCCCTAAACGGGACTTTCTTGTGGCAAAGCGCTGTGTAATTTCTGCAACTCGAACGATGATATTTTATGGGAAAAGCCTGGGAGGCTTGGTGGAGTACTCATCTACACTTCATACATCGGCCTCTCACAATACTTGTATTTACTTTGCAGTGGCTTCTAAAATTATAGGAGTGAGGCTAGGAATATTTAACTAGACTCTGAAGGCTTGCCCTGGCAAACCCAAACGAATTAAGAGCAAAGCCACAAGATTGATCTGCTATGTACACAGGGAACGATTAACTCTTTCTGAGCATAGACTGCTGTGTGCCAGGAACCGTTCGAGATGCTTTTACAGCTGCTGCTCAACGTGACAAGAAACTAGTCAATGAGCAGATCTAATAAAACTGAGGGCAACGGCCGCAGGGAAGGACAGGTGAATGTGTCCACAGCGCGGGTTCTACACCAGGCAGTCCTGCAAGTGTTGTTTTTCTCTTCTTTATGATTTTCTTTCTTTCCCTTCCTTTCTTCCTTCCTTTTTCTTCTTCCTTTCTTTCTTTCTTTCTTCCTTTCCTTCTTTCTTTCTTTTTTTTCTTTCTTTCTTTCTTTCTTTTTTGAGTGAAAGTGAGAGCAAGAGTGGGAGTGGGAGCGGGAGTAGGGGGGGAGGGGCAGAGACAGAGAAAGAGAGAATCCGAAGCCAGCTCCATGCTCAGCACAGAACCCAGTGCAGGGCTCCATCTCACGACTGTGAGATCATGACCTGAGCCAAAATTAAGAGTCGGACGCTTAACCGACTGAGCTGCCCAGACACCCCATCTTCTTTATGATTTTCTTAATTACTTTTTTTCTAGCTTACTTTAAGGATACAGTACATAACACACATTAAATATGAAATATGTGTTAATAGAGGGCTTATGTAATCGTCTCCCCTAACCCCCTCCTGGTTCAAGGGTTAACTATATTTCCTTTGCTTTGGGGACCACCCGACCAAAGGGTATTTTGCTGGGAAGCTAAGGTACCACCACCACCAGTGACCCATGCATTCTGGGGACAGAACACCAAACACTGATTAAGAACACATCCCAAACACCTAGCTCTCCAGCATAAGGGTGTCCTGTCATCTTAGGAAGTTACTCGACTATTCTGTGACTATGAGCTTTCACCTCTGTTAAGATGGGGACAATAACTGTACCCACCTCAGGGTCACTCTGAGGAAACGAGGAAATGTTTGCAAAGTGTTTACAGCAGTGCCAACAGTACACATGGTGAGCGTTTGTGAGACAGAATGCATACTATCTAAAGTTCCATCACTTGCAGGGGAAAACGAGGTCTACCAGGCTGGGCCCTCGGGAAGCAGATAACTGGGGAAATCCAAAAATGCCGTCTCCCGACTGCAGCGACAGCCCTCCATCTTAACCCGTGTCTACAGATGAGGGGTCCAGGTGGAGCAGGGCCAAGGACCTCCCCCAGTGCCGCAGCCGGCAGGCAGCAGAGTGGAATTTCAAGTCCCAGGTGTGTGACCCCATAAAGGGAGCCCCAGTGAGAGACCAGGGGCCCAGAGCTCCCCGACTCACCCACGGACAAGATCTCCTGGCACTTGTCACACTGGTCCTTCATCCTCAGGCACCCCGTGGAGTTGTGACGGATCTCCTTGCACACCGTGCGGTCTCGGTTGTCTTCTGGAGACACAGGAGGGAAGGGGGAGTCACGCCGAGGACCCACAGAGAGCAGTATGGTGAGGGGCCACCCCGACCTCTCTGATCCTTCCACGCTACCGTCGGCCCCTCTGAGACGCTTCTGGGGGCAGAGCAGGTTGGAAATGAGTCACCTGCCTGCAGGACTGATCGGGGCTGGGGCTGAGGGACGAGAAGCTGGCTCCCAAGGCCTCGCCTCCCACCATCTCCGGGTGATGAGACCCTCCTGCCGCCACACTGCCGCAGCCCCACGCGCCTCTCTCTGGCATCAGAACCCATGTGTTTGCTCTGTAGGTCATCTGGCTCGTTTCTCTCCCCCTGGCCAGTCAGCAAGCCCCTTGAAGGCAGGAATGGGATCCTCCTTTGAGCCTCCTTAGAACACAGGGCTTTCCCCATTACAGATACGCAGTAGATGCTCCCCATTACAGATATGCTGTTCAGTTCAAGGTCCTTCTGTATTTCCAGTCCGTTTCAAGCCAACCAACTGCAGCATTCAGGAGATGGTGTTGGTCAACCATGTCTATTAGTTCAATGAAGGAAATCACTTCTAAACGCATGGACTTTTCATGTCCCTATTACTTCATTCACTGACAAAATACTCACTGCATGCCCAGCCTCCACCAAGCCCCAAGGTTATAGCCATGAACGTTTTTCTACACTGTAATATGGACCGATTATACAATTGGTCACCCATATATGCATGGCATCCACATAAGGGCACCTGAGTTCCCAAGACAAAGGCCGTCCGGTTCTCTAGAAAGGACTAATCAATGTTATGCCCACCAGTGGCTGGAAGGGGCACGGTAACCTTGAAAGAACAAGAGTCCAAGTCCAGCAGGGTTAAACTTGACCGGGTCCCACTTTATCAGCTGTGAATACTTGGACACACTCCTTGACCTCTCTGTCACACTTTTCTCCTCCTTAAATGGGGACAATACCACCCTCAGGGAGTTGTGTGGGGAAATGGGGAAATCGAGACAACACACACCAAGCCCCCAGCAACATTCTTAGAATCGACCGAGCTTCTGGATACCCTGCTAGCTCCCATCCCTCAGGAAGAATGAGACATTTTTCTAACCGTCTGTGGATTCCATTGGGAAGTGGTAGGGAATCCTGTGGAGGTTGACGTCCATGGCCTGCTGAGCCTGGTGGATCATGTCAAAGAAGGGCTGAAACATGTCGTGGAAGTTCAAGGGCTGGAATGCCGGGAAAGGCATTAGGTTCCGGGCAAAGCGGGACTTGGGATTGAAGAAGAAAGGCTTCCTCTGGAATGAGCCGAAGGGCGAGTAGTGGTAAGTGTCCTGGGGCTCACGGGTGAAGAATCTGTCCTGGAAAAGCTCGTCCATGATGCTGGACGCCCGGTTGAAGCTGTCCTGCATGACGTCCAGGGCGTGGGTCTGCTGCCGGTCGTTCTCCAGCAGGGAGTCGATGCGGTCGCCATTAATCCAGAAGTAGAAGGGAGAGCTCTGGTTCAGGAACTCCTCGAGCTGTAACGGGCAAAATGGGCAAGTTAGGAGAAGGTTGCTAAGGTCCCAGCCTCCTCCTGACCTCCTGCTTGTTGAGAAGAGCCGGTCCCGGCCCCTCACCGCCCCTCGGTCTCCTCAGTCATACCATGGGACCAAAATTCCCGCCGGGGACGGGCTCCCTGGCCCCCCAACTGTGGGGCCAATGCCCTTCCATTCTACCCACCCAATGGGGAAGAATTTAGGGAGACATCTGAGGCCAAGAGGTGCACAGACCCCCGTCACCTGAGACTAGTCCCTTCTTCGACCACGAAGGAGCCTCACACCCCTCCTCTGCCAAGGGCCAACCAACAGCATTCAATTCATGAGCTCCAACCAGGCGAGGCCCAGAGGGGAGGATGAGATCAATATTCATTGTGCTAACATTCTTAATTCCTTCTGCCTGAGTGGTCACAGGGACTTGCTCGACCATGAAGCTGTTTGTTACGTTATCCAGCTACTATTTTCTAGAGAAGAATCTTCTAACAGACGGCAAACACCTGGCATAGGTGCTTCTAATGACTTCACACTTGCGCGCTCACAGCCAACATGGGCAACCGATCGTGAGCGCTCCAGGCCCCGATGCGCCCGGAACTGACCAATTGCATCAGGGCTTGTGAAATGGAGCTGGGTTACTGTGATTCATAGTAAGAATCTTCTAGAGGCGGAGGGGGGGTCCTAAAGCCCTTAGAATTTCCTTCAAGGAGAGCAAGAAAGGCCTTCTGTTATGTTAACGAGGTGGCTTTCGGAAAGCACCCAAGGATGGGGGCTGGTTGCCAGAGGAACCAATCCAGATTAGAACAGTTAGAAGGTGGAATTTTTAATGCCCCCTCCTGATTTCTGGGGAGCAGGGAAGGGGCTGGAGGCTGAATCCATTATCAATGGCCAGTGATTTTATCAATCATGACTATGGAAGGAAGATTCCAGAAAATCCCACAAGGATGGGCTTGAGGAGCCTCTGGGTTGGTGAACACGTGAAGACACAGGAGAGTGGTGTCCTCTCAGAGGGCGCGCTAGCGCCCCCCCCTCCCCACACCTTGTCCCGTGCATCTCTTCCATCTGGCTTTTCGGAGTTACATCCTTTTGTAAGAAACCAATAACCTAGTAAGTCAACCGTGTCTCTGGGCTGCGAGCTGCTCTGGCAAATTAACTGAACCCAAGGAGGGGGTTGTGGCAACTTCCAATCCGAAGCCAGTGGGACAGAAGCACAGGTAACAAGCCAGACTTGGGACTGGCGGCTGCAGCTGGGGTGTGGGGAGGACGGTCTTGTGGGCCTGAGCCCTTACCCTGGGGGATCTAGTGCTTTCTCCCAGATGGACAGTGTCCGAATGCAGCTGAATCGTAGGCTGCTGCTGCGGGGGAATTGCTTGGCGTGAGGAACACCCCCACGCGCTGGAACTGGGTGTCGGACCATAGAAGCATATTTCCCGCAGTTCTCCGCATCCCCCACTCAGAGCCCAGCTGTCCTCAGCAGCGCGTCCCCTGTCACCTGTTGGCCCACCAGGCCCGAGCCACTCCTGCAGACGCGAGCGTAGAACTTCATGCAGGTCTGTTTCAGGCACGGCTTACACTCCTCCCAGAGGGCCATCATGGTGTCATTGCACACCCCCTCGGACGCCTTCAGCTTCGTTTCCGAGTCCTTGGTGTCACTTAGGGCATCCTACAGGGGGACACGAGGCCAGGTGAGCCACACGGAAACCACAGGCTTCATGCCTTCCAAGTGGGCACGGCGGCGCCCGGCCTCCACCCCTCAGGCGGGGCCTCCCAGGGCTGGCCACGCAGTGTGCTCACCTCCTCCTGCGGCTCCTGCGGTCCCTCATCCGCCTGGAATTCCCTCCCCACCCAGCTTGAAATACCGCCTCGACTCCGAGACCGGCTCTTCTTTACGGTCTTGTCTGGCCACTACGACCCATGCAGATACCCCTTCCTCTGACGCTGCACTTAGCCTCGACCCCAAGATTTACCGCTCCCTTACACCTAATTTTCTGTTCTCCACTTCCGGTGTTTACATGTGTCTTCTGAAGCTTCCGGAGATGTCCCGAATCTTATTTGTCTATTGCAGCCACAGTCCCCGGCATGCAATGAGAATAAGCGAGCTTTCTCGATCAAAGTCACGGGGCGCCTGGGTGGCTCAGTTAGTTCAGCGTCCGACTTCAGTTTAGGTCATGATCTCAAGGTTGGTGAGTTCAAGCCCCATGTTGGGCTCTGTGCTGACAGCTCAGAGCCTAGAGCCTACTTCAGATTCTATCTCTGTCTGTGTCTGCTTCTCCACCGCTCTCTCTCTCAAATATAAATAAACATTAAAAAAAAAAAAATGAAGGGCTCCTGGGTGGCTCGGTTGGTTAAGCATCTGACTCTTGGTTTCAGGTCAAGTCATGATCTCACAGTTTGTGAGTTCGAGTCCCGCCTCGGGCTCTGGGCTAATAGCACAGAGCCTACAGGGGATTCTCTCTCTCTCTCTCTCTGCCCCTTCCCTGATTGCTCTCTCTCTCTCAAAGCAAATAAATAACCTTAAAATTTCTTTAATTAAAAATTAAAGTCACAACGACTACCAAAACTCTCTCACACACCCATGTCATTTGGCCCAATAATCTGCTAAGAATCCATCCCAAAGAATTCCTTCCATAAAGGGACAACCCCCATGCATGAAGATATTTGTTACAACATTCATTTACGGCAGAAAAAAAATACTGGAATCAACCCAGATGCTTAAAACTAGAAGGCGAGTCAAGCAAACTGTGGTTCACACAGGGGCCGGAGAAGTAGTTTGTCAAGGGTGTTCGTAGTTAAGTTCTAAATAGCGCAACAAGCATTTTTTCACGTCAACAATTTGTGATTTTGAATACAGTGGCTATCAAAAGAGTATAGGGGGGAAAAAGCAGTCAAAACCAGATCAAATGTTAACAGTCCTCGGTAAAAGGGTAATGGCAAACCTTTCCTCTTCTGCTTTTCTACATTAAAATCTCAACAAATGAATGTATTAACACTTCCGAGAAGAATTAAGTAGACCGTCCACACCCCGAAGCAAAGCGACACTGTGAAAAGCTGACCAGGAAGACACGGATGTACCAGAGATCCCTCCCCCGTTCCAGGTCCCCTGCACCCCTGGCCCCCCGCTTCTGCTGGAAAAGGCCCCCACACCGCCTACCGAGCCACAACCCCCAACTCCGCTGCCTGCCTCCTCTCTTTCCCATTCACATATTCAAGAACTAAGAAGTAATCCTGAACGTGATGTCCTTTATCACGGAACCTGGAGTGTAGAACACCAAACTCTGATGAGAACCACGAATACTCCAGAATAAGGCTTGCCTGCCACCTCTACATGAGCTACTTGAGGATTCTCATGAAAGGGTGAGAAAAAAACACTGACGTCAAGGAAGGGCATTAAGTGGCCTGCATCCAGCATTAAGTGCCCAGCATTTCCTGAAGCGGCTTCCATGGAATTGTGCTAAAAGCTATCAGGGGGAGACAAAAGGATGCCCGGATCAATTCCATTTGGAAAACACGGGCTTAAATGAAATTCCACAAACTTCTTCACTGCAGAACTTCTCAGAGCCTTTAGTTTCTAAAAGTTAAAAAAAAAATAGTTTAGGGAGAGAGTGCATGAGCAGGGGAGAGGGGCAGAGGTAGAGAGAGAATCTTAAGCCCGATGTAGGACTTGATCTCACAACTGTGAGATCATGACCCAAGCCGAAATGATGAGTCAGATGCTTAAAGGACTGCGCCACCCAGGTGACCACTCTGAGCCTTTAAAATGCTTTACTCTGCATTATGGGTTGTAAAGGTAGCAGGCGAGCCCGACTTACCATTTCCTTCGTTAGGGGGAGGGAGGCAATGGGAGCAGGTTTTTAGGGTACACTCAAGGAGACTCCTCATTTTTAAAATAAGCCGTTTATTGCATTATGGTGTTTTAGTTCTGTGAGTCATTAAGCACAGGCCAGCCCCACTATTTTCACTATCGGACTTGGGTGTCTCTTTATGAAATAGTCAGAACTCTTAAAAAGCCATGGGGCAATACAATACAGTGTGTTCCTGCCTTACCCCCAAAGGTGCTATCCCTACTAGGTAAGCTTCCTGACGGCAGGACCCTATCCCCCTCCTGACCTGGGACAGACCTTCTTATCCAAAGCCTGCCTTGGAGCTTGCGTGGTCAGGGTTTAGAAAAATCTATTGAAGTGAATCCTAGCATCATCGGGCCCTGCGCCAGGCCGGTAAAAGACCGGATCCAAGATCTCACCCCGGGAAGCTTTCAAAAGCAAAGAAACTTTCCCTATTTCTTAACTGCAGCCCCAGCATCAGCTGACACTAGCCTGGAAGGGCTGAGGGTCACCATGGCAACCCAGCGAGGCACCACGGGAGCCCTGACCACCACTCCTCTCCAGCGGGGGAGCCCCCAGGGGGAGGCCGTGGTCACTTGGCTGTCCTTACCTCTTTCTTCTTCTTGGCCTCCTCTAAGTTGCTGAGCAGGGATTTGCGCTCTTCGTTGGTCTGTTCTATCAGGGTCTTTATCTGCTTCACGCCCTTGAGCGCGTTTTTAATTTCCTTGTTAATGTACTTACTCCCCTCGGTGGACATTTCTGCAAGAGAAGGGCCGGAGGTAGAGTGAGGAGAGAGGAAGAGAAGGCACTGAGGATGTAACCCTCGAACCAGCTGGAAGGGTCGAGAAGGCCCTTTGTCTTGGAGCTGTCGAGGCTGGGAGTGCCCACCCTGGCAGGCAGCCTTCGGGCCCCAGCTTTGCCCCGACATGGGTTCCCATCCCAGGCTTATTGTGGACCCACGGCCCACGCAGCGACTACACCAGCTGCTCTGAAACGCAACCCGCTGGAACGGGCACTCCCCAGAGGAGGGACAGCAAGCAGCACCATGCCGCTATGCCCCTGTGGCTCTGGAGACCCGGCCTGCCCAGCCTGCAGAAGAAAACTTTCAAGGAAAAAAATAATCCTGGAAGTGTGGCTGTTTCAACAGCAAAATGTAAAACATTATTGGGGATACAGTGTTTCTGGAATTCGGTGTAACCAAACATCTTTATTCCGCGGTTCCAGGTGATGGGGACACAAGGATGAAGGAATGGCACCGTTCCGCGAGGGGACTGTGATGGAGACACCACACCGCGGGACAAAGGCAATGAGACCACGTCGCCAAAATGCTAAAGGAGTAACAGCTAAGGCTTTTCTGGTGGTTATCCCGGACCGGGCACCGAGTCCGGCCACTTCACACGCCTTTTATTCAATACTCTCTGCGCTGACATCATCCCCACAGCACTCCTGAGGAAATGGAAGCACGGTGAGATCAGATACCTACCCCGGGTTATACAGCTAGGGAGTCGCAAAGCCAGACACATACCCGAGTCTGATCTCGAAGTCTGAGTTTTCAACTACTACTTCCAGAGAAGCGGCCAGCTCGCAGGACAAGGGTGGGGAGGAGGGAGGACAGGTTTCAGGAAAGGCCTGGCAGAGGAGGGAGCCCCAGCTGAGCTCCGAAGGAGGACATTCCCCCTCTCTGGGAGACGGAGCGCTGGGATTCTAGGTGGAATGGTATAGGATACATATAGCAGGTGCCGTGGAAACTCCCAAGGCTCAAGTGACCCAGGCTTCACAGCTCTTCTCGGAGGAGGTGTGGGTCCCAGGACAAGAGGGCTGGCATGGGAACAGCCTGAAAGGGATGCAGCAGCATCTGGTGCTTTCTGAGCACTTGGGATACCCCTGGGAAATGCCTCGGAGCCCACCTGACCGCAAAGAACCTAGGCCGGGTAGCTTGGAGAGGTGGGGCTCCGGGAGGGGCCAAGCAGACCAGATGCACAGGAGAAAATGGTCTTCGCGGCTCGGGGGGCCCTGACAGCGAGGAAGGGTGGTGGAGGGGGAACCCCTGCTCCACTTACCCTGCAGCTCCGCGTCTGAGACCGCCTTGTCTCCCAGGACCCGTCCATTCTCCCAGGTCAGCAGCAACCCCACCAGCAGTAGGAGAGTCTTCATCGCGCCTGCCTCTCCAATTCTGGAATCCCAGCAGGCCTCTGTTTGTAGAGAACAGGAGACTGTCATGGTAACAGCTAGACGGCCTGCTGGTTTCTGGGCCAGCCTGCAGCCTATGGCAGCTTCCCCGGGGCCCTGTCCGCAGCCAGCCCCTCGGCCACCGGCTGGCAGTACTGTGTTTGTATCCCCGGGGAAACTGGGGGAAAAGATCAGATCAGCCTTGTCTCCAGACGCCTTCAAAAGAAAGCTGAGGTGGGGGGTACAGGGAGGAACCATAGGAGAAGCAGCCTAAAGGAGAACCCCGGAGTCAGAGCCCTGGGCTCAGGTCCAGCCCTGCCCCTCCTCCCCCTCCTCCTCCTCCCCTGGAATGCTGACTAAGTCTGGACATGTGCTTTCTGAACCCAGAAAGGACGTCTATCTGATGATCCCTGCTCATATCAAATAAACCCTCAAACACCTCTCCGGGTTGACTCACCCGGCCCTTTCTGTCCCCACCCTGAAGGTGGGGACGGCCTCCCAGAGCTCAGCAGCCCCCCCTCTCCCCCCGCTGTGCGCACCACTAGTCCGGCCCCGGGCATCACTGATCAGTCGCAACATCTTTTTCTCCACCGAGCCTTACCGCCACCTAAAACCGCTTCTCAGGACTCTGAGGCAGTGACGGCCAACCCTTTGGGTCCGCAGAGGACAATCGATCCCATTTGCCATCCCTAGCATGAGACCTGAGCCAGGCTGCATAGACTCGGAAGATAAATACAGGAGAACAGGAGGTGGGGACATTGTCGTCAGAGAGGAGAGAGAGAGAGAGGCAAAGTCAAGGGGTGAAAGGTGGGCCCCATGCCTCCCCAGGAGAAGTTCCCTCAGGATGGACGTGTGCCTTTGCCCTGCCAGGTCCCTTTCTCGGGGCTGTTCCCTTTAAGCCCACAGTACGGTACCCTGCCAAGGTGCCCCTGCCGCCACTCAGCTGACTGCTCAGAGCCCGGGACGGCCCGGTCTTACACAATGGACCCTTTCCCAGAAGCTGAAGTTGTTGCCTAAAACAGAACCCCCCTCCCCAGCAGTCTTCTGGCCTCCCCGCCCCACTGCTTATCTGAACTCGCTCATTTCCCATAACAGAACAGGGAGGTGGGGTCCCACCCCCTTCCTGAAATTGTGAACATCTACTAAACTGCCCTCAGCTCAGCAGGCCCATATGGACACTTGGTAGCACATGAATAAAGGAAACCTCTCCCAGAAAGTAATTAGTAAAACAGCCGAGCTGTGGTGCCCAGACTGGCCACACAGCGCAAAGGAGCAGCGTGGGAGAAGAGAGTGGGTCATTGCCTTCCCCCAAGACAGGGTGGGTGGCTGAGTCGGGGTGCTATTTCAGGCCTGCCAGAAGGCCCAGGGCGCCCGGGCTCTGCCCTAGCTGCTCACTGAGGCCTGAAACACCTCAAAGAGAAACAGAGCTTTTGTTATGCCGGAGAGAGAAAGCCAGCAAGAACACCTCTCGGGAAGAGGCCTCTGGATACTTCTCAGAAATTCATACAAGAGACTCGGAAATAGGTTTGGACCGGAAGAGCACTGAACGAGGAGTCCAGAAATCCAGCAGCCAGTACAGAGACTCCAGCCAGGAGCCTGGGGTCCACTGGGGGGCTGGCAAGTCCCGAGCTGAGAAAAAGATCAGTCTCCCGCCTGATGGCTCCACCTCAGAGGGGAAGCAGAACCCAGAGACGAGACGGGGCTCCCCACTGTCTGCAGCAGGCTGGCCACCTCAGAATGAGAACCCAGCCTCCCCCCGCCCCCACCTCCCGTCCAATGTTCTTTCTTTGGCACTAAGTCAATTAAATCTGAGCCCTAGAGTCCTCATCTGTAAAACATCCCCAACACGGACCTCAGAGATGGGACTGTGTTCTGTAAATACAGGGGTCTTATATAATCATAGTAAATTCCGACTATGTCGAAATCTGACCGAGGACCAATTGTGGGCTTTGGCAATATCTATTGGGGGAAGTGGGAGGAGGTGGCATGTTTGGAGAGGGACGGAGGGACTGAAACGGGCACCCGTGGTCCCTCCCTGTGTGGCTTTGCTCTAGTGCAATGACTAGCTCCTTTACAGTACCTACGAATTAGCAGGGCAGGGGCGGGGGGGAGGTTTGTTATCATGCTGACTCTGGCTCCGAATGCGAGACCCATACTACCAGTCAAGGACAGCACTGGAGCGGGGGCTGGACAGGGAACTGCCTGAGACTGCCCGCACTGACTGTCCTGGGGGCCCGGCTGCCAGTTGCTCTGATTGGACAAGCCCTGCCAAGGCCCTCCTTTTCCCCACTGCCCCCAAGCAGCGTCTTTCCCCCCAAGGAGGCTTAACCATAGGAGAGGGAGCCGTGGGAAGGACACAGAGACCCACGCGAAGTGGGTCACGCAGCTAGCGAGTTGCCCGGTTTTTTAAGCCCAGGGCCCAAGCTCCTGTCCTACCACCACTCCCCCGCGCCCGAATGTAGAAACTAAATTGGAAAGAAAAATAATGCACCTGAAATTCACACCATCCAGAGACAAACACTAGCAGGTCTTGCTAGGTCGATTTCCTTCTATTTTCTATGCATTTGCATACAATCAGGTCCCTTACACCCACTACCTCCAAAGTCTTTAAAAGCACCCTTTGGTGGCTGCGCAATAGTCCATTTTCTGGTGTGCTCTATTTTGCAAGGTTGGGCATTTAAATTGCATATAATTTCACACTGTTATTATAACGAACACTCCTGCTGGTATCCTTTCATTGTATCTGTACTTATTCTTAAATTCGTAACCTCTTTAACCTCTCTCTTTTAAAATAATAATCATTATCGTCCTCAGCAGCAGCAGCTTTTTTTTTTTTTTAGGTCCAGAAATTCTGGAAGATCAAGGCTTCAGGTCTAATCCTGATTCTGCCACCTACTTGCTGTTTACCTTGGGAGAGGATCCGAAACCTCTCCCGACTTCAGATTATCATCTGTAAAATGAGACAGTTGAAACAGACGCCTGAGGTCTGATGGAGGATGGGTGACTTTTCTCTGATATACCCTGGTGCATTAGGAAGCAGAGAGAGTGGGATTTAAAGTGGTTGCAACATGTACTTAAAAGCAAAACAATAACACACTATGGAGACAACTAGAGAATTCGGGAGCAAACAGGATGACTCAAGCTGACAATCAGCACTGGAGATCAGTACCTGTACAAAGAAGATGCTTCAGGGAGGCCCTTTGCGGGGCCCGGCTCCGCCACTCGCGAGTCCGGGCCTCCGGCTTTAGGCATTAGTTCTCCAAGTCTTAGTTTCCGCATCTTTGCAAAACGAGGGTCGTTACACCTGTCTTATTTACCCCATAGAATTATGGCTGGAGCTAGCGGGCAGGGTCCCGGCGCGTGCGCCACCCCCAGCAATTCCGCCTCCGCCTCCGGCTCCGGCTCCGGCTCCGGCTCGCCGGCCTAGTGATGAGGCTCCGGCCACCTCCCGTCCCTGGTTTCCCGACTCCATCCAAAGTGCAGCTCTGACAGCCTTGCGAGTTCGCCTGGTCGCCACCCCCCGCCCTCCCGTGGGTCCCGGTGGGGCTCTGCGCCGGGTGGGCGAGGTGGGGACATCTCACCGGTCAGCGGCGCACGGCGACGGTGCGCAGCTCCTGGCGACGCTTGGTGAGTACCGCGCGGCGCGCGTATTTATAGCGCTCAGCCTCGTATACACCCCCTTTGGGGCTGGCTGCAAACCTGCATGACTCACGCCCAGAGAACGCCGTGGAATTCACCGGGAGCTTTCTGGAAGCCGGCGCCAGAGGGGATGCGGAGGTGGGGGGTGGGGGAGTGCTCCGATACAGCACCCGGCGGGGGGCGCGCCTAGGCTGGAGCGGAGGGGAGGCAGGGCATCTGCACCGCGAAAGGCCGCGCGGGCTCGGGCTCTGGGGCGGATAGATGCAGGGTGCTGCGGTGCACGGCTCCCCGGACCCCCCGGGGATCGGAGCTGGGGAACGCCGCCTCCAGGAGAGGAGAGCTTGAGTTAACAGAACGCCGCAGGACGAACCCTCCACAGGGTTCCAGGGGTGCACTGCGCTCCTGACCGGTTCCCAGTCCAAAATAAAATCTCCCGGTTCCTTTTCGCATTGAACGTCAGCCACTCCTGTTGTTGCACTTAAGTAGAAAAGCGTCAGAAATAATGAGGGGATGGGGAGGGTTCCGTGCAGAGAAGAGCACATAGGAGGAAAGAAACTACTTCTTCAACCCCCACGGTGACCCCAGTGGTCCTTTGGTAGAGCTGCTGGCCAGGAGGAAACAGGAATGTGTTTTTAGTCATGCGCAGAGCACTCATTTGGGGAACCCAAAGGCCCTCTGAACCTTAAGCAAATTATTGTCCCCATCCATTTGGGGCCCTGGACAGCAGGGTGGGCTCAGTGGCGGGAGACTCAGCAGCCCCAAGCTTGGTTTGACGGGTATGGCTGCAGTTTTGAAATTCCTTGTAGGTGTTCAACTAGGAGCCCCAAATTTTCATCTTGTATTTGGCTTGCAAATTATGTGCAGGTCCTATTTGCAAGGGGGCTCACTCAGCTCCATCCGTCTCAGTTCCCTCTTGAACAGGAGGAGCTTACTTGTCGACTCCTTTCAGCAGGGGGCTTTGAGATGGGAGCCTTCACAGGACCCCCTGGCACGGAGGGGACCAACCCAGACCCCCATCAGGTATAGCTCCTGCTGGGGAAAGAAACAGAGACCCCCCACTCTGGAACCCCAGGACATTTGCACGCCAGGTGAAAAGTCCAGCTGCCTGCAGGTGGCTCTCACACTGATGGGGAAGATGGGTAGGCAGGGCGGGATTGGGCAGCCTGATTTGGGTGGCGGACTTTGAAAACCACGTGAGGTGTAAGGGTTCAGGGGAGAGTCGTATGGAAAGAGACTGAGTTTTCTGCTCCCAACTTCAGAGACACAGCTTGAGGCCCAGTTCCTGAGTTCCTGAAGTCCAGAGACAAGTAGGACCCACCCCTTTTCAGGAGGGAGCATGGATAAAGCTTCTAGGCCTGTGGAAAAGTGGGGGCACTGGGGCTGGGTGCACGGATCTTTGACTTGCGGTCTCAGCTCTGCCCAAAGGTGCCGGGTAACCTTGGACAACCACTCTGCCCTCTGGGCCTCAGTTTCTCCCATCAGGACAATGAAGAATCTGCTGTGTCATCTCCAAGGTCCCACTCATTCTAACCCGAGACAATGCCAAGTGCTGGGAAGATCAGCTGAGAAGGAAAAACAAGTCCAGTGAAAATGTAGAACAACATTTCTTTCCTGAGGCTTCCTTTTATTTTTTCTTAAAAAAAAAAAAGTCTAATCATGAGTAACAGCTACATTTTCTATGGGAACTGGCTCCTCCTTAGCATATCAATGACTGAGGTTGCAGGAGCTGTTTTGGAGCACACTCTTTGTAACTTTTCTGTTCTCTGGCTCCCCCAGCATCCGGCACAGGAGGCATAAATCTGTGATAATTATATTTGTAAAAATCAGACTTTGGAGGACAGGCAAAGGGATGCGCCTGAGTCAGCCGAAGTAGGGCAAGGGAGGAGAGGAAGAAAGGATTTGGAAGAAAATAACACGATTCACAGCCACGACTGTGGGTCCCCCGGGAATGATTACTTGATTACTCCAGCTACTAACCGAACGAGGCGCAGAAGATTACGCTTTAAGGGGGGAAAAGTGCGAATTTTGAAAGCCCCGTAAGTGCATTACTGGAGTTTGAATATTCCGAGTAGATCGCAGAGGTCAGCTGGTTCAGCTCTCACACCATACTTCAGGGCTAACTCCCCACCAGCAACAACAAGGTTCCCCCCAGCCGATTATCCTGCCTCTGTTTGAATGCCCCCAGTAACAGGGAGCTCACTACTTGTATGCAAACGGTTGTCTAGAAAAGCTGTTGATAGCATTAGGTTCTTCTGTTGAGTCAGAGTCTGGCTCCTACAAGAGCTAGCCCCAAGCCCAGCACTGTGCTTGAACCATATAGGAAAACCCAGTCCACCTCCCCCCCGCTAGCCCTTCAGATATTCGAAGGCAGCTAGTCCCTTCTCCCAGTGATCTCCGGGCTTGTGGCTGCCTGCCCTGTCCTTGTTTGCAGATTCCTCCCCAGCCCTTTGGCCTTCTGGACCTTGCCTCGCTTGACCCTCTGAGCCCAGCCGTGGGCCCGCCAATACCAGGGGGGCGCTGACTACCTTTCCCCTTGCTGGAACGCTCCAGATAAGCTTTCATTCGGCTGCTGAGTCACTTGGCTGATTCATAATAGAATTCATCATCTTTGGCAGATGCCGCTATTTAATCCTTTAGCTCCCATCTTGGACTTGTGCCGTCAGTTTGGGGTTTGTAGCTTGATTTTTTTTTTTCTGGAGCAGGGGACTGTCGGGGGAGGGGAGGGGAAATAAAGCGTTTTACGTTTATAGATTTATCTCTGTATGCTCTGCCCCACCATCGCTCGCCTGCTTTGCAGTATCTTTGTCATACACCCACATCACTGCCACACTGTCCAGCTAGTGCCTCCAGCAGGACAGCTTGGCCACCGCCGATATAACTGGAGCAAGCTAGAAATGGACAAGAACAGTAAGTACCCTGTGGCCTGTTAGTAACAATTCCTCTCCTGGCTCGAATTATTGAATGAGTGTATCTAGTCAATTACAGACCTATGAAAAAAAATCACGCGTGATAAAATTATACACAGTACACTCAGCCCACAGCTGATGCAGAGAATTCGGGGTGCTTTTTCAGGGTCTCGCTCCGTCCGTTGCACTTCCGTATCTTCCCACCTAGGGAATATCTTTTTGGGAAAAGAGAAGAAACTAGCCTCTCCCAAGTTGCTCATCAAATATTACTTACACTGTCTTCACGGTTACCCTTGCTATTGACTGACTACGTGTCTAGATTTCACTCCAGCGTTGGCCAATTCTTTTTTTTTTTTAAACCCAGTGGTGGGGTTGCCAGATCTTTTTTTTTTTATTGTTTATTCATTGTGGGGACAGAGAGAGATAGAGCACGAGCAGAGGAGAGGCACAGAGAGAGAGAGGGAGACACAGAATCCGAAGCAGGCTCCAGACTCTGAGCTGTCGATGCAGGGCTCGAACCCACGAACCGTGAGATCATGACCTGAGCCGAAGTCGGACGCTTAACCGACTGAGCCACCCAGGCGCCCCCAGAGTTGGTCAATTCTAACCATTGCTGCTACGGAAGTGGTCAATTCTATCATTTAGCCCCAATTCTTAGATTAATGAGCTGCTTTTTTAAGTTGGCCCCCAGATCTGTCTCAGGTAAGACCGACTTTTTCCACGACCTCCTGGAATCCAACTAGTCACTATTTGAGATCAGTGGTTTCTCAATGGAATCACTTGGGGAACCTTAAACTTTACCAATGCCTGAGTCCTAGCACCAGGGGTTCTGATGGAATTAAGCTGGAGTGCAGCCAGAGAAAGCATCAGGACTTTTAAAATCCTCCAAGTAGTTTGAATGCACAGCCCAAGCTGAAGGCCTCCGCTTTCCGGTTTACAAGTTACCAGCTGATACCGCGCCGACTGAGCCTCACCGCATTTCTGTGTCACTGTTCAGAGTATGTGGTATTATTCTATTTTATAAAAGACACAGTTGGGGGTCAAAGGAATCTTAGCGGAGTTTGCTGACACTGAGCTGAAACCTGCCCCCTCATCACGTCTCCCACCCTCCGTCTTATTTCTGAGGTGCTGTATGTTAAATTCCCCCTCCTCTCCAAGGCAGTTCTTCAAACATTTGAAAACAGTGCTTCTATCTCAACTTAGATGTGTTTGCTTATACAGGTCCTTCACTCCCTTCTAATAGAGTGAGGCCGCCAGATACCTCACTCTGCTCCCTCCTACCTCCAGGGTGCTCCATTTTGTCATCGTTCCTCTGGTGTGGCTTTAGGAACAAACACAAGGCCCAGCTTCGGGTGGCCAGGCAGGAGGGCGGCCTGACACTTACAGCCTGAGATTCAATACTGAGGTCCCTGAGCCCCCAAGCCACCTTCTGCTTCCTTTTATGTTATGTGGTAACACACTGTGCTTCTCAAATTGGTTTACACTGACCCCGCCGGCAGGCTGTGAGGTGAGGAGAGTACACAAAGACACAGAAGCATTTGGCTGCACTTTTACTGAGGTCTAGGGAGAAAAGTTAATATTTAGTGAGCAATCAATCTTCCTTCTTTTTCTCCTTTCCTTTCTTCCTTTCTTTGTCTTTATTCAGTTTCTCCCTAAATCTCATGCTTTGAAAGTAATGGATGTCTGTTTATACATAAACTTATATTTAGAATGTATGAATGTATATTTAGATGTATATTTATATACGTCATATATTACATATATAAGCAAATAAGGGGTTTTGCCTTATTCTTTTCTTTCTAAAAAATAAATACAAAATCATATTATACATATTGCTTGTTTTTTCCACATAATAAAATATTATGGATATCCCTCCAGGTCCATACACAGATAGATTTAAACCATGCTCTTCTATAGCTCCATATTTTATTCAGCCATTCCCATTTTTTTCAGTCGCTATAAATGGTGCCACATGGAATGGCCTTTCACAGGTGTTCTAATATGTTGGCGCCTTTTCTGGTGTAAGGTAGATTCTCAAAGTGGAATTGATGGGTGGAAGGGAACGTGTAAGATAAAAGAGGATCACAGTCTTCACGTTAATCCGTGTTGCCTGATGGTTTCCCCGGAGGGTAGTGGTAACTCCCACTCGCTCCGAGAATGTGTATTTCCTAGGTGGTCATCAGACTGGAGGCTGTTGGTCTCTTGCACTCTGGCCAGTTTCATTCTTTCCACCCTCATTCCTTCATCTATTTATTGTTTTCAACTAATCATCTTTTTATTTATTTTTATTTATTCTTGAAAGGCAGAGAGAGACAGAGCATGAGCATGGGAGGGGCAGGGAGAGGGGGAGACACAGAATCCAAAGCAGGCTCCAGGCTCTGAGCTGTCAGCACAGAGCCCGACGCGGGGCTCAAACTCACAGACTGTGAGATCACGACCTGAGCCGAAGTCGGACACTTAACTGACTGAGCCACCAGGCACCCCTAATCATCTTTTAAAAGATTTTATTTTTAAGTAATCTCTACACCCAACGTGGGGCTCGAACCCACAACCCCGAGATCAAGAGTTCCATGCTCCACCGACTAGGCCAGCCAGGTGCCCCTCGACTAATCATTTTCAGTGAAGTTTCCTCTTCTGTGACTTGCCTGTTTACATTTGCTCATTTTATTGGACTTTGATCCCTTTTTCTTCTCAATTTATAGAAGCACTTTAAATAAATCAATTTTAGGTGTGTGTTGCACATGTTTTTACCAAGTTATTTTGTGTCTCTTCCTGCTGATTATGGACGCTTTTAAATGTTTTATGTGGTGAAATTTGGTTTTACCCTTTATAGTTTCTAGGTCCCCTCTCTTGTTTAAGAATGTCTCAGTAAAATATAGACAGTTATTCTCCTAATTTTCTCCTAGTTTCCTGTTTGTATTTAGATATTTCACCCAAATGGAATGTGTGCGTTTGTGGTGTGTGTGGCATGGTGCGTGCGTGTGTGTGTATGTGTGTGTTTATGGTGTGTGTGTGGTATGTATGTTGTGTGTGTGTGTTTCTGTGTGTGTGTGTGTGTGTGTGTGTGTGTAGGAGAGAGGTGAGGCAAGGATCTAACTTCATTTTCTTCCAGATGTACAATGAATTACATCAACGTGATTTATCAAATAAACTACCCAATTTGTGCTGAGTCGAAATGTCCGTTTGTCATCTGTGAACTTTCCAAAATAAATTTGGATCTGTTTTCAGACTTTCTAGTTTATTCCTCTGATTTATTTTTTTATTCATGTGTAACATGTTGTTTTCATTACATAGTCTTAAAACAGTAATTGATATTGAAAAGATAATCTCCCTCACTGTTCCTTTACAGATTTCGTTGGCTATTCTCGGACGTTAAGTCTTCCGTACGAACTTTGATTTGGGCCAGTTTGAAAAAAAACGGTAATTGAAATTACAACTGCATGAAAGGTACATACTGGTTTTAGAAAAATTTACATTTTTGTATCATTCTCCCAATGCAAAAGCATAACATATATTTAGAAGTAGTTTAAAGTATTATTTTTGTTTCTAGATCATTTCTTTTACCAAAGTGAGATAGGTATATAATTTGAAAATACTAAATAGTAGAAAAAGTACCGATGCAACAGCCCTCTGCCACATTCCCCACCATTCTTTGACTCCGGGCTGCCCCCACGCCCACCCCCAACCCAGAAAAACATTACTTTTATATTAAAACAAGTAGTTTTGTTGTGATATGGCATGCAACTTTTACATGGTTTTTTAATTTTTATTTATTTGTTTTGAGAGAGAGCACGCAAGCAGGGGAGGGGCAGAGAGAGAGAGAGAGAGAGAGAGAGAGAGAATCCCAAGCGGGCTCCATGCTGTCTATGCAGAGCCTGATGCAGAGCTCAATCTCAGGAACCACGAGATCATGACCTGAGTGGAAATCAAGAGTCCGACACTTAACCGACTGAGCCACCCGAGGGTCCCTACATCACTTTTTGTTTGTTTGTTTCGTTTTGTTTTATAAGAGGGAAGGTTTCAAAGATATTCTTGCTACTTCAGTCATTATAGCAGTGGAAAGGTGAGAGAAATCTTGACTAAACATAGTATGGTGAAATTGATCAGGTCAGAGTTCAAATGTTTCCCGCTCTCATTCAGCTTTGTGCTCTCATTCGCTAAGACACGGCCCAGCATGCAGTAGGTACTTAATAAACACGTGTTAAATGATCTGAATCAATGTTACAATGAGCGCAATCTAAGATCCCGGGTTTATTTTAGTCGTCTTCTCCTATTTTTGATTCAGAGCCAAACTGTAACGTCCACAAGGTTAGGGAACGTATCCCCAGCACTAGCACAGCTCCCGGCTATGTGTTTGTGTAAGAGATGGACAAGAGCCGTGCGCGGCCACGTACCAGCGCCATCTTTTTCTCCGAATTGCTAAGCTTCATCCTTTGTTAGTGCAATTGATGGAGGATCTAAATGCAGGGTTTCAATGTATTTCCCCTGAATGCTGTCTTTTATAAGTGTACTGTAGACGCCTGTGAAGATAGTTCTGAATTTTGTTCTTCCGGTTTTGAATGAGAAACAAAGAAATAAGCATACTTCCTGGGTCTCCTCCATCCAGAGTATAGATGGGAACGCCCATCAGGACCCTTCTTATCACATTAAAAGCCCAGTCTCTCGAAGGCCTGGTATAAAAAAATTCCTATGTACCAAATCCTTTGGGAAATATCTTCTTGCAAAGCATCTGTGTCCCTCCAGCGCTGATATTTCCATTTTAATATGTATGATTCTTCGGGCACCTGGGTGGCTCAGTCGGTTGAACATCTGACTTCGGCTCAGGTCATGGTCTCACGGTTCATGGGTTCGAGCCCCGCATTGGGTCCTGCACTGACAGCTCAGAGCCCAGAGCCTACTTCAGATTCTGTGTCTCCCTCTCTCTCTGCCCCTCCCTCTCTCATTCAAAAATAAATAATAAACAGCAAAAAAAAAATGTTAATATGTATGATTCTCCCCACCCCACCCCATACAGGGGCTTTGCCAGGCCTCTTTGCAGTAATGCAAATTATGGAATTCCTGTAGGGATCTCTTTCCATTATCCAGGGAATGGTTTGGCTAAAAGACTCATCTCCTTCCTACCCGGCATCAAGGCTCCTCCTCTTCTCATCTATATCCAGCCCCCAAATGAAGTCAGCCACTTTCTTCCTGAATTTATAATTGTTTTGGATGAAAAATCTAAGTACTTTGTCTTTGCTAATACCTTATTATATTAATTTGAAAGATTTGTTCAAGCTCCGATGCATTTTTGTAATTAAACTGCTTCAGGGGCGCCTGGCTGGGTCATCTGGTAGAGCATATGACTCTTGATCTCAGGGTTGTAAGTTCAAGCCCTATGTTGGGAGTAGAGGTTGGTCAGTCAGTTGGGCATCCAACTCTTGGTTTCAGCTCAGGTCATGATCTTTTTTTTTTTTAATTTTTATTTATTTTGGAGAGAGAGACAGAGAGCAAGCGGGGGAGGGGCAGAGAGAGAAGGAGACACAGAATCTGAAGCAGGCTCCAGGCTCTGTCTGAGCTGTCAGCACAGAACCCAATGTGGGGCTCAAACCCACGAACCGTGAGATCGTGACCTGAGCTGAAGTCCGACGCTTTACCGACTGAGCCACCCAGGCGCCCCATCAGCTCAGGTCATGATCTTATGGGTTTGTGGGATCTAGCCCTGTGCTGGGCTCCATTAGAGCCTGCTTAGGGTTCTCTCTCTCTCTCTGCCCCTCCCCCACTTGCCCTCAATCTCTCTCTTCTCCAAATAAATAAATAAATTCAAAAAACTTAAAATCTGTTTTAAAAACATAAAAATAAACTGATTTTCTCAGAACTTTATTTTACCCTTACAAAGTTCGTAAAATAAGGAATTAGTGTGACAATACAAAGCCCCCTTTAAGAATTTCTCAGGCGAGGAGAATTCATGTAATACAGCATTGCCCGCTAGTAAAGAGTGGTATTGCAGGGCACGTCTTGGCCACTCTGTACACTGTCAAAAATTCTAGTATTGCTAAATGTAGAGTAAGGCAAGAATCCAAGACATGGGAGGAATCTTAGGCGAATTTCTGGGAGAAAGCAATAAAAGACAGGAAACTTAAGAATTGTGAAAATATCGCATAGCCCAGAGAATGGGCCAAAGGAGGCCAGTTTAACACTTCCTTGGACAAAGATCTTCAACTGAGAATATTGATGGATTTTTTTTCTCCCAGGAAATTCTATTTCTTATTTTAAATGGAATCCAACGGGAAAATGGGATTTATAATTTCCTGTACGGCCAACATTGCTGGAACACTGCTATGTTAGGACTGGATGCCTGTGACCTTTCAAAAATATTTTACTCCTGTGCAGCATTGGTGGTACAGCGGTGAGCATATCTGCCTTCCAAAAATATTTTACTTTTTGACTTCCAGAGAACGATGATTTGGGTGAAGCTCTGGCATTAACATAGCGGTGACACTACATGGAGGTTCAATCCGCTGACATTAGAGAGCTTATCGAGGGACTAAGGACGAAAATCTCGCCAAGTTCTGGGTTGAGAGGGGTTTGTTAGCGCCCTGGAGGCCTCGCCAGCATCCACGTTTCCCCCTTTCCTCCCGGTAGCCCAGCTAAGGGATGTTTCCCAGCCCCTGTCTTTGCTTGAGGTCATGTGACTGGGTTCCGGCCAATGGAATGTAGCCGATACCGATTGTGTGCCTCTCCTAGGCCTGTGCCTGGATAACCTCCAATCCACAGTCCTCCAATCTCTCTTCCCCTTCGACATCAACCTCTAATAAGGCTGCTTGTTAGAGGCGGCAGGATGGAAGAAACCCCCATCCTTGAGTCAACATTTGTAAGAGAGCCACCTCACCTGCAATGGATTGTGATCTACATGAGAGAGAGACTGTTGCTGTGCTGCCATTAAAATCTCGCGGTTGTTAGAACTAGTGCTACTTGCTCTAACTTCTATAGAAACTGCTCTCTTAAAATGGGAGGCCACGGTAATAAAAACATACATACGTGGCCTGGCTTAGCAACTGGGTAGCAGGATGTGAGGAACCTGATATTAGAGGCTGAAAATATGAAAATCTTTGGCGCTCCTGGGTGGCTCAGTCGTTTGAGCATCTGACTTCAGCTCAGGTCACAATCTTATGATTGGTGGGTTCAAGCCCCACGTCGGGCTTTGCACTGACAAGCACAGAACCTGCTTGGGATTCTCCCTCTCCCTCTCTCTCTGGAAAATAAATAAACATTTAAAAACACGAAAGATTAAAACAAAAAGAAAGAAAAAAGAAAATATAAAAATCAGTGGCAACACATTGGGTAAACTGTGCCTATGTTATCTGGGACAGCAGACCACATGCCGACTCAATGGACGTGCCCAGAGGTCTGGGCATTCGTTGGAAAGAATCAAAGTGATAACGTGTGTTGCTTGCCGTTGGCTGTATTTGGTAAAGCAATATAAGAAAAAGATGAGCTCAGGAGAAATGGATGGTTTGCAAAGAGAAATAAAAGGGAATAGAGAGAGGTCAGAAAATTTCTTCCATGAGAGGGAGGGAGGAAAACACCAGCTGCTTCTAGATCCCAAACGGCAGAAAAGGCCCACGAAGACCCAGCCATGGTGAAAAGATCAGATTAAGGATAGGACCTTCCCAGTCAAGTCTCATAGTATCAATGTAGCTACCTGGCCCTTGAGAGATAGAAAGAGGCACAGAAGAGCGAGACAAAGAAATAAAGCAAGTGTGGAAACTATGTCTAGGGAGAACTCTAGGCGTGGTCACTGGCCCATGGAATCTACTAGAAGCAACTGGATAAGACTTTGCTAAAATTTTGAGGGAATTTCATCAGACACAGACATCCCAATAAACCCAAGACCAAACCAACAAACAAAACCCCCACATGCCCAGACTTTTACCTTTTATTTCAACTGTTGGAACTGTAAAACAACCTTTGCTGCAGAAGGAAGTAGGCTGGGAGAACTGAGCGACCCCGGGGAAGGCTCAGCCCCCAGCACCCACTCCACATATATACAAAGAAGGTAGCATCACGAAGAACCTTCTAGAGAGCAGAGCCTAGGGTATAATAAACAAGACAGCCCCTCCAGAGAGTTGAATGAGGACCTAAGCAAAGACCTTCCCCCATCTGAGGGTTAGGAGCCTTTACAGAATCTGAGGAGCCTCAAAATATCCACGGACCTATAGCTACTCTGTCTTTTATTCTCCCCTTTTCCAAATAGGCATTTTTATTGTGGTTATCTGATCCGTGCTCCTTCACTTGAGATTGGGGCTACTTCAGACCTGACAGGAAAGACAGACTCACAGGGAGAGCCTGGCCTGTGAGCTCAACGCAGTGACTGGAGGGTTGCCCACCCCCCAGCCCCCAGTGGGGGGGGGGGGAAGTGAAGGTGCTTTCTGTGTGAAGACAAGGGAGCAAACAGGTGTTTGGTGACCAGGAGGGTGCGCTGCGCAGCTGATCTGTGCTTCTCTTCTCCATCCAGGGCCCACGGCGCACTCTGTTTTCAGGCCCCGTGGCCGTCAGGTGGGCTCTGGCCAGTGGAATATGGGTAGAAGTGCTGTATCCCAGCCCAGCCCATAAAATCCCCCTCTGCATGGTCCTCTAGCCTCTCTTCCACGTTGCAGCAACCTCAGAACCACATGTTGAGGATAGTGGTAAAACAAGACCGAGGGCCCCTGGGTCCCCGGGTCCCCATTTGGAAGAGAACTGCCCAGCCCACACTGGACTGTGATGTGAGTGAGAGATATACTTCCGTTGGATTAAGACAGCGGGATAAAGGGGTGGTTGCCAGAGCAGCGAACGTTACTTACACCAATACAAGGATAGGGAACACCTAAGTTTAGAAAATTACCGAATAGGAGAAGCTCTTAGAGAAAGAGGAGTCAGAGAAGCTTAGAAGAACTTCTGGTAGACTCAGATAAACCAGGGGAGAAAAGAGGTTCAAGAAGGAGCTGCTAATGTTGATGGTTGGTTTTACATGTCAACTTGGTTAGGCCACAGCACTCAGATGTTTGGTCAAACATTATTTTAGATGCTTCTGTGAAAGTGTTTGTTTTCGTTGGCATTAACACTTAAATCAGTAGACTCGGAGTCAAGCAAACTATGTTTCATCATGGGGTGGGCCTTATCTAATCAGTTGAAGACCTTGATAGAAAAAAAAAAAAAGACTGATCTCCCCAGAGAAAGAGGGAATTCTGTCAGTAGACTGCCTTTGGACTTGAGCTGCAACATTAATTCTTCCCTGAGTCTCCAGCCTACTGGCTATTGGTTCTGTTTCTTCAGAGAACGCTGACAAACACCGTGTTAAGTCTACGAAAGGTGGAAGAAGATACAAGTTTTGAAAGAGCCATTATCTTGGCAACTAAGAGGAAGGGCGCAATTTTAGCAAGCATTGTGGGTTACGGCTACATCCTGAGGAGGAAAAGTGGAGAAGAACAGGATGGGAGAAGAAAGGATCAAAGGCACAGAGGGAGGAATCGAGCTTTAGGAGAAAGAGATGTTTTGTGCCCGAAGCAGAAAAGAGAAAGGACAGTCGGGGTGGGGTGGGGGGCTCCCTGGGAGGTTCTGTTCAGAGCAAATCACAGCACTGCTCACACACTGAGGAGGGACTTTCTACCTTCATTAGTACACGGAGAGTTCCACCATTAGGGATTCTGGGTTTTTCCCCCCTCTAAATGACGTCTGCTCTATAGCTACTTCCTTCGGCTTTCAACAGAGGTATGGCTTACGTGCCACAGTCAAATGTCCTCGCCCCCTCCCCAGCCCAAGCACAAGTTAAAAACAGTATTAAGCATTTCTCCCTTCCCCATCCCACCCCACCCTCCCTCTGCTGTCTCCGCCTCTGTGCTGAAGTCCCAGCCCGAGCCCCCCCACAGCCCCCCCATGTTCTGGTCTGGGTGGGGAGTTTGTTTCAGCAGGTCGATCTCTCTGGCCGTTGGTAGAAAATGCCCAAAATTACAGCCAGAAAGGCTTTCACCCAAAGGCTAGTGAAATCTCTTAGGAAATCCCTGATCTGTGAGCATCCTTTATTCTCGTCTTTCTGCCTTCCCTCCCAACTATCTTGGAGCTTTGACCCCTTGTGCCTGCCAACTCCTCTCCAGCTCTTTCCCGCCACTCCCCAGGGCTAGGTCCCTTCTCCCCCAGGGTCCTTTTGGAACTGGAGCTCATCCTCTGAACCTCTTCAGGGCTGGGGTCCGGCTCTGCTCACCCGGGGCGTCTGCTGCCAGACACAGGCATATTTCATTTCTTTGCTGATTCATTCGCACATCATAGCAACACCGCAGGGTCTGTACATCCTCCAACTCCAAAGGGGCAGGGCTGGGGGCTGGGAGGCACGCCCTCGTGGCAGGGCTAGGCCCTTTTTGTCACCAAACATCTTGGATCAAGCCAATTGAGAAAGCATGGAGAAAACCAAAGGTCATTTGCTCGTTCTCTCTGTCGATGAAAATTTGAATGCCTTCCGTGTACACAGGCACCGGAGTTAGCCTGCCCGGGGTTCACGACTTTCAAGATCCCCACTTACTATCGCTATGACAGTAAGCACATTATTTAATCTCTCCTTGCCTCAGTTTCCTCCACTAAACAGTGAGGACGATAACTGTGCTTATCTCATAAAGCGGCTGCGAGGATGAAATACACTAGTACACAGGTAGCCTTGGTCAGGATTCCTTTGAGGTGCATACCTCCCTGGTATTTACCAAGCAGCTCTCCCCGCCCAGGCCACAATCCCAGCAGACCCCGGTGGACTCGGAATCCAGGTTCAAGGAGGACATTGCCACTACTACCAGGGAGGCAACAGCCTCCCTGAACCTCAGTCTCTGCATCTGGGAAATGGGCAGCATGGCTCCTGGCCTCTGCCCTAGAGGCTGTGGTGAGGCTGTCTTGAGACACTAGAGAAACGTGCTTTACAAATGGAACCAGGTGGAGCAGATTTGAGATGGCCGATTGGCTTTTTGATTGGCTGGGATTTGTGAATGGTGGCTGTTCTTGGCCCCTTCTCAGCTCCTGGCTTAGAAGAAAGTTCTTCTGGTTTGGTCATACCTACTTTGCTCCAAGGGCCAAGGTGGGAGTGGGCATGGAAGTGTGGGGATATGGGAAAAGGCCAGCGGGGCTGTCCCTGCTCTGTGGTTCCCTCTCCCTGCACTGTCCTGTTAATAACGTCCATCACACCTCAGCCCCATCACTTGTTGAATCCTTGGCTTTCCTCACCAGAGGCAACCTCTTGGGGCCAGGGCTGGCGTCAAGTACTCCTCACTCACTCTCCCAGACTCTGGGCCAGAACCTGGTGTATGGCAGGTGTCAGGAAAGGATCCCAGGTGAGACGAGACGCCATGAGACGACAGCCGAAACTCCTTGCTAGAGGTCGGTTTCCCTCCGACGGATGTCACTGTTTCTACCAGAGGCCCCTCCACGGACAAAAATCACAGAATTTGGGAGCACCCGGGGCCCAGCTCCCTCGTGTTGAACACGGAGGTTTGGAGACACGAAGTGGCTGCCCAGAGTCACTCACCCAGCGGGCAGGGCTAGGGTGACCAACCTCGCCGGTCTTCCCGGGACCGAGGGGCTGGCGGGGGTGCGGAATTTCAGTGCCGAGACGGGGACAGTCCCAGGCCAAGCGGGGCAGGAGGGGCTGGGGCCGGAAACCCGGGGACCCCGCCTTCTCCCCGTGCCTCTCCCCCTTAGCCGGGCGAGGAGACCGTCCCGCCCGGGGCTGAACCCCGCTCCCGCACCGCAGCGCGGCCACGAGGCGGCCCCCGGGGCGGGCGGCGGCTCGGGCGGAGCCTCCCGCGGGCGCGGCGGCCGCAGGGCGGGCCGGGGGAGCCGGCGGGGCCCGGGGTCGGGGGGCCCCGCGGCGGCACAAAGAGGCCCGCCGCGGCAGTTTTGAAAACACCGAGGAAGTGGCTCTGGGCCGGGGCCCAGGGAGTGACGACGAGGGAGGGAGCGCGCGCCAGCGAGCAGGGGGGAGGCGGGGAGCGCGGGGCGCGGGCCGGCCGCAGACCTCGCCGGCCTCCAGCGGGAAGCGCGCGGGCGGCGGCGGCGGCGGCGGCGGCGAGATGGGCGGCCCGGCGCCCTCCGCCTGCGACCCCGCGGACCCTCCCCTCGGCGCGCCGCCTCCGCAGCCTGGCGCTCGAGCGGGCGGCGCGTAGGGCGGCCAGCGGGTGCCCGCCGAGGACCCGCCGGCTTCAGCGCGGGCCAGTCCGCAGCTCGAGCCGCCGCCCCGGGGCGCTCCCGAGGCCCCGCAGGAGGGACCATGAAAGGTAAGCCCCGCGCGTGCGAGGCCGGGGCGACCCCCGGCGGGACCCCCGCGCTCCCCTCCCCGCGCGGGCGCGAAGGGGACGACTCCCGGGGGAGCCCCCGGCCCTTCTGATCCTCCGGCGAAAGGCATGGGAGGGGGAGGGGGAATGGAACGCATGGAGCCCTGAAGTCTAGAGGAGGGGAGAGTTCACACACAGTCACCTCCTCCCTCCGCATTGCTTTATCCCTAAAAACAGTTTGAACTTCCAGAGAAGTTTCTGATCCCTTTAACCGGTCAGCGCAGAAAGATGTCACCAGCCCAGCCTTCTGGGCAGCGTAAATCCCCACCCAGGGGACCCACCTCAGAGCTCCCGCAGCCCCCTACCTAGCCTGCCCGGTGCCAGACCTAGGACTGTCCTCCCGGGACTTCAGCCCGTTCCTCAGGAGAGACCTGTTGTGTCCCAGTCCCTCAGCCCAGGCCCTGCCCCACCCCAGCCTCTGAACCCTGGCTGACTACCGCTGTGACCTCCCAGGGACAAAGCACTGGGCAAGATCAGTGGTCCAGACCTGAGCTCTCCCCGGGGCACTGGGTCATCCCCACGGGGGCCCTTGCAGCCAGGGCCTGGGATGCAAACAAGAACCAGACTTGGGCCCAGGTGCTCATACCTGGGCCTGGCTTTCTTCAGGCCTGGGAGAGAGCACACTTTGTGATAACACTCATTTTCAGGCTAGGGGAGCAGTGGGCTTTGGGGCCATCATCCGGGACAGGGAACCTTTGAGATTTTGAATGCTCTCTCCCATGCTTTTCAATAATCCTCCCATCCCACCTCGGGGCAGGTGCTGGTGTTCCTAAGAGTGAGCGCCTCATCACTTCTTCGACTTAACTGAATGTTGGGAATGGCCAAGATCTTCAAGGTCATCTGTAAGGCTTTAAATAGACCCTTGGGTATTGTTGAAGGATATCGGCTCTGTTTGTGTCTTTTACATAGGAGGGTCTAAGGTTTCCCGTGGAGGAAGGGTCCCACAGACAAACCTCTCTGACTAAATGCAGCCCTCCGTGTTCTATAGTTGAGGAAACCGAGGCCCAAACAGGTAGAAGTGGCTTCATGGGTGTGCAAACCTGTGCATCCCCACAGGTTCCTGCACCCAGGAGGCTTCATACTAGGTTTAATGTCTTGAAACTCTTAGTAACTTTTAGATAAGGGCCCCTCGCACTTTTATTTCGCACCGGCCTCTACAAATTATGTTGCTGGTCCGATGGATAGGAGAAGGGACTTGCTTAAGACTCGCAGCTTGTCAGGGGAGCCAGAACCCAGGGTCCTGACCTCCAGGCCAGAGCACTGGCTGATGGACCTCTGCCTTTCTGTCCCTTCCTTCCCTCTGGCCTCCGGCCCCTCCGTCGGTGCTCGCTGATGGCCTCACCGTGTCTCGGGCTGTCTAGGATGAGGCAAGCGAGTTATAATCAACTCCAGGGAGTTCCCTTGGCAGCCGAGAGGAGCCTCACCCACAAAGCTCCTGCTTTCGGCTACCACATCTGCGGAGCCGTACTCACCCCGGTCAGCCGGCCTAGGGCAGGTCATTACCCAGAAGCCTCTGGAAGGGTCCAAGACCACAGCTCACCACAGCCTTGGGGCCCACACTGTTCTGGGCCTTAATGATGAGGGTGAGATGCTACCCATATGCAGAGTGGTTTGGCTCCACCGACATTCCCGACAAACAAACACCGTAAGAGAAAACAGAGTGAGGGAAAGAAGGGCAGGGCAGAGATCCCCTGACGTGAAGGAGCCATCCGGCTCCCAAAGAGGAGGGATGAAGGAGCACGTGACCTGCCTTCCTGAAACTCCGCAAGGCAATTCCAGTCCTCTGAACGGGGTGGATGAATAGTTAGAGGAGGATGGGCTATGCTGTGGCGGCAGGTCTCGGGCCTTCCTGGCCTGCGGGCCAGGTGTCTGTGGGCTCCCTCCTTGGGTGCCCAAAGTCTGCCCCTCTCACCTCCTTTTCCCTGTCCTCACCCAATAGCCTCACCGCCACGTGGGGCCAAATTCCTCTTCACGGAGGCCTGTGGGGCTGCTCTCATGTATTTTTTCTCCAGTCTCCAGGAAACCTGCCGCCATCTCCCATAACATCCCCGGCGGGGGAGGGGGGGCGGTGTGGGCTGCCACGCTGTGGGGGACGATTCCCAGAGCACCTCCCTAAGGGTCTTCCCTCATCCTCCCCGGGAGCCGGCAAGAGCTGCCACCTCTACCTGAGATGGAAAAGGCAGGGCAGACAGCAAATATTTGGCCTTTGGATCTGTGGTGTGTGAAGAACCAGGATTTTTTTCACCCACGTGGAAAAAGTAAAATGCCCAGCAAAGCAGGGCGGCCCTTCCAGACTGGCGCTTCCCCAAGGGGGACTGGCTTCAAACGCTCCTCCAAAGTCCCCACCAATCTGAGAATTGCATCTGTTGGCTAAGATTCATCATCTCCCCTCAAAGCAAAACATGGTGATGTTATGCTTTGCGGGGGAGAGGGGTGTTGGTGGGGACGGTACTTAAACCAGAAAACACATTCGCTGAGGAGTACGGCCCCCAGTGGCCAGGCGCCAGGGCCTGCTCTTCCAGCCCTGCCGTTTCCACCCCGGGGGGGGGGGGCCCCTCCCGCCTGCCTGCCCGCCTCTGGCTGGGCCTCCCAGGCAGCCACGTCTTCTGACGCAAGCCTGTACCTGGCCCCAGGTGTGGCCCTTCTCACACCCGAGGGGCACACAGCCGCCACCAGCCCCTCGGTGACTGGTCCATCTTCGAGCTTCCCGCTGGCTGGTCCGAGCCAGTAACAGCCACCTGTGGAATTGTTTCCACACCTACGGCGAGAGGGTCCGGTCGTGGGAGCCCTCCCAGCTACATGAGTGATTCGAGAGTCAAAGACACGGGCGCTAGTCCTGGCCCCACGTGGGGCTCTGGTCAAAGCATTTCTGTCTCTGGACCTCGTTTTCCTCCTGGGTGATCCCTCAGGCCCATCCTGCTCTGATGCCCTGGGACTCAGCCCAGGAACTCCAGGCCTGAGTACCACTTGGGGAGCGGAAGTGACTCGGCGAAGGGATGGTTGGAAGCAGGCCCACTGCACGGGCGACTTTTTGCCCCTGGGAGACTTGTCCTCAGCTGCCACAGACAGGCCAGAGCCACACCCCACTGTTCCCCAAGCGTGGGAGGAACAGCCCCTCCCCACCGAATCGGAGAGCGGCGCCCACACTCCCGTGGACGAAGGGTGGAGAGGGAGAGAAAGGGCTGCGGAATATAGCAGCGTGATCCCAGGAAATTCTATCCCCTACAGCTTGGCGGAGGAGCTTCTGGCCACTCATGAGTGGGCAGACTGGGGCCCCTTGGGAAGCCTGACCTCCAGCCCCAGACCTTGGGTGCTGGGAGGAGCCAGAGACTAGAAGAAAAGGAGCTGATGTGGCAGAGGTACAAGGAACCACTAACCGGCCTGATGTGGGGGGCGGGGGGCAGGGGCTTAGATGATGTAGACCAGCTCCAAACCCTCCCCCCGCCCCCACCACTCACCGTGCCATCCAGCTGGGGAAATTTTAATAGATGAAGACTCAACATCCCGAAGCCGATTTGAGAGAAGAAAGAATTCTGCTTCTCAGCAGATGTTTGGTGGATAGCTTAGCAGTTTTCACGAAGGACAGGCCGCTGTGCTGGGCGTTAGGACCGGCAAGTGCTGGCTGGCCTGATGGACTGTGCCGCCCCACTCATAGATACGCTGCCCATGTTTGATTATGCTTAATTTAGCAGGGGTGTGTGTGTGTGTGTGTTGTGAGCACTGAAGCCGGAGGTCAGACCGAGCCCTGTCGCCCGCCGACTTTATAACCACATGGCTCTGATGAAGTCATTGCCACTCTCTGGCCCTCCTTGTCTGCAGGGAGACTCCATCCTGTGTAATGTTCCTTCCCGCTCTAACATTCTACTCTTCTGTTTCTCCTTCTGAGAGGGCTTATTTATTTATTTAATTCGAGGATAGCTGACACACGATGTCACGTTAGTTTCAGGTGTACACCATCGTGACTGCACCAGTTGAGACATTACGCTGTGCTCGCCACAAGTGTAGCTACCATGTGTCACCCTCCAACACCGTTACAACATCATTGACTGTGTTCCTTCTGCCGTGCCTTTTCTTCCCCTGATTCCTCCCATCACTGAAAGCCTGTATCTCCCACTCCCCTTCCCCCATTGTGCCCACCCCCCCACCTCCCTTCTGGCAACCATCTGTTTGTCCTCTGTATTTATAGAGCTGATTCTGCTTTATGTTTATTCATTTGCTGTCTCAGATTCCACGTATGAGTGAAATCATATGGTGTTTGTCTTTCAGTCTGACTTCACTTAGCATAATACCCTCTAGGTCCATCCGTGTGGTTGCAGATGGCACAATTCACCCTTTTTAGGGCTGTGTAATATTCCACTGTATGTAGAGGGTATATATATATTTATATCTATCCATCTATCTATTGACCTATATCTATTTTTCTCTCAGAATAAGACTCTAGAGCCCACAGGGCAGTATTAGGATGTGAGTTTCATGAATATGGCCGTCCCGTCTGCCTTTTTCTTGCCTGACTCTCTTGCAGTGCTTGGCAAGGAGGTACCCACTGCATTTGCTAGCGGATACATCTGAGTCCCCTGCTGGGCTGAAATCCTTATAGGGAAGAGTAACACCATGCTATCCCCAAAACCTAACGTAGGTGTCCCATAAAGACTCGTGCTTCTATTTAACATTCACTGACCAACCACCAAATGCCAGGGCTTGTATGTCTATTTATGTCTTAGGGCCAAGAAAGATGCGGAGAAGAGCTCACTGTCCTTTCTCTCAAGGAGCTTACCCTTTGCGGAGATGCTTAAGATTTGTGCCCAAATCACTCAAAAAAGACTGAAAGTGTGTCATAAGAGAGGTCCTAAGGAGGCCATTTGGCGTGGTATTGGTTCTTTTCCTGTCTCCCTCCTTTGTTACTCCACTTCTAGATGAGTCTGTGGTATCAGCTGTGGACTCTCTGGTTCTCGCTGGGCACCCATTCTAGAACAGTCTTCCCCAGCCTTGTGGATCTGACATAGGATAGGCTGAGGATGCCAGGTTTACTGCTCTGGGCGCCAGACGCATATCGCTCCCTGTGTCCTGAACACCTCTAGGTAGAGGCCTGCAGACCCCTCCTCCAGGGCGCAGATGAGATACCCTCACATCCACCGGAGCCTAAGCTAAGGTACCGGTCCTTGTGGGATGTCGCTCCACACTTGGGTGGTTTCTGTCCTCAGGCACAGACAAGACATACACACTGAAGAAGAAAACCGAATAATGAAGGGAGAGGAGGGAAAAGAACAAACGAATGGTATATACAGTGGATTCAGTAGGAATCCCGGGGAGAAAGAGCAGTACAAGTTGGGGGCAGTTTGGAGAGGCATTAAGGAGGAATTAAAGGGTAGGCAAAACTTGGATCAGGTCAGTCAGGGAGAGTCACGACGGGCAGGAGACAGTGTTGTGGGACGCTGGCCATTATGTCATTGGGTAAATGTGTTTAGAGCTGATGGGTAAAGTGATTTGCCTGGAGCTGAGAGTTGGGTCAGAGACTCAGGGAGCCGCAAGACCAAGAGGCCCTGAGCGCCGTGCCAAGGACTTCCGGTTGTGTCTTGTTGATTTTGGAGAAGCCCTGGGAGGCTTCGCCAGGAGCCGGCCTGGAGATGTGCTCTAATGACTTTAGCCCACGTTGGAAAATCCTTGCTTTTCGAGAATGGGGGGGGAGGGGGAGAGGGGAGGGGAAGAAAACCAGCCTGCGAAGGAGCCAGAAGTGGTAAGGGACACAGGCAGAGCCCTGAGCCAGTACTGTCAGGGAAACTGAGAGGAGAAAGTTCCAAGAAGGAGGAAATGGTCAATGTTGACTGTTCGTCACCAGAGTTAATTGACCTGAGGAAGCCAGGGGGCCCAGGCTGAGAGGGCAAGGGCTGGATCTGAAGCAAAGGTGCAGGGGGACCTCGCCTGAGAGAAGTTCCAGAAAAAGGGAACGGAGTAGTGAACGCAGGAAGCAGAGCCAGGCCTGAAGGGGGTAGTTTGTTTGTTTTTTTAATTTTTTAATGTTTATTTATTTTTGAGAGAGAGAAAAAAGACAGAGCATGAGCAGGGGAGGGGCAGAGAGAGAGAGCGTGGGAGACAGAACTCCAAGCAGGCTCCAGGCTCTGAGCTCTCAGCACACAGCCCGATGCGGGGCTCAAACTCACAGACTGTGAGATCATGACCTGAGCCGAAGGCAGACGCTTAACCAAGTGAGCCACCCGGGTGCCCCCAGGAAGGGGTTTTCAAGGTGGGGCTGACCTGTGCTTATTTGAAGGGAGAAGGAGAGAAGCAGGAGGGAAATGGGCACATGGTGAGGAAGGAGGTAGCCGTGGGTAAGCTTTGCCTTCAAAAGAAGAAAGGCTCTCTTTCAGGGACGCAAGGGACGGGAGAAATGACATATACAGACGCAGACTTGCTGCATTTAATCTTTTTATAGTCCATATGCATTATGAAAAATTTTGAAAAATTCAGAAAAGGGAAAAAAAAAACCCCAATGCTTACTCCTACCCCTCGGAGATAATTGACAAGATTTGGATGAGCATTCTTCCAGAAATCTTTCTGCCAATATTGGCACACAGATTTTTTTCCATGTTAGTCTCTATATGTAGTTTTAAAATTCAGTGATAGAGCTTAGGTAGCTTCCTTGGGCAAAAAAAAATTTTTTTTAAACCATTTATTTATTTCTGAGAGAGAGAGAGGGAGCAGGGGAGAGGCAGAAAGAGAGAGGGAGACAGAGAATCCCAAGCAGGCTCCACGCCGTCGGCACGGAGCCCAACATGGGGCTCAATCCCACAAACTGTGAGGTCATGACCCGAGCCAAAATCAAGAGCTGGACACTCAACCGACCGGGCGTTGAGACCTAGGTGCCCCAGGTCTGCATTATTTTTCAAATGGTTGCGTAATATTCCATATATGACTTTACAATAATTTATTTAAGCAATCCCGTATTGATGGGCATTTGAGTTATCTACATTTTTCCCTGGGTTCATCGCAGCACAGGGATAATCTTTACACACCCATCTTTGCCTCACCGTATAAGTATCCCCTTAGGGAAAAAATTCCTAGAACAGGGGTTGCTGAGTCAAAAAGCATGCTCATTTGAAATTTGGAAACAGAGTGCCACACTACTCCAAAACCATGAGGGGGCCCCTTAGCCCCGCTGGGTTTGAGGTGTAACACATGGAGGAAGTCTGGGGGAGGTGTAGAATTTTGATCTTGATCTTCCATCACGCTCCCACCGGGCCGGGTTCCCCAGAGCAATGCAGAGGAAACGGGCTGAGGGGGTGAAGGGCACAAGGGCCAGGAGACAAAGCTAACGGCTCCAGCAAGCAGAAGTTTATCCTGGGGGGCGACACCGATAGCAGGTGGAGTGAGGAGGGAAAAGGCTGAGCGTCGTGGAGGGTTTGAAGAGCAGCGGGAGACGTCGTTGCGGTCCAGCGGATGGGACAGCAGCAAGCTTTCAGTACCAGAGGGCACGCCAGCTGAGCTGCGGCCGAGGCAGAGAAGAGACCTCAAGCTTGGAGGTCTGTGGAGCCAATGGACTTTCAACAAATGTTGCTTCCATTAAAGTTGATGGCCAGAGACAGGATAAGGAAATAATCCAGTCTAGAACAGGAGTCCCCAGAGTAGGTGCCCATCTGAATACCAGTGTCCATGGGATTTAATGCCTCTTACTTATTTTTCGAGAATGGTAGGAAGTTCTACGCTCAAATAAGTTTGAGAAACATAAAATGAAACACAGATTGAAGTGGTCTTTTTTTTTTTTTTTGCAGCCTTGTCAAAATGTTCACTATGTTAATGTGAGCTTCTAAGATGGTAATCGAGCATGCAGCATTTTCCAGACTTCCTTGATCAAAGAGCTTTTTTTTTTCCCCCCACAAAGAATATTTTGGGATTAGTGTTCCACAGGAACATATTTTGAAAAATGGGTTTCTTGAAAGTTGGAAGTGGGCCATGAGCTTAAGGGGCACTGGCAAAGGATGAAAGATGACAGCGGCAATTCCAGTAGGATGGAGAAAGAGTCCCAGTAAAAAATGACAGCCACTGCCATTTATCCCGTGTTCGCCCTTCGCCAGGTACTTGTCACTTACTGGCTCATTGGGTTTCCACAGCAGCTCTGGGAGGAGATGGCGAGCTCTCTCGTTTGCATGTGAAGCCAGAGAAGGGAAGAGGGTTCCCACAAGAGAGAGAGCGAGAGAAGGGAAGAGAGTTCCCACAAGAGAGAGCGCCCGGCCTCAAGGGAAACCCAGGGAGAGTGAGGGGTTTGAAGGTCCAGAAGTGACAACAGATTCCCGCCCCTCCCCCACCATTTCAGTGTTCAAGGGGAGCAGAGGGGTCACTGTCTACACAGAGGAGGACCAGTGTGTATGTGATGGAGGAGGGTCGGGTCTGTTGCATGGAGAGAATAGAAGAGGCAGGGTTCTTTTCTCAGCCGGAGGCCACACCGCCCCTTGAAGGGGTTTCTAGAAATGGGGTGGGCATCTGGAGTTACCACAATGATCAGGAATTGCTGCTGGTATTTAGCGGATTCGAATGCCTGAAGTCTGCGCAGTGTGGGTGTAAGCCCTGTCTAGCAAAGAATCGTGCCCCCAGATGCTGGTCCCCCAGTTGGGAACACAGTTGGTTTCTTGAGGGCAAGAAAGGGGAGGAAGGTCACTGGGGAGAAAGAGGGCTTAGGATAAAGGGGGAGTCTGCCCGCAGCCTCTGTGGTGCCCAGGAGCACAGTGGAAGGCAGGTGGTGGGCTGACTTGGAGGACTGACACAGAGGTGGGCAGGAGGAGAGAAAACACCGGCCCCAGAGCCCCGAAGGTGGATTTTAGGAATGAAGGAGCAGGGAGCAGGTGATGGTCGCAGGGCAGCAGATCATGAAAACTCGATGAGCCGGAGAATCTGGAAGGGAAGGACTGGGTTCATTAGAGCGGAGAAGGGCAGACCGATTCCCATCGGAATATAGCTGTATCCACACAGGAAGCCTGTGGGGAGGGGGTAATGGCAGGAGGGTTCTAATGAAAACAGTTTTGCGACCTTAATTATAGCATTCTGCAACCCTAAACTATAGCCATTCTGCAGCTTTAAATATAGCATTGGTTCCTGAGAAGACTCTGAAATCTTTATTTTTACCGACCCAATTGGCCGTTTTGAAAACCCACTCTGTGAACTGCATAGAAGATAATCATCAAAATATGTTCCTTGAAGTTCCCAAAGAAAGACCTTTTATTCAGTTCCTCGAGTCTCTCCCCCTCGCCGACTCTGATGGAAGATTGCAGTCCCGGGAAGGGCTATGGAGTGAATTAACTCCATATTTTTGGTCAGCCAAAAGAAAGCCAGAGTCGGTGACCGCAGTTGAGTTAGCAGTTGGTTCACAGGTCTGGGCTGTTTTCCACCTCCAGGGAAAAGTGAACGGAGCTCAACCCCAATAGACTCAGCACTCATGCCAAAAATGTGCCAAGGCAGGAACCTTCGATCACGCTTTCTACGCGGCTCTGTGGGAGCAGAGGCTTAAAAAGGTGGGGTGGTGCCTGGGCGGCTCAGTCAGTTGAGTGTCTGACTTCGGCCAAGTCATGATCTCAAGGTTTGTGGGTTTGGGCCCCTCATCGGGCTCTGCGCTGACAGCTCGGAGCCTGAAGCCTGCTTCAGATTCTGTGTCTGCCCCTCTCTCGGCCCCTCTCCTGCCCTCTCTCTCTCTCTCTGTCTCAAAAATAAACATATAAAAAAAAAAAGTAGCTTCTCTTGTGGCTGTCCTGATATTTGAGTTGGCCATTAAGACCTGAGGTATGAGGGGAACAGAGGCTCTTTCAAATGTTTAGTGGTTGCCGCTGCTTTATGAGTCCGAGCTTGCAATCCTGGCCTTCGGATGCTGTCGGGTTGTTTGTTTGTTTGAAGCACACTGCCTGCAATTTGTGTCGAGGTCGCTTGATGAGGAGTAGAGCCTGGCCGTGCCTTCGGTGGGTCATTCGTGGAGTCCGGCTTCTTTATCACAGGGACCAGGATTTCCCCTCGTGACAGCTATAATCCTCCGGGGCCTCTGGAACAGGGGAGGCAGAAACCGGCTCATAAAGCCTTCGGGGGTTGCTAACCGGAGCAGCCTGCTGCCCCAAGTTTGTCCTCCCCAAAGGCTTATAGTCCAGGCATTATCATCTCCTCTCCAGCGTCCTTTTCCAGGCCCACCACCTCTTGTCACGATTTATGCTGGCGTCGGCAAAATGAGAAAAGGAAGGGAAAAAGAGAGAAGGCAACAGAGTCTATTCTGCCTTTCTGGAACCGGAGCCTCCCTTCAGACACCCGTGGCCTACAAACATGGCCTCTTCCTCAGCCATCACAGGCAGCTGGCATGCGTGATGTTTGACACTCAGCACCCCCTCGATTTTCGGCATGCCAGAAGTCCTCGATTTCATGGATAACTTATGTATCACCCAGGGAAGAGCCAGGGCCTTGTTTTAGAGAGCCATAAAATGCTGGTGCTATTCTAAGGTAATGAATTGGGACACCATTGGAAAATAATACTCCTCCCGTCCCCTCAAAAAGAGGTCTTTTAGCTTTAGGAGAGGACTGCCATTTCCCTTGTTCTGTTTCTGAGAAAGGGAGGGGATATAGACCCTACATTCCACTGTGCCCCCCCAAGTTCATTCCTTTTTTATTTTAATATTTTTGATGTTTATTTATTTTTGAGAGAGAGAGAAAGCACGAGCAAGGGAGGGGCAGAGAGAGAAGGAGCAGAATCTGAAGCAGGCTCCATGCGCTGAGCTGTCAGCACAGAGCCTGGCACAGGGCTTGAACTCACGAACTGTGAGATCAGGACCTGAGCCAAAGTCGGACGCTTAACTGACTGAGCCACCCGGGCGCCCCGGTTCCTTTCCCCTTCGAACATTAGGCCCCTGTATGTGAATGCTAAGCCTCTGCTGCTTTAAGCCTTTGCATCCTCCATGCATTAGCACCCCCCAACACCCCCTAGCTGTGGAGAACTAAGAATACCCCAAATTTAAACCATATCTGAAGTCATTCGTCTTTATTTTTTAATAGAAATGAGCTCTTAATTGAAACAGCAGATGTCAAGAATTAATTAAGGATGCAGGCTTTCTCAAAGGATCAGTAAACCTATTTTTTTTTTTTTTTTGAACACCCTCTCCGGGCTCAGCCCTGTGCCGACTGAGGCTGGAGGAGGGTTTCCGACCTGCAGGAGATGTAAACAGATGTCGGGCCTGGATGGAAAAGTCTTATCCCAGCTCTGTGGCCTGTCTGAGCTGGGCGTTTGCAACCCTGCGAGCCCCCTGTGTGTGCGCTTGGATCTTCCTTCAGGTCTCTGGACGTTCAGGAGCCATGAGCTAGGTCACTTCACCTCTCCGAGCCTCTGTACCGTGACAAGTGGGCTTGGTGGCTTCTAAGTTCCTTCCCCCTCCCGTGTCTGAAAACACTTTGGGAAGCCGGTGTCTCCAACATTAAGTTCGCCGCAGAAGCCGTAGGAACAGACAGGCATGGGAGATGGAGACAGGGAGGAACATTCTCTTCCTGTCTCTATCGACTTTGCTCGGCCCAGTGCAAGGAGGGAGTCCTGTCTAATCAATCATCGTCTGATCAATCATAGCCTCTGTATCCTCAGGCCAAGCATTTCTCCATTCTTTACGTCTGTTGCTTCCTCTGTCCCCTGACCGGAACAATCTCGGTGTAATGTGAATCTAATGAGCCCCTGCTTGCAGAGGGCTTGGCTTATAAAAGCCTCCCAAATGCTTTGGATTATGGGCTCATTAAAATGAACAAGGCTAACGTGGAGAGTTGCTACAGCATTCCAGACGTAGGTGAATGAGAGGTCCCCAAGGCCTGCGGCTCTGTGCTGGTGGACAGGAAGTCCAAAGGATCAGAGGAGGAGGAGACCCCTTTGGGGATCCGGGAGGGCGTGAGCTACAGAGCCGCGATGTCGACCGAGGGACCGGCGCCAAGCACTCGTGAACCCCTCATCTACAGAGAGCCAACTCCGTGCTGGCAACTGTCGCTTCCCTGCCCGGGGGCTGCAAAGTACCGGAACCGGGTCTTGATTAATTCCCACTTGCTAATGATTGCCAATTTTGGGGGCCCTCGGTGGGAGAGCAAAGTTATGACAAAGCGGTGTGCTTTTCGAGGGGGTGTTTGCTGAAGGTCAGTGTCAGCCTTGCTTGATTTAAGTTCTCCCAGATCCCTTGCAAAGGCTATAAACAGTGAAGTGACGAAATTGGCCCTGGAGCCAGAACAGGGAGGAGGCCTAGTCACAAGGGAGGGCAGAATAGCACCATCAAGGGGTGGAGAGAAATGAGAAACGGGCAGGAAGGCCTTGAAGGCAGTTCTGCCCCAACTGGATGGAAGGAATACCTCCCCCGGGACCAAGGCGGCGGTAAATCCGACAGCACGCGGCGTGGTGCTGGCTGAGATCATCTGCGGCTGAGATGTTGGGGCGAGGATGGGGTCAGACGGAGCAGAGAAGGGACCAAGGGATCCTCGCCTGCCCCATCTGGGGCATGAATTCATGGGAAAGGGACGGTAATCCTGCTAACCCCCCAGGCACAGTTACCTCCGTAAACCGTTGGCAGATTGATGGGAGGATGGCAGCCTAAGGCGCAACACAGGGCTGAAAAGATTGATTTCTTAGGGATTTATGAGGTGATCAGTGGTACCTGTCATGTGAGCCCTCCTTCTGACATCATACCCACGCGCGTGCGCGCGCGCGCGCACACACACACACACACACACACTCGCGCACACGCCCATGAGAACACACTAGCTCTGTCAGAGACAGGCTACCTGGAGTCCGTTACTATGGATAGGAAACAACCAGGATTCAGGAGGCTTTGCCACTAGCTGGCTCTGTGACTTCCGCCGGGTGTTCAAAGGTAACCCCCGGGCCCCAACTCAGTGTCCTCACCTGGAGAGTGGGGAGAATCACTTCTCACCCTGTTTATCCCTCAGGCAATCAAGGACCGAATGCAATAACGGATATGAGCCCAGGTCTCCACCCTCCCCCGAGCTGAGCTCAGAATCTTTGAGAGTGGGGCACTAGCCTGGGGCTCTTGAGCAAGCTCCCGGGTAGTTCCACCTGTGAGCATAGACCCCCTTACTACTGAGAAGCAGAATGTAAAATCGGTCCTAGATTCATTTAAAATTGTGTCCTTTGAGCATTTCTCAGTACCATAGACGGCACTAGGGTCTTTGGATAAAGCAGAGAATAAGACAGACATATTCCCTGCCCTCCGATCTTAAACACTAGGGAGGAGAACTATTGAATAAATAATAACAGGTACATTGCCTTCTACAATGGGGAGACACAGCACACAGAAGTGTGCGTGGGGCGTACTGACTCTTCCAGTTTGGGAGCTCGAGGAAGGCCACTGGGGAAGCGATATATCTGCCGTGACCTGGAGGCCAAGCAGAAGGCCTTCATGGTGATGACGGTGGCATCTTTAATTTGGGGTCACCCTCAGTCCCTCCCTTACTGAGCCCATGCAGGGCTGCCTTCGCTAACCTGGTGTTCTCGTCCCCTCTGCCTCTCGGCTCCTGTGCTGATCGGTGGTCACGACTGCACGGCATTTGGGACATGAGGTCTCATTTCCCTCTGGCTGCTTCCAGGTCATGGGCAGAGCCCCTGAGGCCCGTCACATGCTCAGTCAGGACCAGCCAGCTATCCTCTCACCTCGTCATTCCAGAAGCAGGGTTTCTTGGCACTTTGGGACCTTTGCTCATTACTCTGAGGAGGCAGGAAGCATGGTCGCAAAGACCTCTTGAGTTCAGATCTCAGCCGCACCACATGGTCTGTAGGGCGTTAAGCAACAGTCTTCTCTGAACCTCAGTCTTTTTGTCCATGGAAGTGATACTCGAGACCGTAAAGTTGATAGAGTCGTCGTGAAGATTGCCACAAGGCAAGACCCAAGTTTGTATCGCATTCAAAAAGGGAAGAGGGGCGCCTGGGTGGCTCAGTTGGTTAAGCGGCCGACTTCAGCTCAGGTCATGATCTCGCGGTCTGTGAGTTTGAGCCCCGCGTCGGGCTCTGTGCTGACAGCTCAGAGCCTGGAGCCTGCTTCTTCAGATTCTGTGTCTCCCTCGCTCTCTGCCCTTCCCCTGCTCATACTCTGTCTCTATGTCTCTCAAAGGTGAATAAACGTTAAAAAAAAATTTTTTTTTAAAAAGGGAAGAAACCAAAACGTGGAGCTTCTCCTTCTAGTGTTACCGGCTTAAAATATTCTTGGGATATGAGGCTTATGTCCTAGATGAACCACAGCCGAATGCATAGGTGAGGTTGAAAGAAAACTGAGGAAGTTTCCAAAGACCAAGAAAAAGAATTCAAACTAGGAGCCGAGACTGATTGTTGCAGGGTGTTGTCGAAAAAAAGACCACCAAACGCCGAATAGAAGCGAGGCAAGATTTTATTTACGGCCGGGCCAAACCTGATCTCCTGATGTTAAGGAGAAAATGCAGAGAATGGCCGCGAACAAAGGCAGCAGTGGGCTTATATGGATTTTAGCAAGTTAGGGTACATCATAAATTAGTTAACCAATTATAATTTACAACATTTTTTTGGTAGCCAATTACATAGATGTTACCTTTGGTGGGGGCCTATTGCTTCAAGGTTCTTTGTCTTAAGTGAGCTTTGAAATGACATGACCAATGATAGTTAGACACTCCAGACACCGCGGGACAGCGGTTACGTGACTTCTTGCATGTTGACCTTCCTTTTATCAGCTCAAAACAGTAGGGCGAGAGCTCACTGTAATCTAAGTTAGCTATGTAGCAAGCAGGCGAAGTTACAGGAGTGAGACGGGCGGTTAACCCCTTCTGGGAACTCTAACAGGGAACTGCATAGGCTTTTATCTCAGTGTTTTAGCAGTTACCAGACAGTTGGTCAGAACAGTGAATGGGGAGACGCATTCGCAAAGCAATTTACAGAAGCCAAACGAGCTGGTTAATGGTTTCCATTATTGACTCAGGTTTGTTAACCTACAACACTGATGGGTCAACAAATACAGAAACTGGGTGTCAGGAACAAGGCAGCGAGCGAGTGGCAGGAGGAGGGGGCAGCCGGCTCGAAACCCCCCACCGGTAGAACTTGTCACCCTGTCACCCTGTGAAACCCTGGGACGGCCATTCTGCCTGGTTTTGGGGGTTTTGTTTTTGCACCAGTCTTTTCTGATTGGTCACAGTCTTTCTACTGGCTGGTCAGTGCCTGTACCTGTGGTATTTTGAAGCTCACCCCAGCTAGTCTGCTCCTTGGAAAAAGGGGAGGGGAGGAGTCGAGAGGCTGAGTGGGGGGAGGGGAGAGAGTTGACAAGGAAATGGGAGATCTCCAGAGAATCCAGAAGGTGGAAAGGGCTGGGCCAGGTAAATATAGGCTTGCCCTCACGAGGGTCTGGGGGTCCAGTTTATATTCAGTGTGCATCTGGGCAAGCCAGTTTTATTTATTTATCTATCTATCTAAAAATTTTCTAAAGATTATTCATTTTCAAGAGACAGAGAGAGACAAAGTGTGAGGGGGGAGGAGGGACAGAGAGAGAGACACACAGAATCCGAAGCAGGCCCCAGGCTCTGAGCTGTCAGCGCAGACCCCATCGCAAGTCTCGAACCCATGAACCGTGAGATCATGACCTGAGCCGAAGCTGGACACTTAACCCAATGAGCCACCCAGGCACCCTGGGCAAGCCAGTTTAAAAAGCAAAGTGCAGTGGTCCCAGATTGGTTGTTCCCTCGGCACCTGGCCAAAGTCAAGGAAATCCCCTCTGGAAGAAAGAGTCCTGAATACAGACCCCTCAGGATGCTGTCATTTAATCAGGGGGTACACCATGGATGCCCATTCACGCCTGCCCACCCTATGCTCTCCCCCTGGAAGGCACTCAGGTGGCCCCGGAGCTGTGCACACACAAGCTTTAGCAATTTAGAAATAAATATATTGAAACATCTGCAAGACACGTGATAAAATGTTACATTCTTATGAAAGCCTCACACACACACAAAATCCATAGCTCAACAGAAAATTGAGCCAAGGCTACATATAGACACCACAAGGGAAAGAAAGCTAGTAAGCGCTTGATAATGGTCAGCCTCTTAATAATTTTTGTCTTTAAAAATTTTTTAATGTTTATTTTTTTAATGTTTATTTTTGAAGGAGAGAGAGACAGAATGTGAGTGGGGGAGGGGCAGAGAGAGAGGAAGACACAGCATCTGAGCTGTCAGCACAGAGCCAGATGCGGGGGCTCGAACTCACGAGCTGTGAGATCATGACCTAAGTCGAAGTCAGAAGCTTAACTGACTGAGCCATACTGGTACCCCAATGTTTATTTATTTTTGAGAGAGAGAGAGACAGAGTGAGAGCAGGGGACGGGCAGAGAGAGAGGGAGACACAGAATCCAGGCAGGCTCCACCCTCAGCATGGAATCCAAAGCAGGGTTTGATCCCTCAACTGTAAGATCTTGACCTGAGCTGAAATCAAGAGCCAGATGCTCAACTGATTGAGCCACACGGTCGCCCCAATATGTGTGCCCTTTCTAGATGGCAGTTAGTTTCTTTGTTTCCAGAACATCCAGACATTTCACTCTTAGGAAAGTATCTTGAGAAAATCCTGTATGTGCACAACATTTTATGCACAAGGATTTTCAACGAAGGATTATCCATACACACGCATATATATGCGTATGCATGTATGTATACACGTATTTTTTTTCTGAAGCACATACTTCATGGCCCTTTACTTCTAAACACTTCCGTACGGATTTCTTAAGAACAGGAATGTGTCGGAGTACTGTCGTAAACTTCACGAATTGCTTTAATACCTTAACCTACAGTATGTGTTGCAGTGTTCCCAGTGGCCCCTCCATGGTGGTCTAGTGGTTAGGATTCAGCGCTCTCCCAGTGTTACCAGTGGACCAGCAGTAGATTTCCTTTCCCCTCCAGCACAGGATCCAGTCTAACGTCAAGGATTGCGTTTAGTTGTTGTGTCTCTTTCACCTTCATTGTCTTTTATGACTGATAGTTTTGAATACCGTGATTGGATTGCGGTTGTGCGTTCTTGGCCAATAAATAGCATATGTGATGGCTGCTCTGGCTAACATATCTCTAGGCACACAGCGTCCATCTGTCCCTCATAGGTGATGTTAATCACCTAGTCAAGGTGTTGCCTGATTTCCCCAATGAATAATGAGTGGGTTCCCCCCCCCCATAACAAATAAGTCGTCTGTAAGAAGATACTTTAAGACCATGAGTGTATACTGTTCTTCACCAAAATTTTCCCTAGGGGTAGCATCCGTGGATGGTTCTTGCCCGATTCAGTCTTTACTACAACGATTGCAAAGTGCTGATTTCCCAACTCCAGCACTACTGTAAGAAAGAGCCCTTCCCTTTTCCTCCCTGGCTGCTCAAAGCTTGGCCTCCATCATGAATGCCATAGCAACTATCCAGACTAGGAAGTTCATGACCAGCCAACTACTTCAGCAGAAACAAATGGTCATTGATGTTCTTCACCCCAGAAAGGCAAAAGTACCTAGGACAGAAATTCGGGGAAAATCTAGTCTAACTGTACAAGACCATACCAGCTGTCATCTTTGTGTTTGGATTGGGAACCCATTTTGGTGGTGGGAAGACAACTGGCTCTGGCATGACTTATGATTCCTTGGATTATGCAAAGAACAATGAGCCCAAACATAGACTTGCAAGACATGGCCGGTAGGAGAAGAAAAAGATCTCAAGAAAACAGCAAGAGGAACACAAGAACAGAATAGAGAAAGTCAGGGGGACTGCAAAAGCCAGTGCTGGTACTGGCAAAAAGTGAGCTGGAGATTGGGCAACAGAAGGAGTAAAAATTCTGCAGCGACTTTATCTGTGGTGTTTGTGCAGATTTCTCATGAGGGAGTTAATAAACTAAGAACTTTAAAAAAGGAAAGAGCCCTTCCTTCTATCTATCTGTCTAACTATCAGTGGTATGGATTCCTGAATTCCTATTTGTTAGTGACTTGTAATAGCATTATTATACTTAATTATTTTATGACTCAAATTGTTTTAGATTTGGCCAGTGCAGACGTCTTCAAGATGGTTCCCGTTTCCTTATGACATCCCCATCATTTTTTTTTAGCATTCCTTTAATTTCTGAAATAATATGTTCCAGATTCATCTTTACCTACTTTTTACCCCAACCCTAGAGTCAGCCATTTCTCTAAGAATGCCTGGCTTTTTTTTCCAAGAGACAGAGTACAAATGGGGGAAGGGGCAGAGAGAGAGGGAGAGAGAGAATCCCAAGCAGGCTCTGCACTGACAGTGCAGACTCGGGGCTCAATCCCATGAACCATGAGATCATGACCTGAGCTGAAATCAAGAGTCGGATGCTTAACCAATTGAGCCACCCAGGCGCCTCTGCCTGGCTTTTTAAAAGTAAGAAATAGTATTGGCCACCAAGATCTGGGGTGCTAGGGATGTTCATTGCTATTTCAGTGTCTTTGCTTCCTGAACCTTTCAGCAAACAGAATTGTATATATACACATACCTACATACACAGATACATATATATTATACATGAACATAAGCATGAATATATACATACCTATATATACTAGAAATTATGAGCTTATACTGATACGCTCAATTTCAATCTCTCCCCAAGGGTTCTTTCTTGTCTCCCCCATTCCATATTTCTGTGTCCCCTTTTCCATAGTGGAAACCCTAGGCCCAAACCACATCAACACATTTATTCATTTGCTTGTTTGTTTTTTTTATGTTTATTTATTTTTTAGAGAGAGAGAGAGAGAGAGAGAGAGAGAGAGAGAGGGAGAGAGGCAGAGCACAAGCATGGGAGGGGCAGAAAGAGAAAGAGACACAGAATCCAAAGCAGGCTCCAGGCTTTGAGCTGTCAGCACAGAGCCCAACTTGGGGCTCGAACCCACAAAAAATGAGATCATGACATGAGCCGAAGTCAGACGCTTAACCAACCAACTGAGCCACCCAGGCGGCCCCTCATTTGCTCAGTCTTGAATTAACCTAAAATAATTTCAAAATTGCTTTACCCATGCTACGATAATAAATAAAATTACTTTATAAGTTTAATATTGGTTTGCACTTCCCCAATTATAGCCTACCATATCCCAGACAGAGATTACATGGTCAAAACTAATTTATTTAGTTTACTTAGATTAAATAATTTAGCTAATTTATTAGATTAGTTCTTCCTTTCCTTTGGTATGCTTTGTATTCGTTCAAAACGTAAGTAAGGTTAATTTGGTTCTAGGTAGGTTTTTTTTTTTAATCAATAAAATTTAATTTTGTGAACGTTTATAATATTAACATGTTTTCAAAAGTCAAAACTATACAAAAAGTTTCACTCAGAGACATGTCACTCTTTCTATGTACCTTTCAGGCCATTTCTTCCCCTCCCCCATCCTTTGTAGAAAACAACTTTCGTTTTTGGTTTTTTCCTTCTCGTGTTTCTTCTTTTAATAGTAAGCGGATATATGCACGTTTTCTTATTTTCCCTTCTTCCTTGTAAAAAAGGTAGCATACTATTTATTTGCACTTTGCTGTTTTTATTTAATATCCCCTGGAAATTACTCCACATCAGTTGATAGAAATTTCCTTACTGGTTTGTATAGCTGCATAGGGCCCCATTGTGTGTATATAACCATAGTATATTAACCAAGCCCTGCCCCCGCCCACTTGAACATTTAAATAGCTCTCAGTTTTTGCAATTACAAATAATGCTGCAGTGAATTACTTTGTCATATATGTTTTCAGATTGTTGCAGGTGTGTATTACGGATAAATTTATGGAACTGTGATTGTGGGGTCAAAGGACAAATGTATACGTTAAATTCCCCTTCACCAGGTGTGGGCCATTTGCGTTTCCACCCCAACTTCCCATAGCCTGGCCTATGGTGTATACTGTCAGCCTCTGCATTTTTGCCAATCTGATAGTTGAGAAATGTTTTCACACTGTAGTTAAAATTTTTTTTAATGTTTATTTATTCTTAGAAAGAGAGAGAATGAGCAGGGGAGGGGTTAGAGAGAGGGAGACACAGAATCTGAAGCAGGTTCCAGGCTCCGAGCTGTAGGCACAGAGCCCGATGTGGAGCTCGAACTTCTGAACTGTGAGATCATGACCTGAGCCAAAGTTGGACACTTAACCAACTCAGTCACCTAGGCGCCCCTCACACTGTAGTTTTAATTACATTTGTCTTATGAATAAAGTGGAACATCTTTTCATTTGTTTAGGGGACTTTTTTTTTCAACTGAAGTATAGTTGACACACAATGTTACGTTAGGTTCAGGTGTACAGCATAGTGATTTGACGAGTTTATACATTATGCTGTGCTCACCACAGTGTGGCAACCGTCTGTCACCATACAACACTATTATAATACCACTGACTATATTCCCTGTGCTGTACCTTTTATCCTTATGGCTTATTTATCGCATAATTGGAAATACTTAGGGGACATTTTTCTCTCTTTTCATAATTGCCTGTTCAGGTCTTTTGTCCATTTTTTTATATGATTTTTGGTTTTTGGTTTCCTATTTCATCCATCCCTCCACCCCCCTTCCTTCTGGTAACCATCAGTTTGTTCTCTATAATTAAGAGGCTGTTTCTTGATTTGTCTCTCTTTTTTTTTCTTTGCTCTTTTGTTTTGTTTCTTAAATTCCACAGACGAGTGAAATCATATGGTATTTGTCTTTCTCTAACTGACTTATTTCACTTAGAATTATCCTCTAGCTGCATCTAGGTTATTGCAAATGGTAGAATTTCATTCTTTTAGTGCCCGAATAATATTCCATTATCCATTCATCTATCGATGGATGTTTGGCTGCCTCCATAACTTGGCTATTGTAAATAATGCTGCAATAAACATCAGATCCACGTATGCCTTTGAATTCGTGTTTTTGTGTTTTCTTTGAGGGGGTAAATACCCAATGTGTGATTACCGGATCATAGGGTAACTATTTGTAACTTTCTGAGGAAGCTCCATACTGTTTTCCACAGCGGCTGCACCAGTCTGCGTTCCCACCAACAGTGCAATTGTCCTTTTTTCCACATCCTCATCATCACTGATGTTTCTCGTGTTTTCGATTTTAGCCACTCTGACAGGTGTGAGGTGAGATCTCATGGTGGTTTTGATTTGCATCTCCCTGATGATGAGTGATGTTGGGCAGCTTTTCATGTGCCTGTTGGCCATCTGGATGTCTTCTTTGGAGAAATGTCTGTCTATGTCTTCTGTCCATTTTTAATTGGATTATTCATTTTTGGGGTGTTGAGTTTTATACGTTCTTTATGTATTTTGGTTACCAATTTTTTATCAGTTATATCATTTGCAAATGAGTTTTCATTTTGAATTCCATTTTCAATTTATTCTTCTGTAGGGTGTAAGGAAATAGTCCCGTTTCATTCTTTTGCATGCCGCTGTCCAATTTTCCCACTACCATTTGTCGAGTAGACTTTTTCCCATTGCATATTTTTTCCTGCTTTGTCAAAGATAAATTGACCATATAATTGTGGGCGTATTTCTGGGTTTTCTTTTCTGTTCCATTGATCAGTGCGTCTATTTTTGTGCCAGTACCTTGTTTGTACAGCTTTGTAGTATAAATTGAAGTCTGAAATTGCAATATTCCAGTTTTTTCTTTTTCAAGGTTGCCTTGACTATTCGAGGTCTTTTGTGGTTCCATACAGATTTTAGGATCGTTAATTCCAGTTCTGTGAAAAATGCTGTTGGTATTTTGATAGGACTGCGTTAAATGAGTAGATTGCTTTGGGTAGTATAGACATTTTAACAGTATATGTTCTTCCAGTCCGTGAGCATGGAATGCCTTTCCATTTCTTTGTGTCATTCTCAATTTCTTTCATCAGCGTTTTACAGTTTTCAGAGCACAGGTCTTTCACCTCTTAGGTGAGGTTTATTCCTGAGTATCTCATTGGTTTTTGCACAGTTGTAAATGGGATTGATTCCTTAATTTCTCTTTCTGTTGCTGTGTCATTAGTGTATAGGAATGCAACAGAATTCTGTATGTTGATTTTGTATCCTGTGGCTAGTGGATTAATTCCATTTCCGGAATTTTTTAAAGCTCTTTATAAACTTGGCATATTAGCTCTTTGTCAATAATGCATGCTATGAATATTTTCTTCCAGTTCGTCTTTGACTTTTTTTGGCCGTGCAAAGGCATTTTTATTTTATTGTCAGGTGGTCAAATGTATTAATTTTTTTCTTTTATTGCCCCTGGATTTTTGAGGCATAGTTTTTAAAAATCCTCTCAACAGATATCTCCCAGGATTTCAGTTGTCATGATCGGCTTGTATACCACCCCCCGCCCCACACGCCCACACTTCCCAGGACACAAGTACTGGTTAGCTCGATCCTTAAGCACCCACTTGGAAATTTGGCTCACTCTGCCTATTTTGGGCATCTTTCTCCTCATCATTTATAAAAGACCAGGTCTTGGGAGGAGGAGGAGGTATGAGGTGTCTGCGGGGAACAAGAGCAGGCTTCTGAAGAGGGAATCCATCACCTAGGTCTTATTTAGGGAGCACGTGACCCCAGGGAACAGGCACCACATCAGCTTTCCCACGGGAGACCTGTTCCTCCCATGGTCGCCTCCACACCCTGGCAGATCCTGGCTGAGACAGTATGCGAGGCAGAGGTCTGTGACCACTTCAACCATTTTGTATTCTCATTGTTTCCACTTCCTCCTTTCTGCAGCCCCCCAGCTGGGCTGGAGGCAGAGTCTTCCCTTGACCCTGGAGCAAAGGAATTCTGCTTGTGTTACCATGTGCCAGGGAATGGAAGGATGCTGAGTTGGATCAAGCAACCAGCTCTTAATCCTTCTTATTCCACCCCGGGGACTTTGAGCAAGGTGCTGTCTTTACTGGCTTGTGGGAGATCATGAAATCTCCTTACCCAGAGGTGTTGGGACATCTCAGTTCCTCAGTCACTTGATTCTTGTCTCCTTCCCTCTTTCCCTTTCCTCCAGGTCACCCTCCCGGTCACCTGGAGCTCTAGTGGGCTGACTTGGATTCAAGGGTGGGGGGGGGGGGAGCGTGGGGTGTGGGGATTATAAACAAACCGGGCAGCTGGAGAGGGGTGGGCATGGCTCGAGGTTCCAGCCCCGGGTCTGACAGCACTGGCTCCGTCACAGTGAGGTCGGCCACCGGCGACAGAGATGCGTTGTGTGTTGCAGAAGAGGAGCTGGCTGGTGACGACGAGGACATGCCGACCTTCCCATGCTCACAAGAGGGTAAGGGCTGCCCTCTGATCTCTGGGCCCCCATCCCCAGGCTGCTGACTTCTCTCTCTACATGGCTTCAAAATCCTTTCCTCACTGCTTCCCGGAGGGCGGAAAGGCAGAGTTGCATAGGCCTGGGTATATAGTATGGAGGATGTCAAAGTCTGACATGAGTGACATCTGTCCCCAGGGCTCCTCCTGAGACCTGTCAGGGACCTCTGCCATCTCCCCCAGGACCTGTCCTCTAGCTGGCCCAGAACTGTCGCCTTCACCATTCCCATACCACCCAAGTGGCTCATCCACTTGGCCTACAGGACCCAGCTCGGCACCTGGATAGTGTCAGAAACCAGTGCCACCTGACCTGTTACTTAGAGTAGAGCTTCTCGGTGGGTTCTGGTATAGATTAGAACAGCTGTTCTCAACCTTAGCTGTATTTTGTTTTATTTTTTTATAACATTTATTTATTTTTGAGAGACAGAGAGAGACAGAGTGAGAGTAGGGGAGAGAGAGAGCGAGACACAGAGTCCGAAGCAGGCTCCAGGCTCTGAGCTGTCAGCACAGAGCCCGACACAAGGCTCGAACCCACCAACAGTGAGATCATGACCTGAGCCTAAGTTGGACGCCCAACCGACTGAGCCCCTCGGGTGCCCTACCCTTCGCTGTATGTTGTAATCACTCCAGGATGCCTGCGACCAGCCCTCAGAAATTCTGATTTCTTTGGTCAGGAATGTGAAAGGGGCATCAGGAATTTTAAAACATTCCCAGTACTCAGCAGTATATGCAGCTGAAGTCAAATCCGCCTTAGAAATGTCACAACTGGGACCATCACTGCATGCCTGCTGGACGTTGGCCATGTCCCCGAGTAGCCGAGAACACCTGGCTTCCTTCTTCCTCCATACCAGGGACCCAACTGGTGGACTGGAGCCATTCGTTCTGTTTCCAGGAAAACTGCCTGTTACCTGAAAAGTTCAGGGACTGAGGGGTTTCCCAGGGTGTGCGACTGGTTTGCCCCATACTGAGGAATTCCCATGACAGGAGACTTCCGGTGCTACAGCCCGGAAATTCAGAGGCAAACTGGAACAAGTCGGTCATCCAGTAGTGACCCAAGTTATGGACCATCGTAAAGCCAATGTATCCGGAAGAGGGGTTTCCCCACACCACGGGCTGACTGACGTTGCCATAAGAGAGACTGGTGGCAGTCATGGGGGTCTTCTTGGAAGACCCCGACTCTGGTCTCTGCTATTTCTCAAAGCTCAAGGACCTAGAGAAAACACAGTGAGATGGGTAGACATGAGGCTGGAGAACAACTCCCTTTCTGAGGCTGGTTTGATACATGATGAGACAGGTCAGAGCAGGAACACGAAATTGTCCCTTCACCTGCGGCCTCGGCCACTGGTCTCCTCTGTCCCCCAACAGGCCGGCCGGGGCCCCGATGCAGCCGCTGCCAGAAGAACCTGTCTTTGCACACGTCGGTGCGGATTCTTTACCTCTTCCTGGCCCTGCTCCTGGTGGCCGTGGCCGTGCTGGCCTCTCTGGGTGAGTGCGGGCTCCCGGCAGGAGTCCGGCTGTCTTTCTGGCCAGGGAATCTGCATGCTTGACTCAGACTTCAAAGACTGGCCCCTGATTTCCGGTCAGTTCGCAGCTGTGTGGCTTTGAGCGAGGCACTTGCCCTCTCAGGAGCTGTTTTCCTACTGGTGAAATGAGAGGCACAGACCCAGCTTACTGGTTCCCAGTTTCAGCTGCACGTTAGAATCACCTGGGAGCTTTAAGAAATACTGCTTCTGCACCCCACCCCAGGTACTGTCCATCCGGGGCTGAGATCACGGTGTTGGCGATGTCTACGTGCCTTCCATGGTCTTCATGGGTGTTTCTCAGGCTGGATGCCTGCCTGCATCAGGATCGCCCCCCCCCCAGCCCCCTGTATTTGTTAAAATGCAAATTCCTGAGTCTCACTCGGACCTATTAAATGAGAGTCCTGCAAGCGAAGCCCAGGGACCTGGAGTTTGGTGGCTGTCGTAAGCACTATAGCTCGTATGACCATGGGAGCCAACCCAGATGATGGCGCATAACCAGGTTCAGGCATCCCTACCTTCTGGATGCTAATAGATTGCGGTAAACCGAGGGAAACAAATGTGACAGCTTCTCGCTGCAATCCTATTACAGTCACCTTCAGATTTTAAAACATCCAGACGTCTTTACTATAGACAGCCAGTAGGTTTGTTTGCTCCTGTGGATGAGATCCTGGGGACAAGGCAGGGGACACAGGTGAGACAAGTGAGGAGCAGGGTGGGGTGTCTCAGTCCAGGTGCCGCCCTGCACTTGTGTGACCCTGAGGGCGAGCGCCTCCCTAAATGGGAGCACCTGGTCTCAGCTCTGGCTAAAGATATTCAGCCTCTGGCTTGCATGGCTTGAGGTCAGCATGTTAATGACTTGAATGGACACTCTAGTCATATCGCAGGAATCCTAAAGGTGTTGATGAATCTAACGCAAGCCGGGCACCTCCTTTGTGCCAGGTAAAGGGAGCACCAAGATGGCCGTCAGAGGAAGCAGTTCTCTGTGTTGTCTCTGCATATTAAAAGGCATTTAAAATGCTAGTGGCAGGGCCCCTGGCTCCAGATGAGTGAAATCATAATCTCTGGGTAGGACCCAGGGCCTTACTAAATGATAGAAGCTTTCAGGTGATTCCAGCAGGCAACCAGATTGGAGGACCATTGATTTCAAGAACTTTCCAAGCCCCTCACCTGGTTTAGCTCCACCTCATTCTGCTAAATCACTTCACGGGGCTCGGCAGCCTCTCAGGAAGCGGCCAAAACCCTGGGCCAGAGGAGGGAGGAGGGAGCTGCGGCCCACCATTCTGAGGTAGCAAGCCGGACATCAGAGAACCTCCAGGGGTTCCTGGCAGGCCCTTCAGGGCCTCAGCTCCCAGCACGTGCAGGACTATTAATAAAGCTCTGGTAGCCACTAACTGGAGCCTGGAGCGGAACACAGGCACGGCCACACTTCAGAGGGTATGGACAGCCATCGGGTGCCCAACCCCTGCCAGGCACCGTCGTATACGTGATCATGAGTCATCTCAACCTGCCCCGAAACAGGAGGCTGCCCTCATTCCACGTACCTGGAGAGGTGAAATGATTTGCCCGCAAGATCCAGAATGAATGAGCAGGTGATCATAATCATTGGGGTGAGGAGTGCATTTGGGGACTCCAGGGAGAACTGTAGGTTTCCTTTTGTGCTTTTGCCTCCAGCTTGGGTCTCCCAAGTCCCTAGCAGAGCAGTCACCATCCTGGCCTAGCCTGTAGATGCTCAATAATATTCTTCAAATCAGCAACTAGAGTTTCATGAGTGTATACATAGATGGCCCTAGTCAAGGCATTATGGTCAGGACTGTGGATAAAGTCTGGAGGATTGAGCAAAATCAGTCTTCTCCACAGGGAGGTGGAAAATCCACTTATTCATTTAACCAGATATTTGTTCCATGCATACTATAAGCCAAGACCTGTATTAGGCATTGGGCATATACTGCTTAATAAACGTAGGCCTTGTCGGTATGGAGCTTATCTGGAGCAAGGTTTGGCAAACTTTCTGTAAAGGGCTAGGTAGTAAATAGTTTAGGATTTATGGGCCACACATGGTGTTTGTCAAAACCGCTATGCCATCGTACAGCCAAGGCAGCCAGAGATGATATGAAAAGGGGTGGGGATGGCTGTGTTCCGGCACAATGACTTTGGGCCAGATTACGCATGCAGAGCCTACTTTGCCAACCCTTGGTCTAGAGCAGTAACCTGTGAACTTTTTTTGACTGTGCACCCCATCGGTAAAAAAAAAATTGATTTAAAATGCATCAAAAATTAGATGGGTTGGTGAATGGATAAAAAGATAAAATGGACAGATGTACAATAAAGTAAATATAGTGAAACGGTTTTTTTGTTTTTTGTTGGTGTTTTTTTTTTTTTTTGAGAGAGAGGGGGCGCAAGTGAGCAAGGGGCAGAGAGAAAGAGTGAAAGAGAGAGAGAAGTGGGCCTCACCTGAAGCACAGCTCATGTTTTACCAGAAGCAGGGCTCAGGCTCACCGAAGGGGGCTCGAACTCATGAACCGTGGGATTATGACCTGAGCCGAAGTAAGATGCTTAATGACTGAGCCACGCAGGCGCTCTACAGTAAAATGTTAATTATAGAACATAGGCAGTTGATACACAACTGCTTACTATACAAGTAGGATATTCACTGTACAGGTCTTTTGATTACTCCGTTTGAAAATTTTTATAATTAAATATTGGAAAAGAAAAAACCAATAATCTCACACCTGTAAAATATACCTATTTATAAATTATACACGTGTACTCATGATAGTATACATTATAAGACACAATTTTGAAAAGATGAGAAAAAAGATCTAAAAAGTAAAGAAAACAGTAAACAAATTAATATATAATTACAAATCATGAAATTCTCTATGAAGAAATGAACAGGGTGAATTATATGAATGAGCCCTTGGCTATTGACTTGGAGGTAGACTTTATAAAGCATTAGAATAGGAATCAAAGTCTGCACCTCTATTTCCCTGTCTATACAAGGGATTTTAATTTGGGGGAGACTCACGTGGAATAATAAATGCCATAAACTCCAAGTGCTAGTGTAATAAAATGACATAGAACTGTTCCTAGGATCTCTCAACACGTCACTGTTACCAAGTCTCAACAGCTCTCAGACATACAATGTCAATTAAAGCCTAGAGATTCCCAGAAAAGCTGGAATCATGGTATTTTGGAGCTGAGGAAACATTAGAAGTCATCTAGCTTCATACTTCCCATTTACAGATGATTCAGTTTGAGCTCCAGAAAGATTAATGACTTGCCCGAAGTCACCCAGCAAATCTGAGGCGAATGTGGACCAGAAGTCGCACGACCCAACTCTTGGCAGAGCTCATTCCATCCCTGTGCACTTACCTTCATAGGCTCCGTGGGAAACATCTGGTCTACCTCCGTCCAATCCGGGCGCTCCTCTCCCTGCCTCGTCCAGTCAGGCACTTGCCGGAGAAAGCCAGGGATCCTGCTGCTGGCCAGCACTGGCCCCTGAGAAGGGTGTGAGACTGCCCATGCAGCATAAGCAGATAAATCCTCTTCTAGAAGTCAGCTTGGCAACGTGTATCAAAGACTTAAAAAACATTAATGCCCTTTGACCCATTAATTCTACTTCCAGCAATTTATTGTAAGAGAATAAGCCTATACACACAACCATCAAATATAAGGATTATTTCTAGGAACAGTGTTACTCATATTTATATATCAAGTTTTATTTGTAGGCTCAGAAAGGGAGGTGGTTTAAGTGTCCCCCAACCGCAAGGGATTTTTATATAATTGCCAAATCATTTATATGGAGTATGATACAAGCATTAAAAGTAATGATTTAAACATTTATTCATTTCTGAGAGTGAGAGAGACAGAGTGTAAGCAAGGGAAAGGCAGAGAGAGAGGGAGACACAGAACTGGAAGCAGGCTCCAGGCTCTGAGCTGTCAGCACAGAGCCCGACTCGGGACTTGAACTCACAGACCACAAGATCTTAACCTGAGTTGAAGTCAGATGCTTAAGCAACTGAGCCACTCAGCCATCCCTAAAAGCAATGATTTTAAAGCAATTTAAACCTCAATGGGAAAATGTCCATGACATGATACCAGTGAAGCAAAATGAAAGAGAACAGATGAGACATTCAGAACATTCCATTTTTCTGTTGTTTTCTAAGAGTATATCTATATCTACGTAGCTTTAGAATGATTATGGAGATAAGTAAGAGTCTAAGAGATACATGAAGATATTGATGGCTATTATCTCTCAGTGTAGGATTAGGAATATTTTTATATTCTTTTTATATTTTTTTCTTAATTTTCCCTATTCTGTCCTGTGGGGGTCAGGTCCTAGTTTTAAAATCTGGATGGGGATGGATATATATATATACACATACATATAATAAAGTTTGCGTATGTATATATATATAATACAAATATATGTGTGCATATATCTATCTATCTATCTATATATAGATATCTTCAGATCTTTAGGAGAAAAGGACAACATTTTGAGTTGCTGAAGAATCGTGGGACAAAAGTTGCTTCTTTAAATACTTAAGCGCATAACGAGTTGTCAAGTGGCTTCCCCATCCCTCTTCCTATCCCAAGTCTGCTATGAAATCCTTTATGGATATATATAGATCTATATATCAATCCTTTATATCTATCTATCTATAAATCCTTTATAGATATATATATTTATATATCAATCCTATATAGATATATATATGCACACAAACTTTTAATGTTTGTATCATACTCTATATAAGTGATTTGGCAATTATATTTATATACATATATATGTATGCACATATGTACATACATATATGTATATAAATATAATATATGCATATATACACATACGTATATGTGTATAAATATATATACATATACAACATATATGTATATAAATATATATGCATATATACACATACATATATATGTATATGAATATAATATAAACATATATATACATATATATTTAACGGAGATATATAAAGAGATATAGATCTAGGTAGATATTTTTAAGGAATGTGTGAACTCTGCCTATAAGAAGCATCTTCCCTTACCACCACTGAAAAGCCCCATAGAAGGATGAATGGTTCGTGTTGCAGAAAGGCTGATAAAAACGCCTTCTCAACAAAAGACTGCCGCGTCTCTGAGCTAAGACCCTGCCCCAGTTTCTCATCTGTGTTTCCTGTACAGTTTTCAGGAAAGTGGATTCTCTCTCAGAAGACATCTCCCTGGCCCAGGCCATCTATGACAAGAAGCTGATGTCTATGCAGGAAAGTCTGCAAGGACTGGGTAAGTGTCCAGTGTCCAGATGTGCTAACGACAATGATGGAAGACCAGGGTTAATTGGCAAGGGGTGAGTGTTCCCCGCAGACCGTGGTGCCCTGGAGCGGGGTGGCCTTTGCCCACCTTCTAGGCACAAGGGAAGGGCAGCTCTGGCTGCCTGGCTCCCTGGCCATTCGGAGTGGGATGCTGCCCTGGGTTTCACCCAGGACTGGGGCCAGGGGTTCTGTGTGAGGTGGAGATCCGGCCAGAGCCTGCAGGCAGAGAAGCAACCCAAGGACGGTCCGTTGCCCAGTTATCCTACCCTGTCCTCACTGCTGCCTTAAGGTGTGCACAATTCGTGATGCTGTCTATCTCCTGCTTTAACTAGGGACATCTCATTCTGAGACTGAGACAGAGGAGCCAGAATAGAAGGTGGGCCGCCCTGACGGAGAGAGAAAGCAAGAGCTGAGTGATATTTGGCAGGCCTCTTCTCTGTGCCTCATTTCTCAACCGACACATGGGAAATAATCCCTGCACGATCTTTTCCCCGTAGATTTCCTGATAAGATAACAAATATAAAATATAGGGAGAAATTTTAAAACAAAGTGTAAATGGGCAGCCTTCGAAAAGTTACGAAGATCTATTCATGAGAATTTGGTGCCGAGATAGAAAAAATGTCCCACATGCTACATTTCAGTCCACAGTAAAGACATTTGGTAAAAGGAAGATTTCGGAGAGACGCCCAGGTTTTTCCATAAAGGATTTCACAGCAGACTTAGGATAGGAAGAGGGATGGGGAAGCCACTTGACAACTCGTTATGCGCTGAAGTATTTAAAGAAGCAACTTTTGTCCCACGATCCTTCAGCAACTCAAACTGTTGTCCCTTTCTCCTAAAGATCTGAAGGCCCCAAACAACTGTTCCTTCTGCCACGAGGCTGAGCAGCTGGAGCAAGAGATCCGAAAACTGCAGGAAGAGCTGGAAGGAATTCAGAAGATGCTTCTGGCGCAGGAGGTCCAGCTGGACCAGACCTCCCAGACCCACGAGCTGCTCTCCACCACCAGCAGCCAAATCTCCCAGGAGCTGGGCAGCTGTTCCTTCTCCATCCACCAGGTCAACCAGTCTCTGGGGTTCTTTCTCACCCAGGTGAGAGGCTGGCAGGCCACCACGGCCGGCCTGGACCTCTCTCTGAAGGACCTCACCCAGGAGTGCTACGACGTCAAGGCAACGGTCCACCAGATCAACTTCACCGTCGGGCAGACTTCGGAGTGGGTCCACGGGATCCGGCGGAAGACCGACGAGGAGACCCTGACCCTCCAGAAGATCGTCACCGACTGGCAAAACTACACCCGGCTCCTCGGCAGCCTGCGCAGCACGTCGGCCAAGACCGGGGAAGTGGTCAAGAACATCCAGGCCACGCTGGGGGTCTCCTCCCAGCGCATCAGCCAGAACGCCGAGAGCACGCACGACCTGGTGCTGCAGGTCATGGGCTTGCAGCTGCAGCTGGACAACATCTCGTCCTTCCTGGACGACCATGAGGAGAACATGCACGATCTGCAGTACCACACCCGCTACGCCCAGAACCGCACGGTGGAGCGGTTCGAGACGCTCGAAGGGCGCATGGCTTCCCACGAGATCGAGATCGGCACCATCTTCACCAACATCAACGCCACCGACAGCCACGTGCACAGCATGCTCAAGTACCTGGACGACGTGCGGCTCTCCTGCACGCTGGGCTTCCACACCCACGCCGAGGAGCTCTACTACCTGAACAAGTCCGTCTCCCTCATGCTGGGCGCCACGGACCTGCTCCGGGAGCGCTTCAGCCTGCTCAGCGCCCGGCTGGACTTCAACGTCCGCAACCTCTCCATGGTCGTGGAGGAGATGAAGGCGGTGGACACGCAGCACGGAGCCATCCTTCGGAATGTCACCATCGTAAGAGGTAAGAGCCCGACCTGGGCCGGACCTGCTACGGAGCTCCCAGAGGAGGGCCTTGGCGAGCTTGCCAGACACAGAGGTACCCGGTTTCGGGCAAAAGTCCTGGTAGCCTAACACAGTCCTGTGGCAAATGCCTAGGGCGACTGGAAGCTTTAAAAACACAGTAGTTCCCCTTTATCTGTGGGTTCACGTTCCTCCTTCTGAGGTATAGTTAGGAGGTCAACAGCCTAACGCTACGTCACAATGCCTACATCATTCATCTCACGTCATCTCATTACTGAGGCATTTTATCGCCTCGCACCATCACAAGAAGGCGAGTGCCGGACAATAGCTATTTTGAGAGAGAGATGACATTCACAAAATGCCTAATTTATAAATTATACTTTATCACAGGTAAGTATATAGAGGAAAGAACAGGCTATATAAGGGGGTCTTGGAACATCTCCGCCGTGGAGAAGGGAGGACTGCTGTACTTACAAGGCTCTTTCGTAACGGTGTTACGACTCCTAACTTTGCCTGTCCCACAAATCTGGATTTTCCTATGTGGATTTGTGTGATTGGGTCCACACAGAGAAATAGGCAGACATTGTCTTAGAAGCTCTGTTTTCTCCCTTCCCACCCATCGCTAGTGTTCCCAGCCGTGTGCCCCTCATATGCCCATCACTCGATGCCCTCTTCTCCTTTCATCTCCCCCTTGCATTCGTCAGGGTTCTCCAGAAAAACAGAATCAAAAGGAGAGAGAGAGATTCTTTTAAAACCCGGCTCATGTAATTACGGAGGCTGGCAAGTCCAAAATCTACTTGGCTGATGTCCCAGTTTGAGTCAGAAGGCCGGAAGCGGCTGTAGAACTAGGAAGAGATGATGCGTCAGTTCGAAGGCCACCAGGCAGGAGAATTCTGTCTTACTTAGGGGAGGGTCAGCCTTTTGTTCTATTAAGGCCTTCGACTGATTAGATGAGGCCCACCATATTGTGGAGAGCAGTATGCTTTACTCAGTACTGATTTAAATATTAATTTTATCCATAAACACCCCTACAGACATGTCTAGAGTGTCTGGCCATTTGGTGGTCCCGTCAAGTTGGCACATAAAATTAACCACCACATGTCAAGTTGGTACCCATACACATCTCCTTAAATAATACTTAATCCCCAAATGGAGACAGTAACAAGGTGACAGTTCTGCCTGATGCTCATAATGCACGCATGCTGTGTACAACCCAAACCAGAGTAACCCCTGCCCCAGAGGAGAAGGTCAAGTCCTTGAGAGGTATTTACTCATCCCCCTTGAGATCCCATAATTTAAATACTATGATATAAAGTTAACAGTACTTAAATACTGTGATATGAAGTCAGTGCACTTAAAAAGAATTTTAAGTTTATTTATTTTGAGAGAGAGAGCGAACAGGGAAGGGGCAGAGAGAGAGGGAGAGAGAGACAATCCCAAGCAGGCTCCTCACTGTCAGCACAGAGCCCGATGCAGGGCTTGAACTCACGGACCATGAGATCATGACCTGCGCCAAAACCAAGAGTTGGACGCTTAACCGACTGAGCCACCCAGGCACCCCTAAAGGCAATGTGTTTTATGTTTTGTGTTACATGATACGGGGTAAGAGAGGGAAGAAAGCAAAGATATTTGCTGTATATATATTTATATGTTTATAACCACACCAAGGGGGAAAGACTCTTGACAAGTTCAATCCTTATTTTTGTAACTGGTCACATGGTCATAGCGGTAATTATAACTGCCTTCTTCCACTCCCCATCTGTATTTTCTTTGCCCTCGGCTGGTTGTCATTCTTTTTCTGGTAGGTGATCCAAACCTTCATTCCTGAAGGGCCATTCCAGTCCTTCCTAGAATGGGTTGTTGTAGTTTTCAACTGACATTTATTTCAGGGAATGGTAGCACTAAGGGACACCCTAAGGGAGCCTTTGAATTCCAGACATGCTCTCCCTTAGCCCCAGTGTAGAGTAATAGTCCAGTTTCTCCTTGGTGGTTGGGATCCGTCACGTGGTCAGCACAATAACTTCTTCTTTGCCTATTAATTCAAAGGCATGAGAAGCCCAAAGTGACCAGGCAGCCGTCTTAACTTCCAGTTCAATGGAATCATTGTTGTATCTCCTGGCAAGAACACTCCTTCCTTTGGAACTAAGATCTCTAAGCCAGCAGAGCATAAGGTTGTGGGAATAAGAAGCAAACATTTTGCTACTGGGTCACTAGGGGTAATAGTGAGGGAGTCTTTCCCATCTCCATCCCTTGACTCCAGGACCAGTGAGTCCTGGCTATCGGAGAAACAGCGCCTCACACTGGACACTGATTCAGACCATATACAGCCCTGCAAGGTATTGCCACCCAACCAGCACTGTAACTGGGTCTTCAAAGGCCATTTCGCCCTCTGTCAAGACAGCTGTTTCAAGCTGGTGGGGACCGTGGTAACACCAGTGAATTCCATGATCATGGGCCCATTGTCACACCTCATTTGCCGTGAAGTGATTTCCTTGATCAGAAGCAATGCTATGTTGGAATACCGTGGAATACCATGATGACAGATAATGCCTTCTGTCTGGTGTATTTGGAAGAAGCATTTCATGCGGGGAAGGCAAATGCATATCCAAAGTAAGTTTCTGTTTAGTAAGAACAAACATTGCCCCTTCCATGATGGGAGTGGTCCAATGTAATTAACCTGCCGTCAAGTGGCTGACTGATCACGCTGGGGAGTGGTGCCTTGTTGGGTATTTGCTGGTGGTCCCTCCTGTGGGCAGATTAAGCACTTGACAATAGCCACGGTTGGCCTTACTGACTGGAAGTCACACTGCTGACCCCATGCATAAAACCCATCCCTGGCATCAGGGCCATTTTGTTCATGAGCCCATGGGGTGATGACAGGGGTGGCCTATCCACAGAATAGGTCATCTTGTCCACGTGTCTATTAAAATTCTCCTCTGCTGAACTCACCCGTCGAAGAACATTCACATAGGATGCAAAGGTCTTCACATTTTTGGCCCCTTCAGAGAGTACTATTCACAAACCTCTTCCCCAACTTGTCTTGGAACCAGTTTTCCAACTGTGTTTCTTCTAAGTCCCTGACCATTCAGCCAAACCATTGACCACAACCCGTGAATCAGTATATAATCACATATCTGACCATTGCCTCTTCTGAGCAAACATGACAGCCAGGTACGCTGCCAGAAGTTCTGCCCCTGGGAGGAATTTCATTCACCACCGCCCTTCGGGGATGTCCCAAAGAGGGGCTGTGATGTTGCAGCTGCCCACTTTCAAATGATGCCGGCATGTTGTGCACAACCAATTGTAAACTAGGCCGGAATCTTCTCTTTCTCTATCAGCTGGTCATAGGGAGCCCCCCATAATACCATAGGTGCAGACTGGGAGAGAGAGGGTAGTATATATACTAGGAGTGGGGACCATGGGTATTTAGACCACTTTATTATGTAATATACCTGTGCCTTCAGGGCCTGCTCAGGCCTGATTACTATATACCATTTCCATTTGATGATGGAGTGTGACTCTGTATGCCCAACCTTATAACTTGGTGGGTCAGAAAGTACCCAGTTTGTGATGGGCAGCTCAGGTCTTATGGTAACATGGCGGCCAGTGGCTAAGCATCCAGTCTCTACCTGAGCCCTACGACAGCCCAAGAGCTATATGTCAAAAGGAGAGTAGTTATCCCCAGGCGACGGCATGGCTTTGCTCCAACACCCTAAGGGTCTATAGTGCAATTCACTTATAGGGGTCTTCCAAAGGCCCCAGACAGCATCCCCATCTGCCACTGCCACTCTAAGCACCACCGGATCTGCTGGAACACATGGCCCAAGTGACAAAGCAGCTTGCACAGAAGCTCTGACCCGTCGCAGAGCCTTTTCTTGTTCTCGGCCCCGCTCAAAACCAGCAGCTTTCCAGGTCACTCAGTAAATGGGTTGGAGTAACACATCCAAGGGAGGAATATGTATACGTTGCCTCTAAGATCCAAGAGGCCCGCTAGGTGTGCCTCTTTTTTGATGTGAGGAGGGGCCAAACAGAGAACAGAACAGCTTATCCTTCACCTTAGGAGGGATATCTCAACATACCCAAATCCCTGGATCACTAGAAATTTGATTGAGGTAGAAGGCCCTTGAATTTTTGTCATGTTTATTCCCCGCCCTCTGACACACAAATGTCTTCAAAATCGTGAGCTGCAACTTACTTGCTTGCTAGGTTGAATCCGTATGATATCATCCCTGTAGCGGGCCAGTGTGACACCTGGTGGGGGGGAAAGGAGATCAAGTCCCCTGTAAACTGAAGTATGACAGAGAGCTGGAGAGTTGAGATCCCCTGAGGCAGGACAGCGAAGGTGTTTTGCTGGTCCCGTCAGCTGGAAGCAAACTGTTTCTCATGAACAGGGGAAGGCAAACGCATATCCAGAGTAAGTTTCTACTCTAGTAAGAACAAAACACTGCCCCTTCCATGATGGGAGTGGCCCAGTGTAATTAACCTGCCATCAGGTGGCTGACCGATCACCTCAGGGGAGGCTAGCAGGGGAGGCCACTGCCCTTTCCTCAGGCAATGAGGGCTTCAGACAGGGGTTGAGAGGCCGCTTTAACTGGGTGTGGGGGAACTGCTTCCACTGTCAAAGACGACTTATCAGAATCTCGGGGTCCAGTGTCTCCGGCTCCATCAGGGTCTTCCCACATATCCCCATTCCAACTTTCAGGATGCCATTCCTTCCCCGTGAATGCCTTTACCTTAAGAGTGGACACCCTGGGAAGCTGGGAATTCAGTCTGCATTGCAGTTCAGCCACCTACAGGAAGATGTTGTAAGTTACATTTTCAGCAGTCTCAACCCCACGGCCCCAGGAGCTAAGGGTCTCCTTCAGGGCAGACATGGAAGCTTTCGGGTCATTTATGTGACACTCGAGCTGGGAACTTGCATCCCCAAGGTCAATCTTTTATTTCCTGCCTTCGTCCAGTAACGTTAGAAGCAACCAGTCTCATTACACTTGTTACTTTGACAAAAAATGTTCGAAAGTGTCAGTCCCCGGTACTTTGCGAATGTCTATTGTCAGACCATGCCTTGGACTACTAGGCTCTCTTTACTACTGGAAATAAAGTCATTAGCATCTTTAAATCTTAAATTAGAGAGTCACTTCCAGAAACCCCAGATCAATTTAGAACACTCATCTTTAAAATTCTGTTCCTTTATACTTACTCTTTGTACCACAGTCTGTGTTAGGATTCTCCAGAGAAGCAGAACCAACCAGCAGGATATATGTATCTTGTGTCCATTAGGATCTCTGAGAAGAGACATTGATTTACTATGAGAAATTGAAGGAGGTGGCTCACACGATTATGGAAACCAGCACAGCCCAAGATCTGCAGGCTGAGTCAGCAAGCAAAAGACTGGGGAGAGTCAATGGTTTAATTCCAGTCTGAGTCCAAAAGCCCGAGACCCAGGAGAGCCGATGGTGTAGTTGCAGTCTGAAGGCTGGCAGGCTTAAGACCCAGGAAGAGCCAATGTTTTCAGTTCAAACCCAAAGGCAGGAAAGAGCTGAAGTCCTAATTTGAAGCAGGAAGGTAGGAGGAGTTCCCTGTTAGGCTTTTTGTTCTATCAAGGCCTTCAACTGATTGAGTGAGGCTCACCCACACTGAGGATTTCCTCAGTCTACTCATCCAGGTATTAATCTCATCCAAAAATACCCTCACAGGTGTACCTGGAATAACGTTTGACCAAATATCTGGACACCCCATGGCCCAGTCAAGTTGATACATGAAATTAACCATCAGAGGTGATATTTGAACCGAGACCTGAAAGAAAAGGAGGAATAAGTTAGATTTAGCAGCGTCAGTGTGGATGAGCAGAAGCGTTCCAGGTGGAGGGAGCAATACGAAGGTGATGGGGAAAGTATATGGCATATACATTATCTCCTTTCATTCCCACGATCCCTGAAACTGTGAACCCAAAAAGCCTGCAGCGAAGAACTGGATACCACCTGAGGTCTAGCCAAGTTCATACCGCTGTCAAGGCATGGACACAGGATTCAAATTCAAGGCAGTTCAGATCCAAAGTGGCAAGCTGCCTTGAATGGCCTTCTCCGAAGTCACATAAAACCCTGTCCCTCTAAAAGCACCTGAGCACATGACGTGTGCTTCTTGGTGGCAGTGCAGTCTGCCCAGTGTGGTTTCTGCGGTGCGCTCCTGTCTAGTCCCCACCAATTTCCCCAGCAAGGGGCTGACCTCTTCTCCCCCTTGGGAACCCTCCCCCCATGCTTCCATGTCAAAGGCTGGCCCACTCCTTCAATTCTTGCTCTATGGCTTCTGCTTCTGAGAACTTCACTCTGAAATAAGCCCTGTATTAGTCTGCTCGGGCTGCTGTTATAAAGTACCACAGACTGGGCGGCTTAAGCGACAGAGATGTACTGTCTCACAGGTCTGGAGGCCAGAGGTCTGAGTTCAAGTGTCAGCAAGGTTGGTTCCTTCTGAGGGCCGTGAGGGGAGGCTCTGTTCCAGGCGGTGGCTGGTAGATAGATGGCCGCCTTCTCCCTGTGTCTCTTCCTCTTCTCTCTGGGCATTTCTGCCTCTGTGTTCAGTTTCCCCTCTTCCTAAGGAAGCCAAGTTGTTTGGATTAGGGGTTACCTAATGGCTGCCTTTAAAATTGATTGCTTCTGTGAAGACCCTGTCTCCAAGGAGGGTGATATTCCCGAGGGACTAGGACTTCCGCGTATGAATTTTGAGGGGACACGATTCAATCCCTAACAAATACTATTACTTTTTCAGTCTACTCCTTCACGGCAGTATTCCCAACAGTTTTTCTCTCCTAGAAAATAGTCCCAAAGACTCCTAATCGGAATTCTTTTATACTAGGACTCTGGATGGCTATAGGTAGGTTCCCTAGACCCTTCCCAAGGAGGTGTGTATCTTTGCGGGAGGAGTGTTCAACCCGAAAATATAACCAATCTTGGCTCTAGAGAATAAAATTAGTTAGCCACTGAGATCTGGCCGTTCCGGAATTGATGGTTTGCATTTGGAGGGGGCCAAACATCTGGGCCCGATAATCTGGGGAGCTCCGAGGAGGAGGGAGACAGGGCCCTACGATCCCGGACAGCTCTGTTCTCTCTGCAGAGCGCAGACTCGGAACCAACTTCTCTGATTCTCTGTTGTGCTTTAACCATTTAGCCTCGAACCTATATTGCCTTTATTTTATCTCATTAAGCATTTCTACTGCCACGAGGGTTACTTTTTTATTTAATCTAAATTGGTGGTGTTGAGGGGGATGGGAGCATGCCTTGTTTGCCTGCTGTCATATTTTTGCAACAAAGCCAAGTACCAAGTGTTCTTGGGTAACTGAAACATCCTCCCAGTGTTTTATCTAAAATATGTATCTCTAGGATACATCCTCTCCTCTCGGACGCATTGTTCTAGAAAAGGCATTATCAGGGAGTTGTTATGGTTCACGCTCTGGAGTTTTGTTGCATTCAGACTAAGAACGAATGAATTATAAGGGTTTCCCAATGACGAAGCCCATTCACAGGCTGCGTTTTGTTTCAGCCTCACCACCACCTCTGTGCGGTAGACAAGGCAGTGTCTTTATTTTGCAAGAAGGCGACTGAGACTGGGAAAGGTTAAGGCACGAGCTCAAGGTCCCACTATGATTTTAAATCCCGACCCCTTGTCATGGCTCTGAGATACACACATCCAGGGTGCACCCAGAAGAGGGGACACTGAGAGCTTTCGAATACTGAAAAGGCACTTCCCCTCAGGTCCTGCCCAGGTGTAGGGGGTGGGGCAGAGAGTGGAAAAGGGGGAGATGATTCTCAAAGTGTTGGCAGGGGAACCATTTACGAACTCCATTCTAAGTATAACCCGACGAGAATTTATGGGAATTTATATTTGTTCCTGTCCTAATAATGGCAGGGTCCTCATCCAAGGACCCCATTTAGCTTTATTAAAGCACCACACGCAAAACCTTTCTCATCCGAGAGAAAATTTCAGGTACAAAACGTACATCCCGCTCCTACAGGAGCTTGCTACTCATTCTTTCAGGCATAGACAGGCGCTGACAGCCTCTCATGTTGGAGCTGGCAGCGAGGTCCCCCCAGGCTGGGACTGAGCTGCTCTCTAGAATGAACAGGGTGGGACAGCAGTGACCACAGCCAGCGTGGAAGGTGCCAAGTGCTGACTGCAGGGCTGGAGCTCTTAAACTACGTGGGAAAGAGGTCTGACTTCTAATTTGCTCTGGGTCTTTAAGCAAGGCCCACTTGATCTTTCTAAGCCTCCGTTTTTTATTTTTGGTCTTCATCAATAAGTAAAAGGGTTAGACCAGCTGTTCTCTGAGACCTCTTCCAGCTCCACCTGCTCAACAGAAAGCCTGAGGTACTTCCATAGCGTGTGTGCTTCTCACAGAATATTTCTCTCTTTGGGGTGCCCGGGTGGCTCACCTGGTTGAGCGTCCAACTCTTGGTTTCATCTCAGGTCATGATCTCACGTTTTGTGCGTTCGAGCCCCAAGTCAGGCTCTGTGCTGTCAGTGCAGAGCCTGCTGGGGATTCTCTCTCCCCATCTCTCTTTGCCCTTCTCCAGCTCTCTTTCTCTCTCAAAATAAATAAATACACTTAAAAAAGCAGAATATTTCTCTCTTCCTCCTCTGTAGGATGACTTCTGTGTCTGTGCTAGACAGTGCCCGTGCTAGAACTATTACTTGGGAATTGGAAACAGGAAACCATCATTGCTTATTAGCCGAGCAGCCTTGGATAAGGCTCTTGGCTATGAGCTCCTTTCCACTCAACTTCCTCATCCAAAAATAGGAATATTAATAACTCCCTTGCTTATATCCCATGGGGTAGTTGTGAGTATCATTGTTTACCGTGGGTGTGAATGAGTTTTTGTAAAATATAAAAGGCTGTCCTGATTTAAGGGATGATTCTGAATCTAATTTTCTTGATGATGGGCTCCTCGTCTCCCTCACCAAGTACCCAGCGGAGTACCTGCCCTTGGAAGGCACTCAGGAAACATTTGCTCAGTGAATGCGTAATGAAAGCATAAGCAAGGCTAGAAGCTGAGGATGGGCGAGAAAGGTGGTGCTTGGCCTCTTTCTGATACCCTCGTACTGACAGCGCATGGTCCTGGAGGAGCGTTAACTAGGGCCCTACCACCTTGTCAGTCTTGAACTCTAATTATTGTCTCCCTGGCACCACAAGACTAAGTGGACACAGCCGAATGCTCTGCTCAGTCTGTCTGCCCGGGGCAAATGCGCACACGGTCCCCTCTCCTCCTGAATCTTGGCAGCCTTCAGCCCCAGCCCCAGTGAAGCTTCTGAAAGCCCTACTCAGCTTCTCGGCCTGACGGCTGCAGCGTTTCGTTTGGCTTCTCAGCTTCTCTGCTCAAACTGACCACTAATCAACAAATGCCTTGAGAAAAATAGTGCCAAAGAATGCCAGGCGTACTTGAATGAGTCTCCCTTTTCCTTGTGATTTTGGCCTCTGATCTCCCTCCAAAGCCACCAGGAGTATGTCTTGGTATTTTATCTGATGATTCCTATTATTCTCGGTGGGTGGTTTGCTCCGTTACAATCTAGTGCATCACAGAAGGAGAAGTCCACTGTCATTTTTTCGTAACAACAGCCAGTATTGAGAGTCCCTGACTTAGGCCAGTATATTCACTGAACAGAGGGCAGCCTGAGGTCCAGAGAGGGACAGAGGCTTACCCAGCCTTCCAATCGGTTAATACCAGAGCTGGGACTCAAACCTGGGTCCCCCAAAGCCCAGGTCAGAGTGCCTTCCTTCCACGGCACCAGTCTTTCGAGAGGCGCCCATTCCGTTTCTGTGTCCTGTCCTCATAAGCTGGCCTGTTGCTTTGGACTGTGAGATGGACTGTGGGCCCCTCCTGCCCACGCGCTACCCCACCCATGGGTGGGGAGTGTTGGGCGCTGACAGACTCGGTACTTCTGCTCACCCCCGCCTCCCCCTCCTCTTGGTTCCCAGTGCAGACCAGGAGCAGACCACCTACTTGTCCCAGACATGCAGTCAGTTGTGGCTCGACCCTAATGGGCCGGGATGGCCTGATTATAGTCTCCGGCTTCCTGAGTAATTATGGGCCTCCCCGGGCCTCCAGGGTGCTCCGTTCCTCTCCCACAACTCTGTCCCTCAGCCACGCTGCTCACTCTCCTCCTTTGCTTTAAATGCTCCCCGCAGCATTTAAATCCTGCCCGGAACAGGACTGAGCCCTCCCCTCCTTTGCCCTGTAGCCCTCCTGATACCAAGATCTGATAACGGGCTGTGTCAGGGGCGCCCCGTCCCACAGGGCGCCTCCTCGGGCAGCCTCTGTCCACATTCTTCACCCCTAAGCTAACGGCTAAAGCCAGGCTTGTTTACTTCCTCCCAGGCTAGACCCGGGTCCCACAGCATGATTCACGGCTGGGAGGGACCGGCTCACCTGAGGAAGACGGCCCTTCATGTTACCCTTCCCCACTCTGTGTGGACCCTCCCTCGGACAGGCGGGGGCGGGGGTGGGGAAAGGGCCGGGAGCCCAGCCACAGGGTAACAAGGACCAGAGGCAGCGGGGTAGGGGGGAAAGAGCGTGGGTTTCAGAGCTTCGGGCCCGGCTTTGAGTCCTGTCTCTAGCCCTTACTGGCCAATGAGCTTGGGCAAGTCGTCACCCTCCGCACCACAGTGTCTCATCTGTAAGACGGGACAACAATCTCAACGTACAATGCTGACACAGGAGAGACTCTAGGCAGATGTTGGTGCTCTCACTGGCCTTCCCTTCTCCGAGAGAAGGCAGGTCCCAGAGAAGTCAGAGAGTGAGCAGGGATGTTGCAGGGCTGTCACTGGCCCCGATGCCTTGTCTGCAACGGAGGTTCCCATCAGTAGCCCCAGACAAGGTCACCCTGCCTGATGGCCTCAAAGTGACTGTCTAGGACCCCTTTCTGTGTTCTCAGAGATGGGGTCGGTGGTGCCAGCTGTGACGGGGGATATGGAGAGTGAGGTCACCCTTTTCTCAGGAAATTTTCACAGGAATTTAATTTGCCCGGCATCGCTCCAGGGCCCCCTGCCTCCCACCCATCCACCTATCCTCCGGCAGCCCCTCCCCCTCTGAATGGCTCTGTTTTTCCAACCTCAGCAGGCCCAGGTGCCAAGGCCGGAGCTGGGGTGGAGTCGGGCGCCATGGCTCTGCCAGTTCCCAGCAAGTGCTGCCAGGCTGGGGGAGGCAGTCCCTGGGTGGGCACCTCTCTGTACCAGGTTGTTCCGGCTGCCCGACTAGGGGGTGGGGGGGTGGGCTCCAGGGGCCTCTGCAGACCGAAGAGCAGGTCCTGCCTCCTGGCTGCTCCCTGGCCGGCTCCCTGCACCGCCAGCCACCCTACCCCCGCCCCAGCCGGCCTGATGACGGACTCCCAGCCTGTGCAGCTGGCACGCCACGTGAGCCGAGCCCACACAGGGCCGCCTGCCCCCGTGCGGGGGAGGTGGGCGTGGGCAGGCGGGGGCAGGGAATGGCCGGAAGGTTTTTATTGGCCCTCGTGGGGCTGACTCTGTCTGGGCTCCAGTTTCCAGTTTAGATCCCAGTTTAGACCTTAAAGAGGGCGGTATTCGCTGATCCACAGAACCCTCTGGGAAGCAGACCCACAGGGAGCAGCAGGGGTGGGGCGTGTGGAGGGGGTGAGGAGGGGGGGCAGCAGGTAGCATCAGCCACGATGAACAGCAGGGGCATCTTCATGAGCAGGGGCAGAGCCGCGACGCCGCAGACCTGGGTCACGGCCACGGGCAGGGCTCCCTGCTCCGGGCTGCAGGATCCCTCCTCTCTGAGAGGCCCACCTGGGTTCCGGTTTCCGCTCAGGGGCCCCTGGGGGAACTGCTTCACCTCTCTGGGCGTGAGTTGCCTCCATGAAATGCAGGAATTGGACGGGCTCTCACCGAGTTTGACGATGCCGGAAGTCTTTTGCAGGAAGGATGATGTAGCAGCGGAATTCTCAGGGAGAGCGGAGTGTGGGCATTAGAATCCAGGGCCCGCCGTACTGGGGCCAGCATCCTTTGCTGAGACCACCAGAAAAAGCCAGGTCTCTGCTGTGCCTTTGCCGCACGATCCCCATGAGGCCAGAGGGTCTCCTTGCCTCCTGGAATTCAGAGATGTCTTGGGCAGAGCGACGGCCACCCTCTGCTTTGTGCCCTGAGGGTCAGTACAACTCAGGGAGCTGGTGACTCTCAGCTCTACGTAGGCAGAAGGATATTAAAGTCACCTGACCCCCGGCTTGGGAGCTAAACAGACCGTGTCTTCATCTTGCCATCTCCCCCAGGCGCTGGGCCAGAGCCAGGTGGGAGCAAGGGGTCCACAGCTATTTGGTGAACCACTCTCTTCAAGCGTATTCTGAGTTTCCCCTGCCGTGTGCCAGGCTCCATGCCCAGGGCGGGATGTGAGCTGTGGCCTCACTCTCTTCCAGAGGCTCCACGGTCTAGCAGGGTCTACCAGAGAGGCACCAAGGGTCTGCGTTCACTGTACTCTGACTTCTTTTTCCACACGTCCACTGAAAGACTCAGCAAGTGGTAGCCTCAGGAGCTCAGGGCGGTCAGGGTGGGCCTCCTAGAGGAGCCGTCCTTTCTCTGGGCTGTCGTGCCCACACACTAACCCTGCAGAGGGGTCTGCTTCTCATGCCTCGCTTTTTTGGTGTTCTCCCCCGTGTCGCCTGACGCCATCTCTGGTCCCAGATGCAGAACAGTCATGGGCAAAGCCTGAGGTTGAGATGAGGGCGGGGCAGGGGGTTGAGTCAAAGACCATGAGAAGGTGTAGAAGCCCAGGCAGCCTCCAAACCGAGACAGACGATCCTGGCCAGTCTTGGCCTTTCCCCAGAGCTGGCCAGCTCTCTGTTCCCAGCTTGATTTGAGCTCACGTGGGCAACTACGGGCAAGCCCTGAAGTCAAAACCGCGAGTTCTCACTGTGCGCCAGGCCCCATGCCAGAAACACGCGTCATCTCAGGCCCCCCTCCTCACAGGTGGTACGGCCGACTCAGGCAAGTCACGTAACAGGCCTGAGCTCCCAGAGCCCGCAGACGGCAGGCCCGGCCTTTGTGTCTGACTAACCCTCAGGTTGTCACTGTGGCCCGTGCATCACACGACCTTTGTGGGAAAGCCTCGTGAGACCTGCCCGTCATGGACTGACTTCTCCCCGCTTCTCTCTGACTCTAGGTGCCCCCGGCCCTCCAGGACCAAGAGGACTCAAAGGAGACACGGGCATGAAAGGGCCTGGTGGCGGCAGAGGACCGAAAGGAGACCCTGGAAGCTTGGGCCCCCCGGGACCCCAGGGTCCTCAAGGGCAGCCTGGAGACACAGGACCCATGGGGGAAAGGGGACCGGTTGGCCTTCGGGGTTTCCCAGGCCTCAAAGGCTCAAAGGGCAGCTTTGGAACTGGAGGCCCAAGAGGACAGCCAGGCCCGAAAGGGGACGTGGGGCCCCCAGGGCCAGAGGGGCCCCCTGGGTCTCCAGGGCCCTCAGGGCCTCAGGGCAAGCCAGGGATTGCTGGGAAGACAGGGTCACCGGGCCAGCGTGGGCCCATGGGGCTGAAGGGCGAACCAGGGATCCAGGGGCCTCCTGGCCTCCCAGGGCCCCCAGGCCCACCAGGAAGCCAGAGCCGCTACTAAGGGCCCCAGTCCCAGACACTGCTGCACAGAATGCCGGGAAGGCCCTCAGGGCAGCGCGAGCCCCCACCCCAGAAAGCCACATTTCCAGACAATTGTGGCCCTTTGATTCCCAAAGGGGCTTCTCCCCAGCCTGTCCCTGCACCTCCGGGCTCCCCAGTACTGACCGTACCACAGAAAGCAGCCCCTCACACACACGCACATGCACACACATGCACGCACATGCGCACACATTTCCCTGCTGGCCAGGGGGGCCAACTGGGTTTCCCTGGCTAGGCAGGAGGAGAGGGCAGGAGAAGACCCCCCCTCTCCTGTGACTGAGCCTGCCAGGGAGGTGGCTACCTTGGGAGGAAGGTCTTAACTCTGTTTCTGAATTGCTGACCAACTTGGCTTTCCAGCTCCTTCAGAACCAACCTAGCCAGCAGTTCCCCGTGGCTCCCAGCAGGTGAGAAGACCCAGGAAAACCTTTGAAGGGGACGTTGTTCAAACTCTAGGGACAAGGTGGACTTGATGACCAAAATGCTCTCTTTGCAACCATGGGAGCAGAGTCCTGGGAGCCGCCCCGGGCCTCACACAGGACACAAGGGACCCCACCTGAGTCACCATTCTGGGGCTCTGGGCACCATGCTCTCATGAGTTGAGCAGTTTTTTCATGTCTCCAGAAAATTCCTCACTTCATCCTTGCCTCCTTCTCTCGGGAGCATCTTGGAAGAAATCCAAGCAGGAGCTTCATCTGCATGGGGAGACTATCTTGGCCCTGGAACGTTCTTCCCTAGTGGTGCCCCAGCAGCAGGGCAGCTGGAGGAAGGGAGGCAGAGGCAAGAGTGCAGATGCCTCCCTCGCTCCATCTGAGGCTGGCCTGCTCCATTCCTGGGATGGGCCCCTCTGTGGTGGCTGAAGGGGTGCCAAGGCTGCACCCAGCTCTCCTACCACAGTTGCCTGTGGACCTTAACCCTGCCATGACTCAGAATGGCCCGAGGCCTCTATGCTTGGGCGGTACGACTGGATGAGAAGGGAAGGGCCAGGACATCCATGAGAGGCTCGCGTTCACATCATCCCTCATCACCTCAACTTCCTGGGTGCAAGGGCAGCAAGGAGCCCCATCAAGGTGAAGGCCGCCCACAGGCTAACCTCATGGCAAAGCTGCCCTGCCTTGGGGTTCGGCAGATTCCGACCACTCCTGGGCTGGGGGCATGGAGCCGCCTCCTCCCCAGCCGGACTCAGAGACCAGCCCCTGTCCTCATTCCAAAAGCCTTAATGCCACCTCCCTTCTTGTAATAGATGTGCAACTGGTTTGCACTCGCGCCTGCCCCCACTGCCATGTAATTCTGTCTACATATGATACCGTGCGATATAGTATTACTGACTCAGTAAAGAGCTGTTTCCAGGAGGGAGGTGTCTTCTGGTCCTTTCTGCCCAACCAGGGGCATAATGCCTTCAGGGGCTCTGCCTCACTTGGCCTTTGAAGGGGAACCGGTGGATGAGGGGTCCCCTAGATATTCGCTGTAGAGTGTGGCTCTAACCCCCTGGCCCTCTATCTAGAGACCCTGAGCTCTGCCAGGAATCCACAGCGGTCCTGTTGGGGCCAGGGGTCACAAGCATGTGAGGGACTCACCCGTAAAGAACAGGAAACAAGGTGAGTTTTATTATTCTTGCAACAGGCTAACACGAGCCCTAGACATCTGAGTGACACCTTCACCTTCCCTATTCTGCAGATAAAACAGAAAAGGAGGAAGAGATCGGGCCAGATCTGCCCCCAAAAACCTGGGCCTCCAGGATCCACAGGACACAGAGGACAGCTGGGGCCCCCGTGAATCAGCCAGGTCTGCTCCAGGAAGCCAGAGTGTATGAGAGAGCTCTGCCCTTGGGGGCTGGCTTTTAACATTTATTTATTATTGAGAGGCAGAGACAGAAGAGTATAGGAGGGGCAGAGAGCAGGGAGACACAGAATCTGAAGCAGGCTGCAGGCTCTGAGCTGTCAGCACAGAGACCAACGCGGGGCTCGAACTCACGAACTGCGAGATCATGACCTGAGCCGAAGTCAGATGCTCAACCGACTGAGCCACCCAGCCGCCCCTAAAGCATATGTCTTAGTCCATTTGGGCAGCTCTAACAGGACGCCGCAGACTGGTAACTTACAAACTGCAGACATTTCTTTCTCCCAGTTCTGGAGGCTGAAAGTCCACGATCAAGGTGCAGGCATCTTTAGGGTCTGGTGAGGCCCTGCTTCCTGGTTCATAGATGGCCATCTTCTCAGTGTCCCCTCGCATGCCAGGAGGGGAGAGGGAGCTCTCTGGGGCGGCTTTATAAAGGCACTAATCCCACTCATGAGGGTTCCACCCTCACACCTTCCAAAGACCTCGCCTCCTAATTCCATCACACCGGGCGTTAGGATTTCGACATATAAATTGGGGGAGACGCAAATATTCGGTCTGTGGTAGCATATAGTATGTTCGTTTGCTAGTAGAACACGGCCTCGTACAAGTCCTATGCCCTGTTCTGATTTTGTATTTTGGAAGGTAGGAGGAAGTGATGTGTATTAGTAGGGTTTCTCCACAGAAACAAAACCAACATTTGGTTTGTTTATCTGTGAGGGGCTCCAAGACCCCTGATAGATGCCTGAAACCACAGATAGTACTGAACCCTGTATATATTATGCCTTTTTTCCAAATATACATACCGAGGATAAAGTTTAATTTATAGACTGAGCCCCTGGGTGGCTTAGTCGGTTAAGCGTCTGTCTCTTGGTTTCGGCTTACATCATGATCTCATAGTTTGTGAGTTCGAGTCCCATGTCAGGCTCTGCACCGTCAGATTCTCTCTCTTTCCCTCCTTCCTCTCTCTGCCCCTCCCCCACTCATGCACACACATACTCTCTCTCAAAATAAATAAACTTAAGAAAAACACCACCTAGCGATTCAAGAACATCAGAGTAAAGACATAAGAAAAACTCGGGTGTTCTAGACTGTTGCCACCAGCATCCTTGGCCGTGTGGTTTGGAGGGTGAAGGTCAGCTTGGTTCACAGGCGAGGGTGAGGCACGCACCTGAGCCCACCTGTACTGGCACTGCCCCCCACAGGTGCACACCTCCACCTTGGAAGTCCTCTCAAGCCCTAGCGAGGAAGGAAGAGAGAGGGTATTTTATGAAATAGGCACAGCAGGCAAAATCAGAGCTACAGAAGCTGAAGAACAGCCGGGTCTTGGGCTTGCTACCCGTGGGAAGCTGCCAGCATCTCAGGCTTCTGTCTTCACTGCAGCAGGTGACTGGTCTCTTACCTTCTCTCGGTGGCCACTGACCTCTCTCTGCTGCCCTCTGTCCCTGTTCTCCTGACCATCATCTTCTGTGTGCATTAAGGGTCAGCTTAACCGGGTTACTGCTCTCCCCTCAAGGACTCTGTCCTTCAATCGCTCATTCCCAACCCTAGGATAGCAACTGAATTGCTAACCCCAGGGGTCGGTCCGGGATCCACCTCGATCCAGTGGGCTGGGACCGCACAGGGAGAGAGTCATGTGGTCAAATTAGAGGTAGAAGAGCAAGACTGACTCTGAGCAAAGCTGGCCATAAATCTGTGGTCGGGAATAAAGGAATAAGAGAATCAGAGGAACAGGAAGAGCAGATACCAGGGGGGACTTACTATGCAAGAGAATACCATTCTAAGCATTTTACATATATTTAACAATGTTTTAATAAGTTGATTTATTTATTGGGGCACCTGGGTGGCTCAATCGGTTAAGCATCCGACTTCAGCTCAGGTCATGATCTCACAGCTTGTGAGTTCAAGCCCCACGTCAGGCTCTGTGCCGACAGCTCAGAGCCTGGAGCCTGCTTCAGATGCTGTGCCTCCCTCTCTCTCTGCCCTTATCCCGCTCGTGCTCTCTCTCTCTCAAAAATAAACATTAAAAAAATTAAGTTTGTTTGTTTATTTGTTTATTTAAGTAATCTCTACATCCAACATGGGGCTTGAACTCCAACCTGGAGATCAAGAATGACACACTCCTCCAACTGAGCCAGCCAGCTGCCCCAGCACTTCACATACATTAACACGTCTAATCCTCACTAGGACTTGTAATTCAGCTATTGTATCCATATCAACTATTATTATTCCCACTTTGCAGATGGGGAAATGGAGGTTTGGAGAGATTAGCTTCCCAAAGTCACATAGATAATGAGCTTTTAGATGGACCTCTATTGAAACTCGGGCTTGAGCAAGTTACCCTCTCCATGCCTGTTTCCATCCCTGTAAAATGGGGATTATAATTGTACCTACCTCCGGAGGTCATTGAGGGGATTAAGTAAGAGGAGACTGCAAAAAAAACCTGAGCCTGATGTGGGGCTCGATCCCGTGACTCCGGGATCATGACTGGAGCTGAAATCAAGAGTTGGATGTTCAACCAACTGAGCCACCCAGGCACCCCTTGTTTTTATTTTTTTTATGTTTCTTTATTTTTTTTTATTATAATAGTTTATTTTCAGATTGGTTTACATATAACACCCAGTGTTCATCCCAACATGTGCCCTTTTTAATGCCCATCACCCCCTCTCCCCCCTCCCTCATCCCCCTCACCCTCAGTTTTTTCTTAGTCTTTGAAAGTCTCTTATGTTTTATCTCCCTCCCTCTCTGTGTCTTTTTTTCCTTTCCCCTCTTCCCCTCCCCCTTGTTTTTGCTTAGTCTCACAAAGTCCACCTATTCGTGGAAACATATGTCTTTTTCTGACTGACTTATTTCACTTAACATAATACCCTCCAGTTCCATCCATCTGGCTACACATGGCCAGATTTCATTTTTTCTCATTGCCACGTAGTAGTCCATTATTTTGAGACCCAGAGCATGTAGGGGAGGGGCAGAGAGAGAGAAGAAGAGAGAGAATCCCAAGTAGGCTCTGCACTGTCAGCACAGAGCCCGAGGAGGGGCTCCATCTCATGAACCATTGAGATCATGACCTGAGCCGAAATCAAGAGTCAGACGCTTAACTGACTGAGCCACCTGGGTGACCCCAAAGGAAAGGTTTTTATAGGAAGGAGGATGGGGCAAAAAAATTATAAGCAAAAGAAACGAAAGGATTGTTTCAGGCAAAATCACCTTTCCCTAGTAAGAAGGGCAAAGGGTTTTGTTGTGCGGGTTGCCTCATCTTCCTTTGGGGGATGGAGAGGGCCCATGTCCACAGATTACCTCACTGGTGCTTATCAGAAAATTCCTGATCGACAGGTTAAGATTTACATTTCTGGGGGAGACTGAAACTGCAGTTAGGTTAGGTATTACGCTCGGGTTTCATGACCCGGCCTGGTCCAGGGACCGCCTGCGGTTTTCTTTCCAACGACGCACTTGGCCGGTTGCCTGGTGCGCCGGTCAGCTCGGGCTGCCATCACAGAGTATCCCAGGCTGGGTGGCTCAACACATAGAAATTAATTTTCTCAGCATTCCGGAGGCCAGGAAGTCCCAGAGCAAGATGCCAACTCTTCCTGGCTTGCAGATGGCTGTGTCTTCACCTGGTCCTGGGTGTGGGGTGGGGAGAGAAGTGTAGGGGAGGGGAGAGAGGGAGTGAGAGAGAGCACTCTCGTCCTTTATTCGGAAGGCCGCAGTCCTGACAGATGAGGGCCCCGCCCTTATGACCTCATTTAACCTCCGTTTCCTCCTAGTACCCTATCTCTGGATACCGGGCACTGAGGGTTAGGGTTTCAGCCCTCAGATTTTATGGAGACACAGTTCAGTCCCCAGTACCTGGCAGTGGTGGTCAGGCGATTAGCAGCCATTATTGTGTGGGTCATTATAAAGACGCAGACCTTCTTGAGTGGCAGTGGCGGTCACCACTGTCCCTTGCAGATGAGTGGTCGCAACTGGAGCCCCTGCAACTCCCGCTGCCACAATCCCTGCATGGTTATAGCTGAGAGAGCTGGTGAATCGCCAGCCTCGGCCTCTCTACTTTGTAGGAGAGAAAGCAAAGGCTGAGAGAGGCCAGGAGTTTGTCACCCACCCGGGACTAGAGAGCTCAGGTCCTGGTCCCCGCCACTTCTCACGCCTCCGGTCGTGCTGTAAGCTCCACATCTCAGGCCACTTTGCTATGGGTCACGACCATTGGGCTCCTGTCGCACATTCCCCAGAAAGTGCCCCGTGGCCCCTCTCTCTATCCCCCTCATCGAATAGCCCTTGCTATTAACGTGACCCTTCGGGAGATCCGGACCATTTTAGGTGCTGCTGGAAAGCCCGAGAGCTGCCGCAGGTGTTGGCGGGGAGGACAGTCGGAACCAGCACGCCTGTAGCAAACACCATGAATCGGGACATTATTCTGTGCAAAAACTTTGTGAGATTGATCCACCCCCATCACGTGGGGTGACTGGATGGGCTCCATGATGGAATTCCTTCACAGGCCTGGAACCGGAACGGGTCATGCTTCTACCCCACCGGGCCCTCCGTGTGTCGTCGGACTGCAGGCTGACACCATGCATCTCTGACCGTTGGTTTCTCTACCAGGAAACAAAGAGTGGCCGGGTCTTGACTCCATCAGGAAGTGACCCGGAATGTGCTGGATTTCTCTATCCTGCAATTCTGACCAAGGGCTCTTCCTCCTGCCCGGCCTGGTTGCTCTCCTGGAGGTGGCCAGGGCCAAGGCATTGAAGTCTGAACCCGGACTCAGCGGTGACAGCTTGTGAGATTTCTCCTCACTGGATTAGAATTCTCGCCTTTGCCATCAGGTGTTTTTTACTCCCCACCAGGTTCGCCAAAGCCTTGAAGGGGCGCCTGGGCTTCCTTCTGCGGAGAGAGCAAGGAGGGTCCCTGGGGGCCACAGGACTGGGGTATGTCTAAAAACCCTGGGCCATGGGGCGCCTGGGTGGCTCAGTCGGTTGAGCGTCCGACTTCAGCTCAGGTCATGATCTAGCGGTCTGTGAGTTCGAGCCCCACGTCGGGCTCTGTGCTGACGGCTCAGAGCCTGGAGCTTGCTTCCGATTCTGTGTCTCCCTCTCTCTCCGCCCTTCCCCTGTTCATGCTGTGCCTCTATGTGTCTCAAAAATAAACATCAAAAAAATTAAAAAAAAACAAAAAAACAAAAACCCTGGGCCTGCCCACCAGTCCTCCCAGGGCGCCCCACTGCCCCTCCAGCCCGGGCAGACATCCGGGCCTTCCTCGGGCTCCTCCGCCTTGCCCAGGGCTGTGCTGCCAGCATGTTCTACGCCAGCCAGCCGTGGACACACCTGTCAAAACAGAGCCAGAGGAGAGGCGAGCGGGGCGCTGACAAACACGGCCCCGCCACGCCGCGGCCTCCGGCAGGGCTGGGCGGGGGCTGGGGAGGGCCCGGCGGGACGCTGAGCAGCCTCCCGCGGCAGTGCTTGACCTGCAGAAGCACAGGTTCTTTGTTTTCCTTGCCGTCACCGGTCCAGTCCTTGTGCTTTCTTTTGCACATTTCAAAGTGCAAGGCTCTGCGTTCGATGTGGTGGGGGATGCCACAGAGGTTGGGGCAGTGCTCTCAGCAGGGGCGACCACCCAGGAGGCCCTAGAAATGCAGGCTGCAGGTCTCCACCACCGCTTCGGAGGCACAGAGCTGGCGGCGCAGGAGGAGCAAGGGGGACAAATCACAGGGAATTCTGGTGCCCCCGAATAAAAACGTGAGAACCACGGGTGTAAGAGATAAAGAAAGTAAACTATGTTCTTTCGCATTTGTGTGCAGTATCTCGGGGCGCCTGGGCGGCTCAGTCCACTGAGCGTCGGACTCCCGCTCAGGTCATAATCTCACGGTTTGTGAGTTCGAGCCCCGCATCAGGCTCGCTGCTGTCGGCACAGAGCCTGCTTCAGATCCTCCGTTCCACTTGCTCTCCGCCTCTTCCCTGCTTGTGCTCGGTCTTCTAAAAAAATAAATAAAACATTAAAAAAATATAACAATAAAATAAAATTTATGTATAGTATCTCATCCAAGTCTCACGAACTGAACGTATTTTCACTTTATAGGTCAGAAAACGAGGCCGAGGAAAGTAAAGTAATTCGCTCAAGGCCATGGAGAAGTTCTGCGGATTTGAACCCGGAGTTTATGGAAACCAGTTATAGTCAGGTGCTTCTTACAGAAGGATAGGATTGGGAGTTCAGTCGGGCCTGTGCTCTGCACCAGACAAGGCTGAGGTCCACAGAAACGGATTTGTTCAAGGACCCAGAGCCAGCTATTAACAGAGCGGTAACAAGGCCCCAGTCTCAGGCTGCCGGGCTTCTCCGGCCCAGCTGCCTTGTCACTAAACAGGTGATGGGGCACATGATTAGGATTAGGGTTAGAAAGAGTAATACAGGGGTTAGAGACAGGGGCAGGGTTTCTGCTGTGAAAGCTGGGGGCTTTACAAAAGAAGCCAGGTGCCCACCAACCTCCCAACGGCCTTTTCCCTAAGACCAAGGTCTCCAAAATGGGCACCCAACTAAATCCTCTGGGGCGAGGAACAAACTATTCAGTATTAAAATGTCTACTGCCTCATCTGTTCTAAGTCACGCTTTGTTTCCACACAATCAGAACTGACATGAAGTCAGCCAGAAAGTTTGGAATGACCTAGAATATGATTCGAAAACGAATTTATGTTCACTATCTTTCCTGTTAAAGAGCGTCCTATGTGCAGTTGGGCCTTGAGACATTAGCCAATAATAGAAACATAAAAAACAATTCGTAAATAAATATATTTACATATATTGGGAAATTTTAAAATTCAAAAAAATTTTTTTTCTTAAAGGGGGACGTGATCGAAATATTTGAACACAACTGTCCTAACACGACTTCTCCCTTGTGATAAAGCAGGGCTCCTGACTGGGAAGGAAAGAATCTCCACGTGATGATTTTAGGTTTGTAGTCTGATGGATCCTTCTTCTTCGGAATTTCGGGAAGCTCTCAATGCCCTAGACAAGTCTGACCCCGAAGTTTACAACCTGAAACTTGCTTGCTCCCCATCATCCATCATGGTCCTAATTTCAACTTTATAGGGCTCCCTTCTTCCAGACATGGAAACGCTTACAAACTTGAGAGGTGGTGTGGGGATCCCACTGAAGTTCATTCATTCAACAAATGTGACCAGCTGCTACTTCATGTACTTGTTAAAAAAAATAAAAAGAGAGGCAAGCTCCAGATTCATTTTAGCTCCTCCAGGAAAACTTTCCAAACCACCTTGCAGAGAGGTGGGGCCCAAACAGAAAGTAGCGGTCTCACTGGGTGGAAGGGGTAGAGGTCAGAGTCTGGGGCTGCCGACGTGGCTGGAATTGGGTACCAGACGGGGTACTGGACTAGAGGAAGCTGTGCACAGAGTTCCCTTGAATGGTTGGCCTGAATGTGGAGGGCAAGGAACACAGGGTTTGTGAACTGACTGTGAACTGATTCTAGACACACAGTAACAAAGTCTTTCTCAATAACTGATAGAATAAGTAAACAGAAAAGCAGTAAGGATATAGACAATTTGAACAAAACCATCAACTAATTTGACCTAATGGTAAGAAAGGAACCCAACAATGGGTGAACATTCACTCTTTTCAGGAGCAAATAAAACATTTACCAAGACAGAGCATACTGTGGGCCATAAAACAAATATCAACATATTCAAAAAAAAATCAAACCACTCAGAGTATATTCTCTGACCACATGGAATTAAATTAGAAATGAACACAGAAAGATATCTAAGTCTCCAAATAAAGAGAAACTAAACAACACGCTTTCGATTGCCTGTGAGTCAAAGAAAAATATCACAAGAGAAATTAGACAATATTTTGAACTTTATGAAAATGAAAATAAAACATAACAGAATTTGTGTGATATAGCTAAAGCAGAGCTTAGAGGGGAATTTATAACATTAAGTACTTATATTAGAAAAGGAGAAAGCTCTCAAATCAATGACCTAAATTTTGACCTTAAGAAACTAGAAAAAGAACAGCAAATAAAGTGCAAAAACAAACAAGCAAAAAGCCCCAAAAATTGAGGAAAAGAGATGATAAAGATAAAAAAGAAAAGAAAAAATACGGAGAAAAATTCATGAAAAAAAACTGGTTCTCTGAGAAGATCAATAAATGGATAACCCTCTAATCATACTAATCAGAAATAAGAGAGAGAAGACACCAATTACTATTATTAACAATAGTGGGGACCATGACTACAGATCCTAAAAACATTACAATAATAATAAGGATATTTATGAACGATTTTAAACCAATAAAATCAAAACTTAAATGAAGTAAACAAATCTCTTGAAAAACACAAACAATCACCGCTCACTAAAGAAAAAATTGATAATAATGACTCTATTACTAATAAATAAACAAATAAAATTTTAGTTAAAAAACCTTCCCAGAAACAAAACTCCAGACTCAACTGGGCTCACTGATGAATTCTGCCAAATATCTGAAGAAAATAAAACAGAAATTCTACACAAACTCTTTCAGGAATTAGAAGACGAGAGAACGCTTGCTAACTCATTCTGTGAATCTAGTATCATCATCTTGATAACGAAACCTAATATATATCACAGGAAAAGAAAGTCATTATAAGAAAAGAAAACTACAGATCAATAGCCTTAGAATGTAGGAGCAAAATTTCTTAAAAAAATTTTTTTTTAATTTTAGAGAGAGAGAACACAAGGAGGGGAGAAGGGCAGAGAGAGAATCTTGTTTTTGCTTTTTGCTTTTTTTTTTTTAGAGACAGAATCTTAAACAAGCTCCATGCTTAGCACAGAACCCAAAGGGGGGCTCAATCCCATGACCCTGGGATCATGACCTGAACTGAAATCAAGAGTCAGAGGCTCAGCTGACTGAGCCACCTAGGCTCCCCTAGAAGCAATATTTCTTAACAAAATTTTAGCAAACTGAATCTAATAATATAAAAAAAGGATAATATATCATAAATGAGTTTTATCTCAGGAATAAAAATATTTTTTAACACTCGAAATCGAAATAATTCATCAAATTCATAGAAAATGAGGCAATATGATTATCTCTATAGATGCAGAAAAAGCATATGAAAAAATCCAAAATTTATTTATTAGAAAAACCTCACAGCACACTAGGAATAGAATGGGCCTTTCTCAATCTGATATAAAACATCCTAAAACAAACAAAAAACCTAGAGTTAACATCATACTTAATGATAAAAGGCTTAATGCTTTCCCCTAAGATCAGAAAAGAGTCAAGAATGTATGCTTTTAACTGTTAGGAATCTACCCAAGAGATACAGGACTGCTGATGCATAGGGGCACGTGTAACCCGATGTTCATAGCAGTGCTTTCGACAATAGCCAAATCATGGAAGGAGACTAAGTGTCCATCAACTGATGAATGGATAATGAAGCTGTGGTATATATATACAATGGAATACTATGCAGCAATGAGAAAGAATGAAATCTGGCCATGTGTGGCAACATGGATGGAACTGGAGGGTATTATGCTAAGTGAAATAAGTCAGGCAGAGAAAGACAGATGCCATATGTTCCCATGCATAGGTAGGCTTTGGGAGACCTAACAGAAAACCAGTGGGGAGGGGAAGAGGGGAAGGAAGGGGGAAAAAAAAAGCCACAGAGAGGAAGGAAGACATAACATAAGAGACTCTCAAAGACTAAGAACAAACTGAGGGGAGAGGGGGGTTTGGGAGGGGGGAAAGTGGGTGATAGGCACAGAGGAGGGCAGTTGTTGGGATGAGCTCTGGGTGTTGTATGGAAACCAAACTGACAATAAATTATTAAAAAAACCCAAACAAACAAACAAACAAATAAATAAATAAAAAAGAATGTATGCTTTTACCACTTTGAGTTAACCATGTATTGGCGATCCTATCCAATGCAATAAAGGAAGTAAAAGATAAAAGAAGATACTCAGATTGAAAAGGAAGAAGTAAAACTGTCTTTATTTGAGGACAGTTTGATTGTCTATGCGAAGAATACTAAGGATTTACCAAAAAAAAAAAAAAAAAAGATGGCTCAGCAATGAGGAGTAAACAAAATTGAGAACACAAAGTCAATAAACAAATATTAATTGTATTTCTATATACTAGCAAGTCACAACTAGAAGTTGAAATAAAAAACAATAATACAATGGTATCAAAAATGTGAAATACTTAGTAATAAACTTGGAAAAATACGTGTCAGATCTGAAATTTAGAAAATGGAAAATCACATTGCTGTGAGAATTAGAAGACCTAAATAAATATAGATAAATACAATATTCATGGATCAAAAGACTCAATATTGTTACAATATTAATTTACTCCATATTGATGTATAGATTCAATGTAATCCTAATAAAAATCCCATCAGGAATTTTTAAAGAAATAGATCAACTTAGTCTAAAATTTGTTTGGAAACACAAAGGACCTAGAAGAGCCCAAACTTTTTTTTTTAATGTTTTTTCACGTTTATTTATTTATTTAATGGGAGAAAGAGTATGAGCAAGGGAGGGGCAGACAGAGAGGGAAAGAGAGAATCTCAAGCAGCCTCTGAACTATCAGCACAGAGCCTGATGCAGGGCTCAAACCTACAAACTGTGAGATCACGACCTGAGCTGAAACCAAGAGTCAGATGCTCAACCGACTGAGCCACCCAGGCACCCCGAGCCAAAACTATTTTTTTTAAAAAGAAGAGAGTAGGGGTGCCTGACTTTGGCTTAGGTCATGATCTCACTCACGGTTTGTGGGTTCAAGTCCTGTGTCAGGTTCTGTGCTGACAGCTGGGAGCCTGAAGCCTGCTTTGGATTCTGTGTTTCCCTCTCTCTCTGCCCCTCCCCTGCTTGTGCTCTGTCTCTCTCAAAAATAAATACACATTTAAAAAATTTAAAAATAGGGGTACCTGGGTGGCTCAGTCGGTTAAGCCTCCAACTTCAGCTCAGGTCATGATCTCATGGTTTGTGGGTTTGAGCCCCATGTTGGGTTCTGGGCTGACAGCTCGGAGCCAGGAACCTGCCTTAGATTCTGTGTCTCCTTCTCTCTCTCTGTCCCTCTCCTGCTCACACACACTCTCTCTCCCTTTCAAAAATAAATAAACATTAAAATTTTTTAAATTTAAAAATAAAAAAGAAGAAAATAGACACTCTCGTGCTCTCTCAAAAATAAACAGTTACGTGACTATTTAAAAAAAGAAAAGCAATTTTTAAATCATTGATTTATGCTTCTACCTTGAGAAACTAGAAAACTAAAACGAAGGTAAACAGGGAATAAGACAGACAACTAAAAAAGCCAAAATCAATAAAAATAAACAAATAATGAGAATTAACATGGTCAAATGTTAGAACTAACAAATGTTAGTTCTTTGAAAATATGAATAAAACTGATATACACTTATTTAAATTGATCAAGAAAAACAAAGGAAGAAGAAATAAATTAACTATCAGGATGAAAGAGGGGACATCACTACAGGTCATACAGACAGTAAAGGATAATAAAGTAATATTATGAACAAGGTTATACTACCAAATTCAATAATCTAAGTGAAATGAAAGAATTTGTTGAAAAAGAAAAATTACAGAAACTAATACAAAATAACTGAAAAATCTCCATAGCCATATATGCATTTTAAAAATTGAATTCAGAATTAAAAACTTTTTCCTAAAGAAAATTTATTTTAAACATTTAAACAAAGATAAGGAGGGGACCAGTAAAGTGTAAGGAGATAAAATCATAGACCAATAATCTTAATGAATATAAATACAAAAATTCTTAACAAATTGAATTAGGATACTAGAAAATCAAATCTAGTGATATATAAAAATGATAATTCATCATGACTAAGTGGGTTCTATCAGAGTAATGCTAGGTAGTTTAACACTTTGAAAATCAATTAATATAGTTCATCATATATACAGAAGAATAAAGGAGAAAAATCATTTGATCATCTCAACAGATGCAAAAAAATTGTTAAAATTCAACATTTTCTAATTAAAAATCTCAGTAGACTAGGAATCAAAGGAAACTTCAAGCTTTGATAAAGTTGTCTTATGAAAATCTTTCAATTAACATCATTATTTAAATGTGAAATACCCAAATGCTTTCTCTCTAAAATCAAGAACAAGCCAAAGGTATGGATGCACCACTTGCATTCAACATTGTACTGGAGATCTTAACCAGTGAAATAAGGCAAGGAAAGAAAATATAAAGAATGGGAAAGAAGTAAAATTGTTTCTATCTACAAACAAAATAATTGTTATATAGAAATTCCTGAGGAATCTATTAAAAAGAAAACCTTACTTTTACCAAAAAACAACTTATCAAGGTCAAAGGATACAAGAGCAATATATAAATATCAGTCATTTCTCTATATACTAGCTACAAAAAATTGAAATAGGAAATTAAAAAAATCATAATATTATAAAAGAACATAAAATAATTGTGAATAACTGTAACAAAATTTGTATGAAATCTCTACATATAAAATAATAAAACATTGCTGAGAGAAACTTTAAAAGACCAGAATAAATGGAGAGATACACACATTCACAGATTGGAAGACTTACTATTGGACATTCTCCCAACTGATTTATAGTCAATGCAGTCCCAAAGTTCCTGCATGTCTTTTTGTAGAAATTGAGAGGTGGATGCTAAAATGTATATGGCAACATAAAGGACGTAGAATAGCAAAAAAGAAAAAAATTCTTGAAAAATAAAGAACCGATTTGGAGGATTTGCATAGCCTGATTTGAGTGATTACTATGAAGATTTAGTATTCAAGATAGTGTGGTATAGGCACAAAGATGAACAGACAAATGGAACAGAACAGAGTCAGAAATGAGCTCAATATTAAATAGCCAACCGATGCTTTTGTTTTGTTTTGTTTTGTTTTGTTTGTTTTGTTTTACAAAGAACCAAAAGAAATCAATGAGAAAAAGAAAGATTCTTCAAAAATGGTGTTAGGACAAATGGTGCTAGTAAATCATATGGAAAAAAGTATATTTTGACTCCTACCTTATATTACACATAAAAATTAATTCGAGATAGATGAAGGCAAATGTTAAAATTATAGCACTTTTTGGGCACCTGGGAGGCTTCGTTGGTTCAATGTCCGACTCATGATCTCAGCTCAGGTCTTGATTTCAGGGTTGTGAGTTCAAGCTCTGTGTTAGGCTCTGCACTGGGCAAGAAGACTTACTTAAAAAAAAAAAAGTTATAGCCCTTCTAGAATAAAACACAGAAAAACACCTTCATGATCTTTGGGTGGCAAAGATTTCTCAGCTAAAACAAGAAAAGCATTAACCATAACAGAAATAATTGATACATTTCATAAAAATTAAAATCTGCATATCAAGAGATCTAGTTAAGTATATGATCGGATATGTTACACATTGGGAGAAAATATTTGACAAATAATTTAAAAATAGAAGATAGGGGCGCCTGGGTGGCGCAGTCGGTTAAGCGGCCAACTTCAGCTCAGGTCATGATCTCACGGTCTGTGAGTTCGAGCCCCGCATCGAGCTCTGTGCTGATGGCTCGGAGCCTGGAGCCTGCTTCAGATTCTGCATCTGCCTCTCTCTCTCTCTCTGCCCTTCACCTGCTCATGCTCTGTCTCTCAAAAATAAATAAACGTTAAAAAAATTTATTAAAAAAAATAGAAGATAGAAATATCTCTGGCAACTCAGTAATAAGAAGACAAATATCCCATTAAAATGGGTGAAATTTTTGAATGGACTTCACAAAAGACATTTATTTGTGCACAAGAAGATGGTCAACATTGTTAATGATCAGGGAAATATAAATCCAAAGCACGGTGAACCACCACCACGAACCTATTAGAACAGCTAGACTTAAAAAGACTGACCAGGTGCTGGTGAGGATGTGGTGAGGATGAAACGGCCATACACTGCTGGCAGGAATGGAGAATAACACAACCGCTTTGGAAAACAGTTTGATGGTTTCTTAAAATGCTAGACATACATTTATCATATGGGTCGGCCATTCCACTCCTAGGAATTTATCCCAAAGAAATAAAAACCTATATCAAAAAATACATTTATTCATAATAGCCAAAAAGTAAAAACCCCAATGTCTGCCATCAGGAGAATGTATAAAATCCATACAATGGGAGTGCCCCTCAGCAATGAAAAGGGAAATGTTAATGTTGGACACAAAAATATAAGTGAATCTTAAAGTAATTATGCTGAGAGGCGCCTGGGTGGCTCAGTTGGTTAAGCATCTGACTTTGACTCAGGTCATGATCTCATAGTTAGTGAGTTTGAGCCCCGCATCGGGTTCTGTGCTGACAGCTCAGAGCCTAGAGTCTGCTTTGGATTCTGTGTCTCCCTCTCTCTCTGCTCCTCCTCTGCTCATGCTCTGCTTCTGTCTCTCAAAAATGAATAAATGTCAAGAAAAATATTTTTAATAAAAAAATTATTATCCTGAGTGAAAAAAGTCACCCATAAAAAGAGTGCATAGTGTATGATTCCATTTATATGAAATTCTAGAAGAGGCAAAACAAATAAAAGATGATAGAAATAAGATTAGTGATTACTGGGGCAGAAGTGGAGAGTAATTAACCAGAAAGGGGCGTGAGAGTTTTCTGAGGTAACGGAATTGTTGTATATCTTGATTAGGGATGGTGATTACACAGGTGTGTACATTTGTCAAAACTCAAGAAATTATATACTTAAAGCGTGTGCATTTTATTGCATGTAAATTATACATCAATAAAATTGATTTTAATTTTTTTAAACATTTATTTATTTTTGAGAGAGGGAAAGAGAGGCAGAAAGAGGGAGACAGAGGATCCAAAGCAGGTTCTGTGCTGTGAGTACAGAGCCTGACGTGGGGCTAGAACCCACAACCATGAGATCATGACCTGAGCACAAACCAAAAGTCAGCTGCTTAACCAACTAAGCCACCCAGACACCCCAAAATTGATTTTAGAAAACAACTAGGATACCATATATTACTCACTAGAATAATTAAAATGGAAAAGACTTAAATATCCAGCTATGGTGAGAAAGTTCCTGTTGGGAATGTATGCTAGAGCCTCTTTGGAAAACTAGTTTGGCAATTTCTTATAAAGGTAAACAAGCACTTACCCTATGACTCACACTTCACTTCCTTTCCTAGGTATTTACCCAAGAGAAATAAAAACATATTCCACAAAAAGACATGTACAAAAACATTCACAGCAGCTTTCACCATAATGGCCCCAAACTGGAAACAGACCAAATATCCACCAAGAGAGGAATGGATAAATTGTTACATTTTTGTGCGATGGAATATGAACTACTCAAAAGAAGAAGGAGAAGAAGGGGAGGAGGAAGAAAGAAAGCAACAACCAAAATAGATAAGCAACAACATTTTAAAAAACACTCAAAAATCCTATCGTGAAGAAAAGTGACACACGAAAGAGCATATACGGTATGATTCCCTTTCTATTAAATTTGGGGGGGAGGCAAAGCTAGAGATCAGAATGGTTGCTGCCTCAGGGTGCGCAGGGGAAGAGCAGGGATCGATGGAGAGACCATAAGACAAGTTTCTGCTCCCGTGCAAATGGGCTGTGTCCTGACAGCTGTGTGACATACAGATGTATGCATTCGGGGAAACTCATCAAACTATACACATAATCTGTGCGTTTCGCTGAAGGGATGTAAAGTAACACTCGATTTTTAAAATTCATTATAAAAAATAGAAATTCACTTCCAAAAGTTCATGGGTCAGAAATTACAAAAACAATTATTTTGAAATAGACATAGAAAATATCTTTAAGCAACTTTATAATGAAATGTCTAAATCTCAGAAGTTGAGGAGCGTAGTCAGGTCGTACTTGAAGAGAAAATTAATCGTCTTAAATACTTGCATTAGAAGAAGAATGGAGGCTAAAATTAATGAGTTAGGTGTCCGACTTGAAAAGTGTGAAGTACACCAGAACACACATAAAGTAAAAGGAAGGAAATGATATAAAGGCCTGAAATTCATGACATGGGAAAAAGAAAGTTTTCAATGGAGAAGACTGACAAAGGCAAAAGTCAGTTCTTTTAAAAGACTAATACAATTGATAAACTATATGCAATACTGATCAAGGAAAATGAGAGAAAGCATCAATAAAAGACACTGGGAATAAATAAGATAACATTAAATGGAGATGTTACAAACATTTAATGGTGATACATTTGAAAGCTTAGATGGACTGAACAAATTCATAGGAAAATGTCACTCATCGAAACTGACTCAAGAAGTAGAAAACCTGAATATTCTGAGACCATTAGAGATGTCGGATTGGTGGTTTAAAATATTGCCCCAAAGAAAACACCAGGCTCAGGCAGAAAGACTTCAGAGGCAAATTCTACCGTAACATTCAAAGACCGTTCTAAGCCAACACAAATTCTTCCAGAGAACAGATGAAATCGGGGGACTTCCCAACGTTACTCCATGAAGACAGAAAATCAAAATTTTGTTACCAAAATCAGAAAAGGAAATAGATGAATAGATGCAGAAATATTATTTCGTAAACAAGGCATCCATTCACGACTTTTAAGAAATCTCATCTAACGACGGGACTTTGAAATCTAATGTCTACCAAAAAAGTCCACAGCAAACATCTTTCATAAAGGTGACAAATGGAAACGCTTCCCTTTAAGAAACCCAGACATCACATGCCTCCTGAAATGATGTAATAGAAAGCACGCACCACCTATTAAGTAGATTTGCCAAAATAAAGAAAAGAAAATTGCCCCTAGTTGTAATCAGGCCTCGAGATCTGTCTTCCAGTTCGCCCACAGCATCTTGGAAGAGGGAAACATGTTAGCACCATCTTCGTGATCTTGAACTGTCAACCTAGAATGGCTCATTTTTTCCAACGAATAAATGGCATGGGAAAAGTAGCGTGGGGGAGTTTGTTATAGATCAAAAGGGACTTAACATTAATCTTCCAGTAAAAATTTATTCAAGAGAGAGGCTTAAACATATCAATCAAATGTAATGTTTGGACTCAGGATTTTAATTCAAACAAATCAGTTTATAAAGACATTTTTGAGAAAATCACAGGAATTTGAACACAGATTTGCTATTAGACTATATTAAGACATTGTTAAGTGTAATAATGTATTGCGATAGCTGAGGCACCTGCGTGGCTCAGTTGGTTAAGCGTCTGACTTTGGCTCAGGTCATGATCTCACAGTTTGTGAGTTTGAGTCCTGCACTGGGTTTGGTGCTGTCAGCGAAGAGGCTGCTTCAGATCCTCTGTCCCCCTCTCTCTCTACCCCTCCTAAGTTCACACTCTCTAAAATAAATAAACACTAAAAACAAAATGTATTGTGACTTAAAAAAAAAAAACAAGGGGCGCCTGGGTAGCTCAGTCGGTTAAGCGGCTGACTTCAGCTCAGGTCATGATCTCACGGTCTGTGAGTTCGAGCCCCGCGTCGGGCTCTGTGCTGACGGCTTGGAGCCTGGAGCCTGCTTCGGATTCTGTATCTCCCTCTCTCTCTGCCCTACTCCTGCTCATACTCTGTCTCTATGTCTCTCAAAATTAAATAAACGTTAAAAAAAATTAAAAAAAAAAAACCTCTATATGTTAAAGATATATACCTTGAAATATTTAGACCTGAAATAATTTGATGTCTGGGATTTGCTTTAAGGTATGCCATGAGATAAGACAAAAAACAATGGGCAAAACATTGATAATTATAAAATTGGGTGATGGGTGCTACATGGGGACATGGGGGCACATTATCTAGTCTCTTTGCCTTTTCTGGAAACCCTCTATAACAACAATTTAAAAGACAAATAGTGAGGGGCACCTGGGTGGTTCAGCGTGTTGAACGTCCAGCTTCGGCTCAGGTCATGATCTCACGGTTGCTGAGTTCAAGCCCCGCCTCGGGCTCTGTGCTGATGGCTCAGAGCCTGGAACCTGCTTTGGATTCTGTGTCTCCCTCTCTCTCTGTTCCTCCTCCACTCACACTCTGTCTCTCTGTATCTCTCAAAAATAAATATTTAAAAAAATTAAAAAAAAAAAGACAAATAGCGATGATGATGGTGGTGGTAACAATGGCAAATGTTATTTTAAAAATAAAACGAAGAAGACAACAGGCCTTCCCCGTCCTTCACCATCATGGGGACTCCGAGGGAGACCAGGCTGCTAGTTAAACTGTCTCCAGCCCACCTCCATGGCTTTTGCTTGTACCATTTCTTCCTCCCAGAATTCCCTTTTCGCTTGTCTTCGCAGACATCAGCCCTGCCTTCCTGCAAACCCAGTTCCCAATGTACCTATAGCAGATATCTGCTGTAGTTGCTGAATACCCTCCCGACTCTTCTTCAAGTAACAACACCCGCCTGTCTTGTCCTTCTGCTAAACACCTTTAATCACTGCATGTGGTTCAAATAGGGTTGACCCCACCACCCACATTTCCCCAGAGACAGACCACTGACTCAGTTCTGACCAGTGGGAATACCACCGCTCTGTCCCCACTCATTGCAGGAATGGACATGTTACCGAGGCAGGACCCATTAGCCAAAGAGTGTCAGCCTCCCCACTTTCACTGGGAATATTAGAAAAGAGGTGCTTTCTCTATTTATGGGGTAGCTAGGTCAGCAGACTGAAAGCTTGCAGGGGCTATGGCCATTTCCCTAAAAACGGGAGGAGATCCTACCTAAGAAAGAAGCCACTATAAGAGAGCAGAGTCTCAGAGCCTGGTGACAATTATAATGCCTGTACACAGACACACCTCCTCCCCACAGTCTTCTAGTACATTAATTAATAAAATGCCCGTGTGTGTGTGTGTGTGTGTGCGTGTGTGTGTCTGCATGCATAAAAGAGAGAGAGAAAATGCAATATATTCTCTTTAGGATTAAGAACAAAGGTGTCATCTGCTCTCTCCACTTGTCCTCAACATTGAACTGGAGGTCCTGTACATTTCATTAGGGTAAGAAAAGGCAACACAGGGTACAAGGCATATGGTGCCTGAGATACTTTTTGTCTTTTACAGCCTAATGATGTGCTCACTTACTCGACATCCTTTATTTTGCCATTGGCCTTTTATGATGAACCTAATAGCCAGCCTGCAGCATGATCACATATCCGTCAGTCGGCCCATCAGTGACCGAACCAGTCAATCAGAAAAGACCTGAACATCAGAAGCAGTGCCTGAAAGGAATGTGTCTGGGCACCATGAAAGGGCCCTGCGAGGGAACTTGGATCAACTGGTTCTGGAATAGTCCGGGGGAGCCATTCTGTAGGTATGGGGGTCTACAGACCCCACGGTTCTAACCAAAAGTTGACTTGGGGGAACAGTTGGAGCTTCTGTTTCCTCAGAATCTGGAAAGCCGAGAGGGAAAAGGCTTTAAGCCAAGCTGAGGATGGAAGGTCCTGAGGAACGAGGAAGTGAAATACGAGCTGCTGATCAAAAGTGTGATTATTCCTGTCACAGTTCCAAGCTAAACCAGTGACCAACGTGAGGTTGATAATGCACTGAGCCGTGTCTCATTTATATCTCGTAATCTTCCCACATCACAGAGGAGGGATTCAGGTAGGTCCAGCAGGGTTCCCAAGGCCCCGTCTTTGGAAACAAAAGCCCTCTTGGGTTTGGATGTGGGTGTTCAGGCACTGAGAAGACGCTAAATTGCTCTAGAGTCTGGGGAATACTATGCTGGGGGAGGGGGGTAAACTTGCCCAAACATCCCAGGGCCTCAGGGCATTGGGACAAGAGCAAGCCCAGACGTGCTCTCTGAGCTCTGCTCAAGGTGAGCCAGACAGACCCTGGGTGGACTCCTAAGAGATCCCAAGTAATTTGGACCAGAAAGCTGATTTGGGTTATTTATCACAAAAGGCACATACTTCTAGAGACCTGACATCTTTATCCTTTATCCAGAGAGATGCAACATTTCCCAGTATTAGGGAGCCTGAGAGGCCCATCAAAAGTTGCCCAGTTACTTTGGAACTGCCAGCACTTTGCCAAGCTTGACTCCATGTATGTCCAAGGATATTTATTGTCCAATATGGAATATCAAGAGACTAGAAATTAACGTGAGTTCCCATTACTATGAGACTAGTTAAATTGTGAGACATCTATAACATGAAATTATGTGGTCATTAAAAAATATTAAGATAGTCCTCTAGGAACTGATAAAGAATAATTTCCAAACTATATTTTAAAAGTTAAAATTTATAAAAAGCGAGGTGCAAAAGAACATAGACATTATGCTATCATTTGTGTGAAAAGTATATACATAACTTTTTAAATGCTGAGAATATCTTTGGAAGGATCTATAAAAGCCTGATGATAGAAGCCTCTGGAAAGGGGAGCTCAGGTAGTGGGCAACAGAGGCAGGAGGGAGATCTGCCTTTCCCTTTATATTCTTTTGCACCTTTTGGATTTCGTGAATGTGTTAAGCATTGTTTTTATTTAAAATATAAAAATGTAAAAAAGCGAGGCTACCTTTCCAAAGCAAGGAATATTTTTACATTTAGTTCAGACTGGGGAGACTTCAGCGAATCATCAGCAAGCATGTGAGAGTGCAGCTTTCTAAGGACCTCCCGGCTGTGTGCACCTCCCGGCTCAGTTTCTCCTCCTTGGCCAGAGCAGCAGAATCTCTGAGAGTCTCACTTCCCTTTACTTTTTTCTCTTGTTCAAACTCTCAACCCCTTCGCTTCTTCTTGCACTTGCCATGAGATCGTGATTCAGTTCAATAGACTTTCACAGCATGCTAACATTTCCAACGAGACCACTCATTCATCCTGATTGTAAATGACAGCGGCACCCCTTGCAGAGAGGAGGGGAGCCTGATTGCACTCACCTGGTTCCTGTCAATCAATCCACATGTGAATGGCTTCTGGGAAGGCTCTCTGTCTCCCACATTAATCTTGCCCCCTGTGGATTCCTGTAAGTTTCAGTGCCACAGGCACCTGGTTCCTGTCACTCTACATATAAGTGGCTTCTGGGAAGGCTCTCTGTCTATTGCATTAAACCTGCCAACCCCCCCGTACCCCCCCACCCCGAGGATTCCTGTAAATTTCAGGGCTGAATGACCCTTTTGTCCCCTGAGGTTCTATTCTTCCCGCTGACCTCATTCTCAATCCCTTCTCCTCCCAGACCTTGGACTCATTTCCTTGTGAGTCCCATGATTCCCTTCCTGTAGTTTTCACTTATTTTAATCTCTGATCTCCTCAGCTAATTTCTCCCACCCTTCTCATTCTCCTCTGTCTGATCACAAAATCTCCCTTTAGATCACACATATTTCAGATGGAGATTATAACAGAAGACTCCTAATATCTGACAACTTCCCTCCAGGTAATGCTGCACCATTCCAACTTCATGAGTTAGGGAACTGCATGCTTTCTGACCAAATTTCTTAACAGACATCTTTCTGGGTAGACAGTATTGCACAGTGCAAGGAGTCCAGATTCCTAAACAATAAGTGTAAGAATCCTTACTTCACAAAGTAGTAGAGAGGATTAAATGAATTTTGTATGTCAAGGGTATACTTTAGTGACTTTACTCAGAACCGATGCTTAGTGAATATAGTTCTCTCCCCCTGGATGCTTTCCAGCTTCTTTTCATAGAAACTGTGCCACATAGATTCTCACTCATACGTGGTAACACCTCTCATCAAGCACACATATGTAAATCAATTAATAAATGTAAGTCAATTTATAAAATAATGTAAATTTTATAAATAAAAATATATAAATAATTGTAGGGGCAACTGGGTGGCTCAGTGAGTTGAGCATTCAACTCTTGACTTTGCCTCAGGTTGTGATCCTAGGGTCGCTGGAATGGGCCCTGCGTCGGGCTCCATACTGCATGTGGAGCCTGCTTGAGATTCTCTCTCTCTCTCTCTCTCTCTCCCTCCCTCTCCCCTGCTTGTACTCTCTCTCTAAAATAAAACTTGAAAAAATTTTAAATAATTAATTGTAATATAAATTGATTTACATAATGTAATATAAATTGATTTACATCTATAAATTGATTTATACAAAGATATATATAGATCATATTCATATGACCCCTGAGACAATAATTTTTTTAAAAGCAGGAAAGCAAGTAGAGGAAAACTACATTTAGAAGAAGAAGGGAATGGGCAGATAGTTGGAGAAAAGAAAAGGCGAGAAAAAGGCGAGTGAATGTGTAGGAATGAGAAGCAAACATGGCTTTGATCAAGAAGAAGCACGGCTCCAGGATATTTTGTTAAGTACAAGTTGTTTGTGACCTACTTTGTAAACTTGACCCATTCAGAATAGCAGGAAGCAGGAAGATAAATGGAAGCTAGCCATAGAAAGAGAGATCTGTGTCTATTTATTGCCTACCGGAAGATGAGCCAAAGTAGGTCAGTACATCTCTGTGTCACCTTAGGTCCCCACAAGATCAAATCACCAGAGGGCAGGACTATAACTGGAAAAGGGCATACAGAAGTAGGAAGGAATGTAAATGGAATGGAAAATGGTGGAGTTGGGTAAAATAATCCAGCCTCATCAGAGTCAATCAAGGGTTTTCTAAGTGGTCTCCTTCAACACTTTAGATACAGACTGAAGTGATGTTCGGACTTCCTTACCTGAAAGCCACCGGATGACTTCCACTTCTGGATATAAGAGAGTGACTGGTACCATACCAGCCCTCCCATCATAAACAACCATAACACTGGGCAAAATATATGATACAGCTGTTTTCAGACAGTGGATAATGGGGCAGTAGAAGACTCCAGTCCCCAAGAGAAAGAAAACCCACAAGGTGAACTCATGATCACTCTGGAGACAATTTTGTAATAGAAAGGAGCGGGTTAAAGTCTAATCTAAGCATAACAGTCCTGCAGAGCTGAGGAGTCAGCATGCAGAGTTCTGAGTCATCAGAAAAGTTGTGCTTTAGGAGTAAGAACTACACCCTAGAGTAAGGCTTATCTTAGACTCATTCTGAAAAAAAAAAAAAAAAAACCTAAAGCCAAGCTCTGGAAAATGTCTAAGAGACAAAGTTTGGAGGGTGACTTCCATGAAGCTAGAAGGCTGAGAATAATAAATTTACCATAAAAAAGCATCAAATCAAATCAAGTTCAAGGGGATCAACCAGTGATTGAACAGATTATCAGAACAAAAATCAATACTCTACTGAAGAAAATAACAGATTCCATAGTCTCTAAAATGTGTCATCAATAATATCCAAAATTACTAGCTATGCCCCTGCCAAAAAGAACAGAAACCAGAAATACGTGACCATTGTCAAGAAAAAAATAAGCAATAAATACTGACCCAGAGGTTACCCAAGTGTTAGCAGACAAAGACTAAAAATATGATAATAATATGCTCAAAGAACTAAATGAAATTATGGTTGTAAGAAATAACAAAGCAGGAAATCTCAACAGAAAAGTGAAAGGTATCAAAAATGGGAATTTTAAAACTGAAAATTATAATATCTGAAATAAAATATTCACTGGATGGAATTAACATTGCATTGGAAATGGAAAAGAAAAAGTCAGAAAAACTTGAAGACAAATCAATAGAAATTATCCAAAGTGAAGGAAAAAATACAGCAGGAAAAACAAACAGAACCCCCAGGGGTACATGAGAAAATGGCAAATAATCCAACATACATGAAATTGGAGAACCAGAAGAAAAATTGAGAATAAATAGAAAGAAAATCACACCTATGAACTTACTAGTCAAACTGCTAAAACCCAAAGATACAGAGAAAAATCTTAGAAACATCCAGAGAATAAAACACATTACATACAGAGGATCAATGATATGAAATATCTTAATCTTTAAATCAGAAGCAATAGATACAAGAGACAATGGAATAAAATCTTTGGAGTTTTAAAAGAAAATACTGTCAACATATAATTTTATATCCACTGAAAACATCCTTCAAAAATGAGGATAAAAAAGATCTTCAAAAAAATGAAAGCTGACAAAATTCAGAGTTGAATATCTGCATTATAAGAATTGACAAAGTATATTTTTCATACTAACAGGACATATTAGATGGAGACTCATATCAATAGAAAGGAATGAAGAGCAGCAGAAATGGTAAATGAGTGGATACATACTAAAATTTATGGAATTTTTATCTTCTCTAAATTGTCTTAAAAGATAACTGACTTTTTAAGGAAACTTATAATATTGTAGAACATGTATAGTGTATATATTTGCAATGTTTTAGGAAGATACAGCATTGCGCTTTGAACAAGCAGAAATGTATAAATGAAATTGTGCTGTTGTAAGGTTATTTATTACATTAATGAAATGGGATGTGTGACGTGGGAGTGGCAGGTGTGAAGTAAGAAATAGGACTATGAGTTATAAAGTGAAAAACAGTATAATACTGACTCTAAGTAGGTAGACTTATAAGTTAAAATGCTTATTATTAACGTGAAGCAAGCACTAAAATATATTAGTAAGATGTATAGCTAAGAAGCCAATAGAAAAAGTAAACTAAAATATTAAATATTATTTAATTAACCATGAAAAGGCAGGAAAGCAGCAACAAAATAAGAAAACAAAAGGAACAGATAAACACATGGAAAACAAATACAAGGTGGTAGACTTGCACTCTACCATAATAATAGTTACATTAAATGCTGGAGGACTAAACACTGTAATTAAAATTCAGAGATTGTCAAGCTAGATGGGTTTTTTTGTTTGGTTTTGTTTGTTCGTTTGTTTGTTTTTGTTCATTGTTTGCTTTTCGTCAGGCCAGATTTTTTTTAAAAGACCCAATTAGGTGTTACCTACATAGAGGTGCTTTAAGTACAAAGATAGACTGGAAGTGATAAATGGCAAAAGATGCCCCATGCCAACAGTACGCATAAGAAAGGTGGCAGGGCTATATTAATAACAGGTAAAACAGATTCAAGACATTAAAGGAGATAAAGAATAAAAAAGAATATGTCACAATGATAAAAGAGATAATTCACCAGGAAGACGTAACAATGTTGCACAGGCATAAACTTAATAACAGAGCTTCAAAATTCATGTAGCAAAAATAACAGAACCAAAGAAAGAAACCAACTACAATTATAGTCAGGTATTTTGACACCTCTTACTCAGTAATTAACAATAAGCACCCCAGAACACCCCCTAGTGATTGTATAAAAAATCTGAAGCACCTGGAACTAATTGGTAACTATAGAATGCTATACCAAATAAGAGCATAATAAACATCCCTTTCAGGGAAATATATGCCATAAAAATAAAACATATCTTGAGTCATAAGTTAAGTCTCAGTAAATTTTAATAGATTGGAATCTTACATAAAATATCTCTGACTACAATGGAATTGTATTAGAAAGCAATGAAAATAAGATGTCTAGAAAATCCCCCCAATAATTGTAAATTAAATATCATACTACTAAGTGACACCTGGATCAAAAAGATATCATAAGAGATATTAGAAAGTATTTAGAATGATTGAGAAAAATGCAACTTCTATAAATTTATAAGATACAGCTAAAGCAGTTTTTAGAGGGAAATTTATAGCCTTAAATATTTCTATTAGATAAAAAGAAAGGTTAAAATCAACTTCAAGGAATTAGATATAGGGGTGCCTGGGTGGCTCAGTTGGTTAAGCGTCCAACTTTGGCTCAGGTCATGATCTTGCGGTTTGTGGGTTCGAGCCCCATGTTAGGCTCTGTGCTGATAGCTCAGAGCTTGGAGCCTGCTTCAGATTCTCGGTCTCCCTCTCTGTCTCTGCCCCTTCCCCACTCATGCTTTGTCTCTTTCTCTCTCTCTTTCAAAAATAAATGTTAAAAAATAAATAAAAGAAACATTAAAAAAATTAAAAAAGAAACTAAATACAGAAGAGCAAATTAAACCTAAAGTAAGTAGATGGAAAAGAATAATAAAACAATAAGAATCAATGAAACAGAAGCCATACAAACAATAGAGTGTTAACAAGGCCAAAAATAGGTTATTTGAACAAATTAATAAAATTGATAAACACCTAGAAAGGTTAAGAATAAACAAAAAAGGGAACATATAAATTCCAGTATCATAAATGAGAGAGGATTATTACCATAGATCAAACAGACATTAAAAAAGAATAAGGGGATATTATGAACAATTTTATGCCAATGTATTTGATTACTGACATAAACTGGACTTACTCCTTGAATAGCACAACTTATAAAAACTAACTCAAGAAGAAATTGTAAAAATTGAATTTTTAATTTAAGAAAAGTTCTCATAAAGTGAGCAACAGTCTCAGATGGTTTCACAGATGAATTCTATAAAATACTTAAGAAAGATATAATATCCTTTTTACGCATAAAGGAGAATCTTCTCAGTTCATCAAATGAAGCCAGTACTATGGACGGAATAACTGTGTCCCCCCAGAATTCTTATGTTGAAATCCTAACTCCAAGGTAATGGTATTAGGAGATGGAGCCTTTGGGAGGTAATTGGTTCATGAGGAAACAGCCTTCATAAACGGGATTTAATGCCTTTCTAAAAAAAACCTAAGAGAAGTCCCTTACCTCATTTACCACAGGAAGATACAGCGAAAAGAAGGCTATGGACCAGGAAATGAGCCCTCCCCAGACACCAAATCTTCTAGTGCTTTAGATTCCTTAAGATTTCCTTAAGGCCTTGATCTTGGCCTTCCTGGACTCCAGAACTATGAGAAATAAATGTCTCTTGTTTGCAAGCCATCCAGTCTGTGGTATTTTGTCACAGTAACCCAAACAGACGGAGACGGCCAGTATAAATCTGGTAACAAAGCCAGGCAGGGGCATTACAATGAAGAGAATTATAGACACATAAACAGCATGAAATCATTTTTTTTAAGTTTATTTATTTTGAGAGAAAGAGAGAGAGAGAACACGTGCGCATGCGTGCACACAAGTTGGGGAGGGACAGAAAGAGAGCGAGAGGGAGAGAGAGAATCCCAAGTAGCTCTTCACTGCCAACACAGACCTGACACCGGGCTGGATCCCAGGAACCCTGAGATCATGACCTGAACCAAAAACAAGAGTCAGACACTTAACCAACTGAACCACCCAGGTGGCCCGTGAAATTCTTAACATGTACAATTAATAATATTAACAGATTCTTTGAGAGTACAGTTAACCATATTAACAAATAAAATGCAACGGTAGATTAAAAAAAAAAAAAAGATAAAGCACCATGACCCAGAAATGAGAGATTATTTTACATTTGAAAACTGATCAAAGTAATTTACCACATTAACAGAACAAAGGAGTAAACCTATAAATCTTTTCAATAGATGCAGAAGAAGCAATTTCACAAAATTCAGTAGCATTTCACGGTTTTAAAAAGTAATGCCAGCAAATTATAAATAAAAAGAAATTTATTCAACTTGATAAAGAACATCTATAAAAAACACCCTACAGCTCATCCTGTATTTGATGGCGAAGGACTAAAGGCTTTCTCCAAAATTAGGAACAAGGCAAGGTCTCATCTCTTACCCTTCTATTCAGCATTTTGCTGGGGGTCCTCCCCAGGGAAATAAGGCAAATAAAGAAACAAACATTGGAAAGAAAAATGTAAAGCCGTATTTATTCATAAACGACAGGGTTGTTTACGTAGAAAATCTTAAGGAATCTATAAGTAAACAATTATTAATAAGTGAGTTTATCAATGTTCCCATGTAGATGGTCAGTACACTAAAACTCACTGCATTTCTATATACCAGGAGCAAAATAATTGGAAAATTAAATTTAAAAAATTATCTAGCAATATGAATAAAAACATAAGATACACAGGGAAACATTTACGAAAGATGTGCATGATTCTGTATTTAAAACATTGCTGAGAGAAATTTTAAACTATCTTTACAAGTGGAAGTATATATCATGTTCATGTATGAGAAGGTTCAATATTATTAAGATGTCCATTCTCCCTCTATTCATCTACAGATTCTATGCATTCTCAATACAACCCCAGCAGAGTTTTTTTAATTGACAAACTGATCCTAAAATATATGAAAATGCAGAGGACCTGGAAAAAGCTACAGAGTTTTGAAGACGAGTTAAGTTAGAGGGTTTTTAATATTTGATATCAAAAGTTACTCTAAAGTAACAGTAATCAAGACAGTGTGATAACAGTGTAGAGATAAACACAGAGATTAATTAAATCAAATAGAAAATATAGATAGACCCATACTATCAACTGATTTTCCTCAAAGGCACCAAAGAATTTTAAGAAGGAAAAAAAAGTATTTTCAATAAAGGATTTTTTCCATACTGAAGAAATTAAGCTCTATATTACCTCATACCGCACACAAAAATTTATCTTTCATGACCACAGACATAAATGTAAGAACTAAATCTACAAAACTTCTAGAAGGAAATACAAGAGATAACTTTCATGACCTTGTGACAGGCAAAGATTTCTTGGTACGCAAAAGTCACAAGCCATAAAAGAAAAATCTTGATAACTTATACTTTATCAAAATTACAGTGCTCTGTTCTTCATTCTTCAAAATATACCTATAGGAAAATAAAAAGGCAAACCACAGACTGGGAGAAAGTATTTGTGATGCCTATTTTAGATAAAGGACTTTCATTCGGGATATATAAAGAAGTCTAACAATTAAATTTTAAAAAGACATACAGCCCATTTTAAAAATAGGAAAAGACTTTACAAGAAATTTTCCAAAAGAAGATATATGAATGACATATAAGTACATGAAAAGTGTTCATTTCTCATCAGAGAAATGAAAATTAAACCACAATGAGATTCGTGACAATGGCTTAAATTGTAAAAACCGACAATACCAAATGCTGATGAGGATATGGAGAAATCAGAATCCTCATACTCTGATGGTGGGATTGTAAAATCGATGCAACAACTTTGGAAAAGTTAGGCAATTTCCTATAAGTTTGAGCATATACTTTCTTTTTATCGTTTGATTTATTTATTTTGAGAGAGAGACAGAGGCAGAGTGGGGATCCCAAGCAGGCTCCACGTTGTCAGCGTGAGCTCGATTCGGGGCTCGAGCCCACGAACCGCAAGATCATGACCTGAGCTGAGACCAAGAGTTGGACGCTTAACCAACTGCGGTGCCCCAAGATTGAGCATATACTTAACAAATGATCCAGCAATTCCGCTAGATATTTACCCAAGGGATACAAAGACTTGTATGAAATATTCACAGCAGCATTATTCACAGTACAAAACAACCTGGAGACAACTCAAATGGCCATCAATAGATAGAGGAATCAACAAATTGTCCTACATCCATACTCCAGAGTTAAAAAAGGAGCAAACTACTGACACATACGACGACTCTAGCGAACCTCAAAAACAAACTGAACAAAGGAAGTCAGACTCTAAAGAGCACAGACCGTATGATTTCATCTAGATGAAGTTCTAGAACAGGTGAAACCAATCTCTAGCTACAGAGGCCAGACAAGTGGGTACCTGGTACGGGATGGTTAGGATGGGGCTGGCTGCAAAGGAGCACTAGGGAAGTTTTTGGGGGTGAGGTAAATACTCTGATTGGTGTCATAGTCACATGGATATATGCACTTGTCAAAATCCATTGAACTGTACATTGAAGCATGTACACTGTATTCTTTAGTAACTATACCTAAATACTGTGGGCTGAAAAAAATCTATCCTTACCTTCCCATTGCCCACAGATGTCACCATGGTGAAACTTCCAAGCTCCCCTATCAAGCGCTAGTCTCTGCCTTCATCGAGTCCCATCACTCATCACATGCTATTATGCGTCTGCCATTGTTTCCAGATCATGAGCCGCCTGAGGCCTGGGACTGACATGACCGACCACCCACGTCTTCATTACCAAAACTGGGAGAGTCCCAGGCAAATATAGGTATGTAGGGATCTCAAGGTTCTGCTTTGATGCTCTCACACAAACAGGCCCAAAGAGGTGAAGCCAGAGGCAGCGGTAGATCCAGGCCCAAATGCCAAGCTCACAGTGTCCTGCCCGGCTCTGGCCTCTGTACCATGACGTTGCGTGTTCTGGAAGGCAGATAAACAAGCCCTATTTAAGTTTTATGGAGAGTGAACACCTTCCAGAGCCCCACCTCCAGGCAGCTCCGCTCCCTGCCACCTGGCCGGCTGTTTCCCCACTCCGGGGAAGTCATCTGACCCCAAGTAGCCAACCATTTCCTTTCTCCCCTCGCCTCCCCAAGCCACTCTCAGGTGCCAGCACGGCCCGGTCTTAGTGCTGACCTTTCAGGGAGCAGTTTGGTTGGAAAGTAACTTTATATAAACAAAACAGCCTTCAGGTTTTCCAGAGGCAGGCCTGTTTTCTTCTTCAGGTCCTGGGTAGAAAAGTACCCAGTGGGAGGGAGGAGAGAGGGACGGAGGAAGTGACCCTCCCCTCCAGACCTTGGGCCTCTGTCCTCTCAGGCCTGTCCCTCGGGGACTCCTTTGCCAGAACTCGGTTCTCAGTGGGGAGAGGGGATGGGGGTTGGGGAGGCTGGGGATTTAAACAATGCCGCTGTGTCTGGCCGGGGACTGGAAGCTTGACCTGATTAGGCTCCGTGAGCCCGGGGCCGAGGGAGGGAGCGAAGGCAGTCTTGAGAAGCTGTTTTCCATTCCCACCCAACAGATTTTTCTCCCCCGTACCTCTGCCAAGGCCTCTTCTTGGGTGGAAAAAGGCTACATTGTCTCATTTCCCCAAGGTCGTGATGGTCTTTCTCCTCTCGGCCTGGACCAAAGTTTGGACCTGCCCATCCTTTCTCCCTTTTGTCTTTCCTTCCCACCAACCAGCTCCCAAACAGAGTGTCTTTCACACTCGCGGCCTCCCTCCTCAGGCCCCACCAGGGTGAAGCCGGGGCCCAGGAGTCCTGCTGGCGCCCACATGAAAGCCCTTCCTGTTGAGAACCCACATGGAACGGAAAGCTGCCCACACCCACAGCCCTGGCCCAGGGTCCCTGAGTGCAGGGCCGTGGAAACTTGGCCACGACGCTCCAGGGGAAAAAACAGCCCTGGGCCGCACAGGAGAAGAGCCTCCCTGCGGGCTGCCAGGCAGGGTCCGCCAAGGCGGACAGGAGCCGTGCCCAGGACCCCTCAGCACGCTGTTTTGCGGCACCTGCGCCTGGCAGAGGACATTCAGACTGTGGGGAATAGTGCTTGGGGCAGCACTCTGCGTTTGTTAGTGCAGGTGGAGGGCAGACAGGAGCACGCTGCAGTTTCCAATGCGTTAGCAGAAAAAGCGAAAGCTGAGAAGGCAGGGGTGAGGCCCAAAGGGATGTGAGGGGGTGTGTGTAGCTGGGGCCGAGAAGTCAGGTCTAATTCTTGAAATGGTGACAAAAGGCCACGAGGCTGGGGCTTCCTTGAGGGAAAGATCGGGTCTCTCGACCTGGGTGGGGTCACCAGGTGGCACAGCCAAGACCTTTTCCTGCGATCCAGGTGTCGCCTGAGGAGATCCGGAGGGGAGGGGTGGGGCTTGCGATGGAGCTTCCGCGTCAGAGCCAGGACCCCCGACTCCTAAAAGATCTCCTACTCTTATTCTTACAGAGAAATCTGGGAGAACATGCACCAAAATGTCAGCAACGTGATTACGCGGTGAACTTTAATTCTGGGATTGTTTATACTCGCTTGTACTTTCTAAATTTTTTCTTTCTTTTCTTTCTTTTCTTTTTTTTTTTTTTACAACGAGCAAAGGTTACTTGTGTAAAACATCTCAAGGGCAAAAAAAGAATTCTCACCAGATCACATGCTACACATAAGATGTTTAGCAGCATGAGGGGCTGGCATCTGCTAATGGATAGTATCAGCTTTAGGGGAGGAGGGGAGAAGAGGAAGAAGCAGGAGGAAAGAGAAAAAGGAGAGGAACATCTGAAACGAGGACGGAGTCAAAGGAAAACGGAAAGGAGGGAAAGGGGGAAGGGGAGAGGAAGAATGGCATGGGCATGAAGAGCGCCTGTCTTCCTGCCAGATTCCAGGGGGCTGCACGCTGGCCCCTCGGAGAGTAAGGCACTAGCAACAGCAAAAGAAACATTAGTCAGTGTTCCCTTCGCTTTCCTTAGAGTGGATAATAAAAACCCTGGCCTGGGCTGGACGAGAGGGAAACTTCCCCACCTCACTGGGGAAACAGTTAATAAAGGCATTTACAGAGCTCCTGCATGGGGTTTGTTTCTGGAACTCTCTCTCTCTCTCACACACACACACTCATCCACACTCGCACTCACACTCACACACACTCATACTCACAGCCGGAAGACACTGAGCCAACTCCCTTCAGAGCATCATTCCTGTTTTGAAATGACTACTCTTCCTGTTTCTCTCCCCAAGGAGCACCGAGGTGGAGATGAGGGAGGGGTGTCTTTGCTGCCAGCACCCCATGGGGTAATCAGACCATCCTCGGTGACATCATGTTTTCTGAGTGGATGTTTGCTTCGAAAGCTGCAAAATAATCTAAACTCCCAGCCTCAATTTCTCCCCAGAGGGCAGTGTCCTCTGAACTGGGCCAAAATAGAACTCACACCTCTGCTCATTAAGGGAGTAATTAGTAAGGGCACCAACGAACTGCCTCTCTCACACTTCCCACCCACTTCCCCCATAAAAATCCTCCTGGTCTGAGTTTCCGTGGGGGCCAAGGGCTGGGAGAATGTGTGCTAAGGGGGGTTAAGGAAGGGAGGGGAACAGGAAGCATAGGTCCAATGAGTCTGGTACAGAATGGGGAATGGCCCCCATCTGCCTTCCTCTGGGGCTAGTGTCTTTTTCTTATGGGCGCTCGGCTTAGCAGGAACCCACTGCAGGATGCTGGCAGACCCAGGCGGGAGCAACTGAAAATCAACGCTGATGGTAAAGCCCCCCCAGAGGACACTGGAAATTTAACCCCTCAGGGGCCGAGGTTAACATACTTGAGCCAGAGGCCTAGGAAAGAAAGTGCAGCTTGAAAGAGGAAGTGCCCATCATCAAACAGGGGCTCCCAGGCCTTGGAAGAGGGACCTCAATGCGGCTGCCGGCTGGGTGAATTTGAATGATTTGCTTGGCCTCTCCAAACCTCACTTTCTTCACATGAATATAGGAATCCAACCATTTCCTTGTATGTTTATTTGTTCAACAACTATTTATTGAGTGCCTACTACGTCCAAAGTGCTGTGCTAGGCACTGGGAATGCAGTAGTAATCAAATTATCGTCTCTGTTCCAAAGGAGCTTGTAGTGCTACCTTGGGGCTATATATAGGAACACCTAGTTGTTTGGGGACAAGGAACATCTTCCCCATGGTTATGGCATTTATTAAGCTGAGTTTGGCAATATGGGATGTGTTTTTGAAAAGAAAAAGGAAAGCAAAGAGCAACACGTGCAAAGGCTTGGCAGTAAAAGAAAGCATGGCTTAAGGAACAGAAATAGTTTAGAACAGCCAGATATGGAGTGTGTGTGGTAGGAAGGACATCGGGGAGGGGAGAAGCTGAAGAGGACACTGGAAGTTGGCTATGCATTCTTGGGTTTAGATTTTTATCCTAAGTCTATGCTTTAATAGAGGCTTTCAGCAGGGAAATAAAATGATCCGATTTGCATGGCTACAGGGAGAAGAACTGACTGAAGGAGAGAAATACACAAGAAGGTGAAGAGACTGTGAGAAGAAGGCTGTGGAGTGAACCAGGCAAGAGACAACAGAGCCCTGACCGCAGAGGTAAAACAAAGGCAGAGAAGAGGAAAATGCGTAAGTATGAGCGGTGAGTGAGAAGAGAAATCAGCAGAGCTTGAAGACTGACTGGAGGCTGTGGAAGAGGAGGTGTTGGTGATGGGAGAAGTAGCAGCTATTTTAGTGCTGGAAAGAAGAAATGTGCTGGTGGAGAATGACACCAGTGAGAAGAAAGCCAATCCGTGTCATAGACCCCTGGAGACACTCAGAAGGTGAAGGCACCAGGTAGGGAGGAGGGTAGAATGAGGCGTGGGAGAAAAATGAGGACACAGATTGGAAATCTGTCTACCTTCAGAATTCTAGCAGCCAGATACTTGTTTCTCAAGCAGGAGATAGCACTGATTCTTGGAAGAAAGAGACCTGAATAGCTTACGTACTTGAGGATCCAGGCACCAAATAATGAGGGTGGTATTCAGAGCTGGAAAGAATTAGTTGAAAGTCTGGCTATGGAGCAGGCAGAACTCGAGCCCCTTCCTCTTGCCCTACCTGCTAAATGACCTTTTTCCCAGGTAGGAAAATAGGATTCTTTAGAGGAACTGAATGGTGTCTAAAGAAAAGAACTTCCAGATGCTCATATTCTGGGGGGTAGTGTCTTCCAAAGAAATGGAATGAATGAAGTTTCATCCCATTCACCCTAAAGTGGTAAGCAACACAGAGCTTATAACCAATGTTTATAGTTTCTCATTCTTTTTTTTATTTTTATTTTTTTTTCAAATAGTAAGAATATTTTTATTAAAGTTAAATCAAAACTATAACTATATTACATTTCGCAAAAGGCCATTTTGTGATAAAGTCCATACACATAGTGACTTGGTTTCTTTCAAGTACTGTCTCATCTCTGGCTTGAGAATCATTTATTACTTCGAAAGCTCTTTTGCTAGTTCAGTCCTCTTCCCAGGGGACAGTATTAACAGTGGGTACATGGGTAAGGCGTCAGTAACAGCATTTGGGAGAAGACGCCCACACCCATCAGTTTCCAGTCCAGGTGGGTTAATAAGAGACACAGCTGTGGCCGTGGCTTGGGAAATTCCATCTGGTTTTCTGGGTATGGATCCGAAGGTAGTTTTAAGACATGGTACTTTTTTGGCCAGTTTTTTCCTTCCTGCTGAACCTGGAGGCTTCGTGTCATAAGTCTGGGCGGTGGATGAGCTGATTGGTGTTCTGCTTTTAGAAATTGTTCGAAGAGTCCTGGGAAAGAGTTATTGGCCACGGATTGGTGATTCGGTTTCACAGGTGTGCTGGGGATGCCTTTGGATCCAAGCCACCCCGTCACCCACCTGGTGACACTGCCTCACTCTTCATTGAACAGCTGCCCCATTTCTTCCTCTTTGATACCCAGGGTGCTTCTCATCAGCCGTAAAGCTCCATGAACTCGTGTTTCTGTGCCTGAAAATCCCAGTGAAGAGATTCTTCATGAGGACTGTATCCATCTTTCGGCGTCACTCGGTTCAATTTCTTCTGCGCATCGTCCGGTATTTCCTGCTGGACCTCATTTTGTGTTTTCAATTCTTGGATCTGGTCTTCCTTCAGATCCAAGGCAGCATTCGCTTCATTTAATTGTCCCTGTAATGACATCAATTTTCCTTCTAGGGTGTCCGCTATTTCCATCCATTCAGCTACTTCCAGCTTTAGGTTAGCTAGTGCTTGAGCATACTGCTTTTCTTGTTCCTGCGAGGCAGAAAGCTGTAATACAGTTTCATCTTTTTGTTCGGCGACCACGTGCAATTTGTCCTGCAGCGAGACGCTATCTGCAGACTGGCTGGATGGCTCGCATTGTCCATTGCATCGGAAGACAAAAGTAGCTCTTCCTCCAATACCATGGTTTTCTGAGTTTCACCACTGTGTCTTCTGTGGCTGAAGCATCGTGGTTATGAGAACCTTCTGATTCCAAAGCGTGGCCGTGTGATCTCTCCAGTTCCTGATTTAGGCGTAATTCTTGGTCACGTAGATGTTGGATCTCATTCTGGAGGGCACAGGTTTCCATTTCTTTCTGTTTCTTCGCCCATATGACTTCATCTCTTCCTGCTGGTACTCGGCTGTCTCTTCCTGGGTTGATGTCACTGCATACGAGCTGATTTAATGCCACCCCCCCCCCCCGCCTTGCCCTGTTCTTTTCCTTTCAAAAGCCGCTCCAAAGCAAGTACCTTCTCGTTCGTTGTAGCATGCTAGGATCTTCCTCTCTCTGCACCGTTAAAAGCCACATATTTGTCTCTTGTAGGGTTTGAGTTTCTGTCTCCTGTTCTCTAGATGTTTCCACTATTGTTTCATTTTCCGGTTAGAGTTCACACACGTCCATTTCAAAATTGGATATTCATTCTCTTCTTCAGATTTGTTACTGCCTGCCTCAAAAGTTCCTTTCCACCCATTTTGCTGGCGAACTTCTCGTTCAGGGAAAGCAATTCATCACTGTTTCGCTTGGAGTAGGAGCTCGTTTTCCTGAAGTAAGTTTTCTAAAACACCTCGCGTCTCCTTGAGTTGCTTGATCTCTGAATCAGGGTGTTTGTGTTGTTTTCTTTCCAGTTCGCAGGTGGCAACAGTCGAATCAATCTCTGGTTATCGTCCTGGAGAGTTCTAATTGTTGCATCTTTTTCCTGCATTGATGTTCTTAGATCTTCTACCTCTTCATGGAGCCATCGAGAAGACTCCCTCTATACATCAGATTCAATTGCCTTAAGAGAGCCTGCCAACCCTGATGATTCGGTGGAGGGCTGAACGAAATGTCGTGTTTCCCTAAAAGCAGGTCCTAGGCTTTGCAAAGCTCCCCAGTGCTAAGCTGAATGTGTGTCAGGTCTGTCTCGAAATTTTGTAGTTTGATTTCATTTCCTTCTTGATTTTGGACCAGGTCGAATGAGGTCATCTGTAATTTTAGAATTATCCCGTCACTGTTCATTAAAACCCATGGCCGAATCGTTGAAGATCTTTCTGAAGCTGGGGTGACTCCTGCTTCATATTTCGTACCATAGTCATCACGTGCTGTTCCACTCTGCCGTTATCTTAACTTGCTCTTTTAATTTGTCCCGTTTCTACAGAGGCTCCTTGAACTGATCGAGATGAACACCTCTAACCTCAGTAGCAGTGTTGCATGTTTGGGAAAATGTCAGTAAAGCCTGACACTTCTGCCTTAATGCATCCACTTCAATGTCTTTTTCTTGAATAACGTGTGATAAATGCTGAGTCGTTTCTCTAAACACATCCCGGTCCCCAGTTTCGATTCTAGTGACTAGTTTTTTATTTTCCTCTTGCAGCTTCATGAGATGCGCTTCTTTGGCAAGAATTATACCTGTCATTTTGCGATACTCTCTTTTCAGATTGCTCTTCTCCCTAGTCTTCTCCCATAAGACAGCTACCGCTTGTTCCCTTTCCAAAGCACATCTTGCAGCTGCTGCTCAAGGTTTCCCACATTCTGGTTGTAGGAAGCCAGCGATGTCCTGCTGTGGCGACCTTGTATCTCCAGATCTTTTTGCTGGATGATCTGAGTTGGTTTACCGGTCTCATCTTTGGACAGGTGATCGATGTGTTCAGTTAATCAGATGTTCTCTTTAGTTAGTAGTTTAATCTCCCAGTTCTTTTTTTGTTTTTAATGTTTTTTTTTTTATTTTTAATCTCCGTTCTTGTTCTTTTATTCCTTTTACTTATCTTTCAGTTTTGGCTTTCGATAAATCATGCTTTCCACTTCCGTGTTTCTAAATTAAGACCCTGAATCGTTCCTACTTCAAAAACACCAGAATCTCCTCTTGGAACGCGCTGGCTTTTTGCGGGCCATCTGGGTGTTCATGTGTTCTACTGTTTCTTGCAAAATCTGAATCTCCTCATCTTTCTCTGAAAGGAGCTCAGCGTGTTCAATGATAATTTGTTCAAGCTGGTATCTGCAACAGTTCATCTGCTGTTTCTGCTCTCGTAAAGAACCAAGCAGTTGCAGCCTACTCTGCTCTTGATCTTCAATGGTCTTCTGCTGCTGTTTGACTTCGTCTTCAAGATGTCTTCTTTCTACACTTAGTTGACACACCTCACGTTTCAGTGCTGTGATAGTGGCTAGTGTTTGAGGGTCAGCCACAGGCGCAGTTGGGCTCTCTTCTCTCAGGCACTCCAATTTGTGTCGCAGATATTCATTTTCTTCTCTCATGGATGCAATAATTGCTTCTTGCTCCTCCACGTTTTGCTGTAAAATATCATTTTCTTTTACGGCTTCAGCATACTTCTCTAATTCCTCCTGAAACGCTGAGCTTCCTTGAAAGCTTTCGATAGAAATGTTTTCCTCTTCAGTAAGTTGCGTTAATTCCTTCTGCTCCTCCAAAGCAGAGGACAGAATTTCCGTAGTTTCTCCATGGGCGGCATCCATCTGCTCCACACTCGTTTTGAGTTGTGGTATTTCGTCATCTTTCTCTTGACTGAGTTTCATTACAGGCTCGTGCTCTAACTGGGAGATGGACTTATCCAAGTGACATGTATTTGTCAGTTCCTCCAAAGCTTGCTCATTGTACCTTTCTGTTTCTTCCAACAGCTTCTTTTCAGCCTGCTGCCATTTTGCTTTTAATTTTCCTTTTTCTACTTTTAAAGCCCTCACAGCAGTTTTCTTTTCCAGAGAATTCTTACGCTCAGTAGTTTCTTCCAGCTGACATCTTACATCTTCAAGCGCCAAAACCAGCTTTTCGTTTTCCACCTTGAGATCCAAAGCAACTCCCTTTACGCTGTCATTCGGCTGTTCCATTTCTGACAGGTTTTGCTGCAACTTTCGAACCTCACGTTCCCCCTCTATAAGGGAGTCATCTTTCACATGGCTGTTAGAGTCCTGACTAAGCGAATGTGCTAGCTCCTTGTCCACTCCAGAAAGTTCCTTCTCCTTTTGTTTCATCTGTTCCTTAGGTTCAATGTTCTCCTTCTGGATGTTTAAATTACAGATTTGCGACTGATCTGACTGATGCAATTCAGCAGCAGCCAATTTACTTTGAACTGATTCTTCGTTTTGCACATCTAACTCTTCAGTTCTGTCCATTTGCTCATCTTCAAATGGACAAGCTCTCTCTTCATCCTTGAGATCTTGTTCTATTTTACCGTTGATGCCGTCGCCTTCATTTTGTGGTTTTGATAGCTGACCCTTCATCAAAACCATGGTGTTTGGCATATCCTCAACGACAGACTCTTCGGCTCGTCTGATTCCAGAGCCGCCCTTCTCTAACGAATTTTCCAGTTCTTTGATCCTTTGTTCATAGCCATTTACTTTTTCATGATAACTGCGACTGATTTCCGCCAGGGTCTGTTGATAGACATTCTGTAGTACTGCCACTTGGAGTTGATGGTCCTCCATTAACGTATTTTGATTCCGTTCAAGTTCCCTGATGGTAATCTGCAGTTCACAGATTTCACTTTGCTTAATGCTATTCGCTCCCCATGCTGAAGTCTGGGCAAAACGTTTCCAATGGCTGACTTCAGCCTCAAGTCTTAATACTTCATTGGACAGTCTGATTATTTCTTGTTGAGACCAAATTAGGTCAGCAAAGTCCATGTCGTCCCCCTGGAAAGCTGAAGCATGGTTGTTATCATAACCCAAGGAAGGTGACTCTGGGGTTAATTGCTGACCGACTGATTGTAGCTTCTGCAACTGATCCTTGAGCAGTAGCTGTCTCACTTTAAGAAGCCCCATGGCTGCCTCTTTCTGTTGTAGCCGATGTCGGTAGCTAGCAGTCTGCTGCTTTCTGTGCAGCTCTGATGCTTCATACTTTTCCTCCAGAACGCTACAAAGCGTTTTAAGTCTCTGATTCTCAGACTTTAAGGTTGCCTGACTCACTTCACTCTCTTTTGTGGTCGAGTCAGGTACTTCTTCCCCCTTTTCGGTTCCCTCCCTCAGCACATCTTTGGTGGAATGAGAGATGTGGTGGGTGAAGGAAGCCACGCTGCCATCCACTCGCTCCAGGGAATGGCCCAAGCCACCTAAGCAAAAGGACATCGCTGCGGGTCATAGAACCGACCTGGTCCGCTCCGCGAAAAGCGTCCAGCGCAGTCGGACGATCCCGCTAAGTGTCGCGAAGGGCGGCCTGCGCTGAGACCACAAACACGTTCGTTGATTGTTAGGTTTCCTAGGCAACGCGGGCCCCTTGTCGGCTAGGAACGGCCAGGGCGTGGCGCCTTCCGAAGGCCGGCTCTCCCAATGGCCACCGGGTCGGCGCCACTGCTGCCCACGACCTCCCCCCCATAGCCCCACCCCTCACCTCTAGTGCCCCCGTGGCTTTCCAATCCCTTCCTCATGTGCATGTGAGCGAGTGTGGGGGAAAACTCGCCTCGCCCTCGACTTTCCCCCAAAGTCGGAGCACCGTACACAGCGCTCTGCAGTTTGGTTTCCACGCAACAATTTTTTTAATTGAGATGAAATGCACACAGTGACACGCACCCACCCACCTAGGAGCGTAGAGAGAGGTCTACACCGGCCCCAGGCATGGTCCTAAAAGGGGCCTCCTGCATTTCGGGCATCTAGAGGCTCCCGGGTACCATCCCCCCCACACCGGGTCCAGCCTTCCTCTCGCATCGTCTCCTCTCCGCCCAGAGCGCCCCCGGCCAACCCTAGGGAACGGCGTGTCCCACGCCCGGGTGTGGCGGTTCCTGGCCGCCACGATCCCGAGGTCATGCAGCTGGCGCCTGGCTCTCCCGCAGGTGCTTGGCCTAGGAGGGGCGGGGAGCCGGGTCCCGCGGCTGCGCGGAAGCGCGCGACTCCGTGCACTCCACGGGGTGGGCAGGGGCGATGCGGCGGGGGCTCGGGCTGTGGGGTTCCAGCTGCGCGCCGCCTAGTTTCTCATTCTTAAATATGAACACTCAGTCTCATATATTCATAGATATGAGAGCCCATAAAACTAGAACAAGGTGCTATGATAAAGGAACAGTCATTTGACAAGAAAGAGTTCTTAGAAATTAATAGATAAAAGAAAACTTTCAATAGAAGGGTTAGAAGATAAGATTGAGGACATTTCTGGGAAAGTAGAATTATAGGAAAAAGAAATAAGAGAGAAACGATAAGAAAAATAAGGGATCAATCCAAGGGGTTCAACAACTGATTAATAGAGAATGTAGAAAAGAAGAAATTATCAAATAAATAATATAAGAAATATTCACAGAACTAAAGAGAACATGACTGGATTAAAAGAAACTGCAAAGAGCCCAGAACAAAGTACTTTAAAAGATCTAAACCTAAACATTTGATCCTAAAATTTCAGGATACCAAGCATAAAGCAGAGAACTTAAAAATCTTCCAGAGACAGACCAACAACAAAATACACACAAAGGATAAGAATGGCATTGGACTTCTCCAGAGTAAATGTATCTTAAAATTATGATATAAAATTATTTTCTATATCCAGTTAATCTATCAGCCTGGTGTGAGAGGAGAAGAGAAATGTTTTCCAAACATGCCAAGATTTAGAAAATTTAGTTCCCAGGGTGCCTGAATGGCTCAGTCGGTTAAGCATCCGACTTTGGCTCAGGTCATGATCTCGAGGTTCGTGAGTTTGAGCCCCATGTTGGGCTCTGTACTGACAGCTCGGAGCCTGGAGTCTGCTTCAGATTCTGTGTCTCCCTCTCTCTCTCCCCTTCCCCTGTATTCGTTCTCTCTCTCTCTCTCTCAAAATAAACATTAAAAAGAAAAATTGAAAAAAAAAAAAAAAGAAAATTTATTTCCCATCCACACTGCCCTAGGAAACTATAGAATAAGTGCCAGCAAAACAAAACAGTAAACACAGACAGAAGTCATAGATTCCAGGAAATGGGATTGCAACCTAGAAGTGTAGTGAAAAACAAAGTCCTAGAGGACACTCTATAGCAGAACTAGGGAATGACTTCTCCAGGCTGGAGATGTATGGAGTGCTCTGACAGGGAATTCTCTAGAAAAAAAACACAGACCTGATAATGTAAGTGATACGGTAGACTATATAATGGAGCTTCTAAAAAGAAGTATGGAAAGTTATGCAAGTAAAAAAAGAGCAATTAATAACTCCAGGAAAAAAAAATTATGCAGAAAAGAGAATCCAATCATGCTACTTGACTCTGCCACAAATAGTATTTACAAAATCTTAATGATGTAAACTCTGAGTACTGATATAAAATACAAAATAGTAATTTAACTACATTGAGAGGATGGGGAGACAACAGGTGGGAGAGATTATAAGAGAGTCAATATCATATACTATCATAACAGTAGTGTCTAAAACCGATGCTTCAAGAAAAAAAACCATTACATTCATATTATTTTTATATCGTAGAGTTAAGTAGCTAAAGAAATGGTAGAAGTGGTTGTCTAAATGGTTGGTGGGGAAAAGGCTTTGGAATGTAGGGAGAGGTTAAACAGATGGTCACTGTTTTTCATTAGACTTTTAAAACCACATTCAGATGTTTCTTTTATACAACTCTTGTGTTTAAAAACTTAAATGTAAATGAAATGGCAAAAAAGAAATGTGGGTTCTCATTCCCATTTCCGACCGTCCCCCCCTCCTTAGAGTGTGAAGAGAATCAGTCAGAAAAGGGGAGAAAGGCAAGTGCTGAAAGTATTACTCACAGTCTATCACTGTCTTCCGGTCAGAGAACACAGAGACGAAGCTGATAAAGTACCCAGCACAGAAATCTCCCCAAGAAATGTCAGTCTTCCTTCCCCCCACCCTTGAGTGAGCACTTCCCATCTATTTGATTATTTAATTAAATGACGACAGTTCAGAGAAAGGCAAAGGGTCAGGCAGGAACAGACTCCAAACAGCAGAAGGAGACCTAGTGACCATGTGGCCGAGCACATGGTTTCTAAGCTGTGTGATCGTGAGAATCACCTGATGAGATTTTGCAAGAAAGGTTTTCCCTCCTCAAGACCTGGGGTAACTTGGGCCCAGGGAGGAAGAGTAAGGGACCAGGCCAGAAAGACGCAGAGCTAGAACAAGGGCCTAGCCTCTTGCCCACAGTGTCGTAGCCTCTACACACCAATCTGGGCTTCCATGCTTCCTTGGTTTTCTCTTTAATGAAAGGTCCAGAAAGCTCCAACCATGCACTTCTTTGGATAGTGTTATTGACATTCAGCCCGGGGGCGAGGGGAAGTTCAGGGGGAATGGTGCTTCGAGTCCCATGGAATTCAGCTCAGACTCACCTGCCCACCGTTGGATTCCCCAGACGCAGAGGAGCAGTGGAGCTCCTCTGCCAGGTGGATGGCTGCTTGGCTTCCCCAAAATGCCCTTCTGTGCTCAGAAGCATGGGATGCTGGCCCAGGGCTGGAGCCAGAAAATCCAGCTGTGCCATCTGCAGGGCCAACCTAGTGCTAATGCATGGTTCCAGCCAACTCTGATTATACACCTCATCGCTTGGGCAAGATCTCACCTACTGTCCCTCCTTCCTTCCCTCCCTCCTGATCTCTCTCCCTACAACCGCTTGATGGGTTGGCCCAGGTAGCTCTACCCCAGGACACAGATGTCAGGATCCCCAGGTCAGCAAATTCAGTGGTATGTGGTTGCAGAAAATCAAAGAGAGATGTCTCTTAGGATGAATAATTAAAATTCCCTCATACTCATTTTTTCCTATATTCTTATAGGTTGGGGCCAAGAAAAATTCTTTTGAGGAGAAGGAATTGAAAATAAAAAGAATCTCGCTTTACGTTTGCATATCATTTTCTACATTCAGGCTCTTTCATATATATTATCTCAGATATTTGAGCCTCACGAGCGATTTTTATGTTTGCTGTTGGAGGCTCTATGTCCAACACCCAACACGGCCCACCTCATCTACCTCCTCTCTTGTTTCTGCTCCCTTATTGTTGGGTGGAGAGAGATGAAAGGTTTTGAAGGGGACGCCATTAACACAACATGACAGAGGGTCTCCTGCTCCCCTCAGAAGTGGCTGGAGCTAAGGAAGCCACCAGAACCAGAACAACCTAGGCGGAAATCAGTAGGTGCATTGGGTTAGCTACATTTAGAAATGTTTATTATGGGAAATTTAAGGCATAGCAAAAGTAGAGAGCGATGAACCACTATGAACTGAACAACTCATGGCCATCCTTCTTTCAACTGTATCATTGCCCCCTCCACTTCCCATCCCCACGAATGGATTGTTTCGAAGCAAATCTGTGTTGTCAGGAGATAATCAGGCAGTTTCAAACTTCCTCCAAATATTCACATAGTATTTGGTTGATAGGTCTCTTAAATCTGGTTAAATTCTAGTTTGAAACTGTATGTTCCTGCTCCCTCTTTTTCCTTGTGAACTTGATTTGCTGAAGAAATCAGGTCATTTTTCCTATAGAGTTTCCCATATTCTCAATTATGCTGGTTACATTTTTAATTTTTTTAAATAAAATATTTATTTATTTACTTTGAAAGAGAGCGAGGAGGGGAGGGGCGGTGGGGGGAGGATCCCAAGCAGGTTCCACGGCCGTCAGTGCAGACCCCAACCTGGGGCTTGAACCCACGAACCATGAGATCATAACCTGAGCTGAAACCAAGAGTCAGACACTTAACCAACTGAGCCACTTAGGTGCCCCTTAAATTAAAAAAAAATTTTTTTAATGTTTATTTTTTGAGAGAGAGACAGACAGACAGACAGAGTGCGAGCAGGGGAGGGGCAGAGAGAGAGGGAAACACAGAATGTGAGGCAGACTCCAGGCTCCGAGCTGTCAGCACAGAGCCTGACGTGGGGCTCAAACTCACAAACTGTGAGATCATGACCTGGGCTGAAGTCAGACATTTAACCGACTAAGCCACCCAGGTGCCCCTTAAATTTTTTTTAATGTTTATTTATTTTTGAGAGAGAGAGAGAAAGAGAGAACATGTGTGAGGCGGGGGAGAGGCAGAGAGAGAGGGAGACAGAGGATCTAAAGCAAGCTCTGCGCTGACAGCAGAGAGAAGCCCAATGCGGGGCTTGAACTCACAAACCACAAGATCATGACCTGAGCCAAAGTCAGACGTTTAACTGACTGAGCCCCCCAGGCACCCTTATGCTGGTCACAATTTTAAAACTTGTTCCTCCGTCCCAGGTATTTCCTATAAACCGACAGTGAGAGGTATACAAGTGAGGTGTGATATTTGAATATTTCATAGGTGATGCGGTACCATCAAGAGGTACACAACATCTGATCTTTCTGTGATTTTAGTGAACATTGATGGTCACTATCTAGTGCACCAGCTCATAAGGGCTTTGATGATTTTAGTGCTGTATAGTCATTTACAAGCTGGAATTCTTACAGACAGAAGCCTTACCCTCAAATAATGACTACTTTAAGGAAATCCTATAGGACTCTTCAATCCTATCGGATTGGTGTAAAATTCTTACAGGAAAGGCCGATGGAATTCTTTTTTCCCTTCCCTTTTTTTTGTTTTTGTTTTCCTTTCTAGTGTTCAGAATGAGTTGGTCCCCCCGCTCTATCAGTAAAGATGACCTATCAGTTCTTTTATTGTTATTTATTATTATTATTATTATGAATTCATGGGTTTTAACAATTTTAATGTGTTTAACCTACTGTACTTATTATTCTTTTTTTTTTTTTTGGAGTTTATTTATTTTTGAAAGAGAGAGAGCAGGGGAGGGGCAGAGAGAGAGAGAGAGAGAAAGAGGATCCCAAGCAGGCTGCATGCTGTCAGCACAGAGCCCGAAGCAGGTCTTGACCCCATGAACTATGAGATCATGACCTGAGCCTAAACCAGGAGCCAGATACTTACTGGGCAGAGCCGCCCAGGCACCCCAGCACTTACTATTCTTATTTGTGGCCAAATCGTCCCATCTTCGGCCTTTTCAAGCTGACTTCTGAATTTTTCCAACCCAACCTTAGCAGTTGTCGGTAGTTTCCCTGCTTTCTCAGGGACGATCAAATGTTCTTGGCTGATCTTGTATGTTTCCAATCTTGGACCTGTATTCCAATACTCTTTAAGGAATTCTGATTCTTTTTGGTGGAAAATGGTATTCAGAATTCATAATCTGGGCACAGGAGGCACCCACTGCTACTGACCGATCACTGTTTCTGATTCTCTTTAATGGACAGAGCTAGAAAATACATCTATTTTGGTGCTATCTTTTTTTAGTTTGGACAAAAATTCAAACTTAAGAAAAAGTTGCAAGTAAAGTACAAAGAAACCCCCCCCCCAAATGAGAATAAATTTCTGGCATGAATGTCCTCTAACTCCCAAATACTTTAGTTATACTGCCAACGAATAAAAACATTTTTCTCCATAAGCACAGTACAACCATCAAAATGAGGCTGTTTGGTCATGGTTTAAATGTCCTTTATAACCAAGGTCCAATATATGATCACACATTGCATTCAGCTATCATGTGTCTTTAGTCTCCTCCAGTCTAGAACAGTTCTCCATCTTTCCTTGAAAGTCATGCCCTTGACATTTTTTTTAACATTTATTTATTTTCGAGAGACATAGAGACAGAGCATGAACAGAGGAAAGGCAGAGAGAGAGAGGGAGACACAGAATCCAAAGCAGGCTCCAGACTCTGAGCTGTCAGCACAGAGCCTGATGTGGGGCTCGAACTCACAGACTGTGAGATCATGAGCCGAAGTCGGCCACTTAACCAACTGAGCCACCCAGGCGCCCCCTATTTTTATATGCTTTGTACTCTTCCTTTTTTTGGCCCCTTAATGTCTTTTTAACTTCCTGATTTTGGGGAGCTCTATATTTCCTTTGGGAACATAATAAGCCTGTCTTAATTACTTTCTGACAGAGATTGCTTTTTAGTGGCACAAAAGTTAATAGCAGTTAGATACAAGGAGGTAAATGCTAGGTGTAAGTAAAACAACTTCCCAACAAATTCCATTCTAGGTTCACCCCTGGCCTCACCCTCACCCCACACTCCCCAAATCAGCCCAAACCTCAGAAACGATAGAAAACCTTATTACATTCTTAGCAATGCCATCTGGCCAGAGATCTCAATTAATTACTTCACCTCCTCTTGCCCCACTCCTTACACCACCTTGTCACCACGTTGGGAGACAAATATACCCTTCTCTCCATCCTGACAGTTATAATCCCACCCTACCTGGTTTCGCTGCCTCCAGGCTGGTCCTGCTCTGACCCATTCTCCACAGACTTACACAGTAGGAAGGCTTTCTAACGAGGACTCAAAATCTAGAAGCCGTAAAAGAAAAGATTAATAAACTCAATTATATAAATAAAAAATTTTGCCTGGAAAATATACCTTATGCGAAGTCCAAAGGGAAATAGAAAACTGGGAAAAGAATTTGCAGTGTCATCTCCCTCGTACCAGAGGTCCTATCCATCAAGAAGTCAAGAAGGATGTGAACAAAGAAACAGAAAATGAAACACAAGTGGCCTATACGAGAATGGTGAACCTCACTTAATAAGAGAGATGGTCTCAAAGGCGGCAAATTACGGTGCACTTCCATCTTTATTATTATTTTTTTAATTTTTATTTTATTTTTGAGAGAGAGAGAGAGACAAAGCATGAGCAGGGAAGGGAGGGAGACACAGAATCCGAAGCAGGTTCCAGGCTCTGAGCGGTCAGCCCAGAGCCTAACATGGAGTATTTATCACCCAATGGTGGGATTGCCAGATCTTTTTTTTTTTTAATTGTTTATTCATTTTTGGGACAGAGAGAGGCAGAGCATGAGCAGGGAAGGGGCAGAGAGAGAGGGAGACACAGAATCCAAAGCAGGTTCCAGGCTCTGAGCTGTCAGCACAGAGCCCGATGCAGAGCTTGGACTCATGAACCGTGAGATCATGATCTGAGCCAATGTCGGATGTTTAACCAACTGGGTCACCCAGGTGCCCCAGTGTACTTCCATTTTTTTTTTTAATTTTTTAATGTTTACTTATTTTTGAGACAGAGAGAGACAGAGCATGAGTGAGGGAAGGGCAGAGAGAGAAGGAGACACAGAATGTGAAGCAGGCTCCAGGCTCTGAGCTGTCAGCACAGAGCCTGATGCAGGGCTCAAACTCACAGACCACGAGATCATGACCTGAGCCGAAGTTGGACGCTCAACCGACTGAGCCACTCAGGCGCCCCTGTACTTCCATCTTTAAACCAGTAATCCCTCTCATGAGAATTTATCCTGCAGATCATGTACAAAATAACACTAAATAGGGATATTGGTTATTCATTTCAACATTCCAACAGATTGGAACCAATCCACGTGCCTATCCAAATGGGACTGATAAGTACATCAGTAACTGTAACTGCAGTACACCTACAAAATGGAATACTATGCAGACGTTGTGTTTTAAAAAGAAATATACTAGTAAGAAATATCTCTGGGACATAGTAGTGAAAAACCAAAATGCAAGCCCATGTACATAGATATGTGGCAGACAGCGGCTAGTTGCTTTCCGAAATGTTTCCTCTTTTCTCCTGGCACACTTAAGCGACAATTCTCAGCCTCCATTGCGATAGGACTGGCTATTGACTAAGTTCTGGCCAACGGAAGATAAGCAAAAGTGATTAAATGTCGCTTGGAGGCCTGGCCCATAAAACTGTCCCATGTGCCCTTTGCCATTCTTTCTCTTCTTACGCCTACTGGCCAGAGGGACAGGATGTTACAGAGCTTTCCAAAGCCTGCATGGATGGTGGAGCTGCTAATGAAGTTCTTGAAAGTCTATACGATCTGCCAAGCAATGCCAGACCCTTGTGAGAAAAGATAAATCTTTTTTGAAATGTAGGGACTATTTGTTGTACCAGGTAGCATACACGGATTATGAATACTAATGAGCTAACAAAGTAGGTAATTCTATGCATCAACCTCGTTAGGCCATGGTCCTCGGTTATTTGATCAAATACCCGTCCAGATATTAGTGTGCAGGTATTTTCTAGATTAACATTTACATCAGTAGACTTTGAGTAAAGTAGGTTATCCTCCATAGTTCAGGCGGGCCTCATCTAATCAGTTGAAGGGCTTAAGAGCAAACACTGAAGTCCTCCAAAGAAGAAGGACTTCTGTCTCTACACTGCAGCATAGAAATCCTGCCTGAGTTTCCAGCCTACTGACTCAAAATTACAACAGCAACTCCTGGATTTCTAGCCTGCCAGACTGGCGTGCAGACTGCAGACTTGCCCGACAAACCCCACTATTGCATGAGCCATCCTCCTTCCAAAAAAAAAAAAAGAAAAGAAAAGGGATGTGTGTGTGCGCGCACATGCATGTGTGTACTGGCTAAGGTGGCCATTAATGACGAGCCACATAAAAATGGCATTAGAGCAGGTGGCGGGGGAAGCCCACTGGTGGGCCACATGCATGAAATTGAACAAATAAACACATAAATGGCGGACAATGAGACGGGTTTCTCATTGACAGAGAAAGTAGGTGTAAATATGAAAAGGGGGAAAGGAAGAATGAACCCTGCAGCATAGAGTGAAATTGAAAATGTCAGTGTGAATCCATGGGTTAACAGATGATAGATAGATGACAGATGACAGAAGACAGATAGACACATATATACATACATAGGTAGGTAGGTAGGTAGAGGTAGAGAGAGAGAGAGAGAGAGAGATGCTATACGGACACATAAAAGGGTACATGTGTATCTCCACTGAGATGGCTTAAGAGCAGGGCAGCCCAGCAGAAAAGTAGCTCTGATGTCTAAATACCACTCTCTACTAAAAGGAACCAGGAATTCATGAAAAAAATGACTGATTCCAGGGCTGGGCCAGTGGAAGTACAAGATGAGCCTGGATTCTTTTTTCTTTTTTTTTTTTTTTTGTAGAAATTAAGGAGCTCCTCAAAGAATGATGGGGATATGTAAAAGGACATGGAAACTAGCAGGAAGGGGCTCCTGCTGATCAAATCTGGAACAATTTCAGCATCAAAATAATGATATTAATAGTTTTTAATTCATTACTTAAAACAGGAAACCCACATGAACATATGTAAACAAATAAATGGGAAGAGGAGAAAACTCTTCCATATAATAAAATGCCACCTAATAAATACAAAAGAATGAGGAAGTTTTTAAAAACCACTTTACAGCCACCATAGTAATAATTAAATCAGACCAAAAAAAAATTGACGGACGTTAAAACTAGTAGGTGAGAGTGGAATAAGAAATAGAGTAATTACACAGTCTCGAAGGATCCCACACCAAGTATCTTTTTGGCACAAAGTAGGAAATATGTTGATTTCAGGGGGGGGAACCTGGGAGACACCATCTCCATTAAGTGATTAAAACTAACACCCCGAGGAATGGAACAAACCGACATGTGAAATCTAATAGCATTCAGCAAGAACACAGCATCACTTCTGTGCTAGTCCTGCCCCTCTCCCCCCAAATGCATAATCTGGGTCTAATCACAAGGAAATATTGCACAAATCCAAATTGCAGGATCTTCGACAAAGGCTGGCTTTATATTCCTAAAAAAAAAATGTCCAGGGTCTGAAATTCAAGGAGGACCTGGTCCAGAATGAAGGAGACTGGAGAGGCATGACATTTGGGTGTGACGTGTACCCTGCACTGCACTGAGGCCGGTGCTAGAATGTCCCTAGGCCAATTGGTGTGAGGTAAACGGGGGCTCTGGGTGAAGTTCTTCGTAGCATTCTTGCAACTTTTCCATAAGGCCGAAAATGCTCCAAAATAAAATAGAGATGCAGCTGTAGATACGGATACAGGCACAGATGTAGATATAAACACTAGAAGGATACAAAAAACTAATACAAGTGGCAAGCTAGGGCACTGGGGTGTGGGGGAGTGAATGGTTGGAGTAGGTACGAGGACGAGACTTCTCAATGTGTATCTTTTAATATGATGTTTATTTTATAATTCTATTTTTTAATGTTTATTTTTGAGAGAGACAGACAGCACATTAGCAGGGGAGAAGCAGAGAGAGGGGACAGAGGTTCTGAAACAGACTCTGCACTGACAGCAGAGAGCCTGATGAGGGCTCAAACTCACGAACCATGAGATCATGACCTGAGCGGAAGTCGGATGCTTAACCAACTGGGGCACCCAGGCGCCCCTAATATAATGTTTATTTCAAACCATGCAAGTCCTGATTACTAAAAAAATAAACCGATTTTAAGAGGTATGAAACACACCTCTGCCCCTGTCCTTGTTCTGCCTAAACATTATCATGCATGGCATTTAGTTCTGTCTGTCCTGTCTGTCTCAAGCAAGCTTCCTTGCTATTCTCATCTCCAGTCACACTCCCTCAACCTGCCTCCCCAGACCCCAAACCCCACTTCAAGTTCTATTACTACGATGAACATTTACGGGCACTTGCTAAGTACTCAGGTTGTGCTGGGCATTCGGCACATACCGTATCCAATCGTATGCACTTCCTTGACTATGGTCTTGGCTCCGCGACAGACCCCTTGCCAAGAATGCTCCACAACCTGGTGGGTTCTGAAGGAGCCTTTGAAACCCACCTCAAACCCAGCCGTAACTCTGGAGACTTCCCTGGCTCCCACTAGTTAATGACCCCCTCCTCTGGGCTCTCAGGCCACTTGGTCATCTGGTCCCTTGTCAGCTGTGGATGTATCTGCCTCCAGCAACTTCAGGAGTGTCTTCGGGAAAAGTTACCTACTTTCGCAGGAGTGTCTTCGGGAAAAGTCTACCTACTTCATTTGGATTGCCAAAAACGGTCCCCAAAATGCTAGACCAGCAGTGAAGACCTTTTCTTGGCAAAGAATGGATTTCAAACGAAATCGGGGGTCCTATGGCTCTTAGAACTCAACAGAACTCCCGGAGAACTCAGAAGTTTGAGGTTCTCAGTAGCTCCATTGTTTCTGAAACTTCAGCAGGATTGACGGCATAACTCTAGGCCCCGTGGGCAATGGGGGAGTATTTCTATCTCGGGAAAAGTATACAGAACGGTGGAATAATTCATTTAGGCCACAAGCGAAGCAATACGTGAGTGGAAGAGTAGCTTTTCGCCAGCTGAAGACAGAAGAACCCCGGGGTAGGGGGGCGATGCCCTACCTCTGCCCAGCCTCCATTCAGACTCATCAGAATCTCAAAACACCCAGGTGACTGTACCAAAGCAAAAACTTCAGGCCTTCTGTTCTCTCCCCTTCTGTGAAGTAACGGGTCTGTACTCTTATACCTGACTTCAGAAACACAGAAAATAATTCTTACGTTCTTCTGAAAGGGAAAGGCTACTTTCCCTGCCTCTTAAATCGATGAGGCTCAGTCCAACAGATACATCTAACAGTATTAAGACACAAATAGAAGATCATTATGTTTCAGGGGCGCCTGGGTGGCTCAGCTGGTTGAGCATTTGACTCTTGATTTTGGCTCAGGTCAGGATCCTAGGGTTGTGGGTTCAAGCCCTGTGTCCAACTCATGAGATCAAGCCTCATGTCCTGTTTCAGGCTGAGCATGGAGCCTGCTTGAGGTTCTCTCTCTCTCTCTCTCTCTCTCTCTTTCTCTGCCCCTCTGCCCTGCTCATGCTTTCTCTCTATAATAATAATAAAAAAAATTATGGGAATGCAAACTGGTGCAGCCATTCTGGGAAACAGTATAGAGAGGTTCCTCAAAAAAATTAAAAATAGAACTACACTCTGACCCAGCAATTGCACTACTAAGTATTTATCCAAGGGATACAGGTGTGCTGTTTTGAAGGGGCACATGCACTCCAGTGTTTATAGCAGCACTATCGACAAAAGCCAAAGTATGGGAAGAGCCCAAATGTCCATCAATGGATGAATGGTTAAAGAAGATGTGGTATTCACCTCACACCAGTCAGAGTGGCTAAAAATGAACAAATCAGGAAACTATAGATGCTGGCGAGGATGTGGAGAAGGAGGCACCCTCCAACACTGTTGGTGGGAATGCAAACTGGTGCAGCCACTCTGGAAAATGGTGTGGAGGTTCCTCAAAAAAATGAAAACAGAGCTACCCTATGACCCAGCAATAGCCCTGCTAGGAATCTACCCAAGAGACACAGGAATGCTGATGCATAGTAGCACGTGTACCCCAATGTTCATAGCAGCACTTTCGACAATAGCCAAATCATGGAAAGAGACCAAGTGCCCATCAACTGACGAATGGATAAAGAAGTTATGGTACTTATATACAATGGACTACTACGTGGCAATGAGAAAAAATGAAATCTGGCCATGTGTAGCAACATGGATGGAACTGGAGGGTATTATGTTAAGTGAAATAAGTCAGTCAGAAAAAGACAGATACCATATGTTTCCACGCATAGGTGGACTTTGTGAGACTCAGCAGAAACCAGGGGGAGGGCTAGAGGGGAAAGGAAAAAAAGACACAGAGAGGGAGGGAGATAAAACATAAGAGACTCTCAAAGACTAAGAAAAAACTGAGGGTAAGGGGGATGAGGGAGGGGGGAGAGGGGGTGATGGGCATTAAAAAGGGCACATGTTGGGATGAACACTGGGTGTTATATGTAAACCAATTTGAAAATAAACTATTATAAGAAAAAAAAAAGAAGATGTGGTATATACATACAATGGAGTATTATTCAGCAATCAAAAAGAATGAAATCTTACCATTTGCAACTACATGGATATAACTAGAGAGTATCATGCTAAGCGAAATTAGTCAGAGAAAGACAAATATATGACTTCACTCATATGAGGACTTTAAGATATAAAACAGATGAACGTAAGGGAAGGGAAGCAAAAATAATATAAAAACAGGGAGGGGGACAAAACATAAGACACTCTTAAATATGGAGAACAAACAGAGGGTTACAGGAGGGGTTGTGGGAAGGGGGATGGGCTAAATGGGGGAGGGGCGTTAAGGAATCTAATCTACTCCTGAAATCATTGCTGCACCATATGTAAATTAAAAAATTAATTAATTAATAAATTTAAATTTAAATTTAAATAAATAAATTATTAAATTGAAAAAAATTTAAAAAAAGATCATTATGTTTGGAATGTCATACCCTATAAAGTATTTTAATGCAAAGAGAAGCTACTGGCCCTACAAGGAGAAATGCAGGCTGTCACACTCTGGGAGACTGTCAGGATGTGGAGGTTTTGAAGACAGAGAAAGGACAGCACTCGTCATCCTCTCCACACAGGGAGTACTGTCCCGGAATGGTGAGGCCTAGGCGGTGCAATGCCGAGCCAGCCATTTTGGTTCTGGGAGTCGGTGCCCTCATCCGTTCAATGCACATACTAGCAAGGGGGTCTTAAGGATTAAGCCGTACTGTATCTGGCAGTAGGAGGCGCTTCATAAATTCCTGCTGGTGGTTGTTTTCTCCCCTGTGCCTTTTATGTTTTCGCAGTTAGAGAAGCAAACGTGGTCCTTGGCAAGTGAACGGTCTCCACTCCCCACTGCTTTTACATAGCCAGCCCTCCTTGCTTCTTTAAACTTCTGCCCCCAAAACGTCTTTGCATTTAAGAGATAAAAGGCACAGTCCTTGCTTTCTGGGAACAAATAAATGATTCCTCTTTACTCTGAGAAGGGCAACGTAGAGATAATTACGGAAAACCAAGGAACACAGAGAAATAGCAGGTCACTCGGCCTGCAAACGGTTGAGGGAGAGCAAAGCCTTCCAGGATGAGCTGGACTTGGCCAGAGAAAAGATAGGAGGGGACCAGGGCTCCTCCCCAGGCGAGCCTTACGGTTGGGGTTACGGAGATTACAGGAGACAGCGGTGCTCCAAGGCTGGGGATCAGCTGGATGAGGAAGTGCACCTAGCCGGCAAACACAAACTAAGAGGTGCTAAGCCGCCCTGGTTACGGAGGCGGAGGCGGAGGCGGGGTCTGCGGCCTCACCGGAAGTGGCGGCGGAAGAGGCCAGGTGAGGCTGCTGATTTGGAGGCAGCAGAAGCTGGGTAAAGCCACGCGCACTGCCTCAGGCCCAGACTTCCCCTTGGTTCTTCCCGTCAGCTTGAAGGTCAGGTCTTCTGAGCACCATATTTTGGGGGTGGGAGGGGTGGAGGGGACAGGCCCCTGTTTTCTCTGACTGCCATCCCAGTCCACAGGACGGCTGGCTTCCGGAGCCTGCCCGTTCGTTTCTCTCTCCGGCAGCACGGGAGCTCATTAGGAGGGAGGAGGGATGCTCTCCCAAACAGCTCCGTTAACCTCTCCAACTAGGTTGTTGCCGTTCCTTAATAAGCCACGGCAGAAAAATAGCACCTTTTTGTGACTCTTGTCTATTCTCCACGTTTGGGGCCTGCTGGGCCTGGGAGGTGGGTGGGTTTATTATCCATAAACATATCGTTTATGGTTATGTGTATGGAGCAGAAGGGGGAAGAGAGTAGGCCATCCGGTCTGTGCCCAACACTGGGTGGATCCCAGTTTTGGGGAGCCCGAAGCGGATACAATTTGGCGGGAGGTGCTTTTTAAGAAGAGGAACAGAACATTTCAAATGCAGAAATATTAGGCCTTTGTAAGTGTAACTTAGGCATCATTGGTTTCATGGTAAGCCCACCTCTGCCAAGGTGCTCACCACATCCTCCACCACCCTGTGTGGGGCTGGTGGGAGAGGTGGAGGGGGGTGGGGAGAGGCAGCAGGATGGAGAATAGGAAGAGAGTACTGGCCTGGGAGTCAGGACCTTGGTTCAGGTCCTGCCTCTGCCACTTGCCAGATGATGAAATCAGGGCACACCTCTGTCCAGCTGATCTCTAAGGTCCTTTCCAGCTTCATTCATTCATTCATTCATTCAGTCAGTCAGTCATTTAATGAGCAAGACCATTTAAATCTCATCCAAACCCCTATTACCTTGTTCATGGAAGCCCTCTCCTGCCTCACATTAAATGCAACAAAATGCATTCATATCACCCATTAGATATATAGTTGTATCTGCTGTAAAATTTAAAGTACTTTTAAACTTTTTACAAACTCACAAGTTGAACCTTTTCAAGTTCACTTTTAAAAATTTCATTCATTCAACCGATAGTTTATTGAGCTCCTAGTATGAGCCAAGCAGTGTTCTAGATGCTGGGGTACAAAGTTAACGAAATCCCTGCCCTTATGGAACTTATGTGGATCGAGCCCAACAAACAGATAGAAAAAAATGTATAGTATGGGAGATGGTGATAAATGCTGGGGAGAAAAGGAAAGCAAGGGGGAAAGGCAAAAAAAAAAATAAATAAAGCAAGAATGGGGGCATGGTTGGTTTATTGCCCATAAAGACCCCCAGGGTTTCAGTGGTTAGTTCTGGCCTTAGGCCATAAAGGATTAGTGAAATTAGCTCTGATGAGATAAAGTCAGTGAGACCGGGGTCTTGCCAGAAAAACTCAGGACCCTGCAGCTCAGCCTTGATTCAGAGATGATTCAGATGTTGTTTGGCTTTGATTAACTCAATTACTCTACAGGTGATTACGATCTCTCAGTCACCAGCGCGTATGGCTAAGTTACAAGTTTAAAACGGAATGAAACGTTGGTGAGTGCTGAATCTAAGCATAAGGATGGCATCCTAGTACTATGTTTGCGGACATTCCTTAAGTATGTATTAGATCGTGCCGGTTTCGATTTCACTTTGGAAGCCGACACGTGTTTTTAAAAGTCTCACATATTTTGTATGCCCTGGAAAGCGGGCAGGTATCGTGCCGAATAAACCGTCCTGTTAATGAACTCCCCTCCCCGCAATGGGCAGCTGTTCCTGTGGGCGTGTTCCTAGTTATATCAACTCTGGGCTTCTGCATTTATGAAAGAGAGATCATCCCGACCCCATAGGGCGGTTTTTGGCTGCAACAAGATGGCTCCTGGTCCTCACACAGCGCCTCCTGCCCCCCAACTCTTTATGCCTTCCTCTATGTTATCCACAGCAACTCTCCTTGAAAACCCACCCACCAGCTCCCCTGCTGGTCCTGCAGCTCCCCGTCATTCCTGCGAGTCTGACTCCAGAGCTGCTGTCCCAGAGGCCTGCCGTGCCAGCTTCCTCATTGTGAACTTCCATTCAGTCTCCATGCCTGTCACTCCTTCGCTCTTTTCCTTGGTCAAGGTGGCTTTCCCCTGTTCTCTGGGGACATTTGGGGAACTCACTGCCATCACTGCTTTGTTCCCTGCTGCAGCATCCAGACCATTAACCCACTGCTGTTCCCTGCTCCTCCTTTGAAGATAATGCCATCTGGTTCTGGTTCTTTCCGCCTTCAACTCTAGTGCCTCTGGCACTTAATGTGTGGGCCTGGTGTCCTGTCAGTGGTGCTCACCTGCACGGGGATGCCCCAACTGAACCTGTTTCCCTCTCTCCTGACGTCACTCTCTGTGGTCGCCAGCGGCAGGCACACCGCTTCCCAGGCCACATGTCATCCTGCTCTGGGCATCTCATCTCGGGGCCTTCCCTTTCCTACCAGAACCAAACTCACTTACCTCTCCTCAACCCCCCAGTCTCATATCCTATCCCATTTTCCCCAGTCCACACCTCCTTTTGTTCCATCTGGTTTCCTTCCTCTGGGGTCTGGAGCTCCTTAGCCCCTCAGCCCCTTCAGTGTTGCTCCCACGAATGGCCTAAAGTCACCTGAAATTTATGCCTTAGCTGGTGCACCCTCAGCCCCAGACTGTCCTGTCTTCTTTCTCCTCTCCTGCTCCTTGGCTGGGAGTTGGCTGGTAGAGAGAGTTATCATTCCATGTTCAATGGACCGACTACAAAATCATCCTAACCCTACCATTTCCTTTTGGCGATCCGATTCATTTCTCATGAAAGCATGCTTTCATTACTCCAGGGACTGTCTCGACCTTGCCCCTTCACTCTCAAATTCTTAATCCTCCTCCTCTTGCCAATTTCTGAAAATTACTTCATCTGCCATTTTCTGGAAGCCAGTCATTAAGAGCTTTGTCCTCTTCTCTGTGCTAAAAATGCCTTCCTTGTCCCAGTAGGTAAGCTCTTGTCCCCTTCAAGTCATAACCGCCTGGCCCAGACGAAGGACATTCCAGATACTGAAAACTTGTGAAGAAAGGTCATGCAAGATTATCTGTGAACTCATGGAAGGCAAGAGATTGGCAAGTGTAGTTCTGCTTTTCTGAAGGTCAAAGGTGATTTCCTACCACGTTAGGCTTGGTGAGCTTGTCACCCCGTCTCAGGCAGAGTTATGGAAGGGCTGCTTTATGTGATTTAGAAAATGGTACAGCAATTATTAGGAGCCAATATAAGTTCTCTAAGTCTCATTTTGGCAAGGTTGCTGAAGTGGTAAATCAGGAAAAAGCCATGAATCCATTTGATCTGGATTTCAAGGAAGGTGTTTTCTGACAACCCTGTGAGCAAGTAGAAAAATATGGTCCTCATTAAAGTAAAATTAAGAGGATTAGTTACTGGGAGAGTGTGCCCCCAAAAGTGTTGAGTAATCGATTAATCTCAATCAGAAAGGATGGTTCTAGAAGTTTGCTGAAGGGACTACCCTGAGACCTTCCCATTCAGTGTTTTCTCACATTTTTTGGATTGTAACAAAGAAGGAATGTTTACAAATATGTAGACAATATTTGTAAAGGGGATTATTTTGAGTGAATCATTAAAGCCAGAATTAACTCAGTGGACTCTAACAAGATATCTTTGAGAGGGAAAATTCATTAAACACACAATATTAAGTGAAAGAGGCAAATGATAGGAAAAAATTACAACAAAATTCCATTTATATAAAGTTCAAAACAGGCAGAACTAAACAGTGTATTGTTTTGTTAGGCGAAAGTAGGGATAAAGGCCATGAAGGAAAGTAAGGGAATGGTTATCACAAAAGTCAGGGGAGTGGGGAGGGAAGGAGCGGCCATGATGGGGGGCGGGCACAAAGTGGGCAGGGGTGTGGTGGGGGCTGTTCCATTTCTTAGCTTAGGTGATGAAACACAGGTATTTATATTATCGTTCTTTTTCAAAATGATTGTATCTTTCCATGCACTCTTTTGGGTGATTGTGACATTTTACAGCAAAAAGAAAAATCGATCGATCTATCGATCCATCCATCCATCTAAAGTCCTCTGATCCAAAGAAACTCCCCAAGGTCCCAGCAGTCTAATCACTGTGATGTGTGGAAAAGACACCATCAGTCAGAGTCAGGTAATGTAGGCTACACGTGGAGAAGAATGGGCTCTCCCCTGCTCTGTGCAGGCTGCTGGGGTCATGGCCAGTGAGTGTGAACGGTTGGGGAGCTGCTGTTTACCGGGGAGTTAGGCAAATGGGGGGGAGAGGCACTTGACCCGTGTCGTGTGAGGGGCCGTCTTCTGTCTTCACATGCTTGCTTTTTCTGCTACTGGGATGTTTAGAGGCAGTCATGGGTGGCAATTGACATTGGTCCAGCCTTCCGAGGCTGTTCATGGATGATGACTTCGACTTGGCCTGTGTGGCTCCAGGAGGCAAAATGATGGGTCGAAGTCCCTGTGGGACTGACTTTGACTCCATAAAGTAACTTTCTAATAACAAATGGCTTTAGAAAGTACCGAGCTTCCTGCCTCTGGACGCATTGTCACTGACACTGAAGGAGTTCTGTTACAGGATGTTGTGAAGGGCACAGAAGAGTGCGATCAGCTCAGGTGACCTCTGATCTCTAAACTCTACGGGCTTTGTTTCTTCAAAGTCCATGATTCTATGAAACCTGTGCATTAATGCCCGTGAGGGAAAGCTAGAAGCTGAATCTGAAACAAAAGAAATCTGTTGTTAAATATAAGCATTCTGTTTGAACAGTCATTTTCCTTTTCAATCAATACATGCTCTTGGTTTAAAGGGGTCAGGCACCTTCTATCCCGCATTTCTAAGATTTCAATGGCCAATAGCTTTGAGACCCACCCCCTCCTCCCCTTACCAAAGCCTAGCTTTTCCAGATATGCTTCAGATTCTTGGCGCTGGAGGGATATCTGAGGTCCTGTATTCTACCTCCCATCCAAATGCAAGAATACAATATGGACTCACAGTTGGCAGCCGGAACCACGACTGGACAGAAACTGAGACCCGTGCTATTCTCTCCTGCCACCTGCTGGCCCTTCCCCTCAGGTCTTGTTTCTCCAGGACACTGATGGTGTCCACCCAGGAGAGTTCATTTCCAGGAGGCCTCTGCCACCCAGATGACCTAGGGGGGAAGGAGGGCCAAGGGACCCTGACTGTAAGGGGAAAGCTTGGATGACTTCCAGTGTTTCTTTTTTTTTTTTTTTTAATGTTTATTTATTTTTGAGAGAGACAGAGTGTGAGCAGGGGAGGGGCAGAGAGAGGGAGACACAGAATCTGAAGCAGGCTCCAGTCTCCAAGCTGTCAGCACAGAGCCCGACGCGGGGCTCGAATCCACAGACCGTTAGTTCATGACCTGAGCTGAAGTCGGAGGCTTAACCGACTGAGCCACCTAGGTGCCCCCAGTATTTCTTAATCTAGGAAAATCGTAACTTCACAGAGGACAGTGACTAAAAAAGACCTTAGAATTCATTCTAATCCAGAGCCCTCCAGTATAGTCCACAGGTAGCCCTGGTTTGGCCCAGTGGTCATGAATAATTTTGAGCTCACATCTACCAATTTGACTTAAAAATCAGATACTGTTTATTGGGTATGCGTGAATTCGTAAAGCTGAGAGCAGTAAGTAGGTGAGTAAACTCACATTCCGGTTGTGAAACACACCAATAGTGAGATTACAACAGTCACAAAAGACCTCTACACAAACCCCCTTGGCCTTTGTCTAGCCTCTGCCCTGCTTCGAGAGGAGCGGCTGCTGGGGAAGACAGGAGCATCAGGGCATCCGGGGAGAGCTAGAATAGGCAGTGACCAGGACCTGAACTAGCAGGTGGGTTGAAATTTTGAATTATATTTGTGATTAAAGTTTTGACTTAAGTGATCAAAATCTTAATATCTAAAAGGAAGTTGTAATTTATTTATTTGTTTAAAAAAATTTCTTTTTAACATTCATTTTTGAGAGACATAAAGACAGAGCTTGAGCAGGGGAAGGGCAGAGAGAGAGGGAGACACAGAATCTGAAGCAGGCTCCAGGCTCTGATGAGCTGTCAGCACAGAGCTCGAACTCACAGACTGTGAGATCATGACCTGAGCTGAAGTTGGCCGCTTAACCGACTGAGCCACCCAGGCGCCCCAGGAAGTTGTAATTTAAAAAACGGAACTGTTCCATTGGGGGAAGTTGATCAGAAAGACCTGGAATCTGATCTATTGCTACAAGGTACCATCGAAGGGTGGGCAAGAGAATCCAGAGTACTAAAGAAAAGCCTAGAAGAAAACAGTCATTTTTTTTCTGTCCTATCAACTGCAGGACCTCTGATGAATTGGTTAATAAAAACTTATTTCCCCATCGTGATTGTCGGCCAGAGCTGAGCAGCAGCTGCCCCCCTTTAGAAGCTCATACGGCAGGGGGTGTATGCACTTGCCTGCCTCACCTGCCCTCATTCCCTTTACCTCCCTGATCCCCGCAGCACTGGAACTTACCCTGCTCTAGTCCTATTCCCCATTTTCCGGTGGGCAAAGGGAAGCCCAGAGGGAACTGACTTGTGCTAAGTCACATAGAAAAGGGGCTGAGTTTTATCCTAAAGTCCAAACTCCTAAAGATAGAGCCTAGGCATGGAAATGGCGTCCGGCTCCCTTTCCATTTTACTTGTGTAAATCCTCACCCTTCTATGCCCTTTTAAACCTAATTAATAAAATTGAAAACATTTTAATTTAATTTTTAATTTAATTTTTTTGAAAACACTTTAAACATTCTTCACTAGATCTTTTTTCCCATCCTTTGTGTCACAGGAGGAAAAAGCACCGGACGTTGGGCAGCTGAGGTAGTAGGCGGCAAGGACATCTTGAGTTGCTTGCGGCCAGCCCTGTCCCCATCCCCTCCTCTCCCACTCTCAAGCACAAACCGAGATGAGAGCAAGAAGCCTTCTTCCCTCCCTTGTGTTCGTTCTCCACGCAGCTCAGAGTCAACTGGAACACAGGAATTCACTGAGGGACAGCCTGTCCTTTAACTCAGGGTCCAAGCAGAGGTGGTTCTGTGGGTGGGGACACCAAGGCACTCCTGATCCTCCTGTTCCTCTCCATTTCTCTCACTGCCTTCCCCGAGCACCAGCAGCCAGCCACTATGTCTGGGAAGTGGCTAGGCTTTTTCTTTTGGCTTAGATAGCCCAGGGGGCAAAGGCAGAAAGAAGCCCCTCTCCCTTTCCTCCTCAGTTGAGCCGCTGCTACATCCAGGCCAGCGAGTGGGCAGAAATCCCCCAGCTAACGCGGAGTCCAGATGGGGAAATTCTACCTTTGATAAAAAACTGGTATTACTGGTTTCCTCCCAGAAGGAGAACCGGGAACACTTGTCCCTCTGTACCCTTTTCTTCTTTTAAGTAGACTTTATTTTTTTAGAACAGTTTTACGTTCGCTGCGCAATTGAGCAGAAGATACAGAGATTTCCCATTTACCACCTACCCCCACACATACACACACAGCCTCTCATTATCAACATGCCCACCAGAGGGGTACGCTTGTTACCACTGAGGAACATCCACTGACCCGCCATAATCACCCAGAGTCCATTTCACCTTAGGGTTCCTTCTTGGTGTACATCCTGTGGGTTCGGGCATATGTATACTGACATGTATTCACCATTGTAGGATCACACAGAGTAGCTCCATTGCCCTAAAAATCTGTGCCTTCTGCCCTTTTATACCTAATTAATATCATTGAAAACATTTTATTTTTATTTATTTTTTGAAAACATTTTCAACATTCTTCCCAGTTCAGAATCCCAGGAGATCCTGGGGGATGGGGGCTCCTCCAGGGGAGCTCACTCACAGAGCTTTCAGGGAAGAGTGGGCAAGCTGAAGTGAGGGAGGGTTTGTTTCCAGCATTTTATCTTTAATCCCGGATACATGAGCAGTTGTCTGAATAGAAGGGAGGGAGAAAACAAGTCCACGTAATCAATGTATTGTTCTGTTCACCAAGGTTTTTACTATGTTACAAATCTCCAATTGCTAACTGGTTTTAAACATGGCGGGTAACGCTTTTCACCATGGCAGAAGAGGCACAAAGCAGGACTTCACTTTGGGGTGAGGGGCAGGAACAGGGATGGCCTTCTCCCTTCTTGTTGAAAAAGGAAACATTTTCTAACCACATGCCCCCATAAAGGTCTTCTCTGTGACCAAAATTAAGCTTTGTCTATTTGAGACCTTCCACCGCCTTCCAAAGACTCTTTTGTCTTTTCCACATGAAACGTTTTGATAACATCCTAGTAAAGGTCAGGGAGAAAGAATTTCACAGTTTCTAAGCAGGTAGCTATAATTTCAGCTCCTCCTATAGCAAAGGAGGTGGGAAGACCAAGTTGACCCCAGGAAAAGGCAGGGGCAGGGTGGTGGGTGTGGCCAATAAAATTTACTACCTGCCAGGAGCTCTGGAAGCACCTTGAGGGAGACGGGGAGATGACGGTAGGTGGGGGTTGCCTTCACATCCAACATTCACGCCTCTGGACAGCAACTGTGGGAGGTCTCATGCCCGTTTGCAGATGAGGAAATGAAGGCTCTCAGAGGTGACGCGGATAGACCAGCACACAGCAAAGGCAAAGAGCAGGGCACACACAAGTTTCACGCGAGGCTCGGAGCAGGACTGGCAGCACAGAGGTCCCCGTGGTGACGTTTTCGTACAATGTATGGTGGCTGGCTGAAGACGGGCTGGTTGTCATTCTCATTGATGAGGGTGATCTTCACCTTGGCATAGCCCACATGGTCGGGCACACTTTCATTGGCCAAGAGGTCAAAGTTGTAGTGGTCCAAAGTCTCAGAGTCGAGGAGGATGGCCACCCAAATGCGAATGTCTGCTTTCCCGTGGACAGAGGTGGGGGAGATGATGAAGTGCTGGGAATCGTTCCCCACCAGGTAGACACCTTGAACCTGCCGATCAGGCCCAGGTTCCATTACTCTGTATGATCCTCTTCCCATGGGCCAGACAGCAGAGATGAAAGAACACTGGAGCTTGGAGCCCCCTCCAGAGGAAATGGGGTTCAGAGAGGTTGAGTCTGCTGTTCAGTGTTGGATAGGATGTTGGAGGCAGTGAGGATAAAAGCCCAGGCCCAGCTCCCAGTCCGGGGTGTCTTCTAGGTCGAGGGAAGTAGGGTCAGGGCATCCCCCGGTTGCAGCTCTAGTGCAATGAGTTAACGGAATGGAGTTAACACTGAGCACTCCAGGGCGAGTCTGAGTGAACACCAGCAGGTGAGGCCAAGCAGGGAAGGCTGCCCAGACAAGGGGAGTTTTGAACTAGTTTAGGAATAAAGGGAAAATGGGCTGGACTCTTAGAGCAATTCTACTTTTGAAAGAAGTTATGCAAGCCTCGCTGATACTGAGTACATTAACTACAAAATTAAGAAGTCAGAGTTTTGAAGTGATAGAACAAAGCCAAGGGCTTCACAGCAGAAGAGAATTCTGGCAAGGCCGAGCTGGATAAAGGGCACTGCCTCTAACAGTATCTTTCTGTTCACCTTTTTTCAGTCTGTAATTTTGACCTGTTGACCCTGGATTTGGCCAAGAAGCTAAAAGGCTCAAGAATAACAGACCAGCCTTTAACACCTGAAAGATCCTATTCTCATAAGCATATCCCAGAAATCTTAAGCAAATGTTAGCCTCCTCTATGCAGGACAAACTGCTGAGGCAGAAACCAAAACACCAGCAGGAGTGCAGGCCGCGACGGGCTCATCTAGGCAGGATGTGAAATGTCAGGCTATTAGGCTTATATTTTTACTGCAGTGGTTACAGGATGGGGTTGACATGGGAAAGAAAACGCATACTGACTTGGGAGAGTTCCTCCCCCCACTCCCAGCCTTAAATACTGACACCCACTCACCAGGTTTGGGAACCAGTAAAAGCTACATGAAATTTCAAGGGTGAGCCTTCATTTCTCCTGGCCTCCATTTCTTGGCTATCAACAAAGGCAGAAAATGCCAGGTCAGTGCTACTTGGTACACGCCAGCAGCAGGGAGGTTTCTTATTTCACCTGGCCATGGGGCAGAACTACAGTCACAGCCATGAAGGTGGAAAGTTCCTCAAGTAATTGATACCATGAAATCATAAAGACATAATAAAGCAATCAATATGAGGCAGGAAAACAGAGGGCAGTATATTCTAATGATCAACCATGGTTAACACACGGTGTCAGGTAAGCATTTGTATTTTCAGTGTACTCTCGAGTCCACCAAGTATGTGCGTTGATCTCGACATTTTTTTTGTATGAAAATTCTGGTTTCATCCTATCTTTCCCATATAGGTTAATTTACTCAAAAACTTAAACCCCTTGGGGTGCCTGAGTGGCTCAATCAGTTAAATGTCCGACTTTGGCTTAGGTCATGATCTCATGGTTCTATGAGTTCGAGCCCTGCATTGGGCTCTGTGCCAATGACTCAGAACCTGGGGCCTGCTTCAGATTCCGTGTCTCCCTCTCTCTCTCTCTGCCCCTTCCCTGCTCATGCTCTGTCTCTCTCTCAAAAATAAACTTAAAAAAAAAAAAAAACCTTAAACCCCAGAATTCACATAGTTAAGGAGGTTAAAACCAAATGCATGTAGGTATTGCCCCGACTAGTGAGAAATAGAACTCAAATGTCTTCTGATAATCATTTAAGAATTCAAATATGCTTTTGCAGCTGGGAGAGAAACTTGAATGTGTCTGTGGCTCCCTCTACCCCAACACCTGCCTGCAAATGCACTCAGTTACAGAATGAGCACTACCACCGAAGGGTCGAAGCTGCCAACAACGCTGATCCAGAACCACTATATTCCTCAAGGATACCATTCCAGCAAGTCTTCACATTTGTAGCCTCAGCCTCGTAAAATCTCAGCTGACCCCTAGGAATTGTGGGACGCGGGGTGTCGAGCTGTAAACTTCAAATACCAGTGCTCAAATATCATGGCCCTGGAGCTCCAGGATTTTGCCTTCTCTTCCCGGAATCTCTTCCTGGATTCCTGGGCAATCTTCCCTTCGCCCTAATTTGTTCTTTTCTTCCCACTAAGGAGCAAAACTGACTGTTTGAAGGGCATCATTTCAGGCAGCCAAGAACCTCGTCGTTCCTACTCGCCTAAAATAAGTATGCACATCCCATCAGGGAGACTGAGGCTTGGAGGAGCAAAGTGAAAAGTAAAATCCCACACACACTTGGTTCTACTCAAACTATAAGCTTTTATTGTATCTTACATATCATTCATCTGGGACATGCTGAATATGCGGCTGGCATCTCGTTCGTGAAAGGATACAGTGCACATAAAGTCTCGTGCCCCGTGCCGGGCCCAGGTGTGCCGAACAGAGGAGAGCTGTCACCAAGTGAAACTCAAATATGAGCCTGCTTGGGCACCGGCAGTGGCTTCCTCATTTCTGAGCCGTCACACTTGCTGGAGTTACATGGGTCAAGACTTGACAGTCAGCTTGGAATTTAAGTTTCTTATTTTACACTTCTGATTATATTAAGTTATAGATGGTTTCATAGTCTACTTTAAAATTAAAAGGTTGCCCAATGACGTTACTGTGCTCATTTTGAGTATGGGATTTGTTACCCACCATGCTGCACTTCCGATCAGAGAAAGAGCAGACTGGCATCGCAGCTTAGGAAGAACCAGAAAAGTGTTCCCCTCTTGGATGCAAAGGTGGGAGGGAGAGCGCTGGCTCCGAGCTGGAGGTTCAAGCTGAATTCTCTCTATTCCTGCTCTGCATATGCCTGACGCCTTCCTTCCCGAGCAGGGAAACCTTGGCATTGAACAGTTAAAAGGCTCACCCAAATCTGTGCTTCGAGAAAGAGTTATAAACGATACAACAAAATAAACGAGAGTTACTGATGGGGTTTAACTAACACTTCTTGCCTAGTCTGCTAATGTCAGAACCTTCCATGCTTCGGGAAGCTTCGAGAATATGTGTTCCAGCACAGGACCTGTGACAGAGCTCCCTTGCCCAAAGATCGTGGTCCCAGGTCAACAAAGGTGGATAAGAAACAGACTCTTTAGCTGTAAGAATAAAACAGAGTTTGTGAAGTAAATTCAATAATGTGAACCTCACCCACACACAGGTGAGTGGGGAAATGAGGCAGTTAATAAGAGAGCCCTCAGGAGGTACAGCCCTCAGGATTTGATCAAGGGCACAGCTCACAAAAAGAATGATTGGGAATTTTCCTATAGGAAGTTTAGGAAACATGCCAATAGCAAGAAATGAGATGGCTTCAGTGCCAACAGTTTGACCCGTCGGCATTGAACCAGCGTCCTCAAGAGAAAATGTCTTTGTTTTTTTTTCTGGGATCCTGGGTGCTGGAGAAAAGATTGCCCAGCACACACACATCGGGGAAATCAGCACAGAGCAGCTTGAGCAGCTCAAGAGCTAGGAATCTAACTCAGAGAATTCTGAGGCCTTGACGCTGTAAACCAGGGTGAGGGGAGAATTAGGACACGTTTAAAATGTGGACCCCAGGACCTCTCACACTGCACTAAAAATAGAGGTCGGCTTCAAAACTCCTACCTGTTGTGATGTGGGGTACGGAGGAGTCCTTCGGAAGCGGCGGCAGGGTGAGGTGATGCAGGCGGTGCTAGAGACAAGATCTCCCCCTTTGAGGTGTTTGCCGCAGCGTGAAAGACATGCCTACATGCCGGGCAGGGGGGCCAGCTCACCGACCAGCTGGCACTCAATCCAGAGAGCGTTTGGGAAAGGTCATCCGCTTTGGCCCAGTGGGCGTCTGGTGGGGGTGGGGGTAGGGGACGCATGTGACAGTGGAGGAGGAAGACACCTCTCTAGAACCTGCCACGTTGGGTCTCGGGTGGCTGAGGGTATTTTTAAGAGCCAGGTGATCCCCCAAACCAGCCTGGGGATGGGGATAATAAGCAGATTCTAAGAATTCATATATCAATGTCCTTCCAAATAAAAAATGATTCTTTATTATTACATTTTCAAAATCACAGAATCCCAGGCTGAATATTATTACACACACACGCGCACACACATACAGACACACACAAGATCACTAATTTCTGGAGTCATCTCTCATACCCCCTCTCGAAATCTGGCTGAGCTGTGCCTCAGGGAAATTTTCCAGTTCAACTCCACACACCAGTTTGGGATAAATAGAACACTGAAGTCTTTTGGTTTTACCCATAGTTCCAAAGTGCTGTTGCAGGTAGAGTATTTGTTGGAGATCATTTCTGCTGGGTTAGAATACAGTGAAGAATAAAAAAGGTAGCGTGTAGCGCTCTGGGTGTGGTTAAAACGTGAATCTGTATGCCTCCTGACCTGCGGATTTGTTCTCTTCCCCTTTCATGGTTTTGTTTTATCTCTTTCTACAGGGACTGCAATAAAAATATATCTTCTATTTGGAATCACACTGGAGAGGAGGTGGTTCAGATGAGTAGTCTTATTGCATATGAAGTTACTGGGTCTAAAATTGAGAAATCTGAACTCTGGGGTTACAACTCAAAATAAATATTATTTCAAGGTAAATAAATTTACTTAGCTGGCTTGTGAAATGCTTAATTTTTTTTTTTTCTAAAATCACAACCGCAATGTGGACTTCTGTTTTAGATTTTAGGCTGCATCCCAAGACAAAAATCAGGTAGCCTACATCTTTGAAAGGACTCAGAGCGTGCCTTCCTGTTTCTCCCCTCAGTGCTGAGATGGCTCCAGAGCCCGGAAGTTGTCATGCACGTGGTTACTTGGTGCTCAGGTAAAACACTGCCACACGCCCAACCTTGATGAACACTGACTATTTCTCTAAGCACGATGGTACAAAGGGGGAGGTCCTCACTCAGAGAAAGGATGTAGAAGTCAGGACAAGCTGAGAGCTGAGGACAACTCCGCTAAGAGACTCCGATGACACAATGGAACGGGAATATGGAAGCCAGCAACCTTCTGAAAATATCACCATCACCATCAAAACCCATAAGCTTTTTTTTGAGTCAGAAAATCAAGGCTGAAGGGAACATTCGCATATATTGCTCACTAATACATTCTTCTTAACAGAAGTGAAGCTATTTTGAGAGTATGAAAGGCTTTTCAAGACATCTGTTTTCAGGGACAGAGCACAGTAACAAATACTTTTCAGAGCTGGGTCGTTCTAAAGTCTATCCCAAGAACAAGGGCAGCCAACTTTCATGAGGTACTAAGACATGTTCCGGCAAAAATATTTTCACTTTCCTAAAGTTATGTGCTATTTTCAAGTCCAAATATATTATAAATATCTGATCCTTTTCTGTTGGCAAAAAAGGAAACACTTTTTTTCTAAACTCCAAAGTTGGTAACATTTGTGTAGAACGAAGGTAGAATTTTACTCGTTTTTTTTATAATTCAGAACACAGATGAAATCAAAACGTCTGCAACTGTCCCTAAATTCGCATCTTTAAAAAGTCCTCTCCTCCATTCACATGAATTCATCTGAATCATTGCCGTCCTGTAGGAAACAGAAAAGGGACACCGTGAGAGCCTTCAAAATAAATAACTCCATTTAAAAAATGTACACAATTAGTCTTAAGTAACAAGCTTTCTCATGTATAACTGTAGCGTTAAGAAAGTAAAAAGTAAAATCATTAAATTCACTCACGAATTCTCTATCTGAAAGTGGGAGTTGTTTAAAATAGCTGGATTCTCTAAGGTGTCATTACATGGCCTCAATTACATAGTGACAAATGACTAGTGGTTTCCAAATTATGAAGTAAGGCTCACCTGACCTAGTACAGGACAAAACAAGTGTGACAGGAAGAAAACGTGATTGCTCGTTCAACAAATGCACCAAAATATGAATGCAAAGAGACCCTGCCTCATATCCTTCTGCCAATGATGCTGCCGATATGCAAACATCTTTTTGGTCTAAATTCCATTATTTTGAGCCTCGAGGTTGTCACAAGATGGTTTTTTTTTTGTTTTCTGTTTATAATAGGAAAAGTGATTAGGAAGTCAGAGGCTAGGTATCAAGTTAGTTAGCCTGCCAAGTTATTGATTAAAAACCTGACCTGATGGTATGTAGTATAAAGACCCTGGTTTTATTGTGTGGCTTATAAACGAGTCCTGAAGGCCAAGTTCAAAAGTAGAGCGCCAGGCTCCTTTTTGAGCTACAGCACACCCTGAGAACACTGCTCCGGATGCCAGCATTCACTAATACTGAAGATTGGGACATTTGCTTCAAAATGTCTCAACCTGAACATATCAATCATTGCCGCTTCTCTTTCCCGCTGCTTGATCCCCGAGCTGTTAGATGAGGGGAGACGGCTCAGGCTGGCAGGTGTATGTGTTTTTCATCTTCTTAATAGGTCTTATTAAAGATAGGGAAGGAAAGAGGAGATACAGGTTTGATCTCCAGTTTCATTCAGTAGTTTTCTCTGTGCTTCTCTTCAATCAGCACAATGCACTCAAGGGACAGTAAAAATGTCTTAGACAACTGTACCAAGAGCAAACTAATGTTGGTATTCTATGCCAGATCCAGAATTGTGACTGCCCTAGAGTCCGACGCTGAAATCCCAGCATTACAGATGTGCAGAGAGTCACCATCTATCTCGAAGGTCAGCATTAAATCTGGAACACTGAGGAGGAAAAACGCTCTAAGATAACCTGGGTTGGTGACAGTGAAAGTTTGTCACTCTATAAAGAGTCAGATCTGCAGAGTTCCTACGTGTCCACGGATCTGTATTTGGGGATTTCGGTAACTTTTATATATACATCTGAGATCCAAGAATTTGGACAATTTTTATATTTAAGATTCCCCTTTAAGAGTCAATACATTTTTCCTTTTTTTAAGTTTATTTATTTTGAAAGAGAGAGTGAGCATGTGAGCAAAGTGTGAGTCGGGGAGGGGGGCAGAGAGAGACTCCCTAGCAGGCCCTATGCTGCCAGCTGCCAGCGCAGAACCCAACTTGGGGCTCGATCTCACAAACCATGATCATGACCTAAGCTAAAATCAAAAGTCAGACACTTAACCAATAAGCCACCCACACACCCCAATATGTTTTTCGAAATAGGAAAATAGGTATCCTGTCATCCACCTAAAAGGCAATATGAAAATAAAACTGAATTGAAAGTAACTGTTTACTGACACCAAATTTAGTAAGGTTAGGAAGAAATTACAGATTGAAAAGGATGATTCTAAATAGAACAAAAGCTCAAAATTAAAACCAACTTCAGAGTAGAAGACTAACAGTTTTCCTGACGAATTTATATAAGCCAAGTTAAAAATCAAGTCTTATCTGGGGCGCCAGGTGGCTCAGTCGGCTAAGTGTCCAGCTCTTGATTTCAGCTCAGGTCATGATCCCAGAGTTGTGAGATCAAACCCAGCGATGGGCTCTGCACTGAGCGTGGTTCTTGCTTAAGATTCTCTCTTCCTCTCTCCCTCTTCCTCTGCCCTCTCCCCAGCTCATGCTCTCTCTCAAAAAAAGAAAAAAAATCAAGTCCTATCTTATATAAACACTAGACTTTAACTGAAAATCAACTGAGCATGCAGCCAAATTAGATCATAAAAGGTCTGTATCCCCTTAACAGCAGAAAGTTACAAGGAGAACTAAAACCTATTCTTTTGAAGTATGGGGGAAAGCCGTAAGAGTCCTTCCACTGCAAGAGATTTATCCCATGCAAAACTTCCTTGAAAATGTGAATCTGACTGAAACCTGGAGCTCAGGGACAAAGGGACAAACAACAGAGGGAAGGGAAAGGTAGAAGAGTTCGTGATCCTTTGGTCTACAAATCCGACTTGCTAATCCTGGAACTTTTAACATCTGTCACTAATCAGACCACATGTGTGTGTATATATATGTAGATGTATATTTGTGTGTGTGTGTGTGTGTGTGTGTGTATTAATTCCAGGACACTCAAGGTTTAAAAATCCACGATGATGGAAATGAAAATGCCTAAGGTCATACATGACATTATATAGGTGCCAGACTTCTGCTAGAGTAGCCTTCAAGTAAGAGAACATTTTGATAAGCAACAATAACCAAAAAACAAAGACATTAGATTTAGGGTTATGTTCAAGACTTCTGTTGGACGATTAAGCTGTTTTAAGAGTTCCAAGAAATCTAAGAGTAGTTTCCAGAAGGGATTAAATACATCTCATCATCATTAATCCTGATACTGTGTGGGAAAAGAGCAATTGAGGACTCTATCAGTAAAAAGTAACAACGACTGGGGCTGGGGCGCCTGGGTGGCTCCGTTGGTTAAGTGTCCGACTCCTGATTTTGGCTCAGGTCCTGATCTCACGAACCTGAGATAGAGCCCCACATCAGGCTCTGTGCTGGTGCATGGAGCCTGCTTAAGATTCTCTCTCCCTCTCCTTCTCTCCCTCCCCCACTCACGCGGTCTCTCTCTCAAAAAATAATAAAAAATAAAACGACCATTTATACTTATAGACTAAGGAAGAACTTTCACATATGTGTCCTCGTTTAAATTTTAGTGTAGACCCATGAAGTAACAGGTCTCTTCCGCTGCTGATGAAATCTCCCCTCAGAGAGGTTAAATCACTTTATTAGGCTTATCCAATTAGTAAATGACAGTTTAAGGCTCTAAACTTCAAATTCGAGGCTGTATTTAATTACATAATGCTACTCTGGAATGTTTCAGGATAAATTACAAAGCTGCATCTCTGACTCACAAGGAAGCCTCATAAATTTAGTTCTTCACAGAGACATGAATAATATTGTTCTTACTCATTTTTAGAAGGACATCCAGATATGAACAAGGTGCAAAATCCTACTATCAACTCCAACTTATCAACTAACTATGAGGTTTGGCCAGATGACTTTTAAGGGATCTTATACTCTATTAATTATTTCTAAGCATCTGAAGCAATACTGCTTAAGAGTATTTTCTGTGACGATGGAAATTTTCTATTTCTGCACTGTCCAATATGGTAACCACTAGCCATATGTGGCTAGTATGACTGAGAAACTGAGTTTTTAAATTAAATTAAATTTTAATTAACTTTGAACAGCCACATGTAATGAGTGCCTAGTATCCTGAACAACACAGATCTAAAGCATATATAGTTGACCTTGAGCAACATGGCTTTGAACCGCAAAGGTCCACTTTTACAGATCTTTTTCAATAATACAGTACAGCACTGTAAAAGTATTTTCTTTTCCTTATAATTTTATATTCTTTTCTCTATTTTCCTTTATTGTACAAATATAGTACATAATACGTATAACATATAAGATATGTGTTAATTGGGGCGCCTGGGTGGCTCAGTTGGTTAAGCATCCAACTCTGGATTTCGGCTCAGGTCAGGTCATAATCTCTTGGTTTGTGAGTCTGAGTCCCACATTCGGCTCTGCACTGACAGTGCGGGGCCTGCTTGGGATTCTCTCCCTCTCTCTCTGCCCCTCCCTTGTTCATTCTCTCTCTCAAAAATAAATAAACTAAAAAAAATTAAAGAAAAAGAGAGATGTGTTAATTGACTGTTTATGTTATGGGTAAAGCTTGTGGTCAACAGCAGGCTACCAGCAGTGAAGTTCTGGGGGAGGCACAAGTTACATGCAGATTTTCAACTGTATAAGGGGCTGGCGCACCTAACCCCTGTATTGTTCAAGGGTCAACTATATGTGTAAACTATACTATAAAACATGCCATATAGAAATATATCCACCCAGTTTCAATTTTCTGCAGGGTGTTAAGTGACAGCTAAACTGTGCTATCTCCAGTCACTTCAAAATAAATTTGAGGAAGATAGTACTCATGGACAGTAAGTCCCTGACACAGTCCTAATAAAATAATTAGGTGCTGATGCTAAGAAGACTCTTTCAGTACTCTAATATGGACCACCATTTCTCTTCATCTTAGGAAGCACTCTCAGAGCACACTTCACAACAAAGTACAACAAACTCTTTCCATGAGGTGACCTATTTTAAAAACCTATCAGCAAGTCTGCAAGGAAGGAGGGGCGATGCCTCACAGAATCCACTTGAGTGTACGACGCTTACCAAATCATGTCTAGCCATCAGCAACATGGGAGTCGGTATTGGCTAGTAACCCAATTATTAAAAGGGTTTAATTAATTATTAAATTATTTTAAGGCACAACATTAGAGCAAATAACTTGAACATACCTGATTTGAAGACATATTCTCAACTTTCATTAGTGATGAATAGCTCCTAGAAGAAAAAACACACATTTGCAATCAGGTTTTCCAGCTAACAAATATTTCATGAACATTTACCATGCCTCCAGCACTGTTGAGGGTCTTTTGGAAGAAAACATAATCCCTGCCCTCAAGGAGAGTGCAACAAAAAAGAGGCAGGTATCTCTGAACAGTAAATAAGATGGGCACAGTGCTTTATAGCCTACAAAGTGCTTCCTCAGACTCCTGCCACGTCACCTCCACAAGAACTGGGAGGTAGGTGGCATTATTCAGATGAGGAAATCCATCTACAGCCAAGAGCAGGTCAGATTCCTCATCGGGGCACACTGCCCAGGCCGCAGATGCTACAGGGATTCAAGAGTAAATGCATCAGCGTGGGCAGGGCTGCTGGGCACTCTTGTCAGAAGCGGCGGAGCCCAAAGTGAGCCTAACAAGTATGTGGGATGAGCGAGGGAGGCAGAGCCAGAGAACGGTAGGGGCAAAGACAAAGAGATGGTGTTTATAATGACATTTCAAACCAATTCAAGTGGAGTCTGAAGGCCAAGCAGGCAATTAGGCTGGATGTGTAGGGCCCAATTATGTTGTCCTAATTGCCTGAGTTAACACAATGTGAACAGCAAGAAGCCACAATATAAGACGGGAGTAGAGAAGAGACATAAGAGATTCAACAAGCATTTATTAAATATCCGTGATGTATAAAGCCCTGTGCTAAGCCTGGGTAGAGGACAGGACAGCAAGAAAATAGAAAATGATGAATAAGACAAAGCCTTGCTCCCAAAAAGCTTACAGGAAGGGAGATAAAGCCTATTCAACCCATAGCTATATAAAAAGTTCAATTAAAAAAACAAAGAGACAAAGGAAAGTGAGACCACATAACACCAGTGTTTTAAAAAGGGTAATCTGTAGTAGACGGAAGAGGGAGAGGGAAATTAAGGCAAGGAGAGTACTTAATAATAACAGTATTTACCATTTACCGAGTATTCTTTATTTGCTAGGATCTGTGTTATATGCTTCAAAAATTACTGCTAATACCCCAACCACCTCATAAGGCAAAGGATAGTACCATGCCTACTGAATACCATATGATTTCACTCATGTGGAATTTAAGAAACAAAACAAATGAACATATGGGAAGGGGGTAAAAAAAGACAGAAGGAAACAAACCATGAGAGACGCTTAAATATGGAGAACAAGCTGAGGGCTGCCGGAGGGAGAGGGGTGAGGATGGGCTAAATGGGTGATGGGTACCAAGGAGGGCACTTGGGATGAGCACTGGGTGTTGTATGTAAGTGATGAATCACTAAATTCTACTCCTGAAACCAATACTGCACTATATGTTAATTGAAATTTAAATAAAAATTTGAAACAAACAAAAAAAAAATGAATACACAGGAGGCAGAGTCAGGGAAGTCGAGGAAGCTGTCCAAAGTCTCCCAGCTAACTAACTAGTGGAGAAGCGGGCTTTTGCACCCATGGCGGACTCCTGAGCTCACACTCCTGCCACTGCACTCCAGTCTGCTGCAGTGTCCCCACCTGAGGGCACGAGTCCATGCTGTCAGCAGCTGTCCTGGTAAGAAGGGACAAAGCTGAGAGAATCAATGATGATGTCAAGGTTTCTAGCCTGGGTGATTTGAAGAAAATAATGCTAGAGTTGAGACATATCCAGGTAGATATGAACGGTAGAAACTGAATATTGAGCACTGGAGGGAAGAAAAATGTCATGGTTAGACACAACCATCTGGGAGACAAGTGGAGAGAGATCAGGAGAAGGCTGTCAGACAAAGTGGTATCTGTAAGAAATAAACAGGTAAGATCCATACGCTGCATGAAAGGCATGCTGAGAAAAAAGTGGGCAGGGCAAGGAATCTCAATCCTGGCTGCACGGTTCAACCGCCTGTGGCGATTAAAATGAAGATGGGTACCCACAAGCCAGGTTCAAGAACCCCTGGGTCTTGAGGGCCTGCTGAGATGAAAGCGACACCCACATTTACTCTTCTTTACACCACGCCCTTCCTCTGAGCTCCATCTCGTCCATCCGATGGCCTTTATGACATTTTTTGGATACCTCAAAGGTATTTTCAGATTCATATGTCCATATGCAACTCATGATCATCCCCACTACCGAAAAGCCTGGTTCTTTTCCAGGAGTCTCTAGCTCAAAGAACTGCATCGCTATCCATTCCATTTCATAAACCAGAAACCCAGGAGGCATTCTTTTTCTCTGTCTCCCACCCCCTCAATCTGAACTATCTTCAGATCTTGTGATTTTTATCTACGAAATTACTCCTCCCTGGTCCACTTCTCTCCACCTCCACATCACCACCCTACTCCAAGCTACCATCATCTGTCATGTGGACAATGGCACTCGCTCGCTAACTGGCCTGGTCACACCCGCCTGATTCCCTTTCCGATCTGCTCCGCAAAGTGAGATTTCCAAAACACAAACCTTGTCATACCATGCTTAAAACTCTTTGATGACCTCACAAAACTGATGAAGGATGAAGACGAACATGGCCAACAGGCCCCGCACGCACTGGCACCTAGATCCATGCGTTCGTTCCCTTGTGCCTGCTGGTCCACACATGTGGTGTTTTGCTCCCTCCCACACAGGGACTTTGCACACATAGTTCCCTCTGCTTAGAGCCCCCTTTGACCCATCTCTTTTTTTTTTTTTTAAGTAGGCTTCACACCCTTTTAACTAGCAAACATAGTTTTGATCTTCACTCAAGAATCACTGTGTCAGAGAAGCTAATCTCAGTTACTTAGTCATTCATAATACATTGACTAAATCACTCGCTGCATGTGCAAAGCACTGGGTCACACACAAGGGGATACAAAGATGCACACAGGTGCCTTTCTGAAGGAGTCTGTCATTAAAATGAAGAGCTATGGCACATACAGCATTATTTATAGAAGGCAGCAGTACTAGTGTCTGAGAGAGAAAAGGTACAATTAAAGCAATTTCTACATCGACCTATATCATCCCTATAACCAAGGGTCTTATTATTACCTTTTCTACATGTTGCCACTAAACTCAATCCTACAAGTCTACTTCTTCTTAATATCCTAGGAAACCTATAATGGCTCCTCATTACTTAAAACACGGAATTGTGCACTAAGCAAAACGTTTTCAGTCACTCTCCGATGTGCCTAATTTTCCAATCTTTCATTTGCCTACAGATGACCTGGACCCTGGCCTCACCAACCCGTTCATTCTTTGCCTTACAGGCAGCATGGTGTGGACTTCAGAATTACAGACTTGAGTTGGAATTCCTGCTTTGCCACTTATCAGCTATAACCTTCCACACATTAACCATCTTGCTAAAGTCATCTTTGTTCCCAAACTGAGTTCATGTTACTATTCAAACAGATGATATGTTCACCTGTGACTTGACATTCTGTCTGGATCCTGTACTTCTCTGACTTCAATCACCTGAGCCTTGGGTTCAAATTCCGACCCCCTAGACTCCCAATTTTTAAAAATATCTATCTCAGGTAGCCATAGTCCCTACCTTTTTCTTTTCTGATCTGTTACTTACCCTTTATTAACTACCTTTCTCTATTATTTCTTTCTTCTCGTTTCAATATCCACACGGTGGAGCTTGATTTTGATGTTAATAGCGTTTGTTACACTACAAAGGTACAAGATTGAAATACAGCAGGTAAGCTTTTACTCTGATGTAAACAAAAGTCCAGCTATGGAGATGAAACAATACTACTGGACACACCAAAGACAGCCATGGATATTCTTCCCTAGTATATGCCAATGAATGATGGGGTCTACTGAGAGACTTCCGGATAAGCTGCTTAAAGGATTTCTCCAAATGCTGGCTCTCTAAAACCAAAGGTAGACTGAGTAGAAGCTGTTCTCTTTCTCTCTCCAAGCCAAGTCACTTCTAAGACTCTGACTACTTTGAAAACTTGTGTTGAGTCTCTCCTGTTATCTTCTCTACTCTATGTATGGCTTATAGGGTAGCGATCATAGAAAGAAAATAACAAGTGAGGGTTCCTCCCTACACCTAACCCTAGGCAAAGATTCTCTAAACCAGAACCCCAGTAGATCCTAGGCTGACAGGGCATGTGTGAGCTACAAAACCTATCTAAGGAGCTAACGAATAAGGTGGTAAGCGAGAACAAATACACAAAGTCTAAGGAAGGGGAAAATTTCACAACTGTTTAGATGAACAAAATGGTTAACAGAGGGTATTAATATACTACCCTCCCAACAACCCAAATACTTCTAAGAGGATGGTCTTTATGGAGACCTATTCACATTACCAGATCAGTACAATTTCTGCACGCTGAGGACAAAGAGTATAGATGGAGTTGTCTCCAGCAGCCACCATTCTGCCTCTGAGAGGGAAATCAGTGCCTTCTGTGTGGTAGGCTTTGCCTTGTTCACTGCTGAGCTAAAGGCTGACGGATAAGATCCTGACTAGAGCCCAAAGAACTTGGGAATATGCAATGGCAATTTCATCCACTTTTTTCTCCCCAGAGAAATTAGAAATGAAAAGCTTACTATCATTCTTGTTCAAAAAGTTGAGAGGACAAAGGAGACTAGAAGTTAAATAATGATTTCAGAATTGGAAGGAAGCTGGAGATGTGTGGATGTGAGGCTGTTGAGTATTTCTTCACTGAAACCATCTGGAAGCATCGGGGATAACTTCCGGGATAAGGAGAGCTTCCCGACTTCTCTGTAGAATCCCCTGCAGAGTCAAAAGTTAATTTCTTAAGCAATCGGAGAGCCTAGAGTGAACATTCCCTACCAGATGGTCCAAATAAAAGAACCAACTGCTGGTGAAATTTAATAAAATTTTCGCTGTCAGGAAGCCAAGAGAAAGACTTTAAAATAAGAGACTTACGTAGGCACAGCATTTGACCTATCGGGTGGAAGAGTCAAAGATAGAAATTAAAGTGATATATGAAGCCATACAGATGGATAAAAAGATTCTAAAACAGGTCAGAAGCTCAGAGCTCGCTGCCAGGATCTCACCGAGGCTGCAGAACACGGCACCCAGACGGCAGCGGTGAGGCTGCCAAGCAAACCCGTGCTAGGTCACCATGTCGATCCCCAGCCCCACCGCTCTGCCCCGTGTCCTGCTACTTTTGGCAGCTTGTGAAAGCAAGTCAGTTTTGTGGCATCTGTTTCACAGAAATGAGCATCTTCAGTTGTGGGTTTTTTAGGTCTTCTGAGACCCGTGAATATTTATTAAAAAGAAAGCAGTAGGGACGAAGTAGAAAAACATAGAATAGAAAAGTGATTTTTTAATTTATTCCACTTACATTTTCCTTTTGATATACACATACCAGAGTGATATAGGATAAAAATTCGTGTCTGAGAAAACAAATGGAAAAACTACAAGTGACTAGGGACAGCTTAGAAAATAGGACTGATTAGGGGTGCCTGGGTGGCTCAGTAGGTTAAGCATCCGACTCTTGATTTTGGCTTAGGTCATGATCCTGTGGCTGGTGGGATCGAGCCCCATGGCTGGCTCTGTGGGAATTCTCTCTCTCTCTGCCCCTCTCCTGCTCACATGTGTGCTCTCTCTCAAAATAAATAAATAAATCAACATTAAAAAAAAAAGAAAGAAAAATGGGACTGAATAAATTTGCTTTTGAAGCAAAAATTTCATTCAATAACAATGGGAATTTTCCTCCTCAGTATATTTAAATGTTTTATGTGTTGTTGACACTATAAAAGAAAATTTGAGAGATATGAACAGTGTGTGTTAGTTTAAACTAGTAAAATCAAACATACAAAATACCCTAAATTTTACTAGTATACAACTTGATTTGAAACAAAAATGTAATGTATTTTAGGATAAATCACTATATCTATGTTACTTGAATTATATAGAATAAATTTTACTTTAACACTGAATAGACTGAATGAGGCAGAAAAGTGTGGTAATAGTGTATGTGAGCTTGAGAATCACACAGATTAGTTATGTGACTTTGGGTGAGTTACTTACCTGTGTTTTTTCTCCTAGAAAAAACAAATAATACAATATTTGACTAATATGGCTATTGCAAGGATTAAATGAGCTAAAAATTGTACAGTGTTTGGAAGATGACAAATGTCCAAAAATGTTAGCTATTCTTAACTTTTTAAAGCTTTTTAAAAATTACTATTATTATTATTTTTTTATTTTTTAGAGAGAGTGTGTGTGCAAGCAGGGCAGAGGCAGGGAGAGAGAAATGGGGGGGAAGGGAGAGGGAGAGAGAGAGGGAGAGTCTTATGGAGGCTTCACGCTTAGCATGGAGCCAGATACAGGGCTCAATCCTACCACCCTGGGATCATGATCTGAGCTAAAATCAAGAATTGGATGCTCAACTGACTGAGTCACCCATGCACCCCTCTTAAGTTTTCGAGTAAATTAAGTGACATTATGCCTAACATATCATGTTTCTAAACAAAACTGTTAGGTTTGTAAAGGACACAAGAAGTTATGTTTTCGATCTTTTCTCCATTCCACACTGAAAACAAAAATGAATAAGCTACTCTCAATCCCACACTGCTCAAAATTCCACACATTTTGCTGCACTGTTCGAGTTGACAATTTTTCTTTCGTTCACAACGCAAAGCAGACTCACGATCTAGGTGCATTTGTTTATCTCATGTCAGCAGATCATAACTCAGACAACACTTCTGGGTAACATCCCAATCTCCAGAACCTGCAAATATGTTACCTCGTCTGGCAAAAGAGACTTTGCAGAGGTGGTTGGGTTAAGGATCTTATATGGAGAGGTTATGGACTGTCTGGGTGGGCCCAATGTCATCATATTGGCCCTCAAAAGCAGAGAAGGTCAGAGAGGGAGCTGTGACTCTGGAAGGAGGGTCTAAGAGAAGCCATATTGCCAGCTCTGAAGATGGAGGATGGGTCACAAGCCAAGGAATGTGGGTGGCCTCTAGGAGCTGGAAGAGGAAACAGATTCTCCCCTCGCATTCCAGGAAGGAACGCAGCCGTGTGAACACCTTCATTTTAGCCCAGTGAGAACCATGTTGGACTTCTGACGTACGGATGGATGGAACTATAAGATAATAAATCCATGTTGTCTGAAGATGCTAAATTTGTGATAATGTGTTATAGTAGCCACAGAACTAATACAGTCAGTATTCTCATACACTAGTATTTCAGGACCCAAACTGTATTTTAACTATGACTTATCATTTTATTTATTTATTCTTAAAATATTTTACTTTATATTTTTAAGTAGGTTCCATGCCCAACGGGAGGACTGAACTCACAATCCTAAGATAAAGAGTCGCACGCTCTACTGACTGAGCCAGCCAGGCACCCCTCCTGTTTATCATTTTAAAATGTAGTGTTTTAGGATAGGCCTCATGATATTAATTACCTTACACTTTCAAAATAATAACAGAAAGGGTTTTAAAAACAGATTTTAGGCACTGGTCTTTAGCGCTAAGACAATCTTATTCAAATACCACACCGATCGATGTTAAACCGACACTATAGCATCTTTTCTTCTCCTTGAAGATGTTTACAAACCAAACTATAAGGATAACCTATGGCAGTTTATCTAGAATGAAACCGGTTATTTTATTTCACGCACTCACATACCCTGCTCCTATAAAAGCACGTCATTCGACCAACACGTCAGCATAACTACCTTTTCCTAAACTGTTTAAGGCCTAAGCGTGCCCTATGTCCCCCTCTCCACCAGTGGATCCCTCCTTCAGGTTGGTCCCTGGTGAGAATCAGCGATGAGGAATCTCCACGGTCAACACCAATACCGGAGCTCTGACATACCTAAGTTCGTCCATTTCCCGCTTCTTCTTCATCTCTTCCTTCGCTCTCCTTTTCATTTCCTGAATTTGGGCTTTTTTCTCATTCCTCTCTTCTCGGTCTCTGCATTCCTTCTCTGCCGCTAGGTCTGGGAACCGCTCCATTCTGGTCTTTTCTAACCGGTTCAGGATCTCATTCACTTTCTTCTCCACCGTCACAATTTTCACCTTTGAGAGAGATGGAGGCAGGGGGGAACAAAACTGAATCTTAATCACGTGTTTTCCGCCCCCAGAACAGAGGAGACCCTGTCTAGGGGCTGAGCAATGCAGCTGAGAGGGACTTGGAGAACATACGCGTGACACTTACATCCTTCTGCCTGTGAAAGCCTATCTGCCCCACGTCCATGTCAGCCGTTTTCTTCAGGTTCGACCACGGCGTATATACCACATTAACGTTGTTCATCTTGCAGCCTGCCAAGAGAGACAGTCTTCAGCATGCGGGCAGGACACTGAGCAATGCGTCCCCTCACCTGCTGGCAAATTACCAAAATCCAACAGAGGAAAAGCTCAACACGAACAGCCATCGAGTGATTCAAACCACAGAACACTTTTTTTTTTTTAAACGCATCCGCAAATGACAAGCGGTAAAGGTGAACAACACGATTCAAGCAAAAGTAGGAAAGCAGAGACTTCTGAGACTCCCTGATATTGAATGCAAAATTTATGATATGCATTTTTTTTGGACAAAAAAGGATCGAATAGGTTTCCTGAAAGGAGTCCTTGATCCGATAAAGGCTAAACAGCAAGATAAAGCAAAAGGCCAAGGTCTGGGACTTAAGGGACCTGCACTCTATCCTAGTACCACCATGAATCAGCTGTGTCACTTAGGGAAAGTCCTCACAAGTCCTGGAATCTCATTTGAAACATGAGGAAACTGGACTGGCTCAGTAGAGGTTTTTTTATTTTGTTTCGTTTTGAATTTCTTTTAACAACGGCACCTCTGTTACCAAAGAAAACATATCAAAGTAATAAAAGCAGAGATGCTGTGGACGAAGGGGGTGCCAGGTACCCCATTCATTCCTCCCCCTAGCCCCTGCCACCTCCGGCTCACATTTCCCCTCTGCCCCTGCTTCTCAGGCAGCTCTAAGCATCCCGGTGTAGTCACCGCTCCCACACTCTTTCAGGCCCTCTTATTAAATCACCACGTGCACTGGAGAGATCTGGCGAACATGTTCTTAAGGGATCAAAATTAACGTCACCAAAAATGGGGAAAAACGGCACCACGTGCCTCCGGACTGTGGTGCACAAGAGTCCACGCACGTAGCGTTCCTGCCCGACGCCGCACGCCCTCTTGCTCAAGCGGAAGCTCCAGACCAACCCAAATCACGAGATGGTCTACAACCGGTCTCCACTCAAGGTGTCAGGGTCTTGAGAGACAAAGAAGTTTCTCTAGATACAAAGAGACTAGGGACGTGATGAGAAACTATAATACATGATCCTGGATCAGAAAAAAATGCTGTAAAGGGAGAGTAGTGGGACAATTAGAAAAACTTACAGGTGAGTTGTGTATCAAATAACAGTATTCTATCCATGGTAGATTTCCTGAAATTTGATCACAGTAATACGTTCACTTAAAACAATGTCATTGTTCTCAGGATATGCTGAAGGGTTATAAGACCTATAATTTTCCTCCAAATGGTTCAGCTAAAAATAAAAACCTAATAATTAGAGCATCATAGAGAGAGAGCAAATACATATAGAAAAATTGTTGAATCTAACTGCAGGGCATAAAAGAGTTACATTTTTCTTGCCACTTTCCTGTAGGTTTGAATTTTTTTTTTCAAAATTAAGATTTAAAAAAATCTCCACGTGCATGGTGCTATGGGAGATTCAAATACGGATCAGACAGTGGGTCTTGCCTTCCAAAACTAAAGGAAGGCAGATAAATACATAAATAACTATAATGAAAAACAGAACTTGTCAAATGCTATTGGAAAGGTATAGGTAGAATGCTGAAGTAGCTCCGAGAGGGCAGCGGTCACCCCACCTGGAAGAAGGGAAAGGCTCCATGGGAGAGGTTAATACAGTTTAGTGGTTAAGACAGAAGTCTTCGAAGACACTGTCTGACTCCAAATGCAGCTACTGCCACACTTCAGAGCTCTGAGACCTTGGGCAGGTTCCTTAATTCCCTGAAAGCTCAGCTCCCTCATCTATAAAATGAAAATAATATGCGTAACTGAGCATGGTTGACAAATGAAATAATTTGTAATGTTCTCAGCACGGTGCCAGACATGTAATTAACATTCAATGTTAACTCTACTACCATTACTACAACTACTGGGTGGACCCTGAACCTTAGCTTGGTGCTAGACATGGGATGACTGACAAGGAAGACGAAACTAAGGGCAAAGGAGACAACATAAGCAAAGGCATAAGGTAGGAAAACAGCAAATATGTGCTTTGGCTGGAGTGTGAAATAATGTGAAGGGAAACGAAGCCTGTAGTCAGATCAGAGATGCTTAACTTCCAGTTTAACAAGTCTGGACTTAATTGTACAGATAAGGGGAGGCGTGTCACAGACAGTGTCGAAGCTTTTTGAAAGTTTAATCTAGCAAAAGATTATAAATGAATAAACTGGCTGACCAGATTCTATGATGACAAACAAGATTAACCCAAAGCCCTCGTTCTGAGGTCAAGCAGGGGGGGAAATATTTTAACTGCACAGCAACGCGAATGGAGTGTCCTTAACACACCCCGCAGAAGACGAACCCCTTCTTCACTCCTTGGCGTCCTCTGCTGGGGACCCATAAGTGAGGCCCCTAGGCTCAGCTCCTTATTTTGCTAAGTGGGCTCGCACTGTGGAAGGCCTAAGAGGAGAGCGGAGGAAGGCAGTATTCTCTTCTGTTTTCTCTAGAACTGGTAAACTATAAAGAGATTACGGAGCAAGAGACTGGGTCCAGAATAAAGAGTCCAAAGATCCTTTAATAAAGTCACATCCGCTAGCCCAGGGCATGGAAAGGGGACAAGGACATGTGAAAGAGGTTGCAACACACAGAGGATAATGATTGCTTTATTATTTTTACTTTAATAACTGAAGCTCTTAACTGGAAATCTTAGAAACTCTGTTCCACTCATAAAAACGGAATGTCCTAAAACTAACTGCAACTTAATGATGTACGGAGTTGAAAGTCAGTGGTTCTACAAGACCAGACTTCTACTTTCTTTGGCTAGGTAACTGACTCATTAAAGCTGCCCAAGTTAGATTTAGGAAACGCAGTCGAAGCGATGGAGAAGGGATACACGGGCCAGCTCCTGTCCTGTGATCACCGACTCCCGGTACCTGCTCTCAGCTATGTGTCTGCCCTGTGCTTATCCTCCACCCAAACCAGATTTCTTTCCCGCCCTCTGGATCACCTTTGAACCTCACACTAAACCAAACTTACCTCTACTTTATCTAGGTCTATGTCCTACACCCCAAAATCCAACCTCCTAACTCGCTTAATCATTCTTAGCAGAACACACAATCTCCTTCCTGGCTCCCCTTTTTAACTCTCAGTTCCTCCCCCAAAGTTGTTCTTCTTGATCTATACTAACTTACTGACACATTAAATCTACTACTGACAGCAGAAATAAACAAACACCAAGCCCAGAATTACAGGCCTTACCTAAAACACTTAGACTGATTGTTCTCAACCCCCTCTGCACATTATAATCTCCAAGAGCACACTGGAAAAATACGGATACTCCCGGACCACTCCAGACCAACTAAATAAGATTCTCTGGGAGATAAAAAGATCAACAGACTCCATACCTTCACAATTCATGGGGATTAAGAAGTATTTAAGAGAAAGCGAGAAAGAAAAAGTAGGTGACAGGGATAGAGAGACTTGAGTTCTACAATCTAAGGACAAATGACAGAAATAAAGATATCACACATTAAAAATAAAACCATGAGACACATCTCTTGCTTAGCCATTAACTTAACCTCATTTCTGAAAGTCTTTCTACAAATAACCTCAAGGGTAGGCAGGTCTAGACAATTTTCTAGTCAAAGTAAGGAAGACAGGGTGGAAAGAGCCGAGAACGGGCCACGAACATCTGAGGGGTGGGGAGACTGGTTTTTAGTTCTCTGACAGGTAGCAGAGCTGCCACTTTAAAGAACAAAACAGGGAAAAGGCAAACTACATATTATTCCTCTGACTCCAGCCAAAGTCCCTGACGTGTTCTCTAAAACGTATTCGACTTTCAGACACAGAAATCGGTGTTAATTCTGAAACACCTCTAGGAAAACTGACCTTGAATGCTATTGGCCTTCACAAGATGGGCACAGTCCATCAAGACTTCCTTCGGGATGTCTTCTATCTTCTCCCCCTGAAACACAGAAATAAACCAGATGGCCCACTACCTGTCATTGATCGATACTGGAGCACTTATAGGGCTTAAGTGCCTTACGAGGCACAATTTTATTAAAAGCAGAGACTCTTCACTGTATTTCAGAACACTGAAAAATAAACTCTATTATGGAATGTTTGAGAGAAGGCAGTCCAAGTAAGATGGAAAATATTAATACTTAAGAAGTGAGGGAAAAGGGTATAAAAAAGCCCTACCAAAATATTAACTATAATTATGTCTGGAGTAACTTTCCCCTCTTTTCTTGTTACTTTTCTTCTCTTCATTCTTACTTTTAGAAACCGTGAAGGGAAATGGTGCCCTATTTTTGAGACTGAAGTTCTTCTTTGCTGAGGTCCCTACGACCTTGCTCTCAATGAGACCTCTCCTAGTTTTGGCTGTCAAACATCTGGTAGGTCATCTATTGGCCTTAATTAGAAACCCAACTCTTGGCGTGTTAGATATAACCATCCACCCTAAGGGTAAAATAATATTGACTCATTTTCTGTACAGATAATGTGACAAAGTCAAAGCTGAATAAGCAAAGCCATTCCAAAACAACAAAAATATTTCAGAGGCAAGAGCAAGTGGGAATCACCCAGTACTGGCTCCAACTAGGCATGGGATTAAAAAAGCACTTCTGTATGGGAACGAAATGTCCTTCCTACCTCAATACTTAGGATTAATTTATGCCATTATGCTTCTAAATTTGTTTTTGTTGAAAATGTCTGAAAATGGGGATCTCTCAAATACATACATTTTGACCAAAAAAATAAGTGATTTAAGTTTGCCATTACTTTAATGATATATCTCAGGCTGTGCAATTCTCTGACCACTTAAATAAAGGATTCTGAATTTCACATCTTGATAACACAATGTTGTTATTAAGAACATCAATCATTACACCAGGCTATAATACGATGCCTTCAGGGGCTTCTAAAACACACAGAAGCAGACTGACCCTACACTAAATAAATCAAAATGAGTAATTAAAAAACAAAACAGCTACTACATTTTAAGTACCCACCATGTACCAGGCACTAAGTAAACAGCCATATGAAATAGTGTTACCTTCACTTCAGCAATGAAGAAAATGAAGCTTAGTAAGGTTAAGTAACTGGGCCAAGGTCCCTAAATCTAGTAAGTGACAGGACAGAGGTGAGAGGTGAACCCGGGACTAAAGCCATGTTGTAGCAACTGACCCCAGAGTACGATGCTTACGGAACTCTTGTGGGAACATACTTTCTTGGTCCTTGATGTCAGGCTACATCCTGATATTCCTTCTTACTACCTGTGTCTGTCACTATTCCTGATGCAAACTCATCTTCTTATTTTGCTACTTCTAATATAATATGAGCAGACTTAAAAAAAACAAAACAAAAATCACTCAGCTTAGCATTATGCGTAAAGTCAGAGTAAACTCTGACTGTGTAGAGTCTGAGGTGCCCTCAATACGTAAATGTCTGAATTGTAGCTGTGGGCTTTGTGCCATCCATGTTAATGAGATAAGAGACTTTACTACGACTATGGGTTTCAAAAATCAAAGAAGCCTAGGAAAGGACAATGCTGAATATCTAGGATTTTCAAGATCCGGGTTGATTTCAACAACAAAATTAACACATACAATGCTTAGCATGTGCCAGGCATTACCCTAACTGCTTCAGCCGTGTTAGCTCACTTACTCCTCATGACGGCCCGATAAGATAGGAACTGTCAGCTCCCTTACACGGATGAGGAAACGGGCACAGCTAGGTAACTTGCTCAAAGTCACACAGCCAGTAAGCAGCAGAGCCAGGATTCAAATCCAGCAGCCTGGACCCTGAACCACTTTAGTCTTACTCCACCTCCAACACGTCCTTGGTGCCTACTAAGTACAAAAGGCTACATCGTTTACTGCAGATCAACCAGGTAAATGGTCCCTAAAGAGCATTTACTTATCACTGAGCACATTACGTGCTTCCAAAAGAAAATAAAATTAAACTTCTTTTCAAACAAGGAGAAACTCGTGGTAATGTCAACTTGGGACTACCACCATTATTTCCATTTTCTGACACACAGAGCCTAAAGGAAAAAAATTTAATCTGAACCAAAAGGAAACTTGGTGACACCATACTTTATTTTTTCTAAACTTAAAATAGTTCCAAAATGGCAAGAAGTTGCCAAGAATCTAGAGTTTTGTTCCAGCATAGAGTTTACAATCTTCCTCTTTTCCTTTACAACACAGTTCTCAAAAATATCAACGGTATAAATAAAGATGGGGCACAATGTTTAACCTTGCTAGTAAATTAGGAAATGAATATTATAACCATAATGAAATAGCATTTTTTATTTATTGAAAATTTGTCAAAAGGTTGCTCTTCTTTTAAGTTATAAAATCCCAGGGAGGTTTGGAAAACCTGTATATATCAGGTAGCAGTCTAAGCTAGCGCAGTATCTGTAGAGGGCAATCTGGTCTGTCTTCTGGCTCAGTGATTCCGCTTCTGAGAATATTGTAAAAAACCTAATTCTAAAGAAAAACAGAAAGCGGTTCATAAAAAAAACCTCTTGTTGGGGATTCATGATGCTGAAAACTATAAACAACTTATAGTCTAACAGGGGCGCTTTCAGACAGGCGAGCCAAGTACTTGTGGCATATCAACTCAAAGCAGCCAGTCAAAGCAATAAATATGAAAATAAAACAGCAACATGAAAAAGTTCACAAAACTGTCAACTACGGGAATTAAAAATTGTTGTAATAATACAACTGACAGGATGGAATATAAATGGAGACAAAGAAATCTGAGTGCATGGCAAGACATCAATGAAAGGCATGGGGTAAAAAAAAGCAGCTTACAAATAACTTTGCAAAACAGCGTTTCAACTGGAAACTGTAAGGCAAAAAGACAAAAATAATTGCACATAAACAGCATACCTTAGTTGATAAAGTTGTCTCGTATGGTGAGACGGCTTAACAAATCTGAAACCACTTACACATAAAGTGGGAGTCAAAAAGCAAATAGATGGTAGACGGTGGGAACCAGGCTTCTCACTGTGACAAGGAGTAATAGAGAAGCAAAGAGGAAAGACTAGAATGGCCTCTAGAATACCAGATTCATCACTGACATCAGTTTGAGCTCATGCTTAACATAAATACAGGTAGAGAGAGAATCAATTATACAAATTACTAACATGGGCTAGTATACGCACATGTGCTTCCCAGCTCTTTCTGCTGAGAGGGCCTAGAAGGAATGTCATTCCAGACCAGTGAGCACACCAAGTCCAGATCTTGGCTTCTAAATACAATTCCCCAATAAAAGCAATCAGGGTTCCTTGGAGAAAGGCCCGATTCTAGGACTGGGGCAGGGAAAATACAAGATGAGCCTACAGCATCTTAGAGTGCCAGAAAGAAAGTGCTCAAAAAACAAAAAGACAGGAGCATATCAAAGGAACACAGGAGCCAAGCTGAAAGAGCTCCAACCAAAGCTGGGACAATTTCGGCAACCAAATAACATAGAACTGGATTATAACCCAAAGTATAAAATAAATGTATGAGTCCATACTGATACGAATAAACTACTGTATTAAACACATAGAGGAAAAGAGATCGAATCTTCCTTATAAGTTTATGTAGATACTCCCCACTCCAAGAAGTGACGCTTAATTCCATTCCTCCCTTTTGAGTATAGGTTGGACTTGGTGACCTGTCTCCAAATAACAGAGTATGGGAGAGGGGAGAAAACCTGGCAAGTGGCCTGGCCAGGAGATGAAGGTTAGCAACAACTGTGATAAGTTCTATTGATGCACACGCCCCTGACATGATGAGGAGGACACTCTACCTCTGTGCTATTCTTCCTCCAAAACTGTAACTCCAGTCATGAGAAAAACATCAGATAAACTCAAATTGAATGGCCTTCTGTAAAAAACTTGACCTGTACTTCTCAAATTGCCATGGTCATGAAAAATAGGGAAAGTCTCGCACTTTCAGAGCGTGAAACTGTCACCGACCAGAGACTAGGCGGACATGACAACTAAACACAATGTGGGACACGGGACTGGATCCTGGAACAGAAAAAGGACATTAATGGAAAAACTCGTGAAATCAAAATAGAGTCTGGAGTTTAGTGAACAGTAACATACCAATGTTGGTTTCTTGGTTCTGACAAATCTGCCATGGTCATGTAAGATGTTAACAATGGGGGAAGCCAGGCCTGGTATATAGGAACTCTGTACTATCTCTGTAACTTCTCAATAAATCTAACAGCATTCCAAAATGGGACGTTAAAAAAAAAAAAAAAAAAAAGCAACATGCACAGCAAGTACATACACCCTATGACTCAACTGTACAGAACATATGAATGTTAAGGCATTAGAAAAATAGTGGGCTTATGTTACTAGGAAGCACTGCATCTTTTTGCCTTACTATTATGACGCTGTTTTAAATGTCCCAAAGAAGCCCCTGATAACTGGGAACATCTGTCCTTCGTGAGGCAGGAGAATCATAGGAGTGTGAGAAAAACAAACCACACGTGATCTCCACTGGAGCAGACAGAAGGTCCAGAACTGTCAACTGAAATGAAAGGGAGGTGACAAACAACATACCTAAAGTTGCAGGATAATTATGTCTCCTTTCAAGAATAAAAGTCACTGCAATTTCCCTTAGTGATTTTCTGGGTCAGGGGTAGGACATCTCTTCATTTGCTAATTTTTTTTTTTATCTTTTGCACATATTTATTATTCAAGCAATTTAACTACCAAAAAAAAAAAAAAAAAAAGAGGACAAGAGAGGATGCTCATCACTGAAGAAAAAGTCACAAGTCCATGTTTAAATCCAGTTACCTTATGTAATCGAAGGTATACATGAGCCGAAGAGAGTTTGTCCACATGAAACCTACAAAGAATGAAAACCACTTTTAGCAAGAGGTACAAGACAACCATCTCCTCAGGCCCCTTGCATTTAAAGCATTCCAATCCAAAAAGTATTAACTCAGTGCTTACCACATGCCAAGCACCATGGGGAGTAAAAACACGATCGCTGCCTCCAAAGGGCTCACTATCAACTGGGAGAGGTAAGGTAAACACGGCAAGTTCTGCAGCTGCGCGAGACTAAGTGCCAAGCTGAATACTAGAGACAATAAACGGAAATGTCTTGGAAAGGGTGACTTTTTTCAAGTGAGAAGGAGTTATCAGTGATCAAAAAATTCATTGATGAATTGAGATACAGAGGGTCTCTGACTAAAACACAGGACTTAGAGAAAACACAGAGAAAGGAATTTCAGGTGAGGAGAGAAGGGAATGAAAGAAGTCACCAAGATGTAAGCCTGGGAGACTGGCAGGACTGTAGAGAAAAACACTTTACAGGCGGAGAAGGCACCAGTTTGGGAAAAAGATGACAAACAACATACTATTGTTGTTTTGGGATATCCTAACATCCCAAACATTGGTTTGGGATGTCCTAAGTTTTAACATAATCCAAAGAGAAGCACAGAGTTGGAAGAGTCATAAAATGGGTCAGACCAACAATTCATCCCGCCTTGTACCTGACAATGGCACGACTATGTCTCTGGGAAAGCACGGGGATTGCCCTTGAGGATATAGTCCCAAAAAATCCCAATGTCCTAAATTTACCTTTCATTAAGGCTCTATCGTCCACCAATTTAATGAAATCTTTCTAAACGTAAGTCTTTTTACAACTAGTCTAACATTTGGAGATATTCACCAAATAAAGTTGACTTTCTCTCTTTCCAACTTCCAGAGATGCCCCCCAGAATTCTAGCACCAAACAACGGTAACACAGGATGGTCACTTTGGGATTCTGATAACATTAGTCAACTCTTCCTTACTCCTCACCCTTCTAGACTGAAGAGTGTTCAGTAAAACCCTAAGGAGGTACCACTACACCCTGTTATATATTTCTCTAGACATTTTCTTAGCATTAATGTGTTTTTTAGAAGTGAAAATGGTCACCCACTCACACCTACTGTAAGAGGTGGACAGCGGGATTCTATACGTTAACATCACGGTGTTCCTAAAGCCCTCTTAAGGAAGTTAATCATTTTGCTACTCACTTTGGATACAGAAAAATACTACACATTTTTGGCAGTCTGTGAGGACTCTAGGTTTTATTATCCATTACTGGTAGCCAAAAGTGGACATTGATTTATTTTTCCCATATAAGATTTGTATTCCCAGATAAGAGATTCCTACTGATTACTGTCTTGGGCTTGGCCTTTTCCACTGAAAAAATGTGTTTTTGCACATCTAGAAATTATGTATCTCACTATCCTCTTTCAGGACTTTAGGAAGCAAGTTCAGTTGAGAAGTAACTTGTCCCATTCCGACTTGTTTAAGCCAATTCTCTATTTATAACAACTCTTTCCTACAAACCCATAGTAAATTGATTGTATTCTGATTTTTCCTAAAGGTCTGATATGGAACTTTGTCCAAAGAAATACATAAATAATTCAATGCCTATCTAATGGAGTCGTACATAAGTAATTAAAATCCTAAAACATTCATGGGAATATCACTGCTGATGCACAGAGCAACTCCAGGCTAGCAGGTGTATCTCCACAAGGGCAGGGGGAATGTGTGCAAGTATGGGGCTTTGGTTGCACTATAAATCAAAAAAGCCAGTTCCCGAAACAAACTATCTTGAGCAAGTTTCCTTTAAAAAAACCTTTCTAAACCTACCAAAATGTTAACTCTGAAAAGTTCAAATTATGTCCAGTAGTTCCCCAGTTTCTCCTGGTCCTTGTTATCATCCTCTCCCTACTTACTGTTTTCTTTACTGAATGCAGAGACTAAAAAGTTCAGTAAATGAGCATCAGTGACCTAGGGATGTGGATGCAGGGCCTCAGAAGCTGGGCCATTCAACTCCTGCATGTGGGGTCTCTGGAAACACTACTCATTAGGGGGCTTGGAGGCGGTAAACACACACTATTTCTATTTTCTTTTGTTTAAAGATAAATTCACTTTCATTCTCATTTCATCCTGGGAAAAATCTTTTCCTTAAAAGTGCCTCAGAAGGTTTTCTGGTATAAACTCAGATGCTGATATCCACGCAGGTACAGTTCTAAAGTTTACCTCAGAGTGAACCAGGCTGAAAATGTACCCTGGAATGTCGATCAACTGAATCATTCTTAGCAGGCCCAGGAACATGTCCAGAATTGACACAACAGTCTTGAAATTTAGGGCTGGCTACTCTACCTCACATCAGACCTCGAATAGCTTCTGAGAGTACAAGTCAATCACTTCCAACAAGAGTCATGAATCTCAGAGTGTTTAAATGGGTACCAAGGTATCTGTAGACACCAATTTAGTTAAGTAGCATTCCAGGAGATAGTCAACTATAACGAAATAAAAAACTCGACTGAAAATACATAGGGTGTAGGCTGTAAATTGGAAATTTCTCTTCCACTTATTTAATTAAAAGAAGAAAAAGTCAGGTAAAAGGCTGTGGCAAACTGACTTTCGCGATACATCTGAATATGTAACCTTTTCTATGCAGGTGTTTATGCTTCAAACCTGACAGACTAAAAATTCACAGCAGATGCAGCCATTCTAATATCCCTTGACAGGATCAGGAGATCTCTGGGTTTTAAGGACAACTGGAATAATCCAGCTCGGTGACAGGTGCTCAAAATGGACACACCAGAACGCAGTTACTGTGAAGAAATGTCCAGTAGAGATCATTTCTAGACAGGCAAAGAGTTAGTTCATTAGGAAGTCAACAAATCCTTACTGAACGTGTACCAGGTGCCAGGTGCTATGCTAGGTTATGGGATGTGGTAGTAAACAAAACAGGTGATCACTGTCCTCAGGAGGCTTATGGTCTAGGGTTCTAAGAAGGGAAGCAATACACAATCCAGAAGCCCTCAGCAGTGCAAACTGCCCACCTGATCTTAAGAGGGTACCAAGCAGTGTCTACCTTGATGACATTTGTTATTTGAGCTCAGATGGGCCTTTGTGCTGGAACAGGGGGCAGACAAAAAAGGGACTTTGAAATTCCTCAGGTTTGTCATGCCTCTTGGTTCCTGGAGTGTGGACATTAGGGCAGACAGGAAAGCATTTCCTCTGCATCGTGAATTAGCCCCTCCATGATGAGGTAGGCTGGAGCAAGAGACGAGGTGCCCTTGGGTGGGTACCTACAGCTAGGCCCAGGGGTTCTGGGTATGGCCACATCTGGGGGGTAGCTTAAGTTACTTTCTGTGTAATGGTTTTCCTAATAAATGTCCAATGCTGTCCACTTCCTTGAAAATCAAGCAACTCTTCTAAAAAGTGACAATCTAAACTCTGTCTCTAAAGGGAATGAAATGAAGGATTTGGGCCCGCACTTGGAGAAAGGAGGTCCAGAGAGAGTTGTAGCAATGGCCCGAGGAAGGAAAGAAGTCACCCTCAGCCAAAGAGCAGCAGCCTGAGGGAAGAAAAAAATCGGTGATTCAGAACTAGAGCCGGCTGTAGGGCTAGCGACAACCAGAGCAGATCTGTTCAGTTTCTCTTAGCCTTAGTTTCCTCATCTGAAAAATGAGCACGATACCAGTAACTGTTTTACAGGGCACGTGAAATTGAGTATATCAATAAGGTAAACACCTACCAATACTTGGCATATAGTTAGGTATTCAATAACTAATGACACTGTTCATTATTGCTGTCATTAAAGCAAACAGGATCCGTGTGCTTATCTTCAGGGACAGCACTGATGGGGGTGTCTGGAGTTGTGAGACCACACCACACTCTATGTGTAGAATCAGGCACCAGGAGGGAGAAATCACAAGAGTAGGAGCTAAAGACAGAAAAAGAAAGCAAACTGAGCCCGAGAGTGTTACACGAAAGTAATGGGAGTCCAGGTCCTCCTAAAAGGCTCTAGGTCTGAGTGGTAGAAACGCCCATATGGCATTCTGAGGCAGTTAGAAAAAGAAAAGAATTAAACTAAAACAAAGGAGTTTTTGGTTTGTTTTGTCATCGTTTTTTTGGGCTGGGTTTTGTGAACAGCAAATTATCTTAGAAGGCAAAGAAAGTATACTTATTATGTTTTAAATTTTCAGAAAATATTTTAGAAAGAGTGGGGTAGAGGCTGGATCAAGACAGGGTAACCTCATGAGGGAGTTGAGAAGACAAAGGGAACCCACGCTGTGTTTCCTTTAAAGCTGGACCTGGTCAGATGCTCTATCTATTCCATCCACATGGAAGCTTCTATTTCCCTCACCACTTCCTGTGAAGTCCTCAACCACCTCCTCTCGAAGACTGGTCTGAGCACGTGAGTGTGGCGGTCTCACTAACCCACTCTGAGAAGACACACGTGAGGTAAAAGAAAGTGTCTGAGGTCCGACCTGAGATTCAACCCTGAGACATCACCCCCAGTTGACATGGCAATTAGAAATGAAGGGGGCTGGCAGTCAGCTACTTACCACCGAACACGAACAAAATGCAAAGCACGAGTTCCAGTTTTCATCATAAAAGTAAGGTGGTTGGCCAAATCTAAGAAAGTAAATAATGCATAGAAAGCAGAACCAAAATTGCTACTCACCAAATATCTTCAGGCCAGCCATACTTTATTAGATCTTCATCTATAGTGAGATACAAGAAAACAAAGAAAAGGTTAAAAAAAAAACTGTTAAACGAAACATGCCAGAGTTTATACTAAGCTGGGGAGTGGAGAAATACCAGTCCCTTCCACAACTGCTTCTCTCCCTTAATGGAGAAAAGAGTAATTGAGAGAGGCTTTGATGCCTGAAAATAGAGGAAAAAAACCCTATAAAAACAGCTTTTACAATAGAGTTATCATAATTGATACAATTTTTATAATAATACTTATAAGAAAGTTCAAGATATTTCTAATTTTTTTGTTTATTTATTTATTTTCTGGGGGGAGGGGCAGAGAGAGAGGGAGAGACAGAACCCCAAGTAGGCTCAACAGCGTCATTGCGGAGCCTGATGTGGGGCTCAATCTCACAAGCTGTGAGATCATGACCTGAGCCGAAACCAAGAGTTGGACACTTAACCGACTGAACCACCCAGGCACCCCCAAAGATATTTCTATTAAAAGTCAGTAAAACTTCAAATTAGAGCATCTGAGAAGTTAGATGAGGTCTTAGAAAATTGATTCACTGTAATAAACTTATTTGTCAAAATGGTTTTTGCTCATCAGTGAACTGTGTTTTACTTCTTAAAAAAGACCTCTTAATTATAAAATCGTAGAAAACCAGAAAATAAAACTGCCGCCAGAAGTATAAAAAGGGAAATAAAAAACACCTAAAACTCTGTCATGCATGAAAATAAAAATAAAATAAATAGCTAGAAGTTAAAAGTAACAGTCTCTGTGGGATGGAACATGGGTGTTGGAAAGGACAGGATGGAAAACATTTTTACGACACATATTCTGTTACTATTTGAATTTTTAAGCTATGTATTTGTTAGATAAAAATAAAATAAAAAATTTAAAAATTCTTTGGAAACAATGACTACTTAATTATACCATGTGAACAAACTTTTCTATTATTTGCATGTAGACTTTTTAAAAGTCTATTTATTTATTTTGAGACAGAGAAAGTGGGGGGGGGGGGCAGAGAGTGAGGAAGAGAGAGAGACTCCCAAGCAGGCTCTGCACTACCAATGCAGAGCCTGATGTGGGGCTCAAACCCACGAACTGTGAGATCATGACCAGAGCTTAAGTCAAAAGTCAGATGCTTAACTGACTGAGCTACCCAGGCATCCCTGGGCTGTTTTTAATTATAAATCCTTCAGTAAATATTTTTAAAATAAATGTTCATATTCCTGATTATTTCCTTAAGGCATATTTATATTTATAAAAAGTAAATTATTAGTTTAAAATGTATACTTCTATATATTTAAGACTAATAATATATATCACTACAGAAAGGTAAGATCAATATACACTAAGAGTCATGCTAACAATTAGAAATGAATTGTGTTTAATACAAAAGCATTAAAGTATTAGCTACAAAGTTAAAAACTGTAAGGTAAACAAAATGATTGACGTGATGACCTAAAATGTGCTCAAGAAAGTACAAGCTATCTAACTTGAATGGGGTATTCATTTTCCAGAAAAGCAAAAGGACAATAAATCTGGGATAATCTTAGAAACTACAGACACCATATATTTTCTGAAGGGCTTTCCATTAGCTTATGTGGGAAGCTGAGTCAATAGCCAACAAGTAATCAAAAAGAGGAAAGGGAAATATAAAAACCTCTTTTCCTCAGTCAGGCAATGTTTGGCTTCCTGGTGACACCTGGTGGCTAATAAAAAGAAAACATCTGAAAGCTTTTTAGTGAAAGAAAGTAAATTATTCAATTAAAAATTCATTGATGTTCCATCCAGCCCTTAGTGTGAGTCATCAAGGCTATTAGGAATTAGGATGATGCGCTAGGAGCACTAGAGAAGAGGGCGCTTTAGAAATGTAATACCTTTCTTTCAAAGCCATCGAGGAAAGCTGGCACCTCCAAATGACTCCAACAACTCCTGGGTTGGTTTGTTTGTTTTTTTCTACATACATTTTATTTTATTTTTTTAAGTTTATTTTGAGAGAGACAGAGAGTGGGGGAGGAGTAGCGACGGAGGGGGGACAGAGGATATGAAGCAGGCTCTGCGTTGTCAGCATGAAGCCCTAAGTAGGGCACGAACCCACAAACTGTAAGATAATGACCTGAGCCGAAGTCGGACACTTAACCGACACAGCAACCCAGGCACCCCTCCACGTACAATTTAATGACAGCAAAACTCCACTCAAGTGGACTCTGGGAAGAATCTAAATTTACATCTGCAGACACAAATTCTATATTTAGATTATATCTGTAGATATAAATTCCTACAATGGACATTTAAAGGATTCTGCATCAAGCCCATCCTAACCCACTCCTCCTACTTGGCTCTCCCTAAGCACATTTACCTGCCCCCTCTACTTCTACAGCACTTATTAATATTGCTTCCTTTTGCCTATGCTTTTTAAAATAGACTTTTTTATTCTTTTTCTTTATCTTTATTATTTTTGAGAGAGAGAGAGTGCGTGAATGAGCAGGGGAGGGGCAGAGGGAGAGGGAGAGAGAATCTTAAGCATGCTCCATGCCCAATGAGGAGTCTGATGTGGGGCTCGAACTCACGAACCGCGAGATCATGGCCTGAGCCGAAGTCAAGAGTCGGATGCTCAACCAACTGAGCCATACAGAGGCGCCCCTAAATTAGACTTCATTTTTGAGAGCAGTTTTTAGGTGCAGAGCAAAATGACCCAATACTTGTAAAAACAAGGCATGCGCCTCTCCACCTTTAATACTATAAAAGCACAGACTACATCTTTCTCTTTGGATACTCCGAGAGGCTAGCATATGGCCCCACACGGATAAGCCATAGCAAACAGGGAACTAAAATGGAAGGAAAAAAGAGACCTGGTGGGAATGTCACTGGCACAGCTGCCTTACGTCAGTAAGGCCAGCAGCCCAGCACTGTGAGCCAGTATCCAGGCAGTCCCACACACCCATCTGTACAGCTCTCCTTTAGGCGCTTCTCAGTCTTGGGTTTGCATCCTTGATGTGGCAGGAAGAAAAGTAGATTTGGTTAGGTGTGGACCCATATCTAGTGCCGATAACCATGACTGCTTATAACCAGCCTCCTTGCTCGACATAAAACAAGGAGATAGCATCCCCTCCTCAGCTACATTCATCAGGATGATGCTATGAAAAGAATACAAATTACTTATGATGATGTTGGAGTTACTAGGAGAAATATAAAACTCAAGTATACTGCAGACTGCATCTCCATTAAGTCACACTAGAGACAATGTCATAAATTCGTTATAAGGAAAAACTGTTTAAAAATTAGTTATTTTATTCTGTTGGTTTTTTTCTCTTGGCTCGGATGTAATAGGCTTGCTTATTCTGATTCTGCCTTATGGCACCCAGTATTACTACACAGTTCTAAACCATTTATATAGATCTGATTAAGAACTATATATATCTCCACATCGGCGTGCCGGGGTGGCTCAGTGGGTTGAGGGTCTGACTTTGGCTCAGGTCATACATGATTTCACAGTTCGTGAGTCTGAGCCCTACACTGGGCTCACCGCTGTCAGTGCGGAGCCCACTTTGGATCCTCTGTCCCCCTCTCTTTGTCTGCCATTCTCCTACTCACACTCCCTCTCTCAAAAATAAAAAAAATTTAAAAATAGATTTCCATAACTACTACATATATCACATTATATATATTATGTTACGCTGTATATCATATATATATTATATGGTTATATATACTTACACTCATCATAGTTATATATAACATTACTGTTCTTTAATTTTTGGCCTTATTTATTTCATTAACGTCAAATGTCCCACACTGAAGAATGTTATACTTGCCTCTTTTAAAGAATCAAGTTTAAACTGCTGTCAGTTTCAAACTGCACCTAGAACAGACACTGATGTTTGTAGGGGGGAAGAAAAAGGCAATACCTGGAGGTTAAAGAAAAGTAACTGCAGGGAATTAGCCAGTCGCAGACCCTGAGGCAGTGGTCCAGCCCTGGAGCGTTCCCAGGAGAGGGAGGGGCCAGCTTTGGGGAGCTAAAGAAGCTCCAGTGGTGACAGCTACCATTACAGAGTGCCCACCCTGGGCCAGGCACTTTACCCAGGCTCTCTGACTAAACCTTCACAACCCTGCAAGGCAGATACTGTCCCATGATCCTCTTCTTCCATCTCAGCAATGTGAGGTTCAAAGAGGTTAAATAACTATAGCTAGTTTGCTAAGAGTTGGGATTTGCCAGACTTCAGAGCTGTCTTTTCCAGAACATTATACTGGCCCTGTGAGAAGAGCCACTGTGTGTTCTTCAAGTTTGAAAAAGAGTAATTCCGTCATTTCTCCAAGCTCCCTGGTTGCAGATGTTTTCTCTTCAGCCCAGTGCTGTCAACTCATTGCTCCAGGGCAAGAAAGCTAAACTTCGCTTCTGTCTCCCTCCTCACTCCTGTGGTCAAAAGGTTATCCCCTTAAGCGGTTTTTCCTTTTAAGCTTCAGTTCAAATTCATTAGTGGGTCAAAAATTAATTTAGTGGGTTAAGGCTAGCTTTTTAAAAATAAAACAAAAAAAGGGCACAGCAGAGTATGGATATTTTTTTGTAAATTTTTGTTTTAGTTACATAAATGTACGCAGTATGGAATAATGTATTTCATTCTGAGGAGAGTGGCCAACAGAGTCTGAAAAAACTGTTAACATTTCATGACTCAAAAAGAGCCATTTTCAGCCTCAAAAAACATAATAGATATGTTTCCTCTATTCCTAAATGTTGTAAAAAATGTACAGATTATTAATGTATAAGTGACAGATTATTTTTATTTGACATAAACTAGTATAGGTTAACCTGATTCATATCACACTAAATCAAATGATACCACGAAACTCTTAGTAAAGTTTCTAATCAGCAACAAGTGGTCCAATAAGCTCTAATATTATTTGATGTAACTACATTCTAGGAAAGTTAACCCACTGGAGTTCCTTATAATGGACTTAACTGGTAGCAGTTAGATGAAAACTCATATCAACCAACCATGGGGGTGGGGGGAGGAGGCAATTAACACTTACCTGTTGGAAATTTCAAAATCAAACGCTTTTGAAAACTTACTTTCATATTTATCCTTTCCCATGTAAATAGTGTAAGCAGATGAGTTAACTAAGACAAAACAAAGATATAAAAAACAGTTAGATAACTTCATCCCCAGCAAAACTGCTTCATGGGAAAATTAAGTGACAAATGCTTCGATCAGGGGTTGGCAAGACATGGCATATAGGTCAGACCCACCCCTGTTTTTGGACAGCCCACAAGTTAAGAAATGACTTCTACGTTTTTAAAGAGTCAAAAACAAAATGAAGAACAATAAAGCTACAGAGACCGGATATGGCTCACAAAGTCTAAAATATTTACTATCGGGCCCAAACACGAAAAGTTTACTGATCCTTATTATAGAAGCTACTTTCCTACTTTCATCAGGATACAGTTTAATACAACTCCAGTTTAGTCCTACAATTTTGCCTTCTTCGAAAGAGTTAAAAATAAAACAAAAAACCTAATCTTCACCTCAACCATTTAAAAACAGGTTCCTATACTTAGCTAAGTTTTTTCATAATTGTATTTAGCCAGTATTAGTTTTCTTCCAGGTGTGCTGCATATTATAATGGGCCCCTATCTCATTCTGGGGAAATGCAGTTCTCAAACATCTTCTAAATCAGTAATTCTGAACCCTCATTACACACTAGAACCACCTAATTACGTCCCAGCTCCACTAAGACTAATCAAACCCAAATCTCTGATGGGTAAGCAACAGTGTTTTTTTAAAGGATCTCCAACTATTTCCAATATGAACTCAGGGTTAGGAACGTTCCACTACCCTAAACCAAACTGAATACTCTAGGTATGGCTTACCTTAGAAATGACATTTGCTTTACCGAGCTAGTCTTTTCATATAGGCATCTTCCATCTGGGGTCAACTAAAAAGTTAAGTTTCCTAATTGAAATTCTGTCTGGGTACTAGGTTTCCAAGCTAGCCTACCAAAACTTATTTGATCCCATTCGTACCTAAACTCCTGAATTAACAGTCACTGGGCCCCCAGTCTGGGCAGTTTGTTGTCTCTAGAAAGCACTGAATCAGTATGTGTGAGTACAGCTCTAAAGGCCAGGGAGCAGCACTCTTTCATTTATAAATTCTTAAATAAACTGCCTGTACTCCCAATAATGAGAAGCTCTCTAAATTATCATAGTTGCCTTTCTTGGGGAGGGAAAAAAAATCTCAATTCCTTCAGTCAACAGTTATAATGACTAAAACCCAAAATTACTTGGAAGTAGCTGAGAGAACTAATTGGAAAGGAGAGCGTATTTCCATTGACAGAAATATCTGCCTATAATTGAGCATTACATTAGCTTGGTAAGGCCTTAGCATAGCCAGAACAGCCATTATAACAAATGCCAGAAGTGCAGGAATGAAGCCATTTCAGATTCTCTCTGAGCAACCTAGTAATATTCACCCTTTGAGTCTACAATGTCACCACTAAGTACATACTATAATTACTCTGTCAAGTAACGATTTCTTTTTACAAACTAAACACTCATTAATTGAGACTGGTTAAACACACTATAGAATATCCACAAACACATACCAGGTACCCACTGAAAAGAAAAGGTAGAAATTAAATAGAACAGCATTTTTGTATATATAAAGCAAGATTCAATTTGTAAAAATATGAATATATAGTTGTATGTACATGTTTACAAATATATTTTTAATATATGCACCTATTTTCTGTATATGTATGGAAAGATATACATATACCTGTTAATAACACTTACCTTGGCTAGCTCACTTACGAAATAAATAGATGGAATCAGACCAAAAGTAATTTCTAAAATGACTAAAATAAAATAAAGCTGTTTGTGCAGGCTAAGCCATCTAAATTACAGCCAAGAGAATGACGGACTATTGTTTGGATGGTTGACCTATAAAATGAGGTGATGAAGAGCATAACTCAAATGCAAACCGAAGAGTATTCTACAAAATAATTCAACAACAGAGTCATGAAACACAAAGGCTGAGCAACTGCTCCAGATTAGACTAAAGAGTAATGAATGACAGCAGAATGGTAATTTCCCTTTGTTATAAATGCATTATTAGGACACTGATGAAAACTGAGGAAAAGCTGCTGATTAGATCATAGTACTGCTGCAGTGTTAATTTTGATAATGAGGAATGTTTTTTGATTTTAGGGGGAAAAAAAACCCTGAAGTATTTAGGGGCAAATTGCAAATGACCAACAAATGGTTCAAGAAAAAAAGGTGTGTGGTATGTGTATGCACACGCGCGAAGAGAGAGGTGAAGAGAAAAGAAAAGAAACAGAAGTTAAAATGTTAGAATCTAGGGGAGAGGTTATAAAGGAAATCTTATTATTTTTTAACTTTTCTGAAAGACTGAAATTAGTCAAAATAGAAAATTAAAAATAAAAAGGAGTATGATTGCTGAGCAATAAGTCTCAATGAAGTTCCTGTCTATGTTAATAAGGATAAAAGAAAAGTAAATTGAATTATTCTAGTATTTTTGTTATTCTTGCCCAAATAATATATTTGATTAGTATGGGAAGTAATTATCTTGAAGGTACTGGATTCAGGTATAGCAACCAATCTACTTTAGAGACTCTGTGATAATTTCGTAATTTACAGAACAATCTATCTTGAGATCGACACAATTAAAAGGACTAAAAGTACAGGTGGACTCAATGAACCAAGTGCAGATACTTTGTGGGTCCATAAATCAGATGGTCTTGAATTTGACAGTGGAAATACAGTAAAGCTAATGTTTCATTATTCCATTATGACAGGGCATGAAACACAAATGAAGTTAAAGAGATTTTTAGTCAGATACTAATTTTAAAAGGAAAGGCAGAAAAACAACATAAAACCCTGAGATTTTCTTCCCATTTAAAAAATTTTTAAACAGTAGGGCGCCTCGGTGGCTCAGTCAGTTAAACATCCAACATCAACTCTGGTCATGATCTCATAGCTTATGGGTTCAAGTCCCGCGTCAGGCTCTGTGCTGACAGCTCGGAGCCTGGAGTCTGGAGCCTGCTTTAGATTCTGTGGCTCCCTCTCTCGGCTCCTCTCCCGCTCACGCTCTCTCTCTCAAAAATAAAATATTTAAAAAAATTAAAGAATAGCTTAAAAAAATTTTAACAGTAAACCAGAAGTTGGTTGAAAAGCTTGGCTATCTATATGAAGCCATTTCCTAAAGATTCTGTATGTTCAAGCTGTTTTCTGTAATGGAATATTTAAAGTTTTACTACTATTTAACTGACAAGGTTATAATTTTTCCATTAACTTTGTAATTTTAAAAGATTTGCTGCACAAGTGCATTTTTGTTAGACTTAAAGACTAAATATTTTTCCAACAGGAAGCAATTCTGACCTTATACTAGAAGTCAATGAGAAAAATGTGACCCATAATTTGGGGGCACCTATGTAAGTACTGACTAGTGCTCAAAGAATTTAGAATGGCTTTAAGGAGAATTGTGCAGTTAGCATAAAATACATTTGATACCTATATACCCTGCCTATACTTTTTTTAATGTTTATTCATTTTTGAAAGAGAAAGTGATGGGGGGGGGGTAAGGGCAGAGACAAAAAGGGGACAGAGGATCCTAAGTGGGCTCTGCACTGACAGCAGTGAGCCTGATGCTCAAACTCACAAACCAGGACATGACCTGAGCTGAAGTCAGACATTCGACCAACTGAGTCATCCAGGTGCCACCCCCCAACCTGTATTTTTTTATTCCACTGTTGGGACTGTATGGATATCTGTATTGTTGGGAAGCTAAAAATTGACGTTGGACTTATGACAAAGAGAGCAAACAGAACAGAGAAGATGGACGGTGAAAATGCTATCGGGGGCCTATAATGATTTTTCAGGCTAGTGTGAATTTTATTTCTGGTAATTTTAATAATATGGGTAAGACAAACCAAATCTATGAAGGCAGAGAAATAGCTTATGGCACACTGTGGAAATCTAGACTACTGAACAAAATAATGACATGTGACAGTGTAATGGAATAGGAGGGGTGACTGGGGGTGATCTGTGTTACAGATTCCCTGGGTCTTAAAATCCTCATCTGCAAAGAGAAATGATCACCCTATTCAAACTGACACAAACAACATAGAACTAGTTTCGCTTAAATCTCACCTTTAACAAGCAAGAAGAGCGAGCAGCAATAGAATAGCATGTGTTGTGATTAAGTTAAAAATACTGTTAGTTTATTCAACAAGCATTTATTAACTACTATGAGCCAGGTACTAGCTTAGGGACACAAGATAAGGACAAGGAACTTACACTCTAGATCAAGCAGACATCATTTAATACCATAAAAGAGCAAAACCAAAGGTACACATGGGGTGTTAGTAGGGTCCCCCAGAGAGGTTTATCTAAGCAATCTCTGGGTGAGAGTTAGGTTGGGAAAGGCATTTGCAAAAGATGGGTCAGAGTTGTCTTAAGGAAGCTAACTGGGGATTGATCAGGCAAAGGGAACAACATAAGCAAGAAAAACGAGGTCCAGACCATAGCACTTCCTGGGAACTAAAAGCACCCTTTCCTTGCCAGCGAAAGACAAATCAGAAACACTATCATATGTCAACTTCTGGTACCTGTGACATTAACTCTGCCTAGTGAGTGGCTATACCGCCACTCCAGGGTCTCTTTATTGTTTTCTGTCGCCTTCCAAGCCATACCACCCTAGTTCTAGAACGGTACGGCGGCCTTTCTGCAAGGCACAGTTCTTGGCAGGTATTTCCTTTCCCCCTCAAAGTGCATAATTACCAGGACGCAGCCAGAATAAAGGCTAAGGAGGTGAGGGTGAGACCTGCGATGGGGGTGTGAAGAAGCCCACAAACTCTCCCCAATTCCAGGTAGAGAAAGGAGCTCTCTCCGAAGGAAAAGAACTCCCGGATGCAAAGACAGCTGGGGTGATAGTCCATTTACACTCCTCCCAGGCCCTGGTCAGGGGCACACAGGGACGACAGTGGCAGACACAAGTGGGGACCGAGAGGGCAAGAGAAGAAGCACCCACTGACGAAGATGCGTTTTAGAACACAGACCAGGCTGAACAGCAGCCTGGGGTGGTGGGGGGGAGGTCTTTGCTTCGGAGCCCCGCTGTCGAGCAGTGACCGAGGAGGTCACGGCGCCCACTTACCGCTGCTGCTGGTAAAGTAGAACACCATGATCCCGGCGGCGGCGCAGCGACTCCAGCGCGGAGTAGCAGCACTCAACTCGCAAGATACCAGGATACCAGAAGCGCGGAGGCCGCCTGTTCCCCGGAACTCCTCGCTCACTTCCGGCGGACGTCGGTTCGCGTCATAACACCAGCCCGTCGGCGCCATCTTTAATCCTGGCGAGGAGGAGCGTACAGGCCGGCTAAGAGGCTTTTTTGGCTTGGGGGTTGAGGAGGTAAGATGGAGGTAGGACAGTTCGTGGTTAGAAAACACGGCGAGAAAACTCTGTCTTCTTGAAAGAAAAGCACCTTTGGCCGACTTTATTTTCAGAACTTTCACCGAGTGGGCAGTCTTATCTTGAGGCTTCCTATTGGTTTTGTCCGCCACCCATCACCCCCCTTATGGCCTCCCTGGCAGCAGAAACCGTTTGCTTTTTTCACAGGTGTTCACTGTGCTATTCACAGTATTTGACGCTGAGTAGAAGCTCACTTTATTTTGAAATGAACCCGAATTCCTCCACTATTCACATTCTAGTTCTAATGCGCTCCTTGAGTACACTGTGTGCTTCACTTAACTGCGAAATGAAGATGAATACATCAACTAATTCATAGGTTATTTTGCTAAGGTTAAGTTAATAGGTGTAAAGGCTTTAGAACACAGTGAGTGCTCAACCAGAGTGGTTTGTTAGTGATATTCCCCAGAGGCATATGCTTATTGAGGTTTGGACTCTTGGACTGTTCTGCCTTTTAAGATCTCCCGTCTATTACCTGTGAGGGATAGGGCAAATCCAAACTTCTGAACCTCAGAGATCTAACTGCTTTTGTCAAGTGGGAATAATTTTACTCATGTAAAGCTCCCTAGCGGTTAGTTTTGACCTGATTTTTTTCTCTTGACTCCAACAGACTATATTCTATAAAGTGAAGTGCATCACTTTACTAAATTTATTTAGAACTGAGAATGTGCCAGACTGTATCAGGAGTCAGTGATACAAAGATAATAACAGCAGCTGACAACCCGTGAGTACTTTAAGAACCATACTGCTTCCCAAAGCAAGAACCTAAGCTTTATTCTATAAATAGTAATTGTTTCTAGGCCCTCAGTTTTATTCTCAGTAAAGTGTGAATGATAATACATATCTCATAGATTGTGAGAGAAGTAAATAAAATTCGTAAGGCGTGTGAGACTACCTGGCACATCACAGATGTTCAGTGCCATGATTTTTTAAATTTAAGTTGAAAAATTAAAAAAAATGAACTAGAAATCTAAGTATTACCAATAAAAAAAAAGTTAAAGACAAAGCTTCAAATGTGAAAGCTAACTGCCTCAAAAGTCTTGGGGATACTACTTTGCAAAAACATGCTAAACCAAGTGACCCCAGAATGTATCTGGAGTTCAGGAGGGTGTCTTTATTCTGCCGAAACTACATTTCCCAGAATGCATCTAAACAAGACCTCGGGAAAGGAGCCGGGTGCTGCCGCAAGGGATTATGGAAGGCAGGGATTCCCAGCGGGGAGAGTGCGTTTCACCTGCCAAGGGCGGGAGAATGTTGGAGACCGCCTCTCGCCCAGACCCGGCAAGGACCGGTGAGCGACCAATCAGCGAGCCAGCTTCCTGGAGGGTCTGAAAAGCGGCGAATCAGAACCCAGAGGCTTCTGCCTGCACGGGCGCGCGGTAATTTGAATACAGTGGAGGAGACACTGGCTCCAGCAGAGAGGGGTCGCCGGCTCTGAGGTTCAGGTGAGTGCTGCGGCGGGCCGCGGCGTGGGGTGGAACACCGAAAGAACGGGAGATTCTGTGCAACGTAGCGGTGAATGTCAAGGACAGAGAGCTTTAGCTCGGGCTCGGCTGCTGGAGACCGAAGCCACCCACAGGTTCTCCGCACGTAGAGGTCACCGGGTTTCCATCTTTCTGACGCAGAGTTTCGTTGTCTTTTGGCCCTGACAGGGTTCGAGGACTGGCGCGCTTTCCTGTCATGCCTTTCCTCATTCGGCCCAGAAGAGTCTTGTCTCAAGCCGCGGCTGGACATTGGGTTCCAGGGACCGTGGTTTTCTGTTTAACCTTGAGCACGCTTGTGTAATACTTTTTTTAGACGTACCTGATTCGAAGGAAGGGGAAGGGAAAACTTCTGTAGAGCAACATACCATGCTCTCCGATGCTCGAGAATGAACGTGCATGATTCGTTTATTTTCAGCAGCCTTAGGAGGTCCCAGTATTTTACAAACCAGGAAGCAAGCGGCTCGCTCAAGGCTCCTCAGCCGATAAAATGCGGGAGGACTATACTCAACCCGTTTTCTTGCTAAACTCTGAAGAAAAGGCTAGAAACGGTCTCTGCCTTCACTGAGCAGTCAGGCTGGAGGAAGACAGTTAAGCCAGGAAGAAAATGTCTTAAATGGCATATGACGGAAGTGTGGGGTCTGGTGAGGGCAGTCATTGGCAATATCCCCGTAGACTACTTTAACTTGGTATGAATTAATCAGGCTAATTAAAGGGGAAACCATGCCCTGAAATGGGGTTAAAAAAATACTTCCTCCTTGGGAGGATTATTTTCCAACCTGAAACAGATATACTAATTCTTTTATTTCTTCTTCGTAATTGTTACTGTGATGCAGTGCTTTCCTTTTTTCTTTTAACCTCCGTGGCTTAAATGTTTATTAAAGTTATTTGCTTTTTAAAATACCCTCACCCATCTAAAAACTTTTTCAGACTCTTAAAGGATAATTTTGATACAGTGCTTTTTATACAAATTGGATAATTTGGTTGTTATAGTTTTCTTTTTGATTTTAGAAGTTCAGTTAAGAAGATGTCAGCTTTTACTCCAAGAAAAAAGAATCAGCATTCTCTGAGCTGTGACAGGTGAGTCTCATCCTCTGGGTAGAAACTCTTAAAAAAGAAAAATCCAACCTCTTGTCTGTCTTATCTTTTCCTTTCTATTGTTAAAATTTTCATTATTCCACTTGTCTGCTCTTTGTGGCTATAGTCTATTCTAATTCTAGTCTGGAAGTATTGTAAGCTTTCAAAATTATTTGGTGTCTTTGGAGAGAATCAGCTGTTTTCTATGACTTGGAAATGTATGTCAAATCTTTTATTTCCTTGCTCCTCTTAGCTTTCTTATATAATAATTAAGATAGTGTTTTTCATACAGTACTGGTCTATGAGCAATCCTTGAAAGTCTGCTTACTCAGTGCTTACTGCATTTCATGACAGGATATAAATTACTTCCCACAGAGTAGGCTCGAGGTCAGTTTATTACACAGAACTAATCATTTTAGGATACGTGTAGCCTGTCAAGCCAGGTGAGCTATAACTATATGGGCTATAATTTATATGCGGCCACAATTTAGATATAGATCTTAAAAGAAACACATACACATACCACATGATATCAAATCTTTTTTTTTTTTTTTAAGTTCATTTTTGAGGGAGAGAATGTGTGCAGGTGTGTGCACATGAGCAGGAGAGGGGCAGAGAGAAAGGGGACGGGATCTGAACCACACTTTGCACTGACACCAGAGAGCCCCATGCAGAGCTTGAACTTGGGAACTGTGAGATTGTGCCCTAGGCTGAAGTTGGATTCTTAACCAACTGAGCTACCCAGGTGCCCCAAATCTTCTTTGTTAACAGTGTTTGTTTTTGCAAACATTACCAGGACCTTATTTTTAAAAAATATTTGAATGCTTGGTAAAGACAAAATTTGAGAACCCTATTTTTATTTATTCATGTATGAATGCATTCATACATACATTCATGCAGTTTTTTAGCAGGGCAGAGGGAGAGAGAGAATCTTAAGCAGGCTCCATGCTCAGCACAGAGTTCTATGCGGGGCTGGAGCTCATGATCCTGGGATCATGACCTGAGCCGAAATCAAGAGTCAGACACTCAGCTCACTGGGCCACCCAGGTGCCCCAAGAATCCTATTGTTAAACTGATAGATAATGTGTATGCATGGTTGTTTGGTAGAGAGGATTGTTTTTAGTATGACCTACAAGTGTACTTGTTTATTATTTAGCGGTATATTGGCATAAGATTGAAGCAAAATGATACTTATCAATGGACTTTGTTTCTTTTCATAGCCTATTGTCAGACATCCCATCAAAGAAATTAATTTTGGACTTTGCTGAAAATCTATTTCCATCACCCGGTCAAAATTACATTTCCCAAAGCATTGATAACAATGAAGAAAAGGTACATTGCTCTCAGCAAGGCCATTTCATTTCAAGTCCACTCAAAACAACTGAAAAAACCAGACTGGCATCTGCAAATCAAGGTTCACCATTTAAATCTGCTATGTCTACCGTATCCTTTTACAACAAAGATAAGTGGTACCTGAATCCGTTAGAGAGAAAGCTGATCAAAGAGAGTAGATCCATTTGTCTAAAAACTAATAATGAAGACAAATCTTTCCCCATTGTGACAGTCTGCTCCAAGAAGATAAACAAAAAACCACAAAAGAGTTTAACTTCTAAATATCAACCGAAATATAAACGCATCCAGCCTGTGTCAAAGAATTCTAAAAATTCCAAGCAAAATCGAGTGACCTATAAGCCAATTGTGGAGAAAGAGAATAATTACTACTCAGTTCAAAATAATCTGAATGCTCCTCGGGTTCTAAGCCAAAAAGTCAAACCACAAGTTACACTCCAGGGTGGAGCAGCATTTTTTGTTAGAAAAAAGTCCTGTCTTAGAAAATTGTCTTCAGAAAACAAGCCATTACTGGAACTCACACAAAAGAATACATTAGAAGTGATCGAAGATTCTGATGTAGAGACTGTCCGTAAAAGAAAAAGTTTTGAGACAAAGCAAGTGCCAAAGTGCTTGTTACTAGAAAAAGAACCAAATGTTGAGCTGCTTTCTGCAAGAAGTAAAAATGAAGAGAAATTAATAAAGGTAAAGAAAACTAAATATATCACTTTAAAAACTAAGTTGGCTGAAAAAACTTCAGTATACCTAGTATATATATATAACATGATTGAGCAAAATTTTATTGTCTTTGCAATCATATGACTGCTTTTATGAATCCAAATAGTATAGTTTAATCACCAAAAAGAATTTAGGGGCAGGGTGCAATGATGAGACTTTTCTCTCTTTCTTGGCTTAAGCAAGCCTACACCATTTTCTTGCATTAAGGTATACATTTCACTGAATCCTCTTATTACTAAAATCCAGAGAAGCTTAACAATTTTTATTTGGTAGTGTTTTTAGAATGTAGAAATAACAAAGCTTAGGTAGTAGATTTCCAGCATATGGACATATTGACTTGTTTGTTTCAGCTCTTTACTTAAAAGTACTGGATTTTATTCCATAAAATTTAAATTAAAAAAGTTTTTAATGTTTATTTTTGACAAAGAGAGGGAGAGACAGGACATGAGTGGGGGAGGGGCAGAGAGAGAGGGAGACACAGGATCTGAAGCAGGCTCCAGGCTCTGAGCTGTCAGCACAGAGCCTGACGTGGGACTGGAACCCATGTAGTGTGAGATCATGACCTGAGCCAATGTTAGACGCTTAACCACCTGAGCTACCCAGGTGCCCCTCCATAAAATTTAGACAAGACAGAAAATATTAAAAAATTTTATTTTGTGACCCCACTACTTGGAGATGATCACTGCTCATGTATAATTGGGTTTTGGTTTATTTTATATAGTATGTTTTCATGGTGCCATACTATGCTTTTTTGTTCTTGTTCCTATGTCACACAGCTAGCCTAGACTAGTGCTATCTCCTAGAAATAGAATATCAGGGGCGCCTGGGTGGTTCAGTTGGTTGGGTATCCAACTTTGGCTCAGGTCATGATTTCACAGTTCGTGAGTTTGAGCCCCATGTCGTGCTCTGTGCTGACAGCTCAGAGCCTGGAGCCTGCTTCAGATTCTGTGTCTCCCTCTCGCTCTGCCCTCCTCCGCTTGTTCTCGCTCTCTCTCAAAAACAAACATTAAAAAAATTTAAAAAAAAAGAAGTAGAATACCAACCACATGTAATTTACAATTTTCTAGGGGAAAAAAAGATGGAAAAAGTTTAACCCAATATATTTTAAATGTTACCATTTCAATATAATCATAAAAAGTGATTAGTGAGGTATTTTAAATTCTGTTTTTGGTACTAAATCCTTGAAACTCATGTTTATTTTAACTTGCAGCATGTCTCAGTTGGACCTAGCCATGTTGCAAATTCTTAGCTACTTGTGAGTGGTGGCTACCCTAATAGTGCAGATCTGACACTTTCTATTATTGACCTCCTTCCTATCAGTCATCTTACCCGAGAAAAGTTTTTTCCCCCCAGGTAACCGGGGCAGAAAGCAGTTGAGGCTTTAAGAAAGGCTGTCTCCCAGTTTCGGGCTTGCATGTCTGTGGTGACTTGTTTATACTTATCACAACCCATGCAGCTAGAGAAATGATAGGCTTTCACACTGTGTCCCGTACATTCTGAGGCTTATATATGGAGCAACTCAAACTCTAGTCCTTTCCCTCCTCACCACCTCCTCTCATTGTTCTCATTGCCTCCTCTCAAATTCAACCCCAGTTCATACCTCTTGTAGTCACCTAAACTTCAAGTCTCAATAGCAAAAATTATAAGTTGGTGGCCAGTAGCCAGCCCTTGGGTGTTTTGCTTGGCTTACATACTGTTAAAAAAAATTTAGCCAGCATTCTGAAGAAAGGTGTTTCATGAAAGTTGAAGTCTGATGTATCATGAAAAATGGAAATCTGACAAAGCTAAGCTTTCATTCCTCTATGGCAAACTCTTGGGACAGATTATTGGGCCTATCACCTGACAGGTATGGGCTCCACTAAATCAACTTGTGTATATGTATTTAGATCAGTCCAGTTTTGCTGTGAATTTCACTTACCTGCTGTCCTTGTGGGCATTTAAGTTTGCAATCCCTACTAAATATTTCTGCCTTCTTATCAAGTATTCCAAGTATATTGTTAAATGGAACATGTTCTTGCTGGCTAAGCCATAAAACTCTGACTTTATTCATTCTTCATATTTTTTATACCAAAAAACACCATTTCGTCTTGGTTGGAGTCTTGGTGATGTGACTGTATGAATTTATCAAAAATGATCAAACTGTATATATCTGCACTTCACATAAATGTATGTCAATTTTTAAAAATGTACAATTCGGGCTAAAATTCTCAATTTAGCAAAATAAAGTGGTGGTGGGGGCTGTCTGCATTTCCACCCATCGATCTTCTAGTTAGTATTCTCGCTATTTGACGATGAAGATCCAGCCTTTATACAGTGACATGATGAATTCTCTGCAACACTCTTTTCTTACTTTCTTTTCTAAACTTTATTTCGAGGGGCTGGCTACCGGGTTCTGTCTGGTTTTCAGTAATTTTTGAGAACCTAGGCTTTAGTGCAGCTTACATTTGTGGAACTGAGCTCAGCTTAAGCTTTTTTGTTTTGTTTTGTTTTAAGTTTATTTATTTATTTTGAGAGAAAGCATGACCAGGGGAGGGACAGAGAGAGAGGGAGAGAGAGAATCCCAAGCAGGCTCCATACCATCAGTGTAGAGCCCAATGCAAGTCTTAAACTCAACCAACTGAGATCATGACCTGAGTTGAAATCAAGAGTTGGACACTTAACTGACTGAGCTACCCAGTCACATCACTCTGCTCAAGATTCTTAAGATTTTGTTAAACACCCATTACTAGTATTCATCTCTCCTAGCTAAGGATGACTCCTCTTTTTTTTCTTTTCCTCTCAAGCTATATATTCTCTTAAGTCTCACCAAATTAGTAGTGTTAGTGAAATATTTCAGAATACTTTCCACTTTGCTTTTCCCACTTCCCTGCTACTGCCCAGGAAGTGGGATTTAGAAGCATCTCCAGCTACTCCAGAGTGTTCTTTTTCTTTCCTTGGCTGCCTATTTTTAAAGCTTATGACAGAAGGTTGTCCCTTCCAACTTTGGTGACTGCTGGGGAATTTTTTGTCATTTTTACTAATTTTTTTTAACTTCTTATCATAGAAGGAATGTTCTGTAGTCTTCATCCTGTCATCTCTATCAGGAAATAGATGTTTTGACAGGATGACAAATTACAGAATTAAATATGTGCACTCTATTATGTACATTTAATAAATATAGGGGAAATTATCCTTAAAATAGTCTGAAAATTGAGGATTTAAAAATCAGTTAAAAAGTGTAATTTGTAATAAACTAGATATTTTGTTTTAGAAATTGGTTTGTGGGGATTCGTTCATGAAATAGAAAATAGTTAAAAATTAGAGGGCTTTTTTTTTTTAATTTTCCCTATTCATTATTTTCAGGATTCATCAGGTGGAGTAGTTTCTTCAAGAGAATGTAAACCTAATGAAAATAAGGGTTTTCCTTCAAAGGATTCTCTCAGTGAAAACAAGGCAGGTAAGAAAACTTCTCAAAATGAGATTATTTACTTGTAATAATAATTCCTTACACATGTCGATATGGAATTCTATATAGTATGTTGGGTTTTTTTTTAATACAGTGTTTGGGCTTCTGTTTGTATTTTTGTGTTTATCTCAGTGACACTGTTTCCTATAGTAAGCAATGCAGTGCAGTTTGAAAATGAGGAAGACAAGGAGACGTTAGGCTGGAATTTAAGACAAAATACTGATGCATAATTGGTTTATGGGATGTAGCCAAGGTACTTAAGCTCCCTAGAACTTGGTCTTCTCATTACACCTACTCAACTTATCTTTTACCCAAAATAATTTGTTATATATTCGTCATCAAAAGCCTACTGTAAGTAAGCATAATTTATGAAGCCATAGAGAGGACACTGACGTGGGCATCAGGAACTTTGGGGTATTGACTAGGTATGCCACTAATTAACTATGTGGTCTAGGGAGGAGATGTCTAAAGTAAGGGGTTAGTCTTCATTTTGAAATTTCTCTTAGTTCTGAAATCCCATTACTAACTTGTGGTGTTATTGTTCAATTAAACAGTATTTACTAAACTATGAATATATAAAGAGGTTAACTAACATTTTACTTACCAATCAGATTCTGGATAACTTTACTTTGTTGGTTATAGCTATAAGTTTGGAAATAAAATTCTTGGAGTATATATGTTGACTATGGTGAGAAAACTACAGTTCATAGGAAGAAAACAGAGATAAAACTAAGAGCATAATCTGGAACAATGGCCCTTAAGAGAACCTAATGATATAGAGAGAAGGATTGTACATAACAACAAGATACACTGTTAATAACTAGTATTTACTAGGTGCTGAATATGTACCAGGCAGTGCCAAGTGTCTGCATGTGTTATGTTTCCCATGGGTTGTGCTGTTACTGACATAATAGAACAGAACAGAACAACAGTGGCTTGCTCTTTACAGTAGTTAATGAAGTTTGCTTTTAAGATAAATTTATTTCAGGGGTGCATGGGGGCCTCAGTTGGTTAAGCGACCAACTCTTGGTTTTGGCTCAGGTCATGATCTCCGAGTTCATGGGTTCAAGCCCCACATTGGGCTCTGTGCTGATAGTGCGGAGCCTACTTGGGATTTCTCTTTCCCTCTGTACCCCTCCCCAGCTTGCTCTCTCTCTCAAAAAAAGTAAAAACATGAAAAAAAATTTAAATAAATTTCAGTATACTAAGTCTATTTAAAGAAAAACATTTAATAAACAAAAAATACAGATGGCACAAGGATATGGTGAAACTCATAAAGTGTTTATGGTGAAACTCATAAAGTGTACAAACGATAAGAGAGTGTAACTTAGTAATTACTGTTCATCATTTCTCACAATTTAGGAAATAGGTTTGTATGCCCATTTTATAGAAAAGGAAACTTCGGTTAAGTAACTAACCCACAGCAGATCAGACCTGTCTTGGCCTTGTTTTTAGAGAATGAACTCTGTTCTTCAATGCAAAGTTAAAAGTTTGCTTTTTACTCAGTAGCCCACTTGTCCCATATTGTTCTCTAAACAACTATTTTAACTTTGGTCTTTTTTTTTTTTTTTTTTAAATAGGATTTTTATTTTGCAATAATTTTAGATTTATAGAAAAGTTATAAAGACAGTACAGAGAGTTCCTGTATATTATTACTCCCCTTGTTTCCCCCACTGTTACCATCATATATCAACATTGAACTTTTGTCAAAACTAAGAGACAGATACTAGTACATTACTGTTTACTAAGCTGTAGACTTTATTGAGAGTTCATTTTTTCGATTAATGCCCTCTTTCTGTTCTAGAATCCAGTCTTTTGTTCAGATTGTTCTAGTTTTTAACCAGTGGGAGATATTTTCAGGTCATTCTCTTTGGCATGTCCTGTCCTTCTGTGGGTTTTTTTGAGCACTTCTTTATTTTCTGGCACTACAGGGTACTCCAGCCTCATTTTGTATTTTCGCTGCCCCAGCCATTTCTCCCAGGAAACTCGTTTGTTCTGTTGGGTTTCTATTTAGAACCAAGTTCTGGACTTAGTGTGCTCACTGCTTCTAGGCCTTCTCAGCAAACAGAGCTATATACTTCATGTATGTATACTAACCCATGTATGCACACATCTAGAATTGTTCTGTTTCTCTTCATCTGTACATACAGTAAATAAACATAAGTTCAAACTTGCTGTCCCTGACTCCAATACCACAGGGTTTATCCTGTCCTTTCTTGTTTATCCGTGACTTCCCTTAGGGAAAAACCTGGTCCCCACAGTTCACTATCCACCCACTTAATTGTTCAGTCCCAGTACACCTGCACAATAGTTTCAGAATTGTTAATTCATACTCCTGTGAGAAATATTTATGAGTTAGAGTATATTTACAGTCCTTTTGTCTTTAGCCTTAGAATTTTTAGTTAAAACACAGTTCGATAAAGATATTTAGGTCAGCTGCCCGTTCTTCCCTTATCTCCTTCATCACGGTCATGCCACCTAGTTCTAATACAGTGAGAGTCATTTGTCACAGTGTGCATTCCATGCTGGGATCCCTCAACATCATGGCTGATGTTTACGTTTATAAAGTTCAACTTAGTATTTTCTTTCATTTATTGTGCTTTTGGTGTTATATGTAAAAACATACCAAACCCAAGTTTGTGGATATTTTGCTCACATTTTCTTCTAGAAGTTATATAGTTTTACATTTTACAAATAGATCTGTGACCCATGGTGAGTTAATTTCTATAGAAAAGTGTTGTCGGGGTTTTTTGCATATGACTGTCCAATTGTTCCAGCACCATCTGTTGACTCTCCTTTCTCCATTTAATTATTTTTGCCTCTTTGTCAAAACTCAGTTGACTGCATGTACGTGGGTGTGGTTGGGGCTCTCTTTTTATTCCATTGATCTATTTGTTTTTCCTTTTGCCAATACCATACTGTCTTGATTATTTGTAAAGTCTTGAAATCAAGTGATTTGAGTGTTTTGGTCTTTTTTTAAATTTTTTTTTGGCATTTATTTATTATTGAGAGAGAGAGAGAAACAGAGTGTGAGTGGATGAGGGGCAGAGAGAGAGGGAGACACAGAATCTGAACGAGGCTTCAAGCTCCGAGCTGTCAGCACAGAGCCCGATGTGGGGCTCAAACCCACGAACCCTGAGACCATGACCTGAGCCAAAGCCAGACGTTTAACTGACTGAGCCTCCCAAGCACCCTAATATTTTGGTCTTATTAACATTTAAAGTTTTATGATTTAAAGCTTTGAGTTTATTTTATAATACAAAATTATTATCATTTTTTCCCCTACCAGTTTCTCCTGATTCTGTTGTCTACCCGATCTTCAGTGTATCTTCAGTCAATACAAAAAGGTAGGGATTGCTCTTATTTTAATGTTTAAGGTTTATTTAATTTGGAGTCAGTCTTCTGGGTATCTTCCTTTCTTGTACTATGTGATTTTGAGAGTATTTTTTTTTCTCCCCACTAAGGGGTTATTGAGAATAAGATGAAATCAGGCCCTTTCCTAGAAACTTCATAAGAACCTGAGTTGAGAGGAGGGAAAGATCTTTATGGGTTTGAGTGATAATAATTGCTAACATTTTTATATAGTACCTGACCTATAATAAATAGTTTATATCCATTATTTCACTTGATTCTTGCAACAGACTAGAAAATCAATATTATTAATATTTCCATTATCAGCTGAGGAAACTGAAAATAATTCACATCTCTTAAAAGTAACAACTCTTAACAGACACAACTAGAATCCATATCTGAATTAAAACCCATTTGGCTATATTGCCTTTCCTGGGTGATAATATATTAATAATAGTTCATGTTTAATGAGCATTTACAACCTCATGATGTAGATACCAGTATTTTCCCATTTTATAGACTGCGAAACTGGCCAGAGGGAGGAGTAACATACAGCAACTTAGTGCTGTTAGAAATCCCAGCTGAAGCTACCACCATCCTAGTCAAAGCTAAGACTGGGAAGGGGGGAATCGTGGGTGGGTGGGTGGGTGGGAACACGATAGGCTGGAAAGCTTGGAAAAGAAGTATCTTAGGGTCTTAACATCTTCCTAAGTGGTTTTGACCCTTGTGTCCCCAGTTGATGACAAATAACTAGAGGTATTGAGCAAGGAACTTCCTAGCTGAGTTCTACTTTTAGGGCACCTCACCTTCAATCACCTCAGAGATTGAGTTGGGTGGGCAACTTTCCCTCTTTAAAGGCCATGTTCCTAGTTTTTTGCACCTGTTTTTTCATTTTTCATCTATGTCTTCTTTCATGACTATTTATTGAGGATTGAAACCTACCACAATTAGCTGATAAAAGTATATAATTAATCTAGTCCCAGGAGATACTAGAATACTATTGGTTGGATAGTTTGAAATTTCTCTTTACGTAGGATCCAAAAGGTCAGATCTCGTCAATGCCTTGTGGTTTAATCTATGACTTACTTTAGGGAGGTTACATATTTCCGGGTTCATTGTCTCACATTCATTTTTTGTTTATTCACTCATTTGGCAAACACTTATAGAGTGTACATGGTATTGAACTATACTGAGTTTTGGAGATGTGAAGATAAATAATACGTGGTCCTATCATGGAAGTTATGGTTAGAGGAGGATGGGCATTATAATAAAGTGTTAAGATTACTAACTAGAAATAAAGAGATGGTGGTCATACATGCAGGGATGGGGATTGCTGAGTTACTCAGCAAAGGTTGTATAAATAGCAGGAGTCAAGCAGCCCAGAGAGTGTTTTACATTACGGGCACGTACCATTAGTGGCTTGTCAAAGCAGTTTAAGCGCATCATGTTCAGCATTTTTTTTTTTTTTTTGAAATGGAATAATGCATCTTTCACAGTTATTTATTAACAGTAGGTTATTTAGTGAAACTTTCTGGTTTTAGTTTTATATGTATATCTATATTGGTCATAATGTAAAAAAAAATTCTTGCCATAATGTTGTCAAATCAGATTGAAATACATTTCTTCTAGTTAAATGGTGACAGGACAGTCTGGCTTAGCTTAAAGCATTGAACACTTTTTATTCTCGTGTGTTTTTTGTTTTGTTTTTCTTGTCAGTTTTCTCTGAATCTCTGGCTTTGGGCAGCTCTTTTTTTCCTTTCCTATTTCTTTTACCTCTACTCTACACAGATTTTTATTCCTTTGGTCCTTGGAAAACAAAGGTCCTTTCATTATAAGATCTGGGTTATAAACTCAGAGCCTACAGAGATAGAGTGGAGATTGGAGCCAAATGGAGAGTGCGTACCTCAAATAAAAGAGCATGCACTGTGTCGGTTACATCCTCTGGAGAAATAATGGTCTGGTGATCTTATGGTGTCTCTTGCAATATTGGAAATACACATTTTTAAGGGAGATCTCTGGATTTTAAAATATCGGTAGCTAATCCACAGTTTTAAACACTGTAAGCCAATCAAAACATACCTGCGAGCTGTATTTGGCCTGAGAGCCTCCAGTTTACCCCCTCTTTAGGCCAGTCCCTACGTTCTTTCCTAATGGGAACAGGCTGCCTTAACAACATCTATCCAGCCAAGGTCTTTTTTTCCTAAGTATTTGAAGATAGTGGGGATAGGTGTGAGGACAAGTGATTATATAAGCCTCACTCACTGCCCACGTAAAGAGTTGTTGGATGTAGTATGCCGGTAGCTGACTTCTGTGCAACTGTGAGATTCATGAATAGAATCTTATTTGCTGTGGTGTTACAGGAATTTCCTCATGCTCACATGGCTAAGCATTGTCCTAAAATTCGGTAAAGCAAAAAAAATCACTTTTTAAGGGTGAAGTCAAGTGGTAGTCTTTACTAGTTACCTTGAGTAAATTACTGATCCTCTCTGAGTGGGCCTCTGGTTTCGCATTGTTCAGAACCCAATTGCTTCATTAAGTTATTGTCAATAGAAAGCATTAAAAATTGCAAGGTGCTCTGCAAATGTTATATACGTATCTATTTGCATCGTAATTTCTCAGACATTTTAGTTTATTAAATCATGTTTATTAACTTTTATTTCAAAGATCTTTAGCTGAAGAACAGTCTTCTGTGGGACCCATCGTATCCGCTAACCTCGTGAAACAGATCAATACACAGAAAAGTACTAATACTAGAGATACAAATAAAGAAACAAAAGACCAGCTCATCATTGTGAGTAAATGTAAAACAAAGCTCCTCCTGTATGTGGCTCTCAAATGTGGAACATCAAGTCAGACATGTTGTCTTAGCATAGTTAACATGGTTTAGAGACATCTGAGTTGTGGAAATGCCAGCTTTGTTGTGGTGGTAGCATTTAAAACTAGTCAAGTAGATTTTCAAACTGATAGTGTTGGGCAGTGCTAGTAATTTAGTCAAATGCTAATGAATGAGTTGTCTCCAGATAAGGATCTTTGTTTTTTTTAAGTGTATTTTTTTGTTTTGGTAGAAAGTGTGCATGCAAGCAGGGGAGGGGTAGAGAGAGACAGAGAATCCCAAGCAGGTACCGTGTTGGCAGCACAGAGCCCCATATGGGGCTCGATCCCACAAACCATGAGATCATGACCTGAGATGAAATCAAGAGTCGGACACTACCGGCTGAGCCACCCAGGATCCTTTGATCAGCAAAAATTTAATGAGAATAGCTACGTTGTATGAGTCCTGGGTTTGGCAAACTATGGCCATGGACCAAATCTGAACCGTGACCTGTAAGGGTTTGAAAAAAAGAAAAAAGGGAAGAGTATGTGACCAAAAAAGCCTAAAATATTTACTGTCGGCCCCTTTCCAGGAAATGTTTCCCAACCCCTGCATCATTCAGAACTTGGTATTTTCAGTAGCATTAATCAATGTGTTATGAGATAGAATGGAAGTAATAAGCCGTGACATTGAATATTCCTGACTGTTCTATATTCATGAGTTTATCTGTGCTTTTTCTGAACTTTTATTATGTATTGTATTTTTTTTGTCAACTTTTGGGGTAAAGAATTTTAATATTCTTAATCACTTAATGAAAAATACTATGTAATGAATATATAAGTCCTCAGATTTTTGCCCTGCCTCTTTGAAACCAGGCTTTTTTAGGTCTCTCACTTAAGAGCTTAATAAAGATGATCTATTGTTTATCTTAGCCATTATCTTTGTGATTTAATCTGATTCCTTCTTAGAACTGTGGGTCAAGCCAAAGAATCTAGATTTTTTTACACCATCAAAGAGACCATTTCATTTCTTCCATCAGTTTATTGCATTTTTAGGTCTCTTCTCATTCCATTTTGTTTAGGAGGTAGAGGGAGGGGACATAGTAACCAGACTTTCATTTAGTATTTTACTTATGCCAGCCTAAAAGAAAAACAGAAATTTGAATGAATGGTTGCATGAACTAAATGTAGAGCTATTTGTGACATGTTTACATGGGCTTTTTCTTTTTCTTTTCCCAATTACAGGACGCAGGTCAGAAACACTTTGGAGCCACCATGTGTAAGTCCTGTGGCATGATCTATACTGCGTCCAGCCCTGAGGATGAAATGCAGCACGTCCAGCATCACCACCGGTTTCTGGAGGGGATCAAATATACAGTAAGTTAAAAATAGTCTTCAGTTTGCTCTAAGAGTAAACTGCTTTAAAAGATACATTTCTTTTGCTTAAATAATGGAAGATCTTTATATTCTTAAATATATCCTTAAATATCCTACTATTCTGTTGTTTTAATATTTGAGGCTGGTGGTCTTTAAAACCTAACTTACAAAAAATTTTTTTTTCGATATTTATTTATTTATTTATTTTTAATTTTTTTTTTAATGTTTATTTATTTTTGAGACAGAGAGAGACAGAGCACGAGTGGGGAGGGGCAGAGAGAGAGGGAGACACAGAATCCGAAGCAGGCTCCAGACTCTGAGCTGTCAGCACAGAGCACGATGCGGGGCTCGAACTCACAGACTGCGAGATCATGACCTGAGCTGAAGTCGGACGCTCAACCGACTGAGCCACCTAGGCGCCCCTTGATATTTATTTTTGAGAGACAGAGTGTGATCAGGGGAGGAGCAGAGAGAGAGGGAGACTCTCTCCAAAGCAGACTCCCGGCTCTGAGCTGTCAGCCCAGAGCCGAACATGAGGCTTGAAACTGTGAACTGTGAGATTATGACCTGAACCAAAGTTGGATGCTTAACCGACTGAGCCACCCAGGTGCCCCTAAAAGCTAACTTTTAATAAAAGTGCCATTTCAGACTTTCTATCCTGATAGAAGTGTTGTTCTAGGTTGAGTGAACACCCTTCAACCCTAACTCTAGCCTTTTGAGCGGAGCTGAACAATTAGGATAGAAAACCTAAAGACTTGAGACCCCACTTCCTCACACCTCCTCACTTTAGTGTCTTCTTTGTAGATAAGGTTAGAAAAACCACTTTTCTGTGACTTCTCCACACGTTTTCTTTTCTGAAAGGAGAGGTTCCACTTTTTCATCAAGCACCTTTCTAGTCTATGCATCCTGCTGTCCTTTATGTTCTACCTGCTACTCAAATGCATTTCTTTTTTCCTATAATATTTTGTGTGGTTTATTAAAACTCTGCTTATCCTAGCCCTCTTCTGCTTTCCCATGCCTAATAATTCGTTTTCTCTCTATATTCCTATGAAGGCCTCTTAATTGACTTTGCATTATTTTATCGTAGATTATACATATGTCTCCCACATGTAGGATAACAGCCTCTTGAGGACAGGTACTTTATTTTAGGCATCTTTTATTTTCCTTCCCACATTCCTTTAGTCAGATTTTGTGCTTTTTCATATCATTCATTGTTCATCTTTTTGTTCTATTCAGACCAAATTGCTTAATGGTTTTGTGTGTGTGTGTGTGTGTGTGTGTGTGTGTGTGTGTGTGTGTGTGTGTGTGTTTTAACTCTTTAAATTAAACTGTGACTTTTTTCCTGTCAGGGTTGGAAAAAAGAACGTATAGTAGCACAGTTTTGGGATGGGAAAATTTTGTTGGTCCTGCCACATGATCCGAGCTATGCTATCAGAAAGGTATGAAACATTAGTTTTTTAATCCTTGTGCTCCTACTCCCTCCCTCTCTTCTCACCAAGAAATCAACCCATGTTGAAGTGTAAAACCCCTTTGCTGAAAGCTAATCCACTCTGGTGCTCAATGCAAGGGTGAATTTCATAGTGGTTTATACAAAACTAAATTTAGAATTACAAGAAGAGGGGTGGGGGTAAAAAAAAAAGAATTACAAGATGAAGTGACGGTCAGAGATTTAAGAGAACAGATAAGGCTCTATCGATTATCTTTTACCTTCATCTTCACTTGTGAAAGATAAACTAAATTTTTCAATATTGAGAAACTAATGGCCCCAGAGTCTATCTCTTATGTTGTTATTGCCTGTCTCATGGGCCAGATGTATTCAGTGAACATTGAATAAAGCTAAAACAAAATCTCTTCTGGCACTTCCCATCCCTTACTCCCCCTAGCTGTCTGCATTTCTTTCTGCGGAAAGTGCTCATTAAAATAGGTTTTTCAAACCCTGTTTTCAAAGTGGCAGATACATGCATCAATAGTGAAGTAATTTTGGGGGTGTGTAAATTTAGGAAATAGAGGTAAAAGGTACACATTTTGTGTACATAAGTGTGTATATAGTTTCTGTTCTTTTTAAAACAATCTCTTTTGTTTTTTAACATCATTAGGTAGAAGATGTCCAAGAACTTGTCGATAATGAATTGGGCTTCCACCAAGTTGTTCCCAGATGTCCAAACAAAACCAAGACTCTTCTCTTCATATCCGATGAAAAGAGAGTAGTTGGGTGTTTAATTGCAGAGCCCATCAAACAGGTGTGGTATATGTCTTTTAAATTATTGGCATAATGTCTGGGCAAAATAAAGTAATTGGGTGAAGTCTTCAATAAGCAGTTAAGAATGCTACCATTGATGGGGTGCCTGGGTGGCTCAGTTGGTTAAGTGTCCAACTCTTGGTTTCGGCTCAGGTCACGATCTCGCTGTTTGTGAGTTCAAGCCCCGCATCGGGGCTTGGGATTCTGTCTCTTCTCTCTCTGCGCCTGCCCTGCTCGTGCTCTCTGTCTCTCTCTCTCTTAAAATGAATAAATAAACTTAAAAAAAATTTTTTTAAATGCTACTATTGATGAAATTTTTCCCTGCTAAAGTATCCATATGAATAATTAAAATTATTTATTTCTATTATATTTGGTATCTTGCCCTATATAAAAGCAGGATAAGTAAGTCAGTGCTATGTTCATGTAGTCATTTCCGTACCAGGACTAGTGATTTTAATAAGCAAATCTGTAGAGCCCCGATATTGAAGATGTGGCTTAGTGCAGCTTAATATATTTGGCAAAATAATTATTGTCCCCCGATTAGAATGTGTTTTAGGTACTAATGAGCAATATTCTGAAAGAGGAGTTGGCAAACTTCAGCCCCTGGGCCAAGCGTGCCTCAACACTTGTTTTATAAAGTTTTATTGGAACAGAGCTATGGTTATTTATTTCCATATTATCTGTGGTTGTTTTTGTAACAGAGCTATAACAGAGATCACATGGCCCTGTGAACCTAAAATATTTATAACTCGACCCTTTACAGAAGAAGGTTGCCAACTTTTTTATAGAATAGAGAGTTTTTGCCTTCAAGGAGCTTACAGTTATAATCTTTAGCTAAAGAGAATTATAGTTCAAAGGTGTTCTTTTTACCTGACTTTATAGTATCCCACACTTAGGTCTCCTTCCTTTTAAAAATATTTGATTTCTCAATACATCTGAAAATGATACTAGCATAAAGTTTTTTACCTTTGTGTAAGTGGCTCCCTTTCTCCCCTCATTTCTACTATCTTTATTACTCTTTTTTTTCTTTTTCATTTTATATATATATATACACACACACACACACACACACACACACACATATATATACACACGCGCGCACACACATAATATAGTGTCCCTCGTGTGTTTATCAGAAGTTGCAGAGAAAAGCAGCTGGTTTGTATTAGTCACCAATTTGGCCTTTTCTTTTATTCTAAAGAAGCAGACTATTTATGTAGTGATAATAAGCAAATATAGCCAAATAACATAACATATACTTTCTTCCACTTTTTCTTATTTCGAAAGCCAAGTTTTCTTAATGGTAGTTAAAACTTAAGTACCCACCTATCAGAGCAGCTATATTAAAAAATAGTGACGAGGCACTTGGGTGGCTCAGTTGGTTGAGTGTCTGACTCTTGATTTCAGCTCTGAGTATGATCTCAGGGTCGTGGGATTGAGCCCCATATTGGGCTCCGTGCTGAGTGTGGAGCCTGCTTAAGATTTTTTTCTCTTCCTCTCTCTCTCTAAAAAATAAAAAATAATGACAATACCAAATACTGGCAAGGATGCAGGGAAACTAGATCTTTTAGAGATTGTTGGAACATAAAATGTTACGACTGCAGAATATTTGGCAGTTTCCTAAAAAAACTAATCCTACATTTATCACATGACCCAGCAATCCTACTCCTGGTCATTTATCCCAGAGAAATGAAAACTTACTCTACTAAAAATCCCATACCTGAAAGTTTGTAGCAGCGTTTTTGGTAGTAGTCAAAACCTAGAAACACAGACAGTGTTCTTCAGTAGGTGAATGATCACACAAACCAGTACATCCATGCAATGGAATATTACTTAGCAATAAAAAAGAACAAACTGTTGATATATGCAACAACTGGGACAGATGTCAAGGGCGTTGTGCTAGTGAAAAAAAGCCAATGTCAAACGGTCACACGATGTATGCTGCCATTTATATGACATCCTCAAAATAACAGAATTACAGAGTTAGAGAGCAGATTGAGGTTGCCAAGGCTTAGAGATGGTGGAGGGAAAAGGTGGGCGTTATTATACAGAGATAGCAAGAGAAAGATCCTTGAGATGATCCCCTAGCTCTGTATGCTGGCTCTGGATACAGGTGTGATAAATTGTCCCATGACATGGGACTATATGCAAACATGCCTGCGTTAATCCCTTGGTATTGTACTGTGCCTATAGAGTGTATAACCATTGGAGGAAGCCAGGTGAAGGATACATGGATCCTCTGTACTATTTTTCAACTTCCTGTGCATCTATAATTATTTCAAAATGGAAAAGTTTTGAAGATCCCTAATTTCATAGTTAATATGCAAAAATCTTCTTTAGTGTTATCGTTTTTTTAGGGTATCATAAACACAGTTTAGGCTGGAGAGAATGGGAGAAGTTTATGTACTTTATTAAGAGTCTAATTTTTATAATTTTTTAATCAAGAGAAGAAGGAAGTTTCATAATGGTATGTAATTCCACCAAAATGTGGGAATATCTCAACACCAGTATTTTTTTAAGCATTGTGTGACCATATTTATGTATTTTCAGAGAGAGAGAGAGTGTGTGCTTGCACATGGGGGAGGGGTAGAGAGAGAAAATGAGAGTCTCAAGCTTGTTCTTCACTGACAGCACAGAGCCCAATGTGGAGCTTGATCTCATGACCTGAGCCAAAATCAAGAGTTGGATGCTTAACCGACTGAGTCACCCAGGTGCCCCCATACATTGTGTGACTATAAATGGATAAGAAGTATCAGAATTTTAACATTGTTGGTGAAGGTAATAAGATTAATTTTAGATACTTAAGTCTTGGTTGAGGAATGGTTTTTACAAAGAAAGGTGAATTCAACTGTACTGTTAGCTCTAGATGAGTCTGTATATCATTGTAGGCCTTCCGTGTCCTGTCTGAACCAACGGGTCCAGAATCCCCAAGCTCTAAAGAAGGTCATCGGGCTTGGCAATGTTCAGATGTACCAGAGCCTGCGGTCTGTGGAATAAGTAGAATCTGGGTCTTCAGATTGAAACGAAGAAAGCGCATTGCAAGACGACTGGTAGATACTCTCAGGTAAGAAATAAAATAAATGGATCTAGACCCAAATTAGCTTTCCCAGAGCCTTTCCTGGTTTATGAATCAAAGGGAATGATGGTGTGAAGATACTTGTGTTTAATACTGCCAAAGTCAGGCTAGGGCAAGCGTTGGCACAGGAAAACAAATACACTAGATGTTCTCAGTTTAGGGCACAACATTCCACATGTGAAACATCGTAGCCCAGTGCTTATTAAACCAACTGTGGTGAAAGACTAGTTTAATTGCAGACCAACACTTTCATAAAGTGAAGATGAATTGCTAGAAAATGACAGGAAAACAAAATAAAATAAAGAAAATACAAGTCAAATTTTAGAGTCAGCAGATGTGACATTAACATTGCAATATAATTTATACAAATAAAAAAAAAGGTTTAAAAAAAGAACTACAGAAATTGTACATCCGTTGTTCATTGACTGCTGTGTGAGTAATTAATGAAGCCTTATTATAACTAAATGTAAAAGTGAATTAGCCAGGCAACCCACAAAATGGGAGAAATTCATCTAATAAGGGATTAGTATAACCAGTATATATAAAAAAATCTCTTAACTACACAACAATAAAAAGACAAATGGCCCAATTAGAAATGGGCAAAGGATTCCAATACACACTTCTCCAAAAAGAAATACATACGGCTGCCATCAAGGATTTGCCAACCAAAACCACGATGGGATACCACTTCATACTCACTAAACTGCTAGCGCTATGACTGACTTGCTCGTTAGCATACCTGATCTAGGTACTTTTTTATGGTTCCTTTTGCCTCTCAGCATAATTTTTTCAGGACCTCAGTTTTCTCGTCTGTGTGAAATGGTATCATTAGACTTCCATATCTAAAATCTAAAGCATTAAATCATTTTGTCACTTATAAAACAATTTTTATTTTAATCAACAGTACTTAAAGAGGGGTGCCTGGGTGGCTCAGTTGGTTAAGCACCTGACTCTTGCTTTCAGCGCAAGTCATGATCTCCTAATTTGTGAGTTTGAGCCCCACATCAGACTCTGTGCTGACAGTGTGGAGCCTGCTTGCGATTCTCCCTCTCTCTCTCTGTCTCTGATCCTCCCTCCCTCCCTCCCTCCCTCCCTCACTCACTCTCTCTCTCAAAATAAATAAACTTAAAAAAAAAGTATTTAAAGAGATTGAAAGTTTATATTTGATTACTTTAAAATAAGTCTGCTAATGTATAATCAGAATTTTAAACTGGTTCCATTGTTAAATTGTCTTTTCCTCTTTTTTAGGAATTGCTTCATGTTTGGCTGTTTTCTCAAGACTGATGAAATAGCATTTTCTGACCCAACACCAGATGGCAAGTTATTTGCAACCAAATACTGCAACACCCCGAATTTCCTTGTATATAATTTTAATAGTTAAAGCCAGTCTCTACTATACAACAGTTACTGTGTGGACGAGTTCAGACAGTCCCATATCCTATCATATGAACTATTTAACAGATACCAAAATAAAAATACTAAGACACACATATATCCACATAAACCTGTATTAGTTTTATTTCTAATGATTCGAGAAGTGAGGGATAAATTTGTTGGAAAGTATCTGGGGACTCAAAGGAAGAGTCTTTGGATAATATAGACTGACTAGCATTGGACTCCTTTATTATGAAACTTTATAACTATAACTGGAAAATGACATGCCTCCTTCGTAAAAACATTGACAAAGCAAGATGGTTTCCACAGGAACCACTTCTCTCTTATGAAGCACGCTTTTGCACTGGAATTACCACATGCCCAATCAGAAGGAAATAAAATTTAAAGATAGGCAAACTATGTAGTATACCATATGCTTGTGCTTACTAGTCTTCGTGGTAATTCCCAAATTTTGTACACAAAATTTTTACTTTATAGCTATTGGCTGTAGCAACCGAGTTTGAAAATATTTAGAAAGTGTTTTGAATTTTTAATTTGTAATAGAGCTTTCCCATCTTTGTGGTAAAGAATGAGTAAGATTTCCATATCCTTTGATGTAGAACAGAATTCTGTAGCTTAATGTTTTAATCTTTTTGAAAATCATATCAAGACATACATACCTGTCATCAGATTCAATTAAAAACCGTAGTAATTGCACTATTGTCATTTCATTAATTTTAGCATGAAATGCTAATTGTAGTACAATGCTAATCTTTAATACACTTGTTACTGGGGATTGATGTCATTAACAAAACGGATACCCATTTCGTTTAAATGGTTCATATGGTTATATTTTTAGTATTTTTGCATGTTTAAAATACATCTTGTTCTGAGACATCTGGCAAAGGTGGTGACAAAATGAATAGTAATATAACTGTTATTACTACTATATAGTAATATAACTGAGGTTAGTAAATAAATATATCCAGGCCAGAGAACTCATGATGACATGTAAATACACCTCCGTATGCACACATTTTTCTAGTATAATTCTTAGATACTTTCTTTGAAGAGCAAAGAATTATTCATGCTGTTTTGATTCCAAAAATCATTTAACTGCTGTCTGGTGGTAAGACTCTCGGGAGGTGGTTTTCCAGGTTGTAACTCTGTAGAATCTGCTCACTCGCATTCTTTTATTTGCGTGTAAGTTAACATGTTTCCAAAATTTAAAAGCCTGGATTCCAGAAAGAATGTGGAAGTGTTAAGATGTGTGTAATTTTGCAAGCATTTTAATGCTGTTTTCTGCACTGATGTTTTTGTTTTAGATATTTTATTTAAAATTTTTATTAATATTATTTTGCTTGCTCAGTGCTTTTTGATTGAATCGATTAAAATTCTTCTCAGTATTCTCTTTGTCTATCTTTTTATACAACCAAATGTATTGATTTTCTTTCTAAATTATTTTTGTGATTATAAAAACACATGTTCCTTGAGTATAAAGACCAATCATTGAAAACATAGCCACACAAAAACCTGCACACTGGATGTTTACGGCAGCCTTATTCATAGTTGCTAAAACTTGGAGGCAACCAAGGTGTCAGTCACAAAAAGGCACACAGAAAACTTAATATTACTGAGTGAAAGAAGCCAGTGGGAAAAGGCCACAGACTGTATGATTCCCGGTTTATGATATTCAGGGAAAGGCAGAACTGTGGGGACGGGAAAAAGGTCAGGGGCCCGAGGGGAGGGAAGGATGAATGGTGGAGCACAGGACTTGGAGGGCAGTGAAACTCCTGCGCAGGATAGACTGTGACGGGTCCATCTCACACGTCCAAACCCACAGAACCGGACAGCCCCAAGAGCAGAAATCCTAATTCATCAGTGTAGGTCCTTCAGGTGCAACAAGTGTCCCACGGGTGGGATGTCAGTAGTGGGGGGCCGTGCATGTGAGGGGGGAGGGTTTGTGTGGGAAATCTCTGCTTCCTCTTAATTTTGCTCTGAACTTAAAATTGTTCTAAAAAAATAAAAGCTTCAAAAAACAAAGTCTGAGAAATTACCATAGCCAAGGAGACATGACCACTAAATGTAATGCAGGGTCCTGGAACGGAAGAGGACATGAAGTAAAAATCTGAATACAGCATACCTTAGTTAATGTGTCAATATTGACTCTTGGTATGTTACTTGTGACAAACAGACAAATGTAAAATGTGGGTAACGGGAGGCTAGGTGAGGGTACATGGGAATTTGCAGTTTGCCTGTAAATCTAAAATGGACATCTCCGTTATCAACACCTTCATAATTACTACCCAGGTCAAAAAAGTAAAACCCTGCCAGCTGCCCAGAAGTCTTCCTCGTGTTGTCTTTAATCATCATTTTCCGCAAATGTACCTTTTGATGTCTAAAATTTTAGTCTACTTTTGAACTTAATATAAATTGAATGTGTTGTCAGCATGCATCCATGTTATTCCATCCAGTTGAAACCATTTTCATGGTTTTATCTTCCATTATAAGAATATACTATAATTTATTGGGGTGCCTGGGTGGCTCAGTCGGTTGAGTGTCCCGACTTAGCTCAGGTCATGATCTCATGGTTCATGAATTCCAGAGCCCTGCGTCGGGCTCTATGCTGACAGCTCAGAGCCTGGCGCCTGCTTCAGATTCTGTGTGTCCTTCTCCCTCTGCTCCTCCCCTACTCACACTCTGTCTCTCTCTCTGAAAAATGAATGTAAAAAAAAAAAAATTACCATAATTTATACTATTGTTGGTGAGCATTCTACCTTAGCTATTATATGCTACCTTTGTGATAAATTGTGTCCAATATATGGGTCTCTTCCTGGTGTTTATTCCCACTAGCCTTGCTGGTCATCCTTAAGCCAGTACCACATTGTGTTATATTCTTGAAGTTGGTATTGTAAATTCTTTCACCTTTTTCTCTCCAGGAGTATTTTGTCTATTCTTGATCCTTTGCATTTGCATGTACAGCTTACAATTGGTTTAAGATCCTCAAAAAGCCATCACGAATTCAAAACAAAACATCTGTTGAGATTTTACTGGAATTGCAGGACATCTACAGATCAGTTTGGGAGGATTGAATATAAAAGACATTTTATCTTTTTCTGGTGTATTTCCCCATTTAGTTTCTGAGTAATTCGGGGTTTTCAGTGTAGTCATGTACATTTTTAGGATTTACCCTTAAAGCGTTTGATACATTCTTTGAAGCCACTAGAAATAAAGTTGTTAAAGTTTCATTTGCTGATAAAACACACCAGACTTTTCTATTTCACCTTGCATTCAGCAACCTTTCTCAATTTAATTCTAAAGATGCATTTGTAGGTTATTTTTGGATTTTCAGGGTTTTTTTTTAAGTTTATTTTGAGAGAGAGGGCACACACGTGTGAGCAGGGGAGGGGAGAGACAGACGGAGAGAATCCCAAGCAGGCTCCACACTCAACACAGAGCCAGACACAGGGCTTGATCCCAAGAACTGTGAGGTCATGGCCTGAGCCAAAATCAAGAGTCAGATGCTTAACTGACCTGAGTCACCCAGGTGCCCCTGGATTTTCAGTTTTGAAGTAACGACTCATTCCATTTTTCATGAAAAAAGCTTTAAACATTTCTCTATCATCTTCGTTGGGCTGCCCTAACAGAAATACCATAGACTGAGTGGCTTAAACAATTTAGATCTCTGGTTGGCTCTTGAGGTTGGTAAGTCTGTTATCAAGGCACTGGCAGATCCAGGACCTGGTGAGGGCCTACCTACATCCTGCCTGGCTTGCAGCCTTCTTGCTGTAGCCTCACATGGCAGAGCCGCTCTCTCTGTCAGGGACACTAATCCCACCCAAGGGCTCTGCCTTCATGACCTAATCACCTCCCAAACACCCCCCCTCCTCCGTGCTTCCAGATACCATCACATTAGGGATTGGGATCCAACATGAATTTCAAGGCGACACAAACTTTCTAATCCAGAGCAACTATAAAATGTTTACTATAGCTTGTTAGATATCTACTTTCTTATGTTAAGGAAACTCCTTTCTATTCCTAGGTTTCTAAGAGACATTTATTTTTCTAAGAGGCTTTTAACATTTAACACTGGGTTTTATCAAATCTTCTTTGGAGATAACGGATTTTTCTTCATTGGGTGAATATGGTGACTACATTGTTCTTAAGTCAGCCTAGTCTGGCTGAAATAATCTCAACTTGGCCTTGAGGTTTTTATGTTACTGGTTTTGGTTTACTAATATTTCGTTTGGGATTTTCTTCATCTGTTCACGAGTGAGATTGGGTATCTGTAGGATATGCAATAATGTTTCCTTTTTCATTTATGATACTTTTTTTTTTTCTCTCTGGGTGACTCTTGCTGAGGCTTATTAGGCTTACATATTTTATTCATATTTTTGAAAACAACTTTTGGCATTGTTGATCCTATCCATTATAGATTTTTCTATTTTCTATGGTAGGTTTTGTCTTTAAATTTATACTCATGTCTTTCCTTCTTTTGGAAGGCAGTTTTACTTTTTCTTATATTCTTAGCTCACCAATTTTTCAGGCTTTCAAAAGCATTTAAGACCATGTATCTTGGGGCACTTGGGTGGCTCAGTCAATTGAGCATCTGACTCTTGATTTCGGCTCAGGTCATGATCTCATGGTTCATGAGATCGAGCCCCACATCGGGTTCCTTGCTGGGTGTGGAGCCTGCTTGGGACTCTCTCTCTGCTTCTCCCCACTCATGCTCTCTTTCTCTCAATAAACTTTTTTTTTTTTTGAAAGACTATAAATCTCTATAAATACAACTTTAGCTATATCCCACAAGTTTTTATATATCATATTTTTATTTACTTTTTTTGAGAGCACATCCACATAGGGCAGAGGGAAAGGGAGAGAGAGAATTCCACACCCAGACCAGAGCCAAACTCGGGGCTCAATCTCACAACTATGAGATCACAACCTTAGACACAATCAAAAGTCAGACACTAAATGGACTGAGCCACATAGATACTCCTATATATAGTATTTTATTTATAAACCTAATTTCATGTTAATCAACAAATCGTAGATTAAGTAGAAACCAGGAGGCAATAGTCAACATTTCTTGAGGAGCTACTTATATTATTATTATTTTTTTTTAATTTTTGAGAGAGAACGCAAACACACGCCGGGGAGGGGCAGACAAAGAGGGAGACACAGAATCCGAACCAGCCTCCAGGCTCTGAGCTGGCACTGCACCGCCCAGCATGGGGCTTGAACCCACGAACCATGAGAGCATGACTGTGAGATTATGACCTGAGCTAAAGTCGGATGCTTACCTACCGAGTCACCCAGGTGCCCCATCTCCATTTTCTAGAGATGCAAATAGTCTCTCGGAGGCCGTACACTGATAGCCAAGGGAGGTTTTCTGGGAAGTGAGAAAGCTACTTGGGAGAAGCCGATTTATTTGCTAACTATAATTAAATATAGTTATAATTAATACAGCCAAAAGATTAGTCCCCCCGGTGTCTTCAAACCAGTCACATTACTTTTCTGAGAATGAGGCGAATGGCCAAAATGAAGGCAACATCTGAGACTTAAAGAGCAAGTTCCAGAACAAGAATAAAAAATGTTCTTACAGAGGTAGCAAATTGTCAGGAACTTAGTGTTGAGGACCTCGAGACCCTTTCAGACACAAGAGGGAAAGCACACGGCCTCATTTTGCACTGCCTGCCGTTGACAAGCGCTGCCAATGTGCTGACCGCGTCCTCAGGGGTGCTGACCCTGTCCTTAGTTTGTTCCCATGTAGATCCTCCAACTGTAGGAACTGGACGCAAATTTGTCAAGGATAAAAAGTACTGGATTATGCATTAAAAAGCTGTAATTCATGAGAATGGACCAAGAGAGACACTCACTGCCCTGAGTTTAGCTGACCTAAGGAGAATGAAATCACATGTAAGTCAAAGTGAGGGTAACTAAATACCAGGGTGCAAAACGGTACATAAGATTTATCAAGAAGTCAGCTTTCAGTTGGCTTTTTTAAATTTGTTTCTTTGAGAGAGCATGCGTGAGTTGGGGAGGGGCAGAGAAGGAGGGGGAGAGAATCCCAAGCAGGCTCCATGCTGTCAGTGCAGAGCCTGACTCGGGGCTCGATCTCTCGAACTGTGAAATCATGACCTGAGCCGAAACCAAGAGTTGGACACTTAAGTGACTGAGCCACCCAGGCACCCCAACGGTAGTTTTTTTTTTTTTTTTTAAGTTTGTTTATTTATTTTGAGAGAGACAGAGACAGTTTGGGGAGGGCAGAGAGAGGGAGAGAGAACCCCAAGTAGGCTCCACACTGCCAGCACAGAGCCTGATGCAGGGCTCAAATCCATGAAGCTGCAAGATCATGACCTGAGTTGAAACCAAGAGTCGAATGCTTAACTGACTGAGCCACCCAGGCGGCCCCCAAACAGTAATTTTTAAAATGCTTCCTACGGTCAAGTCTGCATGTATCACCTGGAGTCACAGCCACAATTCATTACCTAAAAATTCCCAGGAGGCTGTGGCACACAGATGGAAAGTGTTGGTCCAAATCATCTTCATTTCAAAGATTAACAAAATAAGGCCATAAGAGAGAAACCTACCACATTCACTCAATACGTCTAATGATGACGCTCAAATTAATGAAGCATAAAATAGGACAACTTCTGGTAACTAAAGTCTCCTTTATTCTATATCATCCTATTAGAGTTTTATTATTATTTACACCAGAACTGTGATATGCTTAAGGTATAGATTACTACAGAAGAAATAAAAAAGGGATCTCAGTACAGAAAATACGTTTAATAAATTAAAGCAAAAGCCAAAGATCTGGGGAGAGCCAAGAGAGCAAAACAAGCCTTAACCGGAAAACGTCTGGAAATACCCAAGGACCTAGTCTTTTGAGACATTTCTCTTAGTTTCCAGTGACCATATTTAATAATGAGCATTTCAGCCCAAAAAAGGCCAGCAAAAAGTTTTAACGGTTTAACAGATAAGCAAACATAGACTTATGTTGTACTGCACAAAGTGCTTTCAATAGATCCATTAAAAATAAAGAATGTGAGAAACGTTAATAGAAGTGATAGCCACTCAACCCAAGTTAATGTTAGACATACAGTTTACAGCATTTCGTTACTACTAGTGTTTCCAATCTGTATGTACAAACTCAAATACTTGAGTAGCTAGTTTCTTAAACTTTATAGAAAACTTACTACAATCTCAAATGCATGTTAAGAAATATTATAAATAACTGTTCAAATATTAACTAGGTGCTACAGTCCTCAAACAGGCCACTTCTCAAAAGTCTAAGAATTACGGATTATCATAGTAACTATACAACGTATTACAGTAAACAGAACAGCTATACTCATGAGCCATACGTAAAGCTCAGCCATCGTGACTATGAGGTGATCACTGGACATCCATTTCCAAAGCTTCCACAATGTGTGCGGCAGAAGGACGATCTTTAGGGTCTTCATTAGTGCACACAGAGAAGAGTTCGATTACTTTCTGGTACGTTTCATCCAGCTCTTCCATATTAATGGGCGGCCTCGTGCCCAAAGCTGCGTAGTATGCTTCATCATCAAAGTCACTTTCGTCAAAGGTTTTATCTGCTCGTGAAGGAGTTGGAGATTGAAACAAACAAAACAACTTTTAAGTCATGGAAAGCTTAGCGACTCCTCAAGCTCACCCTCCCGAAATAAGAACTCATCCCAGGTATGCTTTTCATCAGGCACAGGCAGTCTGGTTAAGTGGTCTCACGTTACAAGGTCGTAAGGGATGTTGTCACATATGCATATAGCTAGGCTGCCTTGAGGTTTTTTGTTTTTGTTTTTTTTCTTTCCTTAGGGAGGGGATCCTACCACAAGACAAGAGGACTTTTTAAGGAAACTTTCTGCTCTGCAGGAATTTCTCAATTTATCTCCCAATTATCAATTAACCTACATCTCATTACATGAGAGTAAACAGAGATAGCACCAAATTAGTCAGTAGTAATATAATCCACATCTCACACCACTAAATCAAACATCCTCTTTTAAATTTCAACGTAATAGAAAGACAACATATATTTTATAAGCTAATCTTTAAAGACTGAAGAGATTGGGATTTATCTTAAAAAAATATGTAGTTATACCTTCATCATCATCATCATCTGGAAGATTAATGTGTGGAATCGATAAAGTCATCATTTCCCACAGAGTCAGGCCAAAGGCAAATATGTCTGCCTTGTCAGTAATAATACCATTCTCTTCCAAAGCTTCCTTGGGTTTCCAAGGCTCGGTGCCAATGTAACAGGCCTCGGGGTCAGTCACTGAAATGAGTCCAATATAAGTAAGTTGGTCATAAGGGCAAGCACTAGAAATCACTAAGAAAGGCAAACAACCCAAAGAAAAATGGGCAAATGATTTAACAGGTAGTTTAAAGGTTAAGAAATGTAGACAGTAAACACGAAAACACACTCAGTCTCATTAATAAGAATTACTTTTTCCTTATCAGATTGTTAAATATTAAAAAGCTAGTCAGTTGGTAAGGGTGTAGGGAAACAGCAATTCTCTTAGAAGGTGGCAGGAATACGGAGAGACTATGGATGTCAAGAGCACAGACGCTGGAGCCAGACTGCCTTGCCTCGGTTTAAGGGCATTTGCGAGCCATGTGACTGTGAGAAAACAATTCCAGGGACGCCTGGGTGGCTCAGTCAGTTAAGTGTCCAACTTCAGCTCAGGTAGTGATCTCACGGTTCATGAGTTTGAGCCCTGCATGGAGCTCTCTGCTATCAGTGCAGAGCCTGCTTCGGATCCTCTGTCTGCCTCTTTCTCTGCCCCTCCCAGGTCGCTCACTCTCTCTCAAAAAGAAACATTAAAAAAATTTTTTTTAAAAAAGAAAATCATTTTCAATCATTTAAAAAATCATCATTAAAAACAAAACAAACAAAAAAGCAGAAACAGACCTACAAATTCAGAAAGCTGATGGTTGCCAAGAGGAGAGGGATGGGGGGAGGATGGGCAAAATGAATGAAAGGGAGATACAGGTTTCCAGTTATGGAAAGAATAAGTCACAGGGATGAAGGCACAGCATAATGTATAGATTTGTCAAATCACTGTGTTGTAGACCTGAAACTAACATAATATTGTGTGCCAATTAAAATCAAATTATAATCAATTATAATCAATTAAAACTATATATGTAAAATTAAGAAAGGATAAGGACTGTGTCTATCCTATTTTCCTCTCTATTCATAATACCTAGCACAGTGCTTGACCATACTAAGTATTAAAAATAGTTGTTAAATAAATAAATCTAGAGAAAACCACTGTTAAAATCTGGACTTGTCACAGAACACCTTATATTATAGTTGTGAAAACATATGAATATACCACCCATTAAAACACAAAACTTAAAAATAACTTTTAAAGGGGTGCCTGGCTGGCTCAGTCGGTTAAGCATCCAACTTCAGCTCAGGTCATGATCTCGCGGTCTCTGAGATCGAGCCCCGCATTGGGCTCTGTGCTTACAGCTCAGAGCCTAGAGCCTGCTTCAGATCCTGTGTGTGTCTCTCTCTTTGCCACTCCTCCACTCATACTCTGTCCCTCAAAAATGAATAAATGTTAAAGAAAAAAAAACTTTTAAAGATTTAGGTGTATTTTTTTTCCCAAACTTTCCTTAACGTATACCTATTTAAGTACTATTTTATGATCTGTTCATCTCACTCAGTATATTTGGATATACCATTCCTACAAATATAAACCTGTATCATTTTAGTGACATTCTATTGTGTGGTGGTACAGTATATTAAGCCATCCCTTACTGGTGGACATTTGCCTAAAGTTTTGCATGTCTGTTCTGCTACAGTGTATATTTTTACATCACAAGTTAGCACATACACAATTAAGTAAAAAAAGATGAATTTTTCCCCCAGTACCTAACTGTTATTTCTAAAGTGCTTAGGAGTAAACGTCCTCATAAAGAGAAAGCCTTAGTCCAAGGAAAAGAGACAAGAAGAGAAATGCCTTCTCCTACTGCACGGCTGGTTTCACAGCTGTAAGAACCGCCATGCTGCCCAGAACCATAAACGGATGAAGCGGAGAGTGCCGGTAGAGGGGCTGCGGAGACATTTCCCCCAGGCTTACAAATGTTTTTTTTATTGAGAAAGCCAAAATGCCCTCAAATATCTACCTTCGAGGAAGCACAAACCCAGGGTTTATGGCTTCACAGGATGGGCTGATGCTGGGTGCCAGTTAGTACTTTTGTCAGGATTGTTATTGTTTTCAACGTTGCAAGGGTTTTGGTTCTTCTCTCTTAACTCTATTTCTTCTATAAGTCTAAGTCTCTTGGTTTTGCAGAAATTAATATATCAGGTTATCATTATAAAAAATGCTGCACTGCCCAATTATTTTTTAGAATATGTTCTTGGGAATGAATTATAGGATCAAAGGGCATTTTGAAAGGGTTTTTGTTTTCTTTTGTTTTTTTGTGGTTTGTTTTTGTTTTTTAAATACAGATTTCCAAATTGCCCTCTGAAAAGACTATTCCACTGTAGTAGTTACCAGTGCTGTTCACCAAGTAGGTCATGTTCTCCCCCTTCTGGACGCAAAGCAGGATGCACTTTCTGGCCTGCCAAGGTTGGATGGAGCCATCTGACTTGTTCTGGTCAGTGAGTTGTGAAACAAGTGGCTTGTGTCGTTTCTAATCTGGAGCATTTAATTGTTAGTGCGAGACTTTCTGGAGCAGCACTTTCCAACAGAACTTTCTGTGGCAATAAAAATGTTCCCTATCTGCGTTGTCCAACATGGTAGGCGCTAACCACAGGCAGCTACTGAGCACTTGGAAAGTGGTTAGGGTGGCTGAAGAAATTAATTTTTAAAATTTTCAAATATTTATTAATTTAAATAGCCATATGTGGCCAGTGGCTACTGGACTGCACAGCTCTGGAGCCTTTTTACCCTCCATATGTGCAATGATGGCAATGTTCCCTATAGTGGGTGTTCTAGCAGCGTAGGTCCTAAAAGTGAGAACGGAACACAGCCTGTAATGGAACACAATGGACCTGCAGCTTGAATAAGCTATGGTTGCTTTAAGCCACTGAAGTTTTTGAGGGTCTATGCTATCAAAGCAAAACTTATCCTAACCTGAATGATACCCGATATGATACCTGAATGATAACCTAAATTACAACTTCTACTTAAGGTATGACAGTACATGTTAGCTATCCTATTGCTCATAGTAGCATACAGAAATTTTTCAAAGAATCTTTCAGTAGCTATGATTTTTTTAAAAAATGGTTTCTAACACCCAAAAAATAAATAATCCAGTGAAGAAACGGGCAAAAGACATGAACAGACACTTTTCCAAAGAAGGCAGGCAGATGGCCAGCAGACACATGAAAAGATGCTCAACATCACTCACCATCAAGGAACTACAATCAAAACCACAATGAGATACCACCTCACGCCGGTCAGAGTGGCTAAAATTAACAACTCAGGAAACAATAGATGGTGGCGAGGATGTGGAGAAAGGGAACACTTTTGCACTGCTGGTGGGAATGCAAACTGGTGTAGTCACTTTGGAAAACAGTATGGAGGTTCCTCAGAATATTAAAAATAGATGGGGCATCTGGGTGGCTCAGTGAAGCCTCTGACTTCAGCTCAGGTCCTGATCTCACGGTTCAGGAGTTTGAGCCCCGCATCGGGCTCTCTGTTGTCAGCACAGAGCCTGCTTCAGCTCCTCTGGTTCTCCTCTCTGCCCCTCCGCTGCTCTTTTTCTCAAAAATAAATAAAATGTTAAAAATACTTTAAAAAATCATCTCTGAAAAAAACAGAGCTAGCCTACGACCCAGCAATTGCACTACTTTGTATTTATCCAAGGGATACAGGTGTGCTGTTTCGAAGGGGCACATGCACCCCAGTGTTTCATAGCAGCACTATCAACAAGAGCCAAATTATGGAAAGAGCCCAAATGTCCATCAACTGATGAACGGATAAAGAAGGTGTGATATACTTATACGATGGAGTATTACTAGGCGATCAAAAAGAATGAAATCTTACCATTTGCAACAACATGGCAGGAACTAGAGTATATTATGCTAAGCAAAATAAGCCAGTTAGAGAAAGACGACTATCATATGATTTCACTCATATGTGGCATTAAGAAACAAAACAGATGAACATAGGGGAAGAGAAGGAAAGATAAGATAAAGTCAGAGAGGAGACAAACCATAAGAGACTCTTAAATACAGAGAACAAACTGAGGGTTGCTGATGAGGTGTTGGGGGGGATGGGCTACATGGGTGATGGGCATTAAGGAGGGCACTTGTTGGGATGAGTACTGGGTACTAGATGTAAGCAATGAATCACTAAATCCTACTACTGAAAAAAATAACACATTACATAACATAACATAAAATGGTTTCTAGCTTTAGTGTGCTCAAGGCCAATTTTAATGAATTATTTACCTATAATTTTTTATTACTCTTTTTTAGTATCTTCGATCCATGAGGATTAGTGTGAGAATGGAAAACATCTTTATTTTTTTCTAAAATGTCCATGTGTCATCATTTATTGACTCCACTACCTCTTTCGCAATAATATTAAATGTCAGTTTTATTATATAACAAATTTGATATATTTGGGGCTACTTGACCTCCTTATATTTTTCTGCCTATTTTGGCAGGAATATCAGTGCTTTAACTACTGTGGCTTTATAATACTTCTTAACATCTCCTCAGGAAAATTCCTATCCATCATTCTTTCACAAAATTTTCCTGGCTATGTCTGAACATGTATCAAGGATGAATTTCACATGTTTACAAATCATGAACTTTGACATGTTCTAAAATAAAATAGATCACATTGGGATAATGCAGAATTTATGGATTTATTCATTCACTTCTGCTTTCTGTCTTTAAGACTTCATTTTCTTTTCTGATGTGAATTGAAACTCACACTTAGTTTCATGAAGGTTAAATAATGAAAATTTTTGCTTTGAGTAGTGTTAACCGTATCAAATAAATTTTGATTTGATTTTCTAAATATTGTATAGTTGGAATTTGATTTCAGCTAAGAATTATTTACAAATATTTTAAATTCCTAAAAAAATGTGGGTATTTTTGTTTCCAATTGTGTCACTAATTTCTATATTTACAGCACTGAGGACAATGTAATCTCAGGTTCTCTCTTGGAACTTAATGTGTATTCAATTCTAATAAATACTCAGAGGCAAAGAGATTCACCTTATCATCTACTCGGATATTCTACAGCTTAGTTTTGTCTATTTAATCTACTAAGGATTGAGAAAATTATGCTAAAAATATTTTATTTGTATTGTTTCATAATTTCTCCTTTACTTTCGAAAGTTTCAACTTTGTAGTAGTTATATAGCCTAAAAGCTCATAACAGTCCTATATGAATGATTACAGACATCTTTATAAAGTCACTCTATTCATATTGGCTTTTTTTTTCTTTGACTTCACTCACTGACTTTTACTTGAGCTAGAAATTAAAGTGTACAAAAGTTCTAAACAGCATTCATTAACCTTCCTTTTACCATATACTCATATGAATAAGCGAATTTAAATGTTATTTATTAAATAACATGTTTAAAGCAAGGACCTTCTTTATGAGGCTGACTCTTGTTTCTTACCAAGATCTTAAATTCGCTGAGAATGGTCAGTATTTTTATCAGAGAAGAAGGAGTCGGGGCAGGCCGAAGGGCAGGCAGCAGAAGACTTGGCTTTATTAGCACCCCTCTCTCCCGCTTCTACCCCAGTTTCTTTTTCTACCAGTTTCCCCAATCTCGTCACTATGCAAGACTAAATGAATTCCTTTATACTACCTTACTAAAACTCTGTTTTCTATTCTCAGATCTTTTACCATATAAAAATCCCAAGCCAGGTTAGAAATAGTTCCTAAATTATCTCCAAAGTATATTAATAAAAATGCAATAATTTATATTTGTGTGACAAGGGAGGGGGCTGGAGGCTGAGTGCAAAAGAGACAGGAAAGGAGGGATATTGTTTATTGTATACTTTTTATACACAAGTTTTATTTTTTGAAATATGTAAACTTATTATCTATTTAAATATGTAAAAATTAGAAACCTGAAAATCGCATAAAAATAAAGTTTTAAAAATTCAAATACTACTTACCAGTCATATTTTCATCCAGTGGTAGAGAGACTCCTACATCACAGATTTTAATTGTTTCAAAATCACCTTTAATTACAACATTTGAGGACTTTATGTCTCCATGAAGCAATTTCTTTTCTTGGTGTAGATACTAAAACAGTGGAAATTTAATACATTTGAGCAAATATATAAACTGATAAAAATATATGATAACCTTCAACAAACTAACAACTTGAACTCCCTTCCTGAACTGCAGGATTGTATCTGTTCATCATTTCAAATTATCTGAAGTCAGACCAGGGAACATCCTTTGTTACCGCAGTCTGCCGCACTGACCTAAAGCAGTCTTTGAAAATCAATGTCCATTTATAGGTAAGCTAACTTTTTTATTTTCAAAACCATCTCATACTTTTACATTAAAAGAAGACACTGCAACTTTAAAAATATACCTCAGTTGGAGCACCTGGATGGCTTAGTCAGTCATGATCTCACGGTTCATGAGATTGAGCCCCACATCAGGTTTTAAGACAGGGAGTCTGCTTGGGATTCTCTCTCTCCCTCTCTGCCCCTCCCCTGCTCATGTTCTCTCTCTCTCAAAATAATAAAAATATATTTTTAAAACTACACCAACTTTTACTTGAGGCTAGTCATTTTTAGAAGTAAATTTGGGATCTTCACCATGAGGCACACTTTTCTCAAATGACTGAGGTGATGCAGAACAGCACATAGGACTAAGGACTACACAGAGGTCACAAGCAGAAGAGGAAGAAGAAATGTAATCTAAGACTATATTTTGCTTTACACATTAACTCTTTCTTAGTAGTGATACTCACCCATAATCAAAAATAATCTTGCTACACTGTTATTTGTCCATTCATCTGCATCTGAGCAACTACTCCATGAGCTGGGCTTGAAAATATTGCAGATTCAATTTTTGGTATATATCTTGGAACATTAACCGTGTTTAATTTATTTTATTTTATTATTTTTTAAAAAGATTGTTTATTTATTTTGAAAGAGTGAGAGACAGAGAGAGAGAGAGAGCTGGGAAGGGGCAGAGAGACAGAGACAGAAAGAATCCCAAGCTGGCTCCACGCTGTCAGTGCAGAGGCTGACATGGGGCTCGATCTCATGATCTGTGAGATCACGACCTGAGCTGAAATCAACAGTCAGATGCTTAACCGACTGAGCCACCCAGGTGCCCCTTACTGTGCTTAATTTAAATGTTGCTGATCATACACTGAATATGCTTAAATATATTTATAGTGAAATTTAGCAATTCTCATATCCATATATATTTAGAGTCATTATTTATTAAGTAATTCAAATTAGTTTATCCTTTCCATTTAAATCAGTTTTTCTATCTATATATTAAAATATATTTTTAGAAATACAATCCTACAATCTGACATTTCATAAATCAATTCTATACTTTATTATTTTAAATTTATTTATTTTTAATGTTTATTTATTTTGAGAGAAAGAGGGAGGGAGGGGCAGAGAAAGGGAGAGAGAGAATCCCAAGCAGGCCCTGTACTGTCAGCACAGAGCCTGACGTGGGACTTGATCCCACAAACCATAAGATCATGACCTGAGCTGAAATCAAGAGTTGTACACTTAACCGACTGAGCCACCCAGGCACCTCAAAACTAATACAATTATTTTTTTTTCTTTTTCTTTTCTCTATTTCTTTTGTAATGAATATAATTTATTGTCAAATTGGCTTACATACTAATTCTTAACATGCAATTTTGATATCAGTATCAATACATGATCCACTTTTGAGTCATTCAACAGTGTTTGAGAGCCAGTATTACTTCTGTCTGGTTACTTTAGGATAAGAATTCTTTTCCTGGGGTGCCTGGGTGGCTCAGTCGGTTAAGCGTCCAACTCTTGATCTTGCTCAGGTCATGATTTCACCATTTGTGAATTCAAGCCCCGAGACGGGATCCTTGCCCAGCGTGGAACCTGCTCTGGATTCTGTCTTCCTTTCTCTCTGCTCCTCCCCTGCTCTCTCTTGCACTCTCTTTCTAAAAATAAGTAAATAAACTTAAAAAAAACACAATTCTTCCTTCTTTACACAGTATCTATCAAAAGGCACAACAATTTATTTGCATAACACTGAAAGAGTTTTCATTTAACCCACAGATGTAAACTGATGTTCAAAACTTAACATCCCACAAAACAATCTTTAAGAGGTTTATTTACATGAAAGAAGGGTTAGGCTACACCCCCAGGAATAATTACTAAATTTGTGTAAATTGATTAATCCTTTTAACTAAACTAACATATGATCTCTATAAACAAAACGACCTGGCTTGGGTTATTTCAGGCTATGTAAAGGCTTCAAACAATACTTTGCTGATCAAAATAAGCAAATAGTGCACTACGCAATATGAGAGTTTATAAAGACTTTAACTTAGAGCAACTACTTCTTTTGGGGAAAAAAAAATCCCACCTTGTAATTAGGTACATAAAGTCCCACAGAAGCCATTTAAAATCTAATGGCATGGTTACCTTTAACCCTCTCGCCATGTTCAAAGCAACTTTTAAAATTATGGCTGCAGGAAAAGGATCTTGGCTGTCTTTATTTCGTTCTTCTATTAAGTCATTTAGAGACTTTTCCCCTCCATATTCCATAGCAAGACACAGACTACCATCACTGGCTTCAGTGAAAGCACGATAACCTTCAAGAAAACAGGACACGTTCTTACTAGAGTAGGGAAGAACAACCGCATTTATGTTTTTTTATGGTGATGTGATCGAAAATGTATCTGGAGTAACAATGACAAAAGACAATGAAACCACTATTTATAACGCTAATTCAGTATATATAATTTACAATGACTTCAGTGTTTGCCAACAGTATCACAAAATTAAAAAATGTTTAAATGCTCTATGCCTTCCTGAATATAATTGTTTCACCAGTCTTATTTACATTAAAAATGAAAATAAGGAAATTCTGTAAAAGAAGATCATTTTATGTTCCTGAATTCTCTACAGTGCCAGATTCGTAATGACTATATTTATTCCCATGAAATTTTAAATATATATAAACATTAAAAATATCATAGAAGAATTTATATTTTGGGACACTCACAATAATTTGATTCTTGCCAAACTCCACCACAGTCTTCATTTTTATTAGTGAAACTGGTTAAGAGATTATATAAACTGTTTATGAATAAACACACATACTGCTACAAAGTAAATTTAAACTTACCTACAATGTTTGGATGATGGAGGTTTTTCAAAATCTTGGCTTCATCTATTAGCCTCTTTTGATACATACTTTGATAATGATCATTACATCTAGGGTTAATCTTTTTCACAGCCCAAGGAGAATGAGACAAACCTCTTGGAGATCTTTAAAAAAATAATCAAAAATTGTATATAAAGAATAATAACCCCAGTGCATTTCAAATGACTAGGAAGAACTTACAAATTTTGAAAAGGGCTCAAAAATAATTTGTTTTAAATGTTTTTAAAAAATATTTTCAACTATCAACACCTCTGCTACATATCCTTTTTATTGGAAGATATATAACTGATACATCTGTTAATTATAAAAGAAGTTTGATATCTATTGCTGAAAGGGATGGTTAAAAAGAGATAATTAGAAGGAAAAAGATTGAATGTTATAAATTTTAAACTTCAAAATTATTATACTATTTCCTAATTTTTCCATTCAAGTATGTCAGACTACCAATGACTTATCAAACATTTAACTATATGTACCACAGGTAAGTTACAGAATGGCAAGTAATAAACATTCATGTCCAAGAAGTTTAAAGAAGAGATGTACAAAAAACATTTGGGCCATATACAATCATGCAAAGAATAACAGATTGTTCGTAACCAACAAATATTGCACCCCTACAACTAGCTAGTCCATCCTATACTGTTCACCATATACTCAAAGACATACATTAAAGGAGATAATTAACATACAAATGAGAAAAAATATAAATTGTCTATTTTTTAGGAAGATACAGCCATTTTAAGAATATTTAAGGTGTAAACATTTTGAGGTCTAAATAAATAGGTAAAACAAAGTCAGGGAAAAGTTTACCTGATAAAGTAGGTAGTTATTTACGGGTACAGCAAATTCAGAAGGATAAAGTATATGCGACATACGGGCACAAATGCTAATGAAAGAGCCTCAAAAGTTAGAGATAAAAAGTTTAACAATAATAAGAGAAAACAATAGACCGAGCCAAGAACCCAGTTAGCTTTTTACTACCTCATGAACGCAGCTCTATGCCTGCAGGACCTTTTCTCTCTCTCTCTTTCTTTTTTTAAATCAGAAAAACATGGACTCAAAGAATCTTTAGATTTCTTAACTCACACACATCTATCATACACAAGTTTATCCAAACTATTCTTAAACCTCCAGTTTTAGCTAACAACAGTACTTGAGGATGACCTCTTTTGTTTCATTTTATTACCAAAAATATATTTTTCAGGATGCCCGGGTGGCTGAGTCAACTAAGCGCCCAACTTCAGCTCTGGTCATGATCTCGTGGTCCATGGGTTCGAGCCCCACGTCAGGTTCTGCTGGCAGCTCAGAGCCTGGAGCCCACTTCAGATGCTGTGTCTCCCTCTGTCTCTGCCCCACTCATACTCTATCTCTCTGTCTCAAAAATAAACAAACATTAAAAAAATTAAAAAAGAAACAAGATAGACAAAAATGAATAGACATATCAGAGATGAGGTTGGAGAAATATCCCAGAAAACAGGGCAAAAAGACAGAGAGAAAACAAAACAACAACCTCCCCCTCAAAGGTAGATACTAGGAATTCCTGATAGAGAAAAGAATGGGGGGGGGGCGGGAAAGAGGTGGTGAAAACTATCAACAAAGTAATTTAAAATATAATGTCTTAAAATTTAAGAGTAGGAATTTTCAGATTCCAAAAGGTCCACACCCATGTATGTCATCGTGAAATTTCAGGAACACTGGTGACAAACAGGAGATCATACAAAGTTCCAGGACAGTGGGAGGGACAGATAACATAAAACAGATCACATAAAAAGCTTCAGAAATCTCAACAGCAATACTATAAGCTAATAAACAATGGAGCAATGCTCCCCAAAATTCTAGAGGAATATTATTTCCAGGGGAGAATTCTGACCCAGAAAAACAAAAAGGGTCATTCAAATATGAGAGTAAAATGAAAACATTTCCAAAAATGCAGATTCTCAAAAATGTATTTCCTGTGCATCTCTTCATGGGGCGCTAGTACATGATCTCAACCAAAATGAAATGTAAACCAAGAAATAGTAAGACGTAAGATACAGGAAAACAAAGGATCCACTTCACTAGAGACGTAAAGGAAATGTTCAGGTTACCAGTAAAAGAAAACCCCGGGTTGACGGGGCCACTTCAGGAGTGGTACGGTCAGGCAGCGACTGCTATCTTTCAGTATCGACAACACGAGGCTTTCTAATTAAGTCTCTCATACAGTATAACTTTCTTGGCAACACAGTTTACATTTAAGGACATTTTTTTAAAGGGGGGGGGGAAACCACGAACCTGTGAGAATTTTTTCCTTCCAAAATAGTTTGGACAAGAGTTTTTAGACACTAAAGAATGTCCAGAAAACAAATAGCACAGAAACACACAAAGAGGGTGTTTAAACTGCAAAAATTCTTCAAGAATAGCCACTTAAATATAATTGCTATGTTATTCTCAATTCGTTAGCTTTTTTCTTTTTATTTTTTTTTAACGTTTATTTATTTTTGAGAGACAGAGACAGAGCACTAACAGGGGAAGAGTAGAGAGGGAGACACAGAATCTGAAGCAGGCTCCAGGCTCTGAGCTGTCAGCACAGGGCCTGAAGCGGGGCTTGAACTCATGAACCATGAGATCATGACCTGAGCCGAAGTTGGATGCTTATCCGACTGAGCCACCCAGGTGCCTCTTGATTCATTAGCTTTTTACTGAAGAAAGCATTTCTATTTGGAAACAACATAAGCCTAGATGAAGGTAAGGATATGCTGGGAGTCAGCCTAATTCTAAGAATGCACTAAGGAATATATATTGACTTAAGTTGCTTGCCACTTAAGAAATATGAAACTAGGTACAGAGTAATGAGTAAAAGAAACAACTTTTTTCTTTTTTATAAGTTTATTTATTTATTGAGAGAGAGTGGGGAGGAGCAGAGACAGAGGGAGACAGAATCCCAAGCAGGCTCTGCACTGTCAGCACAGAGCCTGACATGGTGCTTGATCCCACAAACTGTGAGATCATGACCTGAGCAGAAATCAACAGACACTTAACTGCATGAGCCACCCAGGCGCCCCAAAAGAAACAATTTTTTTTAATGTGTTTGTTGACACTTATAATTTCGTTTTTCTTTTAACACAATTTTCCTACTTTAAAATCCTGTAAATACCCTTCTCACTTAACGACACAAGAAATAAAAAACTTTACTTCTTTAAATGAGAGCATCTTGAGAAGGCCACTCTCCAAACAGAGGACATTAGCAGTAACTGACATCCCCCAATATTAGCATCGCCTCTGAGATATTCTTATAGAGAATCCTGCATTGTTACCACACAGGAACCCCTCTCTTCTGTCCCTTTCCCTTCCCACATAAGCCAAGAAAAACTAAATTACTCCTCCTTTAGTAATCCATCAGGAGGAAGTTAGGAGAAAAGTATACCAGGAAAAACTCTGACAAATTATAAAATGTTCTGGGACTGGAATACAGTAATCAGATAAGATCAGGAACATACCTCAAATCAAAATATTTGAATTTTCATATTCTTCTTAGTCTCCGAGTACAGTGCAACTATGTCCCATGGGAAAAGGTTAATCTGGAATGTTACACTCACCTTTTCATCAGGTAGACATTTACCCCAGTACCAAAGCCAAGCTTCTGCATAAATGGAGAGGCAGGAATATTTATACATGGAGTTGAACATAATGCTGATGTCAGAAAGAGAAATAAAAAATATAAAGTTAGTGTTTGAGTACTAACTGGAATCGTCTTTTGGAGAGCAATCTGATACTTTCTACCCTAATTTTACATGAATACCCTTTGACTATGTCTACTTTTGTTGCCCTATCTTAACAGTAACACTGAAGCAAGGTCAGCAAACAGCCTATTTTTGTTTGGCCCACAAGCTAAGATTTATTCTTAGATTATAAAAGTGTTGTGAAGAAACAAATAAAGAAGACTATGCGGGGTGCCTGGCCGGCTCAGTTGGTACAGCATGCAACTCTTGATCTTGGGGTTGTGACTTTGAGCCTCATGTTTGGTGTCGATTACTTAAAAATAAAAAAATCTGGGGCGCCTGGGTGGCTCAGTCGGTTGAGCATCCGACTTCGGCTCAGGTCATGATCTCGCGGTCTGTGGGTTCGAGCCCCGCGTCGGGCTCTGTGCTAACCGCTCAGAGCCTGGAGCCTGCTTCACATTCTGTGTCTCCCTCTCTCTCTGCCCCTCCCCCACTCATGCTCTGTCTCTCTCTGTCTCAAAACTAAATAAACATTTAAAAAAAAAGAAAAAAAAAGAAAAAATAAAAAAAATCTTAAAAAGAATACGCAACAGAGTCCCTATGTGGCCCACAAAGCCTGCACTATTCACTATATGCTGTTTGCCAATGTGTGAACGACATCGTAGACACACATGCATGCACATGTATATATTGGGATCTGATTTCGTGACTGCAACAAACAAAACACCTAAGAAATCACCATTAGAGTCATAATTATACTGTATTTGTATTACAGAGCATTATCCAGTCATTAAAAAAGATGAGACAGAGGAGTCCTACTTTTGTTCATGAACAATTGAACAGCCTTATCATGAACAACTAAAAAACTTGATACAAGTTTTCAGACATGTGACAACAAACATCTGAGAGAAGAGAAACAAATGATGTGAGGCCTATCACTGCCCTAACTTACTGCTTGAAGGCACTTTCTGGGCTGCAACACAGAGAAATGCAGCCCGGAAATCTTATCAAATTTAGGAGACAGAGATCAGGGGGTCAAAGAGGACTAAGAAGCCAGAATTTATGGAGCAGAGTAACACAGGGAGCCACAACATGAGAGAGAAAGCTCCAGAGACCTGAAAAGAGGTCTCCTTTTGTGTGTTTGGTTATCTGCACGTACGATGAATAGAACTCCCCAAAGTCAGGGAAAGCACCAAATGGAAGCAATAGACTCAACAACTGTCGGAGATCACACAGGTCTAGGAATAGTTCCCTCACCATCAGCCAGAGTGTGGGGACTCTGTAACACAGAGGGTATTGCATAAAGTCCTCTAACTGGTCATAATTTAATAGTATAGCTATATTTTAGCCCAAGGAAAAGGTTTAGAGTAAAGCTTAAAAGAAAGCCTCAAAAGAAACAAGCTAATATGCAGGTAGCTTAACTGGACCATAACAAAATCACACACTCCTGCAAGGAACAACAAAATCTAGCACTCAACAATGTAAAATGTCCAGCAGCCAATAAAAAATTACCGGGCATGAGAGAAGAAACATACTCCATACCAGGAGAAAAATAAACCAATAGAAACATTTCATAAAATGACAGTAATGTAGAATTTGGAGATTAAGAACCTTAAAATGTATATTTAAAAAAAATTTTTTTTAATGCTTATTTATTTTGAGAGAGAGAAAAAGAGGGAGACAGAGTGTGAGGAGGGGAGGGGCAGAGAGAGAGGGGGACACAGAATCCAAAGCAGGCTCCAAGGTGTGAGCTATCAGCACAGAGCCTGACCTGGGGCTCGAATCCATAAGCAAGATCATGACCTGAGCTGAAGTCGGACGCTCAACCGACTGAGCCATGCAGGTGCCCCAAAGTGTAAATCCTAAAAAATATATATTCAGTAATGTAAAGGAAAATGTGAGCAGAACAAGCAAAGAAGAAGGTGTAGAAAAAAAAATCTTCATGCAACTTCAAAGAGTAAAAAATACAATGGATAAGAATAACACCATCTTAGAGGAGAAAGTAACTAAATTTCAAGACAAAGCAATAAAAACTACCAAAATGAAGCACAGGGGAAAAAAAAAGATTAGAAAAAATATACAGGAGTGCCTGGGTGGCTCAGTCAGTTAAATGTCTGACTCTTGATTTCAGCTCAGGTCTGGATCTCACAGTTGTGAGATGGAGTCCCCTATCGGGCTCTATGCTGGGCATGGAGCCTGCTTGAGATTCTCTCTTTGCCTCTCTCCCTCCCCTGCTTGCACACACTTTTGTGATCGCTCATACTCTCTCTCTATAAAAAATAAATAAATAAGTAAATAAATAAAAATAATGGAAACATAAAGAAATCATCAGTGAGCTATGGGACAATAGCAAATTAGATTCAATCCAATCGCAAGTAATTATATTAAAGGTAAATAGTCTACACAGTGTTGTCCAAAAGAACTTTCTGTCATGATGAAAATGTTCTCTATCTATGTTGTCCAGTATGGTAGTCACTAGCCATATATGTGATTACTGAGCATTGGAAAAGTAGCTAGTACAACCAAGGAACTAAATTTGTAATTTTATTTAATTTTAATTCATTTGAACCTAAATTTAAATCAGCACATATGGCTAATGACTAAACAATCCTATTAAAGGCAGAAATTGTCAGAATGGATATAAACAAAACAAGACATAACTACATGTTGTCTATAATAAACTCACCTTAAATATAAAAACACATACGTGTTAAAAGTAAAAAGTTGGAAAACATACGCTATTCAAACACTAATCAAAATTAAACTGGATTGGTTCTATTACTATCACATAAAGTGAACTTCAAACAGACAGTACAACATTGGATAAAGATATTTCATAATACTAAAGGGGTAAATCAAAAGAAATAACCATCTTAAATATATAGGTCTCTAGTAACAAGCATCAAAATACATAAAGCAACCACTGATAGAACTCAAAAGTAAATAAATCCACAATTGTAGGTGGAGACACCTCTCTCAGTAAGAGAATAAGTAGAATGAGTAAAGATATAGAAGAACAAAACAACATAAATAAATTGACCAGCTTGACCTAAATAATATTCACAGAGCACACTGTACCTAATAGCAGAAAGTATGCTTTTCAAGTGCCTGAAAATCACCAAAAGTAGATAAACCTCAAGTCAAGAAAGAAAATGTAAAATATAAGTATCAGACGTGAAAAAGGAGATATCACCACAGATCCTACTGACATTAGAAGAGTAATAAGGTAATAAGAGTATATCATGGACAACATTTTGCCAGTATATTTGACAACTTGAAAGTGAAAAAATTCTTTGAAAAACACTAACAAAGCTTACACAAGAAGAAATAAATAATTTAAAAGGGGCTATACCTATTAACTGTGAAGGCACAGTTAAAATCTTCCTCCTAAGAAAATTTCAGGCCACATGGCTTTATTATCAGTAAAGGAAGAAAACAAGTTAAAGAAAAAACTATCAATTCTACATACACTCTTCAAGAAAAGAGAAAGAAACACTTCCCACCTTACTTTATGAATATAGAATATGCTCATATCAAAATCAGAAAGACATTCCAAAAACAGAGGTCTACAGCCCAATATCCCTTATGAACATAGAAAATATGAGCAAACTGAATCAAGCAATATATAAAATACACCATGACCAAACTGGCTTTACCCCAGGCATGAAACGTTGGTTTAACATTTGAAAATGAACATAATTTACTACGTTTAAAGACTAAAAAAGCAAACTACCCCAAAAGATTCTGAAAAAGCTCTTGACAAAGGTCAACATCAATTCATAATAACCCTCAACCTGACGAAAGATAATAATAGGAAATAAAAGAAAATACCTCAACCAGATAAAGAACTATGAAAAACCTACATCTAATTTCACTGGGAATAAGGCAAGTATCCACTTGCACCACTTCTATTTAAAAATGTACTACAGCCAGTGACATAAAAAAAAAAAAAAGTAACACCACATTTATTTATCTGTGATAGTACCTACTATGTATATGATAGTCTAAGCAATCCCTAAAAAAGCTAATAGAATAAGTGACTTTAGTACAGTTTCAGGATACTATTGGTTGAAAAGATTACCACTGAATTGCCTTGGAAAATATCTTTCCCTCACAAGAGCACTGCATGTATGATAAGGGGAAAGATAAAGTAGTTCGTTAATGGTTCAAATTGATTCTCCACCAGAGAGAACCTCCAAATCTATTAGAAGGTCAAAAAAATTAGCCAATAGATGGCCAAACCCTGGCCTACGAAATAAGTCTTATTCGTTAAAATCAACATCGTAAAGAGGACTAACGCTAAAATTACTTGTGTAAGATAAATAATAACTAAAGGATCAAACTTGAATAATGCTAAGACATGTCTAATAGTAGTAACAATGAAAAAAGATTTTATATCATACCAGATTTCTTTTTTTCAGACAATTTGCTTGGTGTCTTGAAATTATTGATTTCTTCCATTGTAATAATCACTCTAGGTCCTATGATGAAAACAAAAGTTACACTGCAGTTCTATAGAATACAACTCTCATTCATGAAGAAAAATATCCTATAACATTATGACTCATTTTATCATGAAAACATAATATTTGAGAACTGAAGGAGACCATGACAAATATTTACTCTAATTTTATTTACAGTGAGAAAACTAAAACCTAGAGAGGTGCAACTACTTACCCAAGGTCATTGTTTGTCTGTTTGTTTGTTTGTTTGAATTAAAAAGCAATATATGCATTTGGCAAAAAAAGGTAATATATACACTTGGTAAAAAAAAAATCACCTAGTATAAAAAGGTAAAGGTAAGTTTCCCTCTTACACTTCCCGGGGGTCATTGTTCACAGGTCTTTTATAACCTTCAAAGATACTTGTCTATGCAAGTGGCATTCATTTATAATAGCCAAAAAAAGGAAACAGAAATATTCATCAGATGATGAAGAAACAAAATATGGTATACACTACACAAAACAGAATATTATTCAGTCAGAAGAAAGAGTCCTGATATATACTACGACATAAATGACCCTTAAGAACATTATGCCTTATAAGGGAAAGAAGCCAGATACAAGACGCCACACAAAATGTCTAAAATTAGCAAATCCACAGATAGAAAATAGATTACAAGTTGCCAGGGGCTGGGGAGAATGGAGAAAGAACATAGAGTGACAGCTAGTGGGTATGGGATTTCCTTTTGTGATGATAAAAAAGTTCTAAAATTAGGTAGTGATTTAATATATTCAACTCCAACTATTCTTAAAATCACCAAATTGTATCTCTTCAGAAATTGAATTTTATTATATGTGAATTATATCTCAATAAGATCTGTAAAAATTGTTTATGAACAGAAAAGGAAAAAAATAAAAGCTTTTTATTTCTTCTGTAACATTTAAAAAAAATTTTTTTTTAATGTTTATTTACTTTTGACAGAGAGAGTGTGAGCAGGGGAGGGACAGAGAAAGAGAGACACAGAATGCGAAGCAGGCTCCAGGCCCTGAGCTGTCAGCACAGAGCCCAACGCGGGGCTCAAACTCACAAACCGTGAGATCATGACCTGAGCCGAAGTCGGTGCTTAACCGACTGAGCCACCCAGGGGCCCCTGTAACATATTTCTTAAAGAAATCTTTTAAATAAAAACTTTAAATATTACTTTTTGTTTTTAAAAAAAAGTTAGGTTTCATATCAGATCTATTGTAAAGCAAACCATCACTACATGTCTATAAGCTTGCTTGGTTTGTCTATTAGAAACCTGGGGGCAGATAAAGGGTTTGTATCCAAAATATAAAAAGAACTTATACAATACCAAATAATATTAATTCAATTAAAAATGGGCAGAAGATATGAACATTTTTCCAAATAAGACACAGATGGCCAATGGGCTCATGAAAAGAGGTTCTTCATCACCCCATCAGGGTAAGGCAAATCAAAACCACAATGAGATATCACCTCACACCTGTCAGAATGGCTAAAATCAACAATACAGGAAACATCAGGTGTTGGCAAGGATGTGGGGGAAAAAGGAAGCCTTGTGCACTGTTGCTGGGAGTGGAAACTGGGGCAGCCACCGTGGAAGACAGTATGGAGGTTCCTCAAAAAACGGCAATTAGAACTACCCTATGGAGGGAAAAAAAAAAGGAACTACTCTATTATCTAGTAATCTCACTACTGGGTATTTACCCAAACAATACAAAAACACTAATTCAAAGCGATACAAGCATCCTGAAGTCTACTGCAGCATTATGTACAATAGCCAAATTATGGTAGCAACCCAAGTGTCCATTGATCAATGAACTGATAAAAATGATGTGGTTTATATATGCAATAGAATATTACTCAGCCATAAAAAAGAATGAAAGCTTGCCATGTGCAACAACATGGGTGAATCTAGAGAGTATAATGCTAAGTGAAATAAGCCACTCAGGAAAAGACAAAGACCATATGATTTCACTCATATGTAGAATTTAAAAAACAGAACAATGAACGAAGGTGGGGGGGGAATAAAAACAAACAAAAAAATCAGACTCTTAACTAACTATAGAGAACAAGCTGTTGGTTACCAGGGGGGAATTGGGTGAGAGATGGATGAAATAGGTGAAGGGGATTAAGAGTACACTTATCCGGCTGAGCACTGAGCAGTGCATGGAATTGCTGAATCACTATACTATACACCTGAAATGAATATAACTATATTCTAACTGTATTCACTGTATGCTATCTACCCTGGAATTAAAATCAAAAAATAATTTACAAAGTGGGAGGCAGAGAGACCATACGTTTAACTTTTGTATACAGCCCTAATAAATAGCATTTTAAAAAACTCTGCCAAGAAAAACCACCTCAAAGGCTATGCTTTCATTGTCTATTAATGAGAACTTTGTTGTTTTTTTAAAAAGGTAGCTACAATCACCAGTCTTTGGATTTACCTGAATTTAGAACACCAAAGATCACCTTTCCATGCAAACATACATGAATTTTATGAAGTGAAACATTTAACTAGAAGGGAGGAACGCGTTTTTCAGAACAAGTTTCAGACTTTTCAGGAAGGATACACTATTTTAGCAGAGTGGATTGGAGCTGCTACTTCTACTTTAGAAATAATTTCCCCATGTGATTCCGATTCCCATTTTTCCATCTCCATTCATCTACGCTCACAAGAAGTGAAGGAGCGCCGCAGTGACCCTCCAAGACTTCTATCTACCTGAGGGAAGCTCCTCTTCATTTACTCAGTCAACAAACACTTACTGAGCATGTACCATGTACTAGGCACTAGCCTAGGCACTGGAGACCCAGCAGTGAACGAGACCCAAACAAACAGTAAAATAAACACATAAGATACTGATATACAGTCAGGGGAGATAAGCACCAGTGAAGGGAGGCAGAGTATTGGGAAAGAGCTTGAAAGCTGAGTTAGGGTGGTCAAGGGAGATCTTCCTGAGATTCGTTTGAAAGAAGTGAGGAAGCTAGCCCACACAAACATCTAGGGGAAGTAGGTAGGACAAAAGTAGTGAATACAAAGGCCCTCGGGCAGAAATGTTCAAGGAAAAGCTGAGAGGGCAGGACTAGGAAAAGGGAGAAGGGAATGAAGAAACAGAGTTTGGGGATGAAGGATGGCAAATCAAGTAGGGCACCGAAGCTATAAAGACTTCAGCTTTTATTAGAGCTTTCAGCTTTTTTATATATTAGAGTTTTCATCTTTTTTATAGAGCTTCGGTCACAGGAAGGATTTCAGCTCTTGCGGAGAAAGGGGGAGCTATTGGAGGGCTCTCCAAAGATGAGTGATACACTCCATCTTACGTTTCAACAGGATCCCTCATGCTTGTGTTTATTAACCGACAAAGCACAAGGATGGACGCGATCGGACCAATAAGGCGGCTACTGCAATAATCCAGGAAAGAGATGGTGGCTTAGATCAGGATGGTAGCAGTTAGAGATCGTGAGAAATGGTTGGGTTCTGGATGTATTATGAATCTGGAACCAATAAGATTTCCTAATGTTTGGATTTTTGTTAGGAATGAGAGAAAAGTCAAGGATAGCTCTAAGTTTTCAGATTGAGCAACTGGAAGAATAGAGATGCCATTACCGAAATCGGGAACTCAATTTTGAATGCTCGACTGAACATTCGAGTAAAAATGTGAAATAGGCAGCTGGATATAGGTCTGAAATCCAAGTTGAAGACACAAAGTTGTGGCACTTCAGCATGTATATGGTATTAAAGCCAAGAGACTGGATAAGATCACCTAAAGAGTATATATAGATAGAAAACACAGAGCTCTGAGGAATCTCAGCCTAAGAAATGAGGAAAAGAGGGGCGCCTGGCTGGCTCAGTAGGTTGGGCAGCTGACTTCAGCTCAGGTCATGATCTCGCGGTCTGTGAGTTCGAGCCCCGTGTGGGGCTCTGTGCTGACAGCTCAGAGCCTGGAGCCTGCTTCACATTCTGTGTCTCCCTCTCTCTCTGCTCCTTCCCCTGTTCACGCTGTGCCTCTATGTCTCTCAAAAATAAATAAACATTAAAAAAAAAAAAAAAAAAGAAATGAGGAAAAGAGTAACCTGAGGAGCCAGAAAACTAGAATGCCAAAAAAAATCCCATAAAGTATGTTGTCCTGGTAATTTTAAAGTCTCATTGCCTTTTCTCCTCAGCATAAGGATTTCAAATTCAGAAGCAGCATAAGTGTTAAACAATGTAAACAAGTCTTTGAACACTACATTCTAGAACGAGCCATCTAAATTTCAACAAGTCTTTTTTAAAATGAAGTTTATTTATCTATTTATTTTGAGAGAAAGAGAGCACAAGTGGGAGAGGGGCAGAGAGAGGGCGAGAGAGAATCCCAAGCAAGCTCTGCACCATGGGTTCAGAGCCGGATTCGGGGCTAGAACTCAGGGACCCTGAGATCATGTCCTTGACCTGAGCCGAAACCAAGAGTCAGTCACTCACTGACTGAGCCACCCAGGGGCCCCTAAACAAATCTTTTAACATTACATTCTAGAACACTCTTGGATTCAGTCCCACTTTCCACTCCAAGCTACTTGCATCTAAATAGGCCACGCCCCGACCATCCCACAGCTGCCTGAGGCACCTTATTCCATGACAAAACACAGTTTAGGGCTCAGTCTGACAGATGGCTTCAGGCTACTAGCCCAAACTCTCAGCTATTATATTATATATAATCTCTCTCTCTACAGATCTATCTACATATTAATTGCTAAATAACCATTGTAATCTAAATCACAAAATTCCTACAAAGATAACGGCATAAAATAGTGATTATCTTACATGAAGATACAATAAAACTAAGAGTAGTGGGACTGGGCAAAATTTCATAGTCTATAGAGTATTTAGAGTATTTTTAAAAACTCAAGTACTGTTTAAGAAGTATTGAAAAATTAACAGAGCTCAGCAAGCTAATCAAAAGATCTATTGGATCAGATATCAATAACTTTTGGACCTAAGTCACCCTAGGACGAAACACATACATAGATACTGCTAGGCAGAGCTGAAATGTATAGACAGGCAGGAAAAAAAAAAAGAAAAAAAACATTAGAGAATTGGTAACAATAATTGAAAAAAGGAAAATGGAGGTTTAGGTAGACTGAAAAAGAAAGGCAAAGTTCTGACCAGGTTATTTCTAGGGTCCTGTACACTTTACACCCTATGGATTCCTGTACGTTGAGGCGCAGACTGTTCATCCCCTGATCCAGGAGCGTATAGACGGCTGGTCGTTAAAATCCTTCTTCCACCTACTCAGTCCCCTCGCTTGAAAAATGGAAGCAACTTCAGGTGCGAAGTTCAAAGAAGGGAAGTGTGCTTCATACTCCCCTTTCTCATCCCCACCCTCTCCGTTTCCACCAGAAATCCTTCAATTCTAGCCGTCCCTAAGAGCTAGAATTGAGACTCGCTCAGCTGCGGGGTAACCAACCGCCGTTTCCACCAGGCACGAGCCTCCGTGTTCCGAGCCGGTGCATCTAAGCTGTCCCTAAACACTAGGGTCTCGCCTCAAGCAGAGACCTTGGCCTCACGGTCTATAAAACCAATTGTAAAATAACAGCACCTTGCTAGATCGGTGCTCACCATCACCAGATCCTACGGGTCTTCCTTAGAAGTACAGATCGCTAGGCTGCGCTTGAGCAAAGGGCAATTTCTTTCTTGAAATCCCCACCCTACCCGGGATTCAGACGCACACCCGGGTTTGGGCCGCAAACATTTTTCGAAAGGTAATTCCCAGTTTAACGCCACCTTCCCAACGACTTCACCTTTCCCTCTAGGCCTCTGAACTGTCACCTAGCAAACGCAGAGGCGTCGGGTCGGGAGGCGTTCGGCTCCAAGCCCGGCCCACGCGTGGTCAGGGGTCCGCAAAAAGCCCCCCTTACCGCAGCCGCGCCGGGGTCGAGAGGTCCAGTTCAAGGCTATCTCGAAAACTGATCCCGCGTGGCCGCCGACAAGGCCCTCAGCGGCTGCCTCAGCGACCCGCCACCTGCTAACACACGAACTTGGTAACAGTCGTTGTGACGGGACACTCCCCGCTTTCAAAACCGCGCGCGCCGCCCCCGCGCGGCCGCAAACTACGGGGTGGCGCGAAGGACATAACAAGCCGTTCTCGCCGTTCTTGCTTTTCCCCAGCTTTTTCCAGTCTCTGTGAGGGCGTCTTGCTATCAAATGGGGATGCCTTGAAGACAAATAAAAGGAAGAAGTTCAAGAAAGGACAAGCTGATTTTTACGGCCACTGGCAGCAGCCTTTCACGGGGACAACTCCGGTTAAAAAGAATATTTATACAGGTACTTAAGGCTGAAATTCTTCCCCAATTACAAACACTGTTCTCAAAATGTGTAACGATTAATATATAAATTTTTATTACAGATTTATTTGGCCACGAAACACTCTCACGAGAAATGCATTAGCCTAGAGTAACAATTATTTTGGGCTACGAAGAAAAATAGTTATTTAGAAATTTTGCTAACTCTTGTAATTACCACATTCAGTTCAACATTTGTTCATTTATTTCATTCATAGAAATTCATTCTCACCTACCATTTGCCAGGTGTGTATTGAGTGCCCACTGCATAGGATGGACGATAGTAGGTACTGCAGGAGACACAAAGATGAAATCAAAGAATGACCTCCTGCGCAGGAGCCGCAGGAGGCGCTTAGACTCTGTGGGGTGGGAGGAGTGGGGGAGGGATCAGGAAATGCCCTAAGAAAACACACACACACACACACACACACACACACACACACACACATTATATGAAAAAGACTATTTTGTAGGTCATTATGATCATAAATTCGTTTTTCAATTGAGGACACCATGGCACAGAGATGTTAAGTAATTTGCCTAAAGTCACAGAGCTAATAAATTGTAGAATCAGAATCCAAACCCATGTTGAACTTAGACTTCCTCTTTAACAAATGTGCTCAAACTCTCTTCCAACGCCTGTGCGCGCGCACACACACACACACACACACACACACACACACACACCCCTCCACCTCCAGAGCCTTTCCATTTGGTCACCCTCTGCTAAGCTTAGATGGTCTCATTGCACCTTCCAATTTGCATGCTAACTTTTTTTTGTAGGGGCATAATATAAACTTTGTTGTCTTTTTTTAATGTTTATTTATTTTTGAGAGAGACCGAGACAGAGTGTGAGTGGGGGAGGGTCAGAGAGAGAGAGGGAGAAACAGAATCTGAAGCAAGATCCAGGCTCTGAGGTGGGAGCTCAGAGCCCAAGGCACGGCTTGAACCCACAAACTGCCAGATCATGACCTGGACCAAAGTTGAACGCTTAACTGGCTGAGCCACCAGGTGCCCTAACTTCATCATCTTTAAAAAAATTTTCTTTTAATTTGAGAGAAAGAGAGAGAGAACAGGGGAGGGAGCAGAGGGGGAGAGACAGAGAGTCTTTTTTTTTTAATTTTTAAAAAATATTTATTTATTTTTGAGAGAGAGAGGATGGGGGATACAGAATCCAAAGCAGGCTCCAGGCTCTGAGCTGTCAGCACAGAGCCCAATACAGGGCTTGAATCATGAGATCATGACCTGAGCCAAAATTGGATACTTAACTGACTGAACCACCCAGGCACCCAGAGGGAGAGAGAGAGTCTTAAGCAGGTTCCACGCTCAGCACAGAGCCCAATTTGAGGCTGTATCCTATGCCCCTGGGACCCTGACCAGAGCTGAAATCAAGAGTCAGACACTCAACTGGCTGAGCCACCCAGGCACCTCTAACCTCCTCATTTAAAAAAAAAATCTATAATTTTCTGCATTTTTAACTAAATCCTGTATTTTTACAATTCTCTATTTTCTATTCTTACCAGCTAATAAAATCCTGCCTAAAGCTAGAGACTTAGAGCTTAATTAACCACTGCTTGTGAAAAAAAACTCTAGGGAGATGAGGGTATTGATACAAGGGTAATAAGAGGCAGAAAATATTCACAAGAATGAAAGCCCAGGGTAAAGCCTTGTTCCCTATCTTGCAACCAAAAAAGTATCTCCAGAGATTATCGAGAGAAACATCTGAACTTCACAAGCTTAATGTTATTGCCTGTGAAATGGAATTGTTAATCTCAAAATCCTGCATGCCAGTCAGTTGTCATGCAACCAGCTTCCAACTTGGACTGGTTATTTCTTCCAGAGTATAAATGGCCTGGAATCCTTGGTTTAGGCAAAAGAACCCCCAAATTCTCTTTGGCCCTGGGCTGGTTGTACCCAAAGGAATTTCTGCCTTGTCACTTTTTAATGGCATAAACTCCAACTTCTCCATTCAGGGCCTCCCCTCTGACTTTCGAGAGCCTAGTGTGAAGCAAAAAAGGAAAAAAAAAAAGGATGTTAACATTTTTTTCCTTTTTTCTGCTGCTGTTACATTTGCATTCTCTTTGAGGCCATATGGATCTAATGATTGGCTAGAAGAACGGTGGGAACTTTTTGGAAAAAGGAAGAAAAATACATTTCAACATTTTCATCTTCTTACATCCGTATGTCCAACGAGTCAACGCGACAGGTCCCAAGGGTGCTGTTTAGGCAGCCTGAATGGTTTGTCAGGCTTCCCTAGATGTGGAAATACCTCCGTGTCATCCCTTTCCAGGGACAGGGCTTCGGATATGCCAAGCAGCCTGTTTCTTCTCACACAGCTCTAGAAATTTCAGGATATTTCTTTTTTTAATTGGACATATCACAAACGTAGCCTAAGCACAACATTTTTTTTGTATTTATGTTTTATTTTATTTTATTTTTTATAATAGTTTATTTTCAAATTGGTTTACATATAACACCCAGTGTTCATCCCAACACGTGCCCTCTTTAATGCCCATCACCCCCTCTCCCCCCTATCTCACCCCCCTCACCCTCAGTTTGTTCTTAGTCTTTGAGAGTCTCTTATGTTTTATCTCCCTCCCTCTCTGTGTCTTTTTTTCCTTTCCCCTCTTCCCCTCCCCCTGGTTTTTGCTTAGTCTCACAAAGTCCACCTATTCGTGGAAACATATGGTATCTGTCTTTTTCTGACTGACTTATTTCACTTAACATAATACCCTCCAGTTCCATCCATGTTCTAAGCACAACATTTGACTAAGCTATCTTTTCAAGTAATATCTATATCCAACTCGGGGCTCGAATTCATAACCCTAAGATCAGGAGTCGCATGCTCTGACCGAGCCAGCCAGGTGTGCCCTTAACTAATATTCTTGATGCAACTACTATATGCTACCCACAGGACTACATACCAGGGAACCCGCAAGATCAACTCCTTTTTTCTTAGAGTATACTGTCTCCTGGGGAAGGTAGACGATATATAATTAAAGCACTTGCAAATGCTGATCAGGGCTGTGGAGGGCAGTTGCAGGCTGCTGTGACATAGAATGATGGGCATTTATGTAGAAGGTTCTACTATCACAGGGTAGTCAGAGAAGCTTTATCTAAGGAAATGGTTTCAAACTGAGCCTTCAGGAAACAGAGGAGCCAGCCTTGTGTAAGACCAGGGAAAGAGCCTTTCAAGTGGAAGGAAAGGTGAATGCAAAAGCAGTTGGATTTTTTATGGGGCTGAGAAAACGAAAATCTGGCTGGGATACAGTGGAAGGTATGTGAAATTTGGCCCGGGATGAGGCCAGAGAGCTAAGTGGCCCCTTGGTGGAGTAAGAAGCCATCGAAGAATTTTAACAGCAGAATAACACGGTCTGATTTGGGGGTTAGGAAGATTGCTTTGGATGGAACATAAAAAACACCTGTCATGGGGCGCCTGGGTGGCTCAGTCGGTTAAGCATCTGACTCTTGATTTCGGCTCAGGTCATGATCTCACACTTCCTGGGTTCGAGCCCCACATCGGGTTCTGTGCTGGCACCCTGGTGCCTGCTTGAGATTTTCTCTCTCCCTCTCTCTCTGCCCCTCTCCCACTAATGTGCCCTCTTTCTCTCTCTCTCTCTTTCTCAAAATAAATAAATAAACATTAAAAAAAACCTGTAATTTTTTTTGAACAAATGATGCTGGAGCAATTGGACATCTATAGGCAAGAAGAACAAAAAAGAAAGAAGAATTTTTACCCAAACTTCACCTTATAAAAAAGTTAACTCAAAATGTGACATTGTTCACACCTAGATGTATTTTCAAATGAAAGGCACATATGCGCACCAAAAGACATGTACTTAATTGTTTATAGCAGCATTATCTGTGATAGTCATCCTGGGAAACCACCCAAACATCCGTTGACAGTAGAAAGGCTAAATCGATGGTGATAGACTTATACTGTGGAATACTATACAGCAATGTCACTATCTGTACCACTGGGATTAACCTCACAATGCCGAGCAAAGAAGCTAAACACAGAAATATAATACGGCATAATTCCATTTATATAAAGCTCAAAAACAGGCAAAATGAAACCATAGTATTTAGGGGTATGTGTTTAACTGGCAAAAAATTATATACAGTAAAACCTTGGTTTGCGAGTATAATTCATTCCAGAAACATGCTTGTAATCCAAAGCACTTATATGTCAAAGTGAATTTCCCCATAAGAAATAATGGGAACTCTGGGGTGCCAGGGTGGCTCAGTCGGTTAAGCGTCCGACTCTTGGTTTCAGCTCAGGTCATGATCTCACGGTTAGTGAGTTCAAGCCCCATGTCGGGCTCCACACTTACAGTGTAGAACCTGCTTGAGATTCTTTCTTTACCTCTCTCTCTGTCCCTCCCAGACTGTCTCTCTCAAAATAAATAAACTTAAAAAAAAAAAAAGACATAATGGAAACTCAGATGATTCATTCCATAACTCAAAAATATCCATATAAGAAATGATTACAGGGGCGCCTGGGTGGCCTAGTTGGTGAAGCTTCTGACTTTGGCTCAGGCCATGAACTCACAGTTCATGGATTTGAGCCCTGCGTCAGGCTCTGTGCTGACAGATTAGAGCCTGGAGCCTGCTTTGGATTCTTTGTCTCTCTCTCTGCTCCTTCCCTGCTCATTCTCTGTCTTTTATGTCTCTCAAAAATAAATTAAAAAGTTAAAAAAATTTTTTTAAAAGATTACAATTCTGTAATATAATACAAAATAATAAAGAAAATACAAAATATAAAGGAAAATTAACCTGCACTGATTTTTGAAACCCTTCGTGGCTGGTGTGAGGGAGACAAGAGACAGGAGGGTTATTGTGTAGGATGGCTTTCACTATCTCTAATGGAATCCCTGCTATCTATTGGCTCAATGGAATCTTTTTCTTGTCCTGCAATTTTAACAAAGAACCTATTCAATGACCGAGAATGAAGCAAAGCATTCCTAAGCTGACTCTTGTATGGAAAAGCAAAGGACTGTCCATAAGTGCCTTGAAGTGACAAAAAATAGTGCCAGTTGTGGGCACCTTCCAACATCATGAAAAGTCACTGATTTCTGCCAAACGCTGCGGCCTGAGACCGAGCATGGAGATGATCACCAACAATCCCGCAGAGAGAGAGAGAGAGAGAGAGGGAGAGAGAGAGAGAGAGAGAGAGAGAGAGAGAGAGAGAAGAACCATTGGCTCAGTTGTGATCACATGATGTTCGGTGTCCCATACTCGTACTATAAGACATCGCTCATTTATCAAGTTAAAATGTATTAGAAATGTTTGCTCGTGCTGCAGAACACTTGCAGAACAAGTTGCTCACTATCCGAGGTTTTTCTGCATACGTATTTCTGAAAACCACCAAGGTGATGACCATAACAGTCAGGTTGGCTGTCGATCGGGAGAGCGGGAAGGGCTCTGGAGTGCTGACCTTCTAACCCTCCCCTGGGCAATGCCATGGGAAGGCTGTCTTTGATCAATCATTGAGCTGAACATTTTGTTTGGAGTACTTTCTTTGTTATATTTTACAACAGGGGAGCTTTAAGACAAAGTAAAGGAAGGAGAAGAAAGTGTGTGATGGAAGGCAGGCCTGAGAACTTTGGTAATCTGCTCCGTGGACACAGTGCACGGGCTCTGATGGTGACTTTGGCCGCCAGTGAGATGAACTTGGTGCAGTTTGGAAGGCAGAAGCAAGATGAATCCCCCTTCCTGCCCCTTCACCTCTGTCCCCTGGCATGCAGAGGTGGGGTGTAGGGGGTTTCTGCAGCTGTGTTCTAGTGCGTAGTCACTCACGCCCGTGGGCATTAAAAGACATCTGCATGGCAATGGTGGTCTATTGACCCCTGGGTTACAGCTACGGTAGATATCCTTGAACCTGACATTCCCAGTCTCAATTTCCTGCCTGGCAATGGGCACAGGTATCAAATCCTCCTAAAAGAAACAGGGAGAGTGAATAATGCATGTGGCAATACAGTCCACCACTGTATGCTAGAAATTTTCATAACTGTCATAAAGTTCATCATGGCAAACAACTGGAAAAACAGAGACTTAATGTGAAACACAAAACTATAAAGCTTTTAGAAAAAATATAAAACATACAATCATAAAACTTCTAGAAATAAACTGGTGCTACTTGGGGAAGAAATTCAGAACCAAGGGCGAGGTGAAGAGTTTGTGGCCCTGGCGCGACACGCATGCTCTATAAGGAGGAAACATGATAAAGTGACCCTCATCACAAGGAAAAACTTTTGTTCTGCAAGAGACCCTGGAAGAGAGTGACAAGACACACTTAGCAAATGGGAAAAGAATATTTGTGAACCACATGTCTGCAAAGGATTTGTATCTAGACTTTGAAAGAAAACACTCTCAAAATTCAGCAGCGGAGAAAACCAATAATCCAGACAGAAAATGGGCAAAAGACGTTGTAAAAAGCTAAACTAATGGCCCCCAAAGACTGCAGGTTCTAGTCTCTGGAATCTGTAAGCATTAGCTCATTCGAAAAGCAAGTCTTTGCAGATGGGATTAAGTTAAAGGATGCTGAGATGGGGAGTTTATCCTGGATTACCCAGAGAGCCCTAAATGCAATCCCGTGTGTCCTTCTCTAGGAGGCAGAGGCGATTTGACACATCCGCACGTACATACGCAAAGGGGAAGGCAATGTGAAGACGGAGCAGAGAGAAGTTTGAAGATGCGGCCCTGTGGCCACAAGCCAGGGAACACCAGCAGCCGTCAGAAGCTGGGGGAGGCAAAGCGTGGATTAACCCTCCTCACTCACTCCGTATTCCACAAGGATCCACGTGCCGGGCCAAAGCCTGCTGCAGCCTCAGGACGGTGTTTCTGACTATCACGTTGGCCCTTTGCACTCACTCTCACAGAGAAACCACCTTTGCCTAATTTTCGTCATCTGCTTCACGGAGGCGCCTATGTGAAGAAGGGAAATGGTAAAACACCACGCAAGTATAATGTCTTCGCATAGTTGAGTTACTTTTGGCTTCGTACTCTGCCCCCTCCCCTCCCCCTGAGGACAGTAAAAGGGCGGGCAGTTCGGATGGATTGTGATCAAGAGATGGAAACGTTGGAGGAGAGAGAAGGGAAAACAGGGACAGGAACATCCGTGAACTCTAAGAGGGACTCGGCTTGCCTGGAGTGGCGTCTGAACGCTGCGGATCTGGGAGAGGGTTCAGCTGCGGCCTTGGAGCAAAGCAGGAGCTGGGAAGCCCTCCACACAGCTGCCTCTAGGAGGGCTGAACTCCACCAGCCTTTACTCATCCTCAGTGGCTAAGCATTTCCACTTGCAGCTCTCCGGTTGTTCCCACCGCCCAATGAGAAGGGAAGTTTCGCTGGTGTGGGAATATGGGGCTTGAAAAACGAGAAGTGCTTTGGAACATGTGCTGGGATCCGAGTGGCCTGTAATTGATGAGTTCCTTCCTCCGCTGTGGTCCAGAGACCCGAGAAGATGTGGCAGAGAATTCTAACCTCCCTCAGGGGAGACGCCTACTTAATGCCTAGCGAAGATGAATATTCCAGCCTCTGTGATTGCGGGAGACGTCTGGGCTGGCCCTGACCTGCGGCCAGGCCACAGGTCGGGCACCCTGACATTGTTTGTGCTCCACAGTGTTCTTTGCTTTCTAATTCAGCCAGAAAACATTTTCCCGATTCTCGGCTTCCTGGGATGAATCAATACAGTGAGTAATAGGAGGGAGTTTCTGGCGGTTTCTGTTTTAACTACTCCATACCCGCCTGGAATGGATAGCGAGCTTAGAGGAAAGGGAAGGCCTGCTTGCTTCATGCTGCTGGAAATTATCCTGCCACAAGGCAACAGCATCCACTCAACAGGTAGTGTGATGAGAAATAGACCAGAGGATCTCAAGACATCTGAAAATCATAGGTTCAGGAAGATTCTGCAGTGGAGAACTGGTCGGGCTGTACACACATGTACCGTATTTTAAAACCAATGAAGCAGAACCATAAAAACAAGCCCAAAGTCTGTTACCACCAGAACACCCTTAACCAGAGACCACTTTTCCAGTAACATGATACACCCAGTTTTTACAATAATTACTCCCTAGGGACTGTGAAGAGCGAAGTGGATGTCAGAAGGGAAGGATCCGCCTAAATCCCCAAAGCCATGACCCCTCATGTACCTGTTAATATTCTCAGCACGAACTCAGCAATCCTGAATCAGAGAACAGTCCTAAGCTAGGCATATAGCTTTGAAGGAGTGGGTATTACGGTGAGCAGGAGTTTGCTTGTTTGTTTGTTTATTTATTTATTTATTTAAATGTAAACCGGAACTAGGTAGACTTTGATGAGGCTCTTTCCTGTGCATCGAAAAAGAAATTACATTTTAAGAATTGGCTCCTGAAAATTCATCCCCTCCCTTCATTTGTTCTTTGCACAAATAAATGATCCTGAGCCAGGTGCTAAAGGTTAGAAAGAGGAAACCAAACCAAAAAAAAACCCACCCTGCCTTCAGGAAGCAAGTGTCCTTAACAAATAGATACAATACAGTGTGTTAGAAAATTGAGAGCCTCTGCTTGTAGGGCAGGGAAGATTTCTCTGATGTGGTTCTTGCAGGGGGAAGAGTTTGCCTCACCAACCTGACTGGTGGGTGGAACAGGAGTGGCAGGGCTCTCCCAGCAGAGGACAGAGTGCACAGAGCCACGAGAAAGGATGTATAGTCTTAGAGCGATACCCAGCAGGGAACGTGACTAGGGAAAGTCAGATCAGAGGCTTTTCTAATGGTAGGAACTTGGATTTCGTTTCGTAGGTGGTAGGGAGTCATAGAAGGATTTATAAACATTTATTTATTTATTTTTTAATGTTTATTTTTGAGAGACATAGAGGCACAGTGTGAACAGGGGAAGGGCACAGAGAGAGGGAGACACAGAATCGGAAGCAGGCTCCAGGCTCTGAGCTGTCAGCACAGAGCCCGACGCGGGGCTCGAACTCACAGACCGCGAGATCATGACCTGAGCTGAAGTTGGCCGCCCAACCGACTGAGCCACCCAGGCGCCCCCATAGAAGGATTTAAAGCAGGATTGTTGTACGATCAGATTCACGTGTTCGATGGAGAGCTCTCCTTGGTGTGTGTTGGTGGGGCAGACAACTGGAGATTGTCCAGGTGAGAAATGGCGGGGGTGGGGGGGATTAAACTGCCCAGGGACGGTGGGCTGGATGGACAAAATTAATCTGGGCAGTGTTTGCTGGGCAGAATCCACTTGTAAGACTTGTGAGGCTTTTAGAGGCCTATTGCCAAAACGAAAGGAGGTTAGTCCCCTCAGGAAGAGTATTGGAATGTGGTTGAAAGAGGAAAAAGGCCAAAAGGGCTTTCCCAGCTATTGCTCCCCTGTGGTGGGGAGAGACAGAAAGCTGGAAGGAAAGGAGGCTAGGAGAGGCGTCCACCGAGCTGAATTGACATCACATTGAGTTTCCCTTGTGGTTTAGATGTAAAACTTCATTTGTACATAGTTACAAATTCCAGGCCAGGTCAGGACTGAAAGCCTGCCTTTTTACATCTTCTGTTAAATTTCTTTAAAAATAAAAAGAGGTCTACTTTGAAAAATGCATTTATTTTAATTTGTGTTGAATCAAAATTCACGTACAATAAGATGCATAGATGTTATGTGCACAATTGATAAGTTTGACTTATCTCACACACAATATACAAATGTATACCTCTGGGTAACAATCAGGAATTTCCCCCGTCCCCTTTCTGATAATTCCCACCTCCCATAGATAACCACTATTCTAATTGCTATCATCTGATTAATTTTACCTGTCTTTGAGTTTCCTATAAAAGAGTCATGCACTATTTACTGTTTTTTTTTCTCTGAATGGATATATAACAATTTGTTTCTCTAATTTTCTGTTGATAGATATTAGAGCTGTTTCCAATTTGGGGCTATTATGAATGTAACTGCTATAAACATTCTTGTACAAGTCTTTTTGTGGATATATTTTCATTAGTCTTGGGTAAATATCTAAAATGGAATTTCTAGGTCATGGAGTAGGCATGGGTATTTAACTGTATGAGGACCTGCCAAGTTATTTTTTTTTCAAAATGGTGCCATTTTATGCTTCCACTAACAAAGCATGCTTTTATTTCTAGTGCAAAGTAGTTTAATATTCTGTTTTTAATTTCCGTTTCCCTGATAACTAATGATATTGAGGACCCTTTCGTGGACCTATTGATCATTCGCATTCTTCTATAAAGTGTCTGTTCGTGCGTTTAGCCCATTTTTTCTTTTTTAAGAGTTTACTTATTTTTGAGGGAGAGAGAGAGAGAGAGTGCCAGTCAGAGAGGGGCAGAGAGAGAGGGAGACAAGATCCAAAGCAAGCTCTGGGCTAAGAACAAAGCAGGAACTCATGAACTGTGAGATCACGACCTAAGCCAAAGTCATACTGCATCGACTGAGCCACCCAGGCATCCCTAGCCGGTTTTTTCAATTTGGTGTTTGCCTTTTTGTTATCGATTTATAGGATTTGTGTATGTACTCGGAATGCAAATCCTCCATGGGATACATGTAACGCGAGTATTTCCTCTCAGGCTTTGACTTGTCTTTTGATTTTCTTGACATCTTTTGAGGAACGGATTTTTAAATTTGTGGTGAAATCCAAATTAGCAGTTTTTCATGGTTAGTGTTTTTATGTCCTTTCTAAAAAGACTTGGCCTAACCCAAGGTTGCAAAGATACTCTCCTAAGCCTTCTTCTAGAAGCTTTATAGTTTTAGCTTTTAATTTAGGTTCACGGTCATCTCCGTTTTTGTGTATGGCATGAGGCGGGGGTCAAGGTTCATTGTTTGCAGATACATATCCAGTTCTTCCAGCACTGTTTCCCGAAAAGACTTTATCCCCATTGAATTACCTTGGTGACTGTTGAAAAGCAATTGACAGTATACACGTGGGCATATTTCTCAACTTCCTTATGTTTCATTGAGTGATTTGTTGTCCTTATGCCAAAATCATATCGTTGATTATTATAATATTATACCAAGTCTTCAAAAATCAGGTACTAGAGGCCATCAACTGTGTTTGCTATTTACCATGTTGTTTTGGCTGCTCTAGGTTTTTTTCCATATGCATTTCAGAAATAAAAAATATCAATTAAAATTGTTGTAATCTTTATTTATTTTGAGAGAGAGACAGAGTGCGAGCAGGGGAGGGGCAGAGAGACAGACTCTCTGGAGAGAAACAGCTCCAGGAATGAATCCCACTTGATCATGGTGAATAGTTCTTTTAATATATTGTTGAATGTGATTTGCTAGGTATCTTATTGAGAATTTTTGCATCCATGTTCATCAGGGATATTGGTTGTTATTCTCCTTTTTTGTGGGGTCTCTGTCTGGTTTGAGTTTTTAATGCTTATGTATTTTTGAGAGAGACAGAGAGAGAGAGAGAGAGAGAGAGAGAGAGAGCATGAGCAGGGGAGGGGCAGAGAGAGAGGGAGACAGAGAATCCAAAGCAGGCTTTGCACTGGCAGCACAGAGCCTGATGTGGGGCTCCAACCCATGAATGGTGAGATCATGACCTGAGCCGAAGTCAGATGCTCAACTGACAGAACCACCCAGGCACCCCAGCTTCTCAGCTACTATTTGTATGTAGTTATCCCATCTGTATAAATGCTTCATTCTTTCCATTTCTCAGTTTTCAAAATAATGAATTGGTTGCAAACATCCTTCTTGGTGACCACTTAAGGTTTTTCTAAAAGTATCATTATAAAAACATGGATTTGAACACAGTTGATGGATTTTTAATCCACCGTAACTGTTATCCTTACTGACACTCATACTGTAACATCTTTGGCTTGTGGAAGCCTTGTCACATTGGCTCTCGAATCTTGTTTACACGACCTTACTAGTTTTTGGTAGCTTCATCTGTTTTTGATATGACAAGATGTTTCAGGCTCATCTTGTACATTTCTCGCCCCAGACTTGATATTGGCCCTTTCAAAAAGCCCCCATGTTTTTCTTTTTAAAGTGGGAAATGATATTTCGATACCACAATCTGGGTGCTAGAGATGATCTTTTCATTTGGTCACTGTTTCTAGGTCCAACTATTTCTTGTAAAAAAAAATTTTTTAATGTTTATTTATTTTTGAAGGAGAGAGAGAGAGAGAGACAGAGCATGAGTGCGGGAGGGGGAGGGAGAGAGGGAGACAGAGATTCCAAAATGGGCTCCACCCTCTGAGCTGTCAGCACAGAGCCCAATGCGGGGCTCGAACTCACAAACTGAGAGATCATGGCCTAAGCCAAAGTGGGACGCTTAACCAACTGAGTCACCCAGGCGCCCTTAGGTCCAAATTTTTCTTAAAGAGACTTTTATAAATGAGAACTCCCCTCTCCTAAGCCTTGCTTGTGACAAGATAGGTCAGTCCAGGACACACTGGGACAAATTGTTCCTAGATGTTTTTCACCTCAGTCCCTGACTTTGCCTTGCGTATTCCTGGCAATCACCTCAACATTTAGGTTTTAGGTCCTGGACTCCAAGGTTCCCCTGAGTTCTCCAAGTTTCAACACATGTCTGGTTGATCTGGGCTTTCTGATTCTCTCAGGGCTAGAGTCCTTTCTTCCTAATCAACCTTGCTAGTGACTGGTCACCACAGCTCTGATTCCTGAGTGATGCCACTGGTCACCTGTAAGATGCAACAGACAGCCTTATGGCAGGGCGAGTCCTGAGTTGCTGACTTTTAAGGAGTGAGGCCTTCTCAAACAGGAAGAAACTTTAGGAAAGGGCCCGTCTGATCTGTCTATGAACCATGGAATATCATCAAGCCAGATCTCCTTTTGGCTTGATGGAATCTAAGCTTTCCTCCCCACCCTGAAGTCCAGGGGGGAGACTTTTTGCCAGAATTGTTATTTATTTCAAAACATTTTATATTCTGAAGAAGGGGGGGAAAAGACATTATTTGTTTTGGAAGACGTTTTGCCTTGCCTCAGGTTGTGTCTCGTCTTCCAAATAATTTGTGGGATGAGTGGATTACCTGATTTCTCTTGTGAAAGGAAAAAAGGAAGAAGAAAATAACTCACAATTCTCTGGAGAAGCAACATGGAATTAAAAATGGAAAAAGAGGCACGAGTTATACATTCCATTTACCTCCAGCAAACACTGCGTAGGGGACGCCTTGACCACAGAATACACAATGCCAGAAATGAATGCCGGCTCTGTTTTTTCAAATGTGACATATTTTCCACAGAATTTGATTCTGATCTTTGCTATGACTGCCTATGGCCACTCAGTTACTGGAAACCTACAATGCCAGTTCTTTTCTGAGTGGCTTTGGCAAGGCCTGTCCTAGCATTTAATCCCAGCAAGAAGGCTCCAGAGACTTTATTAGCTGTATAAAGAATTATAGAGATATTAGCCTAAGTTGGATGAAGCCCAGAGCAGCTGTACGGCTCTTTAAGTGCAAGAAAATTTCTCAGAGATATATTATGCTAAGAGAAAAGTATCCTGGGATTTAACCCTAAATTATGTGAATAATGAACACAAGAATTCCTAAGTTTTACAAAACAACTCTATTCCTGAAAATCATTGTGTTGATTCTAATGTTGCAGACCCAATCCTACTTCCCTATTCAAAACCTTATAATTTCAAAATTGCTTAATCTCCATTTGTGGTTGAATGTCAATGTTATACTGTTATCTTTCAATCCCCCTATTCTCCAAGTTTCTTTGACAAGTATTTGAGTATAAAAAATGTAAATATATTATGATAGCTACTTATGTATATATATGTATGTACATATATATATATATATATATATATATATTTACTTTTATTTATTTTAGAGAGAGAATGCACACACGCGAGCAGGGGAGAGGGGAAAGAGGGAAAGAGAGAAAGAATCCCAAGCAGACTCAACTCCACACTCAGCGAGGAGCCTGGCGGGGGTCTCAATCCTATCACCCCTGGGATCATATCCTGAACCAAAATCAAGAGTCGGATGCTCAACCAGCTGAGCCACCCAGGTGCCTCAATAGCTATGAATTTAGAGGTGAGTTTGTAAAATATTTTGATAAAGTGAATATTCACTCAGTGTTTGGTTTTTGTATATTGACTGGAGTTAAGTCTTGGCTTCATCTAAAGTGTACAAATGGGGGGAGAGGTAAACAAAGGAGACTATTAAGTTTGCCATTTTTATTTGGTTAGCTTGCAAATTTTGTTGGTTCCAAAATGCCTATTTTCCAATCTGTAACAAAATTCACACGTGTTTATCTCAAAAGGAGTAATATAAGGGGAATAAATGATATTTTAGAAGGCTAAATGCATTCAATTAAAACAAATTTTTTGAAGTTTTTTTAAAATTTATTTTGAGAGAGAGAGAGAGCAGGAGAGGCACAGAGAGAGAGGGAGAGGGAAAGAGAGAGAATTCCAAGCATTCTCCTTAATGACAGTGCAGAACCTGATGTGGGGCTTGAACTCATGAACTGTGAGATCATGACCTGAGCTGAAACCAGGAGTTTTCATCTTGTTCTAATTCTCAATTTATTCTAATGTATGATGAGCCTATACCAGTGTTTTTCAAAATACACTTTTTTTTGAAGCTTTTATTTATTTATTTATTTATTTTTTAATTTTATAATAGTTTATTTTCAACTTTCATTTTTTCAAGAGTCACCCAGGCGCCCCTAAGTGCATTCAATTTAAAAGATTATATTTCAGGGATGCCTGAGTGGCTCAGTCGGTTAAGTATCTGACTTCAGATCAGGTCTTCAGATCTGATTTTGTGGTTAGCGAGTTTGAGCCCAGCCTCAGGATCTGTTCTGACAGCTCAGAGCCTGGAGCCTGCTTTGAATTCTGTGTCTCCCTCTCTCTCTGCTCCTCCCCCTCTCTCACTCTATCTCTCTGTCTCTCTCTCTTAAAAATAAACATTAAAAATTAAAAAAATGAAAGATTATGTCTCATAGTCCTGAGATTATAACTCTTTCTTTATTGATGCTTGAATACCCACTTCAATCTGAAATTGTGATGGTTTGCATAGATGGCCTTTCAAAGACGTCTGTGTATGACAAATATTAAAAGTAAGCAACTGTTGATATAACCGTCTCCCAACTTTTTTTCTTGGAAATTAACTGGTCAGTGAAATTCAAAAGTGTGGAATCCGCTGGCTTCCTTAACCTTCTAAAGTGTATTTTCCTGTAATTAACATGTACTGGCATGATGCATATTTTATCAAATGAAATAAATATGCTCTTTTAAAATCCTATACAAATAATATTTTACTGTTGAAATAGGTATAGTCAATAGATTTTCCATTGATCTTTAAACATCATCCTGTTTTCATCTTGTTCTAATTCTCAATTTATTCTAATGTATGATGAGCCTATACCAGTGTTTTTCAAAATACACTTTTTTTTGAAGCTTTTATTTATTTATTTATTTATTTTTTAATTTTATAATAGTTTATTTTCAAATTGGTTTACATATAACACCCAGTGTTCATCCCAACATGTGCCATTTTTAATGTCCATCACCCCCTCTCCCCCCTCTCTCACCCCCCTCGCCCTCAGTTTGTTCTTAGTCTTTGAGAGTCTCTTATGTTTTATCTCCCTCCCTCTCTGTGTCTTTTCAAAATACACTTTTTACAGCACTTGTTCCTCATGGAATAGTTTTCTACACTTTATAACAAATTACCACAATCCTAGCAGCTTTAAACAACAAACATTTAGATTTCTACTTCTGGAATGACAGAGCAGAGAGCTCCATGGTCTCCAGCAAAACAAGCATAACTAGTGAAAATTATTCTTAAAATCTTAATATTTCGAGGCCTTGGGAAATTGTCCCTAGGGCATAAGAAATAAAGAAATATTTATTCAAGAAAATCTAGTAAAACTGGATAACAACAGTGAGAGTCTGTAGCATTCGAACAATGACTCATCGCCTCCCTGCTTACCCCCAGCTCCATGTGACGGAAACTCCACACCAGGCAGGTAAAGCCAAGAATAGCAGGGCTCCTTCTTCTCCTAGCTTTTCCTTAAGGGATGGGGATCTTCCTGGGAGGGGTAGACCACTAGAATTTTTCGTCAGTCCCAGCCACATGCTGGCAAGGAGATGGAGAATCAGAACTCCTGTACACTGGTAGAAATACAAAATGGCCCCGCTGCCTTGGAAAACAGTTTGGCAGTTCCTCAGCAGTTTTATCATATGGTTACCACAGGACCCAGGAGTTCGACACAGGTATATGTTCCCAAGAGAAATGAAAACGTATGTCCCCAGAAAAACTTGTGCATGAATGTTCATAACAACATTATTTCTCATAGTGAAAGTAGAAACAACACAAACATCATCAAGTGATGAATGGATACCCAAATGTGGTATATCTATATAATGGAATATTATTCAGCAATTTTAAAAAGTTAAGTACTCATCCATGCCATAACATGAATAAACCTTGAAAATGTTATGCTGAGTAAAAGGGTAAAAGAAGCCTGTCACAAGACACCACATATCGTATGATTCCATTTATATGAATTGTCTAGACTGGGAAAATTTGCAGAGACAGAAAGTAGATAGTGGCTGCCCAGGGCTGGGAGAATGGGGGAATGACGGTTGACTCCTACAAGATGGGGGTTTTCTTTTGGAGGTGGTCAAAATATTATAAAATTGACTGTGGTTATGTTTTCCCAATGCTGTGAATAGAATTAAAACCATCAAATTATATACTTTAAATGGGTGAATTGTAGGATATGTGACTTGTATAGCAATAAAGTTGTTACCAAAAAAACTACAAAAATCAACACTTATTATCTCACATTTTCTATAGAGCAAGAGTCTAGGGATGGCTTAACTGGGGACTCTGTTTAGGATCTCGCCAAGCTGCAGTGAAGGTGTTGGGTAGGGCCGTGATCTTATCTGAGGTTAGGATCCTTATCTAAGTTCATTGGTTGTTGGCAGCATCAAGTTCTTTGCAATTGTAGAACTGAGGTCTTCAGCTTCTACAGGTTACCTGCTGTTCCCCGTGTAGGGATCTCTCTGTAACATAACAGTTTGCTTTTTGTTTTTTAATTCTTAATGTTTATTTATTTTTGAGAGAGAGACAGAGTGCAAGCAGGAGAAAGGCAGAGACAGAGGGAGACGCAGAATCCGAAGCAGGTTCCAGTCTCTGAGCTGTCAGCACAGTGTCCAATGCAGGGCTCGAACCCACAAACTGTGAGATCATGACCTGAGCCAAAGTTGGATGCTTAATCAACTGAGTCACCCAGGCGCCCCAACAGTTTGCTTCTTCAAAGCCATTTACTAGCTTTTGTGATTTTGAATAATTGATCTAACCTATATCCCACATTCCTCAGTTGAAAATGATAATAATTATAATAATAGCTGCTTATTACGGTTGTTGTAAAGATCAAACATGATAGTGGATGTGTGCCTAGCTTCTTATATCCAGTCAATAAATCTTAGCTAATACTATTATTAATAGACATAGAATATTAACAGATGTTGCATAAAGAGTTCTATTAAAAAGAGTTTGAAGAGTCCAACTTCTAGAATGATGTATTAAAATCTACAAAAACCTGCTCCTCTATAAAGCAGTGAGAACACTGGCAAAAATTGCCAAAATCAACTTTTTAATAATTCTGGATATAAAGGTTCACAACAGTCTGAAGAGCTTTTATTAAAAAAAAAAGAGAGCTGAATCTCAGTAAAAAGAGTGAACTATATAGCATGTTAACTTGCCCTATCCCATTCCCTTCTCCTCAGCTCCATGGTAGCCTTGAAAACCAACAGCCTCACAATAATGGTATCCGTGAATCAGTAACCTCACAACCACTGAAGGGAAAAATGTGTCTGAGTCCTCCTAAAAGTCCCATTCCCAGAGTATTGTCATTCTTTGATCTGACTAGAAGTTCCCTTGAAACACCCACTTGAAGGGCTGTCTTTATTTGATCTGACTCAGAGGTTGCTCAGTATGAACTGCCTTTTCCCTGGGGCATTTGTTGAAAACAATTAGTGGCAACTGCTTAACATCACAGCTGGCTTTGGCAGCACTCACAGTTGGGGCAAACAAATAGCTGGCCAAAAATCGTAAGAAGAAAAGCTGGGAAATGGAATTTTCACATGAGGCTTTGAAAAGCTCTGACACATTCCTGGGAATCTAGAAAGCCACATACATGGGCAAGGCTGTGAACATACCCAGGAAAGTCCTGCGAAAGCTGTCATCTCTCACCTCAACTTGACCTTGAAACTCCATGCAAGCAGGGAGTGAAGACCAAGGCAGTTTGCAAACTGCTTGCTAGAGCACTGAAGGCATTTCCCAAATGCCACACAGAGCCTCTGGGCAAACACTGAAAGGTATTTAAGGAAATCCCTATCCAATTATAAGCTGACTAATAACCTGATTAGGTAACCTACCAGAGATTTCAATGGCTACACACTGAGTGTAGACTTTACAGAATTCACTTAGGAAAGTCACTAAACAAAGAGTAACAATAACAAAGACAACACAACAGCAACAAACAAACAACAAGAGAGGGGGAAAAACATGTGGAGTGGAAAGAGGGGGATTGTGTAAAAGAATTTCAATTTAAAATAAAACTAAAGGATACAAAATGGAGAATCTCACTCATGTGCCCTCAGGAAGATGAAGTGAAGGATTAAGATACTGATTTTGTATAAATGCCTGGTTTACAGAAAACTGACAATGTTGGAATTTTCCTGGATGATGAGTGATCAGAGGTTTTCCAGAGACATGAAGGGGAGACGACCCAGGTCAGATTGGTCTCAGAAATTGGACTGAATTGAGCTTCGTGTGTGCTTAGACTGATTTCGTTTCCCTGGGAAAGTTTCAAGGCTGGTCTCCATTTATTTTGATTTTTAACGGACTCTAAGTGAATTGTTTCTTCTTTATATTCCCTGCCAATAATTACAACCTATCCCAAACCCTCATTGGACTCACCTATAGCTAGCTTCAGTTCACCTGTTCTGAATTGCAGTTCCTCTGCCATTCCCAAGTAAAGTCCTCTTTTTGAGCTTGCCTCAGTTTGTCTCCTTATTTAGGTAAACTCCTATTTCCAGAGTTGCCACAGTATATTATTTATATGTCCAATTTTTAACAACAAAAAAATTGTGAAGCATCCAAAGAAACAGGAAAGTGTGGTTCATACACAGTGAAAGAAATAGCAGTCAATAGTAACTATCCCTGAGGAATACCAGATGTTGGAATTACTGGACAAAGAATTGAAATCAGAATTCAAATATTTTTAAAGAACTAAAGACAGCTGTTTTATTTTATTTATTTTGAGAGAGAGAGCATGTGAGCAGGGGAGGGGCAGAGAGAGAGAGAGGGAGTGAGAGAATCCTAAGCAGGCACCACACTGTCAGTGCAGAGCCCATTGCAAGACTCCGTCTCACAAACCATGAGATCATGACCTGAGCTGAAATCAAGAATTGGATGCTTAACTGACTGAGCCACCCAAGAGATTTCTATCTCTTAATAAAGAGGTACAAAATATAAAAAAGAATGAAAATAAAGGAAGAAAGCAAATGTTTTGTGTAAGAAATACTAAAGGGAGTCAGTCCTTGAGGCCAAAATGAAAAGACACTAGACAGTAACTTGAATGTTTATGAAGAAATAACCCTGGTAAAGGTAACTACATAAGTAAATATAAAAGACAGTACAAATATACCTTTTGTTCATAAGCCTCTCTTCTTCTTTTTATTTTTATTTATTTTTAAAGTTTATTTATTTTGAGAGAGAGAGAAAGAGGTAGAGGGGGCAGAGAGAGAGAGAGAGAGAGAGAATCCCAAGCAGGCTCTGCACTGTCAGCACAGAGCCCGATGTGAAGCTTGAACTCACGAACTGTGAGATCATGACTGAGCTGAAACCAAGTGAACCACCAAGGCACCCTTTTCTATCTGATTTAAAAAGCAATTGTATAAAGCAATACAGTTGACTCTTAAACAATGCAGGGGTTAGAGGTGCAGTTGAAAATTTACGTGTAACTTTTGACTCCCCCAAAACTTCACTACTAATAGCCTACTATGGACTGGAAGCCTTGCTGATAACATAAATGTTTATTAATACATATTTTGTTTGTTATATGTACCATACACTGTGTTCTTGCAATAAGGTAGAGAAAAGCAAATGTTATTAAGAAAACCAGAAGAAAGAGAAAATATGTTTATAGTACTATACTATATTTATGGGGTAAAAAATCCATGTATAAGTGGACCCATGTAGTTCAAACCCATGTTGTTCAAGGGTCAGCTTATAATTATAAATCTGTACTGATGAGCACACAATGTGTAAAGATGTAATTTGTATAACAACAATAACGATACTAAAAGAAGTATAGGAAATGGAGCTATATAGGAGCAAAGGTTTTATATAATATTGAAATTTTATTAATTCAAACTAGATTGTTATAAATTAAACTGTTACTTATAATTTTCAGGGCAACCACTAAGAAAATAGATTTTAAAATATAATAAAATAACAAAAAAGGGAATTAATATAGTATACTAGAAAATATTCAACAAAAAGGCAATAATAGAAAAATAGAGAAACAAAAAAGACATAAGATATGGAAAGTGAATATAGCAAAATGGCAGAATAAATGCAGTCTTGTTAGTAATTACAATACAAGTAAGAAGATTAAAGAGTCCTACCAAAGGCAGAGATTGGCAAAATGGACTTTTTTTTTTAGGTTTGGGAAGTAGTAGCCAAAATAAAATTAAGCAGATTTCTTTACTTTTCAGAACCTTGAATAAGTTTCAAGATATTTACAATATTGACTTCTGGTCAATTTTGTGTCAGAAATGATTTGTACACAACATTGCAGATTTGTTGTCAGAATTTCCTTAGTTTCTCTCACATGGTTGTTGGCGTTTCTGACTTCTTCTCTTGCAGCTCCCTCATTTTAGCTAATAGAAAAATATTTCCCCAAGTGGAACACATTATCTCTTCCTAGTTCTCCTGGGTTTCTTTCAAGCGGCATAAATAGGAAGGCAAAGAGTCACGTAACAGTACAATACCCCTGATCATGAGAATAACCTGGAGACAATTCTTAACTTTTCATATCTCTATTATAAAAAGGCATTTTCAATGTCAGCTACCAAGGTGTTACATACACATGAAAACATTTCTCTAGAGCTCACTGAGATGGGGTAGTGGACAAATCTTTTATTCTAATTTTGTCATTTATCAGCTGTTTTGGTTCATTTGGGCTGCTGTAACAAAATGCCACAGACTGGGTACCTTATAAATAACACAAATTTATTTCTCATAGTTCTGGAACCTGGACGACCAAGTTCAGGGTGCCAGCCCTCTTCTGGAGTGCAGACTTCTCGTTGTGTCCTCACATACTGAAAGGGGCTGGGGAACTCTGAGGGGTCGCCTTCATGGGAATACTAATCCCGTTCATGAGGTCTCTACCCTCATAACCTAATCACTCCCCAAAGGCCCCACCTTCTAACACCATACATTGGGTATTATGATTTCAACACACTTATAAATTTGAGCAAGGGAATGGAACATACACAAAAATTCAGACCATAATACTATGTGACTTTAAGCAATTTACCTAACCTCACTGTGCTTCAGCTTCTTGACATAAAGGAGATCATAACTGCCTTAAGAACCTCACAGGGCAATTATGAAAGCAAAATCAAACACACACAAAGTTTCTGTAAATTAGTTATACTATGCAAATATAAGGGTTTATTTTTATTGATGATGATAGTCATGGTGATTCATCATTGATTGACTACAAATGGTTAGCTTACGAAAGAATGGTGTTCAAATGAGTTATCCTTCTTTAAAAATTTTTAAAAATGTCTATTTACTTTTGAGACAGAGAGAGAGAGACAGAGGCAGAGAGTGATCAGGAGAGGGGAAGAGAGAGAGGGAAACACAGAATCCGAAGCAGGCTCCAGGCTCTGAACTGTCAGCACAGAGCCCGACGTGGGGCTCGAACTCACGAACTGCAATATCATGACCTGACCTGAAGTCGGATGCTTACCCGCCTGAGCCACCCAGGTGCCCCCAAATGAGTTATCTTTGATTAAACAGGTTTAAACCCAGTTCTGTGGTTATTACTATGACCATAAAATAATCAGTTATTTACTAGAACAGTGATTCTCAAACTTTAGTGTTTTTTGGAATCACCTGGAGAGCTTGGTGAAACACAGGTGTCAAGGCCTCTTCTCCGGAGTTTCTGATTTAGAAAGTCTAGATTGTGTCTGAAAATCTGCATTGCCAGCAAGTTCCCAGGAGACACAGATTCTGTTGGTCCATAGACCACAATATGAGAACCACTGACTTGTGTTAGGAGGATGGGAAATTTTCCTTCTTGTTACAAATTGTTACAAGTGCCCTGAAAGAAAAATGGTAGGATAATTAAAAAAAAAAATGGTGTTGGGGGGGTGCCTGCGTGTCTCAGTCAATTAAGTGACTGACTCTTGATTTCAGCTCAGGTCATGATCTCATGGTTGGTAAGATCAGGCCCGTCAGACTCTGTGCTGACAGCGTGGAGCTTGCTTGAGATTTTGTCTCCCTCTCTCTCTGTCCCTCCTCTCTCTCTCTCATTAATTAAAAAACAAACAAACAAACATTAAAAAAAAAAGCAGGGCACCTGGGTGGCTACATCAGTTGAGTGTCCGACTCTTGATTTCTGCTTAGGTCATGATCTCACTGCTGTTTAAGATTCTCTGTCTCCCTCCCCCTCTTCCCTTTCCCTGCTCACTCTCTCTCTTTCTAAAAAAAAAAAAAAAAAAAGCTGACCTAGTTTGGAGGGATCCCATAGCTCTTTGAGGAGAGGGCATTTGAGCTGAAATTGAACATATAAGTTGTAGTTTATCAGTGTAATGGGGTAATAAGTGGAAAGAACTGCCGCCCCCAAGGAAAAGTGTGTCAAAGACTCTGAGGCCTGATGGAGCTTGATGCTTCTGAAGAAGGGAACGGCCAACATGCAGGGGGAGAGGGGAGTGGAGGAGGCACCAGGTGAGGCTGGGGAAGGGGGCACAGGCCAAACCAAGCAGATTCTGAATTTCATCTGAAGAGCAATGGGAATTTGTGGAAAGCGTTTTCTCAAGGGAATGAAAAGACCAAGTTTGTATTTTTTTTTTTTTTTGAACAAGCAGGGGATGGGAGAGAGAGAGAGAAAGAGAGGGGGACAGAGGATCCAAAGCAGGCTCCCATGCTGACAGCAGACAGCCCAACGTGGGACCCGAACTCACACACCATGAGATCATGACCTGAGCCGAAGTCTGATGCTTAACTGGCTGAGCTACCCAGGCGCCCAAGTTTGTATTTTTTAAAGTTCTCTCTGCCCACTGTATGGAAAAATGATTGCAGGCAGGCAAGAGTAGAAATGGTATAGCCAGCTGGGAAGGTATTGAAGTTGCCCAGGGAGTTGGTGGCATGGGCTGAGTAGGCGTACGTGCAGTAGACGATTGCAGGCAGGGGTGGGTGATGCGTTGGATGGAGTGGCAGGAGAGAGGGCCATTAGCATGCCAGCTGGACGACGGTGTGAAGTCCATCACCCTAGGGAGTGCTGGTTGGCAGAGGGCCGTCATGGGATGGTGGTCATGGATGGTTGTGGATACTAGGTTCAGTTTTGGAAATACTGTATTATAGTTAAAAACAATTTTTTTGATGTTTATTAATTTTTTGAGAGACAGAGAGAGACAGAGCACGAGCAAGGGAAGGGGAGAGAGAGAGAGAGGGAGACATACAGACTCCGAAACAGGCTCCAGACTCTGAGCTGTCAGCTCAGAGCCTGATGTGGAGCTCGAATCGACCAGCTGTGAGATCACGACCTGAGCCAAAGTCAGACACTCAACTGACTGAGCCACCCAGGTGCCCCTATAATTTTTAAAAATTGACACACAGTCAGAGTGCCCGAGTGGCTTGGTTGGTTAAGCGTCCGACTTCAGCTCAGGTCATGATCTCATAGTTCGTGGGTTTGAACCCTGCATCGGGCTCTGTGCTGACAGCTCAGAGCCTGGAGCCTGCTTCAGATTCTGTGTCTCCCTCTCTCCCTACCCCTCCCCTGCTCACACGCTGTCTCTGTCTCTCTCAAAAATAAATAAAGTTTAATAAAAAACCTGACATACAGTGAAGTTCAGGGATGGGAGGGATGGGAGAATATACATTTCTTTGAGTTCTGGCCAATGCATAGATTCACATAACCAGCAGTACTATCAGGATACCTAATAATTTCATCTCCAAAAATTTCTGTGAACTGTCCTTTGTACTCCTAAAACCTGGCAACCACTGATATAGTCTTGGACCTTATAATTTTACCTTTCCAAGAATGTCAGATAAATGGAATCATACAATAGATCATCTTTTGGGTCTGGCTTCTTTCACTTAGCATAATGTATTTAAGATCCATCTGCAAAGCTGTGTGTATCAATATTTCATTCTCTAAAAAATTCCTAAGTAGTAGGAATTTTTTGCACCTTATAAGTATACCACAATTTATTTATTCACTCACCGATTGAAGGACATTGGGGTTTTCAGTTTGGGGCACTTATGAAAAATGCTGCAAGAAAGATTCATGTGCAGTTTTTTTTCTGTGAACATCAGTTTTCCATTTTTCTAAAGTAAATGCCCAGAATTGGGGTTGCTGGCCTGGATAAGTATTTGTTTAACTATAAAAAACTGCGAAACTATTTTCTAAAATCATTGTGCCAGTTTGCATTCCCACTAGTAAAGCATGAGAATTCTGGGTACACCACATCTTCGTCACTGCTTGGCATTGTCATTTTTTTTTTAATGTGGCCATTCTAATGGGTGTGTAGTGGCGTGATTTCCATGATGTTGAATGTCTTTTTGTGCATTTATTTACGTATGTATATCTTTATCTTCTCTGCTGAAGTGTCTGTTCAAATCCTTTGCCTAATTTTTAATCAGGTGTTTGTTTTCTTATTGGTGAATTGGCAATACTGATGGACTGACTTTGTGATATTTGGGTAATAGTGTAGGCCATTGGAAATATAAGTTTGGGGTTCAGAGGAGATGTCTGGTCTGAAGACATTCATTTGGGAGTTAGTGGCATATACATGCATGGAAGTCCAAGGAATGCTCATAGAACCGAGACTTGAGGAATTCCAGCATTTGGTGGTGGAGTAGGGGGAGGGAAAGGTGAACCTGCAAAGGAGACCTAAGATAAACAGCCACAGAAGTTGAGGGAAACCAAAAAAATGTGGTGTAAAGGAAGCCAGGTGGGCATGCTATGAAAAGGAGATGGTGAGGGGTGCCTGGGTAGCTCAGTTGGTTGGGCGGCCAACTTCGGCTCAGGTCATGATCTCATGGTTTGTGGGTTTGAGCCCCACGTTGGGCTCTGTGCTGACAGCTCAGAGCCGGGACCCTGCTTCAGATTCGGTGGCTCCCTCTCTCTCTGCCCCTCCCCTGCTCATGCTCTGTCTCTTTCTCTCTCTGAAAAATAAATAAACATTTAAAAAATTACAAGGAAATAAACGGAGATAGTGAGTAACAGAACTGAATGCTGGTGAGTGATCATGTATAGTAAACACTACAAAACGCCCATTTGGTTTATCAACTTAAGAAAAATTTCTCTACTCGCAACACTTCTGACACCAAACATGTGTGTTTTCCACAACAAGCATTTCTCTAATTCTCTGCAGACACTAACTGGATGTCCTGCCATTTAATTCAATTCTGACACTAACTACCTGTAGTTAACACAGACTGCACAGGTTAAGGGCTAAGTCCCTTAACAGGAGAGTGCCCCATGAGATGTCAGTTGCAACTCTGGGCTTCCCGTGTTTCTGACCAACTGGCTATAAATCAGGGCTTACCATTACTCTCTCCTCTGGATTGTTAATTTTCTAGAATGGCTCACAGAACTCAAGGAAACACTTTTCTTGCTATTATCAGTTTATTCTAAAGCATAGAACTCATGAGTGGCCAAATGGGAGAGATGCATGGGACAAGGTATAGTGAAGGGGCGTGGAATTTCCACGCCCTCTCCAGGCGAGCCAGAGAGCCAGCATCTCCAAACTAGAAAGAAGCTCTCCCAATCTCATCGTTTAGGATTTTTATGCAAGTTCCATTATTAGGCACGACTGATTAAATCCTTGGCCGTTAGTAATGGACTCAGGCCCATGTCCTCTCCCTTTCCCAGAGATCAGAGTGGGGCTAAAAGTTCCAACCCTCAAATCAAGTGGTTCATTCCTCAGGTGACCACCCCTTATTCTCCAAGAGTCACCTCATTAGTGTAAACTCAGGTATGGTTGGAAGGGACTTATTATGAGTACCAAAAGGTTCCTCCTCTCATCTTTATTGCTCGGGAAATTACAAGGGTTTTAGGAGATCTGTTCCAGGAGCCAGAGACCAAGACCAAGTACACATATTTCCCAATATCCTACCAACTCACTGGTAAGTCACTGGTAAGCTCAGGACTAGTACAGTGTCCCTAAAGGGGTAGATGTCCAATTGGAACATGATGAGAAAGGGAGTGGGAAGTGAGGAAATGGAGTCAACAGGTCATTTTTAATTTTTTCTATTAATTTTTTTAACGTTTATTTATTTTTCACAGACAGAGAGACAGTGCATGAGCAGGGGAAGGGCAGAGAGAGAGGGAGACACACAAACCGAAGCAGGCTCCAGGCTCTGAGCCATCAGCACAGAGCCCGATGCGGGGCTCGAATCCACAGACCGTGAGATCATGACCTGAGCCGAAGTTGGCCGCTCAACTGACTGAGCCACCCAGGCGCCCCAACAGGTCATTTTTTAAAATAAGTTTTTAGATTTGAGTATAATTGACACACGGTTTTCCATTAGTTTCAGGTGTACCACATAGAGATTCAATTTCTTTCTGTGTTATGCTATCTCATCACGAGTGTACGCTCATCACCACCTGTCACTATACATCACTATTATAATATCACTGAAGCGGGTCATCTTTTGAGATTTGGTTCTGAAGAGGAGACAGGATAGTAACTGGAAGTAGGATCAAGGGAATTGTGTTCTTATGCTTTGCCAGAATTTTAGAATTCCTTTTTTTCAAATTTTAAAAATATTTTTATTTTATTTGTGAGAGAGAGACAGAGCGCTAGCAGGGGAGGGGCAGAGGGAAAGGGAGACACAGAATCTGAAGCAGGCTCCAGGCTCTGAGCTGTCTACACAGAGCCTGATGTAGGGCTCAAACTCACAGACTGTGAGATCATGATCTGAGCTGAAGTTGGATGCTTAACCAACTGAGCCACCCAGGCCCCCCCCCTCCGAATTTTAGAATTTCTAAATTAAGACTTGACCCTTGTCATTCACTTACTCAATATTGATGAGGTCCTGCTATGTGCCAAACACAGTGCCGCTGATGCAGGCAGGCTGAATCCCAGGACCCAGAGGGATCTTACAGGGCCCCTCAAGAAGGTCCTTGGCCACACGCAGGATAGAAATCAAATGCAAGCCAGAAAGAAGTGACGGCAGAGTTTATTGAAGATATAGAGAGAGCACATACATACAGAGCCTCTGAGAGACTCATAAAAAGGAGAATGAGTCTCATCTTCGTTTGGGGTGTGGGGTTTTATCGATGGTTGTGCTGTGGCGCACATGTCCTCCCAGGCATACAAGAACTGGTCAGAACAAGGATCGAGTGCTCAAGTGTCCCCCATAAGTCACTTATGCCCTGGAGCCAGGGGTCTTGGGTCAAGGTGGAACGTGTAAATGATGACCTCGCCTAGTCACTCCTTAGGTGTTATCTATTTGTTGGAAGACTCCAAAGAAGTCACTACATCCTTGACCTCTACAAGGAGTTCAAACATTATCTGGACTATGAACCATATGTAGAGTTAAGATGCAGGTCTTAGTGAGAATAGAAGCAGGAAAAGGAGCAAAAATGCAGGGTTTTTTTCATGGAGTCCCTTTAGTTTCCCTGTCTCACTATTTACTGAGGAAACAGCTAAATTTGATCAAGGTCCCAGATGACAGGCCACTAGCTGTGTATATAGTTCCTGAGCAGAACAGACAGTTCTGTGCTCAGCATTAAGGTATGAGAGTGTTCTTCCTAGCAACATTTTTCTGGTGTAGAAATTGTGAGTTGTCGCTTACAGGTTTTGAGGTCATAAAATATTGGCACTGGAAGGGAACTGAGAGATCATCTAATACAACCCCAGCACCCACAAATGTAGACACTTGAGTCCTAGAGAGGCTACATAGTTTGCCCAAGGACACACATCTAGTAACTGGCAGATTCAGGGAACAAGCTCTTATCTTCTGCTTCCCAGATCAGGGAATTTTCCACTGCCCCACGCCAGCTCATACACATAAGTGTCAGTTTCTGCATTTCTGAATTCATATAACTTAACCATTAAATGATAATGTTAATGAATTCCATGAGTCAGTGCTTAGTTTCCATATTCTCCCAATTAATTGTGGTTTTGGGGTAATCTATTCCAAGGCCCTGGATTATAAAGTGCAGTGTCAGCCGCTTTTTCAAGGTAATTCGTTCCAAAACTTGGACCAATTACATTTAATGTAGTTGAGAGTTAGCTGAATTTGTGTCTAAATGTCCTTGAATTAAAAATCAAGAGTCCCGTTGATTTCCCTACTAGCAAGGGTAGAGGGAGCAATGGCGGCAAGGGTTGAGGCGTCCACAAAACCCAGAGAAATGAATACTCTGGGAAGGGCAAGGGGCAGGCTTGAGGCAACTGTAACCTAGTGGATGATGCGCTGGAGTGACTATTTTCAGAGTTGGCCTTTCTTTGTTGTTGTAGTAAGAGACAACAGCAGGAAGAACCTATGGTGATTTCTGACCTTGACTCCCCTTCCGCAGTCTGGACTGGGCTCCTACCATCTGGGAAATATCAATTTTGTTTGGAACCAGGAGCATCTTCTACCTCATCTAGAACTGGTTACTCCCCCAGCCAGCAGCACATCAAGGAGAAATGGGGGAAAAAATCATCCATTGTACAAAACAGCCATTTTCACGTCTAAGTAGTGTGGCTTTGGGCAAGTGATATTGTCATTAAATAGTAGAGCTGGAAAGCCTTTCTCAGCTCACATAATTTGCTATTACAGACAAAAGAGCCAGGATGAGATCTGAAACAGCTTACAGTATTCGCATTTGTGGTGGGGCAGCTGGCAGGCTAAGTCGGTAGAGCTTGCGAATCTCGATCTTGGGGTCATGAGTTAAGCCCCACGTTGGGCATGGAGCCTACTTAAAATGTAAAAACAAATCATATTCACATTTATGGATGGTGCCTGCCCTCTCTTTGTGTTCTCAGCTTCCTCGCCTGTAAAATAAGGAGGTTGAACAAGATGACTCTAATATCCTTTCCTCCTCTGACTGCTCTTTGGAAGTCCCTCAGAGCCTTGCTACTCAATATGTGTTTGTGGCCAATCAGCCTTGTGGCATTGCTAGGAATACAGATCTACGGAATTGTGGGTCCCACCTCAGACCTACCGAATGAGCATCCAGGGTTGAACAAAATATGCAGGTGATTTATGTACACATTATGATCCGCTTTGGAAATCTGATTTTGGCCCTAGACACTTTGTTCTTCCTCTAAAGCTTTCAGTTCGCATTCTCTCATTGGCCTGCAGGTGTCACCAGAGAGCCAACAGTGGTCCTACTGAAGAGGAGGGAAATACATAAAGCCATTTACTTGCTACCCTCCTGCCCATCAGATTCCCTTACGCTTTTTGGCCTGTTACCCAGTAAGCTACAGAGAAATGGGGTACAAAGTGTATTCTGAAACTGTCCTCATTCTGCCTTTCCAGAACAGAACTGGACCCTAGGGGCCCTCTTATCTCATGAGTAGACTCCCATTGAGTGATTAAAAAACCTCAAAATCCTGTGTTTGCTTAACAATTCAGGCAAATATGTGATTGATATCACTGCTCTAACAATGCGATATAATGAAATATGGTTTATTTTGGTTCCAGAATTTATTGATTTAATATGGCATTTGTATTGCATTGCATTATTATCAATCCCCTATGATTTTAAATTATAATGACCTTCCTTCCAGTAAACCGAAGGCCAAAGTCTTCCAAGTTATTATATAAGCATTATCATTTGGATAGCCCTTTGGACTTTGTAAAAGACTTTAAGTTTAACGTATATTTTAAACCTGGTAAAATAAAGTGCATAGGATACCCCTGCTTATAGATGATATCTTGAGGCTGCAGGTTCATTCAGTAAGTTGAGGAACTAAGGCTTGGATCCAGGTCTTCTAATTCCATATTCCATGATCTTTCTCGTTTACCAAATGACCCCCCCCTAATTACAACCAAATTTCTGCCCAACGAATGACATCAAACTATAGTTACTCACCACTGAGGTGTTTTATTTGGGAATTTTAACATTTTTTGCCTACTAATATTTTTTTCCAGCAATACAATTCACCAGTAATAACTGATAAGATAATGGAATTTTCAGAGAAGATCCCATTATGTCTGTGGTTGGGAAGCTGCTACTGGGCAACATGGACTTTAGAAATAATAATATTCTAGGGGTGCCTGGGTAGCTCAGTTGGTTAGGTGTCTGACTTTGGCTCAGGTGATGATCTCTCAGTTCATGAGTTCGAGCCTTGCGTCGGGCTCTGTGCTGACAGCTCAGAGCCTGGAGCCTGCTTTGGATTCTGTGTCTCCCTCTCCCTCTCTGTCCCTCTCCTGTTCACACGCTCTCAAAAATCAATAAACATTAAAATTTTTTTAGAAATAATAATATTCTAAAATACCATGGGATAGGAATGTTTCCCCAGAAAGCAAAATCCATACCCCCTTTTCCCCCCAACCATCCCTCGACACAGCCCCCCATATGCAAGTTCTCTTTCTTCTGTCTCTGGTGCAGAAAAGAGATTTTTCTTTCTCCCTCTCTATTTTCCTTTCTCAGATATTAAGCACCCAGTATTTGTCAGGCCCTCTAGCAGGTGCTTATGACATAGTGGAGAACTAGTTCCTGCCCTCGTGGGGTTGACAGTCTATAGAGGGAATTAGACACTGGATAAATGGGAACAGTAATGTGGAAGGGGAAGAACAGGGGATCATAGTAGCTGATTATAGAGGGGTATACTCTAGTGCGAGTACTACCTCCCCTAGAAGTAGTGTATAGGCAGTACCTGGGGGACAGGTAAGGGGTGGAAGTAGGGCAGAACTCTCTCTACAGAGGCAATGGCATATCATTGGGCCTGTCAGGTAGACAGTGGGGGTGGGGGTGGGGGCAGGAGAGTGGGTGGTGGGACGCGATGCAGCTAGAGAGATGGCCTGGGACCAGATGGTCGAGGGCTTCATGGGCCCCAACACAGTACTCCGTGCTCTAAAGTTACTGGCGATGAGTCCATCTGTTTAAACCTTCATGGGGGTATTCCGCTGCTATTCATATATATTGAGGAGCTTAAATATTAACACTGGGTTATACTTTTTCATTTTTAGTTTTTTTTAGTTTATGTTGAAAAAGAGAGAAAGAAAAAGATAGAAAGAGAGAGAACTCCAGTAGGGGAGGAACAGAGAGAGAGGAGAGAGAGAGAGAGGGAGAGAGACTCCCATGCAGGGTCCACACTGTCAGGGCAGAGCCCAGTGCGGGACTCAGTCTCATGAACCATGACATCATGACCTGAGCCGAAATCAAGTCGGACGCTTAACTGACTGAGCCATCCAGGCGCCCCCAGTTTTTTTTTTTTTTTAATTTCAGAATTAAGAATGCGAGTGAGCAGATATCAGAATAAAGGACTGCATGTTTATATCTCTTTTTTGTCTCCATTTGACTCCTATAAAAATTCTATAATTCAGCCATATTCTCAGTTTTCTGTGTATAAGAAGACCATGTCATCTGCAAATACTTAGCTTTGTTTCTTTCTTCTCAATCCTCACACCTTTCATTTTCTTACTGTGCAGGCTAAGATGTCGGTCACATTGCTGGAAGGTAACAGAGATAGCTGACATTTTTACTTCGTTTCTGATGTTTAGAAAGAAAGTTGCTGATATTTACATCTAAGAATGTGTGTTACAGGCTTTTGATGAATACCTTTAGGAGAAGTTTCCATCTATCCTTCTTTGCAAAGGATATTTGCAAGAAGGATATCCTTCTTCGCAAAATATTAACAAATATTGAATTTTCTATCATCTGTTGAGACAACCATGCATGTTTTCTCCTTTAATCTGTCAATGTGTGTTTACATCAGATTTTCTAATTTAAATCAAGTTTGCATTCCTAGGATAATTCCAACTTGGCATGACATACAATGCTTTTGTATTTTGCTGGATTCTATTTGCTAATATGTTGTAAAGGACTATTTGCATCTATTTTGATGGGTGATATTGGCCTATGATTATTCCTTCTTCATACATTTTTGTCTTGTTTTTGTCGTGAAGTTGAGGGAGTTGAGGGAGTGTTCTCTCTTTTTCTATTCTCTGGAAGTAGTAAGATTTCTATGCTCTGTTCTCTGTTTGTTAGAGCTTACCTATTAAACCATCTGCAGATTCTATTTCCTTAGAGATCATTGCACTATTCAAACTCTTGATGCCTTTTTGGCATTGAAAAATTATCTATAATTTCCTGTCAATTTTCATATAAATTTCATCTGAGTTTTCCAAAAACCCTATCACAAGAGCAGAGGAGTCCATACCATGTGACCATGCTCTCCCGTTGGCTCCTCTCTCTTGGCCACAGCTGATTAGACCAAGTCCTGAGTGGCTTGCGTGCAACTCTTCAGGTGAGCCAGTTGAGTGGGTCTCTTTTTTTGCAATCATTTGAGACCTGACTGGAACAGTCTGTCTCCAGAACCTAGCAGAGTGCCTGTCTTGAGAAAAAGGTTCAATAAACATTTGGATATGTTACTGGTATTGCACAAATTGAGAAACTTAAAAGCAGGTCATCATTCAGTTTCTTAATATAAATTAGCCTTCTTAATATAAATTAGGCACAAAATATACTGTTTTGGGGGAGGGAGGAGAAGAAAAGAAGGGTAAGGGTCAATTAGCTAGGTGGAAGAGGTCCAAGGAGCCCTTGTTATATACCTTGACTGTATACCTATATGACCTTGAATGTACTTGTTCAGAAGGCTGCTCATTTACTAACAGGCCTGCCTTACGTACACAGCTCGGAAGTGCTTTTAATGCAGGGTGGGGTTTTCGGTGACTCCATCCTCTTCATTCTGCCCTACTTTCCCTTCAGGCGGGGTGGAGATCATTTAGCATCACACCGACCTTATGCTCTGAGAGGCAATCAGGATAAACAACAGAGATTTATTGACATTTGCATTCCCTGTGAACGTAAGGAGTGACCCTTGCCTTCCAAGATAGCCTTGGTCCTTGCAGCCGCAGCAGGACGAAGTGAAGACAGGTTTTGCAGCAGTATTTGGATTTGGGGTGTATTCATGATAGGTTATAAGTAAGAGTGGGGCATAACCATAGGTTGATAGATGTTATACAATTTGCTAGTGTAAAAGGAGATCTCAAAGAGAAGCAAGCAAGCCCAGCAAAGATGGCCTCTTTTAAAACAGGGCCGGGGGACGCCTGGGAGGTTCAGTCAGTTAAGCGTCCAATTCCGGCTCAGGTCCTGACCTCACGATTCATGTGTTCAAGGCCCACATTAGGCTCCATAGTGACAGTGCAGAGCCTGCTTGGGATAGTCTTTCTCTCCCTCTCTCTCTGCCCCTCCTCCACTTGTACTCTCTTTCTCTCTTAAAATAATAAATAAATTTAAAAATAAATAAAAATAAAACAGGGCCAGGAGGCCATATGGGAGGAGAAATTTACACACATCCTCATGGGAAGAGCTATGAACTTTTAAGCCAGCCAGCCACAAGCCCTCAGCCTGGACTTCACTTCCTCCCCATCATGGGAATTGGATCATCCCCATTCTTCCCTCGGAAAGGGGTCAGTTCAGGTTAACAAGCTTCAGTCTTTCATTTGCATATTAACCCAACAACCTCGCTTGATCTAATTTCAATCCCTGTTTTGCACAGCAGACCTAAATGAAAATTACTCTTGTAGCCTTTCATCTTTATTACCCTGCATCTCTCTTGTCTTCTTCAGAACACAATTCAGGTTTCTACCTGAATCTATGTCTCCTGAAATGCAGTTCTAATTGCCCAAATAAATACCTGTTTGCTTATATATTCAGCAAATTCTTTTTTTTTAAGGTTATTAATTCATTTCAAGAGCGAGGAGGGGCAGAGAGATAGGGAGAGAGAGAGAATCCCAAGCAGGCTCCGCACTGTCAGTGTGGAGACTGATATGGGACTCGAGTTCAGAACCTCAAGATCATGACCTGAGCCAAGATCAAGAGTCTAGCACTTAACAGACTGAGCCACCCAGTTGGCCTGCAGCAAATTCTTTCTTAATCTAACATTCCAAACACTGAAAACAGACTAGGCTTCCCTCTCCCAACATGATAACACAAATGTCAGGGTGAGAATGAATCTAATTTTCCTATGCTAAGGAATTCCTATCTCCTTTCTTTGTGAGAAACACAACGTATAAACATCAGCAGTGTGTCCAAGGCATAGATGAAGCACAAGGCGTTTGATTTATAAACTTTCTGTCTTTCATTTCGCCTTACAGAGAGCCAGAAGCATCAAGGGTAAGCATCATTTCCTAAATCTCTCAAGTCCAACATCTTGTCTTCAGGCCTGTGCCCACGGCCTTAGTCTAGACAGGAGCTTAAACCCCAACTCTACCCCTTAATAGCTACATGACACTAGGCAAAATACTTAACTCCTCTGGGCTTCAGTTTTTATATCTGTAAAATGGAAATGATGATAATTCCTCATAGGGTGGCTATAAGGATTAAAAAGTCAATGTAAGTGAAACATGCAACACAATGTCTGGCAAATGTCAGGTATTCTATCAATATAGTTTCCTTTCCTTTCTCGGTTTTTTTCTTTTTCTCTTATTCCCTCCTCACATTCCACATTCTTGATATTCCATAGCGGAGTCAGTTACTGGCTGCTAAAGAAGGGCTGGTAATGACATGTGTGTTGTCCAGGGATCACTGTTCATAACACCAGCCGTAGGAAAGGTCAGTTCTTACCCCATTGCAATTTTTTCCACTCCCTTGGGTCGCACTAATTAATACCACATGGGCATTATCTTGTCTTTCCCACTAGATTGAGAGCTTTATGGAGGCAAAGACTGCTGCTTTCTTCATTTTAAATGCCTACTTGCCTGTGTTCTAGAACTGTACCATGTGTATTCAGTTTGAGGTACTTTGAGAAGGAACTGATGCATGCCATGTAGCTGGCGGTGTGCCTTTGGGTTTAGATCTGAGCCTGGGTCCCACCTGAGGAGCTGCCGCACAGAGCCCTGGGCAGGACACTGGGGGCTGATGCCGGTATCTCTGAGAGGACGTGATGAGGCTGCTTCTCATGTTTCATGAATGTTTCAGTGTTTGGAATGTTCTACCAGTGTTGGGAAAACTGGACTCTAGATCCAACTGATGCTACGGAGGGCACTTCAGATGCTACGGGAAGATGTCTTGCTGGGGTGATGCTTACAGAAACCTCAAGAAAACAAGAAAAGCTCACAGAGGGAACAGCTTTCTCCTTGTAGCAGCAGAGAGGAGCAGGCAGGGGCAAGCCCTTCTCTGTCCTCCAGCCTCACAGTCTCCCTGTGGGGCTGCCTACATGAAGAACGTGACAGGAAGCCAGAAAAGCAGAAGTCCAGTTTGCAGAGTACTGCCAAGTGTCACAGAACTGAGTTAGGATGGGTTTGGGGCTGGAAGACAATTGATAATTGACTCAGAGATTGAGCGCGGCCACTAAAGTACAAAGGGCTTTGGAATGCCAAGCTGGTATGATGTCCCAAGACCACAGATACAGGACTTTGGACCCTGAAAGAAGCAAGGAATTACCACAAAATCTTTGTAAAAGGTTAGAGTTCGAATGAGCATTATGCCACACACAGAGAAGTTGGTACTTAACAGGGCATTTCATCAAATGTTGCTTGTTATGGTCATCATTTTAGTAAAATGGCAAGTATTATATGTAACTGTTTTATTTTTTTAAATTTTATTTACTTTTGAGAGCTAGAGAGAGCACCTGTGTATGCAAGTAGAGGAGGGGCAGAGAGAGGGAGAAAGGGAATCCCAAGCAGGCTCTTTGCTGTCAGTGCAGAGTCCAACACGGGACTCGATCTCACAAACCGTGAGATCATGATCTGAGCTAAAATCAAGAGTTAGATGCTTAATTGACTGATCCACCCAGGGCACCTGTATGTAATTGTTTTAATTGACATTTACTGGAATGAGTAGAAAGTTAATGGCTCTGGATTTTATATTGGCAGTGTCATTCCAACCAAAGCCCACACTAAGGCAGTATCACTCATCACCTGATGGGAGATGAGCCCAAATGAAGGTACAATGTCCAAGGAGATTGTTCAACTAAGTATATGGACCAACCACCAAATGACATATTCAAACATCCTGCTTCTTAGACGAGGACTCTTGCCATCAGAAGATACTACTGCCAGGGTGCCTGGGTGACTCGGTTAAGCGTCTGACTCTTGGTTTCAGTTCAGGTATAATCTCACTGTGAGTTCAAGCCTCGTGTCGGGCTCCACACTGACAGCAAAGAGCCTGCTTGGGATTCTTTTTCTCCTTCTGTCCCTGCCCTGCCCCTGCCCCCCCCCCCAACTTTCTCCCAAATAAATAAACTAAAAAAAAAAAGAAGAAGAAGAAGAAGATATAATTGCCTGGAATTGTAGGTAAGAAGTTGACTGCAGGAGAGGGACTCCCACTATTTATAATAAGAGCCCTGATTCTAATCGCCTTTCTCTGGGCTTGTTTGTGTCAGAATCTGACATTTCCAGCCCCCAACTTGAAAACATAAAAAGCTCCAGAAGAGTTGGTTTTGTTAGTCCCGATTCTCCTACTGTAAATCGCCTCTCTCCCCCACCATTCAATCTCATGTCCTAGTCTGAGCCCACTCCTTTCTGACACACCCTTCTCTGTAAGTGAGGAGGCATCCCACCTGCCCTTTGCCTCCTACTACCCAGTGATAAGCTACCCACAAAGGATCTCAAAAAACTGTCCTCTAATGAAGTTTTCTTAACTTTCTGGTTTTCTATGCTCATGTGTAACTATGTCTCAGAAACACATGGAAGGAATAAGATATTTGTCAGATGAGAACTGAATAACCCAGGAAATCTGTTCATTGTAAATAGTAAATGGCTCTTAATCTCGATACAGGAAATGTTACCCCATTTGCTATGATTAGCGTGTGCTGCGGGGGGACCCGCCTGACATTCTTCTTTTCATAGAGTTATACAGCTCCAAATGTCAAGCAACTTCCTCCTCGGTCTGATTTGTGATACAAGAATAAATAAATATGTCAAATGATTTTAGAGAGGGAAGAAATTATACTTGAAAATGATTTGGGCTAAAACCCTTTGCAACGAGAGAAGAGTTTAGGAATCATGTTGCAAAGACCAAAGGTGCAGAGGAAAGTGGGAAGAGAAAGAAAGGAACTCAAAGTATTTCGGATCACAGCTGAACTCCTTTTAGGAGGTAGCGGGAGAACAGATCCTCGGTAACTTCACCCTTGCCTGACTTCTTCATGTGCTCTGCAAAGCTGAGATCTTCCAGAATTAGCCAGGAAGGAGGAATCTCCAGCCTCTTTAGAGAGTCCATTGGGAGGCAGAGGGAGTCCGTGATTGTTCTGTGTGTGTTGGTCCTCGTTAAAGGGCTTGCTGTGGGCTCACTCTGCAGGCAGTGCACTGGGATCGTCTCAATGTAGGTAACTGAATGTAGAACTGTTTATTTCGGGAAGCACGTTACAGGGCTCAAGGGCTGAAATACTGTGCATTCTAACATAACTGATCTATCATCTCCATTTCCACCTTCCTCAGATTAACCTCTTAAAACTCTAGTATCGTGATTCCGTACAGTATACTGTTTAAGCTTTCTTGGATTCAAGTCCCAATTTCTCTGTTTACTGTGTGATCCTCCTAGGACCTCAGTCTCCCTGCTACTCCTGCAGAATTGGGATGACTATAACAAAACCAGTGGTTATAAAAATTCACGGAGTTCATTCTTGTAAAGCCCCAAGAGCCTGCCACACAGTAAATGCTCAAGGGAGATTAGCTATGGTTTCTGTTGTAGGATCTCTGCTCATCCACTACTATTTTGAATGAATGAGCATGTACAAAATTACTGTTTAACAGTAAGTATAAACTTACTGTTTATCATCCCCATTTCTTACTGTTGGTTATTTGCATAAGCAGAACCACCTGTGTTATTATCTTCTGAGCAATGAAGGTAATTTTTTAAACAATTGAGCTCTTTGTGTTTTGCATGAGTACCTTGGCAAGCAGCCACTGTCCCCTTCATCTGTACGTTCTTGTTGTTGGGCATTATTATTCTCATGTGGTCAATGTTATGCTGAAAGCCTGTGAAAAGGGTAAAAGCTAGAATGTTAGCCCCATGAGGACAGGAACCAAATCGGTATGCTCTACCACTGTGTCTCCTGTACCTAGTACGGAGCCTCGCGCATGGTAGACACTCAGTAAATACTTATTAAATGAACATGCCAGTGAAAGAAGGGCAAGGACTTTGTCAAAACCATTCTTCCGTGGGTAGAGCATGAGTTTCCTCTGAAAAAGAAAGGTGATTCCTTGTGCCTGTTAAAACTGACCTGCACCTGGCCCGCCTTTCCTCAGACCCAGAATAAAGGTCGCACTGACTGGCCCCCTGGAAGGCCACAGTCAGCATACTCTTCTACTTGTAGAGAACACAAGATAAGACTGTAAGAAAGCACCCATGGCGTGGACGTAGGTGCGGCTGAGAGAAAAGTGGGCCAGGCAAGGAGCCAAGAAATTTTTATCAGCTTTTTGGGACTACAACTCAAGTAGTTCTTGTAGAGTCTAAGACTTCTGTTTTGGAAACTGGTCTGTTTTAAAGCTGTTTGTATTTTTCTGGAGTTATTTCTTTGTGGCTCATCGTTAGCTTAACTCAGTGCATACTAGGAACTGCCCTCATGAAGAAGGGCAATGGCCCTGCTTTTTCTGCCCCATCTTATGTCTATGTGGCACCACTAATGCCCTCATCTCAAATGCTGGTCAGAACTAACCTTTGGGGCCTCTGTGTGCTGTAGGTAAGCCAGCCACTGGAGTGGACTCGATAATGTGGAAAGGACCCAAAACTCTCTCCACCATAAGTATCCTTAGTTTCTCTGGCTACATCATTTTATGACAGTCACGCTAACATTTCTTTTTTTTTTTTTTTTTTTTTTGTTATAATAGTTTATTTTCAAATTGGTTTACATATAACACCCAGTGTTCATCCCAACATGTGCCCTTTTTAATGCCCATCACCCCCTCTCCCCCCTCCCTCATCCCCCTTACCCTCAGTTTTTTCTTAGTCTTTGAGAGTCTCTTATGTTTTATAACATTTCTATAAAATGTCAAATGAGTGAATCACTTGTGTTTCTCTTCTTGGAATGGCTCTCCCTTCAATCCTCCATGAAAAACCCCTCTCCCTTCCCTCCTTTTCCTCTCCTTCCCCCCAACCCTAGCTTTTAGGAGCTGAGATGGGGTTCTTGGCTGCAGCTTCATTCTTTATCCCTCTCCACCAGCTCCTCCCTCCACCCCCACCAAATTAGAACAGGCTAAAGAGTTTTCAATAAGCACTTTCCATCCTTTAGATAATTCTCCCACCTTGGCTGGAGAGAACTTGAATGATTCTCAGCTCAGGTGTCTCCTGTCTCCAGTGAGACACCTCACTGTCTTCCCCTTAGTGAGATTCCTGGACTCGGGGGTCCCCTCAACTGTGCCACAGTCAGACAGAGAGCCCAGGCCAGTGTAGGCTCACACCACTTGTTGCCTTTCCTCAAGGATCACAGTCTTGTGTTACACGTGTTGTCCAATGTTTGAAATTATGTGTTAACCACACTCTTCTGGTTACGACAGAGGGAAGATAATTATAGGCAGTACTCTTTCATTTCCAAGTAAGAACTCTGGAGATGTCAGGAAATAGAGAGGTGCTCTTTCCTTGATTGAGTAAAAATGCAATTCTCTTATAAGCTGGGCCTTGATTTTTCTGTTGCCTAGGAATTCTTAGGTTACCTACGAAGGCGTAAGACATCATGTTCCACCATGTTCTTGGTCTACATTGTGTTTATTTTCCTCTGGACATATTAAGGCAGCTTCTCATAAGCGGCCCATTCTACTAATCCCCAGTGAGAAATGATCAGACCATCCAGTTTTTACCAGTCCTCCCCATGCTCACCAGAATTTTATGAGACAGAATGTGACACAAAGCTTGTTAGTGACATGTTCTTAGCTTTATTGAAATTCTTTCTTACAAAAGGTCTGATGTATTTTAGGCCAGGCCTAATTTCCTTTAGTCCCTGAAATACAGATCCATGGGTATTTCCATGTCCTCTTAAGTAAATATGTAAACTAGTAGACTTTTCAGTTAAGGTTCAAACACTTATCATTGTGATTTTTATTTGATGTAAAACAAGACTTGTGTTTTCCTAAATGAAGAGACCAAGTAAGAAAGTTACGTGTGTCTTCATCAATGGGATAGCTGGATGCTTTGCCAGAATGACCTGGAATTTATTTCATTCAATGTGACGTCTTTCCTCCTTTAGTGTTTTGTCTTTTTAATGCAAACTTTGCAATGCGCTGAGCTATGTAGTGAAGAGTGCTATGTTTATATATGCATACATATATTGGCCCTGGAAAAAGATGCATGAGTACATGCGTGTTATGTAAACATAGCAATTGATCAGGAGAGTCTCCGATCATTAGGACATTAATGGATAACAAGCATATTGTAAGCAAAGAACAACCAATAACACATATTGGTTTAGTTGTCAGCCAGGAATTTTGCTGGTCTCATACCTGGGATGTCCCAGGTGTCACTTTCCCCAGCTAAGCTGATGCTCACCCCACGTGATGGGGATGTATGTGTCCGAGGCCTGACTCAGTCTGTGACTCCCCCAAGGGAGGTGAGTCTGTGCTCTCTTACTACCATGTAGCTTCCCTAGTCCTAGAATATGTATACGGCCTGACCTCCTCCTCATGTCAAAGGAAGAATATGATCTCCCTGTCACTAGAAGAGGGGTGCAGATTGAGGACTAGCAGAGGTCCATGGCTCCTCCTTCTGCCAGAGGTTATAGGAAATCCTCATTTCCTCCCACGCTTCCAGGATCCATAAAGCCATGCATTCTGATTACAGGAGCACACCCAAAGAAGCCTGGAAGGTTCAATATCATCACCTCCAAACATCTCTGAGACACAAGTAACTTGGCCTTAACCCTAAATGCCAGATGACTGAACATTGGTCTCAGTTGAACCCAGACAAGTCCTGATGTCACCCTCCAAATCGCTTTCTTCTTGGTTGATCTGGAAGCCAGTCATGTCCGATCTTATACTCTGTAGGTCTGGAGTATGTAACCTTGTAATCCCACATATCTTGCACCTGAGCTTCCTGCCTAAGCCTAGGAAACACATAGTAGGCTGCAGGTAGACAGAAGAGTTTCAGTCATTCTCAATCTTCAACCTTAATGGCCAGGTGAATGGGTCAGTTGAGTGCTACCTAGGGGTAAGGTCTTATCCAAGCTAGCAAGCCTTGTAGAAATGCTACAAAGTGGATAAATGAATTTAGCACCCAAGATACTATGTAGTACCCATGGGAGTCACTCAATAGATGTTAGTGTCACTCCCTTCTCCAAAGCCAGATTGCCTCCTGCAGGTTACTTGCATTTCCCTCTCACTCCTACGGCTGGCCCTTCTTCTAGTCACTTCCCCAAAGTAACAAATGGTGTGCAGAGGCAGAGTAAAGAGAGAGAAGAATGAATCCTTTGGTATGGTCTCTTGCTGGGAAGAAGATGTCAAAACTCTTGGCCTAACTAAGAGAATTATCTGAAGAGTAAATGACCTGTCATGCCTCCCTCCCATGTCCACTGAGGCATTTCTCACCAACATACTCTCAGCATTTAACTGACAGACCAAAGGGAGCACGGATAGTGAGTCCTGATGCATGGTGCTTAGAAGCGTGGGCAAAATGACAATCCAGTTGACCAGGGCTTCACATACAGGAACCCTGGCGGAAGGGAGAGACAGGCAGTTGATCCCAGAGTTGCACTTTGGAGCTGATGTCCAAGAGGAGAATGATGACAGGCCACCGTGGTCCTGGGATAGGGATATGGGGGAGGGGGGATGCTGGGCTGGACAGGGCAGAGGCATGGCCCCGAGCGATGCCCCCGCCCCAGGAATGCAGGAAGGAGGCTCGGCAGCAGGGCCCGGACTGTGGACTGCGCCCACTTTCAGTGTCTGTTGCACGTCACCCCAGCATCTTCAGCGTGTCCGCAGTTTGTCACCCCCCATTTGGAGAAGCTGCAGCGGAAGATGGTATCTTCTGTGCCCTTGCAGGCGACATCATCCATCCAAATCCTGCCTGTGCCTGTGGGGACAAGTCAACATGGTTTCTTAGCAGATATGCAGGAGAGCAGGACAGAAGAAAAACAGCATTGCTGTGTCTGTTCTTGCCCAGGGTGTCCTGGGCTCTGCTGGCAATTCTCAAACCGAGTGGTTCCTACCTGCCCTTTCCACCCCACCAAGACCAAATACTCATTTTCTAGGCTCAGTTTCTAGAGGGCACAGTAACAGTAATTGTGGTGATGGCAGCATTTATTGGTGTCTCCTACACGGCACCCATTCCACACGTGTGATCTTCCTCCATTCTCAGCGCGGTCCTGTGAGATAGACATTAATACACCCATTTTATAGATGGAGACCTGAGGCTCAGGATGCAGGTGGTGCACAGCTCCTCAACTTGTAAGTGGCAGAGTCTGAAACTCAAGATCAAGTTGGTCTTGGCCCACACTTTATGTGAGACACTTCGTAGCTTTTGAGATACAATCTCTCGCAGTCTTTGTTGATGAGTACTCAAGCATGGCCTGATCTGAGGGACAATCCAGCAGATCTGGACTGGACAGATCCATTGCCCTACAACCATGTACGTCTGTGCCAACATGACCTCCAATCTTTCGAAATTTAAAGCAGTTGGTTCCACACTATGAGCTCCAAATGGCGGTGCTAGAATGTCAGAGGACCCCAGAATTTAACGCTATAGCCAGATATCTATTTAATGAGCCCCCACTGATCAACTGGCAGGACCATCACCCATGGTTCTGGTGTGTTCTCTTGTGTGGATGGCCGGGCCATGCCCCAGATGGTGGGAGCCTGTTTGGGAGCCCTCTGGAAGCATGACTGAGCTTCAGGGAACCCACAGAAGCAGTGGCTTAGAGCCCAGTTACTCAAAGTGTGGTCCTGGACTGGCAGCATCAGCATTACCCAGAGCTTATTAGAAATGCAGAACTCCGGGGGTGCCTGGGTGGCTCGGGTGGTCGAGCAACCAACTTCGGCTCAGGTCATGATCTCGCAGTTTGTGAGTTCGAGCCCTGCGTTGGGCTCTGTGCTGACGGTTCAGAGCCTGGAACCTGTTTCAGATTCTGTGTCTCCCTCTCTCTGTGTCCTTTCCCCACTCATGCTCTCTCTCTCTCAAAAGTAAATAAATATTAAAAAAAAAAAAAGCAGAACTTCCAGGTCCCGCCTAGGACTACTGAACCAGAATTTACATTTTTTTTTAACATTTATTTATTTTTGAGACATACAGACAGAGCGTGAGCAGGAGAAGGGCAGAGGGAGAGGGAGACACAGAATCCGAAGCAGGCTCCAGGCTCTGAGCTGTCAGCACAGAGCCCGATGCGGGGCTCGAACTCACAGACCGTGAGATCATGACCTGAGCTGAAGTCGGCTGCCCAACCAACTGAGCCACCCAGGTGCCCCCAGAATTTACATTTTAACCAAAAGATAATGCATTGAAATTTGAGAAGCGTGGATGTAGCAGAAGAAGTAGGGCTTTACAGGAGTAGGACAGATTCAAATCCAGCCCCATCTGGGGGACCATTTCAGTTTTAAAACTGGGAGGGGATTCCCAGGATGTGAGAATTTTGGTGCTAAAACCAGGCACATGCTGGATGAACCAGGATTGTTGGTCGCTCCAGTACCCTAGCTTGTTAGGCCTATGAGCTGGCACCAAAAAGCATGGGGTTAGAGGTCATAAATTAGCTGCGACAACCTGATCAAGTCAGATGAGGTAGTAAATTGTTCCTAATTTTTCTTTTTTATTCTTTTTAAATGTTTATTTTTTAGAGAGAAAGAGAGAGAGAGAGCAAGCAGGGGAGGGGCAGAGAGAGAGGGAGAGAGAGAGAATCCCAAGCAAGCTCCACCCTGACAGCAGCGAGCCTGATGTGGGGCTCGAAACCATGAACTGTGAGATTATGACCTGAACGGAAGTTGGACGCTCAATTCATTGAGCCACCCAGGTGCCCCTGTTCCTGATTTTTAAAGGGCTTTGAAATCTACCAAAACTCTATAAAACAGGTAGATCAGGGATTGGCACTGTGCCCTGATTCTAGTAGCCCTGTCTCCTCCGTGCCCCATCTCTCAGCTTCCAGATAACCTCTCTCGTGGAGGAATTGTTGGAACAACTGTAAAAAGCTTAAAGCCGTCACTTGCTCTTGAACTGCATAGGAGAAATCTCTTGACAAAGGGTATTATCTAAACCATTTTACTGCCCACAAAATCTACCACATGAGCTGTGTGGTTTAGACATATTTTCGTTATGCAGAGATTTTCAGCATCTGTTGTCATGGGATTGCTGAGCAGTGAATTCAGGGACAGAGCTGGGAGGAGAGGCCTCCTTCCGCTGTCTTGGCTGTTGTTTCTTCACAAGAGCCTCTTCCCTGGCCGGATACCCTGTGCCTCTTACACAATAAGCCCTTTGAGGCCGAGCAATAATTTGCAGATTAAATGTCTCCTGGAAAACACATCAGTTTACAAATTACCCAGGAAAAGCCTGCAGGCCCGAGAGCTCTGTGGGATTAGTCACACCCAAAACAAATAAAGAAGCAAATGAAGGAAACTGACAAATACAGAACAGGCTCAAGGTAACCAGCCCAAAATGCGTACACAGGATCGTGAAACTCCAAACTCTGGCTGGTGCTTAGCCAGGGAGTTCTGGCCATTGTTCAGTCATGGAAGAGCTAATAAAATGAGAATCGGGTCATTAACTCAGCAGCGCTGGGTATCTGCACTATTACGGCAGCGTGGGGCATCGCTGAGGGGCCAGTTAGCCCGCGAACCATTCCTGCCGCTCGCCGCATCGAAGAGCCTAGAACTCCCATTTCTACGTACCAGTCATTGCTTTAGCTTTAGAACTGACACCCGATTCCTCAAAGTGTGGCCCCAAGACCAGGAACGTCGGCGTGACCGGAGAGCTTGTTAGGAATACACAGTCCGGTGTCTACTCAGACTTGAACCAGAATGTGCCTTCCGAGGGCTCCGTGATCCTTGTGCACATTCAAGTCTGAGAAGTCCTTCTCTAGATTAGGTCGGTCCTTCCACACAGCTGCCTCTCCAAGCTCCCTGACAAAGCCCTGTGGTAACTAAGCCCCACTGTTCAGAGCAGAAAAAGCAACAGGGTGACATTTTTATCTTGAGGAGGTAAAATCGGGACTAGAGGCCAGGTCTTCTGACACTTAGACACTAGGGGCTGTTTGAAGGTGATCTTGTTCTGGTGAGTAAGTGGAGATTTTATTCTATCCTCATCACTTGTCCATTCAGCATGTAATTGAGGGCCTTTTCCATGCTCAGCACTATTCTGGGTGTTTGGACTACATCAACGAACAAAAAAATGAGGAAACAGCGACACAAATCTCTGCCTCACGGAGCTAACATTTGAGCGTCTCCATGTTTGTTTGGAGTAATATTAATAGAAGGAATAAGTTACACCGAATCCTCCAGGCTCCCATCGGAGCTGCACACGGAGGCAGCCAGGACAGCTATCAAACAGATATTTAAGGATGGGACCACTGAGGCCCCAGAAAGATGAAGTGACTTGTCCCATAACGACTAAGGGCAAGAGACCGCGACCCAGGCCTCTGACGTGCGGGCAGGCCACTACTTGCCCCTCACGGGTACACGGTACACAGCACGAACGCTAGGCCAGGGGTGGCGCCACCGTGGGCCAGTGCTTTTGTAAACAAAATTTTGTTGGCACGCAGCCTCCTGCTTGATTATGTTTTGTCTGTGGTTGCTTTCATGCTGCAAGTGCAGAGTGGAGTAGGGAGAGAAGCCATGGGCCCATAAAGCCTAAAATACTTACTACCTAGCCCTTTCATGTTGGTTGATCCGTGCACAAAGCCGTCTCCCAGTATTTGGATTTTCTCTTCGAGAAAAAGGGGCAAACACTGGGAATAACGGTACGATCAGAAGCAAACACCCGAATTCCATCCCTTGCACTCCCACCTACAAATCTGTCTGCCTTTCTGCCCATCCTCACCTCCTTCTGTCTATGTGTCTCATGGAAAGCTTTTCTCTGCAGAGGGGAGGCTACCTCCCAGCTGGGCTACCCACCCCTTCCTAGACCTCATTCCAGCCGTCACCCTCCATCTGCTCTGTCTGCATTCGCTCCTTCTCCAACAGCTCTTGGACCACTTTAAAATCAAAAACACCTTTACGTCGCTCCCATTTGGCTCTTTCCTTGCCTTTTGCCAGAGAAACTGATAATTTGATTATTGAGCCCTGTCCAGGGAAAATTTTATGGTGCCAGACCCCCCAAGAGAACTGCCAGGGATTGGCAGAGTCTTGTATTCTGGGGGGAGGACTCGGATTAGGCGGGCATAGAAGTTCCTTCCTTCCTTCTTCCCTCCCTGCCTTCACCCCATCTCTTCCCTTCCTTCTTTCCTTCCCTCTAGAATTTATCCATTTATCCTACTGTGTCCCAGGCGGAGTCCTGGGTTTGGAGCTGTGAAGGTAGAACCTCATGCACAAAGGTGTTCACACATGTGTCAGAGCTCGGAGGGCGTGAGAGTTGTCATGATAGAGACATGACACCAGGGGGGTTCCGAGTAGGGGCACTGACATCGTAAGGCATGGGTGGGGGCGGGAACGGAAGTAGACAGCAAAGCTCCCCTCAGGAGCTGATAAGTGAGCTGACTTGAGAAGCTGAATAGGAGTCAGCTAGATGAAGAAGGAGGGGGAGGCATCCCAGATGGATCATGAGAAGGTATGGAGACACGAAACAGCCACGGGAGCTCAGAGAACACAAGTGGGTGCCTGTGGCGGAAGGCTGAGAGGGAGGTGGGAGGCAGAGGAGGAAGGGTCTCATTCAGAAAGACCCCTGGCAGCCACGAGGAGGAAGGCGGCAGGAGGCAGGCTGGAGCTAGAGGTGAGGCAGCAGTGAGGAAGTAGCTCATGGAGGGTTACAGCCACCACCACACTGACCTCGACCGGCCTCCCACCTCCACCCAACATGTATCAGAGAGTGTGCACCACAGGGCCTGTGTCGTGCCTGCTGCCTGACAGGCGTGATCTCATTTAGCGTCTGCCATTAGCCTTTGATAGTGGAAGGGCTGAAGCTAGGGGAGGCTAGAGAATCTACTCCAGGTCACTGGCTACCAGTGGCAGATCTGGGATTCTAACGTGGGTTTGACTCGCAGCCTGAGCTCCTGACCACTGCTCTACACTGGGCATCTAAGGCAAGAGCAGGGGGAATGAAGGGACAGACTCGAGGGATGGCAGAGAATAGACACTGTGGGACCCAGGGACTGGCCAGATGAGGGGTGAGGAGAGTGGGAGAGAGCAGGGTGGGGATAGGCTTGCGGTCCTGGCTGGCAGGGCAGGAGGCACGTCCAGAGGGCACAGAGAGAAGCCAAGCCCTGGAGCGGGGTTGGGGGGGGGGTGTGTTGGGAGACTGAGGCTGCAGATGGGCAGATGGGACTAGGTGTCAGGGCCCTAGTGGGGAAGGAGCCTGTGGTCAGAGGGTGGATCTGATGTCTGGCCCCACCGCTGCCAGGAGAGACGGCATCCCCTGCCCTCTGTTCCCAAGGCCACCACGACATGAGAGCCCTCGCCGTGCTGTTTAGAATCAATAAACACATCTGTCTTTCCTCTACACTGAACCTGTTGAGGTTGGAGACTAGGTTTACTCAGCCCTGCGCCCAGCACTGAGCGCAGTGCCCACCAGTGCCTGAGGAAGGCAGGCGGTGCAGGCTGGCTTAGGAGCAAGGGCTCGGATGAGCCCTGGCTGGGTCAGCCCCTTCTCTTACCTTCCAGGAACCCATTAATAACATCTGGCCCGCCGATCTGTTGAGGTCTCGAATATCACACGACATAAGTTACTGGACCGCGATGGGGAAATAAACAGTGCAAGTGTGATACACACGGGAAAGTGAGTCTGGTTTTCCACTGACTGGTTTAAGGTGGCGATTTCAGAGTGTCCCCACATGTTACATGATGCAAAAATCAAGTGGGGATGAAAGAGGCCACGGAGTCTCAGTTTGGAACTAACACAGCTTGTGCCATTCAAATGACTTCTTTTGGTTTCTCTAAAAGAGTTTCTGTTTTTTGTTTGTTTGTTTTTTAATGTTTTTTATTTTGTTTTTGAGAGACAGAGAGAGACAGAGTGTGAACGAGGGAGGGGCAGAGAGAGAGAGAGACAGAGACAGAGACACAGAATCTGAAGCAGGTTCCAGGCTCTGAGCTGTCAGTGCAGAGCCCAACATACCAGCTTAAACTCAGAAACCACGAGATCATACCTGACCTTGAAGCCAGACACTTAACCCACTGAGTCACCCAGGCGCCCCTAGCCACTGTTTTGTTGTGTGTTTTTTTTTAAGTAAATTTTTATTTACTTATTTTTGAGACAGAAAGAGAGAGAGAGAGAGAGAGAGAGAGAGAACAAGTCGGGGAGGGGCAGAGAGAAAGGGGAACGGAGGATCTGAAGCAGGCTCCTCTCGGACAGCAAAGAGCTTAATGTGGGGCTCGAACCCACGAACCGTGAGATCATGACCTGAGCAGAAGGCAGCCACTTAACCAACTGAGCCCACTTAGGCACCCCAAGAGTTTCTGGGCTTTTTTTTTTCCTCCACTAGGTTTTGCTTCCACTTACTAGGCAGGAGTCCTCCCTGGAGTTGAGAATGGAATAGCGAGGCCTGTTCTACAGTCCCAGCTCCTTATGTAAACAGGGATGGCATTCTCCTTGAAGAAAACAGGCTGAAATCCGGCCCAAAGCTTTCAGTAGGGGGAAGTGCTCTCTCCCGGTGGGCTGTCCCCCGAGGAGCTGGACTCTCTGAACTCCCCACGTGCTCCGGCCTTTCGGTAGAGAGGCCAGGACGGGCGGGGTCGGTCAGCTGCTCTCTGCCAGCTGTCACAACAGATTTCACCCCGTCACTTTCCGTCAATGGGACTGTCTTAGTCTGCTCAGACTGCTCGAACAAAGTGCCATTGACTGGGTGGCTTGTAAACAACAGACATTTATTTCTCTCAGCCCTGGAAGCTGGAAGTCCAAGGTCAGGTGCCAGCATGGTCGGCCTCTGAGGAGGGCTCTCTTTTGGGTCGGAGACTACCGACTTCTCTGTGCATCCTCAGGGAAAGAGGAAGACAGAACTCTTTGGGGTCCCTTTTATAAGAGCACTAGTCCTATAATGAGGGCTCTGCTGTCACAGCCTAATCACCTCCCAGAGGTGACCTCCCAGAGACCCCACCACCTAATCCCTCACACTGGGGGCTAGGATTTTAATATATGAAATTGGGGGAGATACAAACCTTCAGTCTATAATAGTGACTGGGGTCTAAGGGCTGAGATTCTGAACAAGAGTTAACACAGCCCCTGGTGGGGACGAGATAAACGGTGATTCAGAGGCGTGGAGGTGGCCCGGCCAGTCCAGACGTGACGTGGCTCCGTTTCCTTATCTGGAGAGGATGCGTTGGTCCCTCCTCTCATGCCATACCATGAGTCCCTTTAGCCATTGAGCCTGGTGGGTCGGGCAGCCACATGTCAGGCAAGACAGCAAACATGCCTGGCTCTACTCCATGACACAAGGAGCCCCCACAGAGGGTCCAGCTGTTCCTCCACAGGTCACAAGGGGGACCTGGAAACTGAGGGTGAGCGCATCAGTCCCAATCCCTCCCCACACCTGTCAGAACTAGGGTCCGCTTGACAGGTGAACAGGTGCATTTCCAGTCCCCGGGGGCTCAAGCTGGAAGGCACATCAGAGTCTGCAAGCCCTTTTAAGTTAGAGACAGGGATGCCAAGACCCAGCGTCTTGGACAAGCAACAAGATCACATAGCCACGGGTCAGCACTCTCTCATGAGGGCGTGGAGAGTACTGGTTTGTGCATGTGGGACTGTTGTTTTAGTTGTGCGTCAACACAGATTTCTTCAAGTTCAAGGTCCGATGGAGGAACAAGCAGGTGTGAATGTGAATGTTTACATTCGAGTGTGAAAGTGTGTGTGGTGCTATGGATGTTTAGCACATGTCAGTAGGTGTGGAATAAGTGGTCCCAGTTTGGGGTGCCTGGGTGGCCCAGTCGGTTAAGTGGCCAACTTTGGCTCAGGTCATGATCTCACAGCTCATCAGTTCAAGCCCTGCGTCGGTCTCTGTGCTGACAGCTCAGAGCCTGGAGCCTGCTTTGGATTCTCTGTCTCCCTCTCTCTCTGCCCCTTCCCTGCTCACACTCTGTCTCTCTCTGTCTCTCAAAAAATGAATAAACATTAAAAAAAAATAAGTGGTCCCAGTTTGTGTGTAGTAGGTGGTGGTCACAGCAAGCATGCCAAGGTCTAGAGAGTGTTATGCACTGAACTGTGTCCCCTCAAATTACTGTGTTGAAGTCCCAACCCCAGGATTTGAGAATGGACTGTGTTTGGAGACAGGCCACTAAAAGAGGTGACCAAGGTAAAATGAGGTCATTGGGGTGCTATCCAATATGACTGTGTCCTTATAAGAGGAGACACAGTCGCCACACAGAGGGAAGACCAATGTGGGGACACAAGGAGAAGACGACCATCTACAAGCTAAGGAGGGAGGCCTCAGGAGACCCCAACCCCCCTGACACCTTGATTGTAGACTTTCCAGCCTCCGGACCTGTGAGAAAATAAATTTCTGTTGTTTAAGCCCCACAGGCCTGTGCCCTTTGTTATAGTGGCTGAGCAGACTAATACAGAGAGCTAGCCTGGGGAAGAGACGCAGCGCCATAGCCGGGGACTAGAGGCTGGGGCTGGAGCTGTCCTCCTCGAAGCAGGAGAGGGGTGGATGGTTCAAATCTGCTATCTTCCCAGAAAAGTCTGCACCCCTCCCTCCAAGTGTCTTGTAAAGTCCGTAGAAAGGGAGGCGAGCCTGAGCGTGTTGAAAGGAAAGCAACAAAATGGTGAAGACTTTGAGAAATCCTGTCGCCTGAAGACAAGATGGAGTAACCAGAGATACTCAGCTGAAGAAGAAAGGACTCAGAGAGGGGCCAGGACAGCCAGCAGAGCGGGCAAGAGCCTGGCCTCCTAAGCCACCTGCTGGGGTCGGAGGGAAACCAGGCTCTGCCATTTGCTAGCCGTGTGACCTTGTGTGAGTTATTCAACCTCTCTGTGCCTCTGTTTCCTCATTTGGAACACAGGGATGATCTCTGTATCTACTTCCTTGGTGTTGTAAGGATTAAGTGAGGGAGTATTTTTAACGTGTTTAGAGCCGACCCTGGCACACAATGCTATAAAGTGTTCAGCACTTGCTGTGCTCCGGTACAAAAATGTAATAGGGGCGCCTGGGCGGCTGGGTGCGTTAAGCGCCTGACTCTTGATTTCAGCTCAGGTCATGTTCTCAGGTTCATGGTTCTAGTCCCATGTAGGGCTCTGCATTGACAGCGTGGAGCCTGGTTGGGCTTCTCTCTCTCCTTCTCTCTCTACTCTTCCCCTGCTCGTGCGCATGTGTGTGTGCGCACACGTGCTCCCCCCACTCTCAAAATAAATAAATAAACCTAAAAAGCATGTAGTAGAGGTAAGTGGGAGCAAACGGTTTAGTCCTGTGCCTGAGACGCAGGACTGAGGAGGGCCGGCAGGGGAATCTGACAGGACACAAGAAATGAAAGGAAGTCAATTCAAGGAAAGGAAGAATGTTCTAATAATAAGAACGGTGTGAGGGCAGAGCTCCTTGCCTGGGGGCCAGCGAGCCTCCCACCGCAGGAAGGCTGGGGGCAGAGACCAGGTGACACTTGGCGGGGCTGCTGTGGAGGGGACTCGGGCTCTGGGGTGGAGCCCCGGCCGGTCCCTGTGTCCTCCCGCCCCCAGAGTGCTTACCTTGCCCAAATCGAGCTGTCCGGTACACCTCCTCCACACCACGGAAGCCCAGCATGCGGCACACCACGTCCCCGTCCTTCTTGTCCCAGCCGTCGTCACACACGGTGCCCCAGCGCCGCTCGTGGTACACCTCCACCCGGCCCTCGTGCGGGCCCGAGCCGTTCACCAGCCGGATCATCACAGCCTCCACGCTACCTGCTGGGGGCAGCCGGCAGTCACAGTCACTATGCTCTGGACTCGCCCCGGACCGCCCTGACTTTCCTCTACCCCGCCCCGCCCCCACAGACAATACCATGACCCGCAGAAACCCTGCTGGACCCCCTGCCTCTTTATCAGCCTGCTTCTCTCCGCCATTTGTTTTTCTTTTAATTAGGACTTCATTTTTTCAGAGCAGTTTTAAGTTCCAGAAAAATCGAGAGGAAGGTGTAAACATTTCCCCATATAGGCTTTGCCCCGACACAAGCCCAGCCTCCCCCAGGGTGGACGTCCTGCACCGGAGTGGCGTACTTGTTATAAAGATGAACCCACACGGACGCGTCGTAATCACACAGAGTCCGCGGTTTACCTTAGGGTTCCTTCTTGGTGTGCATCCTGTGGGTTCAGGCAAATGTCTACTGACATGTTTCCACCATTATAGGATCACACGGAGGAGTTTTATTGCCCTGAAAATCCTCTGCGCTCCCCCATTCATCCCTTCCTACTTCCCAGCTGCCGATCACTAGTGACAGAATGTCATACAGTTGGTATCACATAGTATATAGCCTTTTCTGATGGCCTTCTTTTACCTAGTGATATGCATTTAAGGTGCCTCCACATCTTTTCGTGGCCTCATAGCTCATTTCTTTAGAGCAGTGAATAACAGTCCATTGCCTGGATATACCACAGTTTATCCATTCACCAACTGAAGGACACGTGCTTCCGAGTTTTGGCAATTATGAATAAAGGTGCTATAAACACTCCTGGGCAGGTTTTTGTGTGGATGTAAGGTTTTAACTCATTTGGGTAAATACCCAAGGAATGTGATTGCTGGATTTCTCACCACCTCTTGGGACCTGGTGACCAACAGTCATGCCCACTAGGGGGATGGGGAAACAGAGAAAACCAAGGGAAGATCCAGACTCTCTGAGCAGGTGGCCCTGCTGTGTAGCACAGTAGGTGGGGAGCTCCCCGGCAAGCGTCTCAGCCCTGAGTTCCACTGTGCAAGCCCACATCCCCCCTGGGCTGTGAGCACGAGAGCGTGAAGCCAGGCAGACCTGGGTGCGGATTTTGTCTCTGCCGCTCACTATCTGTAAGTGGGAGACAGTAGTTCATCAAATCCGAGACGCCACTTTTTATAAGGCATATCACACCTGTATACGCTACTAAGAAGGAAAGAGTTCTGCAGTTACGGTGGCAAATTGTGTCCATGGCTAGATGCTTCCAGACTTCGGTGATGTGAAATTCTGTGTCAGGGGATCAGCGAGATATGGCAAGACACGAAGAGCTTAGAAGAGTGCCTGGCACATAGAAGGCTCTTCTGTCTACCTGAGTGACCTTAAGAAAGACTCAGGGCCTCTCTGAGGGTATTTCTCAACCGTGACATGGGGACAACATACGGCTATTGTGCAGCCTGAATGAAATCATGTGTATAAGGTTCAAGCATGATGCCTAGCACACTGCAGACACATGGAAATTCCTAGGTTGCCCCTTCTTCTCTAAAGACTGAAACTCTATCACATTCATCTATAAACTCTTTAGCACAGAGCCTGGCTCTAGGAAATGAACAGTAAATGAGCTCCACGGATGAACGAATGAAGATTCATGCTTTTGCATTACAAAGCATTGCCTTATTTCTGCAAGGGGATATATTGGGGACTCGAAGAGCTCTGAGACAGCTGAAACAAGCCTTATAATCATCTCAAAAGCCAGCGTTTGGCTGGGAAGTCATAGTGTCAGTCCATACACACTGTTAAGTGTCAGAGCTAGATGGGAGCTTGGGTCTCCTGATGTGTCTTTTTTTTTCTTTTTTTTAAGCTCATTCATTTATCCTGAGAGAGAGAGAGAGAGAGAGAAAGTGCGAGAGTTGGGGAGGGTAGAGAGGAAGAGAGAATCCCAACCAGGCTCTACACTGTGAGCGCAGAGCCCAGCTCGGGGCCTGAACTCAGGAACCGTGAGATCATGACCTGAGCTGAAGTCAGACGCTTAACTTATGAAGCCACCCAAGCGCCCCTTCTGATGTGTCTTCCAAGGTCCTTTTCACCATCCTGCCTGCCCTCCACTCTGGGGGGCAGGGTGATGATCTTCACCACTTGGGGGCCAGAACTTCCTTATTTGACAAAACACTGGAGTGGTCACTGGGTCTTAAATCTGGCCACACGTCACGATCATTTGGAATGCCTGTGAAGTACAGATTCCTGGACCCCCTTGGACCTACTGGATCAGAGTCCTGGCAGCGGGCATCAGAGGTCTGTATTTTTTTTTTTTGTTTTACAAGTGTCCCGCATGAATGATTCCAAGGTAATACATGTATGTCGACTGACATTTGGGAGTAACGGGAGTAGATGATCTATAAGTTTTTTTTTCCAACTCCAGTGGTCAGTGATGCCAAGGCCAGGGAAGAGGTCAAAGGTGTCTTTTTTTGCAGCTGGAAACCACCTGGGGCATGTAGGGTGGTGGTAAAGTCACTGTACTATGACACAGTGACAAGTGAGTGAAATGATGCAGAAAGACCCTTATGTGAACTGCCAGAGAAAAGAACAAACCCAATAAAGTTCTGTGCCCAATAAGCACCGCATCCTTAGGCTATTTTTTCTTTTTTGGGGGGTCACGTGGGCTGGGGGATTCCCCCTTCCAATGACTGTGACCTCCATAGGCCCCTGGAGGAGAGGGCAGAATTGATAAATCCCACATTTGTACCACATGAGAAAGGAGAGGAGTTAGAATTAGCCATGTGTCCGTTAAGTGCTGTCTGGGCTGGGGAAACCCCAGAATATTCTGCCTGGGGAACCAAAGAAGTCACCAGAAAACCACACCATTCCCAAGGCGCTGAAAGATCACAGATGGATGACTTCGAAAGGCTTCTTGAAATGTTTAATGCCATTTTCTACTCACCCTTCATCACTGACCATTCTCCCCATATGGCTTTGCTGAAAACACAAGCTCATACCAGGCTGTCAAAAAGGGCTAAGGATGAGCAAGAGAACACAGGAATCCTGGAGAAAGAAACCATAGAAGTTGGAAGGCAGAGACAGGGTCTGAGACGGAGAAACTCCCCAGGGAGCGGTAGTGACAAGCTAACCTAGAGCCAGCAGCAGCAAATGAGCCCTGGCCCCTGACTGGGGGCTTGCCCTGGGTGGGTTGGCCGAAGCTGAGATGTCAGCCCCGATTTCTCACAGACCTGTCTCGCCCCTGTCAGCACCCTGTCATAGTGGCAGTGGGCCACACCAGGCCAGCCTCCAATGGAAGCCTCAGTGTGGGATTTTAAGTAGAAGGAGAAGTGACAGGAGAATGTTGTGGCTCCCAGAGCGGGCCAGGCAGAGTTCAGGGTGTCAGGTCAAAATAATAGGAAGAGGCTGGGTGTGACACAGGAAGCCAGGGCTGAGGTTCAGAGATTCCCCCATATCCTCTCTTCTCTGGCCAGCCTGAACTCACTTCATTCATGTCTTTGTTTAGCAAAATAAGTGACCAACCATTTGCTAGAGCCCTGGTCCCATTCTAGGAGCTATGGATACATCCATGAACAAAGTCTCTGCCCTCAGGGACTGGTATTTTAGTGGAGAGACTAGCAATGAATCTAGGAAACAAAAATATAACTATGGCCAAGTAGTGATGAGTGCCGAGACAGGAACAGAAGCACAGAAAGAGAACAGAGAATGAGAGGAGGTGTCACCTTGGATGAAGAAACAAAGAAGGGAATGAAGAACGAGGGAAGGTGCTATCTTAAAGAGAGAGAGACAAGGAAGTGAGTGGAGAGTGAGGAAAGTGCCATCTTAGAGAGAGAGAGACAAGGAAGAGAAAAGAGAGTGAAGGGAGGTACTATCTTGGATGGGAGGGAACAAGGAAGTCCTTGAGGAGAGATGTGAATGAGCCAGGGGAGTACATGGACTCCTTCATCTCAAAAAACCCTTTCTGTACTCCAGCCTAAGCTTTTCTTGCCCTTTAAATCTCAGCTTATATGTCCCATCTCCCCAAAATTCTCCCTTCATCCCCCACACCTGGCCAGGTCCTCTTCTATGGATCTATTTATCGCTTCATCTAGTAATTGCCTATGTATCTTCTTAGGGCAGATGAACATTCCAGGGACAGATCACATGGCCTTCCCAAGTGCTTGTTCACCAAGATGCCCAAGCTGTGTAAAATGAAGGCATGAATGAATGAATTCAGATAATACAGACCCAGGTGGCCAGGTCTTCTGTATTAGACATAGATCTTCAGAGCCTAAGGCTTTGGTATGACTCTGGAGAATCCGCCTTCTGGGCATCCCACAGTTCCAACCCTCCTTTTTATTACATCATAGCCCCTTCTACTAACTCATTCCCTGATGGCTTCTTTTGGGGGAATGTCTTGGGTTCTGGACCCCAGGACAAGACTATTGGTGCACTGACCATAACATTCCAAATGAGAAAACAGGGATGCGATCACACGATTATGATGGGTACTAGAGGAAATCTGGAAAATGTCATCTGGAAGCTGAAATATTGGAATCCCCAGAAGGCTTCAATGTATATGGAAGTGACGAAAGAATATTTGAATATTTGGAAGCAGGACAACTTCAGAAAACCGCACACATATGGTAACCATAATTACGAGACTTGGAGCATCAATTTCAAGGATGTGTCTCCAGTCTATGCCCCATGGTCCTCATAAACCAAGCAAAGTTGTGGCCCCCAGGACTACCCTACCTCCTAGACCCTAGGTTGGCTCATTGAGCATTGGAACCTGTTCCTTGTAACTTGTTCCCAGATCCTCCAGACTTTGGGTTTTTCCTCACGATGGAACCAGAACACAGTCACCTGCCCATGGGATGCCGCATGCCCCAAAAGAATGAAAATCATTCTGAAATCCACATTACCTCCCCTGGACTTCTGTTCAAGTCCTTATAGAACTTGGCACTAAGGCTGATTTTTGCATCCTTTTCTTTCCTGTAATAAAAACTCAACTCTGTGGATAATTCCTTTGGGAAAACCAGAGGCTGAGGTTTGATCTGACTGTGATACAAACTGCCCCAATGCAGGGACTTGGTCCGTGAACAGTATCTCTGGCCTTCTGACGGAGCTGCAGGGGAGGCCACAGGCAGGCATCGCCTCGGGCCTGGGCAATGATACCACCTCCTGGCACGCACTTGGGGAATCACTAAATGACTGCAACACTGACCCCCTCCCAGGCCTGGGAAGGATGTCATGACGTGGTAAAAGCTTTGGGTTTCTGTGGTCAGAGGGTTTGAACTCTGCTTTTCCCAGCAGTTTCTGCCCCAGGCAAAGCTTTCCCACCAAGCAACCAGCCACCACTCGGAAACACTCTCATGCCACAGATGTGTCAGCTCCCACATAAGCAGATGTAGTCCCTGAGAGGCAGCTTCAGCCCGGTTTATACCCCCCTCAGGACACTTCTTGTAAGTCCTGGGAGCTTCTTCCTCAAACACCCACCCGGAGTGGTCCCCGAGGAGTGTGTGGGGCCACTTGAGGTCAAGGAGATGACTCTCTACATGACAGGAAAGGAAAATGGCAGGCGGAGATTTTGGACTGCATAAAACTCAGGCACTCTTAGGTCGATAAAAAGAAGGGATGGCCCAGTTGGAGGGCAGAGGGCAAGAGTGTTCATGATGAGCGGCGCCTGGGTGGCTCAGTTGGTTAAGCATCCGACTTCGGCTCAGGTCATGATCTCATGGTCCGCGAGTTCGAGCCCCACATCAGGCCCTGTGCTGGAGCCCGCTTCGGATTCTGTGTCTCCCTCCCTCTCTCTCTCTCTCTCTCTCTCTGCTCCTGCCCCACTCACGCTCTATCTCTCTCAAAAATAAATAAATGTTAAACATTTTTAATTAAAAAAAAAAAAAGAGTGCTCATGATGACCTCAGGCTCACATGACCTCAGTCACATACAGTGACTTCCCTTAACAGTTGCCTTCGTGCAGTCTGACAGTCGGTCCCCTTTACCTCTTTCTTTACATTCCACCTCAGTAAGGCCTGGAAAATCCTTCCTGAGCAAAAAGAAAATCAGAAGCTCTGCAGAAAACCCTGCCCTCCACCATTCCCCAGGTGAATATTGGATTTTGATTCATCAAGGGAACCTTCCAGGTAGAGAGAATATGAAACTCGTTCTCTTGTTCTGGGGTCCCTATCCTGCAGACTGGAAGCTACCTGACCATGTACCCACGGTTTGCAAGTGAACAGGACTGTAGTGACCACAAGGCTGGCCCCCACCCAGAGCTTTGCAAAAAGAGATCTTCTGGAAGATCTGGGGTTAAGGGAAATACCAAGGAACTGTTCTTCATCAAAAGCCTGGAGACAACCTGGAGAGTTTTCTTGTCCCAATCCCTGGCCCACTAAAACTTCTAGTACTCTCCAGAGCAGTGACATCCAGATGCTTACAGGGTCAGGCCTATTTCTTTTTGCCCTGCTACCCAAGATTTGGGGTCAGAGGTGCTCCCCTTTTATACAGAAAAGCAGACAGAGAAGAGTCCCTTTTAAAAAGCTTACATTAGGGCACTGGGGTGGCTCAGTCAGTTAAGCATCTGACTTCAGCTCAGGTCATGATCTTGCAGTTTGTGAGTTCGAGCCCTGCCTTGGGCTCTGTGCTGACAGCTCAGAGCCTGGAGCCTCCTTCAGATTCTCTGTCTTCCCCTCTCTCTGCCCCTCCCATACTCATGCTCTGTCTCTCAATAATAAATAAAAGTATTCAAAAATTAAGAAAAAAAAAAAAGCTTACATCAAGGCACCTACATAGCTCAGTCAGTCAAGCATCTGACTCTTGATTTAGGCTCAAGTCATGATATCATAGAGTGTGGGATCGAACCCACATTGAACTGACAGCATGAAGCCTACATGGGATTTTCTCTCTCTCTCTCTCTCTCCCCCTCCCCTGCTCTTGCACACACACACACACACACACACACACACACACTCTCTCTCTCTCTCTCTCTCTCTCTCAAAAAATACATAAATAAACTTTAAAAAAACAACAACAACAAAGGTCACATCAGAAGTGGTCACTTCTTTGTCTCATGGTGTAACGCTAGGGAAGGAAGCAGATGAACAGAACCTAGAGCAGAAGACTTGCCCTCTCCAGCCAGGGAGCCTCCTTGTCCTCTCCCAGATCAAAAGGATCAAGCATTTCACCAACAAGTTTTCCACAGCATCGGTAGTTCTAATCTCCTCTTGGAGCTTTCCTGCCCAGCTGCAGCACCAAACCATAGAACTCCACCTCCTCATTCCTCGACCTGTTCTACTGACCCTGCCCTTTACCCAGGCCACTGCTGGGCCCAATCATGAGGCCCTCATCCCTCCTAAGGTAGGACCCCAGACCTGCTCCAGTCCTGGCCTGGCCCCTCAGTAACAAGGGTGGGGCTGAGGCACAGAGGGGGTCAGATCGTGGAGAAGAACAGGCATGGTGTTTGGACTAGGAGCCTTCGCATTTTCTGGGGTTATATCTAGTAACAACTTCCTTAAGCTTAATAGGAGGCTATGGACATCCCCATTACTTGGTGCGTAGAGCTACTTTTAGTCATATAGTCTTTAGGCTTTTCTAATCATCACAAATGATGGAGAAGCCTGGAATTTGCCAGCTGACTGAGACCTGGAGATCACTTGGTCCAAACTGTTCATATAATACTTGAGGATATGAGGCTCAGAGTGGTGATGTATCTTGCCCACGGTCATCCCACAGTTAGTAGTAAGTAAAAGAACTGGGACCTGACCTTGACACTTAACTCTTTGAGCCAATTCTCCACCTGTCCCTTTCTTTCCTCACTTTTCACAAAAGCCCTCATTCTTTCTGAGCTCTCTGGCCAGGGTCCACCAATTCTGCTTCATGACTTTAGTGCAAGATGCTTTTGGATGAAGCAGTTACATTAAAAATAGTTACTTTAACCCCTCAACTGTAATGCTTCTATCCAGAATTCATAGAAATAGTTTGGGCCTCCTAAGTCTTACAGGAGGACCAAGAATGCAGGGATGCCCTTGTGAAGCATGGCTGTTGTTGAATTTGTGTTTGAAAATGAACAGGTCTCTGTTTCTGGGCAGGGGAAAAGTAAATCAGCCTTAGCTTTTGAGAGCAGTGATAATATTTATTGATGTCCAGGGTGATTCTACTTCTTGTGCACAGATTTGGGGTGCTGAAGATTTATCTTTATTAATTTTTTATACATATCTTTATCAATATATGTATTTCTCTTCTAATTATTCACTTATTTATCCATCCTGATGCACTTCTGGAATCCTACCACATTCCAGAATGGCACCAGGGGCTAAGGATGAAAGGACAGATAAGTGTCATCTTTGTCCTCAAAGCTGTCTAATGAACTGATGGCCTAAAATGGGTAAGAGCACAGAATGCCAGAGCTGGCAGAGACCTCCCCAGTCCAAGCCCTCACGCAGAGATGAGGAAACTGAGGTTCAGAGAGAAGAGGTAACCAGCTGTCACTGGGATACCGGATCTTTCTTTCTAGACCATTTCTCCTTCAGATGCTGGCCACCTTCAGTGCTGCCTAAGCCACAACACAGAGGTAAGTGGGTCTGAGGCCCTGAGGGGGCCAAGATGGAGGCAGGCTGGTACTCCCCAGATGGCTTGACAGAACTCAGGGGAAACTTGCAATCTCTGAGAGTTAGGGAAACATATCTCATTTTCCCTTGGGCAGAGAAATGGCGTTTTGTTTGTCCATGATCCCTCAATACTTAATATCATGCCTGGTTGGCTTACGAGGCTAATTAAATGTTTGATGGGATGGAGGGCAGATGGGTGGCTGGATGCATGACTTTGTTAGTGGGTATGATCGGAATCCCCAGCTGAATGCCTCATGTGTCCTCTATCCCTGGTTCTAGTCTTAACCTTTGGTGACTGACTGTTCAGAAAGGGTACTGTGCCCATCCACCAATCCCACCAGCTCGGGCAGGAATGGTGTCACCCCCACAGTGGCTGGGGGCCCTGACCCTGGGTTATATCTATTGGGGCTGTCTCTCTGTAGTTCATCTAGACTCCCTATTACTGGTTTATCTTTAAACAAGTATTGACCCAGTCATGGGGACTGAGAGGTATACAATCAGGCTTCTCCTCTGGACACAAAAATGTTACAAGGTAATCCATCCAGGCCATCTCTGCCCAGTGCCACAAGAATGGGTCCGAGGCAGGTGGTGTGGCATGGTGAGGAGACCAGCCATTCAGTTGAGGGGACTGATGGGGGCTGGCCAAGCTATACTGCCAATGTTCTTAAGTCTAGAGGCACTAAGACACTCCCTTCATTTCTTCACCTGTCACACTCACTTCCCAGGGTTGCTGAGTGCATCAGTGACAAAGATTTTCTGCTTGACCAAACCCTAGCCAGGCTCCTGAGCTCTCTCAAGTAGGCCTTAACCTTGACCTATAAAGACTTGAACAGAATATGAACATAATTTCTAACAGCTCAACGCCACATCCCTAGAATGAACGTAGCCTCCCTTAACGTGCCTGCTGGAGAAAACTCAAGGTTGTCAAAAGAATTTATTGTGTGTTCCAACCATCACCTGAAGATAGGGCCCTGTCTCCCATCCTCTGTGGGAGGGAAGGAGCCTAACTTGGATAAGAGCCAGTTAGCAAACCCAGATGGGTTTCACAAGGATCAACCCCCTTCCTGTTTTTTATAATTTTTCACTCCTCTGACTCCCCCTCTCTCCTTACTCTCTCCCTCTCCCCTTATTCTCCCTTTAAAATGCCCAGTCACCTCTGTACAAGTAGAAGTTGAATTCAGTTCACACTGGCCTCTTTTCCTTATTGCAAGAGTATGTTACTAACTTAAGATCTGTCCCCGCCACTTTACCTAGCATCCAGCTTTGTTTATCTTTGACATCAGATGTGATAAGACTGGCATGAGACAGGGTCAAGGTGTAGGCCATGCTCCCAGTCTGTGGGGACTTCCTTACACATGGGTAAAGCCAGGAATGATTGGTCTGGCTCAAGAGCTCAGACCACTACGATCATGATTAGTAGGGACTCCCCGCCAGATTTGCTTAGGAATGTACGTTAGGGGAATATGAGATAAGTGAGCAGCAGCAGATGCAAAAAGGGACAATGGAATTAATAAACCATTTTGGAAATGAGACACTAGGGTGAAGCCATGAATCCCTCCTGTTGGGGCCCCCAGAAACGCCTTGGATTCTGGGTGACCTTCGCATCCCAGGCTCTGCAACACTCATTGGTATTAAGATTCCTTATCTTCCAAAGTCTTAGCCGTGTCCTTACAGTAAGCCCCCGTTACTTGAAGTGACCCAATGATTCTCTGGTCGTTGCTGCCAAAAATGCCCAGAGAGTGCACCTGGGAATGCCAGGGCTGGTTAGCTACTTGCCTCTTGGGCGCTGGGTGCATTTGGGAAGTAAGATGGAGGAAAACACAGTGGTGATAATCCCTGTGGGGAGACAATGGGGGGAAGTAGAAAGAGGCTGGTCCCAGACTCAGAAACAGGGTTCAAATTCTGGTTCCACTAGTGGACAGATTCAACCTCTCTACACCTACCTTCTTCTTAAAATGGGTATAATGAGGGTGGTCGGGAGCCATTGCACAAGTCCCTTGGACTTGGTACATCATGGCCACCCATCACTATGAACTCTCACTTTGTCCAGCAATTTGGGTCAGTTCTGAGAGGTCACCACGGGTTGCAGGGGATGGCTGGTGTACAGCGGCCTGACCAGGGATCGTATCCTTGAAAGCTTCTTTGCAAAGTTATCCTGCCTTGTGGGGAGTGAGGGCAAGGGGGGGCTCACACCTCCAACTGGGTTAATCTCTTGACTTCCTCTGCTCTCCCAGAGCACGGTTCCTGGCTCCTGGGTATATTAAGGGAGAGGGACAGGGGCGTCAGCAGAAGACTGGCTCCTGCTGTCAGCAACTTTCTGCTCACTAATGCGAGCTGAATGTGATTCCTTAAGCAAAGCAGCTCCAGAATGGTCCAGGAATGTAGCGCTCCAGCTGAGGCCTCTCTGGGGCTCCTACCACAGACCTTACAAATCCAGTATGTGGGGTTTCTCGAGACAAATGTTTCTTTGGTCTCTTTGCCTTGTAAATACATATGTTGGAAAGCAAGGTCCAGACAAAGTAGGCGGGGTCGACCTCAGATTCCTCTGGCTCTGAATCCCTGAACCCCAGAACTGGAAGGAGCCCTGGATGTCAATCTTGAACCCTTTTTCACGCTTTAAACATAGGGCCTCTCCACTCTGTACCATGCCTGACAGCTGCTCATCTTACCTCCTTCGGGAACCCATCCCAGGGTTTTAAAGTCAGCATCGGGTTTCATTTCATTCACAGCATCTGCTGGCATCACTGGATGGCCCCCGTGTTTTCCATCTGATTATTTCCTACCTTGTTTTACTCTCTATGCTTTGAGTTTTGCAGTTATTGGGAAGTGAGACGCAAAATACCTTCCTCTTTCTCCAGCATCTGGTGGGAACCCGACCAAGGGCGTGGCTTCATTACTGGGTCCCTCAGCGGGTTTGAGAGGTCAGCTTCATGGCCAGTGGCTACCATCTCATAACCGGTTTCCAGGGCTGGGCTAGACTGAGAACTGTCTACTGCCTGTGGAGCCTGTCCTGGCTCAGAACTGCCCGCGACCCAACTACAGCAAAGCCGTGCTCTGGGCGCCATCCAAGAGATTTCAAGTCAGGGATGGGCGCTGAAGGGAACTAATGTATACTCAGTGCCTACTACATCCCAGACACTGCAAAGCAGCATGCGTGCTCTCACTTATCCTCACGACAGCTCCATGAGTTTAGTTATTATGGATCTCACGAAACAGAAGAGAAAACCGGCCCAGAAAAGTCAAGCGATTTGCCCAGGCTCACACAGTGGCTATAAGGAAGAGCCAGGGAGGAGAGCGAAGGCCTTTCATTTTCAAATCACAGAGCCAACTATCAGGCTGAACACTTAAGACAAATATTTACTAATTGCTCTCTTCATACAAAAAGTGCCTTTCACCTACCGCCCATCAGCCCCACGGGGTGTATGATATGTAGCATCTTTAGGAGCAAGGGAAGGAGGACCTGGGCCTGGACTGCAGGTAAGAATCACTGGGGTGCTTTAAAGTCTATGGGGGTGCAGGGGTTATAGCTTCAAACAGTTCGCGGGTGAAGTCGATGCCCATCACGGTGGAGAAGAACTGCATGAAGGGACCGATCGGGGATGAAGCCCCGGCTACGCAACTTACTAGTTGTTGGACCTGGTGAGTAAGGCGTGTAGATAACACCTCTTCTGGGAGGGTTTCCCTGATCTGTCGCCCCAGCATGCGCTCCCCACATATGAGAAATATTATACCGTCATTCCCTCCTTCGGGTCTGTGTGCACTCATCATTGTAAGGTCCGTGAAAGCGAAAGCCACTCAGCACCCTGGTGGTTCCCATCTGTGGGGAACGCGGTCGGTCCTCGCTTGCAGGCAGTCCGGCACATCACAGCGCTTAACAAATCGCACTGAGCGAGCGGATGCGTGAATGGGATCCACGGCCTTCTGCCGGGCTCGAGGAACAGAACCGATCCCTAAATACCCCAGAACCTGCTTGGCTGTGCATCAGAAGGGCCCCAGAGCCCAGGGAACTGTTGCTTCTAAAGAACAGGAGAGGAGGGAAACCCAGCCTAAGCCTGAAACCTCACAGCCCCTTTACGTTTGTTTATCCTGCCTTCCAGGCCAAAGCAAAACCAGGCGAAAGAAAGGAGGTTGTGTAGAATAGAAATAAACACATGGGGCTGGGAAAATAGCTCTGATTTTCTGCAGCTGCAGAGTAGAGCCCCGGGGATAATTTGGACCATCTGCCCATTAAGGAAGCTGAACTTTTCATTCTCTGGTGAAGAAAGAACTCCCCATGGCCCTAGCCGGCCTGCAGCATGGGGGCTCTGCACCCCACCTCCCCGAGGTGGGGGACGTTGGGCCCCGTCTGTCTCTAGACACGACACTTCTCTTTTCCCTGACATCTGTGGGAAATGTGGTCCGTATGGGAAGGACAGAAGCCATCCCACAAGCAAACTAAGGAATTTCTGGTCAGGCTCTGCTGGAGGGCACGGCTTTTAAAATGCGGTCTGACCTGTGGGTACGCTTTTATAAAATGCTACTTCCTAATGGTAATCTGCTCTTAGCTTAATATGGTGCTTTGTGCCTCTTCAAAGCTCTTTTGTTGGCCGGATTCATTTTGATCTTTGTAGCCCTTCTCTAAAGTGAGTGGTACTTATTATACCCATTTTACAGGTGGGGAAGCTGAGACTCTGGGAAGGAAGGGTTACCTTCATAAAGTGGCCACACTCGAACCACATCTGGGTCTCCAGTCCCTGAACCAGTTCTGTGTCTTTAATTGGAGGTCACATGGGGTGCTTGGGCCTTTGCTGGGTAGAAGGAGAAGCCGGAAATACCTCCCAAGTTATCGCTGTACTGATCACGCTGGACTTTTTAAAAACTGTTTTTTACGTTGGTCTCCCCAACTCCATCGCCTGTTCTTTTGGAAACTGGGAGTCTGTCCCGTCTGATTTTGTTTCTCCACAGCCTTATTCATGGCTGCCCGGCTGCTAGTAGAGGTTCAATAAAAACGTGCCTGACCAAATGAAGTGCTTTTCCTGCCCAGCCCGGAACCAGGAGCTCAGCCCGTCGCAGTGGGAAGATGGCGCTAATGCCCAGAGCTGCATTTGTAGGACTTTCCTGGGCAGCCCGGTGGCCAGGTGAGTCCTTTGCCTTGCTTTGGCGCTTTGGTTCTTGGGCCTCTCACAGGGCAGTGAAGGGTCCTTGAGTGTCAACAGGCCTTAGGAGTAGAAGGAAATGCAGTAAAGCCAAGAGAAAACCCAACGATATGGAAGTCTTACTTTATCCCGCCTGTAGCCGCAGGGGGTTCTGAACTTTATATGGCATCTCTCTAAAGTCTTCACGGACCTGCTGCCTTTACCTCCAGGTCCCATGTCCAGGACAGATGGCCTTTGTTACGAAGGTACTTTCCCCCCCTGCCCTCACCCACGCTGTCCCCACCCCGCCCTGTTTCTTCTCTCAGTTCTATTCTCCTTCAAGTTCAGGGTCCGAGAGTCCTTGGCCGGGATGCATCCCAGCCCCCATATTATAAATTCTTGAAGGCAGGACCCGCCTCCCGGACCCTGTTCACCACTTCCTCGATCTATGACCTTGGGCAAGTAATTTAACCTCTCAGAATAGTTTCCCTATCTGTTAAATGGGATAACGACACATGCCTTGGAGAATTATTCTGAAATATGGGTAGGCTGGGTGACAGGGGTGGTCGCTTCTCAAGACATAGTGTTTAATTCCATGCAAGCCCCAAGGATGGCGATGGGGGGCTGAGGGACTGCGGGGAGGGACTGGCCCCGCTTTTGAGTCAGGGAGGAAACCAGCCGAGGTCCTTCCTCCACAGCATCCACGAGACCTCCCAGGATGTCCACAGGTCTGCCTCCCTCTTTCATCTTCTTTCTCCCGTGAGAATTCTACAGCACAGCGCTTTAGAAGCCAGGCCGAAATCCAGCACTAGAGGAAGTCGGTCCATCTCAATGACTGGTTTCAAGGACACCTCAACCGTGTTTTCCATTGGAAAAGGACAGGACGGGAAGTGGAGCCATGCATTTAACGCAGCGGCAGCTCCAGCTGATCCAGTGACATCAAAAAGACGCGGCGGGGACCTCCCAGATTCAATCTGTGGTGCCTTCAGCGAGCTTCCCCTCCAACAGAAGACGAGGGAGTGCAGGGTCATGGGGATTAAGAATTCCTGAGTTTGTTTGTGTTGCTTTCTAAATAGTTTAACCACTCGTGGTTTTAATGTACGTCTCAACCGAAAACTTTTCTTCATACGAAACCCACATCAAAGACCAAAACTTCAGTTCTTCAGTGGTCTCAAGGTGTTGTTTCTGTAGAAAATGCCCTGCTCACCTTCAGTCTGAGGTCTGTATTACTAAAAGAGTTTTCTTCAGGGCAAAGCCCAGAAATCATCACGTGTTTGCCAGGGAACTGGGTAACGCTGGTCCTTGTGGGGGCTGCCTCTAGACTGCTCTCCAAAGGATGGGTACAGCAGTGGCAGCTAAATGTGGGTAATGGGAGAAATGAAGGCATAGCACCCAACATACTCCCTCACCCGCTCACGGTGAGAAGAACAGGTGCTTGGGAAACAAACTGGTTACCGCCAGTCACAGCGTGAAAGGCCCCCGCAGACCAACAGTTAAAAAAAAGCAAACCTCCCCAAGTTTCACTTAATATACTTAACCCCAGAGTCTCAACATTAACTCCAAACACTGCCTTGCTTCTTTTCCGGCTAGCCCTTGGCTTTGGCCCTCAGTTGGTTCCTGCTTCACCTAGTACATAGGGATGTACTTATTTTATTTTTATTCTTTTTTTAAATGTTATTTTTGAGAGAGACAGAGCAAGTGGGGAAGGGCAGGGCAGAGAGGTGGGGGGAGACACAGAATCTGAAGCAGGCTCCAGGCTGCGAGCTGTCAGCACAGAGCCCGACGCGGGGCTTGAACTCACAAACTGTGAGATCATGACCTGAGCCGAGGTCAGACCGACTGAGCCACCCAGTGCCCCAACCTAGTATGTATGTAGAATACGGGTATAGGTGACCTTGAACATCACAGGTTTGAATTGCATGGGTTCACATACATGTCGATTTTTTTCTCTAAATATAGTACCATTCTGTATGTGTGTGTATTTTCTCTTCCTTAGGATTTTCTTAATACCATTTTCCTTTTTCTAGCTTAATCTATTGTAAGCATACATCATATAATTCACATAACATATAAAATATGTGGTCATTGACTGTTTATGTTATCAGTAAGGCTTTTTCAGTCAACAGTAGGCTATTAGTAGTTAAGTCTTGGGAAGTCAAAAGTTATACATGGAGCTTTACGTTTTTTTAAATGCTTATTTGTGTTTTGAAAGAGAGGGTGAGACAGAGTGCATGCGTGTGAACAGTGGAGGGGCAGAGAGAGAGAGAGAGTCCCAAAAGGCTCCATGCTGTTAGTGCAGAACCTGACCTGGGGCTGGAACCCGTGAACCCTGAGATAATGACGAGCTGAAATCAAGAGTTGGACACTTAATGGACTGAGCCACCCGGGTGTCCTCGAAGTTATACATGGATTTGTGACTGCACAGGGTGGGGGTCGGCGTCCCTAACCCCCACTCCCATACAAGGGTCCACTGTGCTGTTGGCCCTGCTAATGGCCTCTTAGCACCCCTCTGCTCGTCTCTGAGAGCACCCATCCCCAAGGGGGCTTCGTTTCTCTCCACCTAAGCAATTCTCTTCACCAGGGCCCACACTGCAGCTCTTCTCTCTTCCCTCTTATAAGACATGAATGTATCCTAGCTAGCACAGCTGTTCCTAACTCTCAGGCAGCTGCCCCACCCCCCCCACACCCCCCATCCTACCACCTGGCTTCTTCAAGGGGCCAGCTCTTTTGTTTTTCCAGGTCCTCCTGAATCTATTTTAAGCCATCACACCAAGGGCAGCACGGATTAATCAGAACCGAACTGTTTTCTGCACATAGCGATTTAAAACCCTCCTGGAAGGGGTCACTAGGAAGCTCTCAGGAAAAGTCAGTGGATTTGTTTTTGGAAGGCTTAGGAGAAACTCTTGGCAAACCCGCACGTCTGGAAGGCCAGATCCCATCCTCTGCACAGAACAGGAGGTAAAAAAGAGGAAATGGCAGCAGGGGAGGCTGAGGGCCTGGCCTCCCTGCCACATTGTCAGCAGGGTCAGAAGGGGACGCGGGTCTCAGGCTTCCTACTCCACGGCCCACGCTGCTCATTCGGAGCTCACGTCTCTTCTTAGGAGGCCTCTCTAAAAGAGGAGCAGCCAGGCCGAGAGAAGGAGCGAGAGCAGCAGAGTAACGTGGACTTGGAATATGGACCTTTCTGTGGGGAGCGAGGGGCCGCCTACCGTGTGCCTGGCCTTGGTCTCAGAGCTGAGGGTCACCAGGGACAGCTGAGGCTCCGTTTTCATGACGTTGGCCATTACCCCTTTGGTCCCAGCTCCCAGCCTGGTTCTCCCCCAGTCACCTCTCACTGCTGCCCTGTCACTCCCTGCTCGCAGCCCATCCTGGCTTCCCAGTACCCGGAGGCCGACCCTGAACTTCTGACCGTTGACCTCCACATACCTCTCTGGCCTTATTTTTTGTTTCCTATATCCCCAAACCTCATCACTCCAAACTGTTTAGGTTTATTGGGCAATGCTTTCCCGTTTCATGCATGGCTCTCTTTCCCTGCAATGCCTTTGCCTTCCACACCCACCTGTTGGATACCAATTTGTCAAAGACACTTCAGCAAGTGACTCCCACAACACTAGGCAAAATCAGCCTCTGCACATACGTCTACCATAGCCCTCACCTCACTCCACTGCGATCGTGTGTGTACGTGTGTGTCCTCCTCACCTGCTAGATAGTGAGCTCTTCAAGTTGAGGCTGGGCCTCACTCGGCTTCGGTTCCCCAGCTGTTAGCCAGGGCCTCAAGACCAGCTTGCCAAATAAGTGAAGAAAGCAATACTGTCTTCCATAAATGTTTTCTTCCTTCCTGCCACACTCTGTCTTTCCTTTTTTTTTTTTATGTTTATTTTTGAGGGGGGAGCGGCAGAGAGAGAGGGAGACAGCACAGAGCCAGGCATGGGGCTCGAACTCATGAACCCTGAGATCACAACCTGAGCCAAAGTCAGAAGCTCAACCGACTGAGCCACCCAGGCGCCCCTTCCATCTTTTCTTTATGAGGGAAGTGAGGGAGGCCAAGCCCTCTGGCCTCTCCTCCTTTCCTCAGCCGACTCCAAGTCGGCCCCAGTTTCTGACCCATGGACTTTGGGCCTTTGCTGTCCCTGTTGTTCCCTGCTCGGCTTCCGTCTGGTTCCCACATCCCTCATTCACCATGTCCGTGTGCTCATTCTTTTCTCTCTGGCGCCTCCCACTCTGCTTCGGCCAGGGCTGGAAGCCATGTTTGCCTCAGGACAAACACACTTGACCATCTCCACACACGCTCTGGGGCTGGCATCTGCCCCCCACTCGCTAGAGGATAGAGAAGGAATGAAGGACTGCGCTGACTGAACAGCCTGTGAGTGAACATGACCAGATGCGTGTGGGTGCTGCCACGTCCGCTGCCTCGGTCCAGCCGGCGGGCTCGCTTTACCCACAGAGAACACAGAAGCGAGTGAGGGTAGGGCTTCGCTGGGAGATGCAGGGCCTCTGGCGTGAAAAGGGCCTATCATGGCGCCACAGGGCAAAAGGCAGCCGAGACTGGATGAAACTCGGCAAACTCTGAGACAGGAAAGACTTCCTTAAAAGTGAGAATTAGCACTTTCATATCAAACCCGCTGAGAAGAGACAGTGGCCCATGCGGGCCCCTTGCTCTCAAAGGCCAGAGACAATAAAAGGTAGTCCAAGGATGTAGCAAAGGATGGAGAGTGGGCTTGAGGCCAGATAGGCCTGACCTAAAATGTGGCTCTGCCCCTTACGAACTCCGGTGACCTTGGGCAGGTCCTTTCGTCTCTCCCCTTAGCGCCCCCCCGCCACCCATCGCGGACATAACCATGCCTCCTGAATTGGGCCGTCAGGATGCAGTGAGATAATATGCACAGAAGCTTTGCTCCTCAGAGAACCAGCTACAAGTTTGGTAGTAGTAGCACCTGATAGTTGATTTTTCTGAGAAGTGTGGTTTGTTTACTGTTAGATCATGTGGTTGCTGGGGCATTAAAGTGGTATAAGGAATTAAAGACATAAATTCAGTTAATCAAGAAATATATTGACAGATAAAAGGTCCAGCATCTCTGTCTCTCCATGCTTGCAAGAATGCTAACTTCTGGTGCCAAACGGATTCCCTGGGGGCGCCCAGTGCAGCTAACTGTACATACAGCGATGGGAGGAAGCGAACTCACGGACACCGAACGCCTCTCTCTGCATTCCCGATTCTATTATTTTTTAATGTTTATTTATTTTGGAGAGAGAGACACACAGAGAGTGTGAGCAGGGGTGTGGCAGAGAGGGAGACACAGAATCCAAAGCAGGCTCCAGGCTCTGAGCTGTCAGCACAGAGCCTGACACAGGGCTCCAACCCATGAACCGTGAGATCATGACCTGAGACGAAGTCAGACACTTAACTGACTGAGCCACTCAGGCGCCCTTGCATTCCTGATTCTAAACCAGAGATAGAAACATCTCAGCAGCTATGGAAAAACTGTCTAGAAACCACCCCCCTGATAATTTCTTTTGAGCTTATACTACACGTTAGGGTGCCCACTGGTCCCCTACCCTAAACTTCCCTAAATATTGCAAACACACACAAGGTGTTAAACATTGTTCCAAGTTTTCTGAGATGCCGCTAGAAACTATCAACAAGCACTGGCTTAGAATTTACCCCTGGGTCATTCTGCATATTTTTTCCCACGTAAAACCAAATTGAGGAAAAGTTTTCAAAAAATCTGAACTTATATCCTGCTTTAAATTCATGCTGGAAACTTTACCCACCCCTGAGCTGCAGAAATACTATTTATTTTTCCTGCAAATGGACCATATATGAGGGTAAAACAAACGTCTTTCTGTCTTAAGATATGTATATATAGTTTATTTTTTTCCTGGCCAAACTCCCCGAAGCCAAACATCTAACAGAATGACTGATATCTCCCTTGCCTCAAAACAAAACAAAAGAAAAGAAAACAAAACTTTACCTCTTGTCCAGCAGAAATCAGAAGATCTGGATTCCGGACTCAGTTTGAACCATGACCTAGCTGTGGGACGGTGGGGATTCTCTCCAGCTCTCTGTTCTTGGTCCCAGTTCAGTGAACTGGAGGTGGGGGTGGGGGCTCAGAAGTGGGAGTCAGCCTGAAACCCCATTTGACTCTAGAATCATGTGATTCCAGATCAAAACATGGGTAAATGATTGCAAGATCCTATCCTGAAAAATATTTTTATTTACTTATTTTTAAATGTCTATTTATTTATTTTGAAAGAATGAGTGTGAGTGGGGAGGGGCAGAGAGAGAGAGGGAAAGAGAGAATTCCAAGCAGGCTCTGTACCATCAGAGCCCGACACAGGAGTCGATCTCATGAACTGCGAGATCACGACCTGAGCTGAAATCAAGAGGTGGACACTCAACTGACTCGGCCACCCAGGAGCCCCTTGAAAAATATATTTTTTAACATTAAAAAAATTTTTTAATTTTTAATTCATTTTGAGAGAGAGAGAGAGAGAGAGAGAGAGAGAGTGCCTGCATGCGAGTGGGGGAGAGGCAGAGAGAGAGAGGGGGAGAAAAAGAATCCCAAGCAGGGTCCACACTATCAGCACAGAACCCAATGCAGGGCTCGAACTCACGAACTGTTGAGTTCATGACCTGAGCGGAAATTAAGAGTCAGACGCTTAACTGACTGAGCCACCCAGTCACCCCTTTTTTTTTTTTAACTTTTTTTTTTTTATTTTTCCCCTGGAAAAATATTTTAATATTGATTCAAAATATGGGTCCCAAGAAATCTTCTCTTTCCTTTTCAAAGGAAAGTCCCCAATTTCTGATTCTGACCTGACGGGGCCGGTAACTTGTTTCTCTTCGCAATCCCTTTATGTGGTAATACCCCGCCTGCTGGAACTTTAGGTTTTTGCTGCTAAAGGCGGGAGGTGTTTGGGAAAGGTTCCCTGAGCTGGGTTACCCGAGGAGGGTTCCTTCTCCATGGTGTGCCTTTGTGAAGGAGGGCAGAACTCTGGTGCTGAGTCCTTTTTCCCACCCGTTAGATGTTACAGTGGGGCTGCCCTGCGCTCGGGGAATGACAGAACCTCCCAGAAGCGGGCACTCAGTGCTCATCAGAATTTCCACACTCTCCTGAAAGATGATCTTTGACTTCCTCCTCAGAGCTGCGGTCTCAGGGATCCAGTTAACACCTCTTGGACTGGAGCTCCTTAGAAACCGAACCAGGAGTTTGAATATGGCGTGGGGCTGGTGTAGTCGGAGGCAGGCCAGGGGGTGCCGTCTGTGGGAAAGCAGCCCCCCCACCCCCGCCGCTACCGCATGGGGCAGCCCTGAACTGCTTCCAAGATTCCCTTAAATCCGTGTCTCCAGGTGAGGGACTCACTAGAGGTTGTAAGGAACCTGACTCGACTCTTAGAGACTAAGGGCTTAAGATCTCATTCCGGAGTCAGAGAAGCCAGAGGCCCGGGTTTCCAGTTTGCTTCTGCTCCTGCCTGGGGAGAGTCGTCCTTCCCCTGAAAGCCTCTGGAACAGCTGACCAGTGGGTGGACGGCCTTCCAGCTCTACAGTTCCCAAGTGGCTCCCATGTCCCCCTGCAGGCTGGGTAAGGTCTCCTATCTGTGGAGCTGTGTCTGCTGAGCCAGCTCCCTTTCCAGATCCGTCACCCACGAAGATGTTTTCTCGGGTCTTGTCAGGAGACCGCAATGGAAAGCTTAGGACTTTGTGTCAAGGCCATTGTCTGAGCTCTGGGCTCCAGTGAGGGTGTGGTGTCTTCAGGGCCGGAAAGAACACTGTCAGTCCCCAAGGAGGGGCTGTCCTGAGCTGACGTCAGCCTCTCGTGGTACAGTCCACAGACTCCAGGGCCAAGTGGATTAGATGCCCTTCCCCCATGCTCCCCACCCATGCCACTGTGGCTCAGCACCTCACAGCCCGGTCCAATTGCAGAGCCAGCCAGCTGGGCCCGCAGAACCAAGGTAAACAGTCAGGAAAGCATCCTTTGGATTAATGGTGACTGGCAACCATCACCTCTTCCCAGGCTAGCCTGGACCTCCTCTCCCCTCTCAAGTTGGCTGAGGAATAGTTGCCAGAGAGTTCCTGACAAGAACCCCCTGGTATGTGGGCGGCGTTTCTGATCTCCCTCTCCAAGGTCATCTCTCCACAGTCCTGCCCTTCCCGCCACCGCATCAGGAATTATTTATTTCACGGAGCCAAATGCTGCAGTCCTGCTTGACTACTTTGGCAGCATTCTGTCAGAAAGCAGTCAACAAACAGAGCAGAGAGCACCCGAAAGACAAGGTACGGAGCCCAGTCCATCAGATAAGCGTGACTCAGATCTGTCACAGATGTCCTAGATCCTATCCAGACTCCCTTGTTTTGCCTTCAAAACCCTCCTCTTGGCTCCTAGCAAAGTCCGCCAGGTCTCCTCATCTAGCTAGGACACTCCCAGAGAAACCCTTGGCTGCCCCAGAAAGGGACTGTAGACAATGCGAGGAAGACTGAACCGCAGAAACTGCTTTGTGGGTTACAGCATCTAAGGTAAAGTGGACGTGGTGAGGCCAGAGCGAGCACAGGCACACCTGGTCCTCGGCCATGTCCACCACTTCAGAGTGCCAAGATGCTGTCATGTACATGTTTCCTGTTTGATCCTTAATCACTACCCTGGGAAAGGGAAAGACAGAGGAGGTAGCAGGCAAGTTCAAGTTTCAGAAGACCTTGGAAAGGCCACTACTTAGGAGCGAGGTCTCCTTCTTGGTTCTGCATGACTGAGATGGAAGCGAAGATTGGCAGTAGGGAAACCCTTGGGCTGGGGCCAGTGTGGGAATCTGCAGTGGCATCTGTCCCCGAGTGTCACCAGCAGAACCCGGGTGCAGGTGCTCTTTCTCTAGGCCCAGTCTTCCTAGGGAGCCAGGACCGGAGCACAGATGCCCTCAAAGGGAACTAACTCATTCAGTTCGCACAATGATCCTATGAGGTAAGGATGCTTCTTACCCCCATGAGAAAACCTGAGGTGCAGAGATTACGTAGCTAGCTGCTGAGGCAGCCAGGAGCGAGTGTAGGCAGTCTGCTTCTCGATCATCCCATACAACCACTGGGCTTATGGAAGCACGGTCTGTGCCAGCGGGGCTCTGAAACAGGTAGGGAGCTCCTTTGGCTCCAGCCTTCGGTCCCCCAGACGTGTGGGGCTGCCTGGATGATAGCTACTGAATCCAGTGACCCCAACAGAATGTCCTTACCAGGATCCCCTGCTCTGTCTCCTTTGTCTCCCTTCTCTCCTTTTGGGCCCCGGTCACCTGAAACAGAGGAGGAAAACTGGCATTAGAAATGGAAATAAATCCTACCCGAGAATAAAATACTATCTGCAGGAGATGTATCAACCCATGACCCGAGAAACTCTCAGCAGGAGCCCACAGTCCTGGAGGGCCTGGCGTGGCAGGAAAGATAAGAGCTTGAGTCAATTATGCTGCATGCTCTGGTCACCCCAAGAAGGAGATCAGTGGTGGTGGGGGGAGCCCAGTTGAGAAGTTTCGTTCCCTAACTATAGAAGAGCAGCAGTCTACCAGCACAGACTAGAGCATGTGGTATTCAGCAGAAAGAAGACAGAGCAAAGATATTCCTATTAAGTAGTCAAGGTTTTATTTTTTGTAATGTTTTTATTTTTTTATTTTTTTAACGTCTTTATTTATTTTGGTCTTCATTTATTTGGGAGAGAGAGAGAGAGAGAGAGTGACTAGGGGAGGGGCAGACAGAGAGAGAGAGAGACAAGAATCTGAAGCACAAGTCTCCAAGCTGTCAGCACAGAGCCCCACACAGGGCTCAAACTCACCAGCCGTGAGATCATGACCTGAGCCGAAGTCCGCTCAACCAACTGAGCCACTTGGGTACCCCTTTATGTTTTTTTGTTTTTTTTTTGAGAGGGAGAGAGAGACAGAGTGTGAGTGGGGGAGGGGCAGAGAGAGAGGGAGACACAGAATCCGAAGCAGGTTCCAGGCTCTGAGCTGTCAGCACAGAGCCCGACATAGGGCTCAAACCCAGGAACTGTGAGATCATGACCTGAGCCGAAGTCGAACACTTAACGGGCTGAGCCACCCAAGCTACCCAGTAGTCAAGGTTTTACAAGTACACATCCAAGTTTGTCCTACTAAAGGGAAAGCTGGGGGAGAACTTCGGTTATATGGGGAGGACAGAGGTTATAGGTCAGGCACATTTCCCAGTGGGGGAGGCTACGAAACGCGAGGGGGAGCTTCCAGGGGATTGTCGAATTTCCTTTTCAGGATATGGTTGAAGCAACCGAGCTCCTTTCCTTAACCGACTGAGCCACCCAGGCGCCCCCCGAGCTCCTTTCCAAGCTAGCATCTCACTCTACAAAGAAGTAGAAGGTCCTGACACCACTCAAAAGAGGGGGGGAGGGGCACTAAAATGACTAGGGAATTCTATTCCAAGTACATCCAGAAGAATATCTGCAAGTCAAAAACCTAGGGCATGTTGTCTGATGGAAAAAAGCAAGCCAGCAAGTTCCGGAGATGGGTGTCAAACATGATCCAAGTTTCGAAGAAAGAAAACATCCCCAAAACAAAGGCAACCAGGTATGTAAATATGAATATGCTTAGAAAAAGTGCTGGTAGGATATGCTCCAAAATGTTTACAGTAGTTATTCTAAAGAGTAATAGCTTATGGGACTACGGGGGAGGGGACTTACTTTTTACTTTATACTTCATACGATTCTGTATTGTTAAGTATTTTCAACAAGCATATGCTGCTTTTGTAGTCTGTTTTAAAATCATTTTTTAGGGGTGCCTGGGTGGCTCAGTTGGTTAAGCGGCTGACTTCAGCTCAGGTCATGATCTCACGGTCTGTGAGTTCGAGCCCCGCATCGGGCTCTGTGCTGATGGCTCAGAGCCTGGAGCCTGCTTCAGATTCTATGTCTCTCTCTCTCTCTCTATGCCCTTCCTCTGCTCACACTCTGTCTCTCTGTCTCTCAAAAATAAAAATAAAAAGTTAAAAAATTAAAATCATTTTTTAAAATGTAGATCATAAAAAGGAAGGAAAACCTCAGCCTGTTTAATCACCAGAAAGTAGAATAAAAGTTCCCAGGGATCCAAGACTAAGAGACCATGCTAGACTTGGGGTAGGAACGATTAACGGTACTTTTTCTTAGTTTTCATATTCACAGGGGAGAAGGTTAAGACTGAGGACACAGCATCAGATTGCTGCAGCCACCACAGAAATCTGCACACTCTTAAAAAGAATGTGGAGGGGATGCCTGGGGGGCTCAGTGGGTTAAGCATCCGACTCCTGGTTTCAGGTCCGGTCATGATCTCAGGTTCGTGAGTTCGGGCCCCGCAGCGAGCTCCACACTGACAGCTCAGAGCTTGCTTGGGATTCTCCCTCTCCCTTTCTCTCTGCCTCTCCCCAGTGTGCACGCATGCATGCTCGCCCTCTTTCTCTCTCTCTCTCAAAATAAATAAATACACGTTTTTAAGAAAAGAAATGAATGTTTAACAAGACTAAGTGACTTGCCCAAGGTCACTGAGCTGGTCAGTGGCAGAGCCAAAGTGCATAGCCAGTCCATCCGCTCCGGTGCCCGTGCTGCCTGCCGCCCAGGGGCTAGCGGTGAGCAGGGCTACACAGGCGCTCTGAGGTTCGCTATTACCTTTGAACCCGCGTATGCCCATTGGTCCGGTGGCTCCCATCTTCCCGTCATCGCCCTTGGGGCCTGGCAGTCCTGGGGTTCCTCTCTCTCCTGGCAGACCTGGGGAGACACAGGACAGGTTGTGGAGCCTCAGACTCGGAGCTGGAAGGGCCTTCACAGGCCATCATTTGGGCCAGCGATCACCCTCAACCACGCCGCCCGTGGCTTTTCCTTACCGACTCTTCTCAGTAAAAACACTGCAAAAACAGTGTTTGAAAGGTCGCACAAACCTTCCCCACTGGTGCCTCTTATCCCGTTGGGCTGGGCCCCTTCCCCTGGGGGTCTGATTCTATTGTGAGTAATGGCGGTGGTGCCTGCTCCGTTTGGGAGATGTCCCTTTACCTCTAGTTATGATGGAGATTTCAATTCAGCAAACATTTTTTTTTTTTTTTTTTGTGAGTACTTTCTATGTGTCAGCCACCATTCTGGATTCTTTTCATGAAGTACCTCATTTTATCCTCATAATAAACCGAGGTACCATTTCACTTATGTTACAAATAAGGAAACTGAGGTCCAGAGAGGTTAAGTAACCTGCCCACGGTGACACAGCAGAGAGTGTTGGGAGGCAGGATCCGAGCCCTGGTCTTTCGGAACCGAAAGCTTGTGGTCAATCAGCCTCATCTCACGCTGGATGAAAAGGGATGACCGCTATTTAGGGTAAGAGGCAGATGAAATCGCTTCCCATCCTCTTTAGCGAAAAAACCCACAAAGATCCCATCCCTGCTGGAAACCCAGGGAGGCAGAGCGAAGGGGATCGTAGGCTGAGGAGGAGGAAGAAAGTCAGCAAGGTCAGTGAACGGGACGGATGACCGGCTGCCAGATCAGGCCCTGGGGCTCCTGGCCACGAGGTCCCGTGGCCATTGCCTGCGTGTCACCATGGAGAGCCCGAATCAACAAACACTTTCACCCAGTGAGAGCCCCGCGCCCCCAGAGGCCTGACCTAAGCCCACAGTTATCTCTGTGAAGCAGAGAACTCTTAATTAACTGATTACTTGTTCTTTCCTGCTTCGAATGTGAGCTGGCTTTCTCTGGTCTTTTTCTGTGCCATGGAGAAACCTGTCTTCCAGTAATCATTTCGCCAGAGCGAACGTCAAATGTCTGGAGGAAGACGAATGGCCCCAGAGGATGGTGGGACCTCACAGAAGGGCTGACTGGTCTCTTTTTTTCCTTCCTAACACAAGGTAGCTGTGTGGAATCCAACGGCCCCATTGCCACAGAATTCTGAATCTCATACAGGATATGCCCAGGGCTCATCATCTAATTTAATAAGGCAGAAAAAGAGCTCCCACAGGTCCTTGAGCATCTAGGCCTTCTCAGTTCTGAATTTGGGCAGGTCCCCTGGAGGCGAGCCAGGAGTAGAGGCCAGGCCATCAGCTCTCCTTCTGTTACCTTCTGCCCCCTCCCTTGTTTGCAACCTCCTCCGGATTGAGGAAGAAGATGGTTTGCAGACCGAATCCCTGACATAAGCAAACAGACATCTCTCCCCAAATAAACCTCCCCTTTTCCTACATCATTGAGAAGGCTTTGCACTCTCCCGAGAAAACGCTGCTCACCGCAGGGCTCAGAAGTGAACCGTCTGGGAGGCCCAGTTTGAGAAAGTAACAGAACAGGAGCTTCCTGAGACAATGAGTCTAAGAAGAACACACTCTTTCCAGAAGGCTAAAAAGCATCCTCCCCACCACCCACCGGATCTTCAGGGCTGTCACTAGCGTGTTCATTGATCTGGGCAGAGTCAGCAGGGAGAAGTGAGGATCAGGTGCCCGGTGGCTCAGGACACACTGAAGTCGCACGGCACCCTTGAGGAACACCCTCAATTCCTTCCGAAGGCCCCGGTCATGGGAACCCCGCCTGTGGGGCTGAGAAGTGGCTTCAGGAGGCTGTGAGCCACTCATCCCTCCTTGGCCTTCAGAATCCTGGTACTTTCTACGAAGACGTATTTGCCCCTTCCTTGGGATACTAACAATGTATCAGTCTCTTGACAGAGCAGGGCATTTGAAGCTGGGTGGATGGGGCACTCGCCGGGGGAGCCCCTTCTCCAATACCAGTGAGAGAGTAGAGGTCAGGGATGGGATGGGGGCACCCTCCCCTTCCTCGTACACCCAGGTCCTTCCCAGGCCTCCCAGTTACCTCGAAGTCCAGGTAATCCAGGGATCCCGGGCTCGCCTTCCTTCCCTTCGTCCCCCTGATCGCCTTTGGGGCCGGGAGGTCCTGAAAGGGTTACAAATGGCACTAAGGTTAGAGGGTAAGCTTTGTGGAATAGGCCGCCTGTAGAGGAAGAAAAACCTCCCTCATAAAGAGAGAAAGGGTCAGCATTATGCCTTGGAAGCACATAGGGTTCCACCTAGCACAGTCTTGTGAGTGTGCAGGGGCAATCAGGGAAAGCTTCCTGGAAGAAGTAATATCCAAAGTGAAATCTTGAGGAGGGGCAGAAGGTGGCTAAGGGAAACAAGGAGTAGAGGCATGTTATGAACTGAACGTCTCTGACCCCCTCCTCTCCAAATGCATACGTCAAAGCCCTGGTCTTCAATGCGCTGGTGTTTGGAGGTGGCGCCTGTGGATGTGATTAGGTTTAGGTAAGGTCATGAGAATAGGGCCTCCAAGAAGAGACACCAGAGAGCACTCTTGCTCCCTATCCCCTTCCTCATGCTTGGGGTGCTCTTTCCTCCTCTCCCTCGCCATGTGAGGACACAGCAAGAAAGTGGCCATCTGTAAGCCAGGAAGAGGGCTCTGCTGAGAACCCCACCGTGCCAGCACCCTGATCTCAGACTCCCGGCCTCCAGAACTGTGAGACAGACATGTCCATTGTTTAAGCCCCGCAGCGCATGGTATTTTGTTACAGTAGCCCGGACGGCCTGAGACAGAATGACAGGGAGAGCTCCAGGCAGGGGGAATAATCCCTATAGGAGCTTAAAGATAAGAAAGAGATACGTGAGCCAAGGTGGGATTAGAAGCTGGGGACATACGATGGACAAGAGGTGAGAAAGTGGGGGCTCTTGGAGTTAGGCCTACGTGTTGGACTTGACCGTGCGGGCGCCAGAAACCGCAGCAGGACCTGAGGGAAAAAAGAGTGTCATCAGATCTGCTCACGAGGGAGATGGCTCAGGCTGCCATGTTGGAAAATGGATCAGGATGGGAAGGAAAGCAGAGGCAGGGAGGGCATGAGGAGGCTGCACCCCAGGTGGGAGGTGGTGGAGCCCTGAGCGAGGGTACTGGTGGTCCGGAGGGATGTGAGTGGCTGTTTGGCAATAGAACAGACAGGCCTTGACTAAACACAGGTGAGGATGGGGGAAGTGGAGCATCTGGCTTGAGCATCGGGGAGAGGAAAGGGTATCTAATTGCTCCTGAGTGGACGTTCTTCCAGGGCCAGGCTCCACTGTGGCAGGATTCAGTACCCAACAATGCTGCGTTTATCTTCTTAGAACAACAGTTATAGAAGTTACTTGTCAGAGGCCACACAGCCAGCGAGCAAGAAAAGGGCCCTAGGTTTCAATTCAGGGCTGTCTGGCCCTGCCCCTTGGCCTCACCTATCACAGTAGAAGACTTCCCATTCCCAGAATGCAATTAGACTTTCCCACCCCCCCATCAGTTGATGCTCCCCATCAATCTTCTATGCCTACCTGTCCTCACCCCCCACCCCCCAGGCTGCTCATCACTTCGCTCTTGGCCAGAGCCTCTCTGGGCCAGTGTTCTTGCTGAGGGTGGCCATGGCGCATCTGAATGGACACGCTTGGTGCCATTGGACACTTATCTCACACTGCCTTGTCCTGGACTCATAGGTGTATGTGTTCTCTCCTTCCCAACAAAATTGCCAGCTCCATTCTTGGATCCCTGTCCCAGCTGTGAAGATCTAAGCTCTAAGCTCCCTATTCTTGCTGCCTTGTAAAAGAAAAAGAAGACCAAGGAAAATGCCAAAACCAAATTGTAGCAAATTGAGGAGTGTCCCTTCAAAATTCATGTCCGCTTGGAACCTCGGAACGTGACCTTATTTGGAAATAGGGTAATTTGCAGATGTAGTTGGTTAAGAGGGGCTGAACCTGGAGGAGGGTGGGTCCCAACCCAATGGCCGGTGTTGTTATAAGAAGATAAAACACACACAGACCCATGGGGAGAATGCTATGTGACAAGGGAGGCAGAGGTTGGAACGTCTACAAACCAAGGAATGCCAAGGATTGTCAGCAACCGCCAGAAGTTAGGAAGAGGCCAAGAAGAATTGTCTCTTGGACCTTGCAGAGGGAACATGACCCTGTGAACACCTTGATTTCAGATTTCCGGCCTCCAGAATGGTGAGAGAATCAATTCCCGTTGTTTTAAGCCACACACTTTGTGGTCCTTTGTTATGGCAGCCCCAGGAAACCAAAACATGCACGTTCACAACACAGCAGCAATGGATTGCACAATAAATATTTGATGAATGAATGAGATCAGAGGGTGTTAATACATACAAAACAACCAGGCAGCCAAGATCGAGATGTACTGATACATTCCAAAAGTTGGCACCATCCTCAGCCCCTAACCCAAGTTGACAGCTGTTTAATAATTTGATGGCACATACACAGGAAAAAAAGCCATCAACAATTTAAAAATGCACGCATTCCACACAAATCATTTAAAGGGGCTGGGTTTTGTGGCCATCTTCCTCTCTTCTATGAAGACAAGCAAAGGAGAACTGGCCATATTGATCCCAGTTTTCAGATGACAGCATTGGGACACAGAATGTGTTTAGAACACACCTGAGATGATACAGCAAAGGAGAGGCATGGTGGAAGGAGCGGATGAGCCTTCCACCCCATATTCCAGCAATCTTTCTGTCAGGTCTGAGCTGCAGCCAGGGACACTGAGAGGTGCCTGGATGTCTGCACTCTGCAAGTGTCCCTGAGCAAGACCTTCTCCCTGCCCCCAATACCGTCCCCTGTGCCCTCCTACCCTCCCCGCCTAGAACTCAGCGCTCCTGGATCTGAACAGGTCAAGGATGCAACGGGCTGAGCACTCCACAATTTGCTCTATTTGCCCTGCTGAGGGCGTGACTCAACATATGGATGCTCCCAGGAGTCATTCTCACAAAGGAAGGCTGCTGCCCAGGGAACGACCTGTGATGGTAGGGCATCGGGGTGGTGGCGGTCATTTGGAAGGTAGGGGTTGAGTATGGATATGCAGTGTCTTCAGTTGAGATCCTGGTCCTGTAAAATCTAAGTTAAAGTTCCTTCCCCAGACATTTGTAGTGAAGAGTAAGTGGATTACATGACACACTGGATAAAAGGGGCTTGGTAACCTCTGAGTGGCAAGGCTGTCCTAACCATCTGTACCCCCACTTCCAGACTGATGCCCACTTTCATAATGGTTCATCAGAACGATTCCAAGATCACCGTATATAGTCATTCTGAGCTGCGCCTGAAGTCACCTTGCCATGTTTGGCTGGCTCATTCAGGGAGTGGTCTGAAGACATCCAACACATGGGTGTAGTTTTTAAGACACAGAGAAGTGGTGAGTAAGGCCCTTTACTAGAGATGGACTGGGAGGAAGTTGGGATGGACAGTAAAGGTGGGCGTTGATTTCCAAGCCTCGGTCACGCCCTTGGTGGCACTGGCCCACAGACTTACAAGGACCAAGATTGTGGCCAGTGTGAGTCTCATGGGGCCAGGTTGCCTGGAGCTCCAACGACCGAGTGCTTCTTCAAATCACTGCTGCCTGTGGATAATGCACACTTGGGGTCTGACAGTTTATCATTTTCTCTGGAGTCCCGGCCAAAAATTGAGCTTGCTTTGACTCCTCCCTGTTCCTTGGTCCCCACACCTCCTTGCTCATCAAGGCTCATCATCAAAGTGAGTCTCATGTCATGTCTCTAGCTCCTTCCTCATTGCCACCACCCTCATCGGGGTCTCATGCCCAACCTTTTAAGCCCTCCTTGTCTGAGGGCTCTCTAAAACCCATTGTGCTGTCCCATTGATCCTGTCAGAATCTAGTGAACTCGCAGCCTCTGAGGTTGCTCATAGCACAACGGGCCACGGCCCCTCTACTGGAGATCATTCACCACCTGACCCCTTCTGCAAAACCACAGTCTGATGCTTCCAGACACAAGCTCCCTTTCACCTCCGCAAAATCATTCTCACGTGGCCCTAAACATCCACCAAATTTTTCCTTTTCTAAGAGTCCTGTCCTGCTCAGGGCTGAAGCTCACCTCCGGGGACACCATTCTGATCTCTCAGGGCAGAGCCCCCAAATCTCAGAGCTGGAAGGCCCCTCAGATATCACTATGCACAAACTCCTCATGGGAGCACCCTTGAACCTGGGGAGGCAACCTTGTGCCCACTCACTGGGCCTTATCACTCATCTCACACTGGAGCCCCCTCCATTCTGCTTCCGGTCCTGGGCGTCAGCTTCTCTTTCACCCCACCTCCTACAGGGGGGACAGGGAGGAAGAGGAGGGGGAGGAGGAGGAGGGGGAGAGACCTCTAGCCCTGTGCCCTGTGCCCAGGGTCCCCTCCAGGGGCCTGCCCACCAGTCCAGTCCTGTCCTCCCACACTGTCCCCAGGGAAGTCCTGCCCCCAAGGGGGCGGCCCATGAGCTGCGCCAGCTGGAAACTTCTCGTGAACAAACGAAGGATATGTGACTGAGCATTTGGGAGAAACATCAGGGTTCTTCTGGGAACCAGCCAACAGAGAGGGAAAAGCAATCCACCCTCCCTTCCCGGATCCTGGAATGAGTGATGGGGCGGGGGACCCGCATGTGCTGGAATCAGGACAGATTCCTGCCAAGAACAAATTATCATTACAGCTGATGAAGCGGGCCTGAAGCCAGGGGAACAGCGACCAAAATCCATAATATAAATACCACCCCTGCACCGCGCTAATCCCAGGGTGGCTGACCAAGGTGGAGTCCCCCAATTAATCGCCCTACTTCCACCCCCTGACGTCACGTAGGCACTGGGCTCTCAGCTTTATTACTTTTACAGTTTGGCACGCTCTCCCACTCCCTTCACTGTGTGCCCAGGGCAGGGACTATTAGCCGTGTTTCCCGGCTTGGGGGGCCCTGCCCGGAGGTGCAGGTGCTGCCCCTGGCTCTGGCCCAGTCTGTAAGGCCAGCTTTCCCCTGAGCCTCATGGGCTAAAGGGTGGTGGGCCAGGCTGGATGCAAGTGCGTGCTCTTCACTCCCTTTCCCGCAGAGAGGCCGGCGTGAAAGGTGACAGGACAGAGTGCCACCTAGCCCTCCGGGGGAGCCGCCACACTGTCCGTGCTTCCCAGTCTTTAGTGGAGCAGAAACACTATTTACATATCGCCCCACTCACAGAGACCTTGACACCTCCAACACCGCCCTATGCACGAGAGGGCAGAGTTGGAGCTCGGAACCCATGGCCACACTCCATCACGTCTTCCATTTATAAACACCGCTGGAACTGAACTCTCTACTATGAAGCATGTTTAAAAAGCAGCTCATAGTTAAATCTGCTCTGCCAACTTGTTTTCATGAACTGAGAGATGTATTTTCGAGTCCCGGTTGGGCCTCCGGCTTGGGATTTGACTTGGGCAAGTCATTTCCCCTCTCTGGGCCTCAAGGTCCTCAACTATAAAACAAGAGGAGTGGACTAGATGACTACAGAGGTAACATTCTGTGTTTCTACAGCCTTCCATCTAGCAAACAGGCCATCTGAATATGGCAGAGAGTCCTGCCTCTCTGCCCTGCTCACACCTTCTTCCCCCTGTGGGCCCCCCTCGATGGTTTATCTCCCTTCTCTTGGTATACCTCACCTCTCTGGTTGTCTTCTCCCTCCTCTGTGGCCCCCTCACTGGTTACCTTCCCCCTTCTTAGTATGCCTCCCCTCTCTGGTTATTTGTTTTCCCTCCTGGTATGGCCTCTCTCTGGTTATCTTTCCTCCTGATATGTGCCTTCTCTGGCTATCCCCCCACTCCTGGTACACCTTCCCTCTCTTGTTATCTTCCCCCTCCTGCATGCTCCCCTCACTAGCTACATTCACCACTCCTGGGATGCCCCGCCCCCCCCCCCAGTTATCTCCTCACTCCTGTATGCCTTTTATCTCTGATCATCTAAGTTCTCTGCTTCTCTCAAACCACAGATTTCAACGGACATGATTAATCCTGAAAATCCAAAGCAGAAAACAGAAAGCACTGCTGTGCATGTACACGAAGGACAAACTAGAGGCAAAATTCAGAGAAAACTGTATAACAAAGTGAGAGAATGAAAACCATTTGGGGTCAAGCTCAAGAATCACATAAATAAGCTCATATTTGAAAAATATACACAGCAGACTATTTGTGGATTCTGCGTCAGGAAAGGGCAAAGAGGTGGGGAGCGGGAGTGTGTGTGTGAATGTGACTGTGTGTGTGCGCGTGTGCGTGTGTGTGTGTGTGCTTAAAGACTAACAGAGGGACTGGACAAAGTTAGGGCAGAAAGGCCATTCCAGAGAGCAGTAGGGAAGTGCATAGAAGCTTAGCCAGGAAAACACCTCTTATCCAAAAGTCAGGGTAGAGTTTGGTCTCATTAAAGTTGAATGGTGATGGGGCGCCTGGGTGACTCAGTCGGTTGGGCGTCCGACTTCGGCTCAGGTCATGATCTCGCAGTCTGTGAGTTCAAGCCCCGCGTCGGGCTCTGTGCTGACAGCTCAGAGCCTGGAGCCTGCTTCAGATTCTGTGTCTCCCTCTTTCTCTGCCCCTCCCCTGCTCGCTCTCTGTCTCTCTAAAATGAATAAAAATTAAAAAAAAATAATTTAAAGTTGAATGGTGATTACATCAGATATGCCAAATAGAATCCTCTTTAATCATGCCAGCTGGGTCCCTAGCAACCACGAAAGAGGGAAGTGGGAAAGGGAGATACCAGATACGGTGGTGATCCCGGGAGCCAGAGGGTGAGTGCTGTTCATCTCCGAGAAGCGAGCAGCCCATCGAGAATGCAAAGCTTGAAGACTAGAAGGCAGGCCTGGGCAGGACTGAGATGAGACTTTCGGTTTCGGGGAATGGAGTGTCAATCTAAGCTTCAAGCCAAGGAGAGTAGGCTTGCACACTCAAGAACCAGGATGTGAAATGCTGGGAGAGGCCCAGGAGAATGTGCCAGCAGCAAGCATGGTGATGTCTGCTGACTGCAAGAGGGAGGGCCAGGGAGAGGTGGGAAGGGGCTACCCTAAATAGCCAATATTGGATATCCAATATCCAAGATGGAGTCCAAGCGACCACTCTCTTCTCCCCGTGTTGCTCAGAGCTGGCATCTTTCCTCCCCAGAGAGCAGGATGGTCAGTGACAAGAACATGATTTCTGAGCCAGAAAGACTCCCATTCAGACCTTGACTTCGCCACTTGTCAACTGCCTAAGAAACAATGGGAAAGTTATTCAAGTTTCTCATCTATGAAATGGGGACAATCATACCCTTTTGCATGATGTGAGGATTAGCAGTCTTTAATGTCTATTTAGAGAATTAGTGTCGATACAATGTCTGGCTCATAGTAGGTCATAATTCAGTACAGTTGCTACTATTAGAAAGTACCTGATAGACTACTATGGGCAGAGAAGGCCAAGGAAAAGAGAAGAGGGGAAAAACTAAAATCCCGGGGTGTGGATTTGGAAAAATAAATTCTACCTCCTGCCCTCCTTTGATTTCTGGGAAGTGAAAGCCCAAGTGACCGAGAACAAGAAAACCAATGCTCTGACTGTCCAGGTTCAAGATCTAACAGTTGCTTCACAAACACTCACGGACTTCCAGTTACGTGCATTGCACTGTGAGGTGCTGGGGAGTGCGGGGGGGCACAGGAGCGGGGGCTGGGGTGTAGCGCAGCGTGGTGAGCACCAGGCAGTGGGTTAAACATCCTGGCCCAATCACTGAATTATCCACTTAAATGGGTGAACACTGCAGCATGTAAATTATACCTTATTAAAACTGAAAACAGAAAGTCCTGGATCAGATCATTACCAGCTGTGAGGCCTTGTATAAATCAGGCATTTCCTCTGGGAGCCTCAGTTGTTTTCCTGCAGGAATCCTACCCTGCACTCAGTATTAAAGCCTGCCTTCAACCAACCTCATGGTTGGTTTTGGGACCCACTTTAAAGCAAAATAATGTACTCCAAAGCTCTCTGTGGACTGGAAGGTACCATGCAAATAGAAGGGTCCATTGTTACCACTTTCTGCTCTGCTAAATGGAGAAGCTCAGGGGAGGAGACTTCAGCGAGCTAGAGGGGGCCAGTGGGGTTCTTGGAGGAGGTGGGTTCGAGTGAGATCTGGAGGATCAGTGGGATCTGGATGCCAAGGAGGAAGAGGAAGTAGGAGGCACTGCAGTAGAAGGAACAGCTAGAGTAAAGCTAAGGCAGTGGGAAGGGCAGGCCGTGTCTCTGGGGCAGTGACAAGACATGTCCCACTGGATGGGATGCTTTCCATAGGGCATGGGGTGCAAACTGGCTGTTTATGAACTGTATTTGGCCCACAGAGTTTGACAATTAAAAATTTCCAGAACATTCCACATTTCTGGTGTCTTGTGTAAACTGGGAAGACTTTGTCAATGCCAGGCCCACATTCCAGCCTGGCCAAAATGGGGTGGACCTGCCATAGCCCCTACTACTCCTCTGACATCAAGGTCACTTCACTCATGGACACTGCTGGGCTCGCCCCTACAGACAGTTCTGTTTGTAATCTCTGGTATAGGGGAATGGTCAGAGGAGAAGGCAGGGAAGACACCTGGGGTCAGGTGTGTAATAGAAACCATACTAGCTCTGGGATCGGAAAAGCTTGGGTCCAAATCCTGGCTCCATCACCTCCTAGGGAGAGACTGTGAGCAGGTTCCTGAATCTCAGTGCACTCACTCTTGTTTTCAAAAGACATTGTATGCTGGTAGCTACACTTGTGGTGAACACAGCCCAAGGTATAGAGTTGTCTCATTGCTGTTGTATACCTGAAACTACTGTACCATTGTGTGTCAACTATACTTCAATAAAACTTTAAAAATAAAAGATATTATAGGAGGCATGCTTGCATGGTGACATACTTGGCATTCAGCATGGTATTATTATTGCCTACTATCAGACTAAGAGTATTTATTGAATCTGGCAGAACCTGGGGAGCCATGGTAGAGTTCTGAGTGGGGGTGGGGGATGATGTGGGAAAAATGCATTTCATGAACAGTGCCTCTGACAGTGTTGTATGTGCAGGACAGTCAGCAGCAGGAAGGAGAGGGGTAAGGGGCAAGGTGGGTAGGAGGGCAGCTAGGGGCGGAAGAGAGGGAAGCTGACTCTAAAGGTTCTACAGTTTGTAAGCTTGGAGCAAGAGTACCAACGGAGGCCCACACCTTTTTGCCATTATACCGGAGTTATAAATGAAGCGAACACATTGTTAAATATGTTCTGCCTGGATGAGTATCCGTGATAACAGCCTGGAAGGCCAAGTTCAAATCTGGGATTCTCCAATGCCTCCTCCCACTGGAACACCACACCGCTGGAGGCGCCTGTCCCTGGCCTGAGCCTGCAGCCCCACCCCCTGCTTCTCCTCAGAGGGAGTAGGGGGGAGGGAACACTTGGGGGGGAACACTTGGAGGCTCCCCATGGCACATCCAAACTCTGGCGACCCAGTCCTCCATTAGCCCCCCTGGGCCATTCTCCTGTTGTAGGGTGTGGACACTGAGTGTGCCTTCTGGGAGGTGGGAGGAGGATTAGAGTTACCCAGGGGAGAGACCTACATAGGCGGGGAAACGGGCATAGGCCTTGTGGGCATAAAGTTCCAGGGTCCTATAGGGCAAGATTTAATAAAGGGGCATAGACTCTCAACGGCGAGTGGATTCGGGGAGGTAGGGGCACTCCTGAGCCCTGGAGGAGGGGTGCGCAGGAGGAAAGCCTGTAGAGGTGGGGCCCCGGCAGGTACCAGGCTGGGGATCCAGGGGGCCAGGCGGGTACCTTTGGCGAGGGAGATGTTCCTCAGCGCGATGGAGTGCTCCCAGTCTTTGAGACGCAGGTCCTCGGTGACGGTGTTGAGCATGGCCAGCTCCTGCTTGAGCTGCAGCGCCATGCCCATGTGCACCAGCCGCATGCGGCGCGTGTCCTCGCTGGCGTTGCTCACGAGCACCTGCAGGTCCTGCAGCCGCGTGCTGTGCAGGGCCACGTCGTAGGACAGGCTGCGGTTGAGGCCGCGCAGCGCGCCGCCCACGTCGGCCAGCTCCTCGCCCAGGACGCCCACCCTGTGCGCCAGCCCGTCCAGCAGGCCCGCGTGGCGCCGCAGCAGCAGCTGGCTGCGGTTGCTCTCCACCTGCAGCTGGTAGAGGTCCAGCTGCGCCGCGTCGCTCTGCTGCCCGGTGCGGTCCCGCAGCAGGGCCACCGCCTGCTCGGTCTGCGCCGCCTGCGCCTGCAGCCCCCACAGCGCGCCCTCCAGCCGCTGCACCGCGCCCGCCAGCGCCAGCAGCGAGTCCGACTGGTTCTGCAGCGCGTCCTGCACCTTCCACACCTGCTCGGTCAGGTCCGCCTGCAGCGGAGCCTGGAGCAGCCGCAGCTGCAAGTCCCGGAAGCTCTCGTTCAGCCGGTTCACGTTCCGAGTCAGCGCCTTCAGGTCGTCTGGCGAGCTCCGGGGCCTGGACACTGCAGAAGAGGAGGGGAGGGAGAGATATGAGCTCCGCGGGGAGGGTCCCGGGACCCAGGAGGCAGGCCCGGCCAGAGCCTAGCATCCAGTAGGCGCTCAATGAAGGGAAAGCAGAGGGTGGTGCTGGTCGAGTGCCTCAGTAGATCCCGCGAACTGTGCTAAGCCACTGGTCCCCAACCTTGTGTGCCCTTTAGATTTACCTGTGAGGTGTCCCGCCCACAAAAATTGTGATCGACTTGGCCTGGGGTGTAACCTGGGATTTGGAATTTTTCAAAGAGCCCAAGGTAATTGTTAGGTGCAGACCAGGTGTACGCAACTAACCATATGGTTGAGGTCGAGCCGTAGGACACTGTCATTTCTGTAGGTCGAGAATGACCAGATATCAGCAGTGTCACGTGGCTAGCCCTAATATATTGAACGTTATCCTCTCGACTTTAGGAGGCTGATACCATTATTCTCCCCCTTTCGGGTTAGAGCTCTTAAAATTCCCCAAAGTGGAACGGCAAGTAAGTCCTAGAGCCAGGATTCCAACCCAGGAAATTCTGGACTTGCCTGCTCCAGAACCTGGGTGCTTCCCTACAAGGCTGCCCCAGAACTGTTTGAAGGGAGCACACCAGCAGCAAACCAACTCAGCCGGGCTCTAGGCAACACTGTGTTTCCCAGCCTCCTGAGCTCAGGCTCCCACCCCCCACCCCTGCTCACATGCTGCACCAAGGGCCCCAGGTACAGATGCCTTTATATGCATACCCTCCCTTCTCTGCCTCCTCCAACTCTTTCCCCAAATCCTCCATTTCCTTCCTCAAGCAAACAACCCATCTCAGTGACTTTTCACCCTTTCCTTTTGGAGAGGCTCCCTTTTCTTGGTTATTGGCAGCTATTTCACAATACTAAGGGGAAGGCTGTGCATCTTAAGAATTACGATCTAGCATCTGGTGTCTCCTGGAAGCTTGTGGACTTTGCTGACTCAGGGTCACCACACACCCCAGAAGTCTAGGGATGCTGGTTGTCTGTCTGCTTTGCGCCGTCCATGGCTGTACCCACCTCTGCCCTGCACACTAGAGAAATGGCAACTGGTGTGGGACAGGGTAGGAGGTGGGAGCAGACGAGGCACAGAGGGAATTCTGCCTTGGAAATCTTGGAATGGGGAGAGCAAGGAATGTTGTCCGTAGCCTATTCAAACAAAGAGAAATTGGGGTAGGATAGCTCTCTCCCAGAACCTCAGGGGGGAAGCAGGCCGATAGGTTGTTCAGGTGTTCGAGCCATCCTTCAGCGATGCTTCTGGAGGCATCTGTGAGTGGTCACACAGCATCTGTGGTGGCCACACTGGGAGCTGAGTCACTTCAGATTAGATTCAGAGACCCACAGCACTAGGTGGGGCCTTGGAGTCCCCATCTCAACGTCACCCTTGCTCAGAACTTTAATCCAAGAAGATCACATGCCAAGTGGTCATCCAGCCTCTGCTTATACCCTGTTTTTCTGCCTTCAGTTACTTCTCACTGCTGGAGTGTCCTGCAGTCTGTTCAGACTGGAAATCTGCCTTCCATCCACTGACCCTGCCCTTTGGGGTCATAGAGAATTAGTGAAATACTTTCTTTCCCACAAAACAGCTCTTCAGACTTTCAAAATTTCTGGTTTGAAATCCGTATTGCCTTCATCTCTTCTCTCATGATTAGGTTCTAAGCCTCCCCGCATCTATCTTGGCTGCCCTCCTCTGCACACACTCCAGGGTGTCAACTTCCCCTTAGAGGTGGTGCTTGATCTAAGTGTGCTTTTCCAAGGTGTGGACGGACTGGGCAAAGTATGGTAGAAGGATCATCTCCTTCATTCTGGGCACGGGGCTTCTCATGTGGCCCAAACCAGGCCTTGTTTAGCTTCATCTGGGCTTTGTGGATTTCAGTCATTGGATTTGGGTCTATGCAGTGTTGGGTGACAATTTTCCCCAATTTGCGAATGGAAAGACGGAGGCCAGGAGAGTATAAGTGAACTGCCCAAAGGCATGCATTCTACCTCCTGGTCCGATGGTTCATGCCCCTGCTCCGTGCTCTGGAAGCCAGCTAAAGAGTTGTCAATACAAGTAAAGGCTGTGGGGAAATGAATGCATGACCCAGTCACAACCACAGGAATTGTCTGCTTAAAAAATCACCATAGGCCAGGATTTGATTTTAAAACCAGTGTGTGTCCCGTATTCGACCCAGATCGCTTGGCAAGTATTAGGGACAGGGTAACTGGAAAACAGAAAGCCTGATAATTTAGTGCCAGTCCCTGCCCACAATGCCCCTGGAGTCCAGAGACACTGCGCTTAGCAGATGCAGTAAGAACACTCGGAGTTTTGCAAATTCTGGTTTGCAGCTAGGGCTGCGAGTGACTAAGGGGAACAGTGCAACCTACTTGCTTCGAGTTTCAGATCTGCCTGAAGCGGCACCTTGAAGAGGGCAGTCTCCCTCACTCCCACCCTCTGCCAGCTCCCCGGTCACTCCTTCCCTGTGCAGGTGGTGCCCTGTGCCCTCCGAGGGCCCCGGCCTCACCCATCAGCCCCCCTCTCAGAACCCACCAGCTCTAGAGCCCTTCCCTCTGTCCAGAAAACCGGGCCGAAACTTGCCCACGTGGTGTGGTTGCCCATGTGGTCCCTGAGAGTTCATTTGGGTCTTACTGTTCATTGCACAACCAGTATAAACAGACACCCAAATAAAAAGAAAGAAAAAATTCTTCCACAATCCCACAGCCTCCAACAAAGCACACTGGTTTTCTTTCTGTTTTCTTTTTCTTGCTCCGTTCCTAGGCATCCCCAGTCTTTACAATTTGATTTCTGTGTTGGTTCTTTTCCTCCTAATGTGATTATTTCATAAACAACTTCCCATGCTTCTGTCTGTCTTTTATAATTTTGGTGGCCCCGTAGAGCCCAGCAAGGGGATGTGTGGTAATTTACCCATTCTCTTACCATTAAAAATTGCTTTCAATCAAAGCAAAATAAATGCAGAAAGGGCTCTCCTTGTTTTGAAAGTTTTCCTAACAACAAATTCCCAGAAGTTGCATTAGTAGATCAAAAGGTATAAACATTTTTGTGATTCTAAAAAACTCTGGCCCAGGGCGCCTGGGTGGCTCAGTCAGTTAAGAGTCCAGCATCCTACTTTGGCTCAGGTCACGATCTTGCAGTTCAAGAGTTCAAGCCCCACGTTGGGCTCTGTGCTGACAGCTCAGAGCCTGGAGCCTGCTTCTGATTCTGTGTCTCCCTCTCTCTCTGCCCCACCCCCCACTTGTGCTCTGTCTCCCTCCCTCTCAAAAATAAATAAAAACATTAAAAAAAAAAAACCTCTGGCCAAATAACATCCTTCAAAGTCGTACCTATTTATAGGTGCATTATAGATTTTAAATGTGCCACTTGAAATATGCCAGATACTCAGTGCAACAGTGTTAGGATCTTCATATCGTTAATTTCACAGATGTAAAATGGTACCTTGTTATTTTTTGCGTTAGTATATGTGCATTTTAGAAGTGGCCTTTTCAAGGGAATGCATTAGCTTGAAGAAATGATTTAGAGATTTTAGGTACCCAGGTTAATCAGAACAGAAATTATTTGTTGGGGTACATCCTCTCCGGGCACCAAATCATACTGTAGAAACCCAGAGCAACCTCCCCTTTTCGGGATCACTTACCCACCCCAAAAATGAATTATCTCCTTCCAACAGTCACAGTGTGTTCTCAGCCCACACCACCACCACCACCCACCCTCTTCCCCCATTTAATTCCTTCCAGATGTTTGCTGTCCTCAACAGGGAACAATTCTTCCTTGAGTGTGACTCCCTTAATTCGTGTTTATGCAAACAGTTCATTTATCTCTCTGCCTGGTGTATTTTCTTTTAATGTGCTTTCATTATTCTTCAACTTTTATGCTTTCACAAAGGGAACAAGAAATCACAGAGTAACAATAATTACTGGCATTTCCCACGAACTTACTATGTGCCTGCACTATTCTAAGTGCTCATCGCATTAATACACTCCATCTCGTAACTACCCCAGGAGATAAATATTACTATTATCCTCATATTCCAAACAAGGAACCTGATGCACAGAGAGGTTAAGTAACTCACAAGGTCACACAGCCAGTAGAGGGAGGAGACTGACTTTGGGCCCTGGGCAGTTTGGTTCCAGCGCTCCTGGCTCTTCACCCCTTTTGTGGTACTGCTAAAAGGATGGAAGGCGCCGAACATTTTTTTTTTTTTAAACGAAGACACACAAAGATGGAATAAGCTTTTGAAGATAGGGAGTTCCCCATCACAATCCCAGGCTGGAGTCATGCTCAGCAGGAATCATGTAGGTATTCAAATTTGGATTCTGATTCAGTACTGAGTGCCGAATCCTAATTAATGCATGGGATACTGTAATAATACATGACGAATGCATTAATGTCTGCCTCAGGCCATGTCCTGGACTAGGAGGCTTGCACGCACACACCTCCTGCAGCCTTCTTACCTGTCCAGCAGTTAAGCATTGCCTCCCCACCCACTCCCGGCCCCGAGCCAGCCCTCTGCTCCATAGTTGTCTTTTATATTCATGAAAAAAAAAAAAATGTATCACATGCTAGTTCAATGAAGGCGCTCCGGATGTGACTGACCACAGAGGCCGTCTTCCCCAAATGCACCCTGCACACCTGCAATACCAGCGAGCCGGAAGATCCGTGTGTGGGCAGGGAGGAAGAAGCCTAAGCATTCTGTTTGGTGTTTAGGGGCTGAAACCTTGGGCGGGGGTGTCGATAACCCTTTATCTTTGTATAAAAGTTCACACCCATCACCTCTTAATTTTCAACATAACTAACCTTGGGTGGCAGGCAGGGAAAGTATGTGTAGTCTAATCTCAGGATGAAGAAAAGAGGCTCCGAGAAGTCAAGAGATTGCAGAAGTATCAAGTGAGGATAAATTGGGGTCCCGTGTCCCCTAATCCAGCACACTGTCCTCGACACCTACGCTGGGATAGTCAGTTACTAGCTGAACTCCAAGATCTATATGGAGGAGGGCTGGAGAGGACACTTATTAAGCACCTGCTGTGTGCCAAACTCCGTTCTCATCTCTCACCGGAAGTTGCTTCATTCGCCCTTCCCAACAACCTGGTGAAGCAGGAATTATTAGGCCCATTTTCAGACGGAGAAGCTCACGAAGGTGGCAGAGCACAACAGAGGGCTGTGGCCGCTCAGGCTCTCAAGGTCCCGCGGGCTCCACCACGTTTCCTCCCTTGAGCAAAACAGCACAGAGCACCTGTCCCCTGTCTTGGCAGGGGAGCGTTGTTGGGGGACACTGGCAGACCACCTGAGCACCCAGGCCCTACTCCAGCCTACCGGGCAGGAGGACTAGTTCGTGGCTGGGAGCAGGAAGTGAAGGGGCATCTGAGCGGTTGGGGGGGGGAGGGCGACCCACGGGGCAGGGGAGGGGCTGGCCCCAGAACGCTGCCAGATGCCATGCAGTCCCTGGCGGTCCTGCCAAGCCTGCAGGCAGATAGTATCACCATTTTATAGAAGAAAATTCCAACACTAGAGAGATTGAGTAACCAGCTCAAGGCCACCCTGCTCTAGGAGTCTGTGTTTCTTTCACTGCCCCACACGGTGGTACTGCCTTGTCTACATGTGGGCCAGGGACACCGGAGGAAGGGAGGCAGGCGGGTACCAGAAGTCACAGATCGTCTTAAGGGCACAGTGTGGGAAAGACTGGGGCTGAAACGAAACTACGAAGTGAGCTTGTTGATATAAGCATCCAGAGAAAGAGGGGGGCCTTCTTTCAGGGGGTCTGCAGAGCTGGCTTGAATTTGCTGAGCTCTGGCTACATGTGACTTTAACAGAAAACGAATTTAAAAGTGGAGACTAGGGGCACCTGCGTGGCTCAGTTGGTTAAGCATCTGACTCTTGGTTTCCTTTCACATTATGATCTCATGGTTCGTGGGTTCGAGACCTGCGTCGGCCTCTGCGCAAACAGTGCGGAGCCTGCTTGTGATTTTTCCCTCTCTCTCTCTCTCTGCCCCTCCCCTACTCATGTGTGTGTACTCTCTCACTCTCTCGAAATAAATAAATAAACTTAAAAAAAGTCGAGTCTAAAATCCTTCCAGAATGGATAACAACGAGGTTATCAGTAGAGCTTTATGATTTAAAGTGATGCACACCTTTATTTAGGTTCCCCTGGCTTCAAGACACAGGAGGGACCCAGGGCCAGCCTCAGGGCATGTTACCCGAGCAGTCCCACGAGGTTCCAGGTTCACAAGGGGACTGTACTGGGGGCTTTATGCTCTGAAGTCACACCATTATATGTAAGTGAAGTCTGATAGGACACTGCCACCTCAGCCTATGTCCAGTCACACCTCCCCCCAGCCTGGGATGAAGTCTCCCACCCCCGCCCAGAGGCCCCTGCCCCCACGGGGATGGCAGGGTCCAGTCAGTTCCGGGAGGATCTGCATTCATGACCCAGCACCCTTGTGCCTGGTATTGTTATTGTAAATGGCAAATAGAAACCAGTATGTTGGGTCAAGAGATGATAGAAGAAAAGAAACAGCTTTGGGCGCCTGGGTGGTTCAGTCGGTTAAGCATCTGACTTTGGCTCAGGTCATGATCTCATGGTTCGTGAGTTTAAGTCCCACATCAGGTGAGCTCAAGCCTCACTTTGGATGGGCTCCACTTCTCTCTCTCCCTCTTTCTCTCCCCCTTGTGGGATTCTCTCCCCCTCTCTCTGCTGCCCTCTCTCTCTCAAAAAGAAAAAAAAAAGAAAAGAAACGGCTTTTTTTCTTGCTTCTGGAAGAAGGGACCCTACATTTCCATTGTGCACTGGGCCCTGTGAATTATGTAGCTGGTCCTGGAGAAAACTAGCAACTGTCAATCTTCTAGGGCCCCATGGCAACCCAGAACAGACAACCCTGGGCAGGTCTGTCTTCATTGGTTCAGGCTGCCCTAATAGAATACTGAGGCCTGGTGGTTTAGACAACGGGTTCCAGCTCTGGAGGCTGAAAGTCTAAGATCAAGAGGCCAGAAAGGTTGGTTTCTCCCGAGACCTCGTTCCTTGGCCTGCAGATGTCTGCTTTCTAGTTGCATCCACGTGTGGTCTTTTCTCTGTGTGTACATCCCTGGTGTCTCTTCCTCTTCTTATAGGGACACCTGTCCTATTGGATCTGGGCCCCACCCTTACGACCTCATTTTACCTTAATTACCTCCTTAAAAGAACTGTCTCCAAATACAGTCACATCAGGGGTTAGGACTTTGACATATGAGTCTGGGTGGGGGGCTAATTCAGTCCATAACAGAGTCCTTTAATACCCCAGTGACCAGGAGCTGCACGGATATAGAGAATGAGTTTCCGCTCCCCTCTTGGGGGTACAGAGAATAATATTTAGGACTAGTATATGTAATCTACTCTTCCAAGCAGTTGCACAGTGAGAAGTGACCACGACAGGGCAGATTTGCACGCTGACTGTTGAGGGGAGCAGGTTTGGTTCATACTGTCTGAGGTTTCTGTGGGACTTCCAGGCAGAGATGTCCAGAAGGTTGTTGGAATTGCGGCCCGCCAGGAGAGAGTTTGAAGCCGGAAGTGCAGATATGGGAGTCACCAGCCATACATAAATGTGGGTGTTGCGTCAATGAATGAGGTCAGCCGTGATGAGAGAACAGTGTTGGGGTGGGGTTTGGTGCCCTGAGGGGAGAGGAGAGGCACAGTGCTGCCACCGGCATGAATGGAAATGTCACAACACCGCCTCAGACAGTGAGCTCCCTCTGTGCGAGGGAGGCCTGTGGTCTTCCAGTCTTCTCCAAATTAAAGCACTCAGTGGTTTGTGCCAACACTGAAGACAGCCATGTAGGTTGGTCAAATAAACGTCCTCGCATTGGTGACTGGCCATGGATGTGAGGTTGCAAAGACAGGGATGGGCCAGGAAACAATGCTTGGTCTTCCAAAGGGCTCTGCATGGCTCTCGTTCAATGGAGCCATCTGCCAGGGGCCAATCACTTACAGATAGATGGAGGAACTTCCTGGCAACCCCAACCCAGAACTCCAGGTGACCTAAGTTTATTTCTGTGGGAAAACTATAAGGCCCTACAAGAGATTTTAAAAGGACTGCCTCAAGAATTGTGGTCAAACTGGTCCCTCCTCTTAGAATGCCTTGTCTTTCCATAACTATTTGTCTTAATCATCATTCAATTCACACCTCTTCTAAAAAACCCTCCTTCACCAGCCTTCGCTACTCTCAGTTGGATAAAGTTTGCTGCTTTTGTCTCTACTATACTAATAAACACCATAAAATACAATGATACCCATCAGTCTCTTCCATTGTCCTGAGAGCCCCAGGAGGGCAGGCACCTTATCTATTTATATACCCTAGGCACTTGTTCCAGGAATTGAGTGTGTAAGCGCCAAGTAGGATTCAAAACAAAATGAATTCAGTGTTTGTTTTTTTTTAAGTATAACTTAAACTTGGAGCATCGTAGTGGGTTGAATAGTGTCCTCCCAAAATTTATGTTTACTTGGAGCCTCCGAATGTGACCTTATTTGGACCTTATCTGAAGATGTAATTGGTTAAGATGAGGTCTTACTGGATTAGGGTGGGCTCTCAACCCAGTGACTGGCAGCCTTATGAAGATAAGAGGACATTCATAGACACAACAAGGAGGCAAAGGCCACATGAAGATGGAGGCATACGTTGGAGGAATGCAACCCCAAGAGTCAGAACAGCGAAGGCTGTCGTAGCCACCGGAAGCTTGGAGAGATGCATGAACTAGATTCTCCCTCAGAGCCTGCAGAAGAAACCAGCTGTGCTGGAACCTTGATTTCACCCTTGTAGCCTCCTGAGTTGTGAGAAAATGCACCACTTTGTCAAGTGGCCACAGGACACGAACAGAGGTGTCTAAGGCTGGGCAGCTCCCTTGGCATCAAGGAAGATATCTAGGCAGCAGGGAGGTGTCATTGAAGTGGAGGAAACCACACATCAGGCTGTTTAGTGGTGACTGAGGGATGGCCAGTAGGAGGTTTACCAAGAGAAGAGAATATGGACTGCTGTGGACTGAATGTTTGTTTCTCCCCCAGAATTCATGTGGAAGCCTGGATCCTCAATGTGATGGCATTTGGCGGTGTAGGCTTTGGGAGGAGATTAGGTTTAGGTGAGATCTGTGAGGGTGGGGACTTCATGATGGGCTTAGTGTCCTTGTAAAGAGAGAAAGAGACCATACAAGGTCACGGCAAGAAGGCCACCTGCAAGCCAGGAAGAGAGCCCTTACAGAAGCCCACTGTGTCGGTGCCCTGATCTCAGACTTCCAGCCTCCAGAACTATAAGAAATAAGTGTCCGTTGTATAAGCTGCCTGGTCCATGGTATAGTGTTATAGCAGCTGTAGTACTATAAGACAGGGCCCTCAGTGGGCAGTCTGGGTGCAGCAGCAGGGCCACCAGGCAGGGTGAGTCTTGAGCTAGCCAGACAGGTGTCATCCAAAAGGACCACCTACAGGGTGAGGACATCTCAGCCATGGACAGTCAGTGAGCAGGACTATAGGGCCCAGCCTCAAGGGGAAGAGCTGGGAAGGGCAGGCGGGATGCAAGCACCAAAGCAGAAGCCTGGAGCTAGAGGCACAACGGAATGGAGATAGCTGAGGCTGGGAGAGTGTGAGGGGTTCAGGATCCCAGGACAGCTGGCATACAGAGTCAAGATGAGCCCCAAGAGCACTGGGCCTGCAAAGACACATCTGGATTCTAGAACTGGCCATTCACCAGATGGTTCGGGCTGGGTTGCTCAAATGCTGCCTGCTCTGAGCTACTTGTGGGCATGGGGAAGGACTAAGGCAGGGAAAGAAGTAGATGAGGAAGGGAAGTACTGGAGGACATTCATAAGGACCCAAAGAGGAGGGCAGCAGATTGGTAAATTTTTGGTGAGCTCTATCATCTATCATCTATCATCTATCATCTATCATCTCTCTATTTTTATCTTATTTCTGGTTCAGAATGGCCTGAATGCCTACCTGCACTGGGATTTATCAGTTCATAGACAGGCAGGTGTCTCTCATTGAGCAAGAAGAGGTAGCCAGTTCTGGGTCTTGTATGCAAGGTCCAACAAACAGGCAAATAATGAAGACCACCTGCCCACTGGAATGGCGAGTTGGGTGCAACCCAGATGCCCAGCCTTTACAAATAGATCCTGTCTCTGGCACACCAGGGAGCACAGACTGTGAGCTGGAGGATGCATGGAGCACAAACTGGCTAGTAGCCAGCTGACAGCCACAGATATTCATATTAGGATGGCCTGGCACAACCTCAAAGGAAGAAAAACCCCTCTGATATATTTATTACTTTCTGCAGAGGTGTGGCTGGATACTCTGTGCTCCTGGCACAAGGGTTCCCTTTGGTGGTCCAAGCAGGTGGAGTCTCTGGTAATTCACTGTGGATTACTGTGGAAATGAGATCCAAGATGAATTATAAATCAAAAGGCTCCAATTGAGGAGACTGCCCCAGGATTCCCATTTCAGGACTAGAGTATCTGAAATCATTTCCAGAGATGTCAGGAAACCCAGTGGTTTGATGGCACGCAGACATCTATTAGGAAAGAGACTAACTCTTTGTGAATTCACAGGTGGAATTGGGGACTTGCTGTTTAGACACAGACACGGCAGGCACCTTTTCTTATAATTCAGGGTCTCTCATGTCCTTTTTTTTTAATTTTTAACATTTATTTTTGAGAGACAGAGAGAGACAGAGCACAAGCTGGGGAAGGGCAGAGAGAGAGGGAGACACGGAATCCAAAACAGGCTCTGGACTCTAGGCTCTGAGCTGTCAGTGCAAGGCCTGATGCAGGGCTCGAACTCATGAACTGTGAGATTATTACCTGAGCCACAGTCAGAAACTTAACTGACCGAGCCACCCAGGTGCCGCAGGGACTGCCATTTAGATCAACATAGGGCCTAACGCAGAACTTGAATCCCAGTAGGCAGTCAATGAATAAGTTGTCAAATGGTTAAGTGAAAGATTCAAAATAGAGAGTGTTATGAGGCCAAGAAGTGCCTGTCTCTCTTCTCAGAAATAGAAGGGCTTGGATGAGCAGAGATGGACAGAGCAGCCCTTGGGCCCTGCCTCACACTATCAGCCTACATTTTATTCCACCCGGGGCCACAACGACCCACTTTCAGGCAGCTGGAACCTGGCAGTACCTCACTTCATCTACACTCCCATCTTTGCTTTCTCCCCCAGGGCTTCTATGATTTCTCAGAATTGTGTAAACCACCTGGACCTCATCCATGCATGGCCTTGACCGTCGGGGAAAACTTGACCTATGGGGGCAGGGTCTGGTCAATAAATGCTCTTCGCACATAGGCAATTCTTCAGCTCTTACTACATAGCTCTTTAGAAATCCCGGCAGGACTGACCCTCAGGGGCCAGTGGTAGAGACCAACTCAAGGACGCATCCTTCTTTCTGGTCTTCTCCATCCCCCGCTCCTGCTTGTCGGATTCACTTCTCACAATAAACTTCCAAGCCTGTGTCTTGGGCTCTGATGTTCATAGAAATCCTAGGCTAAGACATGAAGCATCACAAAGGGGCTGGCTCTCTTTCCATCTTCCTTTTTCACTCTTTGCTTCTTTATTTTTTAAAGTTTATTTATTCTGAGAGAGACAGTGTGAGTGGGGGAGGGGCAGAGAGAGAGAAAGAGGGAGAGAGAGAATCCAAAGCAGGCTCCACACTGCCATCTGCAGACCCCGACATGGGGCTCGAACCCACAAACCACAAGATCATGACCTGAACCAAAACCAAGAGTTGGATGCTTAACTGAGCCACCTAGGTGCCCTGCTTTTTGGTTCTTTAAATCTCAGTTCCCTGTTGTCCAAGAGCTACAGATAAGTTTGAAATTAGGATATTCATTTTTTTCATTCATGCGTTAGGTCATCCAAATGTTCATTGGGAAATGAAAGCGCCAAACCCATCATTAAGATTATCTGAAGAAGTTGGACATGATTAGTGTAATCAGTGAACACTCTTCAGTAGTGGGGGGTGCAGGGTTCTGTGTGTATTTTTGTCAGATGGCTCCCTCAGCGATGTGGAGAATGAACTGGGGAGTTCATAAGCTCAAGGAGGAACATAGAGTCGGAGGCTGTGGTCCTGGTGACAGAAGAAGGTCTGGAAGCAGGACCATGTCTGCTGGGATGGAAAGAAGGGACACACACAAGACATGATAAAAAATAGCATTATGAGAACTCAGTGGGCTCCCAGAATTGGAGGATGACAATGAGGAAGGCTTCAATACCATTGAATGACATGGCATCTGGTGACATGCAATCCTCAGCCCTGTTGAATCAATCATGAATCATCGTGATGACCAAAGCCAGCAAGAGTAATGTTGCAGATGACAATGTCAACATTCAAAATGACCCTAATGGGTGTGAAATCTCAGCTGAAGGCAAGAGGATTACATAACCAGAGACCAATGTAGTATTTTGCCTTTACATCAGACTCTGAAACAGTCTGGATCCCACATTAGTTGGCTGGTAATTGCCAAATTCCTACTTATACCTCAGATACTCCACATACCTCTCTTAATCCTCAAAACTTGTAAAATAGGCACCGTTATCCCCACTTTAAAGATGGGGTAGCTAAAGCTTATAGAAATTAAGTAAATCTTGCAAGGTCTCATAGCCAGGAAGGGACAGACCCAAAATTTGGAGCCAGGATCTTCTGGCACTAACTCCGGAGTCTCTCTCTCCACCAGATTCTCCTCTAGGCTTCATATCATGGTGGTAGGGGGTGGGGGTGGGCAACAAACATATACCACGAAAAAAAAGTGGTACGATGTTACAATCAAGTGTCGTAAATACGATTACCGCTCGTGTTCATCCTAAGGTGCACCTGAAATCACTCTGCAAGCTTCAGTGGGTCATCCAGGGACAGGCAAGTCTGTTAAGCATTCTACCCAGGGATGATTTTTGTTATGGTCTCTCTCTCTCTCTCTCTCTCTCTCTCTCTCTCTCTCTTTCTCGTCTTTGTTTATTTTATTTATTTTCTGGCGGGGAGGATATGCTTTTGAAAACACAAGTGAGTGGCGTATTAGACTGCTTGGACTGCCATAAGAAAATACCACAGGCTGCGGGGTTTTAACAACAAACATTTATTTCTCACTGTTCTGGAGGCTGGATGTCTGGGAGCAAAGTGTCCACAGGGTTGATTTTTCCTGAGGCCTCTCTTTTTGGCTCGGAGATGGCCGGGTTCACTCTGGGTCCTCACGTGGTCTTCCCCCTACGTGTGTGTCTGTGTTCTACTCTCCTCATAGGCACACCAGTCATATTGGAGTAGGGCCTGTCCCAGTGATTTCATTTAATTACTTCTTTAAAGACCGTATCTCCAAATCTAGTTATTCGGAGATACATTCTGAGGTCTGGAGGGGTTAGGGCTTCCGCATAAGAATTTTGAGGGAAGCACAATTTAACCTAAGCAACCTCATTAACCAATGAGGCCCTTTACTAGGATGGACTGGGAGGAAGTTGGGACGGACAGTAAAGGTGGGCGCTGATTTCTGAGCCGTGGTCACACCCTTAGATGGAACCGGCCCTGAAGACTCAGAAGGACCTAAAGTGTGGCCAGTGTGAGTGTAATGGGGCCAGGCTGCCTGGAGTTCCAACTACCAAAGGCTTCTTCAAATCACTGCTGCCCGTGGATAATCCACCCTTGGGGCCTGACGATTCTGCTTAGAAACTTCACAGCCCTCTCGCAGGGAATCTTCTCAATACTTTAATGCTGGTCCATTCTTGGAGTTAGTGCTAGGAAATGGCCTTCAACGACTTCAAAGACTTGCTAATTGAATATAGTTATAGAAAAAGTAAAAACCTCTCTGACAAACCCAAAGCCTGTTCTCAAAGCACACGTGGAAAATGGAGTGCTCTTTCCATAAAAGTGACTTGCCCATGATACACTGACTTTGCCTACTGTGTCATTTCAGCTACGTTGGCATTCAAGCTAAAGTCCCCGTCGATATATAAGTCCCCAGTCTGTAAGGACACAGTACTTCACGAGGGGTGTAAATACCACTCTTCTAGAGCCCAAAGTAGATTTTATCTCTAGCAGTTTTCATCATATTTGAAAAGTAAGGGGAGAAAAGTCCTTAACTTGCTGGATTTCACTTCATGCATGATCCTTCTCTTTTAAGACAAATTTTTTGAAGCTTATTTATTCATTTCGAGAGAGACAGAGACAGAGAGCAGAGGAGGGACATTTAGAGAGACAGAGAGAGAAAATCCCAAGCAGGCTTCACACTGTCAGCACATAGCCGTACGTGGGGCTCAAACTCAAGAAACGTGAGATCATGACCTGAGCCGAAACCAAGAGTCAGGCACTCAACTGACCGAGCCACTCAGGCGTCCCCATGCATGACTCATCTATATAAACATGGTGCCTGCCCACCACAAAGCAGGAACTCCTTTCTAGAATCTCATCCCATCACTGAGCTAGCAAACTGACCATTTACGTATTTTTAAAAACAAACAAGTGGCTTGAACTTTATTAAGAACAGGTGTGAGAGAATTCCAGCACTTATTGCAGAAATATCCTCTGCTTATGTAATAATCAGGTCCAGACTAATTAATGAGAGGAGAAATGTTCATTGATTCAGCACTTCCTGATCATCGGGCACTGTGCTGGACCCTTTACCACTTAGGGAATACCTGATGCCCCTCGGCTCTTTTAAGTTTTATAGCAGTCCTCAGAGATAGACGTCGTGGGAAACTTAGGGTTTTTGATCCACAGGCCAGATACTCACATCAATGTGAAAATTACATGTATGTGGTGGAACAGGCATTTTTTTGTGTTTCCCTGCCTTAAATAGCATGCTCCTTCTGCCTGCTTCACCAAAGGCCAGGCCCATGGCTGGACATTGGGGAGACTACTCGTGTGGGCGCTACAAAGACAGTCCAAAGCAGGCCACTGTGTTGGAGCTGAGGTCCGTGCTTATACGGTGTGGGCAATCTCTCTCTCAATCCGATGACATTGTTTCAACCTCCAAGCTCCTTCGTCCACGCCCCCTAATGGGAATCTCTCCTCCCTGCCCTTCTAACCCACAAATGTGCTTTGCAGCTCTCAGCAGGAATCAGACAAGAAAGGGGCAATGGCAGGTCTGAAAGTTACCTTGGCAACCATCTGGATGCCCCTCCCTATTTCACGGGTTAAAAGATAGGAGTCCTAAGGGGACCTGAGTGGCTCGATTGGTTAAGCGTCCGACTCTTGATTTCAGCTCAGGTCATGATCTCATGGCTCATGAGTTCGAGCCCTGTGTTGGGCTCTGCACTGACAGTGTGAAGCCTGCTTGGGATTCTGTTACTCCCTTTCTCTCTGCCCCTCCCTTGCTCATTCTCTCCCTCTCTCTCTCTCTCTCAAAATAAATAATAAACTTAAAAAAAAAAAGATGGAGTCCTAGACAGAAGAACCCTCCCACCCCAGGACACAGCTAGACAGAGGTACAGATGGACCATCCACTGAGCTGGATGGAAGAAGAGAGAAAACTACTATCAATGGGTGTGTACTCAGTACCAGACCGTGGGCTGGATATTGTCATGTGTTTTATTTCATGTGATTCTCTGATATCACTGTTCATATGTCCAGTTTTAGATGAGATGTGTTCTGTATTATATATATTATATGTATAATTATATATACATGTCACATATCTATATAAAATTGTTTTCTGTACATTATGTTTTGACAACTTAAGAAACCTTTCTAGCTGGGGAGAAATTGCTTCTCTTGGAACTAGCCAATTATTAGAGATAATAAGAGGTCCAGCTGGGGGCATGCCTTTGACAGCCACTTTGGAGGGACACCTCATCTATCTGGCCCCCAGAAGCACTATTCCTCTGCCTCCGTCATCCCAGGGCCAGGTATGAGGCAAGTAGAGACCACTTCTGTAGCCTTAAGTCTGCCAAAATTATTCAAACCAGCCAATCCTAAATTACTTACCCTGCCCTGCCTTTCTCCCAGAAACCACAATAAAGGCCATGCCCAACTGCTCTAGTCACTCACGTGTCTACCTCCTGAGCACCCCAGTACATCCCCACGTGGCCTTGTGTGGGCACGTCCCTCCCGTCTCTGGCACCTGTGAGTACACTTGACTTTGTTTTCCTGAGCTTCTCCTCTGTCTTCTCTTGTGGTATCACCTGACTGACCATGTCATAAAAGAGTACGAAATATGTTCACGTGTCCAGTTTTATAGGTGAAGCTTGCAGAGATGGAGTGGCTGGTTCAAGACAACACCACCAGGAGATGGCAGATCCGGCTTCGGCCCCCCGACTGCCTGACTTTCTGCCTTAGCCCAGTGCATATCCATCCCTCCCGGGCTAGGAGGAGCCTGCTCACACCGGGTTACAGGCGTCCTCCTCTGTCTCCCCAGTCTGCCCCTGGCCACAGTCACATGAGGCCCTAATCTGAAATCAGTGAGGGCAGCAAGCGTGTTTCTCTGTTTCTATCTTTCTGGACAATTTGTTCCATGAGTGCTTGTTTTCAAACGGCTCCATATCAGTCCCCCAGGGTTTCCACGCAGCTCTTGGTTGGAGTGGCGTGAGCTCTCCCTGTTGGACGTTTTTCTCAATCCATCTTTCCTCGCTCGTTGAGCTTGTCATAAAGTATTTTAAGGAGGTTGGAAATTATTCTCACTAATAGGCATGTGAGGAATCTGGGCCAGACTTGCCAGGAATCTAGATACTTATTGGGTTTCCCTTTGTCCAAACATGAGGTTGGCAGACCCTGTGTCAAATCTCTCACACTGCCGTTTTGCAAAAATCGGACTCACTGGGTGCTGAGATGCACTGAGCTGAAAGTGACCTTAATATCATTCACTTCTCATTTTCAGACGAGGAAATGAAGGCTGAGAAAGGCGATATGAAATGCCCCAGGTCATCCAGAGCTAGTACTCCTATTTCTTGAGACCCAGGTCACTTCTCCTTCTACCAGATCACACTGCTATCCAGGAAACCAGAATTAGGTATCCACCCACCCACCCACTCACCCACTCATCCATCTAATCCATCCGTCTATCCATCCACGCATATCATCATTGATGATGATGCAAAAAGTGTTTCCAGTGTTTTCCAGTGAAAAACATTGACACTAAGAGTTACTTTGAAGTAGTAATTGGTCCCCAGAGCATCTCGAATTATTAGGCTGGATATCTTTAATATTGCAAAAATATTTAGCATTGCAAAAGAGACACATGAAATCGTGCCAGTGACAATCATCAGTCACAATATGATATTATGTGAATTCAGAGCCTTTCCTACAAAAGAGAAATTTTTAATGACATCTTTAAACATATTGTAATATAAAACATTGCCTGTATGTCATGTTTACAAAGTCAGTTTCAAACACTGACGGCTTCATGTGAAGTACAAAAGATTATATAAAAGAAGCAGATTTTCTAGCCTCATAGATTCTGAGAACTGGAGGGGCCCTTAGACACATTAGAAAGGAAGGAATATTGAACTTAGAATCCAAAGTCCTGCCCATCACTAAAATTGCTACTCTCAGACAAGGGAATTCCTCATTCTGAATCTCTTCCTTTTCATCTAAAAATAGAATTAACAACATCTACCACAGTAGGGTGTTGTGGGGACTAAAGAAAAGAATAAACCTTAATTTAGCATTTACTATGGACCAGGCACTGGGTTATGTGTTTTATGAAGACATGATTTCATTTGATAAAAATATAAGGGAAGAAAATCTCACATATATTGCAAAGCTCTGTTCAAATTCAAACTATTGGTATTCACATATCCCCTCTGCCCCAGAGGCTTTCCTTTTCTTCAATGATTATCAGATTCGTGGTCATTCATTTTCATCATGGAACATCAAACAGTTGTACAGGGGTTTACATTTCACGAAACACTGCTAGGCACATTATTTTCTTCACGTTTGTGACTTTCTGGCAGCCTGAACACATAGCTCTTCACCTTCTTCACCCCCAGTGTCCCCCAGTACTGTTCACCCTCGGACCTGTAATCATTTGGTATTTTGGAAAGAGATCCCAGAACATTGACTCCCCCCTTTTCAAACCACCACTAAGCTTGTTGGTTTCTCTCACTGTCTTCAGTGGGCAGATTGATCCTGGGAACTTGACCTCCTCCATTAACTCTCCTCTGGCTCTATTCGAATCACGGTTGTACCTGGATTCACAGCTGCTTTCATAGGTCCCAGGCCTCTGGGGGAGTTTACCTACCTCTCTAGGCATCAATGATAAACTCAAAGCAGCAGCTTCTGCCTCCTTTCAGACAGCACAGTAGTGCTGACGAAGTGTGCGGACTTGGCTCATTCTCATGCTGTTTGAATATACCTTGAGTTGAACTGCTTTGAGTGGACTGGCGGGCTGGGGAAAAAAATTCCCTTAGCTGTCATTAAAAAGCTTCTTCAAGGCTCTTAATGCTCAAGCCTGCTTTATCCCTCACTGTTTCAAGTAAACCTGAACTTAATCTACCAAGGATAATATGAAAGCCACTTAGCATGAACTCTATGTTCTCTGCACCTTGCATCTCTCTGCCTCCACACTGTTTCCTCTAGGATTGGAGGGTGAAGCCCTTGGGATCCCTTCTTGAGGTCACCTGCACCCTCTGCATTCTATGCCACCCCTGCTGGTTCCCCACAGGAAGCCAGTGGTGGGAGATGCCTGGGACTCCTTCAAGGACTCATGCACAGCTGGAGAACCCAGCGGGAGGGCAGGCGGGAGGGTTGAGGAGTTAACCTCCCAGCTAATGAGGATTTCCTACAAGCAGTCATTTAAATATTTGAAGACAGATCTCCTTTCCTTAAGGTTTCAAGTCCCTCCACAAACAGTCATTTCTTGAATGTGTTTCAGCTTGTCTGCATCCAGCGGTAAATGCTTAACAACCGGTCCTCTAGGAGAACAACAAAAATCCCACTTTGTAGCGCTTGCCAATTTCTGAGGTGTAAATACTCCCGCTATGGCCGATTTCAAGCTACCAATGTGACATCACTAAATATGGGGTTGGGAAAAGATGTACTCAATTGGAACTGACTCCAGCACGCCATCGTCTGCCTCTGTCTATAACTGTAGCACCTAGACAGGAAAATAACAGGAAATGTTAAATAAAGGCTCACTTTATGACCAGCTTTGTAATAACGAAGTTAGGAAGCATTGTCAATGGATGCTAAAATCATCGTGTGCAAGATTGTTGATATCTGTGCAGTATCAAAGTATCTCCCACAGATCACTTCTTAATTAGAAAGGGAATAAAGATATCTTTACAGTAGATAAAGACCTTAACCAAGTGATCATATTTAACATTACCAATAAAGGAAAAAAATGATACCGTATGTCCCCTGATGTGATGCACTGAGCTGAATTTAATAAAGTACTTCTGCCAAGAATGTTTAACCTATATCTAATCATGGGGAAACAATCAGACCCATTCAAATTAAGGAACATTAGAGCAAGCAAGAGACCTACGTTCTTCAAAAATATCATTGATGTCATGAAAAACAATGAATGGCTAGGAACCATTCTAGATAAAAGAAGACTAAAGAGATATGATATAACTAAATGCCTGGTACTGGATCGGATCCTGGACCAGGGTAAAAAACAAAAATGCTATGAGGTACATTACTGGAGCAGTTGAAAAAAGTTAATTATGGACTATTTATTTGTAATTATATTGTACCAAAGTTAAATTTCCTGAACTTAACTACTGTTAGTGGTGACAGAAGAGAATTTCTTTGTTCTTGGAAATACTAAAGTATTTATGGGTAAAGTTTGCAATTTACTTTCAAAGGGCTCTACAACAATAAAAATAGTAATAATAAAAGTGTGGGGAGGGGGGTTTGGGGGGAGGGAGAGAGAGAGAGAAAGAAAGAGAGAGAGAAATGTAGCAAAATATTAACAATTGATGAATCCAGATGAAGGAGGGTATAGGAGTGCTTATTATACAATGTTTCCGACTTCTCTGTAGGTTCAAAAATGTTTACAAAAGAAAAAACTGAAAAGAAAAAAGAACAAACATTGAGGAATTGTGGAGTTGTCTAACCTGCATGAGGCCCAATGGGATTCTCACCTCTCTTATTCTCAATACTATACCTTTATTAATATAAGTCCTACTGCAATTGCTTTTGGTGAGCAATCACATCATACATGGGCTCATACTGCCAACCTTGACCCCTAAACCTTGCTTTAAAATTGCTGTCAGGCACATCTTCCCATGCTGTAGCATAGAATCTCATGCTCATCCATATTCAATTCTAAGGTCTGGACTAACTCCCTGGGCTTCAGACTCCTTTTGGATTTGAGTTCTGCATTCCTTTGAATTGAATACAGATCTCTGAACCACAAAGAACATAAACATGTTATCTGGAATTGAATTACGTTCAACAAAATTTACTGAGCACAATGTGCAAAGCAGTGGATCAGGTACAAAGAAATCAGCAGTAACTAAATAAGATGTGATCGTTGATTGTGGGCCTCTGGAAGGTAAGAACTCGGCCTTCTACTTCCTTGGTGACCCATAGCACCCCATGCCAGTGAACAGGTGATCTGTGCTTAATAAGTCTCTGTTTTGGCCTCATGTAAGTAAGCAGACAGAGGGCTTACAGAGACAGTTCCCTTAAGAGATAATATAATGAATAATCGAAAATATGAAAAACTTTATGAGATCATTAGCTAACAAAGAGATATAAAATAAAACAAAATGAAATCTCTCTAAAAATAATGGGATAGTGCTACATCATGCTGGCAAGAGTGTGGTGAAAACTAGTATGTTTATACATCGCTGATGACAGTGTAAAATGCTTTTGGAACGCCATTTGGCAACATCTATCAAGAGCCATAAAAATGTTCACGTCCTTTGTTCAATAATCTTGCCCCTGGGAATTTACCCTCAGGAAATAATCCAAAAAAAGGGAAACACTATAGCACGAAGAAACTCACTGCCCTTTTATTTGTAGAAGTGGAAAATGGAGAAGTCATGAATGAACAGTTCAAGGTTAATTAAATCATGGGCCCATCAGTTAGACGGATTTTGATGAAACCCTGCAATCAAAGCTAGGAGGTCTATTATGCAATAGTGCGGGAAATGCATGTGCCATAATATTAAGCAAACGCGCACATGCACACACACACAGGATTAAAAGAAACCGGATTACTAAAAATAATTGATTTTTTAATCAATGGAATTATAGGTAATTTTGACTCTGGTTCCTGATGGTATTGCTTTGTTGGAGCAATATAAAGAATTTTAAATAATCAGGTAAGGGATGAAGGAGGGAATGATTGTGTTATGGGTTGAATTGTGTCCTCCCCACACCCACCTCAAAAATTTATTTTTGCAGATCGAAGTACCGACACTCAATACATTAGTATGTTAGCAATATTTGGAGATGAGGTCTTTAAAGGAGGTGACTAATTAAAATGAAATCATCCCTTAGGACTGTATGACTGGTGTTCTCATAAGAAAAGGAAAAGACACCAGGTACAGGCAGCAAAGAGAGGTGACCTTGTAAAGAGGCAGCAGGAGATTGGCCATCCGTACATGAAGAGAGGCCTCAGAGGAAATCAATCATGCCCCTACCTTGATCTGGGACTTCTAGTCTCTAAAACTGTGAGGGGAAAAAAATCAATTTCTATTGTTTAAGTCACCCAGTCTGTAATTTTGTTATGGTGGCTCCAGCAAACTAATACAGACAGTAATAGTCAACCTAGCCAGGCAGGGCTGACTCAGCTGTATCCAGGGACCTGATAACCAGAAGACTGGATGTGGTAGAATGGTCATTACTGACACTCCAAATGTACCTAGGACCAGGGAATCTCTTCTCCCATCTTCATCCCAGTGAGTGGAATGTCCGGTTTTCAGGCAGTGGCTCTAAAACTTGTTACAGGGGTGCCTGGGTGGCTCAGTTGGTTGAGTCGTCTGACTCTTGATTTTGGCTCAGGCTACGATCTCATGGTTATGAGCTGCAGCCTTGTGTTGGGCTCCATGCTGAGTGTGGAGCCTGCTTGGGATTCTCTCTCTATCTCTCTCTTTGCTGCTCCCCCACTCATGCTCTCTCTCTCTCAAAATAACTAAATAAAATAATAAAACTTGCTACAAGTCAGAAGTACCCGAGTAACTTGCCAATCATAGCCTGTAAATTCTGATTCAGGAACGGGTGGGCCCTGGAAACCACATTTCCAATAACAACCCTGCCTCAGTCCTATTTTAGCGACGTGGTTGTGTTCAGGGCTGTGGGGCAATAGGAGTTCACTGCCCCCTTAATGTTTTGTTTTCTTCTTGATTGTCTCTAAACCTCTTCGGTCTCTCCTGGGAAACAGAGGTCTCAGGTGGTCAGAATGTCCCATTGGAAGTTTAAGTGCAAGCTGATTTATTGTTTTCAATTATTTATTTATTTATTTAAGTAATCTCTACACCCAGTGTGGGGCTGGAACTCACAACCCCGAGTCAAGAGTCACACACTTTTCCCACTGAGCCAGCCTGGGTGCCCCATGTGCAAGCTGACTTAAAAACCCGAAGGCTAAGCAATGACACTTCTGAGTATACACCCAAGAGAATTGAAAGCAGGGATTCAAACAGGTGTTTGCACACCCACGTTCACAGCAGCATTATTCACAATAGCCAGATGGTAGAAGCAACCCATGCAGATGAACCAACCCATCGATGGATGAATGAGTGAACAAACGTGGCCTATGCACATAAAGGAATGTTATTCAGCCCCCAAAAGGAAGGAAATCCTGTCCCATGTGGCAATGTGGGTGAGCCTTGAAGACATTAATTATGCCAAGTGGAATAAGACAGCCACAAAAGGAAAAAATCCTGTATGACTCCCCTTACCTGAGATGCCTGGAGCCATCAAATCCATAGAGACAGAAAATGGAATGGTGGCTACAGGGGAAGGAAGCAGGGCAGGGAAGAGTGGGAAATGAGTGTTTAAAAAATACCAGAATGATTTCTGGAGATGGATGGTAACGACAGTTCCATAACAATGTGAATGCACTTAACACCACTTAACTGTGCATTTAAAAATGGTTAAGATGGTAAGTTTTATGTCTCTTTTACCACACATGCAAAAAAAATACAGGGAAACAAATGAGGGGAGCTGGGGTGGGGTGGGGCAGGAAGATGGACTCAGCCTGGGGCTGGGGACCCCCTAGGGTGAGGGTGGGACTTGGGGAAGAGGCTGCCTGGGTCCAGACAAGCACTCTGGGCAAGCATGACTCAGGCTCTGCCCAGTCCCACCCAAGGCCACATGATCAATGGGCCCACAGAGAGCCACTCGGCGGCAGCCCTGCTTGCCTTTCACAACTGGAGTTGCAGGTCCTGGCCCGGGGCCGGGGGGCTGGAATCTTCTTTCCCTTCCCCCACCTTCTCTGCCATCAAATGCAAGGTGGAGAGGCCTGGAACTGGCCCTGCTTTTTGGGGAGGAGGTCAGGACTGTCAGCCAGCCTTTCGGCCACCCGCAGGAAGAGTGCAGCCTAGGGCTCGTGTGTTTGGGGTTTGTGCGTCTGGGGCTTGAACGCTCTTCAAACTGCCCGTTCCTATGGGGTTTGGTGGGTAACGTTCCCAAGTCCCTCTCCAAGGAAGAAAAACAAACAGCTGAGAGCACGTGGTTCTAACTGTGGGACACTTTCCAAGAAGGAGAGGGGAAGAAAAAAAAAAACCAACTCCAGCCCCAAATGCCTAGTTAAATCGAAAGCAATGGGCTGCCGAAAGGAATGGGAACTTCTCCCTTGCCTCCAGTTTTATCAAGGACATTTAAAAATCCGTCCTTGACTCCATAATTTGCAATGTGGCACTTCAGCCCCTTCCTTCTGTAGATCTGTTTGTATAATGTGTACTCTGGAGGTGGACCGCAGAAAAACCCACGTGGCAGGCTGTGTGAATCCATGCACATGGCAGGAACAGAGAACTGGCTCGGAACTAGCCTTCTTTGTGGACAATCACCTTCCGTGTCCCTCAGGACCAGGTGCCTCAGTTTCTCTATCTACTTCTTTCCCTGAGGCCATGTCGTGTGGTGGACAGAACTGGGAACTTCAGAAGACTTAGGCCCGGGCCGATTTGGATCCTATGAGAGCGGAACCCTTCCTGCCTGGCCCAGAGCTCTGGTTTCAAGCTGACCTGCCTTCCCTCGGTGGGGGGCTGGATGGAAACGATGCAAACGGGCAATGCGGGTTCAGGGCATGAGGTCCTGACCAGGGAACCAGAGTCTGAGCACCAGCTGAGACCCTAACCAATGGTGCCATGTGAATTTAATCAACACCTGTTCACCTGTGAGAACCATCGGTCTCTTGGAGCCTCGATCTTCTCACCTGTAAATGGGGTGACTGTCACAGTACTATGTGAGAATCATGTGACAAAATGGATGTGGACTAGCATACTGTCGTGGTATCATGGTGGCAGTGGTTGGGAAGCAGGCAGCGGCCACCTGTGGGAAGGCGGGGGCCTTGGGCACCGCGACGCCGGGTAGCTGGGGAAGCAGGCTATGGTGCCGCACAAAAACTCAGGGTGAGAATAAGGCAAGGAGAGTGTAGAGTAGCTGTAATACATGATTCACCCTTCTGCCTTGACCACATCCCATTAAAAGAGCTTTTCCCTCTGGAAACTGCAATGTTCACCGTGACTGGAGTCCCATGGGAACAGTCCCTGCCTGACAGAATTTGGGGTCCTCCCCTGCAGGCAGCCTCGGCCAGGACGGGGTGGGGGACACGGGCGTGGCTCCTGAGGAGGAGCTGGAGGCTGCAGAGGGGTGGGGATGCCAGAGGAGCCACTGCCCCAGCCACAGGCAGGAAACTGCAGAAACAGCTGGGCTGGCATGAGCTGGTGGCCGATGGGGATGTCATACAGGAATGAGCTGCTTCTGGATGGGTCTGGGGGTACCGACCGGGTTGCAAGCAGAGAGCTGGGAAGGCACAGTAAATAGGTTCTGCACACACATCATCGTTCCTGCTCCCGGGGCTGAGACTTGGGCCAAGAGCAGCGCTGCCCACTGGCTGCCTGTGAGTTGAGTCCTTGCAGCAGGAGGAGGTCCAGAGCCATGGAGGAGGCAAGGGCTTAGCACACTGGCACTGCCAACTGGACGCCGGCCCCCGAGTCTGACTCTGAGGAAGTGACACCAGCACATTCATTGCCATTAAATGGCCCATGTCTGGGCTTCGACCAGAGCCAAACTTCACAGGTGCCAGAAACACATACACCTCCCCAGAACCTGGTCCAGGCCCCCTCCTACCCCCCGTGCAGTCCTGTACCACAGTGGGCCTTACACCCGTGCTCGGGGACACCAAGCATGGCTGCACATCCGAGTTCCTTCCATCTCCCTCAACCCTGCCCCCTGCCCGGATATCTGCAAATAGCTCCTGCTTTGCCACCCTCTGGCCAACAACATGATTCGCCCTCGGCAGGATGATCCAGTGCCCTGGAAGAAAGCTGGGCCTGCAGAACTGCAAATTCCACAGCACCAGCTTCCTGGAGCATAGCCCGGAAGAAGGGGGTCATAGGCTCCAGGAGGGCACATTCTCTTAGTGCCGAGGACTCCTTGCCTTGTGGGATGGGGTGTGGCCAGATGAGAGACTGAGTGGGGACCTCTAAAGCATGGGAAGAGGACAGGGCTCCAGGCTATTTGCCTGGGTCTCAAGGCAGTACTAACCTTGTCCACCACTGGGAATCTGAATGCTGATTTTTCTTCCTTCGATTATGTGAACAGATACCATCTATGCACTCATTCAGTCAATCCCATTGAGACCTGTTATAAAAAGCCTATCCAATTGCTCAGCTCTATGAGAAAAAAATAGGTTAGCATGGACTAAGCTGCTTATTATGTACATCCCAGCAAGAGTATCATACTCTTGTACTCAGTACTCTTGTACTGGGATTCTTTTCCAAGGGGTGGTGGAGCCTGAATACGCAGTCTCGTTCAGGGGCCACCATAGTACTCAGAGGATGGCAGCGAGGTCCCCACTTTACAGATAAGCAAACTGCAGCTCAAAGAGTTAAGCGATTCACCCAAAGTCACAGAGTGGAAGTGGAATGGTATGGGATTGGAACCTGAAGTCTGCCTGATTCCAAAATTAGGCTAGTGTGGTTGACACAAAGCTATTCAAATATGGCCCCTGTGTTCATGGAGGTTGTAGTTTCATGGGGAGCCAGACGTTGAATCCACCAACCTCGTACAAGACCAGGATGAAAAATGCATGCAAAAGGAGAAGACTGTAGAAACAGGTGCTAGGGGTATTTCCTGGGACCTAGAATTCTCCCAGCTGAAGGGAATTCAAAGGTCTAGTTCAGAAATTGCCAACCTGGAGTCCCCGTATAACCTCTAAAGAGCCCCAAAATAGAAATGGGTTTTGTCAGAGGTCAATAACTGGTGACCATTGATGTGCCAAATGATCAGGCCCTGAGGCTCCCAGAAGCAAGGCCTCCTGCCTGAGGTCACATAGCCAGTGGCATTGCTGAGACTTAGAACCGAAGGCTGTACCATCAGGGCAGAGACCTGTCCTCCCTGGGCAGCATTGACTTTCCCATGGTCACAAGGTAAGGCAGAAGATGGAGTCCCCTCTAGAATGTAAGCAAACCCTGACAGAATATGAAGCAAACCCAGAAGACTATGTTAGTATATAGGAGCTGGGGACCAAGGGAGCCAGAGCCTTCCTCTCTCCCACGGGAGAGAGTGTATTGGACATATTTTTTTTAATTTTTTTTAATGTTTGTTTATTTTGAGGGAGAGCGAGATAGAGAAAACATGAGTTGGGAAGGGCAGAGAGAGAGAGAGAGAGAGAGAGAGAGAGAGAGAGACTCCAAAGCAGGCTCCAGGCTCTGAGCTGTCAGCATTGAGCTCGATGTGGGACTTGAACTCACAAACCATGAGATCATGACCTGAGCCGAAGTCAGACACTCAACCAACTGAGCCACCCAGGTGCCCCCATATTTTTAATTTTCTTGTCTATTTTGATGTTTTGACATCTTAAAAAAACCTTTCTGGCCAGGGAAGAGACTGCCTCTCCCTAGGCTAACCAATTCTTGGAGACAGCAAAGGACGCCACCAGGAGTATGCTTTTGATAAGCAAACTAGCCAGTGCAGAGCCACACTTCTTCTGTCTGGCTGGTGCACCCCAGGAGGCAATCTTCCTCTGTCTAAGCATCTTCCGGTCCAGGTCCAAGCAACTGGAGACCATCCGGACGGCCCAAACCCCACCAAAGCTATTCAAACTAGCCAGTCCCAAACTGTTCATCTTTCCTTACCTGCAGAAACCCCAGTGAAGGCCGTGGCCTAAGTCCCACCCTCCCCCTGTCTTCCACCTGCTGACCACCCTGCTGCCCCCACCCCGTGGCCCTACACTGCATCTCTCCAATCAGTGAGTATAATAAAATTTGTTTTCCTGAGTCCCTCTTCTGCCTCCTCTTGCTGCACCTGCCTGACCATATCATGAAAGAATACAAAACAGGGAGTTTCCTTGGGATCCTGCAGAAGAGGAAACCCAAAATGCTTTCTTTCAAAGCTTTTCACCAGGAAGAGTGAACTTCCCTGGTGAAGTACTTTCATTCCCTGCAGTACCAGACTGAATAACATTCCCCTTGCCCCCAAATTCACATCCACCCAGAACCTGTGAATGTGGCCTTTGGAAAGAGGGTCTCTGGAGATGGAATGCAGGTAAGGTCATACTCGATGAGGGTAGGCTCTCAATCCAGTACGATTAGTGTCCTTACAAGAAGAAGAGGGGAATTTGGGTGTAGACACAGACACACAGGGAGAAGGCCAGGTGAGGCCAGAGGCACAGATTATATAGATGCATCTATAGGCTAAGAAAATAAGGATTGCTGACAACTACCGGAAGCTAGAAGAGATGAGGAAGTATTCTCCTTCTGAAGAGTGTCCAGAGGAAATACAGCTTCCTGTACGGTGGACTTCACCTTGATGGTGGACTTCTCTCCAGAACTGTGAGAAAATACATTTCCTTTGTTCTAAGCCCCGCAGTTTGTGGTGCTTTGTTATGACAGTTCCAGGAAACTGATACATGCGGAGAGTTATTTTCTTGTCAACCCAAGTTTGAATAGGAGGGTCTAGCTAGAGAAACCCATTTGTGTGGACCAAGTCCTTGGAAAGGTGGTGAACGGTGCCTCTCTTTCTGCCTTTGCTGCCACCACCTAAGGGCATGGGTTGCAGACCCAGCAAAGCACTCCTGACCCTGGCCCCTGAGCCCTCAGGCTGGTTCCCACTTTTGCAGAATAAGGTCTGATGCACGTAGATATCTGAAGTAGAACTAGTGAGGGATGTTTTTCTTCATCCTTGTTATGGACTGAATTGTGTATCCACACCCCACCCATCAATTTATATGCTGAAGTCCTAATCCCCACTGTGACTGTATTTGTGGATAAGGCCTTTGGGGAGGTAATTAAGGTTAAATGAGGTCCTAAAGGTGGGGTCCTAATCCAATAGGACTGTGGCCTAATAAGGAGAGAGAGAAACATCAGGGATGTGTTCCCAGAGAAAAGATTGTGTGAGGGCACAGTGAGAAGGTAGCTGTCTGTAAGCCAAGGAGAGAGGCCTCTGGGGAAAGGAAACCTGCCGCCATCTTGATTTTGGACTTCCAGCCTCCTGATAAATTTCTGTTGTTTAAGTTGTCTGGTTTGTGATATTTTGTTATAGTAGCTTGAGGAAGCTAATACAGTCTTGTTCCCTCTTTCTGCAGGCTAATCCAGGGGGAAATCAGATGGCCTGAAGGTGGGAAGCAGGACCAATGGCTATGAGGGAGCAGTAGGATGGGACGGGAAGGGATGGTGGAGTGGGGTGCCAAGAGGAGAGATTTAAGAGACCTAGGGGGAGGGGTCCGTGGAGTCAAAGCAACAGGGAGGCTCCCACAAGGGCCAGGAAAGGGACCCAAAGTCCAGAGTGAAGGGACACGGATGACATGCTGCAGGAGCCCTTCTCTCTTTGCACACGGTGGGGATCCAATGGGCCACTGGAACCTGGGCTAAATAAAAAGGGCAATCCTGTGCCCTCCTGGACTCGGCCAGCCACAGAACATCTTCGTTGACCAACTGTTGTGTCCCGGCCCCCATGCAGAGTTGGAAACTTCAGCATCCAACAACACAGATTTTGTTAAAGAAATGATAATATATCCACAAAATGGACTTGAGTTTGGGTTTGGGCATGTTGAATCTGAGGTGCCCAGGGGTACTTCACGGGGAGTTCTTTACAAGGCAGTTGCCTATATGGAAAGACTTTGGGACTTGAAGTCCTCAGAATCCACGCATGGTAGCAGAGCCCGTGAAAGCAGATACATGTGAGGAGACACAAGTTACAGCACTGAGGTGTGCTCCTAACGTAGAAGGAGGTGGGCATGTGAGGGGGGAGGTGGGTAGAGAGAAGCAGGCTGCCCTCACACACAGCTGAGAGGCATGCAAGAACTGGTGCAGCCTTTGTGGAAAACAGTTAGGGGGTTTCCTCAAAAACAATTAAAAAAAATAGAACTGCCTTATGAGCCATCCATCCCACTTCTGGGAAAATACCAGAGGAAAGGAAATCGGGAATGTGAAGAGATAGAGACCTGCAGCCCCATGTTCACTGCAGCATTAGTCGCAGTAGCCAAGACTTGGAAACAACCTAACCTGTGTCCATGGATGGAGGAGTGGATAAAGAAAGGAGTGGAGTATTGTTCAGTCACAAAACAGGAGAGCCTGCCATTTGCAGCAACATGGATGAATCTGGAGGACAGGATGCTGAGTGAAACAAGTCAGACACAGGAAGACGTGCTATGTGATCTCACTTACATGCGGAATCTAAAGACTTCAAATTCCTAGAAACAGAGAGCAGAGTGATGGTTACCAGGGCCTGGGAGTGAGGGACAGGGGGAGAACTTGGAGAAAGGGTGCAAAGGGGCAGTCATACAAGATGAATAAGTTTTGCAGACCTAATACACAGCATGGTGACTATAGTTAACAATATATGTGGGATACTGGACATTTGCTGAGAGGGCAGATCTCAAGTTTTCTCACCACGTGCATAAAGATCACAACTATGCAAGGTGATGGTAATCTGTTTAGCTTGACTGTGATCATTTCATAATGTACACATAAACAAAACATCACATTGTGCACTTGAAATATACATAATTTTTATTTGTCAATTAAACCTCAATAAAACTGGAGCAGGGAGCTAAAGTCAAGAAAGAAAGAAAGAAAGAAAGAAAGAAAGAAAGAAAGAAAGAAAGAAAGAAAGAAAGAAAGGAAGGAAGGAAGGAAGGAAGGAAGGAAGGAAGGAAGGAAGGAAGGAAGAAGAAAGAAAGAAAGAAAGAAAGAAAGAAAGAAAGAAGGAAGGAAGAAAGAAAGAAAGAAAAAGAAATGGAGGGAGGGAAGGAAGGATGGGAGGAAGAGAGAAAGGGAAGAAAGAACGGAGGGGAAAGAAAGAAAGAAAAGAGAGAGAGAGGAAGGGAAGGAGAGAAGGAGGGAGGGAGGAAAGAAGGAAACCAGTCTAAAGAGAAACTTGGAGTCTTTGACTTTACTCCCGTTATCCCCAAATAATGACTTTCTCCTCAAAGACAGTAGAGGTTATTAAAAGAAATAATCACTTAAGGGACGCCTGGGTGGCTCCATTGCTTAAGCCCCTCCCCTGCTCACTCTCTCTCTCTCTCTCTGTCTCTCTCTCTCTCCCTCTCAAAAACAAACAAACAAACAAAAAATGTTTAAAGAAATAATCACTTAGCTAAGCAGTGAGCTTCAAGAACCAAAGGAGGCTCCAGGGAGCAAGTGTCTGGTTGCAGGTGATGGCTGGGACCCCCGAGGAACGTGCCTGGGAAGACGGGGCCTCCTGGAGGATCAGGGGTCTGGGGGCATCTGGAGCCTCGGATGCAAGTCCCCATCGGCCACAGACACACAGGGAACACTGTGCGGGACACTTCCCCTCCCCCGCCTTGGTCTCATTTACAAAGCTGAGGCCAGATCTAATCCTTCCCAGCTCTGGTTTCATTAGTTGTCCTCTGGTCTCTCCCTTCCTGTATGCCCTTGGGGCACTTGCCCCTCTTCTCCAGCTGTGGCAGGAGTGTCCTCTGGTCTCTGACTCCGGAGGGAGCCTCTGTCAACAGCCCTCCAAACCCAAGTGGGGGCAGCACATATGGGGAGTCAGGGAGGAGAGACCTGCCGGCCCCACCTGAGGGTGTCCCGGCACCTCCTGGACAGTCAAAACTATGCAAGGTGCCCTTTGCTAGGGTTACAGAGGGATTCCTGTGGCTTTTTAAAAGGGTGGCTTTATTAAAACACCAACATTAGAGGAAATGGAAAGAGAAGAATGTGTACCAATAAACGGCTCGCTCGGCCACAGTGGCTTCCATCCCTCCCTGCTCTTGTGTGCGTATCTGCTCGCACAGTGCACTCAGGAGCACCCAAGCCAGCCCATCATGCAACCTTTCTTCCCCAAGCGGACTTCATGAACACTCTCCCAGGTTGCTTCCTAGTTCACGTTCAGAATGGCTGTGTAATATTCCTTTGTGTTGCTTTGTCATAATTGAGGTACACAACCCCCTAAGGTTGGACATTTAGGTTTTCTCCAGTTTGGGGTGATGGAGAATAACGTTGCTCAGAGTTTTATATATGTTCTGTGTTTCCTTCATTGTAATCATTTCCTTCAGGCCTGTGGAGTAGGATGTCTGAGCCAAGGGTGTAAACTGCTTTTATAGATCCTGAAAGAGCACTGACTTCCTTGAGGCAATCCGCTTGTTTATTCATGCTCAGTGGCCCCAGCGAAATGTTAGGGGACAAGTGTTAATGGATAAATAAGAGATGCCTTTCTTCGGACTCCTCCCGGAAAGATGTAGTTTTTCCAAAACCCTGGCAGATAATACGCTGAAATGTTTCACAGAGGACAACTGGCCAGCCCCTGTCGTTGTTGACAACAGCAAGAAAGAGAAACAAAGCGCTCAGCAGAAGAAACCCCTCCCAGGGTGACTCAGGGCGGCCAGGGCTCTGTATGAATCCCCGACTTCCCATCCTGGGAGCGGGCACCGTTGCCTCCTGGGAGTCGCTTGGGACATCTTTTTCACGGCCTCCCCCATGTTAATGCAGGCTGCCAAGTGCGAGCAGGGCTCCAAAGACCCCTCTTACAGATGGGGATTTGTGGGACAAGGGGGGCTGACTCCAGGTGGCGCTACTAAATGACAGGTGAGCTCTGATTGATGCTAGCGTTACAGAGGCGCATGGTGAGAGACCACTGAGAGACATCAGCCATGCCCCCAGAGCTGGAGTAGAGCCTGGGCCTGCCTTTCTCCTGGGATTTCCTCAGGAGGGGAGAATGTGGGAGGGACGACGGGAAGGGGAAAGTCCCTCCCACCCCCCACTCCCCTCACCTCCCTGTCCAGTTCTCTATATCCCTTGGATTGCTCTAAAGGATCTCAGAGAACGTGGGGCTCTCACAAAGTTGCACAGAGAAGGGAAGGAGTCTTGGGACTCAGGCTACACTGGGCTGCCAACTGGAAGGGCAGTTGGGGCCAAGAAGTCAGGCTTCCCGTCTCTGAGGACTTCTCAGAGACGGAGGGCATGATGTGAAGCTGGACATTATTCTAACAAGGCCAGACACATCACCTACCTGGAGGCCATAGCAGTGGGCCACCCATCTCGCCTGGAACCAGAGAGAGACAAGGAGAGCCATCACTCACCCCACCTCCAGTGTCCCCACAGACTTCAGAAACTCTCTGCTTTGTCACCCTTCTTCCTGCGCCTGTAAAATCCTTTATCCGAAATTCAAATTTATCAGGGCATCCTGCGTTTTTGTTTGGTAATTCTCCCCAGTTGGGAGGCAGTGGGAGGGGTCCAGTGAGAGATGATGGGGTCCATCAGGGCTAGCTGATGGGGTGAACATGGGAGAAATCTAGAAGGATTCCTTGGCTTTTGGCTAATACAACTGGGTAGGTCATGGTGTTATTAACAGAGATGGAGAAAAATGAGGGAGAAACAATTTGGGGAGGAAAAATCAAAAGTTCTGTTCACATGTTTAGTTTGAGACACGTATCACTAAATAAACAAGTGGGAACGACACAAGTAGGCAGTTGAACGGATTAGTCTGGAATTCAGGGCAAAAGTCGGTGATGAAGACTGACATGAAATATGATGGAGTCTGATTAAGATCACCCGCCAGAAAGCTCCGTTGAAGAAGGGAAGAGGCCAGGACTGAGCTCTTACTACTCTAAGATGTAAAGGTGAAGCAGATAGGAGCAGAGCAGCACAGGAGGCTGACAGGTTACTTCCTCGAATTAACTCAGAACTTCTCAGAATACGTTAGTACCTCTTTTTTGAGATTTACAGGGAAACATTTGTTGAGTCCCTGGCATAAGCCAGGCATCGTGCAAGGCACTCTATGTGTTACCTCAGTGATCATCACAACACGGGTGAGTGATCGTTATTATCCCTATTTTAATTTTTTTCTTAATGAGGGTTAAAGAATTTCCCCAGATCACAACTCATAAGTGATCAAGATGCTAATGGAGTTCAGGTTTGCCTGGTTCCAAAACATCTGTTTTTCGAACCTCACTCTGTTTTATAGGGCTGTTTGTTTTTTTGTTTTTTTTTTTTGTTTTTTCATATCTGCTCTTCCAGTTGGTACAATTTTTATTTACGTCAGGGCCTTCTCTTTATTTCTCTTCATATTCGCCTGAGTCTCACTGCTAGGCACATTGTTGGCACTCCACAGACGCTTGCTGTTTTGGATCTGATGCAAGAGGGCTTGAAGCCCTTGGGCGGAGGCAGAAAAGGCACAATGCCCACAAGAGTCTAACAGAAATTCTGAGAGTTTATAACTTCTCTCCAACAGGGCAGAGAACAAAACCTTGTTAGTTCTTTGGCTTCCATCCCGGCCCAAACTCAAAGCCATCAGTTAGTGACACCATCTACCCGATAGCTCTGCACATGCAAGCAGAAGACGGAACCAGAAGGCAGAAGGAAAGGTAGGATTTTGAAGGTACAACGGCTGAGCTATGAAGAGGGAAGTGTGAACTGCGAGAGGAAGCAAAAGACTAACTCAAGCCCATTCCCATCTAATTTTGCTTAAATAAGAAATATCATTTTCTTAGCAAAATCTGGGTGCTGCGTAAACAGTGCATCTAAAATTTCCTCCAATCCTGGTTCCTTGGACAGAAATCAAAGCAGTTGACAAGTCTCTCTTGCTGTTTCCTGGATAGCATGGTGAAATGAGGGCTGGATTAGGGCACAGTTATACTCAATTTTAATCACCTAACAACACTGATGATTCTTACTTACATGCCACAGACTATCGTAGGTAGTTTCTACGGATGCATTTATCTCATCTTCCTCTTGACACTTCCGAGCGGGGAGTGTTACCACTTCTGCTTTATAGATGAGGACTCCAAGCTTCAGTCATTCAAGCTTTTAGCTTAAATGACTTGCCCAAGGGCACACAGGAAGTGGCAAAGCCAAGATTTGTACCGTGGCAGGCTGACTCCAGTGCCCAGGCGCTTTGCCACTGGGCCGTGGTTAATGCCTCAGGCAGGAGACTGGGGTAGGAGAAGTGCTGACTTCACACGATCCTACCATCCATGGTCCAGGTTCCACTCCCCAGCTGTGGGACCCTGAGCCAGCACGTGCAACTCCTCTGAGCCTTGGTTTTTTTCAACAATAGACTATGAACTCTTTTCTGGATTCTCTTGACCGTTAGGAGAATCCACATTTAACATATGTGAAAATTCTTTGAAAACCATAAAGCATCATCCAGAGGTGAAAGATTAAAGGACTGACAGTGGTCAGTATAAGCCTAAAGGGGGGTTGGCCAATGTTTCCTGCAAAACGCCAGGGTGTAACTATTTTTTGCTCACTAGGCCACACAGTCTCTGTTAAAACTACTCAGTTCTGCTGCTGTAGCATGAAAGCAGCCATAGATGATACATAAATGAATGAGCACAGCTGTGTGCTGATAAAACTTTATTGGCAAAAGTGGGCACTGGCCAGATTTGGCCATTTGTCTAGAGGAAGGATTCCAGAAAGATGTAGCTGAGATCAGTCTTCTGCACTGTCCTATCTAATTATGGTAACAATTTGACTGAAGACCCAGAGAGCATAATATCAAATTTGCAGGCAACTTTCTTCCATGCCTACTTTCCTCACCTCAGGAGTGGTCAGAGGCATCCATGTAAGTAAGAGAGATATGAAAGGTCCTTCATCCTGGGCTGTGAAATTTTTTGTGGAGAAGTCAAGATGTCAAAATTCTCTTCCTCTTTTTCCTGCCCACCCCCCTGGAGCTAAGGAGAGGCTGGGGTCCCTTCTGCTGGAAAAGCTCTGATAGCTTGGGAAGGCTCACACACCCAAGGTGGGATGCAGGGAGAAAGGTAGTGTCTCAGGGGAGCGCGGTCTAGGTTTAAGGAAAAAGGCTGGTGGGGGGTCTTTGAAGCGATCCCACCTCTTGGGACAGTAAAGTGTGTGCATGGGCTGCTGTGCTATTGGTCATGTCCTCCCGGGAACTGTACACGTGGCAGCAGGCTGTGGAATGGAGACTGTGTTGGGATACTGGCTCAGATGTGACCGATGACACAAGCCTGAAAGGGAAAGCTAAATGACAGATGTCCGAATGCAGATTCAAACTGATCCAACAGGGCTGCAATACTTGGCAGAAGCCAGGGTGATGACATTTAATTGGGATTACTAACAAGATCTGCATTTAAGTTAAGGCAACAAGAAAACCAACAAAAGCCAGTTATACTGACATGGGATGGAGGAGCCCTCGCTAGGCAATATTCCGTTTGAAAGAGCTCTTCAGTCGGGGTGTGGGGTTGGCGAGCAGACATGATTATTAATGACTGCTTAGTATCCCATCACTTGGATGTGGTATCGTGTATTACTATGAGTCACCACAAAAAAGGCTCGTGCAAATTTAGGCTACATCAGCGTACGTGCAGTGTCCAGATCAAAGTTCGTCACAGCCCAGCACACCCTGCCCTGGCCAGACTACACCAAAGTGCTGTGTTTAATTTTATTTTCCACGAAAACCTGGAGCTTCTTGGCCAGGGATGAGAGGGGGAGGATGGCCATTACGTTGATGGCAGACCTTAGCTGAACATCTACTCTGTGCAAGGCATCATGCCAGGCACTGGGAGCACAAAGACGAAAAAGACACAGTACCTCATCATGAAGACACAGTATCGTCTATTGTTCTGGATGATAAAGAGGAACAGGCATATAAAACAATGACCTCAATATAATGTAGCAGGTATGAACACACACACATACACAGGTCTCCTAACCAAGTCACTGTTGGAAGAACGAGTCTTGCTTAGCCTATTTTCAACTCACTGAAGAGCAATCACAAGGACGAGGAGAAAACTTTGTTGCGAGCTGTTCCTGCAAGAGGAGCTAGAAACAACATGCGTGGGATAGTTGAGGATTAGGCAAGAGTTTCTGTCACTTGTGGCTGCTCTTCTGTAGAAGCGCAATACTTCATCTGTCTGGGAAGTCAGGAGGGAGGCTCTTGCCCTGGGAGGGAGGGAGGTTGTACAAGATGTCCTCTGAGACCCCTTCCAAGGCTAAACTCCGGAGTGCCATGGATGGGAACGGTGGAGCTGGCTTGCTCAGTCTCTCCCCTAAGGAGACACAGTGTTGGAAACACTATCCTGTTTCTTGGCTTACTGAGCCCTGCACTGTCATGGCAAGTCCAGGATCCCTCAAACAAAGTCTCTAGGCTTCCCCTGTGGATTTATCAGAAACATGTGGGGTATGGGCACAGACTCTCCCACCACACCAAGCATACCACCTGTTCCGTTTATAGACAAAACCACCGGGTGCTCAGGCCAAACAAGCAGAATTCTAACCCTTTGCTATTCTGACAGCAAAGTCCTTCTGATTGTTTCAAGACTGATAGTAGCGATACTGTTAAATAGCAATAATACCAATGACAGATGATATTTATTGACTACTATTTTTGCGCCGGGCACTAAAAGATTTCAAGTATAAATTAATTTAATCCTTGCAGCAACTCTATGGGGCAGATACCATTGTTATCCCATGTGATCCATGAAAAACAGGATTTGAGAGGTTAAATTTTTTGCCCTAAGATTATAGAACCATTCACTGGCACAGTCCAGATATGAACCCAGAAGTTTCCCCTCAAAGTCCATATCCTGAAGAGAATATAGCTATTCACTTAGAATGTTTGAGGGGCACCTAGGTGGCTCAGTCAGTTGAATGTCCAACTTCTGCTCAGGTCATGATCTCATGGTATGAGGGTTCAAGCCCTGCATCAGGCTGTCTACCGTCAGCATGGAGTCTGCTTTGGATCCTCTCTCTCTCTCTCTCTCTCTCTCTCTCTCTGCCCCTTCCCACTCTCTCCTGCTCTCTCTCTCTCTCGGAAAAAAAAATGTTTGAAAGACACATAGAGTAATAGAACTATCATTTAGCCATCGATTTTAGACTATGGCTTGCACTTCGTTTGTGGATCATGACATAAACATATAGATGGTGAATATTTCTTTAAAGAGGAATAGAATAGAAAATCATCAGCACCCACCACACATTTGAGATTATTTCAGTTATGAGTATACGTGTGAACTAGGTCATGGTCAAAAAGTTTGGGAAACACTGATCTAGTCCAACCTGCTCACTTTACAAATGAGTGTACTAAGTTTCAGACAGTGATTTTTCCCAAGATTACAGAGCGTTAATGGATGAGCTGGGACTAAACCCAGGTTTTTCTGACTCTCATTTCCCACTATCAAGCTTAATTGACTGCAAAGATAACCAAGAAAAAACAAGCATGATAAAATAGTAGTGGTAGTACTGCTGCTATAATACCAAGAGTGCTACTTCCAGTGTGCATATTCTGTGCCAGGAGCCACTTTTCTAAGTGCTTTAAATATATTGATGTACTTAAATCTCATAACAACCCAATGAAGCAAGCATACTTATTTTCCTCATTTTCAGATGAAAAAACTCAAGTACAGAAAGATCAAGTAACTTGGTCAATGTCCTGTAGCTGGTAACGGAGAAAAGGGGATTCAAACCCACACACGCTGGATTCAGAGTCCACAGTGTCAACCAGTATAAGGTACTGCGTGATGCTGCCTGTCTTAATATTCTCCCTAAATGCTATAATGCCTACCCAGTATATACTATGATGTATGTGTCATAATATAATTAATTACACACTTCTTCCAGTAGTCACATGTCCTTGAGTGGTGATTCTGTATTTACCATGCCATTTAGATACTTGACTGAAACTAAAATAATTATTTTCCCCCACAAATAAGATCCCCTCCAAGGTTCCTAGTCTCTGTCATTCATTCATTCATTCATTCATTCACTCACTCATTTGCATATTTAAAAACATTGTGCACTTGCAGAATTAAAGAGAGTAGGCAGAGTTTTTTTAAAGACAAAACTGCATAACATCCTTCCTTGTTCCAAAAAGGATTAAGGCAGTTTACAAGGATACATAAAATACACTAACATTACAGTAGATGAGAATAAGATAAAGGAAGAAGTAGTGAGAGACGCTAAACGGGGTAAGAATGGGACTAACAGAAAAAAGCTTTCTGGAAAGTGTATACAGTGGCTGTGGGTGGACCACAGATCTGTCTGCAGGTTTTCATTTTAATTATTTTCAAATTCACACATCTTACAAGGGGATGACAACTAACTCTCAGTTTGCATTAATTACCTCTTGAAAGCAATTTTAATTACTTTCAGATTCACAGTCTTCTGAAGGTGAAAAGAAACTAATTCCTCAACATCGGCACACCTCCTTCTGAGGCTAAGACAGAAAATAATTTCTGCGCGTGTCAACATTGTGTAATGGAATGAACAATGTCTTCAGCAGCTCCCCTACGATAAGCACAGGGTGGAATTTCTTGGTGCTGTTTCCAACAGGGTGTCCCAGTAAAGTCTAAGGGCATCACACTCTTCATCCTGAGACTCATGATGAAATCAGTAGTCTGCCATGGGTTGGGTTGGATAATTGGATATGGGCTCTGAGCACACTGTTCTCTGATTGTGGAGTCAAAGACAGACCTGCCTGAAATGAGGTGATCAAAAAAAAGGGGGTGCTCAGTTCAAACAACGTTTGGATCACTTAGTGTCCAGCTCTCCCCAGGCTGAGGCCTCCCCAGCCACTCCAGCTGTCAGGAGTCAGATTCTCCTTTGCATCAGCAGGCTCTCCTTTGGCACATAGCATCAGCTACATCATACTGTTCTAATGTATATGTGTGCTTCTGATTTTATTTTTTTTTAAGTTTAGTTACTTGAGAGAGGGAGAGAGGGAGGAAGCAAGCAGGGGAAGGGCAGAGAGAGAGGGACACAGAGAGAATCCCAAGCAGGCTCCGCGTTGGGGCTCGAACTCACAAGCCATGAGACCATGCCCTGCGCCAAAACCAAGAGTCAGATGCTTACCCGAATTAGCCACCCAGGCGCCCCTGTGTGCTTCTGATTTTAAACTCTCCCAGAGCAGGAATCACGTCTCATGATTCTTTTTATTCCCATGCTATGGACTAAATGTTTGTGTCCTTCCAAATTCATACGTTGAAATCCTAACCCCCAATGTGATGGTATCTGGAGGTGGGGCCTTTGGGAGGTGATCAGGACACGAGAGTTGAACCTTCCTGAATGGGATTAGTGCTTTTATAAAAGAGACCCCAAGGAGTTCCCTCACCCCTTCTCCATGTGAGGACACGGTGAGAAGACAGCTGTCTGTTAATCAGGAGGCAGGTCCTCACCAGACACCAAATCTGCCAGTACCTTGATCTTGGATTTCTCAGTCTCTGGAACTGTTAAAAACAGCTGTTTGTTGTTTAAGCCATTCAGACTGTGGCAGTTTGTTATAACAGCCCCAATGGACTAAAATACCAGGGTTTTCTCCGTTGCTCTGCACCCACTAAGCACTCATGTACAAGGGAAGCAGTGATGAAGGATGATGATGGCAATATCTGACTGTTGCTGTTAAGAAAGAATTGAATTAAGCTGTGAGAAGAGCCCATTTCACCAGGAACTCTCCCTGTTCCCATCTATGTTGCTTTAAAACTCCAGCTTCTCACCAAATCAGCCCCTACGTGTTTCCACTTCCCCTTTCTGCTATTACATTTTCACAGTGGGAATTCAAATTCCTTAGTAGTGTCACGGTAAGAGAAAAAAGAAGAAGAGGTTGTTCTCCATGACCACTCTTTGTCACCACAGTGATGTCCCAGAATAGACATGAGTAATAGTGAACCTCCTCTAATCCTTTCACTCCATCACCTCTTCCCTAAAGTGCTAAACCAAGGACCTCAGGATCCCATGACTATCCAATCTCAACCCTCTCATTCATGAACTTAAGCCTTATGGTCAATACTCTCCCAAACTGAATGTGGAACAGATCAAAAACATAATATGGAACCATCAGCCCAGGTAATAAACAAAATGTGTTGAAGAGATAGAAAGTCTTAGAGGAATTGGGGGGTAGGAAGAATGGACTGGTATGGCCTCATTGAGTGATGTTGGAAGACTGTGTGCATAGAACTTGGCAATGTTGTGGGAGCAACAAGAAAGTTCCCAAGAGGATGCCGGTTAGGAATCGATAGTTGGGTAGAAAGCCCAACTGAGTGTGAGTTAAAATTATTTAAATCCATATGGCTGGATCAGACAGTGGATGTTGGGATGATGCACGAACACAGGGTACAGTATTTGCCTTTTATTTTGAATACTTGGATAAAGAGATGAATTGAGACAAGTCCCATGAGAAGTTTTATAAGAGTAATATTTTTATGTAGTTAGATTATAAATTTATAATACTGAAAAACAGCAGGAGCAAGTATGTGTACCACAATCATTTTTTACCAGTCAGTTATTTAGACATGCACTTGGTCACAGTGGATAATTTTGTCATCCAGTTATAGGATGTATGAGCTTTGGGTCGACAAGGGGGTTGAATGTTTCAAACAGAACTCCTCCTGTCTCAGTCAGTCCAGGCTACTATAACAAAATACCACAGACTGGGCGGCTTAAACAACAGACATATGGGGCATCTGGGTCACTCAGTTGGTTAAGCATCCGACTTCGGCTCAGGTCTTGAATTCACAGTTCATGAGTTCAAGCCCCACATCAGGCTCTGTGCTGACAGCAAGGAGCCTGGAGCCCACTTCAAGCTCTGTGTCTCTGCCCCACCCCTGCTGCCTGCTCACACTCTATCTCTCTCTCACTCTCTCAAAAATAAATAAATATTAAAAAAAAAAACAAAAACACAACAGACATTTATTTGTCACAGTTGTGGAGACTGGAAAGTCGAAGATCATATTGTGGGTAGATTCTGTTGTTGGTAAGGGCTGTTTTCCTGGCTTACAGATGACGCTTTCTCTCTGTGTCCTCACATGGCAGATCTCTCTCTCTCTCTCTCTCTCTCTCTCTCTCTCTGTCCCTTCTCTCCTCTCCTCTCCTCTCTCTTCTTATAAGGGCACTAATCTCATCATGAGGGCCCCACTCTCATGACCTAATAACCTCCCAAAGGCCCCACCCCCAAATATCATCATATTGAAGGTTAGGGCTTCAACATATAAATTTGGAGGCACAATTCAGTCTTTAGCATCTCTTGTGCAAGGAGACCTCAGCAGGACAATGAAGAGCATGTTCTGTTCAACATGGGGAACAGCCACAGAAGAACTCCTATAGGACAGCTAGGTAAGCTCTGGTTTACACTGAACCATGGATCTCTCCATTGTCTTGGTATTTTCATACAAGGAACATCACTGGAGGTCTCTAATCAGGGTAATCTGAAGAAACTTCCTACCTAAGGTCAGGCAGGGGCTTCTTGAAGAATCCCAGACTTGTCTACCACATTTCTAAGTCCCCTCCCTAGATGAGAGGCAGTTGGTGACTGTATTTTTTCATTGGCCACCCTTACCAAAACCCTCCCAGAGGCCAGCGTGATTTTCTAGACAAGAACCTGGGAAGGGGACAGTGGCCATGCCCCAGAGCCAAGAGATAAAGTATGATGCCCTGTTTCATCAGATTAGTCCCAATCCACCCCAAACTGTCATTCCACACAGGCAATCTGGCACCCAGAAACTTCAGGTTCAAAGGTGATCATAATGATCAATATCTTCCCCAGATGTCCATATAGAAAACTAAGGAGGCATGGCAAAATTTTGGTTAGATTGGAAAACCATGATCCACTCTCCCTTCGGAAACTTCCAGGATGTCATCATAAATCCCATTCAACCCCCAAGTTGACGAAGCCAGGAGAAACGTTTTTCTGCATCATGCCAAGCAGCACTACTTGCTAGGAACTCTCCTCTATTTTGAATGGGAATCTATTAACCTTACAAAATTCACCTATTTGTCTACTTCTGCCCTCTGAGGTCACACAGAATATGCCTGCTTTTTCTGTATGGCAACCCTCCAGACACAGAAGAGAACTTTCTCTTCCCAAGAGACGATGTCCTTCCAGGCTTCCAGGCTTTAGAGACCTGCCCCATGGTTCCCATTTGTCTGGCACTCTCTTCCAGACCCTCTTCTGTCACCTAAAAGTTCCTATTCAGCAGAGAGATTGTAATACCATAGCCTAGCTTTCCTGCTGGGCTAAAAGAGTTTCCAAATACTCTGGAAATTTGTTATGGTTGTGGATGCCAAGCCCACAAAACCCAGATCCCAGTCTCCCACTGAGCAGCCCAAGAACATGTTCAAATCATCCTCTGGCTGGACATTATCCGTGGGTCCTTGAGATGAATCATGACTTTCTCTCATTGTTGCTGTTGGCCGTCCCCCTGCTCAGGCCAAGGGGTGGTGGGACAGACACCACCCCTAATGATGTCCTTTGCCTTGAGTGTAGAACCCTGAAGGTGAAGGCAGCATTGAACATTGACATATGTGACTATTCTCCTTGTCTCCCCTCCAGGTGACTATTCTCACTTGACATAAAATGAGATAAGACCAGTGAAGTTTTGGGCATCTGCCTCATGATTTTCAGCGAAGGGTCATCTGCAAGTGCTTAGCCTCCAGATCCTTGTCCTAGAGTTAACTCACAGGCCCCACCCTCAGCACTCTAAGTCATCTCAGCCTGGCCAGCAGCCTTGCTCTGACCATCCCCCCTCCATGCAACACCCATACTTCCACTGCGTGCGTCTCCTCTAGATTACCACAGCACTTGTTGTCAACATACAGTCTCTGTCATCATCCCTATCACATTCCTCCTTACGACAGGGCTCTAGCTGTGTGCCTCTGCCTTGTCCACCAACTGGGAGCTCCTTGAAGGAAGCCCATGGATCTTATTTAGCTGTATCTCCACTTCTATCATGGAACTTGACATAAAGCAGGCAATCATGTAGGATGGGGAGGTTGAAATAAACTGATCCCTTGGTCTTACTTTGTCAACTCTTATATACCTTCATTGAAAAAAGTGGGAATTGGGCACATCTCCCTCTGGGTGGGAGTCAGGAGAGACCACCACAACCTCTGTACCCCTCTGCTTCACCATCTTCATCACAGTGGAGTGACCTGTGAGCAGTGAGCTAGGTTGCTCAAATGTGGTCTTCCGCTTGAACCCTTTCTAAGTCCACGAGCTCTGATTCTTCTTGTCTAGAAAATGTGCTCCTAACTCCAGCCTACGACCAGCCTGTATTGCAGATGGACACTGAGGAGAAGAGTCCAGCTGAACTGGGGCAAACCTGTCCCACCCCCAGTAATTGCAAAAGGACAGTAGGTTTATCAAGACTCTAATTAGCTTCAGCAGCAAAATGTCTCATGATTATTTTCATCATGTCCCAGGACAAGGGGCTTAGCCTGCTCTGTGCAAACCACAGCACAGAGCTCCAGAGAGGCCCAGTGTGATGCACAAGTCACACAATGATATGGGAAAAGTCAGAAGCCACTCAGAGCAGCTAGATCTCTGCTCCTGGATTCAGAGATTCCCCAAGCTTGCATAGCACCTGCCAACTCCTCAGCCCACATGAAATGGGCAATGTTGTCAAGAGTCATGCAGTCTGAAAGACCAGCCAGCTTCCTCCTTCATGGTTTCCATGGTGACAGGGGCAGTATTTGGGCTTATGACTGCGAAAATGAAGAACAGAAGTTCTAGCTCTACTGTTCCCAACTGCATATTTAAAGGCCAGAACAGGAAAGGGTGCCCTTACCTGCTAAGATGAAGATGCCCACGAGAATCAGGAAGACCAGCAGGTACAGCCCAAGGACAGCATGCTTCAGGGCTGACAAGGAGCCCAGCTGAGTGCAGCAGCCACCTGCCCGTCGCTTGTGGCATGGACCTAGACAATAAGGATAAGAAGGGAGGGGAAAAAAGCACTTGAAAACCCCACAAGCATTTTTTTTTTTGGTCTCATCTCTCCTGATGCATTCAGATGCTCACATGGAATCTCTCATACACCTTTTGCACATTTGTAATGCTGCTGTAACACGGGATCTTCCCAGAACATGACAGGCTTGTGAGCTTCTAGGTCTTCCCCCACCCTCTTCATTCATGAGCAGGCCATATAGGCATGCTCACAGCTCACATGCCCAGCAAACTCGCCCTCCTGGAGCCAGTCCAAGCAGCAGAGAGAGCTCAAATAGGCTGGAGTATGTGTCCTTTACCCCTACTCTACATTGTCCCATGTGACCCAGAGAATATGGAGAAAATTTAAAAGGGGGTTGCAAACTTTAACTTCTACAGTGGCCATGAAGGGATGGAAATAAGCAAAGTGGGCCAGGCGGACCTGGGGAAACTAACAGCACATGCCCAGCCTGGAAGAGGTTGTGACCTAGGAGTAAGGCCAGGTGTTGCCAGGCACAGAATTTTTGAGACAAACCAGAAGCGATATTGAGGAATTACACTATTTCTAAAGTGTTGACAACTAATAAAAATTATAAAAGACAAAAAGCTTACAAAACTCTAGGGAGTATAAACAAAACATGCTTACATGCCAGATCTGACCACCAGTTTGCAACCACAGATTTAGATTTACAGTAAAACATAGTAACTTCGTCCTGTGAAACTACACAAGGCTCACAAGCTTCTGGCCAATATGGAACAGCTAATTATCAGTGTTCTACTGGACCTCATGGATCTCGTAGTCTAACCCACAGAAACTATGCTGTATGATACTATAATGATGGATACATATCATTGTACATTTGTCTCAACCCATTGAATGCATAACACCAAGAGAGCATCCTAATATAGACCGTGGACTTTGGGTGATAGTGATGTGTCAATGTAAGTTCATCAGTTATAGTATGTGTACCACTGCGGTGGAAGATGTGCATGTATGGAGGCAGGAAGTATATGGGAATGCTCTGTGTTTTCCACTTAATTTTGCTGTAAACCTAAAACCACTCTAAAGAATAAAATTTATTTTTAAAAAAGTAGAGGTTTTGACTTCTAGATTACCAAAGTACAAACTTTACCAGGCATTTATTGAACACCCACTATTGATTGCCCCACTGTGGTTGCCAGCCTCAAAATGCCCCCCACTCATGATCCCTGCCCCCTTATGTAGTCTCCTTTTGCACTGCACCAGGATTCGGTGTGTGTGACCAATAGAAGTGATAGCGTATCACTTCTGAGATTATATAGAAGACATGGCAGCTTCTCCTTACTCACTTTGTCTCTCTTGAAACATCTACTTGGGGGGAAGCCAGTTGCTATGTCATGAACAACCTATGAAGAAGTTATTTGTTAAGGAACTGAGGCCTTCAGCCCATAGTCACATGAGCGAGCCTGGAAGCAGATCTCCCAGCCAAATCAAGCCTTCAGATGACTACACTCTGGCCAAGATCTTGACAACAGTCTCGTGAGAGACCATGTGCCAAAACTACCAAGCTAAGATGCTCCCAGATTCCTGCCAGATTATATTATATATAAACATATTTCTGAGTGAAATTTTCATCCGAAAGAAGGAGACAAAATCTGGGCTTTCCTTGCACACCTATGGTTTCCTCAGAAACTGGGAAGATGATAAATTTTTGTTGTTTTAAGTTGCTAAGTTTCAGAGTGATTTGTTATGCAGCAACATGTAATTAATACACTTATGACAGACATTGTCAAAGGGAAAGGCAACAAGCTGCATGAGGCAGAGACAGTGTCAGCCTTGTTCACCTCCAACTTCCCAGGTCTCAGGCCAATGGCTGGCGTGTAGTAGGCACTCAAAATAATTGTTGAATGAGAAGTTAAAATATGGCCACAGCCCTTCAGATACTCACATCATAGGGGAAGAAGACACCTAAAGAGGCAACTTACACAGGTGTGAATGAAACAGGTATATAAGAGAGAGATAGCACAACTGAAAAGTTGCATTGCAAAGGTAGTGATTCATTCTGTGTCCGGGAAGAGGTCTCAGATTCTGCATGAAGAAGGCAGCAACTGAGCAGAGCTTAGACGGGCAGACCTTTCTAGATGAGCCACAATCCATTATCTTTCCCTTCAGCGTCATCGTCCGATTTACAGCTATTCTAAATTTCAAAACTGTGACTTTAAGAAGAAAAACGTCTTCCTCCATGTGAGAACAGTTATGAAGAAAGCACCAGGCAAAGCTGTTAGTTATTAAACATAGTTGTTGTTTGCAGACATGGTCACACACAAGACCAGATCAAGGGAGAAAATGGCACACATGCAAAACGAACAAACAAAACACCCTCCCAAGATCTAAGAGAATCAAGGGGAGGGTGTTTCCATCTTGTAGTGGCCTCCACAAAGTGAGAGTGGCTTCTCGGGAGATCAGAAAGCCAAGAGAAGGAAGCTTGGGCAGGGCAAGACTAGTGTCTCCAAGGAAGCAAATAGAAACTTCAAAAAAAAAAAAAAAATGCAAGTGACTTGCAGAGCAAGCCCCTGGATGCCAGGCTGGAAGATATTGTTTATCTCAGCATGAGGCCTATGGCTTCCTGATCAGCTGGAAGGAGATAGATGGTCACCTCCCCTCCAGACATTCCATCTGCTCGTAGCCTGCAGAAGTTTGCCATAGCCGAGTATCTCTGGGCTATTAACTTTGACACTCTATTATTTTATTTATTTTTTATTTTTTTAATGTTTATTTCTGAGAGAGAGAGACAGAGCATGAGCAGGGGAGGGGCAGAGAGAGGGAGACAAAGACTCTGAAGCCGACTCCAGGCTCTGAGCTGTCATCACAGAGCCCAACGCAGGGCTTAAACTCAGGAACTGTGAGATCATGACCTGAGCTGAAGTCAGACGCCCAACCGACTGAGTCACCCAGGTGTCCCTGTCGCTCCATTTTTTAAAAACTTAAACTTCTTTGAAAAGGAAATTTTATATCACTGTAAGTGGAAAATCAGTATCTTCCTCTTACCCATTGAAATAAATACCCGGCCATTAAAAGAACAAATTTATATTTGTGTATCACTTAGGGTCTTCTTGAGTATGACTGTATTGTAGAGCCACATTCTGAGAAACGCTGACTTCAGTAAAAGTAGTGAAATCACAATACAACAGCAAGTTGCAAGAAAAATTCGATTTCATCTACAGACAAGCAAAACCAAACTTTTTAGATTTTCAACACTAAAAATATTCCGGAAGGTAGATTGTTAGGGATTAGGTGCCACCGAAAGAACGAAGTCCCCAGCACTAACATTATTATTCACAATTGTCTATTTACACCTCTGCCACCTGTCTAAGAAGTCCGCTGAGGGCAAGACGTGTCTCATTGACTGCCCTCCACCCAACAACCGGCACATGGCAGAACCACTCTGAGGGTCTTTGCAGGAACGAAGACATGTGTAAGGTGTTTATTTTTGCTACAAAGATCCTCTCTTATATTTGTCTTATGCAAATAGTTGACACGTTTCTGCTGGCTGTGGAAACATACTTTTGAGTAAAATTTTGGTCTGAAAAATTAAACAAAATCTTGGATCTCCTTGTTCATCCATGGCTTTGGATTGCCGCTTAGTGCCTATATACATAAAATGTGGGAGCGATTCCCTGGAACTGAACTGACACTAATCCCAGCTGAGTAGCATAATCATGAGTGGAACTTCTTACCCATCTTGAGGCCTGATCCCCACCCCTGGACGTTCTGATTCTGATTCAAGATGAACTCACACATCTATGGCACAGAGATACACAGTTCTGGAGAGAGGCATTCGTCATATCAAAAGAGAATGTGAAGACACATTCTTGGATAATCAATGAAAAGCCTTACTATTATAAGAGCTTAGTTTATTTTTTTAGTTTGATTTCTTCTTAATAAGACACATTCAAATGGGGTTGTCTCAAACAACTTTATTATTTGCAGGTTAAATTGTGAAGGGTTCCTTTTAATCATGGGAACAAGAGTAAAGAGTTTTTTGCTAAGGAATGTCCGCAGAGGGTGGAGAGGTACGTGGGAGCAAGGATTAAAGAACAGAAAAGGAAAGTTTATCTGCAAGTCACTCAGTCCCAGACAGCTGAGCTGAGGGTGCACCAGCAGCCAGTCCCTGGTGTTGGGGCCACACTGTAGTGAGACTCTGATTCCCTGTTTCCTCACGCTCTCACTGGAGAAAAGTACGAGTTTGGGGCTCTGTAGAGGGAGCTTCAAAGCCTGCCTCTGTCTCCTGTTAACTGTGAGACCATAGGGAAAAATTCTCAGCTGTTCCATTTATTAGTTCAGCCTTTCTTCAAAAAAATAATTTTTCAAATTCTTAATCATAATTTTGGAGCATTTGGGGAGTTACCAGTTTAAATTTATTTTCCTCCCATTTAAAAAATTACAAATTGATAAAAATGAGTATGTACTTATTTTTTCCAAAGAACTGGGGTCTACACAACATAGAAAACAGGATGTGATGATTCCGTGTTTACCTACCTCAGTTTTACCAACAACAAACGGTCATTTTCCGTTTGTTCGCTTTGGTCCCGCAACTCATAAACAGCAGGTGGAAATAAGGTTCTATTGCTAGGAGGGACCTCAGAGCTCATCTCGTCCAAGGATCTTGTTAAAACCACCCAAGGCTGACTTCATCATCTCCACTCTGCTTACTCACCACTCACATTGTTCATTGTAACAGGCAGCCCCAAATAACCTCTGTCTTTGAAGCTGCCCTCCCTTTCTGGCTTTAATGAGCACCACTGTTTACCTTCCCTCATCAAACGGAAGAGGACAGTGTGAGACAGAGACGCTCAACCTGCAGTTTCATCTGACCTAAGTCTGGGAGGGTCCTGAACCACTATCTGCAGTACACGGAACTCTAGTCACCTGTGCCCTGTTGCACCACAGACCTAAGTGCACCACAGACCTGAGTCCCAGAGGCAGAGGACCCGGCGAAGCTGGCAGGCCAAGGACACTATGGTCTTTTGCATGATCAGATGACTCTGACACTTTCATGTCCATTTCTAGGAAAGGGAGCAGGGTGGAAGGCACGGTGGCCAGAGCTAACAGGTTTAGATGTCGTGATGCTCTAGGACAGTTTCTTCTGGTACTTCTAGAAGGAGCTCGTCCTTTTGTGACACCCCTGCAATATCTGTTATTCTTCTCAGCCCCTATCTATTTCCCAAGTAACTGTGCCCAAAAATTCTTGAAAACAATCGAGGGCTTGTGTGCTTATTTTCTGCAGGAGGAAAGTGGGAGGAGGAACTGGCGCTGGCGGGTGTGCGTATTATTTTGCAGCTGGGCTGAGGAATGGAGAGAGAAAGCCAGGTGGGAGGGGAGATGAGGGCAGTGAAGGTAAGCTGGCGGGTCATGGGGACCCAGGAGGGAGGGAGGGGCTGCGCAGCCCCCAGGAAGAAGTGGGCCCTGGGCTGGTAGAAGATGCCCGTCCTCTCCGCCAGGCCGGGCAGTGCACGGGTTAGAAGGAACGCTACCAATGCAGACACTCAAACAACAGCGGGCTCGGGGTTCTGCCTAAATTCAGGCCAAAAGACACTCCTACAGAGTGGCCCTGGGTCCCTCTCGAGAAGATTCCCAATTCTTCCCCTGGCCCCTTGTCAAAGGAAATACATCATCTGATGATGTGTTTGCAACGTGGAAGCCAGGGCTCGGCTACGTTCAGTTTTGAATCACTGCCCTCCCCGGGCTGCTTAGTGGAACCTTCCTCCCATTTTCTGGTCGCCTCAGTCTGGGGCATTGGTCTAGCCTCAGGGCAGGAATGGATAAATTTAACGCCGCCCCCCCCCCAGTCTCATTCCCTCAGCTCCCCCAGCTGGGTTGGGAGGGCCATCTGGGTGTCTGGTTTCAAAGAGGAAGGCTAAGATCCCAACCCATGCCACCTGTGCGGGAATGAGCTGGTCCCTGAAGCCTACAGGCTCAGAGGTCTCCAGCTCTGTGGCCTCTGGTGGAAAGCAGAGCTCGCTGAGCCACAGAAGACAGTTCAGTGGATCTGAGTGAAGACAATGGACCGTCAGATCCACTGAACCTTTGTCACCTGGTAAGGCCCAGAACCAACAATTATCATGCATAGAGCTTTGTTGGGAAACTATGGCCAATTATGGCATAGGGAATAATGTGAATAGAACTGTATCCGTAAATCAGGTAAGAAAGATGCAGATTTGTTGAGGGTCAGCTCCCACAGGGCAGGCTCCATATCCCACGGGTCCTGGCATTAGTAGGTGCTCAATTAACGCCTGTTGGCTGCTTGTGGTTAAATGAGCCTAATAAACTAAATGCAAATTTACTGGTACTCCAAACCATTACTCAGGGTTTCCTAATAACCGTGTTTTCTAGCTTCTGATTTGATGCTTTCACAACTTGGGGCCTTGCTGACTCTGGAGACTGCCCCTCCAGGGATAGCCTAAATAAAGAAACTTGCCTGTAAGCGAGTCTTTTCATGTGCAGACCACCCAATCAACAGCCCAACCTACAACCACCTCCTTTATCGCTTTCTCCCTCTAGGCCACTATCCACCTGCCCTGTCACCTGGTACCAGACAACTAGGGACAGCCCTAGGTCCCAGAGTCTGCTGAAATCATTCAAGCTATTACATCCCAAGCTTGCACACACTGCCTCACCCATACAACCCGTTCCTTGGCAGGTGGTGGTGTGAGTAGCAATCTTTTCAATGACAGTCCTTCCCTGACTTGTTGGCCTCACCACACATGAATAAGAATAAATCCTATATTTTAAAATTGCTCTGAAACCAACAACAGGACACAACAGAATAGCAGCTGCCACTTCACAAGCATCTATTCTGGGCTGAGCACTTCGATAATTCTAAGCACAACGACAATCACGAAGACAGGTATAATTACTTATATTTTATAGACAATAAAGCTGAGGCTCAGAGAAGTTAGGTGATTTACCCAAAGTGGCAAGGCTGGGATGTGTTAGCCTTGCAGAAAGGGTCCAGAGTTGGGGCCTGGGTGTGCAGAACAGGGATGTCAGGGGGAAGGAACCTAAGGACAGTTTATTCATTCATTCAGTAACCACTTCTTGAGCAAGCAGCTAAGACCACTGATTTCCGGGCTCCATCTCATGGACCATTTAGTCCAACCACGAAAAGGGCAGTTCTCTCTCCTTCAGCCAGCCAGGGCCAAGACCAATGACAAGAGCATGCTGGAGAGTACTGCTTTGGGGACACCTAGGGGACAACCCCGTGGCTGTCTGCCGTATTTCAGCTTTACCCCAAGATTGAATGGCAGCCTGGGAGCTTGGGGTAGGAATCCTCCCCTAACCACTCAATTTACTGTGGCATCCAGGTGCCATGCCGTTTCTGGGTTTCCTTTGGTGATGGAATTTTGCCCCTCATGAAAAGGTCCATCACCTCCTAGAATCTAGGATCTAAGCTAGCAACAGACAAGACTTTGGAGCTTTGAAAACTTATCTAGAAATAGAGTAGTAAGAACAATGATTTCTTTTTTTTTTTTTCTTTTGACCACAAAACAAAAGTCCTTTGCCAGGAGAGCCATTTGCAGAGGGCAGGGAAAGGGCACACTCAGTAAGCCAAAGATCCCAGAGGCTTCCCTGGGCGTCTGCAAGGCAGGTGAGCAGGGCCTTCTCCCATCCACATCCACTCACCAGCAAGACAGAGCCCTTCTTACCGTTAATCTGTCAGTACGTACCTTCGGGGATCCCCAATATAAGCCTTCATGTTAAAAACAACTCCCCCTGGACACCCTGGAAATGCCTAACATACTTAGGATGTTACACTTACTTTTTGTCTGAAGTTTATTTATTTGTTTTGAGAGAGACAGAGACAGTGTGAGTGGGGGAGGGGCAGAGAGAGAGGAAGAGCGAGAGAATCCAAGCAGTCTCCACAGTACCAGCACAGAACCTGATGTGGGGCTCGAACTCGTGAACCGTGAGATTATGACCTGAGCCAAAAGCAAGAGTCAGGTGCTTAACTGTCTGAGTCGCCCAGGTACCCCACACTTTCATCTTAATAGATGCCCTAAGGTCAGGGTTGGGGTATTATCATAACTCTGGAGGAAAGAACTGAATTCCCACATTTGGCAGAGTATAGGGAAGTCAAACAGGACTGGAGAATCAAGATGCCAAGATATAACTCACCGGGTAACGGGGACAAGGTCAGGCTCACTTTCAGTTGTGGACAAACCATGAGATCACCTTCAAGCAGAGGCACTTTTAAGAATGAATTGTGCTCTGGGGTGCCTTGGTGGCTCAGTTGGTTGAGTGTCTGACTTCAGCTCAGGTCATGACCTCGTGGTTTGTGAGTCTGAGTTTCATGTTGGGATTTGTGCTGACAGCTCAGAGCCTGGAGCTGCTTTGGATTCTGTGTCTCCATCTCTCTCTCTGCCCCTCCCCTGCTCACTGTCTGTCTGTCTCTCTCTCAAAAATAAATAAACATTAAAAAAAATTTTTTTAAAGAATGAATTGTGCTGTATTAATCACTTTGCAGAAAGAGTGGGCATAAACCAAGACCATTCCTGAAAACTGAGGTGGGGGGGGGTGGTTATGGCCGTTATTGGGAAAGCTTGTCCTCAGTTTCCCCTTGCCCTCAGTAATTCTCTTCAATCTGCCTCTCCCAATCTGATTGCTGCCCCCTGCCCGCTGTGGGTCTCTAGTATGTTCTATCTCCCTAGCCCTTCTTCCATCAGTTAGATTCTCTGTGCTCTCCAAGGTGACAGGTAGATGATAGAAACTCACCCACACAGAGGTGTCAGGAGAAGCCAGCAGCCAGCCCCCTCCCTGCAGCCTCCTCCCTTAAGGACTTTCCTAAAGACAAGGCTTCCGTGTGGGCACTCTGAACACCCTGGGTTTCTTGACTTGAATCCACTCTCAAGCCAGACAGCAGGAAGTGGGAAGGCACCCCAGCAGACAGCCCGAAAGCACCGTGCATAAGGCTGGGACCCTCGCTCGCCCCCATCAGCTCTGTGAGCATTACGTTAATTAGCAACCACGCCTAAGGGGCGGGGGCCAGGCTGGCCCTGCTTTGCTGGGCCCCATCCTCACAGCTGCGTTTGTATCTTCCAAACCCCATGGCCGAACTCTGCATATAGAGGTTACACTCCAGGCCAGAAGTCCCAGGAGACAGTGGGGGCCGGCGCGCTGGGGAGGGCGGGGCACTTCTCCGACCTGAAGTGCGGCCTGAGGTTAGTGTTCCAGGCTTCCCTCCGAAGTCGTTTAAGACCCTGTCACTGCACTCTTGTCCAAGCCTACTTGCATTTATATCTATTTCCTGTCAGCATCACCTCTTAGAATAATTCATTCCATCTGTCTCCTGTACTGCAGCCATTTATTCCCACGGCCCCACCCTGGCTTCGTCATCACCCAGAAAGTCTCCACCCCTGAAATCTTAAACTCCAAGAATCCACGCTCGCTCGCAGCCCTCATTGCCACCAGCTCAGCTCTTGATTGTATTGGGGGAGGAGGGTTGGGTGCACGGCACCCAGAGCCTGGCCCCCAGGAGGAAAGGGGGTAAGCAGCAGGGTGGTAGGGTTTAGGGAAGGGCAGGCATATTTGAATCTAGGCTCCGCCTCTTACTGGCTGGGTGACCTCGGGCGATTTTCTTCACCTAAGACTTCACCTTCTCATCCACCAACTGGGGATAATAATATAGACCGAAGTCGAATGGAGACAATATATTGCGGCCCTGAGCACGTGCCTGCCTGTGCCACAGGCTCACCCAAGGGGAGCCATCTTATTATCTCATTGTTGTAATCACTTCTCACAACACAGCTACCGCCCACCACCTCCCCTGGCCTCCCCTGGTTACCTCGCCCCTACAGGAGCCAGAATGAACTCCTGAGCTCCTAGTGCTGCAGGACAAGGCCCTCCTCCCCTGCTCACACTCCACTGTGGCAGGCAGAGAGGTTGCCCTAGGACTTAGGCCTCACCATCAGTTTCTGCCCTGAAACCAGTGTGACCGATCTCTCTGCATCCTGGGTCCTGGCTTCTGTCAGCCTCACAGAAGCCCCGGAACCCTCGGGACTCCCCATCATCCATGAAAATCCCCAAGCAGCCTGGTTTATGCTCCTTTGGCCATTTCGCTCCCCAAATTACTGAAACTGGATAGCCCCCGGACTTCCCAGCCAGTCGTGTAGAAAAGTCCCTTATATTCTCAGCCTCTGCTCTGAACATTTCCTTTACTTTCTTGTTTTAACCGAAACCTGTTTCTCTTGTCTTTCCAAGTGTGGCTTTCTCTCTCCCATTCTTATACAAGTGGCTGAAGGGTGCAGTACATGTTTTTCTTTGCTCCTTGCTGCTATTTCCAGAACGTTCTCTCTCTCTTCTCCCTTCCCCATCTTGGACGCTCACATCACGACTGCACACTTCTTGTTGCTAAGGGACATCTGTTCACCCTTCGCCTCTCTGAGCTCACTCTTGCTCTCTCTCTCAATCTCCGCTTCAAACGCCTCCTGACCTCCTTTCCTCTCTCGATTTCAGCCTCCGCCCTGACTTGAAGTGTGGCTGGGCCCCACTGAGCTGGGCTTGAAATGCAAAACACACACTGGATTTTTGAAGGCTTCAGCATGAGAAAAAAAATACAAATACTTCAACTGTTTTTTTTATAGGGATTACATATCCAAATGATAATATTTTGGATATATTAGAGCAAATAAAACATATTCCTGTATTTAAATTGGTTTCGTCTGTGTCTCCACCTTTCAGAGTGGCTACTAGAAAGTTTAAAATTGCATACGTGGCTCACATTACATTTCTATTGGCTTTACCAATAATCGAAACCCTTTTTCAATCCCCACTTCAAACGTCCCATGTTATTACTACTTCTCCCATCCTCCTGAGGCGCTCCCTCAAAAATTCTGACCCTGGCACTCCCTGACTTCACCAGGCCCTTATCGCCTTTCCCTTGTCTCCCCTCTCTGACACGGAAATTACATTCTGTGATTTGCATTATCCACTTGCTAGACACGCCCTCGATTCCCTCGCCCCTCTCTGGCATCTTCACTCTTGACGAAGCTCACCTGGTTAGAGCTAACTCTGCATCTCTGTGCTTCCATCCACACAGCCGAGCATGGCCAGACACAGAAAACCACGCCACCCTGCTAGTAAGCTCATGACCGCTAGACCCCCGTGGGCCCTGATGCTCTCCGGTGGGCTCGCTACCTGTTCCTGGGCCATCCGCACACTCATTCCTGGATGCCCGTCTCATACCTTCTCCTCCGCCTTCACTTTTGGTTTCCTAGTTGAGAAAACAGAAGCAATGAGGAGGGAGCTTCCTTAAACTCCCCCCACGACATAACCGCTGACCCGCATCCAGGCCGTAGCACTCTGCCTTCCCTTTTGTCGCTGTCGTTGAAGCTGAGCCAACACCCCTGACTCACATCAGATTCCTCCTCTTACTCAAGGGCAGAATTCCAGCATTTCTACTTAGCCAGTGTTTCCCTCTGTACAGTATCGCTCCATCAGCATCAGCCATACTATTTTTTCCATCTTAAAATAAAAAAAAAAAAACCTTTCTTGACCGTCATTCCCTTCCATTTCTCTTTCCTCTTATATAGCAGAACTTCCTGAAAGAATCCCAGGTGCCCACTACATCCAATTACTTCTCCTCCTGTTCTCTCCCTGAACCCACTCCATTCATCCTCCCCATCCAGTTTCACTGAAATTGCTCTTGCCAGGTGTTATGGGCTGAATGGTGTCCTTCCCAAATTCCTGTGTTGAAACCCTAACCCCCACTGTCTCATAAGGTGACCATATTTGGAGGTAGAGTCCTTTAAAAAGGTGATTACATTGAAATGAGGCCTGTTTTGTTGGGCCCCAACCCAATTCGACTGATGTCCTTTTAAGAGAAGGAAATGTAGACATACAGAGAGACACTAGGGGTGCAAGGGCACGGAGAAAAGACCACGAGAGGACACAAGAAGAAGGCAGACAACTACAAGCCAAGGAGAGAGACTCCAGGAAGAATCAACCCTGCCCATACCTTGATCTTAGACTTCCAGCCCCCAGAACTGTGAGTAAAAAATGTCTATTGTTGCAGCCATGCAGTCTGTGGTATTTTGTTATGCAGCCCAGGCTGACTAATACATCAGGTCACCACACACCTCCGATGGCTCAGTCCAAAGGCCAGTGTTCAGTGCTCTCCCAACCTGACCTTTGAGTGGCCCTGGGCAAAGCCGGCCATACTTCCTCTTCGTTGCATTTCCAGGGCTCAATAACTCATGCTTAGACTTTTACCGGTTGTTCCTTCCTGGTCTCCTTTGCTGCCCTTCCTTATATCCCAGCCTCTTAGACATTTCAGCGTGGTGCTCACCAGAGCCGCTCCCCGGGACCTCATCTCATGTCTCACACACCATCAGTCTGCCAGCACTAATCTAAATGCACACGTCAGAACTGGATTGCCTCTCGCCTCCTCCACTGCTTTCTCCTCTTTGGAGGCACAGCATGCCTGGATCATCCTCCCTGGACTCCACCCCTTATTCCCCTCTACCACCCCACTGAGTCTTTCCCCAACCTCACAGCCAAGGCACCTCGAAAGCAAAGTGTGTGTTGGGTCTTCACCCTTTCTTTCAAGCCAGACTTAATCCACTGCACTTTGGCTTCTCTCTCGCTTAACTGAACGGCTCAGCGAAGGTAATTGCTGGAAAATCTAATGTCCTACTGCAGCCAGAGTGAGCGTTTTAAAATGGAAATCAGACCTTATCCTTTCACTGCTTTGAAACCCTTTGTTGACTTCCTATTGCCTCCAGAGACCCAAATTCCTATGGATGCTACAGTAGACTTTCCATGATTTGGCTTTAGCTTCAATGTAATTAAGAGTGTGGGCTGCTGTGGAGTCAGTTAATTCTGACTCCGATTGCCACAGACTGAATGTTTGTATCCCTGTCCCCCCCTCTCTCAGATTCATATGTTGCAGCCTAATCTCCAACATGATGAGAATTAGAGGTAAGGCCTTTGGGAGGTGATCAGGTCATGAGGGTAAGGTCCTCATGAATGGGATCAGTGTTCTTATGGAAGAGACCCAGAAAGCTCCCTCTCCCCTTCCATCATGTGAGGACAGTGAGAAGACAGTCGTCTATGAACTAGGAAGAGGCTCCTCCCCAGACACAGAATCTGCTGGTGCCTTGATCTTGGATTTCCAGGCTCTGGAACTATGAGAAATAAATGTGTCTATAAACCACCCAGTCTGTATTGTTATGGCAGCCCCAGTGAACAAAGACATCAGTCTCTCCTGACTGTGATCTTGGGCAAGTTACCAGGTCTCTGAGCCTTGGTTTCTCATATGTCGCTTGGCTATAATAATGGGACTCATCTTACTGGTTGAGGTAAGGATCAGATGAGCTTATACTTGTCCAATGCTTAGAACAGTGCCTGACCTAGTAGAGTCTCAAAAAGTAAACATTCATTACCTCCCACCACTATCCTTCCTCAGCCTGAGCTCCGTGCTGCATCCCTTGACTTGGAAAACCTTTCCTTGCCCTTTATAACAGGCACACTACTGTCTGTCCTTCAATATTTCACTCCAGTGTCTGTACCTATAGGAGGCCTTCCTTCCTCCCCAAGGCAGACTTAGGGCTCCTTCTTCTCCCCTCTAATGACACTTTGCACCCAATTCCATTAGAGTGTAAATCAAATTACTATGCATGATTAGTTTACTCGTCTGTGTCTTCCAGGGTATTTAAGCCCCTTGAGGGCAGGAACAATGACCTTTTATTTCTGCATGCACCAGCAGCACCATGAAACCTGTCATCCTTGGATGAATGAAGTCACAGTTTCTTCTGTCTTAAACTCACATCTTTAGGCATGCCTTCACCTAGCACTTATGGATTTGGTGAACAAGAATGTGTTGGTTCATGCAACAAGCAAAGGTGCCTTCCACATGCAAGACACAGTGCTGGTGTTGGGAATGTTAAGATGAATCCAAGGCAGACAGCATTTGCACTCAGGGAGATTATGGTCCAGAGTGACTTGAGTGCACACAGCTGTAGCATAGTGTGCACGGAGGGGCTGAAACAGACCAAGGAAGCCAGGCCAAAGACCTGGAAAAGAGACAGAGAGAAGCCAGGCTTCTAGACTCAGGGGGCCATAGTCATGCTGCTTGTTATCTGACATCAGGAATCAACACCAGATAAACTTGGGAACAAGGTAGGAATGAAGCTCCCTGTCCTGGAGACTGAAAATAGAGAATGTGGAGGGGCTCAGTTGGCTAAGTGTCCAACTTCGCTCAGGTCATGATCTCACGGTTTGTGGGTTTGAGCCCCACATGGGGCTCTGTGCTGACAGCTCAGAGCCTGTAGCCTGCTTCGGATTCTGTGTCTCCCTCTCTCTCTGCCCCTCCCCCACTCATACTCTGTCTCTCTCTCTCTCTCTCTCTCTCTCTCTCTCTCTCTCTCGAAAATAAATAAACATTAAAACAAATTTTTTAATGAAACTAGAGAATGTGGAGGGACTAGGGTACCATGGGCAGGCCTCAGGCTGGAAACAGACAAACGGAAGGGTTGCAGCCATATATGTTCTAAGATTGAACACTGATGGAACGCTCTGTGTGTAACAGGCACTCTTAGAAGGACTTATAGTCGAATAACCCAGGTAGCCCTTGCAATAGCCCTGAGTCAGGGGCTATTATCTCATTGCACAGAGGAGGTAAAATTGAGGCTAAGAATTAATTCAGGGTTCCTCAGCACGCAGCAGAGCTGGAGTCGGAACCCAGCCTATCTGGCTCTGGAGCCTATGGTTTCGCCACCATGCAATGCCATGGCCACAATGGAGAAGACAAGACTGGTAAGGATGTTAAGTTTGGTGGAGCGTACCTGGGGCCAATGAGGCTCTATACGGTCTGTACCAACTGCAGGATCCAAACCCTGAATGTCCTTCCTACCAGATCACCTCTAGGTAAGTAAGCTTTGCATGTGGACCAACATTGTGCTGGTCTACAGTGGGGAGGGCAGGGAGAGAGAAGAAGACACACTAACCACAGTGGTGATGAAACGACGACAGAGGGCAGGACCAGGTCTCCTGCCTCCTTACAGCCCTTCCTGCACATAGCCAGTGCATAGCACCTGCAGGGGGCCCACAGAGTACCTTTCTTGTTGAAAGATGAGGATGGAAAAAACGAATGAATGAATGAATGAGCGAAGGAATGAAGGCCAGGAACCACCTGAGCAAGGTCCTTGGGTGGGGAGGAATGGGAGATATGATGAGGGATAGCAGCCGTGATCCATCACCTCTCCACTCAGGGCCTCTCCGGAAGCTCCCTTCCCACTTACGACCCAGCTTTCACTGCAGACCTCCCTCGGCACCCCCACCCCAGAGTGTGCCGGGCCAGCGGTCAGGTCAGTGCTACTCCCTCAGAGCCATCCTCCTTGCCCTCACAGTGAGGGCAATGCCGCATGAAACACGGCGTGGTTTAGGGGCTGGGGGCTTGGCTGAAGGAAGGGAGCAGAGGCTTCTTTTGTGCCCCCCACGTAGGAAGGAGCTGTCGGGGCATCTGGGCTCCTCTCGCTCTTCCCTCCGCAAGACACCAGGCTCCACCCAGGGACGATGAATGGATAGACTCGCATGTGCCCTAGAACCAGGAGCCCTCAGGATCCAAAACACGTACAGATTCCGGTATTTGGGGAAGATGACTAAAAGACTTTGTTTGGTTTCCTTGAAACCCTAGGCTTCATGAGGGAGCCCACCAACTAAAACTCTGCTTTCTTCAGCAAAAGGTAAGCACCGGCCTTAAAATCCTCGCCAGGCCAAGGGTCCCTGAGAAGTGATGTGGGTGTTTCCTAGGAGACCCTGGGCAGGGGCGGGGGGAGGGTGTAGGGGGCGGGGGGTGGGGGACGGCAGCTGCTCCTGACGGCCTCGTCTTTTGCTCTCCTTCTTCCTCACTTCCCGACGATTTACAAGGGACTCCCCAAAGGGCGGGGAGGTGAAGTGTGTATCAAGAGTGTACTGTGTGCCAAGTGTTTTCTGTGGGCTCTGGCACCTGGTTCTCCCACAGCTCTTGTGAGGTAACATTATTCCCATTTTGCAGATGGGGACACAGAGGATTAGAAAGTCAAGGCCCCAGAGAAACAGATGACCCATTTGAAATAAGACACTTCGCAGGATTTAATAAAGGAATACATGCCAAGTGTGGCCAGGGTGCGAAATGCCCCCAAGGCTAGAGTGGTGTTCTCTGGATGTGACCACCCCGGGACCCCAGGCTCAAGGACGGGGACAGTTGCTGGAATATGGTGGGAGAAAACCTGTGTGGAGAGGGTGGCTTATGAAGGGCTGTGACCTTGGGTGGCAGGACACAGGCGGCCCAAGATGGCCCCTTAAGTCAACCTGGGAGAATAAAAACTCCAACCTCCCTGTCTTTGGTCCATCCCCCTCCTGCCGGGCTGCTCCCCAACGGCCAATGCAGCGAGCCAGAGTGCAGGATGAACAGAGACCAATGAGAAACGGGGGTGGCGAACACAGGGCGCCCTTGGGCGGAGCCCAGACCAGCCAAACTGCAGCGTCCAGGCTCTCGTCACCTGTTCCCCATCTAGCAGAGGGATGGTCCACTGGGCCAGAGAGAGACCCAGGATCCAAACTGGCCGCCCGGTGACCACGGACTCACGGAGCAGCACTTGGCTCTGCGCTCTTGTTCAACAGGTACAGAACCCTGAGAACACCGTGGCCACACGTCAGTTAATGTCTCTGCTCTCCTCCTACTCCCATGCCTGATGCTCCAACCTGTAGTGGGTGACCCTCCCGTGAGGCCCCAGCCAGACCCTCCCAGGAAATCCACCCCTGCCTTTGGGTGGCTGCCCAGTGGCCCTGAGCTGTGCCAAGATGAACCCGGGAGATCTGATTGATGAGAAGGTAGATGAGGGGGTTCCCCGAGGAGAATAATTTAATTTTATGGGTTAGGAACATGGGAATGGGGGGTGGGGGAGGGTCGGGCCCTAAACTCAGCAAGCAGCCTGGCCGCAGGCACCCAGGCGCAGCCAGGAGCATGTGTAACTCATTACCTCTGAGAGCCTCCCATTTGCGGCCACGGGATGACGCCGCGAGCATGGTGGAGTGTCTGAGGCCGCGGGGTGAGCATGACTCCAGTATTTTTCTGACACTAACACCTCTCTCTGGCCCTCAGGAGGGGTCGTGGAGGAGCCAGGCCCAGCCAAACACCATCCACACCCAGACCTCGGCCTCCTCCGCCTCCTGGCGCCAGACCGGAGAGGCCTACAGCTCCACGGGACAGAGAAGCAAAGCAGCACCAGCACCGGGGAAGGTGAGAGGGGAGGGGAGGGGGAGAGGGGGAAGCAGGTCCACCTGGCCCCCATTTGGTTTTCTGTTCAAAGGGAGGTGGAAGTGGTCATCGGGGTCACAGGAAGCTGGGCTCGAGGACACTGTAGGTCGCATTCTGTGATTAGCCCTTCCAGGTAATTCTAGCAGCACACGTGGAACTGATGCTATCCCCTCTGGTGCAAGGAGGGAGGCCGGCCCACCCTTAGGGCCTTCCCACCGACAGCGACAGCGGGGCTCCCGACGAGGTACTGACAGCTCAGACCCAAGGGAGGGGGCAGGGTCCTGAGACGTGGCCCAAGGAAAGATGCAGAGGAGGGAGAGGTCCCAAAGACGTCGCAGAGCAGGGGGTGTGGGCATGAGCCTTGAAGAATGTGTGGGTACACCATGCAGGAGGTGGGTGAGATGGGCTCTCATGAAGGGGACAGGGGACCCTGAGCAGGTCACAGCCCCCGTCCCTCCCTCCTCACTTGCTACATGGAAAGAAGGGGAGGGAATAAAGGCAGGGTGGAGGGAAAGAGAAGACAAGTTGGGAGGGGGGGTTTCAGTGCATCAGCTCTGAAATAACAAGTTTACGCCCTAATGTCTTTAAAGTCCCACCCGCATTAAAGTCTGAGTCACACCTTAATATCTGGGCTGCGTTTTTGCAACTTTGCTTCCCCAGATCCCAGTAACCTCAGGGCCAAGAGGAGCCACCACCTCTCCTCCCCATCTGCTTTCCTTCAAGGGGAAAATCCTGGAAGGGACTTGGAGCCCCTGCAAGGCCAACAGACATTACTGTTTAAACCTACTCAAGGCCCATGAGCGGCTCAGGCCTCCCTCCCTTTCGCCATCTCGGTCCACCCTCTGCTCTCCCAGCAACTCCCCTCTCCCCCACCGCCCTTCCTCTCCCTCTCTGGTTACACTCTCCAGAGATGAGGATCAAAGAACAAAATCCTGGAGAAACAGATCAAATCTGGCTTGAATTTCCCCAAGTCAGATCTCACCGGTTTCGTCTTAGAAATGAAAGGGAAAGGGGGAAAAAGTCAAACCAGAAACCCACGAGCTCAGGTGGCTGATTTCATCTTAACACTCCGGTCTCTCTGGGTCCCTCATGACACCCACCCCTCCCCATGCCTGGTGGGCTGGTCATTGAAGAGTGGGGGAGACCCAGAAAACTTGGAAATTAGGCTTCAAATGCATTTGTTTTGCCACCTTGAGCTTTCAAGGACCCCAATGTCCATTCATTCATTCATTCATTCATTCCTCCAATAAATAATGAGAACCTACTGTGTGCTAGGCTTGAGAGACATCAGCGAACAAAAACAGAGGTGTCTGCCCTTGTCCAGCCTATATTCTTCCCACAAGGAACAGATAGTAAATGATAAGCATAATAAATAAGAATGACATCGTGTGTTATGGGAAAAAGGAAATATCAAAGCAAGGAAAGGGGCTGAGGGGGCAGGGGGGCAGGAAACCTAATGGGGAAGGTGATATTTGAGCAAACGCTAGAAGGAGGTGGGAGAGCAAGCTTCCGGGCAGCAAGCAACCGTGTACCCACAAGGTCAAGATGAAGGTCAACAGCCTCCTTGGCCATGGTCAGCACCTGGGTTATCACTCCCACTGAGCTGGGATGCTCTGCAGGCTTTGCTCAGGGTAGCAGTCAGGTTTTCAAAGGACCACACCCTGAATGCAATGACCAGGTCTGTTTCTACACACAGAATTTTAGAACTGGACAGAACCTCAGAGACCTCTCCTCAACCCCCATTTGGCACTGAGGCCCAGAAAGGGATGTGACCCAGTCAGGTAGCCTCAACCCCACATCTTCCAACTTCTGTCCCCACCTCATGGGGTGCCAGGCATCAGGTGACCCCCGAGGACTCTTGGAGCAGGGCTCACTCACAGCTGGGGGGCCTGGAAAGCACAGTGGCTGAGATTACTGTTATTTTCAGTCCTTCTGATCCAAAAGATCTTTTTAAATCTGGGGTTCAGAAAAGGGAGAGCAAGATGGGAGAAGAGGGTGCAGTGGCCTGGTGATACTTCTCACCCTAGGCCTCTCCCTGCCCTGTGGCCCCTGCTGTGCTCTTCCCCAAACGGCCCTCCAGGCTGGCCCTACTGGTCTTCCAGGCTCCCCCACAGCACTGTACCCCAGTTCTTTCTTGCAAAGCCAGTCCTCTTTCCTGAGGGGCTGGTAGGGAGAGGGCAGGATCAAGGACATGAAAGCCAGCCTGACCTTTGCTGATGGGGAAGTGCTGAGCCCTGACCAGTGACCTGGCTCTCCCTGGTGGCAGTAACCTAACAGAAACGCTGGCCTGGCTTGGTGTGACCCAGCTGGTGATGCCTTCCCCCACCCTCCTCTTACAAAATTGTGTTCAGCCTTTAAAGCCTTTCCAGAAAGGCTTCCGTACATTCATGCCCACTTGTCCACAGGGGATACTTCCCAGACCTCCAATGGATGCCCGAGACCATGGATAGTAACGAATGCTACATGTCCTACTTTTTTTCCTATACATACATACATACCAGGATAACATTTAATTTATACATTAGGCACAGTAAGAGATGGACAATAACTAATAATAGATACACAGTAAAACCTTGGTTTGTGAGCATAATTCGTTCCAGAAACATGCTTGTAATCCAAAGCACTTGTATATCAAAGCAAATTTCAAGAACCATTGGTCCAGTTGTGATCATGGGATACTGGGCATCACGTACTAGTCATGTTGCAAAACACTGCTCCTTTATCAAGTTAAAATTTATTAGAAATGTTTGTTCATCTTGCGGAACACTCGCAGAATAAGTTACTCACAATCCAACGTTTTAATGTATTTAGATAAATAACAATATATCCTAATAAAAGTTATGGGAATGTGGTCTCTTTCTCTCTCAAAATATCCTACTGTCCTGTCCTCAGCCACCTTCTTGTGAAGTGAGCTGATACAAGGGCTCTGTGGTGAGACGAAGCGAGAGGAATGACACAGGCAGTGTGATGTGGTCTTGGGCTAATACCGACTATCTGATAATAGGTCAGAAGGAGGACCATCTGCTTCCAGACCACAGTTCACTGCGGATAACAAACCACAGATAAGGTAAGACTATCGGACTCACACACATTTTTGCCTACTTTGTGTTACATGCAATTGTCCCAAGCCAATCCCTTCCACAGAGATCATACCACTTTGAGGGCAAGGATGGTTTAATTTCTCTTTGGAGCATCCTTGGCACCCAACCCATAGCTTGACACACTGCAGATCTTCAAAATATATTCGTTAACTGGAATTTAAAGGAAGAGCTACAGTGGTGAGCAGTTTAGTAGGGCAGGGTGAGGGGGCTTAGCAGTCAGGAGCCCACATCTTGTCTCTTCTCCCTGCTGAGACTGTCCCCAATCATTTCCCTCCTGGCACTCAGCACCTTGTGGGAGGAGAGATACAGTTAGAGCTTGAGGGGGAGGCGTTTCTCTCTTTGAGTAATTTTGAGACAAAGGCAGCTAAGCAGAGTAGAGAGTAAACATGGTGCTTGAGAAAAGCCTTGAAGAAAGGGCTGCGCGGTGGTGAATTTCTGTCAGCTGGACTGGTCATGGGTGCCAGGTGGAACATCATTTCTAGATGTTTCTAGACGAGATCAGCATTTGAATTGGTGGACTCTGTGAAGCAGAATGCCCTCCCCAGTAGGAGGGCGTCTCATCCAGTCAGTTGAGGGCCTGAATAGAGCCAAAGGCGGGGGAATTTGCTTTTTGCTTCCTGTCTGCCTGCAGAGTTAGGACATAGCATCTCGTCTTCTCCAGCCCTCAAACTCGGTCTACACCATTGGCTCCTCTGGTTCTCGGGCCTTCTGACTCAGACTGATTTATACCACCCACTTTCCTGGGTCTCTAGCCTGAAGACATAGATGATGGGACTCATCAGCCTCCATAATCATATAAGCCAATTCCTCGTAATATATATATATATATGTATATATGTGTGTGTGTATATATATACACACACACATATATATATCCCACTGGTTCCTTCTTTCTGGAGAACTCACTTCAGCCTGTCTCTACCTAATTGGCCATAAATCATCATGATACTCTTCTGTAAACTTCATTCTACTTATCTTTGATGCGGGGACAATGCTCTCCTCGCCTATGCTCACTGCAGATAGGAGTATATTCATTCATGTAGCAAGCATTTATTAGGCAACCAAAAAGTATCAAGCTCTGGGCTGGACACACAGGATTCAATCTGTTGACAAGGTGCTCTGGGCTCCTTTGGAGGAAGCATCAGTTCAATTCCCAGTTTTAGCAAATAATTAGTTCCCAAAACTAGTTTGCATCCCTAAGGTGCAGTGCCCTCTGGGTCACTGGAATAGGGAACTCCTTCCTGTGGCCTGGGCTGGGGCCTCAGACCCAGAGGGAGGTTGAGCACCTAGATGAGGTATGTTCTCTTCTCGCAAATGCTTCAGGCAATGGATTGGAGCCTCCTCACCAGAGAGGGTCTGGGATCATTGGTTCAGATGCCTTTGCCTGAGCCCAGCCTCTCTCACTCAGAGGAGAGGAAGGCAGAAAGGCTTGTCTGGGAGTCAGGAGACTCGGTGCTGGAACACCTCTCTGACTGAGCTGTATGATCCTTAATGCCTTCCCAGCCTCCACTAGCTCATCTGTGAAATGGATATGCATCTTGCAGGTCACACAGATTTGTTGAGATGCATGAATTAAAAGACATTTCAAAATGTGAAGTTCAACATAGGAAGTATTCGACAGGAGGTCCCCACTGCCCTAGGGCAATGCCAAGGTTGGGGGGGGCAGTGGGGGAAGGCAGGGCAGGTCTTGCACTGCAACACCAAGCCAGGGGCACTCACCATCCTCACACAGGTTCAACTTGGACAGGCTCCTGCCGTCAAAGGGCTCCTCAAAGACGGAGCCGGTGTCACGGTCGCTCACAGTGTGCAGGTACATGGCTTTGTTCTCCATCCTGACCTGCAGGCGACAGCAGGAAAGACAGCAAGCAGAGAGGAGTGGGAGAAAGGAGAGAGGGGAGAGAGAGAATAAACTGTAGGTGGATCCGGAAATGAACACACAGAACAAGGCGCCCAACCCCGTGGCCCTGAGCCTGAACACTGAGAGCCTCTCACTGGCAGATGCCATCTACTAGCTTCTCAGGCTAAGTCCCCTCCCAACGTCCTCAGCACTTGGAAAGGCCAAGGCCCTCTGGACCTTTCTGATCACTGGATCTGTCCCTTCCTTTCAGTAGCTCTTGGTTGGGGCCAGACCCTGAGCCAGAAGGACACTGAGGGCTATGCTTGGTGGGACCTGGAGGCACCCACCCTCCTGAAGCAAATGGAGTGGTTTCCGAGCCTCTGGAGCTTTGGACACATTAGAGAGACGTGGGCTCCTGCTTAGGAAATGCACTGACTGGGCTGGCATGTTCCAAAGGGGCTGGGTGCAGTGAGGCCGTGGCAGGGATTCACCTCCCCCCTGAGCTCCAGGGCCTCAGTGGAGTCCCCTAAACACTCAGACCTGGGCAGCCTTGGACCAGGGAGGCCCGGTGTCTGCATGGCCTCCAGAGGCTGGACCGGGGGGTTTGGGGTCTCCTCCATGCTGTTCCAGGGATGTGCCCATGTACTTGGGAAACCAGCGCCATTTACATAAGTGTGTACAACACAATCCCATTTTGTACGTACACGTGTCCCGAGTATGTGACAGGAAAGATTATATTTGGAGATGTTGCGGGTTGCTCCGGGTAAGACGTGTATCAGAAGACTCTGGTGAGGATCGCGGGGATTTCGGGCTTATTTTCGTTTGCTGGATATTCTGGGTTTTCTACAATGTGTTTGCATTCTTTGTGTAATAGGAAAAATCTGCTTCTTGAGCCAAAACACTTCTTGATATTCTTTTTCTGATATAGATGCTCGGTGATCTTACAAATTACTTTCTACTTTCAACTCCATTCCAGTTATTAGTGTAGCTTGACCTTTGGCCCTGATGCTTTTTTTTTTTTTAACGTTTATTTATTTATCTTTGAGAGAGAGAGACAGACAGAGCATGAGCAGGGGAGGGCCACAGACAGAGAGGGAGACACAGAATCTGAAACAGGCTCCATCCAGGCTCTGAGCTGTCAGCGGGGCTTGAACTCGGGAACGGTGAGATCATGACCTGAGCCGAAGTCGGACGCTCAACCGACTGAGCCACCCAGGCGCCCCTGGCCCTGATGCTTTTTGACTATCTGGATATTGAACCCCCAAAATCCACTTTTAAAGAGCAAATTCTTTGGAAGATAAAAGTCCCGGGGAGGATGGATGGGTCCCAGGCCCAGCATGGAGCAAACTCAACCCTGAGGCCCGGAGAACCCAGCCAGGGGTCTTCCACCCGGGAGGAGATGATGGGAGCCTAGCAGGTGGGGTGGGGGGGTCAGGGGGACAGTGGGCAACAGCGACAACAGCGACTGCTGACCGAAGGGAGCAAGCAATCAGTTCCTCTTCAGAGGCACAGTGGGAACGGAGGCATTAGCATTGTTCCAGTAGATAGGGATGATGAAGGAGGAGCCCAGCTGGACTTCTCTGGCAGGCAGAGCAAAACATAACCCTCTTATTTTCATGGCTTGACCTATGTCTCCAGAGACCTCTGACTTCAGGGCTGAGACAGAGGTCAGAACTGACCGGTTCCCATACAACTGTCCTTCTGATGGCCCCGGAAGGATGGACAGGGGCTTCCATTCTTGTCTCTTCTAGTAATGAGATGCCACACGCCCTGCGCACAGGTGTACATGTGCGTACACACGCACACATGCATGCAAGCATGCATAGTCAGGGTGTTCACAGTCTCTGTGGGCCTTTCTTCCGGCCTGCGGGAGAGGGGAGCCCACATCCCTGCCGGGATCTCTTTTCCCTGCCCTAGAGGGCCCCCAGACTGCCCCCACCCAGCTTCTCTGCGCTGCGGTCGTGTCCAGTTTGCTAGCTCCCAACACCCTTGCTCCATCCAAGTCCTCCACCCACCATGGGCCTCTAGGTGGGGCCCCCGAGCAACTCCACTGCTGCTAAGCTGCAGGGGACCCTCCCTTGTTTCATAAGCGCTAAGTGCGGCACCCCTCCCACTGGCCTCCATCCTGGGGAGCTGCAAAGCGGGAGGCCAGTGTCTCTTCTGCAAGCGATAATCCTCTCTCTGCCAAAGGCAACACGGAGATCACACAGAGCTTGATGAGGCACTGCCATGCTGGCAGTGGGGGCGTGGCGAGGAGCTTGGGCCAGGTTAGCCTCGTCTTCATTTCCACCTTCCCCTCTGCTGATCAGCTCCTGGACCAGAGCTGGAATGCATGGCTTGTTATCTGGAATGTGTCTATACGGCGGCTCCTCCCCTACCGCCTCCCCAGCCCTGGACTGGTGGAGCAGAAGCCCTGGGGAGCCTGTTGAGAAGAGGGGCTGGGGCGGAGCAGAGGCCAGATGTGAGCGAGATGAGACTGGAAAGGCTCAGCCAGCTCTGCTAATGTTTGTTACTTGGGAATGAAACCTAAGAAAGTTCTGTCTGCCCCAGGTTTTATTTTGAGCTATTTTTCTTTCTTGGGAAATGGGGGGCAGACCATTTGGGACCTCTGGGACCAAGTCTGTGCTCTCAAGCAAGGTGCAACTCACTGCCAAGTGTGGTGATCACAGAGATGACAGGCACCCCTTGCGTGCGCCCACGCCCCATGAATTACAGACAGTTTGCCATCCGGGATCTCTCTGCCCCACCAGGACCACAGTGGGGAAGCTAGAATCAGTCTGTTGTTCCCATTTTAAAGATAAGCCAATCTAGGCCCAAAGAGGCAAGAACCAATGATGTCAGGGAAGGGTGAGTCACCAGGCCAAGGCTTCCCACCCAGGGCACTGACCCAGCAATAAGGCTGCTTCCTCCAGGAAGCATGTATCAGTCCCTTTTGGGTAGCCACGTTTAGGGTCCCAGGCCAGCCAGTGCAGAGGGTCAGTGGGGGCCCTGGGGCCCAGGAGAGGCTGTAAGAGCTAGGAGGGAGGGGAACCAGAACCACGGAAACATGGGCAGCGTGTGGACACCAAAGTGGCATGCGGATAAAGCCCAAGGAGCCTGGACTTTGGGGTTTCAAGTCCAAGAGTGGGGCCTTCCTCTCCCAGGGACAGGAAATCTCACCGGCCTCTTAGGGGTGTTAGAGCTACATGCGGGATGCTACGTATTAGAGCTGAGGCACTCAGACATCCCTAGCTCCACCCCAGGCAGCTCCATACAGGCCTGGGGAGGGGGGGGGGAGCGGCTCAGAGGACCCAGGGTTCTATCCTTGGAGCCTCTTCCTGCTACTCAGGAACCTGGCCCAATCAGCCGAGCGTGTGCGGCCTCAGGTCACCACCTCTACGAAGGAGAGAAGCCCTTCTGCCAGCACTCAGTGACTTCAGGCCTCCGGTGGGATAGTGCACGTGGGAGGGCTGTACGAGCCAGGGCACACGGGGAGCTGGCCGCGGAGTCTGGTGAGAAACACTTCCCACCACCAGCATCTTCTGATCCTGCCGAGCAGTTAGGTAGGAGTGGGGGTATCTTTAGGTTCCCGAGGCTTCCCTCCTGCCTGGCCGGGCCCAGAGGGGTTCCCTTTGCAATGAGCAATCGTGAATACAAAATCCGGATCCTAATTTGCAAGTCACTTTCTGGGCAGCAGAAGGACTCAGTCGATTCTTCCTGCCGAAAGTGGCAGGAGCCTCACTTGTTGCTGCAAATACAGGGTCCCTGGGTTCTAGCATCTAACTCTGCAGGCTGGCATCTCCTCTTTGAATCATATAGCTTTAAACTCATCAAAACCAAGTAAAAAACCCCATGAATACGACCTCTAACTGTACTTAGCTAACCTAAATCACAACCCACAACTGGAAAGGTGCAGGGGTGCCTGGGCGGCCCACTTGGTTAAACATCGGACTTTGGCTCATGTCATGATCTTGCAGTTCGTGAGTTCAAGCCCTGCAGGCAAGCTGACAGCTTGGAGCCTGCTTCAGATTCTGTGTCACACCCTCTCTCTCTCTCTCTCTCTCTCTCTCTCTGCACCTCCACTGCTTGTGCTCTCTCTCTCTCTCAAAAATAAATAAGCGTTAAAAAAATTTTTTTAAGAAATTTTTTAAAAAGCTGGAAAAGTGCGAGTGTTTTATCGACAATCTCTCCCTTCCGACATTGCACCACTGGACACTCGTGCACACGCACATGCACTTCACACATGTGGAGGGACAGTCACCTGTGCCATCTGCTCCCAGAATAGGCTCTGGAGCTGTGGCATGAGCCTGGTACAGTTGCCATGAAGGCAAAGGCTTCCCCAAACGCAGGCTGGCACCAGCAGGAGGAGGCCCAGCGGATCCCCGCTGACCCACAGCTAGGAGGACCTTCCCACCTGGCGCTGCACCTCCATGCACTGCATCCTGAGATGCCCAAATGCAGAGCCCTGCTCCCTCTGCCGCATGCATGTCCCCCCCGCTGCCTTTGGGACACTGCGCTCAGGCGCTAGGACAAGTTAGTGCCAAGACTCACCTGAGCGCCCCCACCGAGGCTGCAGAAGAGCCCGTCTCCTCAGTTCCCGGCATTCGCCATGGTGGCCGACGGGCTGGCTGCTGTCACCACACTGAGACCCAGGCAGCCCCGCAGAGCTTGTCCCCACAGCCAGCCAAAGCCAGACGGAGTCATAGAAGGAGGCTGCCCCAGTGCTCAGTGACTTGTCTCAGGGGTCACTTCTCCAGGAGGTTCAAGTTCAGGAGGCAACACTCAACCTTGTGCCTGATTCAGGGCCTGTGGCTGGGGAGTCCCTGTCTTAGTGCCTCGCCTCAGTCAGCCACAGGCAGCGCTCAGGAGATGTTCTGTGGAGGCACCAGCAGCTCTGCTAGATACTGACTGAGATGTGAACTGCAGCTGCTCTGGCGGCCAGTCTTTATAAAGTTCTTGGAGCAATTGCTGAGGCTCCCCTGGGGTCTGGAACACGGCCCCCCTCTGGTGGTCGATCTCAGCATTGCAGCCTCCGTGTTCGCCCCCGTCAGGCCAGAGCAGTGACATCAGCCTTGTCTCGGGACTCCACGCACCTAATCTAAAACCCTGCTCAAAAAACTTTTTGGAAAGCTTCTACAGGAATGGCAGCTAGACCTGGCTCATGAGCCACACCAGAAACCAGTCTTGGTAACTTATTTATAGGACAGAATTGGCATTGCTCAATTCATTCACCAAACTTGGCTTGGAATGAATTTACGTGTTTTTCTGAAGTCACATCCACCCCCAGAGGACACAGATTAGCCACACTGGAGATATTCAGAAGAGTGTTCTGTGAATGCTGAAGGAACTTTTTTCCAAAGACGATCTTGATGCAACTCTGTAACAAAGCCGGCATTTAGGGAGAATTGACTCTGCACAAGGTCCAGGGAAAGCAGGAATGAGTAAGAAGGGTTCCCTGTCCTCAAGGGGGTTGCGATCCAGGATGAGAGGTGCACTCAGGCACAAATAACTGGACACCTAAGTGTGACCTAAAACATCTTTTAAAAGGCAATCTTGCCAGAATGTTGAGAGAGTGATTATATTCAGGTTGGGGTGGTGATGGTGGAAAGGCATCAAAGAAATTCTAAAGGGGCGCCTGGGTGGCTCAGTCGGTTGGGCGGCCGACTTCGGCTCAGGTCATGATCTCACAGTCTGTGAGTTCGAGCTCCGCGTCGGGCTCTGTGCTGACGGCTCAGAGCCTGGAGCCTGCTTCAGATTCTGTGTCTCCCTCTCTCTGTGTCCTTCCCCTGCTCATACTCTGTCTCTATGTCTCTCAAAAATAAATAAAACATTAAAAAAAAAAAAGGAAATTCTAAAAATAGTTTGAGCCATGGCTGGCATCTGAGTTTACAAGTACACCCTTGCCCCCACCCTGAGGACAGAGCTCTGAAGGTAATGTTCACGAGTACTTCCCCATTTATTGGTTAAAAATTCAGTCTCAATAATCCTGGAGGTTCAGACCTCCTCCGTGAGAACACTGCACCGGGGCTGAGCATTCCCCATTGTGCGGCCGCCAACCCACGACTGAGTCTGAAATGTCTTAGTCATTTTCAGTGACCGAGCCTCCTGACCACCTCTGGGAAGCAGCTCCAATATGAGGCTCCATTTTACGGAGGGAAAAAACAGTAGTAGTAATAAAAAATCAAATAATAAGAGCAAAGGGGAGATGAGATGGGGGAGGTGGGAGGAGGGGAAAGAGAGTGGGGAGGAAGGGGGAGAGGCAGGAAGTAGAGGAAAAACATTTTATAGTATATACCATGTGTTAGGCAATTCTGAGTGCTTTTCATATATTAACTCATTTAACTTTAACAACCCCGAGACATAGGACTTGTTATTATTCCCACTTACAGAGACAGAGGAACTTAGTAACTTGTCCAAGGTCAAGCAGCCTGTAAGGGCCAGAGCTAGATTCCACCCTAGGCAATATCACTCTACAATTTGTGCCCTAACATGCCGTATACTGCCTCTCATGAAAAAGTGTTCTTTAAGCAACCATCAATTCACCGCTGTGTCTAGGAATACAATCTTAAAAAGAGCCAGAAATGTGCTCAACGTGTGCTGTCCAGGGATCTTTGTTGCAGAGATGTGTATATGAGCAAGAAATACCGATACGTTAGTAAGACCCTGGTGATGTCTTCCTTTACCTAAAAGAAAGAGCATTTTTTTAATACTCCCACACTGGTGTGCCCTTGCCTGTAGGGGAAGCCTGGGACCCAAGTACAGTCCGGGCTGTTGGCTGAGCCTCTCCTTAGTATTGGTAATTGATGATACACAAATTGCGGGGTCTGGTTTCTCCACATGAGACTCACATGTAGGCACAGAATGGTTCAACTGTAACATTTCAGGAAGAACAAAGCTTATCCTCTTAAAACCTGTGGCTTCAGGCAAAGGGCCATTCCTCTTTTGTTTCTGTTTACTTCGCTCTTACAATGATAAAATTTGTCCATACCGTTGCCTATAGCACGAGTTCCTTTTTTGATTTTTGTTTAGTGCCGAGTAATATCCCATCATATGCATATACTACAGTTTGTTTATTCACCCATTGATGGGCACTTGGGTTGTTTCCAATATTTGTCTAATATGAATAGAGCTGACCAAACAGGTAAGAGGACATTTACTAGGGACGTTGTAGGGATGACCCAGAGTCTGAGTTTTCTAGTGGGTGATAGTCCTTTAGGCTACCATTGAGCTGGTAGCTCAAATGACACCTCCTTGTCACCTAAAATCAGAAGAGTCCAAAAAAAAAAAAAAAGGTTTATTTCCATTCAATTACAGAAGGCATTTATAATAGGCACTTTTCCCTAGAGAGTATTATGAAAATATGATTGTGTTGAAGCAGAGTTGAAGAGACTCTGATGTAGCTACATCTATTGGAAGCCAATCAGACATCTGAACACAGTCCATGTGTTCATGAAAAAAAGCCTCCTGCTTTCTTTAAATGTTTCCATTTGATTGTCCCAGTGATTCTCTAGGGCAGAGACATGGAGAGAGTTACCATCCCCAGTCTCCGTGTGGAGAAACCAAACAATGCTGAAGTTGAGGGTCATGATGCTAGACTCCTGGACACAACATCCACAACTTATGTCTACCTCTGGAGCATCTACATCTGCACGGATTCCATCCATCCATTCACTTATTCATCCAACAAAGATCTGTTGTGTACCTTTATTCAATGTATTCCAAATATTCTGGAAAATGTGAATTAGACCCAGACCCACCCTTCAGGATCTGGCCCAAGAGGAGAGGAGGCACTAGAGTGGAGAGTCACAGTCCAGCCCCCCTCAAGGGGCTCCTCATGGCCTCATATACTGCTTTTGTTAGATGAATTGGAAACCTTCATCCTCAGGCTTGACTTCGTTTCTCTCCCCCCAACAAGAATCTATCTTAAAAAGTCTAACATACCCAAGGAAAAATGCACAAATCATTGTTATCCCATGTGTACAATGTCCACAAACCATATAGAGCAGGTGAAAGCAGCATCTCAGTCGAAAGCAGAACATTCCAAGCAGCTCAGAAGCTCCCCTTGTGTCCCTTGTGGTCCGCAATCCTCCCAGCCACCAGGTAACCGCTGTGTCACACACCATCACCATAGATGATTTTGCCTGTTCTTGAATATCATTTGGATGGAATCGTGCACCGCGTGTCTGGCTTCAGCATCGCGTGCGTGAGATCATTCCCCTCTGTCGGGTTTAACAGTTCATTCCTCCTTGCTGCTCTAAGTGTTCCACTGTGCGAATCTACCACAGTTTATCTGTCCTTTCCACTGCTGAGGCCATTTGGGTAGTTTCTAGCTTTTGATTATTACAAAGAGTCCTGCTGCGAACATTCTCACACACGTCTTCTGGTGAGCACGCGGGTGCATTTCCCTTGGGTATATCCCTTGGAAGGGAATTGCTGGGTCATCGGTCGACATGGTGTTCAGCTTCAGCAGATAACACCCAAGAATTTTCCAGAGCGGTTGTACCAGTGCCCTCCCCCCGGCAGTGTGTGGGCGTTCCAGCGCTCACCTGTGTTCTCTGTTCTTCATCCATTCTGGTGGGTGTGGAGAGTCATCATACTATGGTTTTAATGTGCATTTTCCTGATGACGAATGAAGGCAGGCTCCTTAAACTATGCTTAGTTGCTCTAATATTTTTTATCTGAAGTCCCGCTCTCTGTGCCTCTCCAGTGACACCAGCAGGTCTCTGCCTGTTGGATTTGTATTGACTGTTTGATGTGTCTGGAAGGGCACCCCCAGGCGTTTGCAAGGCTAATTCCTTTGTGTCCTCCCAGCCTTTCCTCAAGTGTCACTGAAACACTGAAGCTAACCCAAATGGTCCTGTTTAAGATTGGCATGTGCCCTCCAGCACCGGACTCTCCTTATCCCTCCCCACTGCCCGTTTCCTTTCCCATCGTCCTCATTGACTTAAACTTACTAGATAATTCGCTGTGCTCGTCGGTGATGACAAATGTATTGTTTACAGTCTGTAGAGCATCAGCTCTGTGAAGGCAGCTCACTTATGCATCCCAAATGCCTAGAACAGGGCCTGGCCCACAGCAAATAAATGCTCAGTACTATTTGTTGTGTGAAGATTTGGGGGAAGCGCATGCTAGGTACTGGGAACAAGGAGGTTCTAAGGTCTCAGCATAGAAACAAAGTGGACATGCTGGAGGGGCAGAAAGGAGGCCATGTGGCTGGATGGAGCACAGAGAATGCAGCACACCAGGAAATGAAGGTAAAAAGCAGTGGGCCTGGATCTCATTGTGAGCACAGCTGGACGCCAAGGCCGCTCCTCTTTCTGTATGTCTCCCTCTTCTCCCAGGGAGCACAGAGATCTGTATTGCATATTTCTATATATTTTTTGCCTTATATCTTCACTATAATTTTCTATTTCTCTAATTAAAATTTTAAATATCATGCTAAAGTACACAAAACATAAAATAGACCATCTTAACCATTTTTAAACGTAGAGCTCAGAAGCACATTTCCATTGTTATACAACCCATCGCCCCCATCCATTCCCAGAACTCTTTTCATGTTGCAAAGCCACAACTCCATAGCTCCCCATTTCCCCCTCCTCCCGGCCCCTGGCAGCCCCCACTCTACTCTGTCTCTACGGATTCGACATCTTGGGACGTTGCTGTTTCTTCAGTTGTGGCCCGCTCTCCAGAAGATATAGTCTTTAATTTTTGCCTTTAGTATTTTTCTTTTTCTCTAGTTTTTTAACTCAGTTTATGTTCAGCCTAAATATTTCAAAAACCATTTCTGGCATTGTTTGCAAACCAGCGTTCATCTTTTTCTGTTGTTTGGCTTCGTAGAAATGTCCTGATGAAAAGTATTGTCACCTCTAAGGCCCAGAATTTGAATTTACCATTTTAAAAAAGTAACTACTATTTAATGATACAATACATTTTATCAGCTCAGGTCTTATTCAAGAGATAATTCGGTAAAAGTGGTTATTGTACACACAAAATGATGTTGGAATTTGGCTTTTTTGGTTTATAAAGTTTTGTTTGATCAGTAGTATAAATGCTTTCTGATTTTCCATCTTATTGTTTCTCTCAAAGCACTCATCTGACCTCAACTGAAACCCACCAACCACCCTAACCATCAGCCCCCCTGCCCCCTGCTAACAGGAGCTAAGTGTGAGGGAAGGAAGACGGACCCAAGGAATGAGGCTTCCAGGTCAGAAAGCAGCCCAAGCCCCTGGGAGAGTCAAAACCTGATCAGCTTTAAGTCATTCCTGGTGATTTTTAGTTCCTCTTCCGTAACTTTCTGTATCTTCCCCCCAAAAGAATTATGCATCCTATTAATTAGGAAAAATACAATAACCTCTTAAAAAGATGACTCAGACATTGTAAGGCTGAATTAGGGTCAATGCCCTAGATTTATAGTGTCGAGTCTGGACTTTAATCTGACCGTTCTGGTCGCACGTCCTTGGGGAAAACACTGAACTTCTTGGTTTCAATATTCTCATTGGACATAAAGATAACAACCCCTTATTGCAGGATAGTTGTGAGGATCAGATGGGAGAAGGCAGAGACTGTGAGCCCACTAGCGTCATAACATCTTCCTAGGAGTGCCCTGAAAAGGGAATCTCTGGTCAAAGCAAAAGGTGTTCCTTAATTACAGGATTTATCAGAACCTTTAAGATGGTACTGAGCATGGTGACTCTCCACAAGAGGGGTGTGGTAGTGAGGCTTTCCATTTTAACTGAACCCAGAGAACAGGGCTAATGTTCCACAGGGCACACGGAGGAAATTCTGAGCTAAGGTAGTAAAAAGACTTGTTTACAATTTAAACAAAAACAAATTTTAGAAAACTGGAAGGTCTTTCCTCTGAGTACCAATCAGTGGAAGATGTCTCATGCTACTGGAGCGTGGAGAGGAGCCATTTATTCTGAAAGGACAGTAATACAATCCTGCCAGTCACCTTCCTGAGGGAGAGGCCACATCCTATTTGTCATCGTCTTCCCGTCCTGCACTTTGGCCTATAATGTCATTGAGTTGGATGCCCAAAGCATGGGTTTCATTTCTTTGCTCAAGGCCAATGGCTACCCACTGCCATTAGCTCACCCTCTCGATCCCGTTTTCTTCTGCCTTGACCCCCACTCCCCTTTCTCTCTTGGCACTTAGGACCAGCACAGTTCCCCCCCATCCACACCCACCTACTGAGACTTCACCCACTGCTCACCCTCCACCTCTATCTCCCCAGACTTTCCAACATTGCTCACACCTCATGGCCAACCCAAGCCCCATCCCTCACCTACACCTTCTCCACTGACTGGGCCTCCTCTTCTTTCAATGACCACTGTTCTCAGAGGCTGTTCCACCTGCCCAGGTGCCTAAACAGAGTGCTTTGGGTAGCTCTGAGCTCACTGAGGTCCAGGTTCACGTGTTACACTCTTGAATGTCCCCTGCCCCCAACTTTGAGCCCAGGGATAGGTCCAAAGCAGGTGACAGATGAACACTTACTAGTTGATAATGGGGACAAGGGGCTTCAGAGATGCTGTGTGGAGGAAAGACTGGATTCCAAGGCAGGAATCCCAGCTCCACCCCCACAAGCGCTACAGGTATTGAGCAAATCACTAAAGCTTTTTAAATCTCCATTTCCTCATTTGTGAAACCAGGTTCCTACTTCCTGGCCTTCCCATCTCAAGGGTTATTACAAGGGAGAGGGATGTTGAAACCTCAAAGCACTTCACAGATGTTAGCCACTGTTAATGTTTTTCAGAGTTGACAGCCCCTGAAAAATGGAGTATTAATCGTAATGTGGTTCTTTCTCTAGTGTCCAGCTGCTGACAGCTGGCGCTGAGGCTAAGACAATGGGAGCAAGAGCCTCCGCCTTGTGGAGTTCCCTGCTCCTCATGAATCATGGAATCCACCCAACCATCTGCTTCATCTCTGTGTGCTCAGCTCATTTTCATTCATTTCCCAGAAGGTGTGGGGATGATGAATTTTATGAGACAACCCAGGTTTTCTGACACTGGTCCAGGGTCGTAGGCAGCAAAGATGGTGAGCCCAATCCCCATCACGTGCAAAGGCTAGAGACCCAAGAGAAGGGCTTGCCTCGACCTCTTTCTGTAATAAAATTTAATGGCCCGGTTTACTCAAAATGGGTCATATAGTGAGGGGCTCCAAGAGGCTCCGTCCTGGAGCTGAGATGATGTAAATTTTGTTTGGGAATTGGATGATGAAGTAATTTTAATGTGAGCAATTTGTAATTTGTAGCCAAACGTGTTCATTCAAGTGAATCATAAGAAACTTCTCAAAACTGGGTGAGAATTTGGGCCAAAACTCAGAAGAAAAGATTTAGTGGAATAAATGTACAACAGACAGCAATGTTAGAAAAATTCATCTGCTTATAAATAAGATAAGAAATAACAGGCTTCTCAGGGACACATAAGGAAAAAAAACACTAAGATTTTAGATGACAGAGGTTGATGTAGGAGTTGAGAGAAACAGCGATTTCAGAACTTAGGCTGCATTAATAAAAGTATGGTGGGCATAAAAATGGAGGTGACAAAGTTCCTGCAATCTGTATGGATGAGCTTGCACCTGGTAACGTATGTTCAGTTCTAGGTGCCTCTGATTGGAAAACTAAGTCCCAGCTTAGAGGTTGCCCATGGGGGTAACGGGGGACACGAAGCATCCAGAAACCAACAGGGAAGAACGATGTTTAGCCCAGAATAGACCCACCCAAGGGCAGATGATTTCTGTTTGCAGATATATCAAGGTCTGTTATGGGGAGCAGTGTTAGGTTTTTCTTTTTTTAATTATACTAGAAGGAGAGGCAGACTTCCACTCAACATATAGAATCTCTTATTCCCAGTTGAGCTGTCTGGATCTGGGCATCCCAGCTGATGACTGCAAATTCACCTTTCACATTGTGTAATCAGAGCCTGGGGAGTGTGTGTGGAGGCAGAAGTACCACAGAGGGGTCTCCTACATCAGGAGACTGGCTGGACCCAGTGACCTTCGGTATCTCTTCCAAGTATAAGAGACTTTTCACACAAAAATTTTCTCCACTGTGAAAGAAAGTAACTTAGAACCAATATTGTTACATTGCTTTGGTTGGGAGAGAAAAAGAGCATTCCATGCGTGCTTTTAATATTAAGAACTAAGAACAGGAAACATTATATTTAGTAAGTTTCATAAGTAATAAAGATATTTTGGCTGCACGTTAAGCCAGAAGGAGAGAAAAGGAGAAAAAAGGAGAAAAGATAGAGAAAAATTGAGAAAGAATGATGGAGATAAAAGAGAAGAAAACAAATCAAATAAATGGAATAAGAGAGGAAAAGGAAGGGAAAAAGTGAAGGACCAGAATATAAAGTGATATAATATTTTTATTTCTTTTTCTGTCTTCCTGAAGCATGATACATATCGTGACTAGTGCAAAATGGAGATTTTCTAATTTAGATTTTACATTTATCGATTTTACATTATCATTTTAATAATCTTTTCAAGTAATCAAAAAGTTCTACAGGCTTATGGAGGAAGCAGCAGCTCCTAACCTCTCTCATACCTGTGACCTAATTCCCATAGGCACCCATCACAACCCTCAAATGGTTACTTTTTATATTTACTTCCACATTCCTAAATAACACAGTTAAACTACCTCTTGATTTTTGTTCTGTTTTGTTACATGAATTATCAATTCCCATTATAAAGAAGAGAGTTCGTTCTCTTTATTCTGTTTTTATTTCACACACATTCTTCCCCTATCCTCCTGGTATGGTTAGATCATACTTTTCTTTAGATCATTTTTCAGTTTATTATGATTATATCAAAACTATTCACAACCAAGCCATACACTATATTTTCTTCTGCAACATTTTTTTCTTTCCTAGAGCTAATAATGATCTTATTTTTCTGTTTGTTCAGTTTTCTATTTATCTCTCATCAATTCTTCTCCAATTTCCCCCTCCCCAGCTGCTACACCATTTTCATTCATTTCCTCTAGATATAGTCAAATAGATCAGGTATTCTAATTTATACTTTTGTAGATGTCTCCCGTAAACGTTCTGATTTGCTTCATACTGGACCAGTTGCTCTCTACATCTAGCCCATGGCTCTTATTCAGAGATGTTTTTCCTTCACCTTAATCCTGAAGCTTCTCATTGATTCTGTCTTGGTTTGGAGCCTCTGCTTTCTTACTATTCTGCCTTTCACTTTCTTAGTTTACTTCCCTGGTTTGGTGGAGCACATTTATGGTAGGATACATTCGTAGAGACCCTGCATGTCTGAAAATATCTTTATAATTTTACCATTACCGTTGACTGTTTGGGTATAAAATTTTTAGATGAGATTGCCTGTAAATTTTGAAGGCATTCTACCATTGTCCTTCCAATATTATGAAGTCCAAAACTATTCCCATTCCTGACCTTTATATATGACCTTCTTCGTTTCCTCCCTAGAAGTGTTTGAAATTTTTCTCTGTCCCCAGTGTTTTAAAAGTTTGCAGATAAGGTTTGTCATGGGTCAGTTTTTATCCATTATCCTAGGCACTCAATGAGACCTTTCAATCTGAAGTTTCAGGTTCTTCATTTCTGGGAAATTTTCTTGAATTATTCCCTTCATGTTTTCCTCTCCTCCACCTTCCTGCCCCTTCTCCTTTTCTCAAACTTTTGTTATTTAGATATTGGACTTCTTTAACAGAATCTCTCCTTTTCCTAGCTTTTCTCTCCCACTTTCCATCTTCTCATTTCTTCTTGTTTTACTTTTGGGGACATTTCCTTCAGTTTATATTTCAAAAGTTCTTTCCATTTAAAAACATTCTGCCAGTACTTTTTTTTTTTTTTTTAATTTCCAGGAGTTTCTTATTCTGGGATAAATTTTTCATTATAACACTTTTCCTGTCTCACTGATGCAATATCTTTACATACGTCCCTGAAAAACTATTTTTAAGGATCATTTAATTAATTAATTAATTTTTACATTTATTTATTTTTGAGAGACAGAGAGAGACAGAGCACAAGCAGCAGAGAGCGAGGGAGACACAGAATCCGAAGCAGGCTCCAGGCTCTGAGCCGTCAGCACAGAGCCCGATGCAAGGCTCAAACTCACCAATGGTGAGATCGTGACCTGAGCCGAAGCAGGATGCTTAACTGACTGAGCCGCCCAGGCACCCCCCATTAAGGGTCATTTTTTTTTTTATTTTTTTTTATTTTTGAGAGAGAGAGACAGAGCACTAGCTGGGGAGGGGCATAGAGAGAGAGGGAGACACAGAATCCAAAGCAGGCTCCAGGCTCCGAGCTGGCAGCACAGAGCCTGACACAGGGCTCAAACTCACAGACCGAGAGATCATGACCTGAGCCGAAGTCGGACGCCCAACCGACTGAGCCACCCAGGCGCCCCAAGGGTCATTTTTAAAACCACATTTTCTTTTCTCTACAGTTGTCTCTGTTTCCTGTAAGCTACTTATATTCTGTTTGTTTTGGTCGTTATCTTTCACATGATAGACTTTCTTGTCTAAGGTCTTGGTTGTATCTTCATATTTAAGAGGAAAGAACTAAAAGAAGCTATTTGAATGCTCTGTGGATATGGGCAAGTCAACTCAGGGTTTCACTGTGGGGTTATTTCCATGGGTTGTTCTAGGGGGAACCCCCAGTGTTTGCCTTTAAGATTTTTTTCCTTGTTGTTTGATCATATTCAGTCTTCTGTTTGGGGAGACATTGGGCAGCCAATGTTCTCAGACCTGAAGGGGGAAAGAGAGCTGGCAAGTTGGTCTCAGCATTCCATATGTGCACTTAATCAACTTGACTTCAGTGTAACATAACCAGGCTTGATGTCCCTCAATCCAGACATCTTCCAGAGACCAGCCTACAGTTTTGTGTTGGAGTCGGGGAAAGAGTAGTTGCCCAGGAGTGGGCAGTCAGAGAGGCTAGTGAAATGCTTAATCAGCATATTCTCTAATAATCACCTGGTTTTAAGCCCCACCTTCAACCCAGTTCAAGAGGTACCTGGTGCTGTCAGTTCCTAAGACTTTGGGGGAGTTTTATGGTATGTACCAGTTACTATTTCTGTGTAACCAATCATTCCAAAACCTCATGGCACAAAACAAAACCCATTTTAGTAGGTTTATGGATTCCATGGGCTAGGAATATGGATGAGCCAGGCAAGAATGGCTTCTTTCTACTACATAATGTCTGGGGCCTCAGTTAGGCAAATTCAGATTGGCTAGAAGTGACTCAAATGGCTAAAAGCTGATACAGCTGGGGCTGGAAGTTCCATTTCCAAGATGGTTTCTTCATTTAGAACTTGGGCCGTGATGATGGGCAGAGTGGGTTCAACTGGGACTGTCTACTGGAGCAACTATACATGGTCTCTTCATGCGGTTTGGGTCTCTCACAGCAGGGCAGCTGGGATCTGAGAGAGAGCATCCTGAGAGCAACTGTTCCAAGAGAACCAGGCACAGACTGCATGACTCATGAATTCACTTTAGAAGTCAGAGAGCATCACTTCTGCTATACTCTATTGACTGAAGAAGTCACAAGCCCTTCTAGATCAAGGGGAAAAGACAAAGATGTGTCAAAGCATTTGGGGGCTATGTTTTAAAACCACATTATGGGGGCGCCTGGGTGGCTCAGTTGGTTGGGTGTCTGACTTCAGCTCAGGTCATGATCTCGTGGTTTGTGAGTTCGAGCCCCGCATCAGGCTCTGAGCTGACAACTCAGAGCCTGGAGCCTGCTTTGGATTCTGTGTCTTCCCCTCTTTGCCCCTCCCATGCTCATGCTCTGTCTCTCTCTGTCTGTCATTAATTTAATAAATTTTTCATTTAATAATGTTAAAAAAAGAATTTTTAAACCACATCGTGTTTCAAGTTAAATTGTTCTTCAGCCTCTCTGCTTTTCCTCCTCCCAACTTAGGGTTCAATTTTCTTGAAACTCTCAAGTCTATCATCACTCATTTTTCTGCTTTTCAGCTTCTAGAATTTTGTTGCTGTTGTCTCCTTTCCCATGCTCTTTGACTGCGTTTATGCCTAAAAACAGCAGCAACAATAACAAAATACAAAATCCTTTTATGGTTTTTTAGTGGAATTTTAAAGCAGAGGAGATAAATGTTTATATTTAATTTGCCATATTTATCCAAAATTCTCACTTATTTAATTTTTAGAATTCTTTACACATATTATTTTATACCAATCCATTGATTTTATCACCGAGATTTTTAAGCCAATTTATAAATAACCATATTTATCATTCCACATAAGGTTCGTATTTAGACCCTTTACCATTCTTGTCACCCTACCCTAGACAGCCTACTCTTTCTCAAAGAGCTTGTTGAGAAGAACCATGCAACACTGAACTCAGGTCTGTAGGAATATAGCACCTTGAGACAGTTGCCTCTTTGCTTTGGGTGGAAATTTTTGCTGTTGCAGCCCAAGACCAAACGACATTTCTTGACTGTTGCTCCACACTGTTGACCAAGTCACCCAAACCACCTTTACACACGGGCTGTTAAACAAGGTTTTCCCCATCCTGTTCTTGTGCTTTGACTTGTAAATTCTGAGTGAGAGTCTGCTTTACATTTGTCCCTAGTTACATTTAATCTTATTAGCTTCAGTTCATTACTCCGATTGATGAGATCTTTTGAATTTTGATTCTATCTTCCTAGTATTAGCTAATCCTAGCTTTGTCATTGCTAATCCTAGAAATTGGTCACTTATGAATCTGATAAGCTCCCACCTTCTACAATCAAGCCATTGATAACATACTGAAAAGCTCAGGACTAAGGCTCTGGGTGACTTCACCAACTCTCTCTGCCCAAGATGATGCTGAGTCCCTGGGCAACTGTGCTTGGTTCTTATAACCCAACCAGTTTATCTTCTTGGCATTCAACCCACATTTCTCCATCAGGGCCACAGAAATGTCATGAGTCTTTTTATTTCTCTATGTGATTGGAAAAATTTCAAGATACAAGGTATTAATAGATTGAGGTATGGTTAGGCCAACAGATCAGGAGACAACTGCCACTGAAAAGATAACTTGTTACTCAGAGTTCTCAGGGAGAAGGGGCATGCCACATCTTGGGGCATTACTTGGGAAACACCAGGGTTTGGTTAGGAGACAGAGGAAGTGAGGGGGAAATGTGGTCAAGGGACCTTCTTGTGATTTCCTTGGGAAGGAACAAATTAAAACAGGGTAATAAAGTTTAGGATTAGCTAGTTTGAATAATTTCAGCAGGATATGGAGCATGGGACCTGTCCCTAGTTGTCTGGTATCTGACCTTGGGATGATTAGAGGAGAGAGAGCCCAGTAATGAAGGTGGTTTGGAGGGTGGGCTTTGGACTAGTTGGTTAGCATTTGAAAAGCACGCTCACTGAAAGGCAAGTTATTTACTATCTCTAGGCATTTACTATCTCTAGGTCAGCAAGGTCCCAGATTTCAAAGCATCAGAATATAGTAAATAAATGATGTGATTAATAAACAAACACAGTGGGCTGATGCTGATGCAAGATGAGTCTGTGGACAGTCCCAGAGAAGTCCTACTTCAGTGCCCATATAGGTGCCGCAAATATTTTCTCTTTTACTTTCCTCATTTAAAAGAAGGGGAAGAAAGTGTCAGAATAATGTGACCACTATTTCCACAGGCCATTTCTTACTCCTCTCTGCTCATGAGCTTTGGGGGTGCTACACTGGGGGGCGCAGCAGAGATTTAGTTTATAGGGGGTAGCCAACCAAGTGTCCTTTCCCTGTGTCCCTCAGCATGCTCCTTGTAAAGTGTGTATTTCTCAAGATAGATTCATTCCTAGATCAATAGTTTTCCCCTTCCCCATTTCCTACTGAAACATTATGCATGGAAACTTCAAACCCAAGTAAAAGGCAGTGATTCAGCATCAAAACTGGCTGGGATTAAGTGTCTGCTCCCTAAGATCCACTAGGATGAGCTCTTGGCAAGGGTGAGTGAGCATTCTTGCTGAAGGTTGTCTCTCCCCTTCTGGATTGGGTAACTTTGGCCACTTCCCCAGCATGTACTGGCTCTCTGCCACACTCATGCCAGGGTGCCCTGACAGAGCAGACCACATCCATCAGGATCGTAGCACACATGAGAACAGACCTGTGAAACTCATTGTCTTTCTCTGGAAACTCTTCCAGTCCCTTGAATGTGTAGAGGGAAGCTGCTGAGGACAGACTGAAGGTGGTCAGATCTCAGCCAGAGACAGAAGCTGAGCCAGGAAAACTGCTCAGGAGAAGCCCTTCCATCCATCCATGTGTGTGTCTACATGTTATGTTATCAGATGAACCCAGTGTGCCAGCAGGAGCCATATCTGTGTGAGCATAATTGACTCTACTCTGGTCATATTCCTTGAGTTGCTGGCTATTGCCACACTAGACTGAAAAACAATCCAGCCCCTTCTCCCTCCACACCTGTCCTCAGAGCCTGCATTCCCAGCAGGTGTATCTTGAATCAGAGATTTATCAAGAGGCATTCTATGGTCACTTCCACCTTTTATGCTCTCTATGGGTTTCGATTGAAGGATCCCTCCTTTAGAAGTCATTCTCCTGAGTAGCGAGGTTTGTTGTCAGGTTTCCTTCTTTGAGGGATCTTCTATCAAACCACATCCCTGACTTTGGGTACACACAGAACCCATTCCACTGCATGACTGATCTTCAGACTGTGTGACAGTATCTCCAAAGACCACAGGCACATTGCTGAGAAGTTGATGCCCAAGCATCCAGAGGCTGACATGCCAAACCCACACGTTGGCCTCTCTGAGTCCTGGTGGCTTCCTGTGCCCATTTGACACTGACGTCCCATTATTCAGTTCAGCACATTTGAGCATGCAGTCTCGTATTTCCAGCATTGCTTGGCACACAGTCAAACCACAGCACAGTCACTACTACACTTGCCTTCCAGACACCGTGTCCTCTACTGTCTATTCTTCTCTGGTGGAAAAGGAAAGGCCCTTTTCAGGGAGTCTGGGGACCTGCCATTGGTGGGCTGTTGGAAGAGTATTGATCCTTCAAGTACACAGCAATCCCCTTAAAATTATCACCAACGTATTCTACATGGAAAGGAACTTTTGTGGGAATTCAAAAATTAAATGAATAAACAGAGATAGGAAGCACCTGGCAACCCCAGGGCTGCTCCACTGCCCAAATCCAGGGGTATCACTCACATCGTACTTGCTGGGAGTTGCACCCTGTGGAGTTGTACAGCCCTGTCATCTGTTTTTCTTTCCTAATTCTTTACCCAATCTCATCGCCATTCGAGACACAGTGCCCTACCCCTTTGGCAAACTTCAAGATAGTCTCTTAGAATGTGAGAACCAGAATGGGCTTATACTTTAGTGACACACTATTAGCACATTTTAAGATGAGGAGGCCGTGGTCTGGAGAGGTGATGTAACTGGTGTCTTTGCTCCCTAAAGAGTGGTCTACAAACCAATAGCATGAGCAGACCCAGGAGCCTGTTGCAGAGGCAGTGTCTCCAGCTCCAACCCCAGCCCTGCTGAATCATAACTTGCCTTTAAGACTTCCTGGTCACTTACATACACACATAAAATTTCACCATACCCAGTGAAAAAACAGTGGACACCTCTAGCTGTACACTCATTTTCGGCATAGCCCAAATACCCCCATTCTGGAACGAAAAGGATGGATGTTGTATGTGGAGGAGGAGGAGGGGCTAAGATGTGTGCATGTTATGAATCTACTCATCTGGAGAAGCTCACCCTCCCAGGTAGAAGGTCTCAGAGGGGACATCCATGGGGCATGCTCATGTGAGTCTGGGGAGCTGTGACCTCACATCCTCTCTCATTCTCTCACTTGAGCAGGTTTTTGTTTTGACATTTGCCTGATTAAACAAAGACACAACTTCTTGGCTCCTCACCTCCTGATGTCAAGAACATGATCCTTTGCTCAAGGAGAGGCCCTAGAGAACTGAGGGGGCCTAGGGTTTGAACCAACTCAGCTCAGTTACTATCTCCTGGAGTCATTGCTTTGCAGGAAGAGGCTGCAGCTCCTGGAGGCTATGGATAAAATATTTGTGTTCCCCAAGATTCATTTGCTGAAACCTAACCCCCAGTGTGATGGTGTTAGGAGGTGGGGCCTTTGGGAGGTGATTAGCTCATGAGGGTGGAGCTCTCATGAATGGGATCAGCACGCTTATAAAAGAGACCCCAGAGAGCTACCTTGCCACTTTTGCCATATGAGGACATGGTGAGAAGACAGCTATCTATGAACCAGGAGGCAGGCTGTCACCAGACCCCAAATCTGCCAGCACCTTGATCTTGGATTTCTAGCCTCCAGAACTGTGGAATAAATTTCTATGGTTTATGAGCCACCCAGCCTATGGTATTGTTATAGCAGCCCAAACTGACTAGGCCTCAAGGCAACAACCTCCCTTTCCTCACTGAACCCCATAAACTCTTTGGACTTCTCTTTAGGTTTGGTTTTGTTAATAGAAGCCATCGCCACATCTCCACTAGGTTGCAAGCTTTTTTGAGGAAGGACTGCTTCCAATGCATTGTAGCTTTAATCAGACTTAGTAGATAGGTAGTGCTGACCACAAATTAGCAGAGAGGGACTGGTGAAGAAGACACATCCCGAGTGTAGAGGCAGCCACCTCCTGGAGGCCAGCATCGAGGCCTGGACCAGGTCTGCCCTGGGCCTCCCTCGGTTCTGGGGAGACTGGCCCATTGTTATGGAGGGAATTATGCTTTCCTGCCCCCCCCCACATTCATGTGTTGAAGTTCTAACTGCCCCCCCATGTCAGAATGCAACTATATAGAAAGATAGTGTCTTTAAAGAGGCAATCAAGCTAAAATGAGGCTAGCGTGGCCCCTAATGCAATTTGACTGGTGGTCTTATAAAAAGAGGAAATTCGGACATACCAGAGACACCAGGGCATGCAGATAGAAGAATACCATGTGAGGACACAGCAAGAAGGTGGCCAGCTACAAGCCAAGCAGAGAGGTCTTGCCAGAACCCAACCCTGCCAACACTTTGATCCTGAACTTCTAGCCTCCGGAGCTGGAGAAAGTACATTTCTGGTGTTTCAGCCACACAGTCTGTGGTATTTTCTTGCAGCAGCCTCAGCAGACTAAGACTCTAGTGAACCAGATTCTGAATCACCGATAACTAAGTATCTAAGCAGTTATCATTTTCCATTTCTGTGAAGAACAGCAATTTCTAGGCTCCACATGGAAAGACTTATTTTGTTATAAACAAGTAAGAGAACGAAGTAGAAATTTGTGGGCAAAATGTAAAATGTTCTCTCTACTGGAAAAGAAACTGCAATGCATCTTATTGTCTTATGGCTGTGGTCTTTATTAGCATATTTTACAACAGAGTGTACATGCTCCTTTTCCCAGGCATAATTAGATTTCCTTTATAGCAGAAATACCTACACTCTAGATCTGATTTGATCTTTTGCTTATCAGCCCACCAGTATTTTCTTCTTCTTCTTTTTAGTGTTTATTTTAGAGAAAGAGAGAGAGCTGGGGACGGTCAGAGAGAAAGAGGGACAGAGGATCTCAAGGAGACTCTGTGCTGAGAACAGAGAGCCAGATATGGGGCTCAAATTCCCTAACCATGAGATCACGACCTGAGCCCAGTCAGGCATTTAACTGACTGAGCCACCCAGGCGCCCCTCACCACTGTATTTCTAAAACTCTATGCCCAAGAAAGCAGGACTTTAAACACAAAAACAAATATATATAGAGAGAGCGTTAGCATAAGCAATCTCTTAAGTGCATGCCTGTATGCAAATATGTGGGCCATATTTGTATTACCAAATTATTATCGTATTTTGTGATTCTATCCTATTGCTTTGTATGGCCCTCCTTGGTTTTTTTCTTAAACCATTAGTCATATTACAGGGTCAAAGAGGGACCCTGTAATATGGTCAAACAGGGTCTTGTTATAGGAGGTCAGTTTTTGCAAACCTGGAGCTATTGCTGGGTCCCGTATTCACGTCGCTCTATAACCACCTGTTTGTAGATATCAGGTGTGATCTAAGATAATGGGGTCACTTCTGGTTTCTTTCCTGACCTGAGACTATAAGTTGCCCCCTTTCTCATGCCATTGTCTCCAAGTAGAGGCAGACTCTGAGACTCAGAGACTTAGCATTGAGTTTCCTAGCAGGGGAAGAACACAAAGCCCAGCCCTAAGAAGATGCCTGTCGCTGAGGGAGTAGGAACCCTCATCCACACACATGGGTCAAACAGAGTGTTCTACCCACAGTGGCTGGGTCCTATAGCCAGCAGCCCTCTCTTCTACCCTGTACATCCCTGCCCTGGTTATCCTCTGAATCAGTCATTCCAGAGCCATAACCCACACCAGCCATCCAAAGGGAAAGAATTTAAAATAAAGACTTGCTAACTAGGTATAACATTGATAAGTAGGTAATGGGAAAGGAAAAGGATATACCCTCCTAGCTAGTTGCCAGCAGTGTGTGTGCCTGTGTGTATGTGCCTGTGTGTGTGTGTGTGTGTGTGGTGGGTGTGTGGTGGGGTGGGGGTGGGGGATCCTTCCCCTTCTGTTTATGTCTTTGGGGTAGAGTGAAAGCCTTCTCCTTCCTCTCTGCCTCAACTCGGCTCTAATTTCTGAGAAGACCTACACAAGACCTGTCCTCTCCATCACCTTCTGGAAGTTGCTCTAAAATTAACCTTTGAGGATAGATTTTTAACCAATTACTGCCACCTAATGGCAGCTTCACCCAAGCTGGGCTTGAGTAGGAATGTTTAATGTACCCTGAAGTCTTTCTAAGACACAGGTAGTTCCAGAGTTTCAACTATTCTACTAGGATTTTAGAAACTTTTTTTCTACTATAGACTTTAATTTCTGAGACAGAGAATCAACTGACTTGGACTTGTCTTCCAGACAGCAATCCTCAGCTCTCTTCCTACCAGCTATCTATAGCCTTTTCTTATCTTCTAGCTCGAAGCGCAAAATCTGCCCTTCCTCTACATGATGCCAAAAAATAAAGATTGTGGTCATATAACTTGTCTCCTTTCCAGCTTTAAGAACCCTCGTGTTTCTTCCAGGGTGAAAAACAAATTGAAAGGATTTTTACATAAACTATGCAGCAAGATTTTAAAATAGAGATTTAAAGTGCTTTTTATCACAGATGGTATCTGGAACACAGTCTTAGCCAGATTTTAAGGATCATTATCAATTTTCTCTTTGTCCCTAATCAGATTAAACTGTGAGGTTAGGAGAAGGGAGGATATACTGAGTCATGACATGGTATTTAGATAGAAGAAAATAAACCAGCATAAATTCATACTCTTCTGGGTAATTCAATCGGAATGGAGAGAAATGCAAAAGAACCAAAAGAACCGAAGGTCACTTAATAACACTGATTGCACATGACACCATGTTTTCAGAGAAAGTGAGGAGACTCTTCTCCATGGTCTTGACATGGAAGTGCTGATGTTGTATTTCGATGATAACATCTCATCTATCCAGCATTGCCAGGTACAGAGCGCTCCACAAACAACTCACTCCCTTATGTCATTTGGCACAGAAAATTATTATTTTACAAACTGGATAGTGTGCTTTCTAAAATTATCATTTCCCTGCTCTCCTAAGCAGAACTTACTGGCTTAATTTAACATTTTTAAAAGATTTTTTAATGTTTATTTATTTTTGAGAGAGAGAGAGAGAGAGTGCACGGGCAAGCACAAGTGGAGGAGGGGCAGAGAGAAGGGGAGACCCAGAATCCAAAACAGGCTCCAGGCTCTGAGCTGTCAGCACAAAGCCTGACACAGGGCTCAAACCCACGAACCATGAGACCATGACCTGAACTGAAGTTGGACTCTTAACCGACTGAGCCACCCTGGCGCCCCTTAATGTAACATTTTTAATGAATCAGTCACCATTTATGACTATTGTAATTCTGGCAGGATACATTCTGCGGCATCCGCCAAGGAAGAAACCTGGGGATAGGAGAAAAGCTACTTGAAGGTAGCACGGCCCAGCTAAGATGGGTGTAACAGAGTCTGTCTCAGGCTTCAGTGACATCACTCCAGAACAGGATGGCGTAGAGGAGCCTTAGCACAATCGTGCCAAGAAACAATCCTAGAGCATGCTCTCCTCATATGAGACAAGTGTTGCACTCTAATAATAATAATAATAATAATAATAATAATTGCTTTGGATTAGTGGTTGCCCACCGATAATTTGCAAGGCCACAATTCTTGCTGGTAGAGAGGCTGAAGTTGGTAGAGTTAGGGCTCATTCCTCTCCACTGTAGAATGGAAAGATCTAGGCGGAGGAGTATTTCCATTACTTTCTGGCCAAAGCCTGAGCTCTGGAGTTTTCCACTGAAAGGTGGAAAAGGGCACAGTTCCCCAAGGAGGGTCCGTGGGGCCTGAAGAGGGCCTGTTGAAGCAAGCACGTGAGGAGGAGAGACAGAGGGAGGTCAGGAGAAAGGAGCCTCCAGAGGCCGTAGCCTGGCAGTTTCCCCCCCGTAGTGGCAAAGGTCATGCCTCTTGCCCTCCCTCTGCTGTGCTTTCGGGGATCTGCCTGGCTGCTGGGTAGTTCAGCTGGTCTGGAGAGGCAGGGAAGCCGAAGATAGGAAGGTGTCTGTCTCCTGATCCCCACAAAGTGAAATGGAGCTAAGGGTCGGCTGCCTTCTCTCATCACCACATTGCAAAAGTATCTATCGTGGTGCCATCCATGGTCACTGGCAGCCGTGGGCAGGCGACATTCCAGTGCTAAGCAACTGAGAGGCTCACTCCTGATTCTCTTCAACCTCGCTAAGGATCACCCTGCAGGACGGGAATTGAGGGATCATTGCCACACCCCGTCAAACCTCCATCCAGTTTTAGTTCCTAGTCTCCTGCTTCATTGTCAAGTAGTCAGCAGCAGCATTTGACTTCTTTTTTATTAAAAAGAATAAGTCGTTTATGTGATCGTTTTTGCCAAATATTCTATTATTTTATTTTGTTTTAATTTTTTTTTTTATTTTAGAGAAAGAGAGCTAGCAGAGGAGAGGGCAGAGGAAGACAGAGAGAGTCCTAAGCAGGCTCCACATGCTTAGCATGGAGCCCGATGTGGGGCTTGATCCCACCTGGGATCATGACCTGAGCCAAAATCAAGAGTTGAACCCTCAACCAACTGAGCCACCCAGGTGTCCCTAGCCAAAGATTCTAAACCTAATCATGAAAAAACAGCAGGCAACCCCAAATTTTATAAAATAGCTGGCCCGTATTCCTCAAGAAGGTCTGAGTTTAAAGCAACCAAAGATATGTGACAGCTGAATGGAATATATGGTCCTGGGCTGGTTGCCATACTGAAAAAGCGTTGCTCTATAGGCTGTAACTTAGCAACTGATGAAATCTGGATGCAGACTGTGGATAAGATGATGCTATTGTGTGGGTGTTGAATTTCCTGAATGTGATCATTGTACTGTGATGATATGAGAGAATATATGTGTTTCTATGAATACACTACAATATTAAGGGACATGACATATGCATCCTACTTTGAAATAGTTCAGAAAAAAACCTACGGGAGCACATACACGTACATGCTCACAAAGAATGCTAAAGCAAATGTAGTAAAATGTCAGCAACTTGATACGTGGCGTATAGGAGTTCGTTGTACAATGACTACAACTTTTCTGTAAGTTTGAAAATTTTCAAAGTAAAAGGCGAAATGTCAAAAAGAAAGCAATGCAAGATGATAATGTTAAAAATCTAATCCCATTAACCTACTACAGAAAAAGATAATATCCATTTTGGTTAAAAAACAAAAATCAGTGTCACAGGAATTCTCATTCTTGCCAGTAAGTAGACAACATTTCTGGAAAACAGTCTGAGACTTTAAAATGCTCTTAAACTCAGATCCTATCATTAAATTCTTAAAAATGTATCTTAAAGAAAAAAATCAGAGATAGGGACAAAGATTTCTATGTAAGAATATTCTTTACAATGTTGTTTACAATGGAGAAAAATAGCACCATCTAAATGTCTAACCATAGAATAATGGTAACATTGATGATAGTACATCTATACATTAGAATATTGTGTAGGCAGGTGTGCCGGGGCGGCTCAGTTGGTTAAGCATCTGACTTTGGCTCAGATCATGATCTCGTGGTCTGTGAGTTTGAGCCCTGCATTGGATTGTGTGCTGACAGCTTGGAGCCTGGAGCCTGGAGCCTGCTTCAAATTCTGTGTCTCCCTCTCCCTCTGCTCCTCCCCCACTCACACTCTGTTTCTCTCTTTCTCAAAAATAAACAAACATTAAAAAAAAAAAGAATACTATGTAGTTACCTAAAATTATGTTTTCAAAAACTATTTTCTCTGTCTGCCTCACAGTCTTCTGAGCAACATACCTTCTTCCCTGGTCTTCTCTAGAACTAATGCCTCCCCTGAACCTCAGTGTTGCTGTCTCTGATGGTAGCATCCTGCCTACTCCTAGCCAGTCTCCCCTTTCCTGGGAAGATGGAGCTGCTGTGACTTAGAACCCATGATAGAGCCCATGGGCTGGACTAAGGAACATGATGAAAGACTGTTTCTCCTAATATTAACCTCCCAAAGCAGCAGTTCTTGTTCCTGAGTCTCCTGTAGTCCCTCTCAATGGTATCCTTGGTGTTTAAGTTTTTCCTTTTTTTTCTGGCATCAATTCTGATCTTCTCTCCTGGATTTATGTTAGTATCAGCCTGATGCCTCTTTCCAGGACTCGAAACTCTGCCCCAGCTTTTTCCCCATGTCTTCACTCCACCAATGTTGGTGCCTTCCTGATAGATTAGCTCTTGGTCACATTCTTCAGGCAGTTAAAATACAACCCCACTGCCAGCATCAACTCTGACTAACTTTCTAAGCTTTGGCTGGAGTTAACTCCACGGCTCCTGATAACAAGGTAATTTCATCTGGGCAAAAGTAAGATTTAGTAGAGAGAGAATATAAATCCAGCAAGATGTAAATGAACAGTCCTTACTCAGCCAATAGGTTATTTAGAAGTATATTGTTTTCTTTCCAAATACTTGGAGATTTCCCATATTTCTTTTTTATTGATTTCTAATTTAATTCCACTGGGATCAGAGAATAAACTCTGTATGATTTCAATACTTTTAAATTTATTGAGATTTGTTTTGTAGCTCAGCATATAGTCTGTCTTGGTAAATGTTCTAAGTACGCTAGAAATAAATGTGTATTCTGATGCTGTTGAGTGGAGTGTTCTATAAATATCAATTTATAAAGTTGGTTGGTATGTTGTTCAAGTTTTTTATATCTTTCCTGAGAAAGATTTTTTTTTTATGTAGAGCAAAATTTTCATTTGGTACCTTTATTCTTCTGAGTGAAGGACTTTCTTTAACATTTGTTGTAGTATTGGTCTTCTGGTGATGAATCCTGTCAGCTTTTGAATGTCTGAAAAAAATATGTATCACCTCACTTTTGAAAAATGTTTTCTTCTGAATACAGAATTCTAAGTTAACAGTTTTGTTTTGTTTTGTTCAATTCTTTAAAGAGATTACTTCCTTGTTTTCTGGGTTGCATTGTTTGCGATGAAAAGTCTGCTGTCATTCTTATCTTTAATCCTATGTATGTAATATTTCCCTCTCTGCCTGGTTTTAAGATTTTCTCTTCATCACTGATTTTCAGCAGTTTGATTATGATGTGTTTTGCTGTGATTTTCCCATGTTTCTTGTGCTAGGTATTCACTGAGCATCTTGGATCTCTACATTTATAGTTTTTATCAAGTTTGAAAAATTCTCAGTCATTATGCTTTCAGATAGTTTTTCACTGTCTCTATATCTCTCTTATTCTTCTGTGATTCCAGTAACACATGTTTTAGACTGCTTAATGATGTCCTATATAGCTCATGGGGTGCCTGGCTGGTACAGTCGGTTAGGCATCCGATTCTTGATCTTGGCTGCCATGATCTCATAGTACACGAGTTTGAGCCCCACAACAGGTTCTGCACTGTGGGCGTGAAGTATACTAGGGCTTCTCTCTCCTTCTCTCTGCCCCTCCCCTGATTGTGCGCGCTCTCTCTCTCCCTCTCCCAAAATAAATAAGTAAACTTTAAAAATTTTAGAAAATGATATCCGATAGCTCATCGATAGACTCTTCACATTTTATTTTAACCTTTTTTGCTCTCTGTTTCATTTTGGATATTTTCTATTGTTCTGTCTTCTCGGTCACTAATCTTTTATTTTTTTCAGTTATGTTAAAGTGTAGTGGACAATTAAATTGTAAGATAATTGAAGTGTATGGGCATGATGTTTTGATATGATTTCATCCATGCATACATTGTGAAAGAATTTCCCCCATCAAGTTAATTAACTAATATATCAATTACCTCACATATTTGCTCTTTTTAAACTAATATTTTCTTTTATAGTATCTATTCTGTTGTGAATCCCATCTGAACATCACATTTTTAATTTCTAGAAGTTCTCTTTGGCATTTTTTTATTTTTTCTATTTCTCTCATTATGTTAATGCTTTATCCTATCCTCTTGAGCATTCAGAGTATAAAATGGCTATTATAATAGCCATTTTAGTATCCCTGTCTGCTAATTCTATCACTTGTGTCATTTCTGGGTCTCTTCTATTGATTTTTGTCTTCATTATGGGTCATATTTCCCTGTGTGTTTTTTTTTTTTTTTTTTTTTGCATTACTGGTAATTTCTGTTTTGATGCTATACATTGTGAACTTTCCATGTTTTGGTGCTGGAATTTTTTATTCCTTTAGATGTTTTTGTCTTTTGTTCTATGATGCAGTTAATTGTGAAGAGTTTAATCCTTCTGTGGCTTGTTTTTAATCTCTGTTAGGTGGGTTCACAACAGCCTTTGGTCTAGGGCTATCTTGGGCCCACTACTAAGGCAATATTTTTCCAAGAACTCTACTTGATGCCCCATGTATAAGAAAGTCTTTCCAATTTAGCTACTCCTAACTTGATGCAGGATCTGGAGGTTTTTTCTGCCTGCTCATTTCTGGTGGTTGTTTCTTGGTAGTTGCATGTGCTAATCTGTATTCAGTTAAAGATTAAGAAAGTTCTGCTTCATATGTCTGGAGCTTTCTGTCTGTAAGCTCTCTTTCTTACAGTAATCTACCCTATGAATTCTAACCACCTTGGACTCCCCAAACTCTGAACTCTGTCTCTTCAAGTCAAGGAGACTTCCAGGCTCCGTTTGGGCTCCCCCTCCATATACAGTGGTCTGGAAACTCTATGTAGGCAGCAGGGAGGGGCAATTACAGGGCTTAGCTTGTTTGTCTCCTTTCTTCCAGGAATCATTGTCCTGTACTAATTTTCTATACCTGAAAACTGTTGTTTCATAAATTTTGTTTGTCTGGTTTTTTAGTAGCTTAACACCAGAGGGTAAATTTGGTCCCTGTTACTCCATCATGGTTGGAAGCAGAAGTCCCCCACATCTCTCACTTGAAAATAAAGAGTGAAACGATATAAAGTACAATCAAACCATGTGTTTAGAAGCTTAAAATGACAAGGACTTGAGACCCACCTACATGGATGAATACTTTTCTATCTCACTTAGGCAAAAAACAAATAAACAAAACTAAACGAAACTAAAAAACACGTTAAAATAAATATGGAAGGATTTAAAATCCTAGAATTTCAAAGCAGCAAAAGACACTTTTAATCATCCAGTTCACTTCCTTCATTTGTTATATGAGGAAATGAAATCTTAGAGATGTTAAGGAGCTGTCAAAAGGCATATCAGTACTGGGTAGAGGTGGGATCACAACCCAAGTCTCCCAATAAAGAGCCACTAAACTATGCCACCCATATTCTTCCTCCAAATGCCACATTTATCAAGGACCATTAAATACCATGTGTCAATACTTTGTAAGCATTATTTCAAATATCCTGACGACTCTACTAGTGTCAAGGTAAGTATTACTATTATTGCCATTTTACAGATAAATAATCCAAAGCTCAAAAAGTTTAAATAATTTGTCCAGTAGTTCTCAAAGTGTGGCACTTGAAACACTCCTGGGGATCTCCTAGGTCAAACTATTTTTATGACGATATTAAGATGTTGTTTGCCTTTTTTTTTTCTTGCCACATTGACACTGGCACTAAAGATTTAAAACCAAAGGTGGGTAAAACCATTTGCACCTTAGCAGTGGCACCACACTAGGCAATAACTATTGTATTTTTCGCCGTGTACTTTCAGTTAAAAAAAAAATCAAGTTTCACTTAAGAATGTTCCTAATGTAAGAGTAAAGTTATTAGTTCCACTAATTATTGATCCTTAAATAGATGCTATTTTGTTATTTCATGTGACCAAAAGGGGAGCACATGTAAGGCACCTCTACTACCTCAAGGTGAAACACTTGAATGGTTGAGTTGTAAGCTGAACTTGACTTTCTCCCATAGAACATTATTTTTCATTGAAATAATAATTGACAAATTATGGTGAATCATACTTGGTTATGTGGTAGACATTTTCTCAAAAATAAACAAAATGAATCTATCACTTCAAAGAAAGCAACTGACAATATTCCAATCGTAAGGTAAACTTTTAGGAAAAAAATAGAGTTTTATAAAACATATCCTCTACCATGAACTTGACACGTTCCTTTTTTTATGTTTATTTATTTTTGAGAGAGAGAGAGAGTGAGTGCGCATGAGCAGGGGAGGGGCAGGGAGAGAGGGAGACACAGAATCCAAAGCAGGCTCCAGGTTGTGAACTGAGCCCGATGTAGGGCTTGAACTCACGAGCCGTGAGATCATGACCTGAGCCTAAGTCAGACCCTTAACTGACTGAGCCACCCAGGCACCCCAAACTTGACAACTTCTTGAAGAAGAAGACTGTCCTGATTAAGTTGGTAGAGATATTAGCAAATATGATTTTTTAGTATATTATATAGTGAAATGTGTCAACATTTGGAAGATCTGTTTAATTCAGTGAACAAATATTTTCAAAATGATCAATTCCACAAAATCATCCTTTGGTAAAAGATACACTCAAATTGTGAGATAGAAATGTAATTTAATGAAACAGAATATGAAAAAAGTTCACCAATATGGTTTCATATTCTATACTGCGACTAACCTTTAAGAAACTATCTTTTGGCAAGATCGTATCAAAGAGAAATATACAAAAATTATCTGAAAAGGTTATTAAAATACTCTTCCAGGGGTGCCTGAGTGACCTAGTCAGTCAAGTTTGACTCATGATTTCAGCTCAAGCAATGATCTCACAGTTTGTAAGTTTGAGCACCATGTTGGGCTTTGTGCTGACAGCACGGAGCCTGCTTGGGATTCTTTCTCTCCCTCTCTCTCTGCTGCTCCCTCCATTCATGCCCACTCTCTCGCTCAAAATAAATAAACTTAAATAAATAATCTTCCATATTCCAACTCTATACTGTGTGAATTTATATTTTCTTCATAACATCAAACAAAACCATGTCATGACAGAAGCAGAAACAGATGAAAGAATCCAGCTGTCTTATTAAGTCAGAGAATAAAGAGATTTGCAAAAGTGTAAATAATGTGAGTCTTCTCACTAAATTTTTTTGAAAATGTTTTTTTCATAAAAATGTGTTTTGGGGAGCACCCAGGTGGCTCAGTTGGTTAAGCGTCTGACTCTTGATTTCAAGCTCAGGTCCTGATCCCATGGTTTATGAGTTCCAGCCCCACGTTGGGCTTTGCACTGACAGCGTGGAGCCTGCTTGGGATTCTCTCTCTCTTTCTCTCTCTGCTCCTCCCTTACTCATGTGATCTCTCTCTCAAAATAAATAAACAAACTTAAATATATCTTTTTGCATTAATATATGTTTATTTTAAATGAATTAGTAAATGATTGTTTCCAATTGTTCTCAGTTTTAATTGAATACAGTAAACATCAGTAGCTACACCCCAGACAAACAAAAGCTCTTTAGAGTTCTCAGTACACTTTCAGAGTGTGTAGGGTCCTGAGATCAAAATCTTTGAGAAGTGCTGACCTTAAATAACACTCCTGGGAAGTGGTAAAGCCAGTCTCTCATCTGTCTGTTCTCAAACCCCTGTTGTTTCCATAGCACAGTGTTACTTCCTTACCCAAAAGAGTCATCAATATTAAAATGGAAAATAGAATTAGGTTACTAAAGCTTTATTTTGCAATGTTTTCTTCCATAATATTTAAGTTGATCAATGTTTTGATATTTTTCCCTAAACTTATCCCTAAAACTTTAGAACTCCATTAGGAATTCAAGATGATTCTTTTTGGCTACAGAACAAAAAGGAAGTGATGGTACTCAGCTGTCAGCTTATGCCAGAAGTAACAGTATTTTGGGTTTTGGATTGTATATAAAGTCCAAACAGTTGAAGTCCAAATCTAATATTCTTTATTAGATTTTTAAAAACAGAAGTAACTCTGGTTGTTTGGCTCCAGGCTTGTTCTCCATCTACCTGGTGCTAAGCCCTAAGAATTAAGTTGATGGTGTGGGGGGACAACTTTGCTCGGGGACATCTTCAGAAGGAAATCCTGCATGCCTCTCCGCAGCACCGCGTTCTCGGCCACCTCCCTCAGGCCTCTGTGTAGCTTCTCCATCTCCTTGTACTCACTTTTGACATCTACACAAGAGCAGAAAGCATGCATCAGGAGCCAGTGTCCTTTTCAGAAATGTCCCCAGGAAACAGATCTCCTGAGAATCTTGCTATGACCTGGGTCACTTGTCCCAGAATGCGACATCTGGAATGGAACTTAGAGACTGGATGGTGTGTCTGATCAATTTATTTTATAAACATATCAAACTGGGCATTCTGGCTCTTAAGGCTTATCTCAGCATAGTGGTCGCCCTTCAAAGGAAACACAAACCTACGCATAGAAAGATCTAGGAAATCACTGGGTCTTCACAAGAGCTCAGAGGAAGGAGATACCAAGTCTACCACACAACAAATCTCCCCCTCAGTCCTTTCCAGGCTTCTCTCTCCTTCCCCTGGCCCCCCTGCTCCTAGCAGTTCTGATTCTAAGTGAATTTGCTGTTTTGATATCTCATCTCGGGTTTTCACCTCATGGCCTGCAATCATATATCCTTATAATGGCCAATTTTATGTGTCAATGTGTCTAAGCTATGGTGCCCAGAGATTTGGCCAAGCACTATTCTGGATGTTTCTGTGAGCATAATTTTGGATGAGATTTACATTTAAAACATTATACCTTGAGAAAAGCAGACTGTCCTTTACAATGTGGATGGGCCTCATCTAATTAGTTGAAGGCCTGGCTAGATCAAAATATTGGTCTCCCCCAGGCAAAAGGGAACACTCCATTTTACTATTTTACTTTACATTCTCACATAACTGTTTACCAACCGAGTAATACTCAGAGCGGGGACTGTTTTAGACCTCTCTTCTCTGGCACAGAACTCTATACATAGTATACATTTTGCTGTTGCTGGGAAGAAAGGGAAAAGATCTTAAATTATGGCAGGAGCAATTTATATCAAACACAGGGGACATTTGTGTGTGCGGGAGACCTAGGTAGTTGGAAGACCTTTGGAGAGCAGGAGTTCTTTAAAGAAGACACAACTGGATGACTATAATCTTAAAACAGGCTCCTGTAAAGGCCCAGACAGAAGCTCATGAGAGAGTCCAGTAAAATATAGTAAGAGGGTGTTGTATCACCTTCCCGAGAGACCAGTAGGAACAGGTTAGAGGTCTGTCTAACCAACCAGAGATGGGGAATAAGAATTTCCACAGCAACAGATACGTGTAGGACAGATGCTTCGAAGCAGCAACAGTGGCTTTTCCTTTGGAAATAGCTCACGCCACCTTCACCATGACATATTCAATGATACACAGCAGTGGCATCAGATCTATTTTTTCCCAGCAGGCAATTGTGCCCAGAATTTAACATTTAAAAGGCACGAAACATACAGAGTGCAAAATAAACCTCCCGTCTTCCGTGTCCTCCAGGCTCCTGCTTCCTCTCCTTAGAGACAACTTGTGTATGCCATGGGATCTGTATGCATACACACACGTGTTTCCTTTTCTTCTCTCACGGATGGCAACACATTCCACACAGTTTTTCACTTCACTTTTTTTTCACTTCACATACTTAGGAGATGGTTTCATACTCCTAACTCTGTATAAAAAGCCACTTGAGTCTTTCTAACAATTGCACGGTTCTCCACTAAGTGTACCTAACTTAACTTAGCCAACGCTCTGCTGATGGATATTGGAGTTGTTCCAACGCTTGCCATCCTAAACAATTCTGCCCTGAATAACCCTGTCCACGTGCCATTCTGCTCGTCTATGAGGAAACCATACGATACTGAGAGTAGGATTGCTGGGTCAAAGGATATGTACATTTTTAATTTTGCTAGAAATTTCCTGATTGCTTTTTGCACCAGTTTACACCCTCCGGGTTACACCAGGAGGCCTGGGGGAGGTCATGGCATGGAATAGAGATGGTTGCTGGCAGCTGCTGTTGCATCCCCAGGCTCCTGGTTCGTGAAGAGAAATGTTTCTCCACCACTAGCAGAATCTGAGGCTTTTCATGAGAAGGTATGTACTCAAAACAATGGGTTTATGGAGACTGCAGACCAGAGGTATGGATTTGAATTTGCCACTTTCCAGCTATGGATCCTTGGGCGCATGATCTAACCTGAGTCCCTGTTTCTGCATGTGCAAAACAGAGCAATAACATCTCCCTCTGAGGGTTAACATGAGAATTCTATGGGATGCTGCTCACACAGCCTGAGTGTAACGCGTGGCCTTGGGTAGGTGCTCAGCAAAGGGTAGGGTAGTTGTCATCATCATGGTCGTCATTGTCGTCGATGTCGTCGTCGTCATCATCATCATCATCATCATCTCTATCCCATGCCCCTGGAAATTCTTCCTAACTTGATTTCTTTAAATTCAGCAAAGAGCAACCACAGCTAGGGGTGCCTGCAAGGTTGTCGCTTATGCAAAAGTTGTATGTATTTACCTGCAAGCTCCTTGTAGAGACCATCCCCCTGGGATGAAGCGAGGGTCAGCATGGTGGCGATACTCCCCTTTACCTTCTCCGTGATTCCAGTCTACACAACAAAGCATGGTCATTCTGTTAGGAAGGCACAGCCCAAGGGAAAATTCATCTTAGGAAAGGGACCCCACCCAATCCCCCAGGCAGATTGTGCAGACTGGGGTTGCCAAAATCAAAGTCAGTTCCAAGGGTGGGCCACTTCAGAGTGCAGCAAATGGCTCCGGGGTCATCAGAGCAACATTTCTGTGGGGTCCTACTAGTCTCAGCATCTCCTTTCCTGCCTATCAAGACTCATATGTGATCAGACCTCTCTGGTGCTGACCAACTGAGTCAGGAGCTAAGGAGGCTTCATGGAGGCGGGCGGGGAGGGGCAGTGGGGAGAAAACAGCAATCACAGAGATGGAAAAAGAGAAAAAGAGCTGGTCACTAGCCCACGATCCTATCGTGCATTTAGTCACTGGAAAGATGTTTATTGAGCACCTGCTTTGTGCAGTGCATCATACTTGACGTTCCTGACTCTCCGTCCAACTGCCTGAGAAATTTCTTCTTTCTTACCTCAGTCCTTCTGTGAATGCAAACCATTTTCCCTCTTCTAACCACCTTGTGTACCTCTGAAAAACACCTGACTCTTTTGTCTAGACTGATACAGTATTTTGAGCTGGGATCTCCTTACTCTTGCTTTTTTCTTCAACATACCAGGCCAAGAACCCTAAGCTCTAGTCCCAGCTCTAGCTGTGAGCCTTGAGCTAGTAACACATGCCCTCTGGGCTTCAGGCTCCTTGTCCATGAAATCAGGGAATGGCGTCACTCCATGGCCTTGCCCACTTTCAACTTCCTACATTTCTGTCATTTAAGATGCATTTGTATATGGTCAACGTACTAATCACTTTTTTTTAATGGACTTGTTTTGGGAAGGCATGATAAGAACTAATTTCTTTTTTAAATTTTATTTATTTATTTTTGAGAGAGAGAGAGCATGAGCAGGGAGAGAGAGAATCCCAGCAGGTTCTGTGCTATCAGAGCAGAGTCCAATGCAGGATTCAAACTCACAAACAATGAGATCATGACCTGAGCCAAAACCAAGATTTAGATGCCTGACCAACTGAGCCACTCAGGTGCTCCAGGTCCAATTTATATATTCCCAATGGGGACTAGGTGCTGTAGAGTTCGGCCAATTTTCTGAAAGAATTTGTAGACTATGATAACATATTAAATGACAGAAAGTAAACAGCTACTGGCAAACGAGACACCTCTTAGCCTATTCCAAGAGAAATTATATGCCTTGTATTGTGGAGAAAGGTATTTTCCAAAACTGCAGTGGGGCAGGGATAGGGGCCCAGGAGGGAACACAAGATTGAGAAGTAAGTTGCAGACATTTCAGGAAGTAGGTTGGTTCAGAGGTAAATGGAAATAACAACTAGCCAGGTTCCTTAGTTGGTCAGGCATCCAACTAAAGGTCAGCTAAGTCTGGAGTAGAGGCAGAAGAATTTGGAAATGAACATGGCCACAGAGATGTCAACAGTGGCTGGGACTAAAGGAAAGAGTTTTTATTACCTGGGAGAGGGGTGGCAAGCAAAGAGACCCAGAGCTGAGATAAGATGGCCCAAGTGTACTTGACAGAAGCATTAGGTTCAAGGAAACTCTTAGGAACTGTTTTCTGAGATAGAATCAAATCTAAATCTATGCCAGGCATCAAAGTTGGCTGACCTATAAGAGTTTATTGGCATTTATTTATTGATATTTCACATAGACTAGACATTTCCCTCATTTCGAAAAATCCGCCTGGAGATTACAGTATTGTCTGAGATGGAGACACTGGAGCCAGGTCACCTAGCCCCAACCTAGCGCTGCAACTTAGTAACTATGAGGCCTGTTGCCACACCTCTCTCTCTCTGCCTCAGTTTTCTTATCTGCAAAATGAGAACAATAATAGTCCCTACTTCACAGGCTTGCTGGGGAGTAAATGAGCTAATGTATGTCAAGAGCTTAAGGATCCGCGTCTGGCTATTACCGTTGTTCTGCTGATGACCTGGTAAAGAGGAAAGACATGAGAGAGAGCCAGAGGGGGAGCTGCATTTATGAAGTCACAGCCCCAGAGAGATCCCGACTCGAGCATGCGGTGGCGGTAAAGGGGGAATGCCAAGTGCCAGCTGGCCTCCTCTCTTGGCATCGTAGGCATTGGTTGGGGCCACTTTACAGAAAGTATCAGCTTTTTTTGGACCTGAACAACTACTACCTCTTCCACCTTCTGTACCTGTTTCTTTGGCTCCCCCCAAGAAGCCTCTTTGGGGCTGAAATTCATACCGTGGGTGTAGAATACCTTCAGTTGTTGAAACTGGTGCTGCATCCTTTCTTGAGCCCTTTCAAACATGCCCTCGGTCACCTGCCGGTCCACCCCTCTTCTGATGACGTCTTTCATTCTCTCACATGCTTTTTTGCCAGCAATCTGAGCTGCCTCTGGCAAAAATGACAGCCACAGTCACACCACAGCAAGGATTTGCATAGAAATCTTTAGCATCAGAAAGAAAGGCAAGCAAACAAAAACTATATATACACACATACATGCGAACATACATACATATATATTCATATATGTGGCACCATTTTTCACATGGTGGAAATTGTTTAATCATAATATGATACAAAAAAATCAGCACTCTCAAAATTTATATAACTGTCATTCAAAAAAATCTAATGAATGAATTAAGCAGAAGTTTACAAAATTCCAGTGCCCCCACCACCAGAAAAAACAATGGGACCGCCAAAGCAAGAAGGAGCTGGAAAGTGGGTTTACATATATTTAAAGGCAATAAGAATGAGAATCGGATAATGGATTCTACAGTTTAACTAGCTGAGATGCAGCAAAGAGAGGAGAAGCAGGGTGAATAAATAAAGAAAGGGTAGACAGAAAGCACTGGAAACACACAGATAAAATCGGTTCATGGATCATCTGTCCCCTCACCCTTAAAGTTATTTGGTTTTCAAGTTGTGGAGTAAGAGTGTGAGAGGGACTTAGGACCCAGGAGGACAAATGCTTTGAGGGGAAAGCTGAAGAAAAGGACACTGGAGGAGATGACAGAAAGATCCCGGAGGAAATGGCCGTGTCACCTGCCAGAGCACCCACCTTCATAACAGGGCTTCAGGTCGTTCTGAACAGAGGTGGTGAGGGACTCATAGATCCTCCTCTTCTTTCTGAGGATGTAACCCTCCAGGCCTCCCAGGATGGCACTTATCTGAGAATCCACATTAACAAAAGGCCATTTGTGACAATTCCTTCGACAGAAAGCGGGGTTCCCGTGTGGGGCCACCATTTCCCTCTGCTTTATATTACGCATGGCTGTTCACACGTCATTTCCCCAAGTAGGCTGTGAGCTTCTCATAGGCAGGAACTCTGTCTTAGCATCTTTATATTCTGAAGTGCTTCCCACAGTGCCTGGCACTTATAAATGACTCAAATATTTGCTGAGTTGAACTCAGGCATGTGCAAGGTGGTTGAAGAGGCCCTTTTAGGGGGAGGGTGTGAGAACAGGATAGTTCTCTAGTGTTGCTATGTAATTCGGGGTGGGCCTGTGCTATGGACTGAATGTTTGTGTCCACCCAACACTAATATGTTAAAACCCTAACCCCCAAGGTGATGGTGTTAGGAGGTGAGCCTTCGGGAGGTGACTAAGTCATGATCAGGGAGCCCTTATAATTGGGACTATTCCTTTTATGGAAGAGACTCTAGCAAGTTCCTTTGCCCCTGCTACCATGTGAGGTGGTGGTGAGAAGACCATCTATGAACTGGGAAGTGGACCCTCACCAGACACCAAATCTGCCTGTACCTTGACCTCGTACTTCTAGCTTCCTGTGGGGAATAAATTTCTGTTGTTTTTAACCTACCTAGTTTATGACATTTTGCTTTAGAAGCCTGAACAGACTAAGACAGCCTAGAAGAAAATGGGTCACAGACAAGAGTCTTGAGTACTCCAAACTAACAAATGATCTGCACACAACGACCCTTCTTTAAGCTTCACTGCTGCGAATAAGACTATATAATATTGGCAAAAACTGGGATAGAGAGAATCCCAGTTACAAGTGGATGTTACGAGTGGATTCAAATGTTTGTATATCTAAGGATTCTTGGAATATTCTTCCTGGGAACTGGGTCTCCTTTCCAACCTCAGCACTTACTTACTGCCAGTTGCTTCCCAGTGGCACAGAGCTAGCCTGGTGTCCCACAGCAGTCTCAGGGCCACCCCACACACTGTGTGTTGTGTCTCACAGCACCTGCTACAAGATGTGCCCAGACCTTGGCACTCCAGGGGAACAACGGGGAGAGACACAGGACACCCCGAAATCCCGCTGGAAAGAAAGCCACCATCCGACCTCGCCGCCCCCTTCATTTTACACGGATTGTACCTCCTGGATCAGAAAACTCTTTTTGTAACTATCGTATTTCCAGCCACTTCTTACTCCAATTTCCATCATTTTCTCCTGTAGAGAGTGCTTAAAAGCTTCTACATGAGGCAGCAGAGCTGACTCAGTGGGCTTTCCAGATCTACAGAAGAAACAATATAAAATGTTAAGAGACAACAGTGGCTACCATGGGGCTAAAACAAAGAGGAAAGTTTATTCACTTTTAAGACAAGGGGGTGAGAATGAACAGGTATCAAATTCCTATCAGTGCCAGGCACTGTCCTGTGCCAGGTCCTGAACCTAAAAACCTGTGAAACCCATTTTACAGACAAGAAAACAGGTTCAGAGAAGACTGCTGATGTGTTTGAAGCCACACAGCTAGTAAATGGCAGAACCAGGCTACTTTGGACACTGATCTGTGTAGCCTCAAAGGTAAGTCTTCCCATTGCCAAGGTGTTTCCATTTGAAAGTGTGGGATATAAACTACATTTTTTAATGTTTACTATTTATTTTGAGAGAGAGAGAGAGAATGAGAAGGGGAGAGGCAGAGAGAGAGGGATAGAGAGAATCCCAAGCAGGGTCTGTGTTCACATTGCAGAGCCTGACATGGGGCTTGAACTCATGAACCCGTGAGATCATGACCTGAGCCAAAACCAAGAGTCAGACATTCAACCGACTGAGCCACCCAGGTGCCACTAAACTACATTTTAAAAGATAGATAAGATTTAGGGAAGTGAAAGAAGGAAGGATTATTCCCCATGGGGACAAATATCCCAGGAGGAAGCAGCAGGTATAGGGGAGAGGGCATAGACTTGAAATCCTAGCTCTCCACTCATGAGCTGACTGACACTGGGAAAGCTGCTAAAGTCCTCTGAACCTCAGCTTGTCCACTTGTAAATAGACAGAAGGCCCTTCAGAGGGTTATTGAGAGGCTCTGATGAGATCATGCATGCACAGTGCTTAGCATAGTTCCTGGTACAGCTCACTTGCTCTTTGCTACCCTCCAGGCTGGCTAAAGCAGGGGGCTAGTTTTGAGCAACAGGACTAGGAGAGACTGGAAAGGCCAGTTAGAGACAGGTGGGATGTCTTCAATGTCATTCTATGGAATTTGGAGTTTATCCTCTAGACTTGTAAACAGGGGTGAAGTAGATGGAATGGCATGATCCCAAAAGAGTTAAAGGAAGGTGGGGGCAGAGAAGGGGAACACGGAGTAAGAATCAAGCAAAGGTAGAATGGTTCAAGCAGCAGCAGGTGGTGAAATGCCAGAGGCCAAGGAGGGAGACTAGGGACAGGCTCTTGCACTAAGGGATTAGGAAATTCTGTTTCTGTTGGTGGAGAAAAGGATTAGAGGTCAAGGAAGGAGGGAAGGAGGAGGTGCCATGAAGCTCAGACAGCTAGTAAGTGAGTGAACATGCAGTATGTCAAAAACAGTCATCAGTCAGTCACTTTGCCTTTTTGAATTCAGGGAAATTTACAAAGGCCATGTGTTTTCTTAACTCCACACTCTCCAACCAAAATAACCTGTCCTGGGCTCAGATCCATAAGAAAATTTATCCCTTGCTGCCTGTTTGAGATATTTGAAAAATAATGGGAATCATAATATTAGTCTGAAAGTAACATCTCCAACTGTACTCCAGGTCACCACGAGAAATTAAGTAAACCAAACCAAGAAGGCTTTTGTGTTTTGCCGGAGACTAAGCTTTCCTCCTCAAGTTGCAAGCTACTCTTTACGCTTCCAGATCCAAAGTACAAATTCGTATAAAAAGGAGACTCCGGCCCAGTGCTCTTCAGATGTTTGTTCATGAAGGAGCAAGAGAAAGGATCTTTTACCTAAAAATACCTCCAAAAACAGGATCGATCTGGTCGTAGATGGGCTGAGTGACGGCTTCGTTCAGATCTATTCTCGCAAGAGTCTTGGAGGCATAGATGCCATTTTTCAGGCAAACAGCTTTCAGAGTCTGATGAAAGCCCTGGTTTCCTCTACTCCTCTAGGTAATTAAACAATAAGTTAATAGAATTAGAGAACATTAACTAGAATATCACAGGATTAGAATTGTATTGCCTTTGGCCAAATGCTATGACCAAGAATCACAGGGAAGAGAAGGGACTGCATGGTCTTTCAACATATTCTTGAGCTAGACAGAGGGCGCAGCAGTCATGCCCAGTTGGCGGCTGCCCAGGCTTCCAGAACGTCTTGTGCTTCCTTGGTCACAATTCTCCTCATACAGTTTATATTTATCGTTTACTTATTGGGCTTCTCTACCAGAACAGCTGCTCGTTGTGGGCATGAACAGTATCTTATCTGTCTTGATGTTCTTACCATCTGGCAATAGCCTAAGTAAGTAGTGCTTAAACGAGCAATTATTAAATGAAAATGTGCTATGACCCTACTGGGAGTGTATGTTTCAGACTTTCCATAGCCCAAGGATTTAAATACTTTTTGTTAAATGCCTAATAAAATGTAATTTGATTTGTACATCTTCATAATATTTTTTCCCATAGAAATAAATTCACAAATCAGTGGCAAAAAAAATACAACGAAGCTAGAGCCACAAGAGACATTGATAAATCTTAGCCAGATCGTGATCCTTAGTAAAGAGAATAAAAATATATGCGCTGACCAAAACTTTAGTAGAGGCCCTTGTGATCAATCAGTGATATATGCTCTAAGTAAATCTGTTTCAAGTCCATGACCATGTATATATACATATATGTATACATAAATATATTTATGCACATATATGCACATTTATGTGCATAAATATATGTAGTTTAACATTTTTCCCTTTTCACTTAATATTATAACATGGGCATTTCCTCAATTCATTGTAAATATTTGCAAAACTTATATAATAACCACATAATATAATATCATGTGGATGTATCCTAATTCATTTTACCATTCTCTTATGGTTAGACATTTAGGTTATTTTACTATGTTACATAATGATATGATGTTAGCATACAATGTTTGCCAAAATTTCTGATCACAGAGGAAAGAGGCCTATCCAAGACACCTCAGATATGTCTGTAGTCACAGAGAAAACCACCATTTATGAACCGGTGAGACAGGAGGCAGTTCACAGGATGACGTCCTAGTGAAGGTCTGAAGATGTTCCTTCCTTTTATGAACAAATTGTCTCAAAGGAATGGTCTCTGCTTTGTGAATTTGCTTTCTCAGAACCTACTTCCTCACTTTGGTGATCTGGGATCTTTTACCATCATACAGAAACAGTTCTCCCCAGAGTCACTTACTTATCTATTGATATGAAACAAATTACCCCAGGCCTGGTGGCTTAAAACAACAATAAACATTTATTTATTATCTCTCACCAGCTCTGTGGGGCAGGAATTCAGATATGGCTCAGTTGCTGTTTCACTGTTCACTGGATAGCCAGGCTGTGCGGCCAGATTTAAAAGGCAGGTAAATGCCACTCAGAGAAGACACAAGTACGTGATTCAAGGTCGCTGAGAACAGACAATGTGCACACTAGGCTCAGGTGGTACAGCATTTACTTACAGCAAGAGGAGAAAAAGTGTGCACAAGATCCAGCCCTTTGCAATGCATGGGTCCCCTGTGGCCAGCAGACCCCCTCCACAGCCAATGCAGGTGATCCCACAATATGGGATCCCACAATGCAGAAGAACCCAAGCCTTCCCCCACAGGATCCGAAATACAGAAAACTGGGAGCTTGCCCAAGGGCCTTGGCCGCCTATACTGAGCAGAGCAAAGAAGTACACACTGAGCATAAAACAGGGAAGAATATTCCCACACGAGGCGATAAGCCCAGCAAAGGCTGTGAGGGGCTCTTTATCTCTTGGTAAGGAAGTGTTCCAGGGTCCAAGGCCCGCTCTTATGTGGCCAAGAGGGGGTTGAAAGACTGCTTCCATGGGCTGACCTTTCTCAACAGCGGGCCAGTACTGGCTCAGGCCTTCTCCATGAGGCTCCATCAGGCACTGGCTGGGGTTACAGTCACCTGAACAGGGCTGGAGGACCTGCTCCTAAGGAGGCTCACTCCAGAGCCGGCAAGGCGATGCTGGCTATTTGCAGACCAAATTTCATTACTTTTACGAGGATTTGCAAATGTTAAACCACATAACCAGTTGGCAATCACAAGTAGCCACAATCGTTTGCAGAGATGCAACAGGCAAGGATAGGGGTTGGGCATCCAGGCTCTGAAGACAGACAAGTCTGTAGTAGATGTGGATCCCATACATGGCCACAGACAAGTTGTTCGGCCTCTGTAAGGCCGTAAAATGAAAATAATAGGAAGAGTGCTTACCACCCAGAATTGTTGTGAGGACTGAATCAGGTGATGCCCAGTTGCTGGCACCAGAATAAGCATTTCTCCCGCGTTTGCTGAAGGCACGAGCGAATGCACGCGCACATACTACGTTCATGGACACTCAGCCACCTGCCACCACACAGAAGGCACGCCACCTTCCCTCCTCCTGTGTCAGAAGTCTGAGAGTCTCTACGATGACCTCACGGTCATTCTCACTTCTTCACTCTTTTAGCTTTCAGTTTGTCTGGCATTTCCTCTCTGTCCTGTACCAGAGGCATCTCTTCCTCTCTCATCCCAGTGACGGTACATACCTACTGATCTAGATCCTGAAACAAACTCTTACAAAACCCACGCAGATAAGAATACCCAAAAGAGATCGTATGCTAGGAAGATGGCATCATCTGTGTGTATGAAAAAGCCCACGGAAATGTAGAGCTCCATTACACATCACCTTTTCACTGCTAATGTTCTAGCTTTCCAACTTGTAGTAAAACAACGGCAACAACATACGATCTTTGCACTACTCCCGGCTCTAGAGACTTCTGTATCATCTTTGTCACATGAGCGGTGTTGTTCATCACTCTTTACTCTTAACAGGTGTTATGGAGTGAATTGTATCCCTCTGAATCAACATGTTCGAGCTCTGACCCTTGATATGACTATATTTGGAGACAGGGCCTTTAGGGAGGTAATTAGGGTTAAATGAAGACTTAAGGGTGGGTCTTTATCTTCCTGGACTGCTGTCTTTATAAGGAGAGAGAGACACCAGGGAGGCACACACAGAGAAAAGATTATGTGAGAACCACAGCTAGAAGGTGGCCTTTTGCAAGCCAAAAAGAGAGGCCCCAGGGGAAACCAACCTTGCACTACTTTGGCCTTGGGCTTCTAACCTTCACAACTGTGAGAATAAATGCCCACCATTTAAACCACCCAGTCTATGGCATTTTATATTATGCAGTCCTAGCAAACTAATATGATAAGCCTTCCCCCCTGCCCTTAGCCTTAGATAAATACAACCTGGCACTTATATTTTTATCCCTCAGAAAGCCCATATAAGTAATTAAAAGAAAATAATTTGCATGCCTAGTGAGAGGGTTCAAGATGTTTCCTTATTGTGTAATCAAAATGATATTTATATCAACCCTGTTTAGATAGGTAGGGCAAGTATTTAGCACCTCATTTTTCAGATAAAAAACCCACAAGCTTAAATAGGTTTCAGGTCTCACCCAGGGATGCACAGTGGATGATGGGTAGAAAGACCTCAGATCCAAAATTCCAGCTCAACTCCACTGAACCATGCACTCTTTCCTCACCATGTACAATTGGACAGTTCTCACTACGTGCTTTCCTGTATGCAAGTTTCACCCTCTCCTACTCTCTTTTAGCTCTTTATTTCCTTCAAAAGCCATGGAATAGTGCAAAAAGAGCTTAGAGGTAAGGCAGATGTCACCAAATACTACAGGTCCTCCCTGGAAAGGGTCACTCACCACCAGGCATGCCCCGAGGATCCGTCGGTAGGAAGCCTTGGCATTTCTGACTCCTTCTTGGAGAGGCTGCTCAATGTGGGCAAAGCACTGGTCAATGGCCTTCTCCAGAAGCTGTATCTCCTCTTCCACAAATCTCCGCAGGCCACTCATGTGCAAGTATTCATTCTAGGGACAAGGGCCATAAAAAGCATGAGGCCACCCCCTCCCTAAGGGCACTTTATCTCAAATTTTGCTCTCTTTATGCCCGTCCACCAATACAAGATTTAGCCTGAGCTAATCACCCTCAGATGATTTCTATCATCCCAGTAAAGTTCTTTTGGTGCACAGACCTCCTTAAGTTCTGTGGATTAGAGAACACAATAAATATATGCCTCATGCAACTTACTTCAGGTGTCTAATGCATTAGGATTTTCAAGAGAATAACTAGTAAAATAAAAATCCAACTGCTGTTAAAACATATTTTTCAATGACATCTGATTCTCTAAACGTTTAGTGGGTTTTGTCTGGGCACAGAGCAGTTTTTGAGGACAGCGTTTATCAAATTTTAACACGTGTGCAAATCACAGGGAGAATTTGCTCAAATCCAAAAACCTGAGATTCTACATTTCCAGCAAGCCCCCAGGTGACGCTGATCTTCTGGGCCCTGGACCGCACGTTGAATAACAAAGCAAACACAACAATAAAGACACGGCCCTTTCTTCGATAGAGAATACAGTCTAATCAAGGAGGAAAAGATCTATTGAAATAATACAAAGGAGAGGCAGCCTTGACCCTTGACCCGTAGGTTCCAAACTGGGAATTGTGTAGTGTTGTTCTCTGTGTGAGAATCTTGGAGGACCCCACAGTACCTGTAGCAGATGGACGCCGCACTACTTAGCTCAGCACTTAAGGCCCTTTATAACCAGGTCTCAACCAATTTCTCCAGCATCACCAGCTCTCTGTTTTCCCAAAATGTCATCCCATCCCAGGGTATCTGCTCCTGAATTTGCTACCATTTCCCAAATGTGTCATCCCTTTTGTGACCCCATGCCTTTGCACTTGCTTCCCATCCTTCCAGACAAAGCTCCAAAGCACCCATGTGGTGGAAATGGGGCTCTCTTTCCTGTGCTTCCCCTGTGTTTTGTATATCTTTGTGTTACAGCCTTCCCCCTGCTGTGCTATGGCTGTCCCAATCCATATCTCCTTCCCTGGACTTGGAACTTGCTGAAGGACCTACGGACTGTGTTATTCATGCTTGTTTATTCTGAGGCATGGCACAGGATGTGCAGCTGATAAACAATTTGGAATGAACAAACATCCCAGAGAAACTGTTAGATAATATGGGTTTTTAAATTCTATTCCAAGTTTGATGACAGAAATAGCCTTCAAATTGATGTGTGACCTTATACAAATGACTGAGCTTTTCTGGATCTTGACTGTATTGAAGTGAATGAGGTTGAATGTTCCTGACAACAGGAGTTCTTCAAACTCCCACACTGTAAGTCTTAGAGTAGATGAGTTTTAAAGTTTATGGAGACTATTCAGCTTTTGGTGAACCCTGGGGATTCTCAATAGTTTTTAACCAGTAAGAATTCTATAAGCCATACTTTTCTTTCAGAATGCGTTCTGGATTCTTTTGAGTTTGTGGTGTCACTGTTGATCAAAAGGAAATAAGAGAGGAGTCACCAATGAAAACTCTATGGGCAAGATTCTCACAAAGACTCACACTCAACAAATTCTTGTCAAATAAACAAAAGAATGATAAGAAAGAGCAGATCTGGGAAGAAAAGAATAAGAAAAGGAAAGCCTGGTATCTACTATGAATAAACACAGGGCTCATTCAACACTGAGATGTCATAATCAACTTCCTACTGATTCATAAAAATAATGACTAGACCCTGTTCATTTAAAATCACTAACTACCCAAACTCTATTTTTTGGTTTGAGTCCTAATCTTAAAAACTGATACGCCACCACATTCTTAGGTTTGATTTTTTTTTTCAGAATGCAAAGGAACTGACAAAACTCTTGCGTTCCAACTTTCCATCAATGAACAAAGATTGAGACCAATATCTGAGGCCAAAGAATTTTTAGGAAAAATGCTGGCAAAAGGCTATCTGAAGGGCTACCCGAGATGTGCCAACAAGCCACCTGCCCTGTGTTTGCTGTTGCCTACAGCTTGGCTGCAAGGATGGTACTTAGTTCCCACATGGGCTGCCTCTCTGCCTTAGCAGAGGAGAGCATGGGGGGTACGGGACACTTCTGAGTTTGATTGCAAAATGCCTTGTCTTTGTGTTTGTAAAACAAACCAACCACACACGGCACCACATCTGATTCATTTTCCATCAGCACTTCCAAAAGCAATCTTTTGCTGGGCAGAGAGGCGATTTTCACCCTGAAGAACATTTTTGGAAAGTTAGAAGGTCAAACGCTTCCCTAGTATTTCAGAGAACAAAGTCAAATTAGAAAATCTCAGATTCCAGGAGGTGTGTTTTTTTGTTTGTTTTTGTTTTGTTTTTTAGTTTTCACTTTTTTTATCACAGAACTAGGCCAAAATGAGGCATAAGAAAAATGATGAAAAAGACAGGGAACCTCGCTCTATATGTCATTTTTATATAGAATTTTTAAAATGTAGATATTTGATCAAAACTGCAAAGGCCGTCTACAGTTGGCATTGCTTACTCTTCACATTGAGGTCAGGTCCCCATTACCTGCTCCTCCTGGCCACTCCATGGGGCCAGCCCAGGTATACCTGCCCACATTCTCAGAACCAGCCCTTGAACTCTCATAGAGCCCTATTGGTTCACTTTCTCTGCCCCTACCTTGTTCTGCGTGACAAGAAGTTAGACAATTTGTTTGTGCAAATCTGATGGTGGAAAGCAAGTGTGGAAATAAACACCCACCAAATGAGAACCTGCAAAGGTTATTTATTCAGAACTTGCTATAGAAAGAGAGTCAGCCACCATCACTTGGGTTTGGCAGAGATTAAAAGGCAAGCAGAGGAGTGGGAAGGCTTCAGATAGGCCCTGATCTGAGGCTGCCAGCACAGGAAAGCTGTGGGTGGGCTAACTGGAAGCAAGGATCCTATGTGATTCAGTAAGGTGCATATTTGGCTTCTCTGGCTGGAAGCAGGGATGAAGATTAGGGAAACTGTCAGTTCTTAACTCATCAGCCATTTGGAGCTAATTATTATAGACATTATTGATTAGCTTATTGGATTGTTACTAGAGATAGCAGTCTGACTCCCTATGAGTCTAACATACAGCAGGCTGCCCTTCCAAGCTGATTATTATAGATAAGGGGTTGGTTTCCTAGGCAGGTTGCTGAAGGCTTTGAGTCAGAGTTCTGTGGGTTTTTTTTTTTTTAGTTTATTTATTTATTTTGATATAGTGAGAGCAGGGGAGGGGTAGAGAGAGAGAGAAAGAAAGAATCCCAAGCAGGCTCTGCAGTGTGAGTCCAGAGCCCAATATGGGGCCATAACCCACAAACCGTGAGCTTTTGACCTGACCCAAAACCAAGAGTCAGACACTTAACCAGCTGAGCCACCCAGGTGCCCCCAAAGTTCTGTTTTAACACACGGTTGCCCACTTGTATATTGAATCCCTCACAAAGAAGCAGTGCACTTGGCAATTGATTACAGCAACACACCTTTCTCCAAAACTCTCCCCAACCTCTGTTCTAACAGCCTACCCATATTATTTTAGGGTAAAAAAATAAGTCATCCACCAAAGAGATAAAATTTCTCCATTATTATGAGAAAAATAATTTTGAACTGGCCATTCAGAGGTATGCATTCTAGATCATGAAGATAAAAACTTTGCTGAACGTCCCTCCTAGTTCCCTTCCTTTCACATTATTTTGCTAGGCTGCCCTGAGTTTGAGATTCTGATGGCACCATGGCATAAGGGAAATCCATAGAGAGATGAATAGATTTTTGGACTGGAGGCATAACCATGCCTGGTGGGATAATCAGGAATTGTCGGTATTCTACTAGATTGGAACAAATCACTTCTGTTATCACTTAAACACATCCCATCTTATTCAAGTCTCAGGAGAGGTGAAAGTAGCTGCTGATTGTTTTTATATTTTCTTCTCAACCTATCTAAAATATTATTCCTTTCTTTTTTCACTCAAATGTCATAATCTTAACCCCCAAATTATCTTTTTGTCCCGTTTGATTTTCGAAGCTTAGTATCTTCCTTTGATATGAAAAGAAAAATTATCATAAATTATTTTTCTAACATCATGAAAGGGAATGTTCTGCCCAGGCTGGGAGGCAGCATACAAACACACACAGGTATCTTTCATACCGGCAGCTTTTCCATGGAGTTGAAACTGTCTGTGAGGACCAATAAACCGAAGGCTTCTGTAACATACTTGGTCACCATCCTCCTCTTCTCATCCAGGAGCCTTTTCCTGATATAGCCTCTTAACTTGGGGATTTCTGGAATTCACAGGCAGCACAAACAATTTTAAAAGGCCAGAGTTCACAGCAAATCGAATCCACAAAAATTAACAGATCAGAATGGCAGTCTGATTTAACCACAGTTGAGGTCCCACATGGGCTGACTGCCTACTTGCTACACCAGCTTTTCTGAGGGGATTTTTTCCATGTCTAGGATCAACAATAATGAAGTTAGAAGGTCACACTTCTAACATTGGTAGATCAGCGATGATGAATATTAATTTTATTTAGTGGTACAAGTCAAACTAAGTAGAAAAGTGCAGGCTGCTTAAAAACATTGGCACTTCCCTTTGGACTGCTACTTAACAGAATAGTTGAACCAAAGGTGCCCACAATCCCAGACACTCAGCTCTTCAGTTACCCTAGACTTTCCCATCTATATTAAATAACCCTTAATATGAAAATTGCTCATGCCTGCTGTAGAAAGAACAAGAACCTCCGAAGGTAATAGTTATCTTCCTACCTTTTTCTCCATTATTCCCATAAGTGGAAATTCTTTTTTTTTTTTTTTTTTTTTTGAGAGAGAGAGAGTGCAAATGAGTGAGGGGCAGAGAGAGAAAGAGAATCCCCCACCAGGGACAGAGAGAGACAGATGTGGGGCTCACCCAAAGCAATACTCCTACTCATCCGAAGTGGGTCTCATGCTCCGCAGAAGGGGGCTTGTGCTCACCCAATGTCGGACTCGAACTCACAAACTGTGAGATCGTGACCTGAGCCAAAGTCAGATGCTTTAATGACTGAGCTACACAGGTGCCCAAGTGGAAATTCTTCTGTATCATTCCTTGCATGTGCCATGCTGATCATTTCTTTCATATCCTTGTTCAATAAGTTCCCCGACTTCTGGAAACATTTTACACCTTCTGCCTCTTCACCCCCTCTCCCATGCAGACGTGTCAGGTAAAATACATGCACGTCTTAAGCCATTTTAAGTTCAGATCAAAGTCAAGCCCAGGTCCTGCCTGCTCGCCCACTTTTCACTGAGTGCTCCAGTCACACAGACCTTTAGACTCTCTGGACTTGTACTCACAGCACCATTTAACCAAGCTTTATTTTTACCTTGATGTTTTACACTTGGCTTACTATTTGCTCCTCATCTAGATTTTAAGTTCTGAGAAGAAAGGGTCATGTCTTCTGCTTCTTCCTCCTCAGAGACAAAGCAGACAATAGAAGCTCAGTAATACTAATACCAGTAGCTGGATGAATGAGGACCCTCAAGCCAAATACTTGGAAAGGACAATCACTGACCTCTACCAACTCTTGGTAGACTTTGGATGAAAGAGAAATTGTGGTCTCAGGCACCACAACAACGCATATAGGTATAGAAACTGTGGCAAGCAGGAAATGTGGCACAGAAAGTTCTAGAGAGGGAAATTCAGAGTGCCAAGCTAAATCTTGAGAATTCTAGAGACTGAGATAGAAGATATAGAAATTACCAGTTTCCTCCTCGGTGAGGAGAGCCTGCTGCCAGTACTCCTGGGCGCTGACTGTGTACACGAGATCAGAGGCCTCCAGAACCTTGGAGTCAGCGGGCAGTTTTCTCTGAAGTGAGAGAGGCACACAGAGAACAGAATACTCAAACGTGGTAGAGGAAACAATGCACAAACCTTACAAGAGCCTTTGGCAAATTTCAGCTCGCTCACTTTCAGTGCTGCAAGAGCCCCTTAAAAGAACACACAACACCTATGTGTCAGGTCTTCCTATCTGTCCAGGTCTCATAAGGTTGGAAACTGTACAAAAACTGTTACATGGAAACTATTCTCTCAAGAGGGTAAAAATAGCAGTTCTAGGGGCGCCTGGATGGCTCAGTTGGTTAAGTGCCCAACTCTTGATTTCAGCTCAGGTCATGATCTCATGGTTCGGGAGTTCGAGCCCCGAGTCACACTCTGCACTGACAGTACGGAGCTTGTTTGGGATTCTCTCTCCCTCTCTCCCTCTCTCCCTGTCTCTCTCTCTACTCCCCCCCCCACCGCTAAAATTTAAAAAATAAATAAAAATAGCAATTCTAGAAGGAAATGTATAGAGAAAATAGTTTAAAGTGTACCAAAATGTTCAGAGAGGGGAAATGTACTGTGATGTTTTATGGAAAGAAAAAAAGAACAACTCCAGCATAGGCACTGAGGTGTTGCACCAGCACATCAGAGCCCACAGTACACAGCTCCCCCCAACTCCACCTTTAGTGACATCACCCTGGTAGCTTGAAATTGGCAATGGTGGGAATCGACAAGTGCTAGAAATCAGGGCTTTGGGCGTTTGCTTCTTTTATTTATTTATTTAAAATTTTTTCATGTTTATTTACTTTTGAGACGGAGAGAGCATGAGTTGGGGAGGGGCAGAAAGAGAGGGAACACAGAATCCAAAGCAGGCTCCAGGCTCCAAGCTGTCAGCACAGAGCTCAACACGGGGCTCGAACTCATGAACTGTGAGATTGTGACCTGAACCAAAGTTGGATGCTTAACTGACTGAGCAACCCAGGCACCCTTGCTTCTTTTATTTTTAAACAGAGCTGGTTTTATATATTTACCTACATACCACAACACTGGGCAAAGGTTGTGTAAAAAAGGACACATTTCTTAGCTGAGTGGTTACTGAGTATTCAGCACATTTAAAAGCAGAGTCATGTTTAAGTAAACAATGGTTTTAAATGTCAAGGAATTAAAAATGTGAGAAAATCTTTTTTTTTATTATGATTAGAAAAATCATCACCACCCAGAAGTAATACTAGACTTACACATAAATATTGTTCCGTAATCTTCATTATTCTCACTTAAAAGAAAAGAGAAAAATCACGAAGTGTGTGCTTGTGTGTGCATAGGTTTGGGGGCAGTAGAACAACATAGAGAGTTGTCAATCTCTTCCTGATGCAAAGACACAAAAGAGCTGAGTGAGCAGTCCACCGGGAGAGGCGAGAGACCATCTGTCTGGAGAGCAGTAAGCCCGTGTAGTCAAGGCTGGAATAGAGCTACCTGGATAGGCTTCCAGAAGCCTCTCACACTACAGGCAGGGCTGAAGTTATACAGAAGATCTGCCAAGATTAACTTTTTTCCTTTCTGATAGAGTTTTGACTCTAGGAAAAAAGTTTAAGGAAAGTTGAAACTATCTTCCACTGGGAGATAAAACTAATGTGGAATTAAATTTAAGTAGGGTTTTAAAACAGTTGAAAGCAAGAAGTATGTCTAGCTATGTCTAGGTGTTTCCATTACTTTAAACCTTGCTCTAAGGTTTTGTATACCTCTTCTAAAAATCATTGAAGATTAGTTAGTATTTGTGCTTATTAGTATAGTACAGAGAAATCTTTTCATAGTGTCGGTGAAGTGACTACAGTATGCAGGTTCCGTATTGTTATAAAAGAGGTGTAGTTACAGCTAGAAGGTAAGATCCAAAATGTAAGCGGATACTCATCAAATTATCCTACGGAAAGGTTACTCGCTGTTGTAATTCACACACATTGTTTATTACCACAACGTATAGCCCCATAGATAGTAAAGTTTCTAAGAATATTTTGTATATGAGAGAGGAGAAATCTATAGCTCAAAATAGAAGGGATACTAGGGGCATTTGGGTGGTTCAGTCAGTTAAACAACTCTGGCTCAGGTCATAATCTCATGGTTCGTAAGTTCAAGCCCCACATCAGGCATCTTCTGTCCCTCTCTCTCTCTACCCTTCTCTCTCTCTCTCTCTCTCTCTCTCTCATAAATAAATAATTTTTTTAAAAAATAGAAGGGATACTAGATGGAGGCAGAATCAAAAAGAGATAGCAAAGCTGGAGATCAGTAAAAATGATCCCCATTTTCAAAACATCTATCTTTTCTAGCTCCATCATTAAAATAATTTTTCAATGATATCACCCTGCCCACTTCTTTTGCTTGTATCAAATTGTTTAATATGAACCCCTAGCACCTCAATTTTTATTTTTAATATTATTCTTTATGAAAAGAAACCCAACTGTCTTTGAGAGTAGTAGGTCCATATCTTAGGGCAGGGAAAAATAAAAGGGGCCTGAGTATTTTGTGGCCGCCAAAGAGCAAAAATGTTTTTAAAAATGTCTGGGTAAGGTTAAAAGGAACAAGCTTAAATTACGGGCTCCCGTTGGCTTAGGTGTGAACTTGAACATCAAAAAGAACACAAGAATTCTATGAAAAGCCATGAGTCCGTTATAACCTTCAAACTAAGTAAAATAAGTAACAATAATAAGAGTAAATATATATCTGTTGGTCTCTGCCACGGGTTCCTGTCCCAGCCTCCTAAATTCCTTATAATTTGGAGTGGTAGGAGAATCCTTTGTTCTAATGTTTAGTCTTTGACCCCAGTTTTCAACATAGAGTTCCAAAAACCATTGTCATTTCCTAAGTGATAAGAGCACTAGAAGGATCTCTTGTTTATGTTTATTTATTTATTTTGGAGAGAGAGAGAACAAGCAGGGGAGGGGCAGAGAGAGAGGGAGAGAGAGAATCCCCAGCAGGCTCCGCACTGTCAGCGCAGGGCCTGACATGGGGCTCAAACCCATGAACCGTGAGATCATGACCCGAGCTGAAACCAAGAGTTGGACGCTTAACCAACTGAGCCACCCAGTGCTCTGAAGCATCTCTAGTTCTCGTATTTGGTCTTTGACTCTAGTACCGGACACAGAGTTCCTAAATCTCTTGGAATTTCCGAAGTGATGGGAGTGTCTTTTTTTTCTAATGAGGCAACTCTGGGTGAGCTCCCAAATCTTTCTGGTCACAGAAAGATCAAGCTATTAGAAGTTTGGAATTTTCAGCCCCACCCCTTATTTTTCAGAGAGGGTATAGGGGATAGAAATAGAGTAATGGATGGTGCCCTGTGTGAGAAAGCCTCCATAAAGCCCCAACAATATGGGGTTTAGAGAGCTTCTAGGTTGGTGAACACATCCACATACCAGGAGCGTGACATGCTCCAACTCTTTGGGGACAGAAATTCTTGCATTTGGGCATCTCTCAGACCTTTCCCTATATATCTCTTCATCTGGCTGTTCATCTGTATCTTTTATCATATCCTCTATTATATAAAAAACTGGTAAATGTAAGTAATTCTTTCATTGCATTCTGGGAGCTGTTCTAGCAAATAATCAAATCCAAGGGGAGGAGGTCATGGGGACCTTCAATCTGCAGCCAAGTCAGACAGAAGTTGTGAGTAAACTGAGGACCTACTGTTTGCAATTGGCATTTGAAGGAGGGGGCAGACTTGTGGGACTGAGCCCTTAACCTGTTGGATCTGATGCTATGTCCTGCAAGATATTTTCAGACAGAGTTAAATTGCAGGATACCCTGCTGGTGTCACAAGAGAATTGCTCGGTGTGGGAAAAAATCCCAACACAGGTGTCAGAAGTATTGTTAAGTGTGTTAGCATGGATTGGAAGACTTAATATCATTAAAATGTCCACACTGCCCAAGGCGATCTACAGATTCAATGCAATTCCTATCAGAATACCAACATCATTCTTCACAGAACTACCACAAAAAATACTAACATTTGAAAGGAACCACAAAAAACCCCATATAGCCAAAGCAATCTGGAGAAAGAACAACGCTGGAGGGATCATGCATCCAGATTTCAAACTATACTACAAAACCACAGTCATCAAAACAGGATGATACTGGCACAAAAACAAGACACATAGATCAATGGAAGAGAATAGAGAGTCAGAAATAAACCTATGCTTGTAAGGTCAATTAATCTACAACAAAAGAGCCAAGAATATACAGTGGGGAAAACACATTAATAAATGGTATTGGGAAAGCTGAACAGCTATGTGCAAAAGAATGAAACTAAACTGCTTCCTTACACCATATGCAAGAATAAGCGCAAAATGGTTTAAAGACTTTAATGTAAGACCTAAAGCCATAAAACTCCTAACTGAACACAGAGGCAGTAAATTTTTGGACATTGGTTCTAGCGATATTTTTTTGGATCTATCTCCTCTGGCAAGGACAACAAAAGCAAAAATAAACAATTGGGACTACATTAAACTGAAAAGCTTTTGCACAGAGAAGGAAACTGTCAACAAAATGAAAAGGCAACCTACGGAATGGAAGAAGATATTTGCAAGTTATATCTCTGATAAGGGGTTAATATCCAAAATATATAAAGAGCTCATGCAAGGGTACACAAAATAAAACAAAGATATCCAATTAAAAATGGGTAGAGGAAATGAATGGGTAAAGAAGATATTGTATTGATATATAGTGGAACATTACTCAGCCATGAAAAATGAAATTTTGCTATTTGCAACAACATGGATGGAGCTAGAATGTATTATGCTAAGTGAAATAAGTCGATCAGAAAAAGAAAAATACTATATGATTTCACTCATATGTGGAATTTAAGAAACAAGACAGACAAACATATGGGAAGGCGGGGGATGAGAAGAGAGGGAAAAAAACCAAAAAAGATTTAATGATAGAGAACAAAATGAGGGTTGCCGGGGGTGGGGGATGGGCTAAATGGGCGATGGGCATTAAGGAGGGCACTTGTTGAGATGAGCACTGGGTGCTCTATGTAAGTGATGAATCACTGAATTCTACTCCTGAAACCAATATTGCACTGTATGTTAACTAAAATTGTAAATAAATAAATAAATAGTAGAGGAACTGGATAGATATTCTTCCAAAGAAGGCATATATCTGGTCAAGAGACACATGAAAAATGCTCAACCTCTCTACTCACCATGGAAACGCTAATTACAACCACAAGGTATCACCTTACACCAGTCAGAATGGCTAGTATCAAAAAGATAAGAAACAACAGCTGTTAGTGAGGGTGTGGAGAAAAGGAAACCCTCGTGCACTTTTGGTGGGAATGTAAATTGGTACATCCACTCTGGAAAACAGTATGGAGGTATCTGAAAAAATTAAAAATAGAAATGAAATACTGTATGATCCAGCAATTCCACTTCTGGGTATTTATATGAAGAAAATGAAAACACTAATTTGAAAAGATATATGGACTCCTTTGTTCACTGCAGCTTTATTTATAGTAGACAAGATATAGAAACAACCTAAGTGTCTATTGATGGATGAATGGATAAAGAAGATATACTATACATATACACAGTGGAATATTAGTCATAAAAAAAGAATGAAATGTTGCCATTTGCAACAACATAGATGGACCTACTGGATATTAAACTAAGTGAAATAAGTCACACAGAAGAAGACAAATATCATATGATTTCACTTATTGGTGGAATGTAAAAAACAAAACAAATGAACAGACAAAACAAAACAGAAATAGACTCACGAATACAGAGAACAAACAGGTAGTTGCCAGAGTTGGGGTGGATGGAAAGATAGATAAAGAGGTGAAGGGGATTAAGGGGTACAAAATTCCAGTCACAAACTAAACAAGTCATGGGGAGGTAAAGTACAGCCTAGGGCAAACAGTCAATAGTACCATAGTAACATGGTGACAGATGGAAACTAGACTTATTTTGTGGTAATCATTTTATAATATATAGAATTGTCAAATCACTATGTTGTGTACCTGAAACTACTATAATATTTTGTGTCAACGACTTCAATTTAAAAGAAGTATTATGAATGTGTTGCTAGCATGAGAGCAAAAGAGAGACACACGGGAGTAATATGGCTTTCTTTACAGGTACCTTGAAGCAAAGGTAAAATGCTGTGGGTAAAAGGCCATGCATGAGCATGTGAACACCCAGCTCTCTTTCACCTGCCACATACAATTAGTCATCCAGACATGTGGATGTCTTGAATCTCCTGAATGCATCTCCTCTCTTCTAGTCCTACAGCGAATGCCTAGTTCAGGCCTTTAGCACCTCCCGCCTTGATTACAGGAACAACCTCCAACTGCTCTCCCTGAATCCAATCTTCACTCGCCCCTCCCACCATCCGTCCTTCTTAATAACAATCTTTGTAAAATACATAGTATTTCCAAATTGGGGTCCATAAATGTAGCCTCGGGCATCTGTCACTTTTCCAACAATATTTTTTCCTAATTTTTATAATAAAAATTAAGCACGGACATCTATACAAATGACTACCTTACGATCAACTTGTATCTCCTGTTTTCTATGACTAAGATTAAATTGCTCCATGAGAGGCATGCAGTACAAGTAAAGGCTTCCTATGAACTCGGACTGAAGTAAAGTGGTTGGAGAATTAAGGTATCTCCTGGCCATCAGAGGTGAGCATGTGCAGACCTCAAAAGGACTTGACTGTAATAGTCAGAACCACAGTCACCCTGCAAGCTGGCTTACAGTTGCCCAGACCCTACCTCATACGCACCAACATTTAATAGCATTTGTTAGCAGTAAATTTATCATTAGCATTTATTAGCAATAAATATAGCTGTGGATTGTGTATTGAAGTGTTTTGTGTTTTTGTTTCCAGAAACAACATGACCAGGCACTCATTAAATGCATATTTCTGTAATGCCAACAAGACAATTAAAGAGAATAGGAACAGCTTTCTTCAGTTATTGCCTCATTAAAACCAGCATTCAAGAACTGCTTGGTCAAAGATTTTGGCTTAAGTATGAGATCTGACTCTTCTGAATTAGAAACAAAAGCTTTGAAAGTTTCAACTCTACATTGTGCATCAGATGATTTTCTGCATCAACATAATCGAATTTAAAATATGGAATGCAATTAAATATAGAACTGGACATCAGGCCATATGTCTTCACTATTACCCAGCACTGAAGGTTTAATTTCAGCAAAACCAAAACGTCTATCCACATTATACAAACCCTAATGCACCACTTCTATATTTCTGTGTTAAGATTTTATCTTAAGATTGCTTTCAGTTTTATAGTAGTATGAGACTATTACAGTAAGGAGTTTTATGTTTATAGCTATTTCCGTGACTGGAATGACAAAAATAATTTAAGAAAACATCAAGATTCCCACTGAACAATTTCTCAAGCTTGACAAACACAGCTCAGGCTTTATCTCCCAACGCTCTTGCAGAAGCCCCTTTCTCCCTCTTGCTCATCTTACTAAAAGACTACTGGTTCTTTAAAATCCTGCTCAAGAGCGTGAGATTTCCTTGCACCTCTCTGCAGTACCACCCCGCTCCACCCGCCCAGGACTGCCAGTGTGATCTGCACATCCTTCTGGGGGTTTCTCTCAGCACACAATGCATTCCTGCAGCAAATCAGCCTCCAACAGTGTGGTGATCTCTGATTTTACCTGCACGTATTTCTCAGTGGACCATATGCTCACTCAATCCTTCCAACAACCACAGGAGGTAGATTCCATCATTTCCCAATTTTACAGATGAGAAAGTGGAGGCTCAGAGAGGAACAGTAATTTGCCTAAGGTCACAAAGTTATTCATCAGTAGGACTAAGTTAAGTCCAAATTGTCTACTCCAAAGCCTTGGGCATAGCTACGACGCAAGACCAAATAGACATGCGTCTGAAAATCTGAGTGGCTGAAAAACAGAAAAAATACGTAGGCAGATCTGTTAACTCACCTTTAGTTTCTCCTTGAGGATTCTATTCCTTTGTAGTTTTATCATTTCATTTCTTTCTAAAACAGCCTCTCGCTGACTCTGAATAGCTCCCTAGATTGAGAAAAGACATGAAAGCATGGCAAAGAGTCCAGGGTTATCAAGAGAGATATGGTGACAAGACGCACGTTGCTTTCAGCATATATCTTCATTTGGCCCAGACAAATGTGCATGTGTTTGAATTTTAGAATATTAATCATGAAAACTATTATTTAAAAATAACTAGTTCAAGCATACGTCCAAACTCACTAAGATGTTTACGTTAAATGCACACAATTTTTGTATATCAATTATATCCCAATAGAACTTAAAAAATAAAAAATAAATATAATTCATCCATACTTACATTTCCCACTTTTCTTTCCCTGAAATGAAAATTGTAACAATTACTTAACTCATTATGGGTCATGGCAGTCTTTCAGCTTTCCCTGAAAGTGGCATATGCTGTTATGCCTTAATAGCTTTGCATACGCTTTCTTTGGTCCACATGTTCTCTCTTCTGATTCACCTCCAGTGTCCATTTGAAAAAAAAAATGTCTTTATTTTTCAATATTTTGTTGGTGGTAGAATTTTCTGTGCCCTCAACCACTGGCCCAGTCTCTCTCTGGGTTCCCATAGTACTTTTTCCCTCTCTTATTTTTTTTAATGTTTATTTATTTATTTTGAGAGACAGAGAGAGAGAGCAGAGAGAGAGAGAGAGGAGCAGAGAGAGAGAGAGAGAGAGAGAGAGAGAGAATCCCAAGCAGGCTCAGCGCTGTCAGCACAGAGCCCAACATGAGGTTCAATCTCACAAACCATAAAATCATGGCCTGAGCTGAAATCAAGAATTGGACTCTTCACCAAATGAGCCACCCAACCACCAGTGTGTCCTTCTCTTATAACCTTTAACCCTCTTTAATACAGTGATTTAAGGGACTAGGCAATATGCCTTTCTGAATCTGCAGCCCCTACTACCATGTTCAATAAAGGTTTCATAAATTCATTTGAATTATGTTTAGTTGCAGAACTGGCCCGGGGAAAGAGAGCTGGGGATACTATTCTGGGGTGGGAGGCAGGATGAAGGGAACCTTCCGCGGGAAAACAAAGAAGCTGAAGTTCCAACCTAGCCCACGAAAGTGAGAAGTTGGAGGAAAGCCTTGGCCTGTATCTTCACCCGGGGAAGTTGCCTCTGCTTAGTGAATTCCTGGAGAATTCAAGTTTCAGTGGGTGTGGGGGAGATGACAGGTGACAGGTAAAGATCCTCTTATTAGCGCAGAGAAGCATTAACAACATTACATCTGGTGACCATATGCCCCGTGTACCTGGGACAGACCAGTGTATACCTGCTGCTCCTCTGTAAGAGTTAATAACACCCCCTTTCCTCCTTCAAAGTGTGCCAATATAGAAGATAAGTTATAGCTCTTCTGGGTACGGAGCTACAGAGATCTACAGGGAAATCAGCATATTTTAACATTTATTGAATTCTAGAATGCTTACCTTCCATTAAAATTTTGTTAGAATAGGACTCTGTCAGAATGCTGTTACTTTGGGCCAAAGTTCTGAAACTTTGAGAATCTTGCTCCAAATGGATTTAAAATCTGAAACAGAATCTGACACTTCAAAGCTGTACCGTGCCAGACAGTAGTATAGAAAGTGCCTACTAGCTGTGGGGATGTCTACACTTCCCGTATCTGTGGGGGGCCAGCAGGACCATCACACTGCACACCTCCGGCAGGTGGTCTTTGCATCTCATATGCATGAGGGGCTCCCCTAGAGCTGTCTAAGGGACAGCCTATTGGGTATTAAGCAGCTTCACTGGAGGAGGGTCCTCAGTAGTTTAGATTCCCAAGACAATCTGCCCCAGGGTCCTGATGTCCCAGGAAGCCACCCAGGCTTCTCTTTCATCCCCTGCGGTCACGTCCCTAAGTCTGAAATGCCCAGGGGCTGAAGCTCTGTTGCAATGGTAGTCAGAGCCCATGAAGGAAAGCCCCACGGACCTGCAAGCCCAGCACAGTACCTTAGATATTCTGGCAGATGGAGTTTGTCGGTCTTGGTGACCACCAGGGCTACGTCCCTGCAAAAGCCCCTTTGGCAGGCTTTGATGCTCTCATTCAGAAGGTCTCCATGGGCTCTTCCTCCAGAAACTCTTTCGATGTCACTGATCACCCAGATCACTGAGCACTTGTCAATGGTCTGTGAAACATAACCACAATAGGTTTAAGAACATAAGTGGTGTCTCAGTTGTAGAGGACGTGGTCTCTTCATGTATCATTTGTGGCCTCCATGGTCTACCTCATCTCTCTGCCAGTTCCACCTCTCACCTTTCCCCATGGCATTCTCCATGTACCAGCCAGACTGAGCATCTTGGAGTTTCTCAGATCCAACCTGCTCTTTTATCTCTCAGGACCTATGCACTTGCCACAGCCTCTCCTTGACCTCCATTTGCCCTTGAGACTGCTAATGGCCACCTGAGGATGAGTTGGCCACCCCTCCTCTGTATCCTACAGTAAGCGTCTGGACTCACCTGCCATTGTACCTTTTCTACAGGATCAGTTCTCTGCACCTCCCCACCCCAGACTGTGAGGGACCTGATGAGAAGTGGTTACACTTTTCAGCTTGGAATCTACATCACCTCAGGCACAGTGCTTGGGCCCTAATAGAGCCTTCACAGATGTCCGTGGCATTAGTGATTGATAGAATTCAAGAAATAGGACCTCCAGTCCCAGATCCGTCACTGGCTTGCTTTACCTCAGCTGTCTTCTAGGAAAACTTATTGTTTTTAAATCACCTGTTCTGGTCATGCATTGGCCCCAAAGCTACCACCATAGGGCATCATTTTGATATTTGACTGTCCCTGTCTATTTGGCACAGTGCCACCATGTGGCAGCAAGGAGCCAGAAACCTTACGATTCAAGTTGCAAAGGCCAATGAGCACAAAATTAATCAAATTATGATTAATATCATTGCTTTATTAGATATGCAAATTTTATGCGACAGGTTTTATGTGTTGCCTTGTGACATTTCTCTTAGTATATTATTTCACTGGTCTTACCTCTCCATATAAATGAAAAACTGGTTTTGCTCAGGGACTGAGTTTATTTGGGGCTCCTCAGGACAGAACTTTGCACATAAAGGTCTAATGAGTTTATAATCTGCTAATTAAGTCATTGTTTTGCTCTATGCCAATGGTTTGTAACTCGGATTGCCCCAGAGTGGCAATCTCTGGAGACATTTTTAATTGTTATGACTTGGGGTTGGTGTTTGTGAGTGGAGGTCAGGGATGCTGTAAACATCCTTCCATGCCCAGGTCAGCACCCCCACAACAAAGAATTCTCTTGTTCAAAATGTCAGCTGAGGCTGAGAAATCTTGACCTAGACTAGTTGGGTTTCAAGTTTGCTTTTAGCAGTGGAGCCTTTTTAAGATGAAATCTGAGGAAGAATTCCAATTGGTTTTTTTTTTAAAATTTTTTTTTAATGTTTATTTATTTTTGAGACAGAGAGAGACAGAGCATGAGTGGGGGAGGAGCAGAGAGAGAGGGAGATACAGAATCCGAAGCAGGCTCCAGGCTCTGAGCCATCAGCACAGAGCCCGACGCAGGGCTCGAACCCACAGACTGCGAGATCATGACCTGAGCCGAAGTCGGACGCTCAACCAACTGAGCCACCCAGGCGCCCCTTCTTTTTATTTATTTATTTTTTTTAATTTTTTTCCAATTGGTTTTTAAAAATTGAACTGCTTTAGTTGAACTGGAGGTGGAGGGTTTGGAGCCCCTCACCTGCTCTGCACTGCCCCCTCTGTCCATGAATCCATTGGCTTCATGGATCATTATTTTAAAACCATAAATCTCTAGAGTTAGACAAACTTCACTGTTTTATAGAGAAGATAATAGGCCCCAAGAAGCAAAAGACCAGTTTAAGGCCACATAGCTTTGGGTCCTGAACGTTCTCCCTACATGGATGGACTCACATTTAGGTAGGAAAATAAGATCAACAACTCCCCCCTACTTCCCAAATTATAATCTAATTAGGGAAGCTACTAGCTATTCAATCAGCGTATGGAACACTGTAGGATTGTAGACCGCGTGCTCCTGAAGGGTGGGGCCTCTTTCACCTTCGTATTCCCCAGTCCTGGCAAACTGTAGGTGCTTAACCAATGTTTATTAACATAAAAAGAGGCCTGTAAATTTTAGACTGTACACAAAGCTCTGGCTGTCAGGATTTGGTAACGTTGGAGTTGCAGAAGACACAAAAAAGCCAACCTAGAGCAAATGAACTTAGTAGTGGTTGATACCCCAGCCACCCCCGCATCCTCCCTCCCCGTGATGAGAACAGGCCTCAGAGTTCAAGTGACACGTCTAAAGTCTCAGGACTTCAAGGTGGCAGACAGGGACATGTGAATTCATCATACTCTTAGCTTAGGGAAGGCAAGGCTGGCAGCTGGAGGGATGGGGGAGGGGGCAGGGTACTCTTTTCTCCCTGAAAAGAGTGGGGGGAGGGTCTTTAGTAAGTCCTTGTGAGAGAATATCACAAAACCACAAGAATGCAGGGGAGCTGAGGCCAAGCAGAGCAGGCTGGGAACTGTCCCTTCATTTTAGCCGGACCTCCTCAGAGCGGGTATTCTGAGCCAGATCTGCTGGCTCCTCCGTTCTGAGTGGCCTTTGATAAGCTGCCCAGAGTATCATAACTGGCAGCAACCATGCTCCATCCAGTGAGAGAGGCTGGCCGCCTCCGTAGACTGTTGCTCCCGGGCCCCAGCCTGGAACTAGCCAAGGCTGGCAATTCCACTCCAGGAGCTGAGACCCTGTAAAAACAAAGGCCATCGTGGTCAGGCCTGAGCAGACTACCAAGGAGAAAGACACTGGGACTGCCTTTATCTTAAAAAACTGTTAGGGGAGGTCCTGTGGGGAGGGATAGAGCCTCAGCTGGGAAGGTAGGAACCTGTTCTCTGTTTCAAATTCTGCCATGCAGTAGTTGTGTGGTCTTGGGCAAATTGCTTCCCTTCTCTAGCCTTTATTTCCTCATCTGTAAAATCCAGGTATAGGCTGATTTCTGTAACTGTCATCCTAATTGTATCATCCTGATCTTGACTCAAATCCAGTCACAAAGCTCTGCGGCCCGCAGTCATTCATTCAGCACAAACACGCAGAACCTAAATAGCGCATATAGCAGAAAAACAGTGGTTCTCCAGTGGATCCTTCTACAGTGGTGGGTTGCTCATGAATTACTGATACCAGCCCTCCCTCCCATTCCCCTTCCAGTTCCAGTCTTATGTCTTATCACCTGTGTTCCCACCCTGTGCTCCTGAGCTCCTTCTGCTTAAAAACACCCTTTCTCTCTCCATCACATGCCCCAGCCCTTCTTATCCTTTGAGCTTCCCCAGGAAGCGTAGTATTTAAGCCCACCCCCAAGTTTTCCAAGCTTGTCTTCTGTCCCTCTCTCCTTACACCCCACATCCGTTTCCTCCAGCCACCTGGGAAGACTCAACCTTCCCACAACACGCGGCTCCTTCGTTCATCTGGGTCTTTGCTGCTCCCTGGCCTAGAATAGTGCTCAATGGTCCCATTCTCAACAATCTTCTCTGGTGATAGCTGGGCTTAAGTGCCCTCTCTGAAGTTTCCCTCTTATCCAAAAAGAATTCATTGGATAAAGAAGAAGTGGTATATATATATTCAACGGAATATTACTTGGTGATGAAAAAGAATGAAATCTTGCTATTTGAAACAACATGGATGGAACTAGAGTGTATAATGCTAAGCAAAATAAGTCAGTCAGAAAGACAAATATCGCATGATTTCACTTATATGTGGAATTTAAGATACAAAACAGGTGAACATAAGGGAAGGGAAACAAAAATAACATAAAAACAGAGAGAGAGAGACAAACTACAAAAGACCCCTAAATACAGAGAACAAATTGAAGCCTGCTGGTGGGGTGCTGGGTTGGGGGAAGGGCAGAAGGGGTGAGGAGGGTTAAGGAAGACACTAGTTGGGATGAGCACTGGGTGTTATAAGTAAATGATGAATCACTAAATTCTATTACTGAAAAATAAATAAATCTATATATTTTGATTTAAAAAAAATCCCAAAAAAGTCATATATTTGAATATAGACATTTGGGGGGCGCCTGGGTGGCTCAGTCGGTTAAGCGGCCGATTTCGGCTCAGGTCATGATCTCGTGGTCTGTGAGTTCAAGCCCCGCGTCGGGCTCTGTGCTGATGGCTCAGAGCCTGGAGCCTGCTTCGGATTCTGTGTCTCCCTCTCTCTCTGACCCTCCCCCACTCATGCTTTGTCTCTCCTGCTCTCAAAAATAAATAAAAACATAAAAAAAATTTAAAAAAAAAATGAATATAGACATTTGGATTTGTAGTCTGTTTTACATGACTTCATTTTGTTCGCTTATTCTTTATTTTAAATCACATATAATACTATCATATTATATACTATACTGTTTTATACTAAATATACATTTACATAAACTTTCAAATATATTGATGTTATTGAGAATTGGTGTTTATACGTTGGTTAGTAGTAAATCATTTAAAAACAAAAGCAATTACAAAAAGAAAAGAATTCATTACTTTTGCTCTCCTTTTTAAGCAATGTGGTTTGTTAATTAATATGACTAACTGACTCCCTTCTGGACTACAGGACTCCCAAGGGCATCCAAAACCCAATACAGAATTGAGCAAATGCTCAGCCGGTGTTCACTGAAGGAATGAGATCTCTTGTTGGAGGTAATTTCTATCTGTGAGTGTTCATAGCACCTTGGACTTCTCTTATACCACTTTCTGCTGTGGATTTAGTCATCTGTAGGCTTCTTCTCTCCTGTTAGACTCCACGCCCCTTTCAGGAAGACTCTGCTTCCCATTCAACATTGTTTTATTTTGCTTTCGGCTTTTTAGTTGTCAAGATAATACATGTTCATGCAAAATATACAAAAAATATAGAGGTGCATGTAGTAAAGAGTTCTGGTAATCACAGAAGCTCCTGTTAACTGTTGGGTGCGTATCTTTCCAAAGGCAGGATTCTACTTTTGCTATGCATTTACTAACACTACACACACACACACACACACACACACACACACACTGTGTACACACACATGTTTTTTTTTTTTAACATTAAAGGTCATACTCTGCATCTTTTAATTTAGCTTTGTCTTACCATAAAGGATTATAGTGGGGTTTAAGAGCAGAGAAGCTCTCAAGCCATCTTGTCTGGGTTAAAATCCCCAGTAGGCTAATGGGCAACTTATTTCACTGAGAATAGTACCTAGCACAAAGTAAATTCTTGGTAAATGTCTGTTATTATTATTATTATTATTATTAGCTATAATCTTTGCATCCTCAGTGCTAAGCACATTGTCTTACATATTATATGTGTTTGACGAATGAAAAGCAAATGAACAAAGAGATAAATTCTTGAAAATACTTCAATCTCTAATCATTAGGTACAGATCTAACTACCCCAATGCTTAACTCTCTAGCTGTAGATATATCTGGAGGTGCCTGGTCAGCTCCAACTTCATTTTCCAGGAACTGAACACCTACCGAAGATTTTGGTTGAAGGGGTAGACTTTCATTTCAACCACCACTTTCAGCCACAGCTAACTGCATGCACTAAAGATAGATACTTAATCCAGAGATTAAGTTAGCTAGGCAGTAATCGATCCCATTTTCCTTCTCAGAAATTTGAACTAAAAGGCATAGTGACTATAGTCAGAGAGTCGTAGGCATATGAACTACAACATCATTTAAAGACAGGGTTAAGACGGTCATTTTTCACAATATGGATCCTAAGGGCAAAGTAGAGAAAGCTAAGAGAAAAACAAGGCTCTGCAGAGAAACAGTCACAAGAGCCATGCAGAGTATGAGAGAGAAAACAGCTGCTTCTATCTCGATAGGTGGCCCTGAGGCCTGGCTGTGTCTCAGGAGATCCTTTGATATTCTTCCAATTAACCTCTCTTAACTTGGGGTCGCTTCAGCAGGTCTCTGTTCCTTGCAACTAAACACAGTAGCAGCCTCCTGGTTTCTCGGTGCTTGGCTGTCAGCTTCTCTACCTTATACTCAACTCTTGGTCTCCCTCTCCCCTTCTGTCTGTATTTCCTCTGCTTACTTCTAGATCAATCTATTGCTCATCCTTCTCCTGATCACATACTCTTGTTCTAACTTCCAGGTCTGTCTCATGATTCCTCTCTCCCCAGTTTCTCTGGCCACACACATCCTGCCATTGCCCTGTGGCTTAGAACCTAGAATGTAGAAGAATTTAACTCCAGGGAGCTCATAAAATCCCTTAAACTGAAAGCAGAGCATTCTCGGTTGCTTTAGAAAGGGTGGAGGAGTTAAGCAAAGAGGCAATTAAGCCATGTGAATGAAAGGGAATCACCTTTTTCCACATCTCATCCCTCTTGCTGTTGAAGTCACCAGTGCCCGGGATGTCCACCAGCACAACGCCTTCTGGAATCATCTCTGATTTGGGAAGAGTCACTTCCACATGTTTGATCAAGGGCCAAATTTGTGTCTCAGCTGATTCTCCATCCATGTCTCTCCTGTGAGTCCGGATATAAGGGTCTAGCTTGACAGAGAGCTCTCCTGCCTAAGGAAGAAAGACAAAATCACACACAGACACTCTCCCAGCTCCTCCATCCTGGATCAGCTGTGATCCAGGTTTAGTGAAAGTACACCAACAGCGGTAAGAAACAGCGCTGGGCAATGGGCACCAGGAGACCAAATCTAGTTTGGAAGGGGCTGCACTCCGAGAGCCAGAAAGGACCCTGGAGGTCAGAAAGTGCAAGCTCCTATATTTACAGATGAAGAAACCACAACCAGAACAGAGCTTCAGTAAAGTTATAGTTTCACTGGATAATGATTTCATCTTCTAAATTCTACTTTGGTTCCTTTTTTTGGTTTGGTTTTGTTTTTATTTGAGAGAGAGAAAGCGTGGGGGAGGTATGGAGAGAGATGGAGAAAGAATCCCAAGCAGGCTCCCCACTGTCAGTGCAGAGCCTGATGCAGGGATGATCCCAGAAACCCTGAGATCTTGACCTGAGCAGAGATGAAAAGTCGGACACTTAACCAACTGAGCCACCCAGGCGCACCCCCCTCATTTCAATTGTAAAATTAATGTGATTAACGATGAGGTAACCAAAGGCAAGATGAAGGCAAAGCACAAGCTAATACCTTGCAATGCTTTCCCCCCCCCCTCCAGATGGGATATGTGTGATATTTCTCAGGCATTCCTGGCTGCCCAAGAACAAAAGAAAGGGAAAAACATATGGTTAACTGATGGAGATCACAGCCAAGTAGGACATGAGTCTCCATCAGTTTACAAATGTCTTAGTAAATTACAAGAAAAAGGCAATCTTATTCATAGTTTAACCTCTTGAAACCTATAGACTAAGTTTCTGGGAGATCTAACATTCCTCTCCCTTCTAAAGTGATATGGGGAAGAAAGGCAAGAAGGAAATGGTAGATAAAGTCAAATTTCCTTATAGTATGCACACCATTGACAAATACTTGAGACAGGCAGAATAAAACATTCCTCCAGGAACACCCTACCGTCTTAATGTTAATGCCTTAGTAGAGAGAAAACAACCTTAGCTTGACAATAGCTAGGCCTCCAGTGTCTTGTGAGTCTTCCTTAGCATATGAAAGTCCTTTTGGAAACTTCCCTTTTCCTTACCTCCCCCAACTCCCTGGTATATAATCAGCCACCCCTCACACTTAGAATGCAGCTCTTTCTGCATTCTTCCTATCCCCATGCTTAAATAAAATCACCTTTTTGCACCAAGGATGTCTCAAGAATTCTTTCTTGGCCATCGGCTCTGGACCCCCATCACCACTCCAAAACCACATCAATTAATATGTAATGTTTTCTAAATTTTGGAGAGTATTCTTTCCACATGGCTAATGCAAACATTTGGATTACCAAAAGGCTCTGACTACAGAAAATTGATAGCGATATGGTGACCATATTTGCCAAATTAAAAATTGGTCTGAAATTGATCTTTAAAAGGGGTCTTAAAATTTCTCTTCCTAGAACAAAAAATATCTTGACATGTAGGCATTTCCAGAATGTTTTAATGATGGTGGGTGGGATGGGGAATTGTTCTTAGCCCATTGTTTCTAGCTAAACATATCTTTGGACAATGACACCTTCAGGCCAGCAACTATGTGTGTAGCAGCAAATCTTTACCCGGCTACCACTTCAGAGGACAGAAGATTTGGGATGTATGGTAGACAATTGTTTTGTTTTGTTTTTCTTCATTGTTTATTTATTTTTGAGAGAGAAAGACAGACAGAGCATGAGCAAGGGAAGGGCAGAGAGAGAGGAAGACACCAAATCTGAAGCAGACTTCAGGCTCTGAGCTGTCAGCACAGAGCCTGACTCAGGGCTTGAACTCACAAACTGTGAGATCATGACCTGAGCCAAACTCAGATGCTTAACTGACTGAGTCACCCAGGTGCCCCTGGTGGTCATTGTTAATAAACATCTATAGAATAGTCATGAAAGAAAGATAAGAATGGAAATTCTTTTTTTTTAATGTTTACTTATTTTTGAGAGAGAGAGAGAGAATAAGTGGGGTAGGAGCATAGAGAGAGGGGGACAGAGGGTCTGAAGTAGGCTCCATACTGACAGCAGAGAGCCTGACACAGGGCTTGAATTCATGAACCTCAAGATCATGACCTGAGCCAAAGTCAGACACTTAACTGACTGAACCACCCAGGTGCCCCAAGAATGGAAATTATTAAGAGTTGGGATTAAATCAGGGGGATTTGATGCAATCTGTGTAGGGAGTCACAGAAATCATCAATTCTAATCAAATAACAAGAAATTGTGAAAGAAACGATGATAAAACTTCTGTAAGATATTTAATTTAAAAATAAAGCAGATACATGAAGAGCAATGTGAAAGAACAAACATGGGCTCGAGAAGTCCCTTTGTGTCAGAAGAAGGCTCAACCCAATAAATTGGCTCAGGACAAATCATTCTCCGAGGCAAACTCCACTTCCTTCATTTGCAGTGTGGAATCACAGACATAAACTCAATCTGTGCCCTCACTCACTGAGATATAACTGTGTTTCAATGAATATTTCAACTCCTTGTTTCAATCCTAAATTTGTAACATTGGGAAGGGATATTTTTAAATACAGAATAGTGAAGAAATGGATATTGATACCTTGGTATAACTTAGTTGGTGTAAGTTGTGTGTATGCAGCTAAAGTAACCAGTTTTATAATCATTGTGTTTCTTGGGACATGCTCAGCCTATGTGTTACACATTAGGAGTGTAATTATTTTGAATAGTAATACCTATTTAAATATAAAAAGTGACTATTATATTTGTTACACCAGATATATGAGAGCTACATGCCTTGAAAGATTTCATTTTTTTGACTTCTAAGTGTGCCTGGCCAAGTATTTAAAGATTTTTTTAAAGAACTGCATATATTAAATTTGAACTGTAATACAAAAAGTCTAAGGAAATTCAATTAATTATATAAGTAGTAGGAGCTATTTTTTTTAACTTTTTTAAAATTTTTTTTATTTTTGAGAGACATGGAGACAGAGTGTGAGCAAGGGAAGGGCAGAGAGAGAGGGAGATATAGAATCTGAAGCAGGCTCCAGCACAGAGCCCGACGCGGGGCTCAAACTCACAGACCGTGAGATCATGACCTGAGCCGAAGTCGGCCGCCTAACGCCTAACCGACTGAGCCACTCAGGCGCCCCCGTAGGAGCTATTTAAGGAGGATTTGCTGTGTTAAATTTCGGACATAATTGAATGTTAAATTTTAGAACAAGCATAAGTAGTTGTTCTTATTTTATACAAAAAAAAATGCCAGATTTAGAAATAGAATAGCAATATTGTAAAAATGAATTTTAAGAAATAAGAAAAACTAGGTTTTAAATGTATAATTTCAATAAGTTACACATTAGTTCTACAAGTTTTTACTTAAATTTACAGTGAAATGTAATTTAATAAGATGGATATTGATTATAAAAGTGAGGAGAGTGTTGTTCTTCTAGCTGCATCTAATATGCATCCTGTCCTCCCTCTGTGCTAGCTGAATACTGTTTGTTTGTTTGTTTGTCTGTCTGTTTGGGCAGCTGATCACAACACATCTGCTCCTTGCTTTTGACTCTCTTTCAGCTAGGAAAGGCCACATGCCTGAATCAGAGGCCAGTTCTGAAAAAAAAAAAAAAATCTACCCAGAAATTTGTTGGGGGTGTTTTTGAGAAAGCTTTACTTTCCAAGGAAAGGGGAGATGTGGTTGGTGCCAACTTTTTATCCTTTTCTTTCCACCATGAAGCCAGCTGTGAAGTCTAGCACTTCGGTAGCAATCTTATGACTATGAGGCAACAAGTACGATGATCGGCCAAGGGAACTCGGGAGGTGCTGATCTTGACATTGTTGAGCCACTGAACCAACCCACAAACTCAACCACTTCCAGACTCTTATGTGAGAAAATGAATAAATCCCTATTCATTTAAACCATTGTAAGTTGGGGTGTTTTTTTTTAACATCTGCATCCCACAGCATTCTTAATTAATCCTCAAGCAACTCTAAATAATCTTTCCTGTGCACCAAAGATCTCCCATTCAGACACTAAAATTTCTCATTTGACAGCCATAAATAATGAAAAAGAACTTGGTCAGGGATACTTCAGATTTGGGTTTCAACTTATTTCCAATAAAACCACTGTGCGTTGAGCAAATCTCCGAAATGGATTCAATTATTACACTTGAGACACATGATAAAATAAAGAAAAAATTTTGAAGCTACCTCTTCTGCCTTGAGGGTGATGATTCTGGATGTGGGAATCTTTCCTTTGAGCTTTGCCCTTAGTAACTCTTCATAGTTCTTTCTTTCCGCCCCATTTCCATAAAGCATTTGTAGCTTCCAGATGGCTTCCTCCACTGCATCATCTCTGTCCCATGCATCCGCCTCTTCTCTGTCCAGTTCCTCTGTCCTGTGCAGGAGTTTAGTCAAGTTCTTCAGCTCTTCCTTCCACTCCTGCCAGGGGAGAGCAGGGCCAAGTCCCTCAAGACACAGATACAGAAAACCACAACAAAGGGAGGAGGCCATTGTCCTGGGGGTGGAGGGAGGCTTCATATTCAGGAAATCCAAAATCATTTAATCCAACAAGGGATCATCTAATCCAAACCCCTTGTTTTGTCAGTGAGGAAACAGGGAGCCAAAGAGGGAAATGGCTTGCCCAAAGTCCCATAACGACAGTGACAGGATGCAGGCTAGAACACCCATCTTGCTCTACTGAGCTTTCTCATTCTGTGCTATGTTCTTTCCATTCAATGAAGGCCTAAACTATATTGACAAGGAACATAATGTTTATCTCTAAATGAGAGGGAGAAGAAAAGAAGAGAGGGAAGGAGGAAAGACAGAAGGGAGAGAGAGAAAAACGGGAAGGGGAAACAGGAAGGAAGGGAGCAAGCTAGAAAGTAGACACTTACCTGGTCAGAGAGAAGGTGGATTTTGGCCTCATACTGCTCACAGCAGCCTGAGCTTACTTGTACAATACACGACGTGCATATACTTTCTCCAGATACCGGTAGAAACATTGCTTGCTGGATGATAGCATTGATCAGGGAGCTCTTCCCAGCCCCTGTGCTTCCAAATAATCCAATATAGATTGGGTCCAATGATGGTTTTTCAATCAAGGCAAGAAGCCTGTTTCTAGATAGATTTTTAAAAGCAAATTGTCATGGTCATCGATGTATAGTGGGAAGAATATCAAAATAGAATCTGAAGACCTGAGTTCTAATCCTAGGCAAGTCATACATCGTCTTGAGTCTCTACCATTTTCCTGGTCAAAGGAAAATATCAGTCCCTGTTCATAGTTGTCATGAAAATCAAAAAAACTATGCAAAAAGTCAGTACCATTACTTGGAAATGATAATTCTCTACAAGAGAATCTCTACAAGCTCTGTAATGTCTATATAGATATGAAGTATTTTTTCTTGTGTTCTGTGGAAATTACAGTGTCTTGCTCCTAGAAATAAAGTTTAGGCAGAGGTAAAGTATTACTGGGAGCAACACAGAGTCGTATTGAGCAGGAGATTGTCACTAATCAAGTCCTTCAAGTCAACCAAGCTCAGCAGTTGAAGGCACAGGCCAAAGTTTCACACAACCTGGATTGGATTCATGCCCTTCCACTTACCAACAGTGTGACTTTGGCCAATGTCTTCTTGGCATCTCTGAGCCACAATTTCAGTAAAACTGGGATGATAATAATAGTTCCTGCTTTACAGGGGTCTTGGGACAATTAAATGAAATTCGATAGATGTATTTAGCAGGTTACCTAGCAAGAGTGGCAACCCAATGAATGTCAACTATCAGCATAAACAATAATAGCCCACAGCCATATAATTTTTTAACCTCCTTTCCTTAGTTTCTAATTGAAAATTCCCTTTCGTTGTTGGAGAAAAGCATCTACAGTAACATAAGGAAAGACATGATGGCTGATATCAGACTCACATAAGATACTTGACTCCGTTAGGAATGCTGTCATCCAGGAAGACAGAATGAATAAGTTTCTGATAAGTATTGCTCAAAACCCTTCTGGTCCGTGACTCCAATTTTTCGTCTGGAATCAATAGGGATGTATTACCTGGGATGTACCTGGCAGGGATCAAGTACTAAGTCTCGAAAAGAGGAATGTGCTCAGTGTATCAGAGAAAGGGGAAAAAAATGAAATGAAATGGAAAGCCAATTAAATATGATAGCAAGTTATCTGAAACTACAGATAATAGCTCATGGGAGATAGCAATTATTGATTGTGAAAGCCTCTCAAGGAGCTAGCCTGCTCTGAAACTCCTTGTAACAGAAGCCAGCATATGCTTTGCCATGGGTTATAGCCCTTCTAGATTCTTCTCTCCTATGGTCATAAAAAGGAAAATTGCAAGGCCGTAATATAAAGACCCACCAAGGCACCAAACGAACAATTTTCAGTCTTTGTTCTAATCAGGAAGAGGTTGTTTGATAACAATCCTCCTATCCAGAGACTCCTAGAGATACATTGACAAATTATAGATCTCTGCAGAGATTCTGAAGCCTCCTTTTCTGGATCGGGATGATTTGACTATGTTTCATCCTTCTTTCCAACTTAACCTTCTCTTCCTTTGAGCACTTTAACACATTTGGGAAAGAACAGAGCCACATTAAAACAAGTTACATAGCAGCTTCATGACACTCACATTCCTTCAGAGCACTTTGCTCCACGGAGGGAAATGCTCGGAACCGCTGGTCTCTATCTGAACGTCTTCTTTTTTTCATTGGCTCTATATATAAATCATCATCAACTAGAGATAAACAGAGATTATATAAAATCAAAGGTCCTGGGGCATAGTGTTCTTGCCTGACCTCTATCAACACACGAACCCAAAGAATCTAAGAAGGTTCCTGCCAGCTCTGTATGCGTAAACTCATTCCAGAAGCAGTGCCGTTGGGCCATTCCAGTCTGGTCCCTACTTCCCGGAGTCGCAGGACTTTGCATCGAGATCCAAAGTGCAGAGTCGAACGTATCTCCCCAGAACATATGTTGACGTGAAATGAAAAGTTTGGAAGCCCTAAGAAGCCAAGATGGCTGGATATTTTTCAGTATATGCCAACTGTGTACAGAGAAGCCCAGGATAGAACTAACCATGGGGTGAAGAAAGGCCTCTGAGAGGTCTTTTCAAACTGGGAAAGAAATTAATGAGGAGCAGAATGCAGAGGAAAGAACTGGCCACATGACCAGGGCAAACCACTTCCTGACCATCTGTGAGATGAGAGGGCTGACAAAAATAGATGCCATGTAACAATTCGGGAAGATATTCTACCAGTGCATGCCCTTCAGAGGTTAAATTTGGGAGAATTTTCCCCCTTCCTCACTGAAAGTCATTAGCAGCTGCTTCCTTACATAAATAGAATAGAAATCCCCATGAAGCAAAACTTTGTAGTTCTCCTGAGATTTATTCACTTTAACGGTTTCCCTTGGTTATGAAGTGAAGGGCTGGTAGGGTCCATCATTCTCTGGAAAGGGTTCAACCAAAACACTGTGTTCTGGAGGAGTTTTAGAAAATGCCCCCTGGCAGTATCCACCTGGTTAGAAAAGGGCCAGAGATGGGTCTTCAGAGCCAAGGCTATTGGAAATGATCCTAACCCAGTGCTGCTGGGACTGGCTTGTGCCTTGCGTAATGGCCCTGAGTGAACCTGAAGAATTGATCTCAAGAGTCATGGCTCAGAGAGGGGCGTGAGCCCCCCAAACTGAGCATGATATTGGGAGGTCATCTTCCCTGAAGAACCACAGAGAGGAAGATTCACATTGGGACCCAGGAGAGAACCTGCAAGGCCCAGCCTCCACTACAGCAGGTCTTCCAGATAGTTCAGCCAGCCTTCCCCCTCTGCTCAGCCTTATGGCTCCCAGCACAAACGCTGCCGTGCCCTGGAGCCAGCTCATACCCCATAAAGTGTTGCAGTGCAGAAGGGTGCTGGTTGCCAAACCCTGAATCTCTGCCACCTCATGCTCATGCAGTGACAGGGCATTGAAAGAGCTTGTATTTCAGACCCTCTGTCTCAGACGTTCTAACTTCTTAACTGAGCTCAACTCAAAGATTTCATCATGCCTTGGTTTAAGGACTGCATTAGAATTAAGTACCAAGTTGCTAGCTCAGTGGTTGCAGCTGGAGAAGGAAGAGGCAGAGAAGAAAAGAATATGCCACTCAGGTCCCTAGACAAGCTACAGGCTGAAGAATACTTTAGTCTGTGCTACAAAAGGTATCTCAGAATTCCAGGATGCTTCTACAATCTGTGTGTGGAAAGCAAAGGATGTCGGGCCTTGACCTTGACTTTGTAACTCAGGAACTCTTTTGTGTGAATGCTATATGCACATCATCTTAAACACATGTATAAAACAAGGGACATGTCTATATATCCATGGCCTTCATTTCAATTTTATAAGAACTGGCAAGAAATCTGATAAAAGATTGGAGCTTATTTCTCAACTAAAGCAAAGACTAGGAAGTCAGATAAAACAGCAGGGTGTGAAACTTCTTCTGCAATCGCTAAAATGAAAAACCACTTGGAAAGGAGAAAGTAGTCTATCTTGGATTTAGACCATTTAAGGGTAGTATTTATATTTAAATTGTAACTGGAACGAACTGGCCTGAACTGGACACAACTCTTCTCATTCCCTGTAACTGCTCAAGCACTCCCTCCCTTCTTCCAGCATTTTACACTGAACCACTCAAGAAAAAGAGCGGTAGGTGGGTGGGAGCAATCCAAAGAAGTAAACCTAGCCGCTGTTGCTTCTTGCTGCCACAAGGTGTCGCTTTAAAAAACTGATCCCCAACAGCCTGACACAGGATACAGGTTCATTGCTGATCCAGAGAGTTGCTGAAGACAACCATGGATCTTCCAAGCTGAACGATTCCACTCTTTTGGTGCTAGCCACCACCCTACTGACCCAGAAACCCTGCATCGCTGCCCCTAAGGGATTTCATCCCCTATGAGTGAGGAAATGCATGGGATCCATCCTGTTTTCTGCACACAGGAGTTACTTTCCTGCATCTTCCTAAGGAAGGCTCCCTCCGTGGCTCCAGGGGCCCTACACCAGCCTTCTAAGGGAGGGAAGCCGCCCTCACTGACTCCCAGGAGATTCACCCTACATCTCCCATCTAAGGAAAGTGCCTGAAAGGATTCCAGGGGCCTTACCTTGCCCATTCACAAAGAAGCTACCCTCCGAAAATCCAAGATGGCTTTCTGAAACCTTCTTTTAAAGGGGGACACCCAGGGTGTTCAAATTTAATTGCCGGTGAGATAGTTCACCACATTGTGACTAGGTTATTTTAGTTGTTGAAACAGTTTATATTCATTCGCTATTAAACTGTGTCATGAGAATGCAGCTTCTGAATAAAGAGGAAGGAACAATGACTACAGTTAAATAATCTCAACCCATTTGCGCTTCATTATATAGCGGCAAATAGAAAGTATACACTCCCTCAGGGGATATTGTAGAGATGTTACCTGGATGTGGTACCTGACCCACAAAATCCTCAGCTTCTTCCATTTCCTGTTATTCAAGTGCCTGCTTTTGTCCACTTAGTAGAACCAGCCTAAAAATATATACAAAGTACAAGGGTGGGGGTGGGAACAATAGCAGAAATTATAAATACATAAAGCAAAATAATAACAACAACATGTAAATCTGTTTACACTTTGTTTCCCCAACTAGATTCCAAGCTGTTAAAGCACAATGGTCGTTCTAACTTATCTGTGAATTCTTCACAACACCTCTTATACCACATGTTTATTTAAACATGACAAAAATCAATGTTTGACCTTTGGTTTTCTTTTTTTTCTTTTTTCTAATGTTTATTTATTTTTGAGAGAGAGAGACAGAGACAGAGCGCAAGCAGGGAAGGGGCAGAGAGAGGGAGACACACAATCTGAAGCAGGCTCCAGGCTCTGAGCTGTCAGCACAGAGCCCAATGCGGGGCTCGAACTCATGAACTATGAAATCATGACCTGAGCCAAAGTCGGATGCTTAACCAACTAAACCGCCCAGGTGCCCTTCACCATTGGTTTTCAATAATAGTCATAGGTATAGAACTATAAACTGATATTATCTGAGATCTTTAGTAACAATAAACTCTAAAGTAACAATAAACCTCTAGTGATCAGAACCAGAACCATAAAGGTGAAATTATATGGCTTTGCTACTTTGGGTGGCATTAGTGGCCCAATCAGGTTCAGTTATGTTTAGTCTCAGCAGATCTCAGCAAGAATCTGGAAGACGGATGGAACATTTGATATTCCTCAGGTTCCCTGGAGTTGCTTTGGGAACTACTGAGTGGGGAAGGAGAGATGCAATAACTAGATTCTCTGGATCTTTCTTGCTACCCAACTCCACTTCAACGAGGAAGACCCCCACCCCACCCCACTTTGGTCTTTATGCAATTCCACAGCTAGAGTATCTGCAGGGTTAGAGGGTTGGGGGGTTGGGGGTACAGAAGCACGTCCAAAAGGAGAAGTGTCAAATCCAACCTGTCTCCAGTCCGTAGGCAGACAGAGCTTGGACGTGGAGGGAGAATGGGATGCATAGAGGCTCAGGACAGAGGACACTGGCATTTCTTTGTCTCCACACACATAGAAGAATTTGAGCAACACAGTGGGGGGGAGCCGCAACGTGCTTCCTCTCCTTACCTGATGTTGCTGTTTGGATCACTCAGCCGTGTACTTCAAAAGCAGAGAGTCACCAGCCCTTCTGAGAAATGCAAAATCCCACCTGATCTGTCAACTGCCACTAGACACACAGGCTGTTACATATGCCTCATTTACATATTAACTCCAAAGGAAAATCACAGCTCCTCAGTCAAAACAGCCTCTTATTCTTGGTATGGCTGGTGGATATTTAACTGGCCAAATGGTTTCTGTACTTGGTGGGTGTTGGCTGGAAGCGGTGTGAATCTCTACTCTGTGCAAGGTCCTGAGCCTTAGGCAGAGTTCCTCATCTCTTCATTCCTTATCTTGAGGCTCCCTCTCAGACCACCCCAAACTGCTTACAGTTCTCTAAGGCAGGGTGTCCTATTCCATGCATTTTAGAATAGGCCATTCTCTCTGTGTGGGGTACCCTTCTGCTCTTCTTGTTAGTGAATTCCTACTCTTGAAGATCCTGTCTCAGCACTTCCTCTGTGAAACTGTGTCCTGAATCCCAATCATTCCCCTCTTGTGTCACCACTGCTCCAAGCACACCTCTGTTACCATGCTTCCTTGTCCCTTTCTCCTTTCTGAACCATGAGCTATCGGAGGTCATACCTACATTTGTTTCAATGTTGCATTTCTATCAGGAAGTGCAATGACTGACAATAATTGGTGAATGAATGAATAAATAAAATAATGAATAGGAAGCTTCTGATGAGATTCTAAACCAAAGGATGTTTAAAACTCAAATTACCTTGTTATTAAGTTTTTGTTTAAACCATGTTCGTTTTTTATATAATTGGAATCCTAGATTAAAGAATAAAGGAGAGAGTAGGAAGACAAGGATAGCATCAACAGGGAAGACTACTTCATAGGGACCATGAACACTGAACTTGAATAAGGAATGACACAGGCAAAGGCAGAAGATGGGGAGAGGACCTCATAGTGGTCTTCAAATACATGACCTTAGAGATGCATATAAAATTCATTAGAAAGTAATGAATTTTCTGCCACTAAATGTGTCTGAATCTATACTGGTATGACCACTTAATAATGACATTGGACTAGATGCACTTAAAGGCCTCTTCAAATCCCAGATTCTGTGTTCTTACTTGAAGTGTTCACCAGCAAAGCTGGTAGAAGTCCTCTATGAGGTGACAAAAATTCACCAGAGCCACAGGCAGTTCCTGGTTTATAGTGCTGAGTTGGAAATGCCAAACCACATCAAGACCTAAGTGAGACAGGAAAACGAAAGGGTAGATGAGCTACAAGATGTGTAAGTATATGATAATGCCTATCAATAACTTTATTTTCTTTTACTTTATTTAAATGTTTATTTATTTTCGAAGGAGTGAGAGATAGAGCTTGAGCGGGGGAGGGACAGAGAGAGAGAGGGAGACACATAATCCGAAGTAGGCTCTGGGCTCTGAGCTGTCAGCACAGAGCCTGACACAGGCTCGAACTCACAAACTGTGAGATCGTGACCTGAGCTGAAGTTGGATGCTTAACTGACTGAGCCGCCCAGGTGTCCCAACTTTATTTTTTTTAAATAGGCTCTACATCCCACGTGGAGCTCAAACTCACAACCCAGAGATCAAGAGTCACATGCTCTATTGACTGAGCCAGCCAGGCGCCCCCTATCAATAACTTTAGATACAGAGCTAGGAAGAGATCTGTTGTTTCCTGAAGACAGCAGCTCAATGAGCCACAGTCACACAAAACATTAGGTGCTCTGTCACAGGGATCACTGATAACAAAACAAAATATGTCGTCCTATCAATAGACAAATGCACTGTAGACTTCCAGGATAACTTGTGTTCTGGTAGCCAAAATCCAGGAAGAAACAGTGGAGTCAGATAAAGTCCAAAAGGACTAACAAATTGATAAGTGTTACCACCATACAAACAGTGAGATTAAGGCCCTTCGATCTGAGAAAGCAGTGGATTTAGAAGAGAAGCAGACATGTTCACCAAATCCTGGGCACTGATTTTGGCTGCCATTAGGGTCACAGGAACTTCAGTTCCTCTAACGTCATTTATTAAATCAACTGTACAAAATGGCCAGCAAGGGCTGTTAGCATGTGACTCTCCAGGTTTGGGGTGGGCTTAGCTGCACGCAGTGGAGACACCAAACCATGAGCCTCACAATGCAGGAGCATCTATGGTACGCAAGTAATTTGTGATCTGTAACTGAAATTTGGAGACATTGAAAATTATTTGAGGTGTGCTTGTGATTCCTTCTGCCAGTGTTCAAAGATAGGCAGGAAAAGACCATTTAATCAGCAAACTTAGACACCGGAAAATGGAAAGGGGTCATTAACAGAAGGACTGAGAAAGTAGAATGAGGGAAACTGCAGGCACCTAAAAAGGAAAGTTTATAAGCAAATATATCAATGAATAGGGCGGTAGTGTGGTACAGACACTCTGTACACAGTCACTGAGCTAAACTAAATGCTGGGTGCCATAAGTAAGGGCCATAAGCTGCAAGTCAGGTGTGGAAAGTACAGTTCTGGCTTTGCCACCAGTCCAAAGGGCAGTAGGACTCCAGAAAAGTTATTCTATCACCCTGGGGCTTAGTTTTCCCACCTACAAATGAGAGACTGAACAAGTCCTTAAAATGTGAATATTCTCTGATTTAGTTGGATGCCAAAAGGATTAAAGTTCTTATTTTAAAATGTCACCCGCCATTGAAACCAAGACTGTACCAACGATTAGGGCTCCTGTGTAATCAAAAGTAGCACAACCAAGATGCCTGCAATTTCAGGTTCATTTTACTTTCAGGAGCCAACCACCATGGGTGCACAGTCTTTCCTCAGATAATGCGGGGATCCACTTTGCCCCAACCAGGGGCAGTAATGGTGGTTGTATTTTGTGACAATCTGGCTTCTGTGGAGAAGCAATAGGAAAAAGTCCAAATTTATTGCTGTGCCTGCACACAGGCGAGGTGTTCACATGTGGTTTATTTCACTTGTATTTCGACTATGCGGTTAGCACTTAAGTTTTGCTTTTAATACGTATTTACATTCATGTGCGCTGAGCCTAAGAATAGCATCTTTTAAATGAGACTCTGCATATTTAGCTAGATATGGGAAGGTTGCACAGAATGCATTTCCTGTTAAATAATTATGATTTTTGACGGTTATTTTTGCTTCTTCCACTCTCCCTTTCTTCTGTTTGTATTTGCTTAATGTCTTTTTTTCTTAAAGAAACGCAACAGAGGTGACACAAATGCAGCAGTTATTTCTGTTTCAGAACAGCTTCATATAATGTAATTACATAAAGAATACTCCTGAGCCCCTTCTTTTACAGATACGGACCCTGAGGCTCAGAGAGGGGAGGGAACTTGTCCGAGGTTGGAGGGACTCCAAAGTCAGTGTTCTCTTCCTTCCACCAAGCAGCCTCTCATAGTTACTATTTAAATAAAGCTTCTGGAGCTTAAGAGTAGGAGAATGGAGGGAAGAGCGCTCCCAAATGAGGGGCTCCTGCAAATACATGACAAAGGCATTTAGGGGATGAAAGCTGTTGAGTAGGGCTGAGAGTAGCTACTTGATAAAAATGTACTTAGGACTCAAACTGAAGCTACTGCCTGAACATTCTTCAAAGCCCTCAGAAGTAAAACAAGATTGTGTGTGTGCATGTGTGTGTGTGTGCGCGTGTGTGTGAGTGAGAGAGACAGAGAGAGAGACTGAGTCATACACTTTCACTGCATTCCTTCTGTGTCTGATGCAGAATCGAATGTGTTTAAGAATTGCAAACACCCTGTTCTCTTCCCCTAGCTCTTTCCCTTCAGCCAGAATCTCACCTCCCCCTACCTTGCTTCACACCATTAACCTTTCTTACGTGATTCTTGTTTTCCTTTTATTTCTGTCTGTCCCCTACCCCTACTCCCAAGGGAGCTCTAATGAGGGAAAAAAATCAAAATGCTTAACCTAGCAAACTTCCTTTATGGGGTATTTTTATCATCAACTGGTTTCTTCCCTGCTTTTGCTGAATGTGGAAAGGGCTTGGTACATAGTAAGCACTGAATAAATATTTGTCAAATGAATGAAGTGTATCTTTTAAGTATATCTTCCATGGTAAGATCAGTAATGGCAGCGATCACATTCATTGATACATTTATTCAAATAATTGCTGACCGGCTATTACATGCCACGCACTGTTCTAGGTGCTGGGAATACACCAGGGAACAAAATGGGGAAGGTGTTTGCACACGCAGGGCTTAAATTCCAAAATGTGAATGATATAGTGGACATTACTTAGGATTTGGAGTCGGAATGCCTAGATTTGGGGATCATGCTCCAGGGCTTCAATGTAACACTGAATAAATCACCTCACCTCTGTACCCCTCAGTTTATGCACTTATTAAATGAGACTATAAAGATATTTATGTCAGGAGTTCAGGATATATATCAGGATTAAATGTAATATTGTACACACGGTTGGTCTGCAGGCACTTAAGCATCTGTACAAACGTTGTTTATTTTCAGAATGTTTGATGAAGACAGTTAAACTAGAAGTCAGTACTAGTATTCTCCTGGGCCAAGTCTATTTAGTTTTGAGGGTACGTGTGCCACCGTAACTGATAAACTGACTCTGTCCTTGTCCACACTGATCAATCACCTTGTGAGTTCTGTCTCAGCGTCCTTCAAGAGTCCTCGGTGAAGTTCTTGTCCTCCTCCCACAGGGAGGTGGGCTGGAGTATGAAATAAAGAGGGAGACTCTTAATAGACTTATGGAATGTTGGTGACATTTAGGATTTATTTCCTTTCTTTTTAAGTTTTAAGGACCTTTAGTATTGGCAACATGTCCTAACCACTTATTGGACATTGCGCTGCTCTTCTGAACTACGTATGTGCCAGGAAAGCAATTTAAACACATTAGCTCGGAAGCAAGAGTGAAACAAGGGCCTTCGAACCCCCAAAGGGTAAGAGTTATATTTTCAGCATTAATACATGAGCTAATGTGTGCAACCTGAGAAGTGCAGCCCCCAGGGGGGGATACAGTAAAGGAGTTATTGGGATAGCATGATTTTTCCCTTCCTTCTCCCCTGGATGAATAGGTAAGTAAAAGCAGCAGATATTTTCATAAAGTGCTTTATCAGAGTCTAACAAAATGAATTCAAATCCTCTCCTATTGCTCCCCAAGCTTGCCAAAGCTAATGAGGCAGAAGATGACATTAATACTACCCCAAATGATGACTGACTGAAATTGCTGCGTTTGTGGAAGCGAGAAATGATTAGTTACTTGCCTGAGATCATGCCCTTATGTAAAATTCAAGCTAAAACCTGATTTTCCAGATTCTAGTTCATTAGTCTTTGCATTAGCCTTAAAGTTCACTTAAACCAACAAGTAAAACCCACTTTCCTTCATGAAAAAAGTTTACGTTAAGAAGATTAAGAGGAGAAGAAACAAGTCTTCACCATACAGAAAAATTCCAAATAATTTATGTAGGTACTCCACTTTTAAGGAGAGGGAGCATAACCCCCCACTCCTTAAGTGTGGACTTTGAAGAGCAGCTTCCTTCCAAAGAAGGCAGTATGGAAAGGAGGGGAAAAGAGTAATTTTACAGTACGGAAACCTGACAGACATGCCTCAGCCAGGTGACGGAGGCCAACGTTGACAGTCATACATCATGTTTTCTGTATGTACCTTGGTGTGATGAGAGCAGCGCTTTAACTCTGTGATCTTTCTCCCCTAAACCCATCACTCCAGTCCAATCACGAGAAAAACAGACAAATTTCAAAAAAAGATGAATCCTACAGGAGATCTGTCCGGTACTCCTCAAAACCGTCAAGATCATCAAAGCAAAGACAGTCTGAGAAACTGTCATGGCCAAAGGAAGCCTAAGGAGATATGACCACCACCTGTGATGTGTTGTCCTGGACAGAACCCTCGACACAAAAAGGACAGTAGATAAAAACTAAGAATATCTGAATGAAGGACAGCCCTTAGTTTATGGTAATGCTATAAATACTGGTTCACTAATTGTGACAAATGTGCCAGACTGATGTAAGATAAGAGAGGAACTTGGCTGTGGGTTATGTAGGGACTCTCGGTACTATCTTCTCAATATTTCTGTACGTCTAAAGCCTGTTTCTTTAAGTCAGCCATAAGTTACAGCATAAATTACATAAGAAATACAACTTACCAGATGTCACTTTTTCTGCTTCAGCTCTAGGAGTCCACAAAGGATACGGTGGCCGTTTCTTTGCCGTGGTAGAGCTATGTGAAACCAGCTGGCGTATATAGCCCTTTGTGGCAAGTCACAAGCCAAATTCACCCGAGCAGAAGTGAAACTGATTTGCCATTTGAGGGTTATTTACGACAATCTGCTCCTTCAGAAATCGATTCATGCTATTTTCCCCTTTCATTTAAACTTAAACTGTGTGTGAATTGGGGATCTTACATTCTTCTCCGCCCTATTCCTTCAAGCAGACAAGTAGTAGTCATTTTTTTTTCTTTCCAGATAAATTGCAGCATCCACCCGCAGCATCCTTTCTTTGAGGAGGAAACTTACTCTGATGGATCTAACTTACTTGAGCGGTTAGGAAAAATGCCCCAGTCCCAAGAGAGACAATGCACTCATTCCCATACCCCCAAATACAAAGACAACTGGGCAAGATGGATGACCTGAGATGGTAAAGATAAACCGGTTTTTGATAACAAAGTCTTGAAACTTACAAAAACCCAAACAACATTAGATTGTTTGAGTGTAGGAATGAGTGTCATACAGTTTTTTAAATTTTTTTTTAAATGTTTACTTTTGAGAGAGAGAGAGAGAGGGAAACAGAGTGAAAGTGGGGGAGAGGGAGAAAGAGGGGGAGACACAGAATCTTTTTTTTTTTTCATTTTTTAAAAAAATAATTTATTGTCAAATTGGTTTCCATACAACACCCAGTGCTCATTCCAACAAGTGCCCTCCTCTGGAGACACAGAATCTGAAGCAGACTCCAAGCTCCTAGCTGTCAGCACAGAACCCACACGGGGCTGAAATTCACGAACCACAAGATCATGACCTGAGCCGAAGTCAGCCGCTCAACCAACTGAGCCACCCAGGCGCCCCTGTCATACAGTTTTAAAGAACTTTCTGGAACTTAATTTTACTTTCATATTTTTTTAACCAGAAAAACAAATATTTTTAAAATGCTGTCCAATGACAGGAAAGTTAGAACCTACTCTACATGGCTGTGTTTGGCAACCCAAACAATCACATCAAGTATAGGCAAAAAGCAATTTTTTTAACCTTCAGTTTCAGGTTGTGTTTGACCTTCGAAGGCAGACTCAGTCATTACTAGGATAATTCTCAGTAACTGTAAGTATTTTTTATTACTACGTGGGGATTCAGAAAGCAAAGAGGTCAAAAAGAATTATAAATAAATATTTAGACTGTGATCTCAAAAATTGCTTTGAGCTTTTAGCAAGATGATACGCCTCATCCATAAGAAAACCATAGAAATACCAGTATAAAGTTCAAGGTAAAGAAAATCAATGTGAATATTATCATTAGTGCTGGATGTTTACTTCCCTTTCTGGGCAAAATCACACCTCAAGCTTCTGTTCATGTCACGTGTGCTTAGCTCTCCCCCTACTGGCTGTTTCTGTGCTCCAACAGTTCACTGTATTCCAAATCAGAGATGCTACTAAAATACCTAATATCTAAAATTAATTTTGATCATTTTTACAGCTGCTTGGGGTTCTTTACGGTGTTGCTTGACACCTGTATTGGACACCTGAATGCTAGGTCTGTTAAAAGTGTGGGGAAACTACCAAGTTGCATTTTCATTGAATTCACTGGAAACACTTAAGCAGTTAAAAGAAAACTTTCATCAGCATCTGCACTCAGGTGCTCTGCCTTCCAGCCTGTTAGTAGATGAACTTCTCCTGTGCACCAGATTCCATCCCTTCTCTCCAACTGCAGGATGAGGAAGAGCACTTTCCTCTTGTAGTTCATTAAATTTTCGCCCTCCATCAGATTATTCCCATTGGCATAAAAACTGGTTGTTGGGGCGCCTGGGTGGTTCAGTCGGTTGAGTGTCCGACTTCGGCTCAGGTCATGATCTCACAGTCCGTGAGTTCGAGCCCCACGTCGGGCTCTGTGCTGACAGCTCAGAGCCTAGAGCCTGCTTCGGATTCTGTGTCTCCCTCTCTCTGCCCCTCCCCCACTCGTGCTCTGTCTCTCTCTGTCTCAAAAATAATAAACATTAAAAAAAATAATAAAAAAATAAAAACTGGTTATGTATCATTTTAATAAACACTCCCTTTGACACCATTTTCTCAACCAGCTACGACCCCATTTCTCTGTACTTCTTGAAGGCAAAAATCCCTCAAGAGTTGTCTAAACTCACTCTCTCAAATTCTTCTCCTCTTAATCTATCATTAACCTTCTACAGTCAAGCCTTCACATCTACAGTTTCATAAAACTGTTCTTGTCAAAGTGTCCATTGATCTTAGTCAATTCTCGACCCTCATCTGACTGATCCTTCGGCAGCCTTTGACGCAGGAAATCACTCCATCCTCAACATATTTTCACTCGTTTTCCGGGTAACCTCGACTCTCCTAGTTTTCTTCTAAACTCCCTGGGAGCAACACCTCAGATTCCTTTGCTGGTTATTCCTCTTCTCCTCAACCTGCTAGAATTAGAATGCCCCCAAAGCTTTGTCTTTAGTCTTCTCTTTCTTATCTATACTCACTTTGTTTCATAGCTTTCAATTTCACCTACATACCTGTAACTCTCATTCGACATGTACAGTCTGAACCTTTTTCACGCCTAAGTGCTCACTAGGCATCCCAAATACAACAGGTCCAAGTTGCCCTCCTTACACCCCCATCAAAACCCCACTCTGCCTACAGGCTTCTCCATTTCAGCTAATGGCAACTATATGGTCCCAGTCCCTTGTTCCAAAGGCTTGACGTTGCTGTCTTTATTTCTCTCATCTCCCATATCTGGTCTGTCGGGAAATCTTGCTGAAATCTTCAAAATATTTTCAGAATCTGAACACTTCACATCACCTCCATACCTTACTCCTCTGCTTCAAGTTATAATCATTTCTGGCCTCTTTCAGTAGTTCCCAAACTTTGCTGCACATCGGAATCACCTAAGGATCCTTAAAACCTGACTGGCTCCCACCCCTTGATATTTTTATTTAATTGGTATGGGATGTGGTCTGGGCACTGGGATATTTCACTACTCTCTAGGTGATTCTAATATGCAGCCAAGTTTGGGAATCTCCAGTGCAAATGTGATCATAGTCACCAGGCTCTCAATTTAGTTTACACCACACTAGCGGGCTAGTTCTCGCACTGTCTCTCACTGAGGTCAAGGCCAGCCTCCCCGGCGGAGGCAGACCCTGGGCTCCAGTACCCTTATTCAGAGCCTCCCCCATTCACACTCTCATTTTCCTGCCATCTATGCAACAGACACTGACTGCCAAAAAGGAAGAGAGTAAGGGTAGGTTAGCTTAAAAAGCGTAATAGGTAAAACGTAGCCTCTATAAATAAGCCTGGCGTAGTCTCTGTATATAAGCACTGTTTGTCGTTCTACTGTCCGGGTCGAGCTTTCTAGCATCCATGCGTTCCTCGGCGTTTAGACAATCCCAATCTACAAGCCTTTAGATTCCAGGCAGGAAAGGCTAGGGCTGCACGTTTTCTCCGCCTCTTGCAGCTACGCGAGCGGCCCCTAGGAGGCGGAGGGGGCCTCTGCGCGCGGCGTCTTCTGGGAACAGCTTTACGATACATTGACCGTCGTTTTACGACAGGCTGGGGTTGCTTTGTGGCTGTCAACTTTCCCTGAGGTCCGAGTTGGTAGCCACGGTGTGTGTGTATCGGCTACTACGACAGCGGAGACATGAGGCAGAAGCGGAAAGGTGCGGAAGGGAGGAAGAAAGTGGAGGGGGCATGCGGGGTGGCAGAGAAGGGGCGAACACCTTGGCGGTCAGGTGCCGAAAGCAGTTTTTCCCGCGGGAATCTTCTACCTGAGCCAGTCGCTCTGCCACCATAGGGTCGGTCTGTCGGCTCCAGCCCCCTGTCCTCTCGTTTTACATATTGTGCATTTTAATCTAGTCTACCGTTACTCACTTCCTTTTTGGCAGTTGCTTGGTGTTTTTTGCATAGATGGCAGGAAAGCTTTATTCCAGGGTGTGCCTTACAAGAAGTTAACGTGGTTAGTCAGTTTAACGTGCTGTGGGGTTTCTTAATTTGCTAAGATTTTATGGTACGTTTAATCTGTTGTTTTAAGACGTAAGTTTAAAAAAAAAAAAACTCTGAGTCCTTGGTTGTCTGTGGGACAGTTATACAGTTATTCCTGACTTATATTACCTCCTCAATTGGCACAAAAGCAATTCCATCTTTCGTTTTCAACAGGATGGAGTCAGGTTTCAAGTATTTTCTCACAAGTTCTAAACTTGTCTCTGTACACTCATTAGAACAATCTAATAATGATTGGCGGCTATCATAGTAAAAACTATTTATCGAGCCTTTGCTAATAATTCTGAAGCTGGTATCATTTCCACTTAACAGATGAAGAAGCTGAGATTCAGAGTTAAGCAACTGTCCCATCTCAAAGTTATACATAGGAACTGATTGATGGTCAGGCTGTCTGTGTGCTCCCAACAAACCACAGTTTTGTGTTTTGTATTTAATCTTCCTTTAATCACTATGGCTCTGGGCATCAACTGCCATTTGTTGGAACAACAGCTCCAAATGTCCAGGTTACCTTCAGTTGTCTTGTGGCATCAAACTACGTGTGGCAAATCTCCCTGTGCCTTGCTGTCAGGCCAGACCGCTTTACACAGGTGGAGACCTGTCGCTAAGTCCTGCCTCTTGAAGTAGTTTATTACTCATCATTTTGGCCATCATCCTCCTAACCCACCTCCATGGATAACTAGTATCTGCCTAGTACTTTGGCTTTCCTATGCTTATAACAGTCTTGTCAAATATGTATGTATTATCCCAGTTTCGCAGGCAAGGAAATGGGAGGACAGAAGTTGTTGCTCTTCCTGTTATCACATAGTCAGTAGGTGTTGGGGGCTAGGAACAGGAACCTATTGTCCAAGTGTTTTTACTTTAAATCTTGTGGGTTATTTTTTCATTGTTGCCTCTCAAGAGCCTTTTACTTCATATCTATTCTTTTCACCTTCTGAATCATTTTCGTATCATTTTCTTCATCTTTTTACTCCCAAATTTGAGAACCTGTAATTCTCCAGTCCATTTAAATGCCTTGCCTAGTAGTGTACCCTGTACTATGTTTTTTTATTGAACCTTATCAGGAAGCCAATATTTTAGTTAGGCAACACTCCTTCACACAAAGATAGGTAACTCCTATACCTGGCGCTGTTCCTTCTGGATTGCCCTCTGTTTCGCTTGTCCACTCCTGTCCTTTCTTCAAAGACCCCCATGCCATTTCCCCTACAAAGCCTTTCCTTACTAATTTACTTCTCTAGTTAATTTTTTGTATACTCAAGAGCTATACAAATGGTTTTCAGAATCTTTGTTTTTATCTCTTGAATCTTCTTTTCCTCTCCAAATTATTATATAGTGTTTCAATATATTAAACAGGTGAAAGCGAGCTGCTTTGGTTTAATGAAGAAAGAAGCCCTCCCTTTCCTTCCTCTCCCCCTTCTCCCCCTTCTCCCCCTTCTCCCCCTTCTCCCCCTTCTTCCCCTTTTCCCCCTTCTCCCCCTTCTCCCCCTTCTCCCATCACCACCATCCTCAATCTTACCTCTATTACATGTCCTTGAAGTGCCTTTTTGGAACTCTGGAGTGCTGAATTACATAGTTTGGAAAGCATTAAGCCTTTGGTTGTACGTGGACTTTTTTCTCTCACATTGTGTTAGCTTTGCTTCATTAAATTAGAGGCAGCTTGGTACAGTGAAAAAAGCGTGGAAGTTGTGGAGAAAACACCTGCTTTTGAGTCTTAACTATGCCATTTACAATGACATCTTAACTTCCCTTAACTTTTAACATCTGTAAGAGGGGCTAACAATATGTGCCTTACAGTGTTGTGTGGTTTCAAACGAGATGAGGTAAATGAAAGGGCTCCATAAATGCCAGGGCTTTCTCAGCTATACTTTTTTCTGATGACTCCATCGTCTTTGTACACTAGCTTTCTCTACAGGCTGGAAGTATGCTTGCTGGCAGTCCCCAAGCCACAATCTCACAGCTTTTGTCACTGGAGAGAGACTGGCGTTTTTTTGCCTTGAGGAAACAGCTCAGATTTCCTGACTTGGATAGGTGCCCATCCTTGCACCAATCAACCGTAATTGGGATGGGGTGAAGTAAGAACATGTCAGCGTCTGCTACTGCTTTGTAGATGAGAACAGAAGGTCGTGATGGTGAACAGACTATATCTTAGAGATGCGTTAAGATCCTGTACAAGTATAGAACCAACATCCTTTATGTTACAAAGTAGTATTGCGTTGCTTGGTAATATTACTTCTGTGGATACCTAGATTTGAGTTTCGCTGTTACCCCCTTGGTAGCATTTTCACAAAACAGACAAATATTCCTGATGTATCTACTGCATTCTATTCTGAGAATAAGATGAAATAATGCATCCAAAGGTAATTATAATTCTGGAGATGAAGGGAAGCTATTTTAACCACTTTGGTGCTTTCTTGTGCAGTTAGGTTCTGTCATTTTTATAGTATATGTGCTTCTAGAGTGAGTTCTTCCCATATAGGTGAAGCCACATTTGTTTTAATTAAAAATGCAAAGGATATGATCAAACTTTAAGCAATAGAGGTTGGTGTCTTATAAACTTGACCTCTTCATCTGGGATGGTTGGGAAAATTTTGGAAGGAAAAAATAACTACAAAAATCTTTACCGATTGGTATGATTTTTAACACTGTTAAATATCTTTCCAGGAGATCTCAGCCCTGCTGAGCTAATGATGCTGACCATAGGAGACGTTATTAAACAACTAATTGAAGCCCACGAACAGGGGAAAGACATCGATCTAAATAAGTAAGTGGATTATAAAAAAAGAAAGCAATCCTATTCTTAGGTGGTAGACCCGTTTAATGAAGTTATCAGATACTACTTGTTTTCTGTCTCATGTTTTAGTTTTTAGTTGAGAATTTAGCTTTCTGCCCTGCCCGATCACTCATTTATGGCAAAATTCTCTCATAGCCTAATAATAATACTAATAGCTTCTAATATTTATTGGTTGCTTACTGTGTTCCAATCACTGTTAGTAGTTCATTGTCGATATTAACTCAGTCCTCTCAAAAACTGTGTGAGGTAGGTGCCTGTGTCACCCGCATTTTACAGACGTGTAATCTGAGACAGAGAAAGGTAAAGTGATTTGTCCAAGAGTAAAGAACTAGGAATCGGCAGAGCTGGGGTTTGGAATTAGGTCGTCTGTCTCCAGAGCCCGTGTCATCTCCTGTGCTATACGTTACCTTGCGTCCTCGCTCCTTCCAGCTGTCTCAGGGGAAGCTGCAGCTCTCAGGAAAATGCTCCCTTTGAGGCCCATGATCTTTTCCTGCTTTCCAGCCTCTTCAACATGTTCCTCTGTTTCCTCTCCACAGTCACATTCAGTGGTGACTTTGCTACATCCTCAAATAAGAGTAGACTTTCATCTCTGTGTCTTTTTTTTTTTTTCCATTAGATATTCACTATAGATCCGCTCTAATGAAAGGGTTTTCTCCCCACTCTCACGTGGCTTGTCAGTAATATAATCACCACACACGGCCTTTTTTTTTTAGACTATTTTTTGTTAACTAAGATACTTCAGTGTTTTTTCACTTCCTTGGAATATTGCACTTAATAGACTTTTGCTAAAGGAGTAAATAAGTAACTATCCTTTCTTGACCATGAAATTATAGTTTACTGATTTTTCTACCATGTGTTTAGAAGTTTCTTTTCTGTCTGTGTTGGCTCTCTCCCTAATTATACAAATCTTTTATTTCTAGTGAACATTTCTACTTTTTGTGTATTGTTGTCAGTTTCTTTAATTTAGCACATCTAAAGTTAATGCTAACATCTTCCTTACAACCAGCCCCTATGCAGATGTCCTCTCTGCTTAATTGTGTTAACCTTCACTCAGGCTCGAAACCAACTCTAGTGTCCTCTTCAAATTGTTTTTTTGTTAGCTCCAATTAGGATTTGATTTTGCCTACTCTTTTTCCATCATGACTCTTCTTTTCATTTCCACTACCAACTCCCAAACCATCCCTTTTTAAACTTAATTCTAGACTACTGCAGTAGCTAATACTTCCAGCCTATTTTATCCCTTAGTGGGTTAAATGTTCCTTGTTTCGTCTCTTATCACGTCACTTCCCTGTACAGAAACTTTCAGCATGTCCCCAGTGTCAATGGAATAAAATGCAAATTCCTTAGCCCATTATGTAGAGTCTCTCCATTTAGCTTCAACTATCTCAACTTTTTAAATTTCTCTACCTTTACACTGAAAATCTGCTTTCTGTCAGATCTACCGATATATCTTAAAATATGTGCATTCCTGCCTTCCACAAGTCCGCCTGCTTGCTCTCAGTGGCATCTCCATGCCTTCACTGCCTGTCTGAAGCCAACTCTTTTCTGTGCCTGTTTTCCAGCACACATTGGGTTCTTCTCTTGAGCTTTGGACACATTCATTATTGTATGTGTGTTGTAACACATAGGTTTTTATCACTTTACACCTTTATTTTTGTGCATGCCTGTCTGCAAACACAGAGCATGAAACAACTGTGCCTTTTACTTCCTGGCACACCAGGTCCTTAGGTTCTCTCTACAAATCAGGCACTGGGTTAACATTCCTTGGAAATGATGCAGACACCTCACAATAGTTTTAGATGGACTAAAATGAGAAATTAAGGTGACTGTTAGGGTTTGCTAGCAGCAAAGAAACAAGAAACTGATAAAATTGTAGAGAAAAGTGAGGAATTATTAGTTGTACTAAAGGTTATTTCTAGGGATTAGGGATAGGGTTGCAGTCAGGAAGGGATAAATGGGTCTTCTGAAGTCTTGTCGTCTTCTGTTCTTGGAGCGTAGTAACGCAAGTGTTTGCTTCTTAAACATTAAAGTGTATTTATATGTTTTATGTTCTGTTGTTATATATGTTTTATAATACGTTTTAAAACACTTTTAGAAATATATACTTTATTTCCTGTTTGGTTTTGCATACCTTTCCTTTAAATTGTTTTTTGATTATTTTTATTTTTGGTTTAAGATCATGGCTTACAACCAGGCATTCTGCCCCACCCCCGCACCCTAACGCCGCCACCCCAGGAGACACTTCTCAATGTCAGAAGACATTTTTAGTTGTTACGGTAGGAAGTGGGGTGCTGGTGGGTAGAGGCCAGTGATACTGCTAAACATCCTACACTGTAGTGAACAGTTTCTCGCTACAGAATTAATCTGGTCCCAGATACTGTAGTTTTTAGGGTTGAGAAAAGGGTAGAATCCTATGAAGCTGGAACACTAATTTGATCGAGACCTACCTTGAGTCACTATCCTGGGACCCTTCCTGTAGTCATCTTGTTTTCTTTCTGGTACTTCAGGGTAAGAAATAGTAGTCATTGATGCATTTTCCTGATTTTCTTCTATTTTCCTGTTATTCAACAGATGTTAAAGCCACTGTTGTCACCTGGTGAAAGGATAAGGAAGGGACAGGAGTTGATGTTGTTATATCTACGTCTTTCATTTGGTAACTTGTCTTGAAATACTATGATCGTGATAATGTTGGATGCTTTACTTTCAGGGTGAAAACCAGGACAGCTGCTAAATATGGCCTTTCAGCACAGCCCCGCCTGGTGGATATCATCGCTGCAGTCCCACCTCAGTATCGAAAGGTTTTGGTCCCCAAGTTAAAGGCAAAACCCATCAGGACAGCCAGTGGGGTGAGTGATTTGATTCATGAAACGTTGGTTGTGTATCTGCTCTGCCAGGAATCCTTGCCTCTGTGTAACACCCAGTTAGTGAGGTGAAAATGAGGGATTCAGTTTAATAAAATTCATATATTATAATATGTGCTGCAGCAGAGACCTGTCCAGAATGTTACAAGGGCATAGTGAGGAAAAACATTGATTGTGCTTAAAGGAGTAGATGATGTTCAATATCTTTAAAAGTATAAATTGAGGGTTGGTGACTATCACAATATGATAAATATTATTGGTGATTTTAAGCTCATGGCTTTCAATTCAATAGATATTTGTAAAAGTTACTTTTAAAAAGTGGTTAATGAAGGCACCTGAGTAGCTCAGTCGGTTAAGTGTCCAACTCTTGATAATGGCTCAGGTCATAATCTTGTGGTTTGTGAAATTGAGCCCTGTGTTGGGCTCCGTGCTGGCAGTGTGGAATCTGCTTGGTGTTCTCTCGCCTTCTCTCCCTCTCTTTTCACCTCTCCCCTGCTTGTGCTTTCTCTCTCTCAAAATAAATAAACTTAAAAAAATAAGTAAATATAAAAGGTAGTTAGTGGTGCAGAGTCATTCTGTATATGGTATTTGTGAAGCAACTGACATAATCAGGAGCTCTATGGAAGTCTAGAGGAAAAGGTGGCTCTGCAGTAAGAGAGACTGAGGAAAGCCTGATAGAAAACGTGGCATCTGCTTGACATCTAAATGGTGCGCCTATAAACAGAAGAGCAGGCTTCAGTAATGGGAGCCAGGGCACAGGGAACTACGGCACAGAGGTAGAGGTGTTATAAGAGGTAAAGTATGTGCAGGGAACGGTGAGTACCTCAGACTGACTGGACTTGCTATTCACTTGAGAAAGCAGCAGGACATTAGCTTGAAGAGTTGGTTTGGGATCAACTCATAAAAGATCCTAAATGTCCTGCAAAGAAGCCAGATAATAAGAAGCTTAAAGGTATTTGAGAAAGAGAATGATATATGAACAAAACAGAATTTCAGAGAATTAATTTGGATACAAGATGTAGAGTAGCTTGGAGCTAAAAAGACTAGTTAAGATACTCTTGGTTTAATCTAGGTGTGAAATGTGTTAAGAGCTGGAATTAGTATAGGGGCTCCAGGATAAAAAGAATGAGTATGAAAGATAGGATTTGGACCTTCTTAAAACATGGTACTCAGAATTGAATTGTGTGTTCCTGATACGATCTTAGAACTTCAGTCTGTTACTTGGATGGGAGATTTATACTTGTAGTAATTACAGCTTATGTTGACTTGTTTGGTGGCCATATCTCCTGGATTGTGTTACATTTGTGGTTAGTTAAACCCTAAAACTTTATGCACAATGTATCCCCAATCCTGGTCTCTTCTCCTTTGTACTTAAGTGTTTTTGTTTTATTTATTTGTACCTAGTGTAGAAGGTTCTTTAAGAGAAACTAATATAGTTGAACAATATGGGTTTGAACTGCATGGGTTCACTTATAGGCAGATTTCTTCCAATGTATACAGTACTGTCAATGTATTTTCTTATGATTTTCTTGATATTTTCTTTTTCTAGCTTTATTGTAAGAATATAGTATATAATACCTATAATATACAAAATATGTATTAGTTGACAGTTTCTTTTAACCAATAAGGCTTCTAATCAACAGGAGGCTATTCGAGTAGTTAAGTAAAAGGTAACCTGCTGAATGGGAGAAGATATTTGCAATCCATTCAAAATGAGTTAAAGACCTAAAAGAGACCTGAAACCATAAAAATCCTAGAAGGGAACACAGGTAGCAACTTCTTTGACATCGCCCATAGCAACTTTTTTCTAGTCTTCTGAGGCAAGGAAAACAAAAGCAAAAATAAACTATTGTGGCTACATCAAAATTAAAAGCTTCTGCATGTGAAAGGTAACAGTGAATAAAACTAAAAGGCAACCTGCTGAATGGGAGAAGATATTTGCAAATGACAAATTGATAAAGGGTTCGTATTCGAAATATATATAGAACTGATACAACTCAACACCCAAAAAACGAATTATCCAATTAAAAATGGGCAGAAGACATGAACGGACATTTCTTGAAAGAAGACATCCAGATGGCCAACAGACACGTGACAGGATGCTCATCATCACTTAGTAGGGCAATGCAAATCAAAGCCACAGTGAGTTATCGCCTCACACCAATTAGAATGGCTAAAATCAGCCACACAACAAGCAGCAGGTGTTGGCAAGGAGGTGAAGAAAAAAACAAGTCCTCTTGTACTACCAGTGGAAATACAAACTGGTGCAGCCACTGTGGGAAAGAGTATGGAGATTTCTCAAAAATTTAAAAGTAGAACTACCCTATGATCCAGAAATCACACTACTGGGTATTTACCCAAAGAATACAAAAATACTAATTCAAAGGGGTACATGTACATGTGTTTATTGAGCATTACTTACAAGAGCCAAATTATGAAAGCAGCCAAAGTGTCCATCGATTAATGAATGGATAGAGATGTGGTGTGGTGTGTACGTACACACACACACACACACACACACACACACACACACACACAGGAATGTTATTCAGCCACAAAAAATGAAAAATCTTGCCATTTGCAACAATATGGACGAAGCTAGAGAGTACAATGCTAAGTGAAAATAAGAGAAAGACAAACACCATGTGATTTCATATGTGGAATTTAAGAAACAAATGGGCAAAGGGAAAAAGAGATGCAAGCGAAGAAACTAACTTCAAGCATATAGTGCAAACTGATCGTTACTGGAGGGAAGGGGTTTGGGGAGAAGGATTAAATAGGTGATGAGGATTAAGGAGTGCTTTTATGATGAGTACCAGATGATGTAGAGAATTGTTGAATCACCATATTGTACACCTGAAACTAATACAGCACTGGATGTTAACTGGAATTAAAATAAAAACTTTTCAAAAATTAAAAATATCAGCAGTACATACACAGCTGATTGTGATTCCCTGTCTGCCATGCATCCTAACCTTCATGCTTTTATTCCTGCTGTTACTCTGGTGGTGCTTTGTTTTTACTTTTTTTAACAGACCAGTTTTAGGTTTACCTAAAAATTGAGAAGAAGGTACACAGGGTTCCTGTATTCTTCCTTTCCTCCCTCCCCGGGTTGCCCTTGCATTGGTTTGGTACATTTGTTATAATTGATAAACTTGTGTTGCTACCTTATTGTTAAGGGAAGACTATAGTTTATATTAGGGTCACTCACAGTGGTGTGTATTCTTTGGGTTTTAGAAGATGCATAATGTCATGTATCCAACATTGCCGGATCATGTGGAATATTTCCCCTGCCCTAAAGCTCCCCTATTTATCCTTTCTTTGTTCCAAACTTCTGGCAACCACTGATCTATTTACTGTCTCTATAGTTTTACCTTTTCCATAATGTCATGTAGTTGGAATCAAACAGTATGCATAGCCTTTTTGGATTGGCTTCTTTCACTTAGCGATATGCATTTAAGGGTATGCCATGTGTTTTAGTGGCTCTATACAGCTCATTTCCTTTTAGAACTGCACAGTTTTCCACTGTCTGAATGTACCACAGTTTATCCATTCTATTGAAAGACATCTGGGTTACTTCTAAGTTTTGGCAGTTAGGAACAAAGCTGCTATAAACATTGTCTGAAAGGTTTTGTGTACACATAAGTTTTCAACTCATTTGGATCAATACCTAGAAGCATGTTTGCTGGATCATATGGTAAGACTGGGTCTAGCTTCGTGAAATTGCCAAACTATCTTCCAAAGTGGCTGTACCATTTTGCCTTCCCATCAACTATGAGAATTCCTGTTGGTCCACATGCTTGACAACATTTGGTATTGTCACTGTTCTGGATTTTGGCCATTCTGATAGGTGTGTAGTAGTATTTCGTTTTAGTTTGCAATCCCCAGATGATATATATTGAGGATCTGTCATATTCTCATTCGTGTACATTAGCGTATCTTGTTTGACGAGGTGTCTGTTTGGATCTTTTGCCCTATTCCTATTGGGTTATTTGTTTTTTTTATTCTAAAATTGTAAGAGTTCTTTGTATATTTATGATACATATCTTTTATCAGACATGTGTTTTGCAAATGTTTTCTCTGAGTCTGTGTCTTTTCATTCTCTTAAGAGTTTCTCAGAACAAGACTTTCAAATTTTAAGGTAGCCCACCTTACTAGTTTTTTCTTTCATGGATTTTTCTTTTGGTGTTGATCTAAAAACTCATTGCAAAACCCAAGGTGACCTAGATTTTCTCCTATATTATCTTCTTGAAGTTTTATCGTTTTCACTTTACATGTAGGTCTATGATCCATTTTGAGTTCGTATTTTAGTTTTTGTTTGTTTCGCTTAGAATGCCATGATTCTTCTGCTTAGTGTTATCAATATTAAATATAATGACAGCTACCATACGTTGCCCACCTCTTACACATTGGCCACTGTGTTTCTAATTTAATCCTCAAAACAGTTTCGAAAGGTAAGTGATATTGTCTACATTTTACCAAAAAGGAAAATACACAGTAAGAGGCAGAGAAAAGATTCAAACCTATATCTCTCTGACTAATCCAAAGTCATTGCTTTTTCTACTTTGCCAGTAATTTTTAAACTGTACTCTACAAACTAGAATTCCATAGAAGTCTTTGGAAGCTACCGTGGGGCATACTAAGTAGTGAAGCCCCAAGGGAGCAGGCACATCTCAGGTCCACCCAGGGCCGTAGCTTTTATCTCGTTTATAAATTGAGGTTTTAAGTAAAATGTGACTTGAAAGAAGAGTTCTACTGCTTAAAAACTGTTTGAAAACTACTGCACTTTGCTTCCCTGCCCCATCTTACCCTAGCGTCTTGGCTTAATTAACCCGTAATGATCATTTCGGGAAGGCTTCCCTGACTCCCGTGGTCAGGGCTAATTGCCTTCTTTGGCATTCCTGATATTTTCTACATGCTTCTTACCATGTGGTTTTGAAATAGCCTTTTTCTATATATCTTCCTCACCTAGGTAGATACGATTTCAGAGGACAGAAACAGTGCATTAATATTTTTGTAGTCTCTAGGCCCATTTGCGCTCTGTAGCTCAGAACCTGGTCTGTATCCTGGGCCCTCAATTGTTGAATTAGGCCGACCTCATCAGTAGCTCATATTAAATAAAAACATTTGTTTGAAAATCTAAGTTTTTCGTTCAGAATTGCAATTTTTTTTTTTTTAGAAAGCAAATTTGGACTTTCTCCAGATCCGTATTTAATTATTTAAATTTTAATAATTTTTATTATGAAGAATAATCAAACTTACAGAAAAGTTGAAGGTCCAGTACAGAGAACACTTGCCCTCTGAACCACTTAAGAGTAAGTTGCAAAGTAGAGTTGCCTTTGAATGCTTTAGTGTGCATTTCCTACAAACAAGGACATTTTCTTACATCACCACAATACAGCATCAAAATCAGGAATTTAGCACTGACAGGTACTGCCATTTAATCCTCAGGTCTCATTCAGGTTTCACCCACTGTTTCAATGATGACCTACAGAACCCAGGTCAGAATCACGTGTTGCATTTGGTTGTCCTGTCTCTGCAGTCTGGGCACTTCCTGTCTTTCCTTGCCCTCATTACCTTAACACTTTTGAAGATTTCAGACAGGTTATTTTGTAGCATGTTCCTCAGTTTGGCTTAATCAGATGTTTCCTCATAATTAGATTCAGGTTATACAGGAATGTCACAGAAGCGATAATGTATTCTTATTGCATCCTATCAGGTGGTATATATATAATTTCAATTGTCCTGTCATTGATAATGTTCTTTCTTTTCATTGAGGTAAAATTGCTATTGTAACATTTTTATTGAGATAAAATTGCTATATAACATTCTATTAACTTCAGGTGTATAAGATAATAATTTGATATTTGTATACACTACAAAGTAATCACCACAATAAGTTTAGTTACCATCCATCATCATATAATTGACCCGCTTCACCTGTTTTGTCTCTCTCCCAGCCTCCTCCCTCCTTAATAACCATCAGTCTGTTCTATGTATATATGAATTTTGTTTTCTTTTTTATATTCCACATATAAGTGAAGTCATTTAGTATTTGTCTTTCTCTGTCTGACTTATTTCATCTGCCATTTAATACCCTTAGGATCCATCCATGTTGTCACAAATGGCAAGATGTAATTCTTTTTTATGACTGAGCAATATTCCGCTATATCTATCTATATCTATATATCTATATCTATATCCATATCCATATCTATAGAGATATAGATATCTCCCACCTTATTTATCCATTCATCCATTGATGGATACTTAGGTTATTTCCATATCTTGGCTGTTGTAAACAATGTTGCAGTAAACTTAGGGGTGCATATATCTTTTCATACTAGTATTTTCATTTTCTTAGGATAAATACTCAGAAGTGGAATAGCCAGATCATGTGGTAGACCTGTTTTCAATTTCAACCTCCATAGTGTTTTCAGTAGGGGCTGCCCCAATGTATATTCCCACCAGCAGTGCATGAAGGTTCCCTTTTGTCCACATCCTCATCAACACTTGTTATTTCTTGTTTTTTTTTCATAATAGCTCTTCTAACAGTAATATCTCATGGTTTTGATTTGCATTTCCCTGATAATTAGTGATGTTGAACGTTTTTTTCTGTACCCAGTGGCCATTTGTATGTCTTTGGGAAAATGTCTGTTTAAGTCCTCTGCTCATTATTTAATCAGATTGGTTTTTGTATTGAGTTTTTAAATATAGTTTGGATAGTAACCCTTTACTGGATATATGACTTGAAAATATTTTCTCCCATTCAGTAGGTTGTCTTTTCCTTTTATTGATGGTTTCCTTTGATGGTGCAGAAGCTTTTTAGTTTGGTGTAGTTCCACTTATTTATTTTTGCATTTTGTCACCTTTGCTTGTGGAGTCAGATCCAAAAATTCAATACCCAGACCAATGTCAGAGAGCGTCTGCCTGTGTTTTTTTCCTAGGAGTTTTATGGTTTCAGGTCTTACATTTGAGTCTTTAATCCATTTTGAGCTAATTTTTGTGTATCATGTAGGATAGTGATCTAGTTTCATTCTTTTGCATGTGGGTGTCCAGTTTTCCCAACACCATTTATTGAAGACTGTCCTTTCCCTGTTGTATATTCTTGGCTCCTTTGTTGTAAATTAATCGACCATACATGAGGGGTTTATTTCTAGGCTCCTTGTTCTTTCCTTCTATGCGTCTGTTTTTATGCCAATGTCATATTGTGTAGTGTAGTTTGAAATCGAGAAGTGTGATACCTGCATCTTTGTTGTTCTTTCTGATATTGTTCATTTTGATCAAGGTAGTGTCTACCAGGCTTCTCCTCTGTAAAGTTAATCTCTTCCACTTTGTAATTAAGAAGTTTTGTGTGGTAAAGTACTTTGAAGCCATGTAAGTTTTCTGTGCTTCAGCAGATTTTTAGTTTACTCATTCATTTATTCGTATGAATGGTTTAATGGTTTCCTATTTGGTGGGTTATAATCTGTTACTATCATTATTTATTTTGATGCACAAATGATCCCTGATTTGACCAGTGAGAGCCCTTCCAGGCTGGTTTCTATGTCTTTTTTAAATGTTTCCATCATTCTTTGAGCAGTTTCTAGCTTTCTGTCATAATAAAATCTTTCAGGCTCATTTGTCCTTTCTTTGCCCCAGCCCTGGAATCAGCCATTTCTCCAAGGAGCCCTGGTTTCTTTCGCTAGAGATGGGTATTTAGGAACCAAGATCTGAGTGCTAGATGTGCTCATTGCTATTAGAGTGTTGCTGCTCCCAGACCCTCTAATGGACCAAAGCAAGGAAGTATATTTATATATATACATATATGTACCTGCATATACATATACATTACACATTTGCATTTATATTTATTTGTACATCAGTGTATTTATTTGAAAACTGTGAGTTCACAGCAATACCTTCTATTCCATCCAAGTTCTCTCCCTTTCCATGTTTATAGCTTCCTTCTCTTCTAGTAAGAAACCTGGCTTGCATTCACCTTAGTCTATAGCCTTATTTGGCCAACTCCCCCCATATGTAACCATACTTCTCTGCCATCACCCCCTTTCTCAAGCACATACTGTCCTCACCCTAGGAGGGCTCTGACAGACTCCTGAGGATATTTTGCACATACTGTGTGAAGTGTAGCTCCTAGTTTAATAGTGTCTGGTCTGAATGTTGAGATCTAATATATCCATGAGGAGGTTGAGTTACAATTTTTTATGTACTCAATTAATAGGTTTAGATATGGTTTTATAGACTTGCATAATTTTTTCTTGTAGGCTATTTTAGTAAAATAAATCAAAGAGAGTAAGAATCACTGTGACTTTGAAAATTATTAATTCCTTATTTTGCACTTAATTTATTGTAAAATATTACTATTTAATACCTGGTATATAAATATATATATTTTAGAAATTAAAAACATCAAAAAGAGATCACCTTTATACCCACTGCTCACTTTAAGAAATAGAGTATTACCGGTTAAGCGGCCAACTTCAGCTCAGGTCATGATCTCCCAGTCTGTGAGTTCCAACCCCGCGTCGGACTCTGTGCTGACAGCTCAGAGCCTGGAGCCTGCTTCAGATTCTGTGTCTCCCTCTCTCTCTGCCCTTCCCCTTCTCATGCTCTGTCTCCATGTCTCTCAAAAATAAATACACGTTAAAAAAAATTAAAAAAAAGAAAGAAATAGAGTATTACCAATACTTTGAAGCCCCTATTGTGCCATTCTGTGATTGTATTCCTCTCCCTCCTGAACCACTCTCCAGCATTGCGTATTCATTATTCCATGATAGCTTTTTTATTAATCTTTTATAGATTGCTGTTGTGGCTGTGATGTGCAAACCCCACAGATGCCCGCACATCAGTTTTACAGGAAATATATGTGTGTAAGTATGATTATTTTCTTAAGGTGTGTGTGTGTGTACTTTAGTTGAATTAATTCCCTAGAGCCTTAATCAGTGCATGCTGGTAATATTTAAAACTTTTATTCAGTAGATGCATAAGTTAGTTCTTTGAAACAAGCAGCCATTGATAGGACGTTTCAGTGCTTTAAAACAAATATGTAAAGATTTTAATATGTTGCAGTAAACAATAAAAAATACATTGTTATAGAACTCAAAAGAGTATATAAAAGTCTATTACTTGATAAAAGAAACAAGGAAATATGAGCTGCCTAAATTCTAAATATCAGAAATTCAAAATGAGTTTGGATCAGAATCAAAATTAAAGTTATCCCTATAAATAATCTTTAAACTTCTTAAATTTAGATAATTGGAAAAATAGGCAGAGTGCATGATTCTAGGTAGGAAGATTAAATGACAGAAAGATTTTCTGAAGTATAGTTACTAAGAGCACTGTGAGTATCATTCTAAACCCAGGAAAATTCAGGTACTATTACTTACCCCTGAAAGTGTAAATCTCTAAAATAATAGTGACTGCAATATTCTAAAAATGACTACTATATTGTTCCTTATATGTTTATTGTGTTTACTTATTAGTAGAAAATATATTAATTGTAGATACTGTAAAGGTAGACTCTTCCATTAGGATTTGAAAATGAATCTTGTTTGCTCTCAGAATTTTATGGAGATTGCAAATAGTTGAACTAGACTGTTGAACTAAGTTTTGTATCTGACATCTTCATTCCTTGGTTGTATTGGCAGATACTGCCCTGGTGGACCTGATTCAGATTTTGAATATTCAACCCAGTCTTATACTGGATATGAGGTAAAATAATGCGAGGTTGTCCTAAGGGTGGTCATTAGGAAGTTTGACATCATACTTTACCTATACGGTGCTCTTACAAGTACTGCCTTTCTTAAATTCTTTTCATTTGTTATTTTTTTCCTGATTACAGAACTTGTTCGTTCATCAGATATTTGCTGAGTGTCTACGTATATTGCTCTAGTCACTGAAGAAATACTTACATAAGCACTTGTTCTTACTATACGTCAAACTATTCTAAGTCTTTACAACTTTAAACCTTACAGCAACATCTTGAAGGCAGGCACTGTTATCCTGGTTTTATGCTTAAGGAAACAGGCTTTAGAGGCCCTAAACAGCTGGCCCAGACATACACTGCTAATAAGTGACAGAGCCAGGTTTTGAATTCTGTGTTCCTCACCATGACATTATACTGCTTCAACAGTGAAACATGGACAAAGTCCCTAATCTTATGGAATTACATTCTAATAATAGGAGATAGACAATAAAGAAACAAGAAGAAAATATCCAGTACTACTAGTAAGTGCTAAGCAGAGAAGTAAAACCGAGTTAGGTTTGTAGAAACTGAGTACATACTTTAGCCCTTGTAGTTAGGAAGTGACTGAGGAGGTGATACTTAAACTGAGTCCTGAATGACAAGAAGGAACCATGCAGGAATATCAGCAGAGAGCATTCCCAGCAGAGAGAAGAGCTAGAACCAGGAGCCATGGTAGGAACAAGAGTGGAGTGTTCCAGGACATTGAGGGGAAGGGGAAGGATGAGATTGGAGAGACATGTCAGAGGTTGTAAGCTGGGCAGAGTTTGGATTTTATTATAGGTGTCATGAGAAGACATTAAGGTTGAAAGCAGGGGAATGGTGCGATCCAGTATAGGGTTTTAAAAGACCATTTGTTGGCTGTGTGGGTAAAGGATTAGAGTGGGGGCAAGAGTGCAAGCCAAAGAACAGCAAGCAGCTTCTTTTGAAACAGTCAGCCTCTTTGGAAGAGGTCAGCAGCCAGCAAACCATTGGACTTTCTCTCTTATATATGGTATTTCACTTTTTACCTGTTTTCCATAGTTCACATTTTTAAAAATACAAAAGGAATTATTCAGTGAAAAGGCTCCCTCTCGTTTCTGTCCCTTAGCCACCCCCTTTCTGCTCCAGCAGGAGGTGACCCTGGAGATTTCATAAGTGTTTACACAAAGATCAGTATGGTCAAGGAGATGCCCTGCTGTTCAGGTACTTAAGACAGTGGGGGTGAGACTAACCAGATGCTATTCAGGACGTTATTTTGATCCCTAAACTGAGAAAGGAAGGAAGGAGCACAAGAGAATTTTATTTTTAATATAATCCTTTTGAACTACTTTTTATTTTCTATTCAATGTGGGCTCAGCAGGAGATTTTTCTCTTTTTTTCTTAGCCAACCTCCATGCGAGCTATCCGTGCTAGATATGACCCTTATCTACAGACAAGACACCGAATAGAACAGGTAAGTTTTTAAAGAGCATTTTTAAATTAGATTTTTGTACATAGTTAGAAGGTATTATTTAATTTGAGTTGAACCTGAAATAACTAAAAGAGTGCCTTTCCCCTTGGTAAGTTTTTAATATCCATCTAAAGGAGGAAGACTATTTTGCAATACCCAGCAAGGTCAAAAACACTACTTCATTTAGAGACTGAATTATTTTCTTTAAGGGGTGTATATTCTTTAAATTTCTTTCAACTTGTACAGATTCATTAACCATATGAAATTTATAGATGGAGTTATGAGGAAGTTCTTAGACAATAGAATTTTCACTTCCATGAGCCAGATAAGAAGTATTGTGACTGGTCTGCCAGGGTGGGAGTAGGGAATCGACTGCAGAAGGGTGTGAGGAACTCTTGGGAGTCCTGGGATTGTTCTGTATCATGACTGCGGTGGGAGTTACACAGCTGTAAGCGCTCCTCCGAACCGTTCCAGTTGTACACTTAAAATCAATTGATTTTATTGTATGTAAATTATACTTCAAGGTAACTGATTAAAAACAGGTGCTGTGTAAATGGCCTTGCTCTGTTTGAGAAATCTGAACAGTAATACAGATTTTCTTTTTTACAATTTTATTTTAAACTTGTCCAAGTTAAAAAAGCATGAGTACAATCTGTAATTTTTACAGTAACAACACCTAATAGGGCAACTACACAACCTCAAAAGGAAAGTAGTACGTACCATAGTCGTTAAGTCACTTATCTGTTCATTAAGCTAGTATCGGTGAATACCAGCCAGTTCATATTTTCACTTCACTGTCAGCCATAGGAGAGGACCTCCCCTGGGTGCAACCTGTATAGTCTGGAAAAGCACGTTCTACACTAACCATGGCTTCGATTTCTTTTTTAGCCTTGATATTTAATTCATCTAAAATGTTTTAGTAGAGTGTAAAATGTTTATGTTTACCAAAAGGGAATGGGTTTTTAAAGGTTTAGAAACTAGCATAGAGCAGTGAGTCTTTCCTTAACTATAAATGCAGTAGAATCACCTGAGTATCTTTTCTAAAACATATGCCAGATTTTCACCTCTGGAGTTTTGGCTAAGTCTGGTTTAGGGTCCTGACAAGGTATTTTCAGAAAGATACCAAAATGATTTTGTTGTGTATCCCTTGTAAACAATCATAGATAGAGTTTTCTTTTAATATTTATATATATACACATGCACACACACACATAAATATACTTACCTATGTACTCCCACACACATGCACACCTATATATACTTCCATATACATTTTTATGTGTATGAATATGCATGTGTATATATGAATACAATTATGTACAGAAAGATACATGCATGCATAAATTTTTATTTGCCATTGTCAGAAACAAGCATTTAAAAAAGGTGCCTTTTTGTCCATATTAAGTGTAGACATCCTTTACATAGCACACTAATTAATTTGAGTTCATAGTTTAGTAGTCAGCTTGACCCAGTTTTTCTCAAGCCTGAAATAGGGCAAGAAATTTTTCTTTTAATTGAAGTGTAGTTGACACACAGTGTTACATTAGTTTCAAGTGTACAACATAGTGGTTCAACACGTCTGTTATGCTGTGCTCACCACAGGTGTAGCTACCATCAGTCACCATATTGTGCTGTTACAATATCATCGACTGTATTCTCTATGCTGTACCTTTTATTCCCGTGATTTGTTCGTTCCATAACTGGATTTATTCATTCCATAATTTATTCATTCCTGTATCTCCCACCCTCCACCCATTTTGCCCACCCCCTCCTCCGTTTAACCCTCTCACAACCACCAGTGTGTTTTCTGCGTTTAGGAGTCTTTCTGCTTTTTATCTGTTTTTGTTTTTTAGATTCCATGTATAAATGAAATCATATAGTATTTATTTTTCTCTGACTGATTTCACTTAGAGAATACCCTCTAGTTCCATCTGTATTGTAAATGGCAAGAGCTCATCCTTTTTTTAATTGCTGAATTATATTCCATTGTATAGATATATACTGCATCTTCTTTATGCGTTTCTCTCTCAGTGAGCACTTGGGTTGCTTTCACATCTTGGCTATTGTAAATAATGCTGCAATAAACATAGGGGCGCATATATCTTTTCGAATTAGTGTTTTTATTTTCTTTGGGTAGATATCCAGTAGAAATTATTGGATCATGTTGTATTTCTATTTTTAAGTTTTTGAGGAACCTAAGAAATTTAAAGACCTGTTTTAAAAATTTAGAATCTTGGCGTGTTATAGTTGGCAAAATGAAAAATCTGTACCATTCTCTCCACTAGTAGAGAGACATAATATTTTATAGTTTATCAATCAGATTTTTCTTTTGCTTTTTTTTCCAGAAAGCCATGCCACTTGTGTTCATATCTTCATAACTGATTTAAAACTGCATTCTTGATTTTTATTTCTAATCTAGTGGTTTTTTTTCTTCCATTGATATCAAGCCCTGATTATATGGCATATAGTCATCATTTTTGTTCCCAGGGCTTACCACAAGGTCTGACATAAAAATACATGATCAGTAAATATTTATTTATTATGTTGCATATTGTATTATTATATTTGCCCTTACTGCTTTCTAGTTTATATTCCATGTGTTTTTAAATTTCCACATAGGTATTGATGTCAAGCTTCTTGTTTATTGTTTTTAATTCTCACTTTGCCTCAAGCTGTAATTATTTTTTTTTCTTTCAGACTCTGCTGTCTTTTTTTTTAAGACAAAAATTTGCTAAATATGTTTAATTGCTTTTCATTTTTAAACTATACTGATGAAAACACTACAAAATAAAATTTAGAAATTTGCAGTGCCTTCTTAGGGTAGTTGACTATATATCCATCTAATGCTCATGAATTTATATGTATTTCAGTTAAAACAACTTGGTCACAGTGTGGATAAAGTGGAGTTTATTGTGATGGGTGGAACGTTTATGGCCCTTCCAGAAGAATACAGAGATTATTTTATTCGAAATTTACATGACGCCTTATCAGGACATACCTCCAACAATATTTATGAGGCAGTCAAGTAAGAAATCCTTATTTTACCTTTTTCTGCACAGTGCTTGTCAGTTTATCTCCCGAGCCGCAGCCTGTGAGAATTCCTTCTGCTCTATATCTACATTCCTAGTTCTTTTTTGGGGGTGGGCTGGGGTGGGCAAGGGGCATTTTGTTATTTTTATTTGCATATTTCTGATGGGTTATAATTAAATTTTTCTAGTTTTATTGAGATATAGTTGACATACAGCATCGTAAGAGTTTATGGTGTAGAATAGGGACATCTTTTGTGTCCCGCCTACTTTCCCTATCGATACCCTTAGCAATCAAAGTATCTCGAGGGACCTGTCTAAAGAGTCCAGCAGCTGGGAGAGTGTGTGTGTGAGCAATCTACTTTGTTTGGTTGCCTCTAGAGAATGTGATGGCTTAATTGTATGTCCATGAGCCTAGGTTTTTAGCAACTGCTGGCTGGTGTGATCTCTTCCTCCTACGGAAACTTTAGTAGCAAGATAAGGTGGTGACCATGCTTTTTCAAGTTTATTTATTTACATTTGAGAGAGAGAGAGCAAGTGGGGGCAGAGAGAGAGAGAGAATCCCAAGCAGTCTCCGTGCTTCAAACTCATGAACCATGAGATGATGACCTGAGCTGAAATCAAGAATCAGCGGCTTGACTAAGCCACCCAGATGCCCCTAATCATATTTGTACTGCTTATTCAAAACCTTGATTATTCATGAATATAAGTCATGCTTAGCAAAACACTGACGTCTTTGAAACTTTAGAGGAATAATGATGTAATCCAACCCATTCTTCTTAATAATACTGAAAATCAGATGATAACTTAGTATAAAATGCAGTTTGAGAGAAAAAAACTTTCATTAGTTCAGAGCCCCATGACATTGAAATGGCAACAGTACCGCAGAGTTACTGACTAAAATTCATTTAACTCTGAGAATTCCCTGGTGAGATAATCTATCAAGACCATTGAATTTTTGTACCCACACTTATATATTGTATACTCTTTTCTCAATGCAGCTCTTATTGTGTCGAAAACCTTGCTTACTTTTTTAAATGTTTATTTGTTTTTGAGAAAGAGTGTGTGTGTGTGTGTGTGTGTGTGTGTGTGTGTGAATGCAAGCAGGGGAGCGGAGAGAGAGAGAGAGAGAGAGAGAGAGAGAGAGAGAGAGAGAATCCAAAGCAGCCTTCACACTGCCAGTGCAGAGCCCAGTGTGGGGCTTGAACTCACGAATCATGAGATCATAGCCGTAGCCAATCACAGCTTAACTGACTGGCCCACCCGGGCCCCCTAAAGACCTTGCTTAGTAAGTGGAACTGAGTATACATATCTTAGACTTGCCCCACCCTCCCAACCCCCGTAAAAGTTTTTCACAAAGCTTTTCACAGTGTACAGTTTGGGTCCTCTGGGTCAGATGAACTAGGCTAAGTGAAGATCTGCTTAATGAATTTTTCGGATATAGCTAGTTGGACATTTTTATCAATTGAAACTTTAAAATTTTTGTTTACTCTTGGTGTGAAGTTTTAGTTTTATTTTTACAGAAATGTTTGAGTGTCTTTTGTAAGTTGTCTGTTGTTGGGGTAAAAATACAGTTTATGTTATAAACTATCCAGCTTCAGATCATGATATGTTTGTAGAAAAAGCCAAAAAGCCTGTTGGAGAAGAAAGCCCCTTTCTGTAATGGACTAGGCAAGGCCAGCATTGTTTTGTTTCTGTTCTTGAATTTACCTCAAGAGGGCAACAAACACTTTACTTTCAGATGAAAATTTATATATGATTTGAGTCTTCATTGCAACAGATCTCAAGAATGACTCTTGGGAAGCAATAAAAGTACAATCTGGGGGCCATAAAACCATCCATAAATGTTACACCGAATCATGCCACCCCACACTTGACATGTTTTGCTCTTTTCTCCTGGTCTCTATACTTTTATGAGGTAATCTGAAAAAAAGGTGATTTGTGACATCTTGTTTGCTTTGTTGAGGTAAATTTTTACTACCAACTCCCGACGATAGAGGTGGTATTTCGTTTTTAGGGAAATGTTGTTTCAAAGAAATAGGAATCTGGTTTGTACTATAGAACTAGAGACATAGCAAACCCCTTTCAAATATTAATACTTTGTGAAATAAAGAGCAGTCCAGAGATACTATATTTTGTACATAATATGTTTTCTCCAAAAATTTTGGATGAAATCTTTACCTTGCCGTTCTTTATATTGTCTTGCACTGAGGGACTGAGGGTATTTGTGAAGACTGTTTGGGTCACCCAGTGTGGCTGACCTTTTTCGGATGTAATGAACTTCATTTTTATTTTAGTATTAGTTGATATTAGTTGTTTGTACTTGCTGACTACACAGATGTAATACTTTCACTAGCGTATCAGAGGTTTTAATTTAAAAGGTTAATTGTAAATTAGGCTAAAAATTACATAGTGACAGGTGAGCCCATAATGTTTAAGGTTACAGTATTCAGTCAAATGAGAGTTATTAGCTCGTGTTACATTCCTTTGTTATCCTGTGTCTAATCCGATAAAAGTTCAGACCATGTTTAAACCTGATTAAAATTTTACTTTTTACTTAAAAGATTAAAAGTTAAGGTAAGGAAAAGGCCCCAGAAGTGAACCTGGTTATTATTTACAGCAAGTTAGTAGCAAAAAGTGTGCTATATCCTTGCAAATAGAAAAATTGGAAAGCTGAGTGAAAGAGAGTTCAAGGATAAAGCAGGTATAGGGTTTCTGTGAAAGCACATTAAATCAAGCAAAGTGATAATCATTCATTTCTGTCAGCGAGACTGAGACTTCAGTTGTCCCCAGAAAGCAACAATTACTGGTGATTCTTGTCCTCTAAAAATCATAGCTCTGGAGATGAAAAGGACCGGCAGTGGGATCTGAGTCACCCATTCACCGGAATGCAAATATTGCCAAATAACTCAGAGTAACCTTTTAAAATAGTTTTATTCCTCTTTAATCAGTCCTGCCCAGAAGCAGTTTCATGTTCAATCTTTAATGCTCCTTGGCTGTTTTCAAAAGATGCAATTTTGAAGGGTAGTTACCCATCAAGGAGTGGGTGAGTCATACCTTCTCCCAGTGGAATTTTTAATTCATTTCCGTTCGTTTCTTTTTTGCCCCTCATCAATGACTTTAAATCCTCCAGCTGCGTCCTTATGTGTCTTGGAAAAAAGCTAGAGTGCTAGCTAATGCTGGATACTAGGCCTAGAAGACAGTTTCTTAGACTTGCAGAAGTTATGAGGAAAGCAAAAGCAATCTCCGAAGGCTTGCAAGTGACTATTTTCTGCCTTGCTGCCTTGGGCATTATTTCCGGCAGGTTTCAGACTTGCATTTCTAAGCTTTGGCTCTAATACTCCCCACCCCTCACTTTATATATTTACTGCTTTTACTCCCTCCCTTGGTCAACCTGATTTTCATGGATGGTCACCAGGATCCTTAGCCTTGGGAGTCCAACCTAAAATAATCTTAGTCTATGATGCTGTTTTTCTTCTAACAATTTATTTGAAACAAACAAAAATTGAAGGAACTTTTCAAGTACTACATACTTGTTACCTAGATTCTACAGTATTTGCTTTATCATATACTTATCATACTATTCATTTCTGTACTCATCCATAGATCCCTCTTTTTTTAAGCATTCCAAAGTTGTACACTTCAGTACACTTCTTTCCAAATATGTCATCGTGTACATCATTGACTAGTTCATTCATTGTTATCTTTTGATATAGAATTACATACAATGAAATGCAAAGATCTGAAGTGTACCATTTGACGAGGTCTAATAAATGCATATACCTGTGCATTAGAACTCTGATAAGATATAGAACATAACCATCATCGCAGAGAGTTTCCTCATTCTCTTCCCAGTAAATCCTCATCTGTACCTCCCAAAGGCAACCATATTCCCTTTTTTCCCCTTCCATATAACTGTGGAGCATGTACTCTTTTGTGCACCTCTTCTGTCACTGAGCATAATATTTTGAGTTTCATCAGTGTTGTTGGGTATTTCACTGGTTGTTACTTTTGTAGTGCTGAGTAGTATTCCACTGTATGCATAGACCACAGATTATTCATTCTATTGATGGACACCTGAGCTGTTTCTAATTTGTGGTTATTACAGTAAAACTTCAGTGAACATACTCATACAAGTCTTGCTGTGAATATAGTATTTATTTCTGTTAGAAATAGAAGTAGAAATAGAATAGCTAGAAGTAGAATTGCTACATCATATTTTTAATTTTTTAAGAAACTGCCGGACATTTTTCCAAAGTGGTTGTAACATTTGTACTCCCACCAGTGATGTATGAGTATTCGGTTGTTCCACATCCTCACCAACATATGGTGTTGTCCTCTTTTTAATTTTAGCCATTTTAGGGGCGCCTGGGTGGCTCAGTCAGGTTAAGCGGCCGACTTCGGCTCAGGTCATGATCTCGCGGTCTGTGAGTTCGAGCCCCGCATCGGGTCTGTGCTGACAGCTCAGAGCCTGGAGCCTGCTTCGAATTCTGTGTCTCCCTCTCTCTGTGCCCTTCCCCTGCTCATGCTCTGTCTCTATGTCTCAAAAATAAATAAACGTTAAAAAAAATTAAAAAAAAATTTAATTTTAGCCATTTTAGTAGGTGTGTAATGGTATCTTATGGTAGCTTTAATTTACATTTGCCTGATGACTAATGATGATGAGTACTTTAGTATATGCTCGTGTTTTCTGTATATATTTCCTTCATGAACTGTTTGTTAAACTGTTTTGTCCATTTTTTATTGGGCTGTTATAAATTCAGTCTTTCGTTGGTTCTGTATTTTACAAATATGAAAACCCAGTCTGGCTTGAGTATTCATTATGTTAAGGATAACTTTAAGCAGAAATTTTTATTTCAATTAAGTTGAATTTAGCAATTTTTTTATTTAATAGATCTTGTTTTCTGTATTGTCTTTGTTAAACCTGTGCTTACTCCCAAGAAGATACACGACAAGAAGATACTCTCTTGTGTTCTACTTACAGTTTTAGCTTTTTTTATATTTAGCTTGCCTATTTAGGCTTGTGGTCCAACTTGAATTAATTTTTATAGGTACTGTGAGGTAGGCTTTGTGGTTTCTTTTTTCCTCCCATGTAGGTAGATATTGTTTCAACAGTACTTGCTTAAACACTTCCCTTTCCTATTTAGATTATATTGGCAGCTTTGTCAAAAATTGATTGACTGTAAAGGCGGGCTCTGTTCTGCCCCACTGATCTATTTCTCAGTTTTTATGCCAGTAACACACTGTCTGGATTATTGTAGCTTAATAGTATATCTTGAAGTCAGGTAGTGTGCGTCTTTTTTGTCATTGTTTTTCAAGATTGTTTGGATATTCTAGTTCCTTTGCATTCCTATGTAAAGTTTAGAATCCACATGTCAATTTCTACTAGAAAATGTGATAGGAATGGGATTGTGTTAAAACTATAAAACAATGTGGAGGAAATTGACAACAATATTGAGTCTTCGGATCGATGAACATAGTCTATCTGTTCATTTACTTAAGTCTTCTTTAATTTCTCTTAGAAATCTTCAATGTAGAAACGTTGTTAGCCTTTTGTTAAATTTATTCTGAAATATTTTTGTGTTTACTGATAATATACAAATTGAACTTCTTAAAAATTTCATTTTCAAATTGTTTTACAGATAGCATATAGATATATATACTGAATTCACTACCTAGTTCTAAAAGTTGTTTTTGTAAATCTGCTAGGATTTTCTTCATAAACAATCACTTAATTTACAAGTAAAGTGAGCTTTAATTTCTCTTTTTGGATTTGCATGCTTTTCTTTTTCTTGCCTTACTGTAGTGGCTAGGACATTAGTACGGTGTTAAATGGAAGTGGTGAAAGTAAGCTTCTTTGTCATTAATACAGGGGAAACACTTAATATTGCAGTATTAACTGCAATGTTACTTGAGGGGTTTTTGTAGATACCTTTATTGGATTAAGAAGTTTGCTGAGAGGTTGTATCATTAATTCAGTTGTCTAGATTTCTCTGTGTTCAAATGATCACATAATTTTCCTCCTTTATTCTGATCATGTAGATTACTTTTTTTTTTTTTTTTTAATATTAAACTAACCTTGGATTCCTAGGATAAACCCTATTTGGTCATAATGTGTTATCCTTTTTATATATCATTTTGCTAATACATTGGAAAGGATTTTGTGTGTATGTTCATGAGAGATGGTGGTCTGTAGTTTCCTGTTTTGTAATTTCTTTGTCAGTTTTGGTACTAGTGTTACTATGCCAGCCCCATAAAACATGTTAGGAAGTGTTCCCTCCTCTATTCTCTTTTTTATTTTTTTTTAATGTTTATTTATTTTTGATAGAGAGACAGAACACAAGCAAGGGAGTAGCAGAGAGAGAGGGAGACAGAGAATCTGAAGCAGGCTCCAGGCTCTGAGCTGTTAGCCCAAAGCCCAGTGCGAGGCTCAAACTCACAAACTGTGAGATCATGACCTGAGCCAAAGTCAGACTCTTAACCAGCTGAGCCACCCAGGTGCCCCTCTCCTCTGTTTTCTAAATGTTCATATAAAATGAATGCCATTTCTTCCATAAGTATTTGCCAGAACTCACCAGTAAAATTATTCAGGGTTGTGTTTTCTTTGTGGGAGAGTTTTAGATGATTGATTCAATTTCTTTAATAGATAAAGGGATTTTCAGATTTTCTGTTTCATCTGTACCCATTTTGGTAAGTTATATTTTTCAAGGAATTTGTCTGCTTCATCCAAGTTGTCAAACTTAAGTCGTTCATAATATTCCCTTTTATGCTTTTAATGTGTAGAACTGTAGAACTGTAGAAAGTTAGTGATCACCCCGCTTTCAGTCCCGATATTGATTATCTGTGTTTTCTCTTTTTTTCTTGATTAATCTAGAGGTTTATCAATTTTGTTCTTTTCAAAGAACTGACTTTTGATTTTATGTTCTCCATTTCATTGATTTCTGCTTTACTTTTTTTTTATTGTCTTCTACTTTCTTTGGGTTTATTTTATGGTTCTTTTCTATGACTTAGTAAGGTATAGAGGCTTGCCTATCATTATAGATCGTTTTTCTTTTCTAATGTGAGTATATAATGCTTTAAGTTTTCTTCTAAGCACTATTTTGGCAGAATCCCACAAACTTTGATATGTTGTATTTTAATTATTATTCCATTCAAAATATTTTTTTAAGTCTTATATATCTTTTGACACATGAATTATATAGAAATGGGTTGTTTAATTTCCAACTTTCCAAAAACATGGAGTTTTGGAATAATGATATCTCATTATTATCAATTTCTAACTTAATGCCATTTTGGTCACAGAGAGCTTATTTTATATAATTTAATTTTTTTAAGTTTAATTTATTGAGACTTAATTTGTGGCCCCAGTATATATGGTCTCTCTTGGTGAACATACTATGTATATTTGAAAGAATATGTATTCTACAGTTCAATGTAATGTTTCATAAATATCAGTTAAATTCATGTGCTTGATAGTGTTACTTTTTTTCTGTTATATCAGTTACTAAGAGTGAGTGATATTAAAATCTCAAACCATGATTGAAGAATTCTCTATTTATCCTTTCAGTTGTGTTAATTTTTATTTCATTTTATTTTGAGAATCTATTGTTAGGTGCACACATATTTAAGATTTCTGTGTTTTCCTGATGTATGAGCTTTTAATCATTAGGAAATATTTTTTATCCCTGAAGTTTCCTTTATTTATAGTGTTAATTTATTACAGTCTTCATGTGTTTACTGTTTGCCCTATTGTACTACTTTTTCCGTCCATGTTCTGTCCACCCATATGTGCCTTTATATTGAAAGTGGGTTTCTTGCAGGCAGTAGTCTATAGTAGTTGAGTCTTGTTTTTTTTTTACTCATTTTTATATTGTCTGACTTTTAATTGGTGCGCAATCTGTTAACATTTAATATAATTATTGATCTGATTATATTTGCATCTACCAGTTTAATCATCCTCTCACTTTGGTTTTCAGTAGCCAAAATTAATAGTGAATTTTATTGAATACTGTTATTGTCTAATTCTGTGCAATGCATTTTTTCCTATTTCCTTTAATAAGGAATGTCTTCTTAAGAGGAACATCATGCTTATATCTAGCACAATGCCTTAGGAATAGAAAGTACTAAGTAAACATTATTAAATGAACGTAGTGTAAAGAACTGTGCATGAAGAATCAGGAGACTTAGGTTTCAGACTTATTTCTCTTATTATCGTAGGTTATTACCTGATTTAAGCAACTTACGTGTTCTGTGCTTTAGTTTCCTCATCTATAAAAATGAGGAGGTGGGACTAGATTATCTCTAAAATTACTACTTTCTCTGACATTCTGTAGTTTGAAGAATTCTTTTGGAATGAGAATGTTTATCTAAAAGATGTATTTGCAGGTTATTTCATCTAGGAGTTATTTTCTGAAAATGACAACTTTTCTATAATGCATTTATGAATATAGTCCTTGAATTTGAATGTGAATGTAATGCTAAAACAATGTGTAATAACTGTGATTTTTTTTCTATTAATAATGCATTGCTGTTGGTTCTTCAGCCTCTGATAGCATTCTTGTCGGCTCTTAAAAGAATCAGAACCCAAAATGTTATGGGTTGTTTTTAATATACCTTAAACTTTGTCAACTAGCATGATAGGGAACAAGGGTCCATGATTAGTTTCTAAAACACAAGGTCATCAGGTTAGTTTTTCATAATTTGTGCTCATTTAAAAATCAAAATTCTATTTCTGTTTCCTTGGTTTGTGTTTGGTAGAACCTTACTATTTTATAGATCCTTTGAAAATCAATATCCACAAAGGAAACTTGACCACTGCCTCAAAAAAAAAAAAAGGGAAAAAATTATTTTTAAATCATCAAACACCCAAACCAGTCATTCATAAGTCTAGAATATCACCAGCACAGCATTGTACATAGCATAAAGTTATATTGAGAAATTTTCCAAATATGCTTATATCAAAAAAGAATTTGTTCTGTGGCGCTACTACTGAGGAATTATACCAGTAACCCCAGATACTATTTGGCAGTTCAAACAAATCTTTGGCTCTCCAAAGAAGTTTATAAATTCTGCTTACTGATTTGGGATTGTAGATATAAAAGAGAGTTTGCACATTATGACTAATGAAAATTAACATTCCATCTGTGTACCATTTTTATTTACTTTGCAGTTTGCTTTGAGCAGGTTGAGGTCCATGTAGGAAAGGTTCTGTAAGGCTTTCAAGGAACTTGGGCCTAGAACCGTAGGGAGATTTCACACAGTACTAGACTAAGATACAGCCACCTTTATTAATGACAGAGGTTTTAAGAGAAGACTGCAACAAACTGATAGCAATGAGAAGCGGTCTTTGATGCCATAGCCTTCTTGAAGTAATTCATGTTTCCAGAAGGTAACAGAGACTTTAACACTGAACTGCTGCCTTCCTTCAGTGTCCCCTTGGTTGGGCCCCTCAGGCAAGGAGTTAGTAATAATAGGTATTACTTTTATTTTTATTTATTATTTTTTTTAATGTTTATTTTTAAGAGAGAGAGAGACGGAGCACAAGCGGAAAGGGGCAGGGAGAGAGGGAGACACAGAATCCGAAGCAGGCTCTAGACCCTGAGCTGCCAGCACAGAGTCCGATGCGGGTCTGGAACCCACGAACTGTGAGATCGTAACCTTAGCCAAAGTCAGAAGCTTAACCAACTGAGCCACCCAGGCGCCCCATAGATAATCACTATTATAGTTTACTTTTTTCTTCCTATAAATAGGACCCAGATATAACACATGTTTTATTTCTGCCACTTCTAGTTCTTTATTCTTGGGTGGTTCTTGATTTTATCTGTGCGTCTTATTCTTGCAGCTAGATTAGCATCTCTGGGACAAGAATTATTGTATTAAAGTTTATTAATTTCCTTAGAGAGAGAGTGAGTGAGTGAGCTAGGAAGGGGCAGAAAAAGAGAGAGAGTGAGAGAGAATCCCAAGCATGCTCCACACTGCCAGCGTGGAGCCTGATGTGGGGCTCAAACTCACGAACCATGAGATCATAACCTGAGCTGAAGTCTAGAGTCTGAAGTTTAACCAACTGAGCCACCGAGGCATCCCTGTGTTATTACTTTATAGAATGCCTGGTCTAGTGCTAGGCACCTTCTAGGGTTGACTCTGTAAGAGGAAAGATAACCAGCAGAATTATCAAGAGGCTACACTGGGAGTAAAGAGAGACCTTCTGTGTCTTTGGTTATGCCTGATTCATTTATTCATTCTTCATATTTGTATTTTTTTCTATTGAAGGAGAGTTCTTAGTGCTGAAGCCCTTAAGCAGTTACCTCTAAATGTATTCAATCCTACTGCCTTCCAGGAATCTCTTGTCTACTTGCACGGACAAATATCCACAAATAATAAAGCAAAACGTGTTCGCATTGTAGGCAAGATACTTTGGGAGTGGGGTCACAAAGTTATGAGAGGCTCTGGGAAGATGTCGTGGGAGGAGAACTGTAATTTAAGCTGTGTTTTGAAGGCCGAGTAGCATCTAGTTTTTGTGTGCTTTTAAATTCTGAAGGCATTGTTCCACCCCAACTCAACCCCACCCCCAGCCTTGTAAAAAAAAAAAATATATATATATATGTATATATATATATATGTATATATACACACTGTCAACGTAAGTTATTGGCCTAGGTTATATTTAACTTTGCAGAGCATATTACCATCTTTTATAGTTGGTGCCACTAACTGTGGCATACAAAAAAAGCATAGGATACAACATACGCCACACTGGTGGTCTCCAGACTTATTTAAGATGATGCTGTAATATCACAAAAAGAGAGGTGGAATTGGAATCAGAAGACCTGGGTACAGCTCCTGACATTGTCTGTTAGAAGTTTATGATCAGGTTTGGAAAATGTTTGGCACATTTCCTAGGCGCTCAAGAGCTTAAGAATTCTGTTGACTCCAGGAAGGTATGAGGGTTGAACTAGGTACTAAAGGACTCCAGGAAGGTATGAGGGTTGAACTAGGTACTAAAGGAGAGTCATACTATTGGATGGCTACCTAAATAATATGGAATGTTATAGCAGGCCATGAAAGCCGTATTTTGTTTGGGCTAGTTGAAAGCCCATATGCAAATATTTGCAGAACAATCATTAATATCTTTACACCTCTGCTAAATGAAGAGGTAGGTGACTGTAGGCCTAAATATAGCATTAACAAAAATCCTAATAAAAGTACAGTGATCTTATTATAGGAAAGATGACCTTATACTCAGTTCTTTAGGAAAATACTCCATTGTTTTTGTCATTCAAATTTGATAAGAGTTTCTACTTAATTGCTTTTCAAATGAAAATACATTTCTAAAAAGAAGTGGTAAAAGCTTTTTGTAAACATGAAGCGTTAGCTTTTAAAAACTTTAATTATTTTTTAATTCCTCTATTTCTTCTCCTGATAAAGATAATGATATTTCCTTCTAAAGGAAAGACATTTTTGAAATGGAATTAAATTGAGAATAGGGTTTGTTTCTGTCTTTATACTATATTCCACCTGCCTATGAGAGACCCTATCCCTGTGGCAGTTTCCTCTGTATGTCTGTATGCCTTAGATGATCCGTGCAATAGAAAGATTAGCTGGTAATTTTCTCTTCCTCTAGACAAAGTCTCACTGGCCCACCGTCTAGTTTTTCCCAGTGGTGCAAGGTACCGTTGTGCTGCAGAGCTTCCAAACTCAATGGCATCCTTTTAAGAAATACTGGAGGCTTTATGAAACTATCAGTTAATAGGGAGGTTTGTGGGGCACCTGGGTGGCTCAGTTGGTTAAGCATCTGACTTCGGCTCATGTCATGATCTCATGGTTTGTGGATTCGAGCCTCGTGTCGGGGTCTGTGCTGACAGCTCGGAGCCTGGAGCCAGCTTTGAATCTCTGTGTGTCTCTCTCTGCTCCTCTCCTGATCACACTCTGTCTCTCTCTCTCAAAGGTAAACCTTAAAAAAAAAAAAAAAATACGGATGTTTGTGATGCAATTTTGGAACGCCAGATTCTAAGATGTTCTCATTTACTTTCTTTTTTTTTTTTTTTTAAACGTTTATTTATTTTTGAGAGACATAGAGACAGAGCATGAGTGGAAGAAGGGCAGAGAGAGAGAGAGACACAGAATCCGAAGCAGGCTCCAGGCTCTGAGCCGGCAGCACAGAGCCCGACGCAGGGCTCGAACTCACAGACTGAGAGATCATGACCTGAGCCGATCATGACCGGCCGCCCAACCGACTGAGCCACCCAGGCGCCCCTGATTTACTTTCTTAAATACACTAATTTAAAGTTTTCTGCTTTCATCTTCCTTAATCACTCTTCCTGTAATTTACTTTCTCTGTAATATAGGACTATTTGTTTTAATTTTTTTATAATAATTTTCCCCAAACACAATAACTGATCTTCAAAGGTTACATTTATCCATGGCATTTGTGCTTCTGTTACTGCAGGTCTTGGTACCCACCTATTTGAGATGCATGAGACTTTCTGATTTGATCATTTCAAAAAAGCAGAATGATTTAGTATCCTGTCTTAGGCAAGATTTGATAAAATTTTAGCTCTTTTTCTGTCTTATGTTTCATTTTTTAGGAACTTTGAACTACTTTTTTACTTTTAGTCCTGTTGCCTTTGGTAATCCTGTATAAAACCTTATGGAATACAGTAACAAACACTGCAGAAGAATTTGAATGTTGAGAATAGAAGAGTTTAGAATTAGTCCTCCAGTTCAGGGATTCTTTGTTAATAACTGTTATTAACATTAACATCAAATGAATCAGTTTTTACTGACAATGAAGAAATGAACCTAAAGGAGTAGTTACAAAATTGTGGAAACTTTATGATTTTTATACTTCTAGGAAGAGCTATGAACTCTTTTGGAAGGAAGGAAATTAAACAGGAAAAAAAAAAGTCTTCCCTCACCCTCCCAAAGAATTGAGAAAGTCATGGAAGGGTGCACTGAAAAGAATCATTGGGTTCTAGGACATTAGAGAAGTTGAAAGGAGAAGTCTGATGTTCCATACCAAATTAGCTAAGCAGTGTGTAAAGTGAAATACAGAACAAGGATTTAGAAGTCAGGTGGACCCAGTTTCAGATCCCGACTTGGACTTTATGAGCCCTGTGCCCTTGGACAAGGTATTTCATCTGTTTGAACATCAGTTTCTTCCATCTGTGAAAAGGAGGTGCGAGGACACACTTCACAGAGCGGATGGGACACTCCATATGGACGGACTGTATAGCACAGCCCTTGGCCCTGGTGGCCTCTACAAACGTCAGTTCCTAGCCCCTCACATCAGCAGCCCCCTTAGCAGGTCACTTTTGTCTCTGGATTTTGGGCCAGTAATAAGGCCATTAACTCAAGCAGCTTGAATCTAAAGTGTTATTCACTACTTTGATAGCTGGTGTTAGTGAAAGAGAAAAATGATTCCTAATTTTGTAAACTATTGCTAAGATTAGTAGGCTTGGCAGAATGACTCGTGTGTATATAGAAGACGTTTTATCTAAAATATTCCTATGATCATTATACATACCTCCCTCCCCCCTTTTTTTTCTGTAATATGACTGTAAAATATGGAATGGGAATTAAGTAAGGCAGAATAGTTTTCATTTATATGAAAAACAGTTGCTGGAGTTTTCACAGTTGAGATCACTGCTTTCAAGGAGATTGTGGTTGCAGCATACTGCGGGAGAATAAGAATGATAACAATGATGGTAATACTACTGTATGCTAGTTAACTCGTGTCAGTCCCATGAGGTATGGGGACTATTAGCCTCCTCTTACAGATGATGAAACCAAAGCACAGAGAGGTTAATAGCATTCCTGCTTGCTTGGTTAGGAAGTAGCAGAGCCAGGATTTGAACTTAGACTGTCTGGCTCCAGAGGCCATGCTCTTAATCACTGTCTTATATTGGGAGGACTAAGAGAAGACAGTCCTTTAAATGGGGGCAAATGTCCTAAAGTGTGGCAAGTTATTTACTTTTAGATTTGCTCTGCAGGTATTCTGAGAGAAGCCTCACAAAGTGTATCGGTATTACTATTGAGACCAGACCAGATTACTGTATGAAGCGGCATTTAAGTGACATGCTGACCTATGGCTGCACAAGGCTGGAGATTGGGGTGCAGAGTGTCTATGAAGATGTGGCCAGAGATACCAACAGGTAAGAGGGGGGCGAATGATTTTGCATAAGCCTCCTTCTACTCCCGCTGATTATATCTATGCTCACACTCATTCTCTCCTCCTTGCTATCAGTCTTAGAGAAGGAGGGATAGGTATTCCTTCTCCTCAGAGTCACTCTTCTATCTCTGCTCTTAATTCCATCCCCTTTTCTTGATCTCCAGTCTTTTCTCTACTGGCTCTTTTCCAGTAACCTGTACCATGCTTTATTTCTTCCTGTCATAAACAGCCCTTTCCATATGAAAAGCATAAGGCAGGGCTCAAGGTCAGTGGTTTAAAGCAGGAGAGAAGGCCAGGAACATGGGAACAGAGAGATGGGTTTGAACAAGAAGGAAGTCGAGGTGATATTTAAACATTAGTTTTTGTGAAGCAGATGTCAGTTGGCAGAGTAGTGAGAGAAAGGTTGGTGGGCAATGGTCGTAAACTTTGAGAAATGTGGGAGGGTAAGGAAGGATAGAAATAAGAGTCGATAGAGCCATATGACGTTCTCTTCTAGAACTCTAGAAATAAACCACTGAGTTGAGGAGAAAAGACACACATGAAAGGTTAGCCGTATAAGGAACTTTATGATTAATTGGTAAATTAGAGAAAAACAAAAGATTTTAGGACTTTATTGGGCAGCACAAATCACTGACTGTAGATGTAAAGGCAGCTTCAGGCAGTTGGTATGTGTTGAGTTGGGTCTTAAAGTTTATTTTACTAGGAGGGGCAGACATGATTGGAGATTGTGGTAGGAGAAGGAAGTAAAAGAGAACTAGGGAAACTTACACCGGTCAGCATCTTAGAAACAACCAGGAAGAATGTCAGGCTGAGGAGGGAGGAATCTTTCCTTTAGGTAATAGAGGTCTGTTAGATACTTTTGAACACAGGAAAGAATTGCACAGATATCAGGCTTAAGAAAGATTAACCTGAGTAGAATGCACTCTTGTAGGGTAAGTCTTGAGCTGGAAACACTGGTTTGACTGCTGCCCGTGTCAAGGGTCGTTCCCGTGGAGATGGGAAGAGTCTCTTGAAGGTCAGGAAGGCTTTCTGAAAAAAATGACATCAGATCTGATGCCTAAAGGAAGAATATGACTTAGGTGGGGGAGAGGAAGATTATTTCAGGCAGAAAGAAGCATGCAAGCAAACTCCTGAGCACATTGGGAGTATGAGAGCACATGGCATATTTCGGGGATTCGGAGTAGGTTAGGTTGGTTACAGCGTAGAGCATGAGTTAGGAGAGTGGTGAGAGGTGAGGCTGAAAAGGTAAGCCAGAGTGCCCAAATGAGGAGCCTTAGAAGTCAGCCCAGGGAGTTTGGGCATTAATCTGAGGACAGGCTGTAAACTAAGTCATGATACCTGCGTTTTAGAAAGATCCCTTTGTAAGGATCACAGTATGGGGGTGGATTAAGAAGACCAAGCTAGAAAGAAGACCAGTTAAGAGACTGTTGCACTAATTTAAACAAGGAATGATATCTTGAAGAGAAGTGAATGACAGCATTTGGTGACTGAATGGAAATGGGAGTAAGAGAGAATGGGAGCAGAGGAGGCTTGGAGGGAAGATGAGTTTCATTTTCGTTGTACTGAGTTGTAGATACCTGTGGAACAACCAGTTGAAGGTTTGCTTCAGAGGAGATCTGTGCAACAGAACATTCTGCAGTGTCTGAAGAGCTGTACACCTGTGCTGTCCAATATGATAGTACAACTGAGGAACTGAATTCTTCATTTTAACTAATTTATATAAACTGAGTGACTATGTGCCTAGAGACCATGGCATTGTACAATTGACAGTACATTTTAGAGTACTGGATATTTGCATGGTATGTCGGGAGAGAGGCCTGGCCTAGGCATATAAATTGGAAAGTGGTTAGCAAAAAGAGATTGGAAATGGATAGGAGCATCCAGAGTGGGCTGGAGTCCATGTTTCTAGGATTTTTTTTGTGTGTGTGTGGTGAATGAGAATGTCTTGGAGATGAAAGGATTGACATAGGACTTCAAGTCATTAGTAGCCCCAAACTGTTTTAGGCTTGCTTCCTACTTGGATATTGTACTAGAATGTTAAGATGATTTATCCAGCTGGCCCCAAATGATTCTTCCCTGTCACTACATCATTCACTTTTCTCCCTTTTTAAAGGACCTTGCAGACCACCAGAGTGAAATCTATTTTGTATATAGGTGCCACTCTTCAGCTCTCTCTCTCTCTCTACAAATAATTTCAAGAGATTTTTAGACGAACGAGCATAACAAGAGGCTGCTTCCGCATGGTTTTGAGCCCATTATTTTTGTTTTTAACTTCAATATGTACATTAGTAAGCTTACTTTGGCCGATGATGCTACGCCAAATAATTTTAGTAGACGCTAACTCTGGTTACCCCAGTCATTTACTGTCAGAATCTTGAGTAGGTACATGAGGAATTTCTGAGAAATATCTCAGAAGTGAAAGGATTATTTGCAGGCCTTCTCAGAGATAGAGACATAAAAATGATTTTCTGAGATTTTTATTCCCCAGCCATATTTGTCTTCATTATAAAACCACTGTTACATGTCTCAGATTGTTTTTCCTCTGTTTCTTGTGTTAACCTTCTTGCCCTTTTATTTGTGTAACAGGTAGTGAATTTTCTTTCCTTAGGGGCCACACCGTGAAGGCAGTATGCGAGTCATTTCACCTGGCCAAGGATTCTGGTTTCAAAGTCGTGGCTCATATGATGCCTGATCTGCCAAACGTGGGACTAGAGAGAGACATCGAGCAGTTTACAGTAAGTGTTGCCTTCACCCAGGCTGATGTAGACTGCCTCCGCATGCTGCTTCTACTCCCTCCGCTCTTTTTGATTATTTGCTGCTAATGTTTCCCCCATTATTAAAGCAATATGTCCTCGTTACAGAAGAGTAGAAATACTGTAAGGAAAGAAGAGTCATTCTTCACAGTGCCCACACCAAATAAAACCCTAACATTTTAATATACTTCCTTCTAGGATTTTTTTATGCTTAGGCTTTTCAGAAGGATATACACGCACAGATATATATATACACACGGACACACTGGCACATATATGTCAAATAATTATTTTAATGATTTTTCACTTAATGTTATACAAGCATTTATCTGTGTTAAATAGTCTGGTCTCTGTTAAAATACTTACATATTAAACTATGTGCTTAATTTCCATTGAATAAATATGCTATACTTTGCTTCACTACTTCCAGATTTTTTTAATTGAAGGTATTGCCAGGTTTTTGTATTGTACATAGCACTGCAGATAAACAATTTGATGCCTATAACTTTTTGTATTATTTAGGACTGTTTCTTTAAGATAAATTCCCTGCAAATAGAATTATCAGGTAAAGATATAAACACTTCAAGAGTCTCTCCATATTACTTAATTGCTTTTCGGAGGGTTATAATAATTTACAGTCATTTTAGCAGGGTTATCTTTTTCCCCAAATAACACTCTCCTGTTTAATATATTTATACTCACACACATAGATATAATGTTTGTATCTTTGCTAATTTAGTGGATAAAAAGTCATTTAATTAATATGTTTATTAATTAATAAAAATAATATGCTTTTCAGGCTTGCATGCAATAATCATAATTCTTTCATCTTTTTAGAATTGTGTGTTTTTGTTCTCTGACCAATTATTCTATTGGATATGAATATTTTTAATGTTAATTTAGATGAACTTTCTAGGTAAGGACGTTATGGATTCCTTGTTTATTTGTTTTTATAGTTGTTACACATATTTCTATGCAGCCTGTTTTAGGCCGTTCACTTCTGTATTTGCTGTCAAATCCATCCTATTTATTTATGATTTCTTCAGATGCCTCTGAATTTAGAACTGCCTTTCTCTTCCAGGCAGAAATTCCAGGATTTCATTAAATAGTGAAAGAAAATGTTTGGGTTTTTTCCTGGGTTTTCTGTTTTTTGATATTTTAATATCTGACTCTGAGTTGGTTGGGTTTTTTGTTTGTTTGTTTTTACCCTATGTCACATGTTGGGAAATGAGATTGGTAAGAACTTTTTTTTTCCCTTCAGATTCTCAAATAAGGAAAGTGCCTCAGGGATATTCTTGTAGAGCGGAGGATGAAAGTATTTGTCAAGTTATTTTATTCACAAAAATATTTTACTCTATTTAGAAAAATGGAATTCACTTGGCCTTACTTGTGACATTAATAATTCTTTCCTTTTAAAAATTTTTTATTATTTTTAAGTCCATGAATTACAACTGAAGGTCTATTTATAAGATAGTACTAATTCATAAAAATGTGCCTGTTACTAATTCCCCTGTGTTAGCTGTATAGTAGATTTTGAGTCTAATAGCCTCTCCTCAGAAGTTGATAACCAGGTACTCGGGCGCCAAGCCTCAAAGGCCTCTGAAACATTTTTCTTTAGCACAGCTCCTAGGTAAAACAGAATTATAGCTGGAATTCATAACTTTAAGTGTCCTTGGGAAAAAATATGACATGTTTCAAATAATAGCAAATAGCAGAGCCTTACTATTCATTTTCCTTAGTGTCTTCAAAATAAAAGTTCAGTGATAATATTGCAAAGATAACCCTTCATGTAAACAGATCTATCTTCCTGTTTGTAATCTTTTGGGGAAAACTCAAAGAGAATGTGAACACTGTATGCCTTTTCCGACTACATCCCAGCACATAAATGAGTGACAAAATAGAACTACCATGAGAAATCTGATTTCTCTCTACAGAAAAATTTTCTGCAAAATTAACTTAACATGCCTTAAATAATTTCTACAAATGAATAAGTAAAAAGCAGAAAGCCCAATAAGAGAATGGGCAGAAACACTTGAACAGACACTACAGAAATCGGATATTCGAACAGCCAATAAACATATTTAAAAGTTCTTAAAGTTGTTAATCTTCAAAGAAATGAAATTTAAAACTATGATGCATTCCTACTGTAGACTTACCAGAAAAGCTAAGAAGCGCTAGAAGGAAAAAAGACAAAATCAAGTGTTGGTAAGAGTATGGAACAACTAGAACTCTTTGTTCACTGCCCGTGGCAGTTTACATTGGCACATCATGTTAAAAAACCATGTGACAGTATCTGCTAATTATGGACATATGCATACCCATGTCCTGGGACAGAAATGCCTACATATATTTACCAAAAGTCACGGTTACAAATTACCGTTGGTAGTATTAGAGCAGCGAGAATCCAAGTGTCCATTAACAAGAGAATGCATAAATAAATTCTGATGTAGTCATACAATGAAATACTGTAAAAAGTAGTTAATTAATTACAACCTTATGCAACAACATGACTGACTCTTTTCAACATAAAATTGAGCAAAGGAAAACAGATCCGAAGACTACCTAACACGCAGTTCTGTTAATACGAAGTCCAAAAATTTTGGGTGGAATTGTAACTGGAAACAGGTATGAGGTGGGTTTTCTAAGGTTTTGCTTTCTTTTTCTTAATTTGAGTATCTGGGTGCTGGTTACATGATGTATAAAAATCTGTCAAGATGTACACTTAGAGTTTGTGTACTTTCCTGTATCTAAGATACACTCTAATAAAAGTTCACATAAAACTTAAAACTAGTTTTTGTTTAGGAAATCTTGTTTGGGCCTATTTGATAACATTTCCCGAATCAGTAGGCAGTAATATTTTACACTTAAAACTTTTTTCTCTACTTTATTTTATTGTGACATCCTTAGCAACCCACAGATACATTTTCCTTGAAGGGTTTTGTTTCATAGGAAGGGTTGTATATCTGTAAGGATAGCCTTGTCTGGCACGGATCCATAAAGCTACTACCCAGGTGTATCTTGGATTGTATGCTTACAGTATACCAGTTATAAATTGGCCAGATCTTACACCTCGTTGTTTAGGTCAGTTCTGGGTCACTACTCTTAGTATCTGTTCTTTGCAAATTCACACTCTCATCCGTTGGTAGGTGCACAGCTTGCAGCTATGTGTGATGATTGCTTCTATTTTCCAGTAACTCAGAAGTGAAGTTGTCTTTTTTCTTAACTTCACCCTTTCCTTCTGTCCTCAGATAGGACTTACTTATTACTCAAAATAACTTTTAGTTGTTTTGGTGTTTTATTCACTTAAAAATTAGACTGCTCTTGGATATCCAAGCCAAGATTGGTAAAAATGCATGAAGAATGTCTATTTCTCTTCAGGAAAAATTTCTCTTCAGAGTCTCCCATCGGTTACCAGAAGTCTTTGAAAGACCATTAATGCTGGACATTCACAAGTTCTCCCCCTTCCCTGAGCCTTTTTTCCCCCAAAGCCAGTGTGATTAAGTTACTGCTTGGTCGGGATGGCTAGAGGCGTTTCTTATTATTTGTTTTGTTTTTAATATAAAGGCTTATTACTTAGATAGTACCATAAGGTACGGGGTAAGTAGAGTATTATATCAGAAAAAACCACCTGTTGTAGTCTCCTCAGTTGAGGATACAGGCCCATTGAGATTAAGTAACTGTTAAAGTCAGCGGTGAGTCTCTGGTAGAACCCAAGCTCTTAGGTAAGCACCCTTCCCATGGCACCTTTCTGTGTTAACTTTTCTAGGTGAAGGGAAGTCTGTTTGACTATGAATGACTGTGTATGACGTGAATGATGTTGAGATACAAGTCACATTTGATCTTAACAAAACTTTAAACCTTCTTCTGTTTTTAATTTTTATTTGTATCAAAGGAATACATGCATAATTTTAAAAGTCAAATTGTGCTGTAAGACTACAGTGAAAGACAGCAATACCCTCCTTCCTTTTCCTTGAGCGCACCCAGGTCATTTTACAAACGCTCCAGTGTCTCTGCTTCTTCCTCCCCTTCATTCCTCAAATCCACTACAGTCTGGCTTCCACCACCCACTGAAACTCTTCTCTCAAATATTGTAAAATACTTCCTAATCTCCAAACGCAAAGAGTATTTCGCTGCTGTCATGATATTCAGTCTTAGCATTTGTTATTGTTTAAGACTGTCTCCATTTTGGGATTCTCATTTCCCTGGCTTTTTTTTTTTTTTTTTAATAATTTATTGTCAAATTGGTTTCCATACAACACCCAGTGCTCATCCCAACAAGTGCCCTCCTCTGTGCCCATCACCCACTCTTCCCCCTCCCCCACCCCCCTCACCCCTCAATTTGTTCTTGGTCTTTAAGAATCTCTTATGTTTTGTCTCCCTCCCTCTCTATGTCTCTTTTTCTTTCCCCTCTTCCCCTCCCCCATGGTGTTCTGCTAAGTCTCTCAAAATCCACCTATGCATGGAAACATATGGTATTTGTCTTTCTCTGCCTGACTTATTTCACTTAGCATAATACCCTCACAGTTCCATCCATGTTGCTACACATGGCCAGATTTCATTCTTTCTCATTGCCGCGTAGTATTCCATTGTGTATATAAACCACATCTTCTTTATCAATTCATCAGTTGATGGACACTTAGTCTCTTTCCATGATTTGGCTATTGTCGAAAGTGCCGATATAAACATTGGGGTACACATTCCCCTATGCATCAGCACTCCTGTGTCTCTTGGGTAGATTCCTAACAGTGCTATTGCTGGGTCATAGGGTATTTCATTTTTTTTTGAGGAACCTCCACACCGTTTTCCGGAGTGGTTGCACTAGTTTGCGTTCCCACCAACAGTGTAGGAGGGTGCCTGCTTCTCCACATCCTTGCCAGCATCTATAGTTTCCTGATTTATTCGTGTTAGCCACTCTAACTGGTGTGAGGTGGTATCTCAGTGTGGTTTTGATTTGTATTTCCCTGATGATGAATGACATATAGCGTCGTTTCATGTGTCTGTTGGCCATCTGGATGTCATCTTTGGAGAAGTGTCACATAGTGAGTGCTCAGTAAATCTTTGCTGCCGTGACTGTCCCCTCATACCCTGAATCTAATTCCGCGGGATATTCTGTCAGTTTCTCCCTCTGCATATCTTTCAAAGCCGTCGCCACCTCTTCGTCCCACTGTGGCAGCCTGAGTTCATACTTTTTCCTCAGCTCACCTACACAGTGAAACAGCCCCTCAGCTAAGTCACCCCTCCACCAGCCATGTTCCCTTCTACTTGCCATTCGCATGGCACCAGAATGACGTTTATTTGATTTTTATCCCTATCACATAAAAGTTAAATAATAAAATCACTATTAAATATTATTTGAAAATTCAGTAAATCCTAAAGAGATCATATCAAAACACAGTAGGCCTCTGCCACTTTCAACTGTTGTAACTGGGGTTTTTTTTACTACCTGGCTTGGATTGATTTTTTCCTGATCATCAGTTTTAGATTGATTCTCTTGTCTTACTGTTATGGTCTTGAAAAGTTAATTCTTTTATACTCTGCTCCCATTCTCCCGATATTGTTGCATCACTATTTTAGTTACATTAGTAGTTAATGGTCAGTGTTTACATTGTGGTTTTTACATAAATGATTACTGACTTGACTTGACTTGGAGCCAAGAAATATACTAACATTCTTTTCTTGAATAACCATTTGTTCGTTTCTAGAGTTAACAGTTGTCTTTTTTTTTTTTTTTAATTCTCTATGCACCTGTAACTTTCAGTTGTACCCATCCAATGTTAAGGCTTCTCTATCAGTGGCCTACTTATTAGATATTCTGTCAGTTACCTTTTTAGGCTAGCAACATGAATCCTGGATGTCCCATCTTCCAACTCCAGACTGAACTAGCTGTTCTCTGTGCCTACTTCACAAGTGTCCTCCTTGGGGGCTTCTTGTTACCACTCTCTTGCATCGGATACTTTGTTTTCTGGATTCCAAGTTAACCCTAATTATTTATTGGTTTATTCCTGGGCTTCACTAAAACACATTTTCCAGCAACTTCCTAAGGAAGAATTCATCATGGGAGGTAAACCTTTTGCATGCTAAAAAAAAAATGGCTCTGTTCTACCTTCACACTTATAGAATTCTGTAAAATCACTTTAAGGCACTGCACCATTGCTTTGTAGCATTTAGCACTGCTGTTAAGGAGCACAGTATCTTTTTTATTCCTCATCCTATATTCCTTATTCTTTAATCCTATGTATGTAACCTGGGTGGGTTTTGTTTGTTTGTTTGTTTTTTTACTCTGGAATATTTTAGGAAATTGTCTTTACCCATATGTTGTGAAATTTCATAATGTATCTCAGCAAGAGTTTTTTTAACTAATTATGCTAGATTTTGAAGGGTCTGTCATCTAGGAAATTTCATTGTTCCACTGGATAATTTTTTCCCCTTTCATTTTCTATGTTCTCTTTCTAAAACTCCTATTAAGCAAATGTTAGATCTCCCAGATTCATCATCAAGAATTTTCATATATTTTTTACCTATTTGTCCTTTTTTTCCTGCTCTCTTCTTATAGTCTCACCTTTATCTTTTAACTTTTCTAATACATGTTTTAGTTTTTGTTATGGCTTTGATTTTCAAAAGTTCTTTCTTACATCCTGGTTGTTTGATTTTTCTCTAGCATCCTGTTCTTGTTTAATAGGTGTAATGTATTTTATCTCTCTGAAGGAATTCTAGGTTTTTTTTGTTTTTTTTTTTTTAAGTTTTATTCTCCTTTATGCAATGCCTCTTTCCTCCAAGTTCTTTTTTTCTTTTTTCTTTTTGTTTTGTTCTGCCCTTTCTCTTCTAGGCTTTCCCCAAATTTCTTGTGATCCTTAGCCAAATGGTCATACTTTAAAAGTAAGGGACTGAACGAGCAGTACCTGAATGTCAGTATCTTGAACTCTTATTCAGGGCCATCTGACTAATCCAGAGATGAACTCTCCAACTTCCTGATTGGGGGGTGAGGGTATGAGTAGGTCATAGAAAATTGACTGTTGGCCTCTCGGGAGCAAGGCCGGGAATCCACCAGTCAGTGTGCTGGCTTTCACTTAATCTGCCTGTTTTCAACCTTTATCCTCACCCAGACCTCCCTTTGTATCCTTTGTACCTGGAATCTCAGAACCCAGCAGTTTCTCCAGGGAACAAATAGGCAGGATTCTTATGGGAAGAGTGAAGGTATAAGAGCTAACCCTCCATGTACACACTTTGATCCTGTGATTTCATCTATCCTGCCTGGTTCCTGGTACTTTTGACTCATGAGCCTTCCTGGGACTTTAGTGTGACTGAGCTGGCCTTTCATTGGTATCCCCTTTTGCAAATACTTTGTTTACAGTTTTCTTCACTTGCAAAGTCATTTACCAATCTCGTTTTTGTCTTTCAAAACTTTATTACCATCACTGGTCCTGGTCCGGGCCTCTCTCCCTTCCACCTCCATTGCCTCTGATGTTCTCTTTGTTCTTCTGGAGTTATACTTTAAAAAAAAAAAAAGTCATCTCTGTTGTTTTACTGTGGTTCTGGAGGGAGAAGAAGGAAACACATATTTTAATTCTCCATGTTTAACCAGAAATCCAGAACCAGTTTCATCTATCATCATTCTGATCAGCACATCTACCTTCTAAATTTATCATATAAACACCCGAACTACTATTCTGAAATATCATGTTCTGATATAGATTCAGACCAGGTACAGAATGACTTGCATTCCGTATTCTTTTGGGTGGATATAGAATATTTATTAAAGGTCTGATGAATCTTTAATGTATAAATGTTACAGGGAAAATTACGTGCAATTGCAGAAGAATATCTGTAAGACCAAGTGATGCACAAAGAATACAGCGTTTAAGAATATGACAGAAATCAATGAGAGAGATCGAAAAGTGTATAGTTAACATTTCTTTGAAAAGCAAGTTATGCAATGGAAAACTCGGCAAAATAATGTAACAGGAAGTAAAAAGGATTGTTACAGTTCACACGATACAGTACAGCTGGCTTTATAGATACTAATGCCAGGGTGGGTGAGAGGAAACTGAGTCCACCTTCATTCCTCCATCACACACTGTGCAAAATTAAAAGCAAATGAGCAGTGCAAAGTCATGGAAAGGATAACGCATGGTGTCTCCTTGTTTTTTCCCCAAATAAAGCCAGCTGGGATAATATAATACAGGAAATGACTATGTCAAAGTAGATAAATTAGATGTATTTCTCAGTGTCTAGATAACAAATAGTGTGTATCCCAGGTTAGGAACGGTGCCAGCTGGCCTGAAGACAAAATAGTCATATCCAGGGATTGGCATACTTTTCCTACAAAGGGCTACATGGTAAGCATTTTAGGTTTTGCAGGCAAGTGATGATCTCTTTCACAACTTTTTAAAAGTTTAATCCATTAAATTTATTATGAAGGAAGGAAACCATCTAGAGGTGAAGGCAGACATCAGATAAATTATCAGTGTGATGATATTAAGAAAGCTGTAATATAGAATTCAATATTTTTTTTAAGGGAGACAACTTGTAGTCGAAGGTCAGGAAGGCTTCTCTGAAGAATTGGCATTCATGCTGAGACCTGAAGATTAGCTAGATGAAATAAAATTGATGTCCTTTCCAGTCAGAGGAAATTGCCTTTACAAAGGCAGAAAGGCAAGGTGGTGAGGGTGGCAGGAGCTGAGATTGCAGCAGTAGATGGGGACTGGATTAACGAGGGCTTTGTAACCCAGCACACACACAGCTTGCTTCAGTGAGACTGTAAAAACAATGAGTTTCTGTTCTATCTGTGTCCTCTCCCTTGATGGAAAGGAAAGACAGTCTAAGTCTAAGGACTAGGTAGGTATGTGAGAGAAGTTGGCCCAGGACTGAAACTTGACCACAGAAACTTCACCAATCTCTACAGAACTAATGGGGTGGTAATTTTCTGTTCTCCATTCACAGGAGTTTTTTGAGAACCCTGCTTTTCGTCCTGATGGTTTGAAACTCTACCCTACCCTGGTGATTCGTGGAACTGGGCTTTATGAGCTCTGGAAATCAGGAAGATATAAAAGTTATTCTCCTAGTGACCTGATTGAGTTGGTGGCTCGGATCCTTGCTCTTGTGCCTCCATGGACTCGAGTGTACCGAGTGCAGAGGTAGTGTGTTATCTTTTCTGATGAGTCTGTTTACAATTTCTTTTTTTTTTTTTTTAATGTTTATTTTTGAGGGAGAGAGAGAGAGTGCGATGGGGGTGGGGCAGACAGAGGGAGACACAGAATCCAAAGCAGGCTCCAGGCTCTGAGCTGTCAGCACAAAGCCCAACGTGGGACTCAAACCCACCAAGAACGATGAGATTATGACCTGAGCGAAAGTCTGATGCTTAACCAACTAAGCCACCTAGGCACCCCTTGTTTACAATTTCTAAAATGAAAAAAGTCTGATTTAATATTGAGGGGCTTGAATTTTTTTTTTTTTTTAACTAAAAATGGGACACCTGGAATGCTGTAAGTACATAGGGATGGAAATGAAAGGACAGTGTCTTCAGTCCACTTTGCCAGTACCTTATTTATTCATGTCTTCATCTCTCCATTGATCGATGCGCCAGGAGATGGTATTAAGATGGGAACAGGCATGATGCTTGGTTCCAGGAGCTCATGACTAGATATAGTAGTGAGTACGGAAGGAGGAAGTGTAGCCATGTATCTGTTATCCCTGTTGTAGACCTTTGAAGAAAAAGAAAGAGTAGCAACAATTCCATTCCTTCCAGATATTAATGTAAGTGTGGAGAAAGAGTGACATATTCCTGATGGCATGAAGGAAATCATCTTAACTGCTTCTTTCCTAGGAGAGAAAAACTAAGATCTCATTTGTATTCCAGAAACATAACATTGAAGAAAAGTTTTAGGAGGCAAAAAGTTACCTATCTACCTGCAATCCTGACAAAGCCATTCCTGTATTTGCTGGTCGGTAGGCACATTTCCACCACCTTGCAAAAAACTGCCTGGATTCTAGCAGTACAGATACAGGGTGAAAGGGTGACTAGTAAGTACATGTGCAATCAGTTGCTGTAACTGTTACTCCACTGAGCACAACAGTTGTGTTCCCTAGTAATATCAAACAGTACTGAAAACAAGCAGAAGTATCAGCTAAAGGAAAATTATCAAGAGTATAAATGGATTTGCTTAAAAGTTGAAGGATGTTTACACCATACTTCTGTCACAACATGGTGATTTCTTAATTTCCTTAAATTATTGTCCCAATTTCAGGATCTAAATTGCCTAGATGATTTCTATTTTTTTTAATACCGAAGAAAATTCAGCTACCAAAATTTTTTGCATTGTCTTCCCCCTTCTTTTTCAACCCATCTGAAACCATTCAGTTCAGGTGCTGAACAGTGCAGGCATCTGCACAGGAGAAGTGGGGCCACAGGCTCAGAGCAGGGTGTGGAGTGCTCAGAGCAGGGTGTGGAGGAGCAGTATGAGCGGTGTGGTCTCTCGCATCCCGAATGTGGTGGAAAGGGCATTCTCGTTGAGGGCTGAGCAGGATGAGGAAGAGAGCGAGGAGGATGTCTCGGAGGGGGTGCAGAGAGGAGGACGGCAACAAAAGGTTGGTTACTTGCAGAGGGTTGATCTAATAAGTAGATAATATTAAGGTTAAAGGGAGCTAGATTTTGTGTTATCCGAAAAGGACATTACAGTGTGAAAAAGGAGACAGAATGTACCCCATGGTGTTTTAGAATAGGAGACATTGGTGTGAACTCATGATATTCAACAGATAGGTAGATATAGAAGTAATTGTAAATGGAGTAAATAATATAGTGTGTGTGTATCCTTTCCATAGTCGGTTTAATACCACATTCTTTGCATTTTTGTGCTGTTTCTTGGTGATTTCACTGTGTAAAATGGCCCTTAAGTTTAGTATTGATATGTTTTGTAATGTAAGAAGGCTCTCGTGTGCCTTATTGAGAATACATTTGTTGGATAAACTTCATTCAGCCTTGAGTTATAGCACTGTTGCCTGGCAGTTCAGTGTTAGTGAATCCACAGTATATGGTGTTCGTAAACACAGGCACATGTGAAACAATGTTATATGTTGATCAGTTAATGAAAATGTGACCAGAGGCTCACAGGAACCTAGCTCTGTTTTTCCCCTAGGAGCAGTGTGTTACTATTCACTAATTTAATGTTCACTACAACTTTGTAGAACATAACTACTGTGAAGAATGAGAATGGACTATACATTGTTCCATACCATGTTTCAGAGTACCTCCCTACAACATGCTTAGTAATCAGAGAGCAGAAAGAAGTAACTTTAGAGAAGACTGGTTAAGGTGAATAGCATCAGTAATAGTACAAGTCACAGTCGTGTGCCACCTGATAGTATGTATTGAAAACAGCATCACTTCTGTGTTACTCAGCCAAAACACCACAATCTGAATTTAATTATGAGGCAACATCACACAAACCCAAATTGAGGGATATTTTAAAAGATAACCTGAAATCTTCAAAACTATAGGAATTAAGTAAAGAGTTTCATTTTGAAGGAGACTAAAAAGTCACAATGCCTACATACAACACGAGGTTCTGACTAGATACTTTTGGTATAAAGAAAATTATTTAGACAGTGGTGAGCCTGCAGTGGAGTCTAGGGTTAGGCAGCAGTAAAGTAACAGTGTTAATTTCCCGATTTTGATGGTCGTGTTATGCTTGTGTAAGAGAGGATCCCTTTGTAGGAACTACTTTAAGTACGCCAGGGGTGTTGGGACAGCTTGTTCCCAATTTTCCATCAAATAATTTAGAGAAATAGTTATTTGTACTACACTTATTGGTACTTTTTCTGTAACTTTAGGATTGTTTCAAAAAATGTAAATTAATACAATAGAAAACGAAGATGTAATAAGTAGTATTAACAATGACAAAAGAAAAAATTATTTGCATTTAACCAACTTGAGCAACTAGATAAAAGTGAAGATACTACTTCCCAGGAGCAGAGCATGGCAACAAATCTCTCTGTTGTGTTGACCTCAACTTACTGGTAGTGATCCTATCAGCTCTGAGTACCTGAGGCACTCACCCGGCCCCCGTTACTCATAGTGAGCCCCAATAGACATTTCCCCCGTTGGGACCATGTTGCTGGGCCAGCAGTGAAGCCGCTTATCATAATAGCAGGACGTCCCTCAGCAAAAACCAGCAGTGGGACTTTGAAAAACAACATTTAAATTTGTTTGAATTTAAATTTGACAGAGCGTGAGCAGGGGAGGGACAGAGAGAGACAGAGACACAGAATCCAAAGCAGGCTCCAGGGTCCAAGCTGTCAGCACAGAGCCCGACGCAGGGCTCAAACTCACGAGCCGTGAGATCGTGACCTGAACCAAAGTCAGCCACTTAACCTACTGAACCACCCAAGTGCCCCAAGAAACAACATTTATTACTCAAGTGTCCTGGAGGGTACCCAGCAAACCCGAGGGGTACACAGTGAGGTTATGGGGTAGGTGGGGAAAGGCATGAACCTGGGCCTCTGCCTTTATTTGGATCCAAGGGTATAATGTCTAGGGCTTTGTGGGTTTACTCTTTATTGGTTAATTTGAAGAATATGAATGGGAATTAAGGCATGATAAGAAATGGGGCCACTCAGATGGTCAGCTACCTAGGTTACCCAGGGCTTTGTGAAAGAGGGAACTTCATGGGGGGAAAGGCAGCCTTATTCCTTATCTGGTGTTTAGCAAGTAGCTGTGTCATACAGTTGGCAATGTCTTTATTCAGGATGGATTTCTTCTGACATCAAAAACTTAATGTCAAGCACTTACACTACAGAACGCACTTACACTACAGGGCAACCCGAGAGCACTGAAGATAATATTTCCAGCAGCAGAGAATGGCAGCAAATATCACAGAGTAGATAGAAGGTTCACAGCCATAGACACCATAAATTTCTTAACAAAAGTAACAAGGTGTAGCTCACACAATCAGATGAAGAATTTGCATTCTTCCCCTTCACTTTCAGCTCTAAATTTCATACTACTGTACCAGTGAGTCAAAAGCAACAGAGACATTGCTAGAACATTTAACAGCTTAATTTTATAGATCATGAAACGTCCCCATAGGACACTATTCTGGCCTACCACCAACTGAGAAGATAAGGACTTTGAGAAAACAAGAGCAGCAGGAATAATCTCTATAGGACAATGGTAAAGGGGCCGTGACCGGAAGAATTAAGAACATGTGTGTTATACAACCAAAAGTTGTATGATGACAAGGGCATAATATTGTGGGTAACCACCTTGAGGGTGATGCGAGAAACCTCCCTGTTCTCAGTTCCCCTGTGATGACCCCATTACAGCTCTCTCTGGAGAATCAGGCCGCAGAAGAGTTCCTCAGCTCTAATACCACGAGCCAAACCGTCGGTTCTGCTTCTCTGTCAGTACATCACTTAAGGGGTTTATGCAGGCCAAGTGTGGACGTCAGATTTTGAAGCGATACTCTTTTATTACTTTACAAATGCAGGTGGGGAGGGGAGATTAAAACCTAATGGAATGCTGTAAAACAAGAGGTACAATCTCTTTTAAAAATGTGGCATTAGTAATGTCTCAGACTCACTCAGAATTTATTTCAAGGTAGTGATGACTCAGTTCCTCACACAGCAAAGGCCTTCAGTGGAGAGAGTCTTCCAGAGTCTGCTGTGATGTCAGATTTTCATGCTTCGGGACTGATACTTCACTTAATTTTGAATGCAGTTATTTCCTAGGTGTTTCAGAATAAAGATTAAAATCTCTATGATACTTTCTATTTTATTTTCATATTTTTTGTGTTTCTAATATAACTATGCTATTGTTAAACAAGTTTCTATTAGAATTCTTTTGTTTTATGTAGCTTACTGTGGGCTAAAGCTTAATAAAGCTTAATTAATAAATAAATGCTTAATAAAGCATTTGTTTCCCTGTAAACATGGACAGAATTCCTTCGAATAAGTTATCTTATATTTTGCATTGAATATTGCTGAACTATTACTGTGGCTATCTACATAGGAATTCATTCAGGTTTATATTTTGCTACTTTTTACCCATTTTTATTTATATACTTTGTATATACTGCATAAAAATATTCAAATTTAATTTATATTGACATGCTTTTGTTATCAGTAATTACTGAAATTCTGGCCTACTTTCATGGTACTTGGTAACGAGTGTTTCTGTGTACCACCATTCATTAATCCCACTACATTTCTTTCTGAGAATGTGGTTTTATACTTTTTCCAACAGAGTTTGTAGAATATTACTAATTGTTCAGAACTTGTATTTTCTACTTAATTTCCAGTCATACAGTACTGTATTTAACGAACAAAATAATTTATAAAGCTACTTTAAAAACGTTCAAAATACATACTAATAACATATATTAATATACATAAATAATATTTTTCCGAAAATCTTGTGTACTTGAAATGCATCTTTACACAGCAGTACATCTTATACGCTGGCAAATATTCTGTTTGCATTTTTGTGTCCATTTCTTATTAAAGGCTTAGAGTAATCTTCATAGTTACAATTTTAATGGCAACACAGTAGTCTAGCATTTCGTCTCATTTAGTTAACGGTCTCCTAATGTTAGACGTGTAGTTTGCTTCCGGCCTTCTTTTTTTTTTTTCTTTAATTTTTTTCATGGTTATTACTTATTTTATTGAACTGATCTACATTTCACCATTTACAAAATGTGAAGCTAAAATAGGACTTTAAGGGGATGCCTGGCTGGCTCAGTCCAGACGCCCCACATTGGGTGTAGAAATTACTTTTTAAAAAAATCTTTAAAAAATAAAGGCTTTAAGAGTCCTGTTAACACATTTAGTGAGTACCAAACTAGGAATTATGAGTAAAACTCTGTTCAGGACTGAAGGGATGTCCTTGGTTTATTTCGGCAAAAATCTCCCATTGACTAAAGGCTATACAAATAGTTGTCAGTGTATTAAACTCCGAATTGTTTTTTAAAAACTCCATTAGGCAGGAGAAATGGCCAGGATAGAAGGATGTGGGTTGTGGGGGCAGCCAGTCTGCAGGGGACAACTGGGCTGGAGGCCGAGGTTCAGGTCCAGGACCCATAGGCAAGAGCAGACTGGGAAGAAGTCTAGAGGCAGAGGTTAGTGCCTTCATCCAAAGCCCCCACTTTCCAGTTTCTACGATGCTGATGCTTTCCTCAAGCAAGGTAGTGTTTTTTTTGTTTTGTTTTGTTTTCAGTCATTATCCTGACCTCCACTACAGCTAAAACCCATGTACATAGAACATTTTTACTTTTGGTGAAGTAATCAATTAGAGTAGTATAATCTAGGAGAAGGATTGCTCATGATAAAGGAACTAAGTAAGCATCTTCGTATGGTGATGGTGAATATACTTCCTGGAACAAGGGGAGTATAAATGAATGTGACAGTTGATATAGTTTTCCTATAGATTGGATAACCTACCAATTTAGAGTAATAAATAGTTATCTCCATAGAATTGGATACTTATATTTTTTATTTACCTAGGAGCTTTAATGTACATTTCTGTAGTTATTAGTGAAGATTAACATTTCCTTTATGTAACTGATTTTTGTTTGTGTTTCTTAAATCAGTTGTCTGTTTATATATAATTTGCCATTTAGAAATTTGGATCATAAAGTAGATGGTGCTTTTTATTGCAGTAGCTCAAAGAAAATTTCAAAGAAAAGCCCTTTTGAATTCTCTTCCATCTCCTTGACAAATGCAAAGGCTAGGGAGACAAAAAGCCGTGTCCATATTCACATAGTACACCTCACACTTAGTAAAAGTCTGAAAGCTGTGTTCTTGTAAAACAGGTTCATGTCTCTGCTTAAAAACCTTAAATTCCGTTTACTTATGTTTATATTTGGTTATAGCTCAAATTTGGTATATCTGGACCTCTAGAAAGAAACTGGTGAAGCGCCTGGGTGGCTCAGTCAATTAAGCATCCGACTTCAGCTCAGGTCATGATCTCACAGTTCATGAGTTTGAGCCCCGCGTCGGGCTCTGTGCTGTCAGTCCAGAGACTAGAGCCTGCTTTTGATTCTGTGTCCCTCTCTCTTTCTGTCCCTCCCCCACTCATGCTCTGTCTTTCTCTCTTTCTCTCTCTCTCAAAAATAAACAAACATAAAAAAAGAAACTGGTATCAATAGCTGGATGGTAAAATTTTGAAAATAGGGGTGCTAAGGAAAGTTTTAGTGGGTAACTCAAACATTATATACAGATGTGTACAGGAGAAGACTGGGTCTCTAGACAGTGTTAAGTGACTAAGAAACCTGATTTGGGAAGAGAGAATCATGATTTTGACTTAACAACATTCCTTCTAGCTTCAGTTTTAAACTTTTAGAGCAATTCTGAGAATGCAGAAAACTGATAAAGAAACCTTTCGCAAAGGAGAAAAGCCTCCTCCCAGAGTGCAGAATCTGGGTAATTTAATAATTAGAGTTGATTTTTATTTTAAATCCTAGTAAAGAAATATCATATGTGTCTTTGTCCTCTGTGTCTTTAGGAGATCTGGCTCTTCCTATTGTAGGTTCACCCAGTGACAACTTCTGCCAGTTACAGGCAATGTACTTAGTAGTGACTTGTGAATCTAAAAATACAGGGAGAAGAATGTTGTTTTTCAGACAGGTGTTAGAAGCAGGGGACAGGAAGGGAAGTAGGCAGGTATTTCAAGTGAAAGCCAGTGTTTTATACTTGACTTTTTTAAAATACTGTATTTTATCAATACATTACTTGATATTTTTAATTGGACATTTTCCCCACCTTTTTTTTTTTTTTAACTAATTTACACTTTTAATTTTATGACAGTTGGGTCCTAACATCTTACTGGGTATTTTTATGAAGCCTTATTCTAATAATGATTCTGTATTGCCGCCCTGAAGGGTGCAGTAATTGATTAAATGTAAGATTCTGTCCAGACACATGACGGAGCCGCAGGAAAGTGCTGCTGCCTGCAGGCTCTTTGACAGCTGTCAGCCTCGGTGTGATATTTAAATCACTGTGAAGCATTAGAATAGGAATACCAGTTTGCAACCATAACATGCTTCCAGTGCTTGAGAAACTTCAGACTAGAAAGGCTCTAGACATCACTTTGAAAGGTTTTTGATGAGCAAATTGCAAATATTAGCACCTCTGAGCTTAAAATGTTACCTGTTGAAATAGAAAAGTGAATAAATATTCTTGAGTGAAATCTCTCTTCAAGCCAAGAAAGTGAAGCTAGATTGAAACAAATTAAGAAACCTAAAAATAATTTTAACTCCTACCTAGAATGGGGTTCAGATGGTCAGTAGTCTCACCTGGGCTTTGAACTCCTAGAAGACTATAACAATATCTGTTTATATATTCCAGATTACTTACTCTACTACTTTGTGTATAGAAGATGCTCAGGATATATATATAGAATTCTGGCTCTTCATTTTCATTGAAAAAGACCTTATCACTGAAAGTGGAGATTGCCACATTTCTATGCCTTAATGAGAAAGAACTAGCATCTGGCATACTCCAAGCATGTCACTGCCAAAGACTGTTAAAACCATGTTGCATTTTTGTAGTGACAGACATAAATTTAAGGACATTATGAACTGTCTGCATCATTTTAAAGCCTTGCATTATTAGGTCCTCTCTGACCTGTGCTTTGTGGTAATCAGGGCCAGCTTCTGGGACGTGCAACCTGTGTAGTCTCATAGGGCCTTAAACTTGGCTCGATGCTTTGCTTTCGCCATCTCGAAATTATTGGATAATTTCTTAACAAGAGGCCCTTGTCATTTGTACTAGGCCCCACAAATTATTAGCCCTGCTGGTTATTCTTTCTGTCATATAATTCTGCTTAACAACAGTATAGGATAAAACCCATCATTTACAGAGTTTACTTCCTTTGAAAATTTTAGGGTCTTTTAAAAGTACTGGTTCATTATTGAAAATACTTGTAGAGCCCATCTTGCTTTCCCTTCCGTGTCTCCTTCCCATCACCTGGGGAGGCAATGCCGTGGAGGCATTAACCACAGCATGTCTGCCATCTGAAGAAAGGGAGAGTAAAGGTAGGGAGTACAGTGGTAGCAACTTGAGTAGTTCGGAGATTGGTTACATTAGTAAATAAATTACTTGATTTAGCAAGAAAGTAAATATATTAAAGATAAGAGAGCCAGATTTCTCACTGTCTGAAGGGATTTATAAACACTGAAAGGTAGAAAATTGAATACTGGATTAGAACTGTAATTATCAGCATGAACTCATGGGTTTTTTTTAAATTTACATATAGAAATAGTTATAGACCTATGTTTGTATGCATATATGAATGCCTATATGTACATACATACACGAGTGTGTGTGTATGTGTATACACGTACCATATACATAAATTTCTTGGTTGTTTATACTGGGAGTCTAGAGGCATTGATACCTCAGTAGTAATGAGCACAGTGAGTGCCAGATCTTGATTTCTAAATACCATTCTCCACTTAAAGGAATGAGGGCTGCTTGGAAAAATGGCCAGTTCCAGGGCTGAGGCAGCAAACATTCAAGATAAACCTGGGACATCTTATTGTTCCGGAAAGTAAGGAAATATCCAAGGAATGAGGACAAGTCAAAAGGACCTAGAAGCCAGCCTGAATATACACCTACGGATCAAATCTAATTTAAGCAACAAAATACCATTAGTATCAGATTACAACTCTTTGAATAAAGTAGGAATCTGTGAGTTCATAAATAAATGAAAAATAAATGGAGAAGAGGAAGTTCTTCCATACAGGCCCAACTAAGAAATGCAGAAGGGATGATAGATAACCACTAATTTGACAGCCATTATAAAGATGGCGAAACAAGAGTCAGCAGTGTTATGTTAGACTAGTAAGTGAAGGGTTGATGAGCAACAAGATACTGTTCCGATACTGTGTGCTTGTGTCAGTTCTCACTGTAAACAGGCGTCCTTTTAGCAGTCTACTTACCCCATTTTTCACATTTTTGTGCTTCGTGTTGATTTTGCTGTTTAAAGTGGCCCCAAGCATAGTGCTAAAGTGCTTTCTATCTAGCATTCCTAAGCACAAGAAGGCTATGATGAGCCTTCTGAAGAAAACAAATATTAGCTAAGCTTCATTAAGGCATGAATTATTCTGCTAGCACAAGTACTGTGTTAATAAATCAGTGATATGTTAAATAAACCATCTCTAAAAAGAAACACACATAAAATAGGGTTATGTATTGATCAGTTGAAGAAAATGGGACCAAAGGCTCACAGAAACCTATCCCTGCCTTTTCTGCAGGAGCAGTGTTTAAGTATTTGTGAGTTCAGTGTTCAAGGTACCTTTATAGAATCTGAGTGCAGAGAATAACAAGAATCGAATGTATCTGTCATATAATGGGTACTAACAGTATTTGCCATAGATTTTATCAGATTAATTTCATGTCATGTATAACAGGGTTTTAAATTTTACTTTAAGTTGTGAGAATACAGGTGTTTGGTGGGTTATTTATAAAATGTCTCAGGGTATAAAAGGGCATTTAGAAGACTCAAATTTTGATTTGTGTAATATGAAACAGCAAAATATTTAAAACAGTATATTTTCACTTTCCTTTGCTGAAATAAACCATATTTTTTACTTCACTAACCTTCATTTAGTTGCATCTGATTACTAATTTAAAATGTATTTGAGTTTAAGAAAATAGTTCTGGGGCGGCTGGATGGCTCAGTCTGTTAAGCATCAGACTCTTGATTTTGGCTCAAGTCATGATCTTGCGGTTTGTGAGTTTGAGCCCTGCATCTATTAGCATGGAGCCTGCCTTGGCTTCTCTCCCTCTCCCTCTCTCTCTGCCCCTCCCGCACTCATGCTTTCTCTTTCTCTCAAAATAAATAAACTTTAAAAAAAAAAGAATTTATAATTTCAAAGAAAGTTTTCTTGACCAAAAACTGTAAGTAAACCATATATATTAACTAATCACTCTAAAATTGAACTCCCTGGTGTGTCATTGTCTTAAAGAATTTTGGCTTATCGTTGCTTTATATAGTGTCTAACAGGAACTTCATTGGCTTCCAGAGCCTAATAGATTTACTGTGTATAGCTTTTGACGTTAATTGATTGGCCTTTGATCCTTTTAAGTGAATGAGAAATATCTTATTAGAATAGAATGGGTGCATTAGCTAATTGTATATACTTAACATTTGGAGGGATAAGTAAAAAGAGAAGAAAAAGACTCAAGTTAATTCAAAAGCAAAAATGAGAGGAAAGGATATTAAGTATATTCAAGTCTTTCTTCTAATGAACCAAATATTAGACAAAACAGATTGGCGACTTGTCTTTGAATAGGAAACAGATATGCTAAGTATATTCTTCAGATCTTTTTAAACTTTTATCTTTAGACGCTGATTTTGGTCCAGAAGAGGGTGTTGGGGGGCTACCAAAATAGAACTCATAACTTCAGGTTTTGATTGAAATCTCAGCTGTATTAATGCCAGGAAATAACGTTTTCTCCTCTCATTTTTAGACAAGCTGTTCTAATGCAGGGTTGCTTCTAATTTAGATTTCTAGGAAACAAGGGAAAATATATTCTTTTTGAGTCCAGTTGTTGGCTAAGCCAACAGGCTTTTGAGCTTCCTGTTTACTTGTCATTCAGCAACTTGTGTGGGAAGGTGTTTATAAGCTATCAATAAAGTAGTACATTAATAATAATTGTTTTTTTGAGGCACCTAGGTGGCTCATGCGGTTAAGTGTCCAACTCGATTTCAGCTCAGGTCATGATCTCATGGTCTTGGGATCAATCCCCCCATCAGGCTCTGTGCTGCAGCTCAAAGCCTGCTTGGGATTCACTCTCTCCCTCTCACTTTTTGCCCCTCCCAATGCTCTCTCACACACATGTGTGCTCTCTCTCTTTCTCTCAAAAATAAACATTTTAAAAATAATTATTATTTTTTCTCCTCTTTAAACATATTGGATTTTATTTTTTTTAAAAAAAGTTCTATTTCTTGTTTTAGTACATATATCTCTTCAACCAAAAATCATTACTGATGGTTATCGGATATTTGTTTTACACTTTGTAATCTTATAAAATGATTCTCATCAGGTGTTCCTCACAAAAACTCCTGAGTAGTAGGTGAAAATCATGATTTCACGGGAAACTGAGGGACAGAGAAGCCCTGAACCTTGCCTCCTGGTTAGAATATCCTGCTTTTCTGATCTGCTTTGTAGGTTTTTGTATGTTTGGGTTTTTTTGTTTCCTTTTTTAAAACATCCCTGCCTTTCTGCTGTAGAGAATGATTTACATATTGCCACAGCTGATGTTTTTCTTCTGCAGAGATATTCCAATGCCCTTAGTCAGCTCAGGAGTAGAGCACGGAAATTTGAGAGAGCTGGCATTTGCAAGAATGAAAGACCTTGGAATACAGGTAAGAGTCGGACCATAATTGTTGAGATCAAAGTAGTTGGAAACACAGGGCACTTAACTTTGATACACACATGCAGAGTCACAAGGCATGCTTGCTAGATGTTTGTAAAACATGAAGTGAAAACTAGTGGTTGCAAAGGCTACATCCTCTCCCTCGCACCCCTCTGCTTTCTTCTAAGAGTATATAGGTTTGTCAATTTAAGGGTTGTTTTTCTACCTACTCAGATGCCAACTATGATCTCAACTCTCTTTTTAAATTTTCAAGTATTTCTTTTCTTTTTTTTTCCTTCTCAGTATTGAGTATTGAGTGTTCAGTTCTTGACTAGTGGAGATAGAAAATATGAATATACTTTTGAAGAACCCAGGATTACGTGTGTAAAACGATTACCAAACAGTGCTGTTGCCCACATACTCCAGTGTCCCTTGCCCATCCACCCCCATGTTTATTTAGGTACCTACTTATTTTAGATATTTTCTAAACACCTTCTTTCTTCTGGCCTTAGATTTGGAAAAGAGCCCAGGAATCTGCAACTTAACAGTCTTTGCAAATGATTCTTAAATCACAGTAAGGTGATTATAACATAAATTCACAGTGCTCTAGAAACTCCTTCTTAGAGCTGCTGAAGAGGAAAAGCCAGAAGTGAGGTCAAGGCCTGAGCTTGATTCCTGGGCTCTGCCTTCAGCAGTTCAGATTCACTAGGTCTGGAATGGAGCTGCGGGATGTTCTCATGCACCATACAGACTTTGAGAGACATAGTTCTGAAGACTGCATATCACATTCGTGGACTTTTTATTCTCTCAGTCAAATTGTTATAGAGAAAACTTTTCAGAAAATTGTCTAAAGGAGAGTTTGTGAACATGATTGGCTTATTCTCCAAAAAAATCCCCACAATTTTAAGTTCTGGAAAAATAGCAAATGTAGTAGCCACAGTAATTAATAGCACCAAACAAGCAGACAGTACTGTATTATGGCCTGTTCTTCTTCCCAGTCTCCAGCTGTCCTTGTCTTCCAGAGCCTCTCTCCTCTGAGAATACCATGGCCAAAGTGATTGACCTGACCTGGTTATCCTGAGAATTTCATCATCTGGCAATCACCGTTAACCCTGTAACCCTTATACTCTCTCTTAACTGGATTTGAGTCTAAACACTGAAGACAGCTGAAAGACTGCTAGCTACCATAGGCAGTGTCTACCAGAAAATAAGCACACACCAATCTCTGCATTCTCTCATAACACCCCCCCCCACCAAAAAGTCATGCATATGTTCATTAAGAGTATGTAACTATAGCATGTTTACGTGCAAGCTACTGTATAGAACTGCTGTAGCTAAAAGACAACATCTAAATGTAATAGACTTGTTATTACAGAGACCTTTGATCCTTGTTTGCTATATAATTTTTATTTGAGTTCATGGAATCCACATCAGCAAAGCTTTATCATCTTGGGCTGTTGTCTGGAACATGGAAATAGCTTTGTTTTTATAAAACTGAATAGTGAACTCTTATCTTTCTCATGGAATTCTATACATATATAATAGCACTTCGTAAATATGCTATTTTAGTAGTGTAGCTTGTGTGGCATCATCACATTTCCTAGGATGATCTTTTCTCACTGGTAGAAAATGTTAGAATCCTGAAAATAATTTTTACAGTTTGTTCTGTATAAGAAAAAAAACCATAGGATATATAATGGAATACTGTAAGGACTTTGTAATTATAAGTGTCAGACTATGGAGTACGTATACTGTATCGTGGGATAGAAGTGAGGGTCACAGGGACACCTGGATGGCTCAGTCGTTTAAACATCAACTCTTGATTTCAGCTCAGGTCATGGTCTCACAGTTTGGGAGTTCGAGCCCCATGTCAGGCTCTGCGTGAACAGTGCGGAGCCTGCTTGGGATTCTCTCTCTCCCTCTCTGCCCCTTCCCTGCTTGCATGTGCATGCTCACTCGCACTCGCTCTCCCGCCCCCCTCCTAAAATAAATAAACATTTAAAAAAAAAACAAAAAACGTGAGAGCCCTATCACATACATGCAGGGAGAGGCATTGCATGTATATCATCTGCAGCCTCCCAGTGACGCTCTTGTGACTGTCATCACAAGATCACAGGTTCCTTCTTTTTTCTCCCTTTCCTTCCTCCCTCCCTCCCTCCCTCCCTCCCTCCCATCCTTTCTCCCACAGTGCTCTTCTCTGCAAAAAAGAATAAAACACCACAGCAGTCTTTCCAACTTGTAAATGATGGTACAAGCATGGTAATGCTAAAAATGTTAACTGCAGTAGAATGGTGAAGACATTTAAAAATAAGGAACTTGCCTTTTACTCTTCTATATACATAGTTTTGGGTTCTACTTACAGGTACAGTTATACCCCCTGGATAAAACTGTTTCCAGATTTTAGGACATATGTTATTTGGGTATCATCTATTGATTGCTGAATTCTAAGCTTGTTTGTAAAGCAATACCATGCTAACTTCATACTTCGTTTTCCCCTATCAGATTTATTAAAGATGGTTTTATTTTTAAGTTTAGTTCTTATCTCATTGTAAATTATGTCCAAACTTAATTTCGAGCTCAGGGTTTGGTGGAAAGGTATGGATAAAAATTGAATTAGTTACCCAATTTTATATTTGCCCCTTTCCTCCATTTTTTTTTTCTTTAGTGTCGAGATGTGAGAACCAGAGAGGTTGGAATCCAAGAAATTCATCACAAAGTACGGCCATATCAGGTTAGTTTCTTCATTTTACAGAGAGATTGGGTCCTGTTCATAAATTTTTGTCAAGCCTAGACCCACATTCTCCCTAGAAGTTAATAAGTAAACTAAGCAAAGAGTAATTGAGGATCAAATATAGATGTTAAGACAGGAAGAGTAAGTATGAGGGTGGCTGAACTGTAGAAGAGAGAGGCTAGGAAAACCAAGTCTGAATTTCATTCTAGATCAGCACTGTCCACTAGAACCTTCTGCAGCATTGCAAATGTTCTACAATCTTTGCCATCCAATGTGGTATCAGTCCAGTGTGACATGCAACTGTAATCACTTGAAAAGTAACCTGTGCAGCTGAGGACCTGAGTTTTAAATTTTATTTAATTTTAATTCAAATATAAATAGCTACATGTAGCTAGTGCTTGAGCTGAATGTGATCTGTTTATATTTGTACTATAGCTATTAAATTATTGGCCCATTGGTGGTAATCCAATGAATAGAGGGCCCTTATCAATAAGGGACTCACAAAACTTAAGCCTAATGCCTAAAAGTATTCATTGTTTGTAATGAGTTAACTTCATTCCTATATACCTATAATGCCTGGCTAGATGCCAAACTTTGTGTGGGGCTTAGCTCTCTTGTGGAACCCCACTTGAGAGAGATTAGATGATACCTGCATTGATATTTCTGTTCTCAAAATACATTGTTTGTTTAATTGATATTTTTAACATCTGGGACCTTTTCAGGAAAAATGTAGACCGAAGCACAGTTAATCATTTTTCCAATTTCTTGTGCAGTCCAGTTAGTTAGCAAACATTAAGTTTGAAAGGACATATAAGCATTAGTCTAAATTGTTCACCTGCTACTGGTACAGTCAACCCATCTTCAGAATGTGTCTGAGTGTGACCATGCCCACATATGTAGGTTTCTCTGTGAATACTATTACATACTGCTTATGCAGATGGAAAATTCAAGGGCCACTTGAACGATGAGTTGAAGAGTCAAAAGCCTGAGTGGTACCATAGAGCTTCCCCCATAAGCTACTCACTCTCCAGCGCTTGAATTTTCTTTAACGTTTAATCTTGTAACTGGGTATAATATTTTAAAGGCCCTGTGGGATGCCATACTTTCTTAAAATCCCATCAAGAAACAAGTGACCAGTAACACATTTTTTCCCCCTAAAGCAGGTTTTAGTGGAAGAAGTAAAGGCTAGAAAATAAAACCATTGAGGACCTGACAGTTTTGGGGCTCAGTGGTGCTTGCAAGAGCTACGCATGTGACATAATGTGTAATTTTACCTTAGAGACCCTTCACGGAGGATCAAAGATTTAAGGACATAGAAGCATTTACTGAGCTGGATCTCTGTAAGAATCTCAAGGTTAATGAAGTTCAAATATTTATGCAATTATAGAATTGTTTTCCTTTTATAATATTCCATGAATAAGGCATGAACTCTTATTTATATTTGAAAGTAGACAAGTAAAAAGAAATATAATTTGCTATTATTCATTATCTTTAATTGTGTATATTAACCTAAATAAATACTTATAAAAATGAATTTTCTCTAATTTAAAAAACTTTATGCGTGTGGCTTTTTATTAAACAGGTTGAATTGGTAAGGAGAGATTATGTTGCAAATGGTGGCTGGGAAACATTCCTATCATATGAAGACCCAGATCAAGACATTTTGATTGGCCTCCTGCGATTACGAAAGTGTTCAGAAGAAACCTTCCGTTTCGAATTGGTTGGCGGTGTTTCCATAGTTCGAGAGCTGCATGTGTACGGAAGTGTAGTTCCTGTGAGCAGTCGAGATCCTACTAAATTTCAGCATCAGGTATCCTGTATTCCATTTCTATTTGACTACAATTAAAAAATTGCCCAAAGGAGGAAAAGAGAAAAGGAATAGGCAGAGGGAGGGGCAGAGGCAGAAGACGAAGGAGGAAGGGGGAAAGGCAAGGACAGAAACCGAGGAACTAATATTGTATGTTCAGAGTTGTTTTCTTTTAGGTGTGAAGGAGGAGAAGTGAGACAAATTTGAGATTCGGGTAGAATATAGTATTAGATTGAACCATTTGAAATCGCTATTTTTGAAAGTCAGAAATGGCCTAATACCAGCAATTTCGTATGATTCAACTATGTATTATGAAATCAAAGCAGATGATAATGTGAAAGCACTTGCGAAATATTAAAGCACTCATAGATGCAAGCTATATCTGACATATAGTGGAATGCTATTCCACTCCCCACAAACAACCTGAATAAAGAAATCACTCACTCTTTAAAATTTCCAGAAAATGGCTTAAAACCACTATTGGTGGATATAGAGTAGACCCCAAACTTGAGTGATTTAAGAATATCGCCTGGTTTCAAAAACCTTTTAGAAATTGGAGGGGTGACTAATAGATACAAGATTAGGTGCCCCAGACTTCATCACCTGAAGATTGCCTAGAGCTTATTTAAAAAGAGACAGGAAGTTGAGAGGCAATTGCCCCCTTGCTGTGATGAGATTACATCATCTACAGAATACCTTTTGATGGCTTTTGTTGCAAAATTATTCCCTTTTTTACTAGTCTGCTACAGCGTATTTTTGGCATAGTTGGTTTTTCTTACTCCCATACATTTTTTTTGGTCACTCTTATTTTAGCAGATTTAGCAACTACTAAATACTAGCCTTTTTGTTTTACGGACCCCTTTTAATGACTTCCTTCCTTCTCAATTCCCTAACCCCCTCCCCTTTACTCCTTCCAGGGATTTGGCATGCTTCTGATGGAGGAGGCAGAAAGAATAGCTAGAGAAGAACACGGATCTGGGAAAATAGCTGTTATATCAGGTAACTGGAGGAGAGCAAAATTCATGATCCATTCACATTTAACTTGGTATCTCGGTTAAAACTATCTCAGGCCTCTCTCGCCTCTATTTATGATTAGTCAGAATTGGGCAGAGTACAACAGTAAAAGACTTGTGCTCACACACAGAATTCCTGTAAGCAGTCTGGAGGAGTAGAGCTTTCAGAAGCACAAGTGGCAACACCAGTAATCGGTGTCCTGTCTTCCTTGCTGTCACACTGGTCATCTTTCTGGCCCACTAGTCATCATGGTCATTTCCTTTCTTGTGCCCAGTTAAATTTGGTGCTGTGGATCCTAGAAAAAGTAAACTAGTGTGGCTATTATCAATACTGTTTTTCGGAAAGTTAAAATGGAACCTCAGTTGGCCAATACAAGATACTTAAAGGCAGAGTTCTTTGCTCCTTATTAAATACTACTCTCAGTGACTTTGCTTCAGGGAACAGCTTTCCCTTGCTTGCAACTTTCCCCATACTTTGTGTGGGACATCAGATAATTGGGGAAGTGGGTATAAAAAGGAAATTCTAGTGTGAGAGAAAGGAAATAATATATATACCCTTTCACTCCTACTCTTTGGTACTGTATCCCAAAAATTGCTATTCCTAATAAGCTAATGTGGTAAAAGCCATGATCAGAATATAGGTTGTTTTTCTTCCAGGTTCATGTTCCCATTAGAAAACATGCTCCTTCTTTTCTTTTAAGATCTTGTAAATAGTCCTTTCTGAAAATGAGAGTTGAAATGAGTTTTAAAAAAAATCAGTAAGTTGTCACTATTCAATAAATCAACACTCTTACCCGGGTTTTAATGATTATAATTATGAAAATGTAATGACCCAGGCTCACTTAATCGTTTAGTCTGGCTGTAGTTTTTGGCATTATCCAGACAGATTAGTAAAACATTTCTTAACATGGCTAGCTTTATATATATTTCTCTGTTACCCTTAATTTCACGAAAGAGAGGCTCACCTGATTCATATCACCTGATATTTGTAATAAAAAATATTTACCTCTCAGTTGTCTAACCTGTGGCTGTCCGGAAATCAACCTTCCCTGCTCCCCAGAGAGGGCCAGCCTGACTTGCGACTTATTCTACACACAACCTGTGAAGGGTTGAGAGCACCTGACATTTCAGCGGTCCCTTTCACTAGAGCACTGTCAGTGTGTTCACCGTACTTCTCAAGGTTTAATATGCTGGTGCATCACCCAGAGATCCTGTTAACATGCAGATTCAGGAGGTGCCTGGGTGGCTCAGTCGGTTAGGCGTCTCACTTCGGCTCAGGTCATGATCTCACGGTTCATGAGTTCGAGCCCTGCATCAGTCTCTGTGCCGACAGTTCAGAGCCTGGAGCCTGCTTCAGATTCTGTGTTTCCCTCTCTCTCTGTCTCTCCCCCACTCATGCACACTCGTCCTTCCCCCCTCTCAAAAATAAACATTAAAAAAATTTTTTTTAATGGAGATTCAGTTTGGGATAGGGCTTGAGAGCCTCCACCTCTGACCAGCTCACGGTGATACCTCTGCTGATTGTATCTTTAGACCACACTTTGAATAGCAAGGTTTTCTTATTCTCTTCCAAACCATTAAGGGAAGGATACTCTCTGAGACCATGGTGGGGCCTGCACGCCCACAGGCTACTGTGCAGTCACATGGTTTTCTGGTATCTGCGGGAACAAGATCAATTTTACAACTGAAGAACATTGGTATTCTATTACTTCTCCACATTATTTCATTAGCCTTCATAATATCTATTTTTAGAAATGTTACATGCAGAGAGGGCCCCTGACTTGCCTGAGGTTCTATTCAGGCCCCCATAAGAGCCTCAGTTTCTGCTTTTTATGAGCAGGGTGTCTTTCTAAGTGGACATCACCATCTGTCCTCTTTCTAGCTTTTTATCATAATCTAAATAATAGCTCAATTTCAGATCATCTGCTTGTAGAATTTTTAAAATAATAAGAGTCTTGCTGAAAAAAGGTGAGAAGAACCTTTTCTCCTTAGCTGCCACAATAGGACTACAAAATGTTGGATAGGATGTTTCTTTGGGCTGTGGGTTTCTGTGAAAGCACTCCTGGATTGTCTTTTGGAACTAAAGTGAGTTCTGTGGGAGGAAGGAAGCATTATTTCCTGTCTCTCTAGTGTCTCAGCTGCATCATTGCTTTCTGTTAGGGAAAGCACATAGGACCTTGACTTTCTCTTTGACTCAAGATCTGATCACCCTTCTAATGAAAAAGCCAAGAATATTTCTCTATGATGCATTTTACTTCTCTAACTTAGTAATCTATTACTGTTCAGTTAAGCTTCTGAATCAGACACCTGAGATGTCCATTATTCAGAACTTTGACTAGTGCAGATTTAAAGTATGCATTATTATCACTTTTTTTTTTTTTTATCACTTTTTATGTAGCTTTTGTCCTTCCGTGTTTGTTCATATTTCACTCTGGTCTTTCTGCTTTGAGTACAATGGGTGTGTGTGTGTGTGTGTGTGTGTGTGTGTGTGTGTGTGTGTACACGTGTGTGTTTTTTAATTAGTTTTTGTAAAAAGTCAGTTCTCCATAAATTGATCCTTGGAATGAAAATCTCTTCTTGATCACAGTGGTGCTTGTATACTGTATTTATTCACAGTGCTGCATTCAGTGTGCTATATATATAGGAAGAGACCCCTGGTGGAGGGAGAGTTTGGATTCCATTCCTGTGTTGACAGTAGCCCTCGCTCCTTGCGATCTTGGATAATTTCACTTGATCTTCATGGACCTTTCTTCCCTTACTAGAAACAATGGGAAAGGTTATCTTTTCCAGTGCTAGCAGTCTAGAATTCTGCCCCTTAATGGCTTCATCTCTTTTACTTCTCAACATAACCACTTGTGTTTTACTGATTACATTTTAAGTAGAGTCTTTCCTGAAACCATGTTAAGAAGCCCTTTAATTTCATTAGTAATTGAGCTCAGTCTCTTTGTATGTTAGAGATTTGATATAAATGATAAAGTTTCCTTATAGGTAGGTTATCCTATGATTTGTGGATACATATTGACTTATCACAGTTTGGTGCTACTTTGTGACCTAAGTGTTCTGTTTTCTTCTGACCTTGTCTTTGATTTGTAAATCCAGCCTTGTTCTGGTCTGTAGGCTTTTGTACTCAGTGGTGGCCTACATATTCTGTCCTGGCATAACTAGTAGCTTGAGTAAGGGGAAGACAGGTCATTTATCATTCTGGTTACAGTGACTGTAAGAGTAATGCACTTATGTAGAGGTTTTTTTTTTTTTTTTTTTTTTAATTACATTCTGATTCATTATGACTTCCCCTCAACTTGCCAGCAGATTTTCTCTGTTATTTGGATTTATAATCTTTGATTCCGCCTCTAGACAATATGATTAACTGCACAGTAGATCTGATTTGAATCACTGGTCAGAAAGACTCCATGTGTTCTATTTTTCCCTCTTAAAAACAAATCAGCTTTTATCTTTGTTACCTCAATATATTTTGTTTATAGAAGGTATATACTGAATATTTTACAGCTAATTTATCCTTTTTTAAAAGACTGATTTTATAGCTACTTGAGGAAATCGAACATTTTCTTGTTTATTGGAGTCAAACGAAGCACTTATACCTTTAAGATTATTCATTCCATTTTTTTAAGTATATATAATTGTCTTAGAAAGTAAACTGTATTTCAGAGTTAAAACTGTCAATTCTAAATGTGAAAATTAAAGCAAAAATGAAATATTTGTCTTCATCAACATCAAAATCACCAAATGTACTTAGTGTCTCCTATGTTCAAGGGACCAGAGTTGAGAGGGCAGATCAAGGATGTATGAGATACTGCCCAGTCGTTGAGGGGTGTTAAGATTGGGCTGCACAGTTAACTCAGTCTTCACACCACAGATTATCCTTAACTGCAGAGGAAGTTAAATTTTTCTCTCTACTTAGACTGTAGCTCAACTCATGATTAATTGCTTCAGAATAAGAAAATAATCTTTTTCTACATACAAAAATGGGTAAACCGATAAGGTGAGAACAACCAGTTTTTAAAATAATGTGTGGGCAGTAATTACTGCTAAATATCTAAGCAATTAATTAGTCTCTATTATATCCAAGTCTTTAGTATCTCTCACTAACTTATGTAGCTTCTATCAACGTACATCTGTTTAAGATTAACAACTTGCATCTACTTCAAAGCCATGATGTTTGTCTATGTGGATGTTTATCTCTCTTTTCTTTAAGTATGTTAGGATGAAGCAGTTTTTTTCTCTTCCCTGTCTTATGGTGTCGAGTGCAAGTGATTATGACTGTAGAACCTAACTACAACATTTGAAATGCCATTATTAATAATCACCATGGAAACTGGATATCTCTGATGTTACATTGCCCGTATCATTTCCAAAAGGGCAAATATAACTGTTGATAGCTGCTATTTAAAAAGCCACTTAATACACCCAACGAATGATTTTTTTTTTTCTTTTGGCAATTTTGGCTAGGTGTCAGCTCCAATCATGTTACTGTTTCTGTTTGCCAAGCTAATTACTATGCATCAAGACAAACAGCTATTCCCAAGCTCCCCCTAGTACCTTCGTCATAAGCAGTATTCTATTTGTGTTCTTTCAAGTAGAAAATTAATATGGCCATTGGCCAAGAATTGTACAAGGCTGATAGATCACACACAGTGATGGTAAGAAATGAGGAAAATGTCCAAATGGTTGATGACAGAAATCCACTGGAGTCAGAGACTGTTAGCCATTTTGTTTAAACCCATTAACAGGCAAAGAAGACAGAAGGAGAGAAGGTAAATATATAGGATGAATAATCCTTAAACCTTAAATATAGAGTGAGTAAACGAGTCACTGTGGAGAGGAGATCATTCTAAAATCATGATGCTCAGAATATGATTCTAAACCTACATCTAAATTCCTACTAGTGAAAAAACCAACATGCTTATGCCTTACATAATCCAGTCTGGTTTCCTGGGACTGAAATTAATAGTCTTGTACCCCAGAGCCAGTGTTTAATGATATGTGGGCAGAAAACAACAGTCATTTGGTTTCATTAAACTACAAATGGCTTGGATTTACTTACTGAACCCCGGAAACTTCACCTGTATTCCAGGCTGCAACCCATCTCCCTTTACTTAAGGTGAAGGTAGTTTTATTCTCTGCATTATAATCTAGGTAAAAAGATGCACACATTTGTAACTAGAACTATCTGGTAATGGACTCCTAGTCCTTACCAAAATGTCTAGAAAAGCTTTTCTTCATTTTGGCTTATCTGTTTGCTAAGGACACAGGAAGCCTGCCAAACGTAAACCAGTTGGTGCCGCCTGTGTGCCGTGTGCATAGGACTTCTCAGAAAGGAAGGGCAAAGATTGTGTGCTCTTTTGTAGTTTCTGTTCCATCGCTTTACATAATTTATTTTGTAATAAGTTATCCCCTAATGAGATGCACATTGTTAGGGTTTTGTGTATTCCTCTATTTCTTCCACTTTGACCTTGTAATAATTATACATATTTTTTAATGTTTATTTTTGAGAGAGAGGGAGAGTGCAAGCAGGGGAGGGGCAGAGAGAGAGGGAGAGAGAGAATCCCCAGAAGGCTCTGCACTTTCAGCTCAGAGCCTGATGCTGGGCTCAGATTCACATACCGTGAGATCATGACCTGTGCCAAAACCAAGAGTTGGCCACTTGACCAACTGAGCCTCCCAGGTGACCCCGTATTTCTTTTCTGGTGCATGTTCCAATAGGATTTTGTGATGGTGGGTAATATCTTTTTAAAGGCAATAGATAAAACATAAGATACTGCTTTGCTATAAGAATTTTATTCTTAATCAGACTAGCAATGATGACATGGAATACTGTTTTGCTAGATAAGAAATTAGCTTAATATTTGCTAACTGGTGTGTGCATTGCAGCTGGACTGTGGAGGCATAGCTCTTCCCAGGACTCTGCATTCCCTGACTTGATCTTCATTCATTTGTAGAAGAATCAGGTACCAGATTGTAGTACTTTGCATATCAAGTGCATTATACTCATCCCTCTGAGTGTTTCGTGACTATAGTAACTAATGCATGTTTTCCAAATATTCCTGAATAGGCCACTGGTGAGTTTCCACTGTTTGGATCTTGTTAGCAACTGAGTTTATGGTGATATTTCCTAGGCAGAAGCTAGCGATATGAGTAAGCAGTAGTTTGTTGGCACATGAGGAACAGTATCTGACAAGTGCTGTCTCTTCCCAGGTGCATGCTATCAAGTCTCCTTGTATCTCAGAAATGTGCACGTTAGTGTCCCAGAGGACAGCCCTGCGAATATTGACATGCTTAACATTTGTGTACTTTTTCTCCCCATTCTTGTTCCTCTTAGTTTATAGATATTGGGAATTACGACTGTGTACTTCTGCTTGGAAGAGGAATAGTGCTATATCATGTGGCTCCTAATAATATTCCTGAGAGGTCTGGCAGCTTCGATATAAATGACTGCCTTTATTGCAAAGTTAGCTGCTTCACGGGTTTTTTTCTGAGGAAGGAAGCCTTCTCCAGAGTTGTCTAGTCTAGACTTCTCATCATCGCTGTCCGTCACAAAGTCTGATTTTAGTTCGTTGCAGCATTAACTCCTTATCAATGTAACTTTCATATGATTAGTACTGTTCTTTTCTATAAATAATTGACATTGCTGTAATCCATTCAATTTTTGATAAAACTTTTCTCTTTTAGAGGCAAGGATTTGGCAGATTCTTCCCCTTTAGGTGAACAGATCACTAAATAATTATGGAAAACATTGATGCTGCCTTCCTCAGCAACCAAGATACTGTTTTTATAGACCCTTTTAGTTTAAGCAGTTCTGAGTCCAGCTAGACATAACACAGGGGATTTCTTATTCTTTTTATCACATGGCTTGAACTGTTGTCTCTGACTCGCATTTCTGAGACATTAGTGGATTTAGGGCTTTAGATTGTGGCCAAGGGACAGTGTTTCCTTTCCCCCCTCCCCCCATCCTCTGCCTCCCTGAGCATCCAGTCGTCTGGTTTGTCCGCCGTTTATGAATGATTGATGTTTGGTATACCAGTCCAGAAGCTCCAGATCTGTATCCTATGGGCTCTGTTACTTCTTACTGCAAATCCTTCTAATTAGCGGTCGTTTTGGTTGTCTCCTGTTGTGTAACACATCACCCCAAAATTTAGTGGCTTAATGCAACAATCATTTTATTTTCTTAGTGATTCTGTGGGTCAGAAATTCAACTGGGCATAGAGAGGAGGATGGCTCACTTCTGTTTCATGATGTGAAATGGCCATGATGTTAAATGGCCATCAGCTGACTAGGTTGGCTTGTCTGGAGTTTCAGTTCTAGCTGGTAATGGGTGCTCAGTGGAGACTGTCAACGTGACCACCTTGGTTCTTTTCCACATGACTTGCATTTCTCATAGCATGAAGGCTGGGCTCTGAAAGAAAGGGAGCAAAGACTAGGCTTACAAGTCCCAGAACATCTTATATTCATTACCTATTGCTATGTAATAAATACCCACAAAACTTAATGGCTGAAAACAAGCAGTCATCACACAATTCCTGTAAGTCAGAAATCTAGAAGTGACTTAGCCAGGTCCGTCTGGTTCAGAGTATCTCCTAAAGCTCCATTTAAGGTATCAGTTGGGGCTGTAATCATTTCAGGATTCAATTAGGGTTGAAAGATCCACTTCCAGGTTTACCTGTGTGGTTTGACAGGCTGTGGTTCCTCACGGGCTGTTGGTCTTAGGGCCACAGTTCATCATTATGCCATGTAGGCCTCTCCATAGGGCTACTCTTCACGCGGCAGCTTGCTTCCTCCAGCAGAGTGATCGTAGAGACAGCCCCTTGAGATGGAAGCTCCAGTCCTTATACCTACTCTTAGAAAATAAGTCCACAATTCCAGCCCACACTCAAGGGAAAGGGATTATGACTGAATACCAGTAGACCATGAACTTGGGGACTCATCTTAGAGACTGCTTTCCACAATGTGACTTATGCCCCATTCTATTGGTCACCAGAATCATTGGGCCAGCCCAGATTTAAAGAGAGAGGAGATATATCCACTTGTAAAGAGAAGATCTGGTGGCAGCCATCTTTGCCTACTAAGTTAAATACGTTTTCCTTGGCTTGAAATTAATAGCTATCCAGTCCCTTTCTACAGAAAACTTCATTTAGCCTTCTCCTAGGATGGACTGTCTTTGGGCATATGTAGATTCAAGAGTTCTTGTCCCAAGCCCAATATCAGATTTTCATAGAGCCAGTCATGGCAGCACAGTTATACCTAACACTGCCCTAAGCAGACTTTGGCAGGCCCCCACAAGTAGCCCCTGCATCTGACCTTTTGTCTGCCATCTCTCTTCCATGGGGACATTTCTGTATTTCCCTTTATAAGCCTATCTCAATGTCTGATCCTTTAGATCTATGATCTTGGCTACTTACATCTTTCTTCTAGGTTATGGAATATAGACCATCTTTGGGCTGAGGGTACATGGTTTCTCTCTAGAAATAACCTACCCTTACCTATGTTTCTAGCCCCAAACAGACACCCGAAAATAGTTAATGGATCTTAAAGTCTTTTTTTCTCAATTTGGGAAGGTGTATATTATATATGACATAAAATTTGCCATTATAAACATTTTTTTAAAATTTTTTTAAATCTTATTTAAAATTTAATAGGGACAAAAAGCAGAAGGCAAGGGTCATGGGTGGGGGGAGAGAAAGAGAGAGAATGAATTTTAAACAGGCTCCACGCTTAGCACAGAACCCAACATTGGGCTCAGTCCCACGATCCTCGGATAATGACCTAAGTCCAAATCAAGAGCTGGATGCTTGACTGAGCCATCCAGGCACCCCTGCCATTATGACCATTTTTAAGTATATAATTCAGTGACATTAGTTACAGTTACTTGTACAACTATCACCACTATTTCCGAAACATTTTCACCACCCCAAACAGAAACTGTACTCCCAATTCTCCCATCACCCCAGCCCCTGGTAACCTCTAATCTACTTCCTGTCTCTGTGAGGTAAAATCATACAGTATATGGCCTTTTGTGTCTGGCTTATTTTGCTTAGCATAGTGTCTTCTAGGTTTATCCATGCTATATAACATTAAAAGATTTTTGCTTCCTTTATTAAGATTGAATATTCCACATGTGTATGGTGTGTGTGTGTATACACATGTGTGTATATATGAACATTTAATAGAAACCACAAGAAAAGCCATCTAGTCCTGGGTTTTCTTTGTTGGAAGGTTTTTGGTTACCAGTTCAATCTCCTGACTTGTTATAGGACTATATGGACCTGTGTCTTCTTGAGTCAGTCTTTGTAGTTTGCGTTTCTAGGAATTTGTCCATTTTAACAAGGTTATCCAGTATGTTAGTGTACACACACATCCATATTCTTCATAGTATTCTCTTATAACCCTTTTTATTCCTATAAAGTCAGTAATGTCTCTCATTTCTAATTTTAGTGATTCGGTCTTTTCTTTATACTTTTTTTCATGCTTTAAGATTTCAATATTTTAAATTTATTAAGATTTCTTTTATGACCGGACATATGATCTAAGCTGGAGAATGCTTCATGTCCACTATGGAAAATGCATATTCTGCTGTTGCTGAGTGATGTGTTCTGTATATGCCTGTGAGGTCTAATTGGTTTAAAGTGTTTTTCAAGTCCTCTATTTCCTTATGGATCTTCTGTCTTATTTTTCAAGTCATTATTGAAAATGTCTGTTGAAGTCTGCAATTCTTGTTGTAGAAGTATTTATTTCTCCCCTCATTTCTATTTTTGCTTCATATATTTTGGGGCTCTAGTGTTAGGTATGTATGTGTTTATAATTGTTAAATCTTGACAATAAGTCTCCTGTATCATATAGTAATTTTATTTTGTCTCCTGTATCATATAGTAATTTTATTTTTAATATTCTGAGGAGCCTCCATACTGTTTTCCATAATGGCTACACCAGTTCGCATTCCCACCAACAGTGCACAACAGTCCCCTCTTCTCCACATATTGCCACCACTTGTTCTTTTGTCTTCTTGATGATGGCCAGGCTAACAGGTATGAGGTCATGTCATTGTGGTCTTGATTTGCATTTCCCTGATGAGTAGTGATGTCGAATAGCTTTTCATGTACCTCTGGGCCATGTGGATATCTTCTTTGGAAAAGTGTCAGTTTAATTTCTCTGCTCATTTTTAATCAGATTGATTTTTGTTACTAGGTTGTAGGAGTTGTTTAAGTATTTTGGATAGTAATTCCTTATCCAATGTGTGAATTACAAATATGTTCTCCCATTCTGTAGGTTGTCTTTTCATTTTGTTGATTATTTCTTTTGCTGTACAGAAGCTTTTTAATTTGATGCAGTCCCCCTTAGTGGTTTTTCTTTTGTTGGTTGTGCTCCTTTAGTTCTTTGTTCCCTTTAGCTCGTGAGCACACCGTTGATTTTGCCTCGTAATCCCAGTATCTAGGCTTTCCCAGGCACAGTTTCTGTCAAATTCTCTCTTTCCTGTGAATGGCCTTATTTTCCTAGGTTTGTTTTTGTTGTTGATGTTGAGAACTGCACGTTTGAATAATGTAAAGGATTCTCCCCCTCTGCAGAGGCTGCCTTTGAGGGCTGCAGTCATCCATTTGTGTAGTGACTTTTCCAAACTGTCTTTGTAAAGTCGGCTCTTTGTTGCATGTGGTCACTAGAGTTTCTGTTCTCTGCAATCAGCCTGACAGGGATCTTCTTAAATGTCTAGACCTTTAAAAAGTGGGGAGGGTGGTATATGTCTCTTCAGATCTGACACGAACACCCCAGGGAAGCCAGCACAGCAAGGAGAGGCCGAAACAAAGGCACTAGTTTCTCCAGGAGCCTCCAAACCAAACGAAATACACAGCCCCAAGTTTTGAGAGGACAAGAAGTCGCCAGAGTAGGTGGTTTGCATCTGCTGCTCTCTTCTCGGAGTTCAGCAGCTCCTTCATCAAGCACCCCCCTGGGTGCCGTGAGTGTTTTATCAAGTTCTAGTGCCTCAAAATGGTTGGTTCTATTTTTTTTCCAGTTTAATGGTTGTTTCAGTGAAGGAACTGATCTCTGGAGTTCCCCACTTGACCATTTGCTTTTTTTTAAGTCTGTTTTTTTTAGAGTAGAAGTAGAAGGGATCCCACTTCCTTCCAGGTTGCAGATGGCACAGTCTTTAACTTCTGCAGAGACACACTAATGATTTGGGACGTGAGCAAAGTAGTGAGAATGATCTGTGACATAGAAGATATTCTGCACTGATATGAACAGAGCCAGTTCATTTTTTAATTAGAAGATTGTGGGCTCTCCTATGTCAGACACCCTATGAGAGGAAAGAAAGCTTTCTAAGAGCAATAGCATAACTCACCACCGTCATACTATAAGTTACCACAGTAGGTTTTATTTAATTTCTCTGTAACTGCTATTCAAGTTATCTACTTTTATTCTTTGTTAATTTTGTCCTTGCTGTTCCCTCAGTATAGCCATTTCAGAATGGATAGAGGAACTTTTAGGCTGCTGGGTAGCAGGTGGATCTTATACCTCTACACACATATTCTCTGTATCTTCCAAGATAAAGAATAAGGTACTAATGTGCTATATTAATGATTTGCAATAATCAGCTGCTTTGAAGAGCTAAGATTATATGTGGGTGATTTTTTTTTTTTTAAATAACATAGCAGGGGAAAAAATTCTCTTTCAAAGATTTAAGGTCATTGAGTTAATTGGTTCATTTTCAGACGTTCAGAATAAAAACCTTTCCCCAACTCTATGTGCGCATTATTGAAGAGTGAAGTAGTTTCATCTAAGAGATCAATGAAATGTAATAAAGTCTCATTTTAGTAGCAAATGAATGAAACTAATGAATACATTTGCCTTGTATTAATGCTGCTAGGCACATACCAAGCACTCAATAAATAGTTGATTAATTTAACCCAAAAGTAATTAAAACAGTTTGTTTTTATTTCACTGATTTTTTTTAATGATTATGAATCATCATCTCAATCTTTCACACCTACTCAGAAAAATCTGATTTAAGTTTCAAAGGATAGATTTAACATATTTTCTTTTTTCAAGTTTGGCTTCAGAAATGGGATGTGGGCTGAAAGTAGCGGAAGAGGCTGGTCACCAAAGCCAGATCACAGAATATGACTCTAGGCACATGTCAGGATACGCTTTTTCCACCTTATCTCATCATATCACATCTGGCAAAGCAATGAAGCTAAAACTTTCATCCTGCCTCCAGGAGTAGGAAAAAGGCCCCCACAGTGTAGGTGAGTTTGGGTTGTGGGTTGCAGAACTTGGAGGATAAAACAAAGCAGGCATTTGGACCACCCCCACCTCTCCCCATCCCGAATGCTCAGCTAACAATGCTAGTAAGGCACACTGAGGACTGCTGCATATCGGTTCAAGTCCTGCTCATTCCTAGCCCACCGGGCTTGGCAGAGACACCCGGGCGATCAGGTTGAGGACTCAGCTACTAGTACAGTCTGCTGCATCTCTTCTCAAGGGCAAGAGCAGTGTTAACGCTGAGGCCTGTGACACAGTCTGCTTACGTCAGTCCAGGAGGTTGGCAGACGTCAGCTGTGAAATGTAATTGCTTGTTGTTGGCCGACTAACAAGAGGAAAGTTACTGTGAGGAGGACTGTTTGGAGCCCTGCTCGGCAAGAAGGGGTGAGTGGAGTAGGGTGTGGCCTGTGCCCAGCCCAGGTGATGGCCTGTTCTCCTCCAACCTGGCTAAGAGTAATGCTTTTACCAGCCTGTTCTGCACATTGTAGAAACCCACAGCAGGGGCATGGAGGTGGGGGAGCTGTCAAGAGGCACAAAGAAATACAAACGGGAGTATTTTTGCTTAGGTGTTTAAGAGGTTGGAGTTCAGACCTGCTGGAGGTCAGACTTCTTTCCCCAAAATACTTAAATCTTCCCAGAGGTTCCAGAAGTAGATTTTCCATCTCAGTGCTACTGCATGTTAGTGAAAACAAAGATAGGAGCCTGAAAATATACCTTTCTTTCAAAAAAGCACAAAGCCTGAATGCCTCTTCTCAAGTTGTAATGGTTTCTAGGGCCTGTGCCCTGTAGAAAGGCAGAAATAGCTCAGGGAGCCTGTATGCTCAGTTGGGGTCATGACTGAGGAATGCTTAGTGGTACCCCAGTAAAGCTGTTCTTTTCAGCACCTTAGGAAATCAGGGCACCCTCTGTTGAACTTTGCAGTTATCCAAGGGCTCTCTAGTCCTGTGTTAGGTGTAAGGAGCTGCTTCTGTCTCACCTCTGCAGCTGGTTGTGGTGGACAGATCTGGTTGTAGCAGTTTTAGGATGTAAAGCACTTTGACCGACTGTATGTCTTCAGTCTGGTAATTAATGGTAAAGAAGATATCATCATCTTTATTTGAAAGAAGGCAATTAAAGCATGTCTCCAGTGACCAAGCCAAGCAGAACCAGAAGGAAACCAAATGTATTTAATGACTTCACATGAGTAGAAGGCTAGAAGCTTTAGCAGTCCAGTGGATTAATTGATAATTGTTCCTGGGTATATGTAAGTTGGATATATCATCTCTACTTTTACATATGTGAAATTCTCCATAACAAATTAAGGCCGTGGAAATGGCATCTGCTTTGTAAAATTAAAAAATAGGAAAAATCAGAACTATGTCTTTAAGATATGGGGGCAGTTTTATAAGAGATAACAGTATAAATCAGAAAGCGGCCTCTAAATCTTTAACAAGGTAGGAAATCTGTAACTAGATAAAGCCCTGCCCTTAATGCCTTTTCCATGGAGTTGTTTTCACTATGTCACCTAACAGCCAGTTTTTTTTCTTTTTAAAGACCTCCCCCAAGGGCACAGTTCTTTGTATGTACACAGCATAATCACTGAATACAGTAGAATATATCTACAAGCATTTATTGCACGTTGGTTATATGCCAGACACTCTATTAAGTCCTGATGATGAAAGTCATTGACTTCAAAGAGCTTACATTCTGGGAAGGTGGGAAGGGAGATAGACACGCAAGTCAAATAAAACACAGCATGACGACCACAAGGACAGGACTATGAGTAAGGGATGCAGCCAGCTTAGAGAGAGGGGCTATGAGTTCTAGCCTCTTTATGGAAAGGGGAGGTATATTCAGAGGTCTCCTGGTGGTGGGTTTGCCCAGGTTGGGGGTTCAGTGTGGAGTGGGCCACTCATCCTATTCCTTTGTACCTTATTTCACTGAATTCTCTGGACAGATTGAGCTCTCAGAACACACTGAAACATCTATTAAATGGAGTGCCCCTCTTGAGCCATTTTTTAATTGAGATACTACATGCAATAAAGTACATATTAAGCATACCACTTGATGAATTTTTGCATGTGAATTATATTCCCATGTAACTACTAGATTAATATGGAACTTTTTCAGCCCTCCAGGAGACTCTCCTTCCCTCTTTCAGTTCATATCATCTTCCAGATGTAACCAGTACTCCGACTTCTAAGACCATAAAATTAACTTTACCTGCATCTGCATTTGTGTTGATGGGATCTTTTATATCTGCTTCCTTTCACATGTGTTAGGCCTTTGAGGTTCATCCGTGTTCATACAAATAGGCATAGTTCCTTTTTGCATTGCCGTGGGTGAAAATACAATTTATCCATTCTACTATGGATAGATAGTTGGGTTATTTCCTGTTGGGATATTATAAATGATGTCTTTGTTGGATGTAAGCATTCATTTCTCTTTTCACTCAGGAATATAACTGCTGGGCTGTAGGATATGCTTATGGAATGAGAGAGCTTTAGGAGACAGTGCAAACAATAAAGTTCGCACCTCTGGGGGTTTCGAGCTGTATTCCTCTATTCAGTGGGTCTGCGCTACTACCTGACCTATATACTTGTTTTCCTCTTGCTCTGTCCCAGGCCACAGTGTTGAACAGAAGTAATGGCTAGAATGCAGAGACAAGGTGAAATTGTGCAAGATGGAATATCAGTAATCAAGTTCTAGATAGTTAACATCTAGTGCAGTATAGGTGTCAGGAGTAGAATTCAGTGATTCATCACTTACCTACAACACTCAGCGCTCATCCCGACAAGTGCCATCCTTAATATGCATCACCCATCTAGCTCATCCCCCACCCCCTCCCTCCATCACCCCTCAGTTTGTTCCCTATCATTAGGAGTCTCTTGTGGTTTGTCAGTAATCCTTGAATTAAAAAGGAAATTGTCCAGTGACCTGTCATCACATGATATAGTTCTGTTACTTTCATCATGGCAGCTTCAGTTCCATTTTCTAAACACGAAAAAATTCCAAAGGGGATGGGAAACAAAACATGGTGGGAAGATCCTGTTCCTAAATAGCAAATGTTTGGGCTAAAGAACTAGGCTAGACTTGAAAGAGCTAACAATTATTTGATTTCATGCACACTACTCAGCACTAGGAATACAAAGTGAAGAACAAGATAAGTAGAACTTGTACCACTTAGGGAGGCCAACAGCGGCTCAGTCTAGCGTGGGGAGGACTCTGGGGGCAGAACACTGTAGAGAAAACCGCTGTCGTTTTCATCCGCATTACACACGATAGTCTGAATACCTACGCTCCTGACACCAGATAAAGGGCGTTTCCACACATCAAGCAAATCTGCAATACCAGCTGCATGTCCTGCAATTTAACTCCATTCTGACACTGCCTCCCTGGAGACAGCATCAGATCCCACAGGTTAAGGGCTCAGGCCCACAAGAATGTCCTCATTTCAGATGCCAGTTGCAAGTCCAGGTTGTTACCGGTGCTTCTGACCTGTAAATGGAGGTTTCCACCACCCCCTTCTTGGGTTCAATTAATTTGCTCAAGGGAACAGCATAAGCAAAAACTCAAAAGCTAGGAAAAGAGCCAGACGTGTTTAGAGAACTTAAAAAAATTTAAAATTCACCAAGGCTGAAGCATAATTTTTAAGAAGAGAGGTGTAGCAAGAGATAAAGCTAGAAATACAGTCAGGTACCAGATCATAAAAAGCTTAAAAGAATAACAGCCAGTGGTTATGAGGAATTGGCCTTTTTCAGACCCCAGACTAACCACATTTCATAGACTATCTCATTTAATACTCAGTATCTTTAAAACTTAAGTACATTATTACACAGGATAAAATAAAGGTTCAGGGACTTCTCCAAAGAAGACATCGAAATGGCAAACAGACACATGAAACGATGCTCAACATCACTCATCATCAGGGAAATACAAATCAAAACCACACTGAAATACCACCTCACACCAGCCAAAGTGTCTAAAATGAACAAATCAAAACTATAGATGCTGGCGAGGATGTGGAGAAATAGGCACCCTCTTGCGCTGTTGGTGGGAATGCAAACTGGTGCAGCCACTCTGGAGAACAGTGTGGACTTTCCTCAAAACAATGAAAATAGAGCTACCCTATGACCCAGCAATAGCACTGCTAGGAATCTACCCAAGAGACACAGGAGTGCTGATGCATGGGGGCACGTGTACCCCAATGTTCATAGCAGCACTTTCGACAATAGCCAAATCATGGAAAGAGACTAAGTGTCCATCAACTGATGAATAAATAAAGAAAATGTGGTACATATATACAATGGAATACTATGCAGCAATGAGAAAGAATGAAATCAGGCCATGTGTGGCAACATGGACGGAACTGGAGGGTATTATGCTGAGTGAAATAAGTCAGGCAGAGAAAGACAGATGCCATATGTTCTCACGCATAGGTGGGCTTTGTGAGACTTAACAGAAAACCAGGGGGGAGGGGAAGAGGGGAAGGAAGAAACCAGAGAGAGAGAGAGAAAACATGAGAGACTCTCAAAGACTAAGAACAGACTGAGGGGAGGGGGGAGAGTGGGTGATGGACACAGAGGAGGGCACTTGTTGGGATGAGCACTGGGTTGTATGGGATCCAATTTGACAATAAATTATTTTTAAAAAATAAAATATATATATAAATAAAATAAATAATAAATAAAAATAAAGGTTCAGGGAAATTAAGTAACTGGCCCAGGCCACAGACCTATAAAATGTCTTAAACTCAGATCAAGCTGATCCAGAGCCCATCCCCTCTTAACCACTCCAGTAGACTCTACCTTAGGAGCCATGCTTTATCCTCCTGTGAGCTCAGCATCGTCTGTGGGACAGTATTTTATTTTAGAGGGATCACTTAGGATAGTGTTTCTCAAACTTAAAGAAAGCTCATGGATCTTTAGTATTGACTCAAATCAACTAATGTTGCTTAAATGCATGCAAACTTAAAACGGGTATAAACTTCTGGTACTTATACTGCTCATACATGAAAGAAATATGCCAGTTAACCCAAACAAAACTTTAATAAAATGCAAATTAAGTAGCATTAATGTGACCGATATTTTGTTGAAATTGTCGCTCATGATGACGGAGTGTTGCGCTGACACTGAAGTGCAGGTGCCTCTTCCCTTTCTAGGCTCTGTGGAGACCCCACTTCCCCCGCCTCCTCTCTCTCTCTCTCCCCTTCCAGGAAACTGTGGTACTGTTTGGCTCCACTTAGAACGTGGACAGGTCACACTTAAACCCACCTCCTCCCACGGCATGCCAACAGGACTGAAAGGCTCTAAACTACAACGTTTCTATAGTTTAATACAGCCTGCGTTCAAAATGATAAAAGTGTTCCAAACTGGTTAAAGTGAGATTCTGTCTTGCCTGGAATTTGGTCTGTGGATGTGAGTGGGGGAGGGGCGCTGAGAGGCGCATCCGCTGGCCTCTGACGGTGTGAGGGACCACACTTAGTAGAGACTCTTCTTACCGTGGTTTTCTGCTGCCTCACAGGGGTCGGCACCAGGAATTATTACAGAAAGATTGGCTACAGACTGCAAGGGCCGTACATGGTAAAGACGCTGAAATGATGGCCACCCCGGCCCACCTTGATGCAGTGTCCTCCCTGGCAAGAAAACAAAAATTCAGGATACCTTGAATACTCAGCAGAGAGGCCGAGCGAAACAAATGGATCTACCCTGTCTCCCTGGCAAGGAGCTTCACCCTCATCCTGCAGCTGCAGAGACTGGAAACTGCTTTCAGGGCCGGGCCCGGCGTCTGCCGACTAAGCCCCCCCGAGCCCCGGGTGCCCGGAGCTGCTGCGTGTTTTTGAGTCCTGTGTCCAGTTTCTAAACTCTGCATGAAGCCTGCAGTTGACCCACCGTGACTCATGCACAGTGACGAAAGCAAACTAATCAACTCGTTTGGACACCATAGCTCATGAAGTAAAACTAGCTATTGTCATTTGAGGAGTAAACTTAGGAGTAGGTTATTTACATACTGTCGGGACAAAAAGACTGGAACATGTGAAAACTGTCAGACTTTGATCTCTGGCCTTTATGTACATTCCAGCACAAGAACGTGAGCTCTCGTTTTAATGGAAATAATTCCGATTCCCATGCTGATGTTTAAAATAACAGTGTGACAGGGAGAGAGGAATTGTAGTTGTGGGTTTGTGTGTTAAGCTCAAAATCAGCCTTTCTCCTTTGGGAGTCTCCCATCCGCTGTGGGCCCTTTATTTCACACTTCTTTTTGTCTGTGCCCCCCACACTCTAGACAGCTGCAGAACAGTGTGGGCAGCAGCGTTTGGCCTCCCCCTCGTGTGTCCTGCATGGGCCGCGTGTGACATGCACACGCCTTGAACCCTAAGTCAAGGTTTGTTTCCACAGAAGCAGCTTCCTGCGTTATAATTCTTTCAGATGGACTTTGGTTAGTTTTCAGTGAAAAAAGATAAGAGTTCAACTCCTACGAAAGCAAAGAAGTGGGAAACAGGCCCAAATCTAAAAATAGGAAAAGATTGGTTTTTTCAAAGGTTTATGTTCGAGAACTGCCTCTTTGTAACTTCCAGGTGGTCTGCGGAGGAGACTCAGCCTGGAGAGGGCCAATTCTAAGAGCATGGCTTACCCCTGTGCCCCCTGGCTTCTGTGGCATTTTACAAAGGTTTATTAAATGGAATTGATGGAATTGATTCCCCCTGAAAGGTTTCGAAAAATAAAATCTTCAACTTGGAAGAATCATGTGAGGTTGTTTTCCTCTCCCTGTTACACATGTAGTTACCTTTGCTGTGAGTGCGCAGGTTCGGGTTTCCAGTCTGTGACACTGTCGGTTCCTCCTGGGTGCCGCTTGCCTTTCCACTCAGCTGCCAGAGGGCAAACGCGCTGGCTCTCTTACAGACCTGTTGTGGAACTACAGAGGCTTCCCAGGAGTGTCGTTTAGGGAATTTAGCTACTTCTCAGTTATCCCTGTTTTTCCTTTAAAAATAAACTATTAAACTAGCAAACAGTGCGTGTGCCACGCTAGCTGCCGGCACACCCCACTGGGGACGATAGAATGGAGAGCGCACCGGCCCGGGCTCGCCTGTCTGCGCTGTGACTGTGGCTCACACAAGAGTTTCTGGGCCTCCACGTTCTCCTCCTCAAGGTCCTGTTTACCTAAATGGATCAAAATGTGTAATGTACAAACAGATCCTGTGTAAAATTGTAAAAAAGCTTATTCTAACATGATAATTTAGAGGAAGATTTTAAAACAAAGTGGCTAGGAACCTGCCCGTTTCAAGTGGCCATCAGCCAGTGTTCCATCTGGATTTTCATCTCCGGGCTCAGGAAATACCTCTTTCTAGCTCATCCTCGGCCTTCTTTGGAATGAGTCTCCTAAGTTCGTGTGAAAGCTGCAGAATTTTCAAATCTGCACCGAGAACATGGGGGTGGGGGCGGGGGGCTCCTGCAGCCTCTGCCACAAGAAACTTCAGCTGCTCTTCTGACCGCCAAGGGCTTTTCCGGGCATGTGTGCGTGGTGCTTGGCTGCCACGTGTACTCCCCAGTCCCATGGGCCAATTCCTAAGAAGGATCAGGGGGGATGGGATCCTGCCAGCCTCAGCACAGAGCCTTGAAAGCTGCAGCCTCTCAGGCGCCTGGGTGGCTCAGTCGGTTGAACATCCGACTTCCACTCAGGTCATGATCTCGTGGTTCTCGAGTTCAAGCCCCATGTCGGGCTCTGTGCTGACAGCTCAGACCCTGCAGCCTGCTTCGGATTCTGTGTCTCCCTGTCTCTTTCTGCTCCTCCCCTGCTCTCTCTCTCTCTGTCTGTCTCTCTCTCAAAAATAAACATTAAAAGAAGTAAAACAAAATAATAATAGGGCTGCAGCTTGTATTACTGATCTATATTAAACGAGTCCCTAGCAGCCACCTCAAGACTAGTCAAAGCTCTGCTTTTGGTTCACCTTGTTATACCACCTGGAGAGGTTGTTTTGTTTTGTTTTAATTAAGCCATATCAAAAGCCGACTGATATCTGAATAGAAAATGAGATTTTAAAAATAGGTTATCGGGGCGCCTGGGTGGCTCAGTTGGTTGGGCAGCCGACTTCGGCTCAGGTCGTGATCTCACGGTCTGTGGGCTCGAGCCCCGCATCGGGCTCTGTGCTGACGGCTCAGAGCCTGGAGCCTGCTTCGGATTCTGTGTCTCCCTCTCTCTCTGCCCTTCCCCTGCTCATACTCTGTCTCTATGTCTCTCAAAAAATAAATAAACTTTAAAAAAAAAAAAATAGGTTATCACCAAGTGCAGGGGCCTGGCAAAGATATGGTTTCTCAAATTTGGAATGAATGAACTCCCTTTAAAAGAAGATTTCATTCATCCAAGTCTCGGGTAGCAAACCATCAAGTCCATGCTTTGAGGGACAAGAAACAGACTCTGGAACAGCAAAAAGCATTTTAAAACATCGCCGTAATTCTGGGGGCTTTCCAGAACAACGTGGACGGCCAATCTCCCACGTGTGTGCTGACAGTGTGTACACGTAGGGAGTCCCTCCCGCGGGAGCTCAGCAGCCTTTGGGGCGGGAAGCAGGGTGGTACCACACTTCTAAATATCAGAGTCGCATCTGCAGCAATACATTTCTGTTTCATCCTGTGAAAGCAGTTCCAAAGACTAAGCTTACAGACTTTTCAAAGAAATTCATTTTAAAATCAAATTCGTGCCCCATCAGAAGTAGCAAACTAGCTGCTTTTTGACATCCAAATGTGCAGCATTATTATACTTCGGTCTCTTCACAAGCCTCAGTTCCCATCTTGTCCACCCGGAAGACTCCTTCAAGGGAAAGAACTAGCATCTGCGATGGGCTCCACCCCAGGCCCTTCCCATTCTTCACTAGAAAGTCCTCTTCTAACGGTGAACGCCAGACTCCCCCATGTGACAAAGGAGGACTGGGGCAGGGGTCTTCACCTCTGAGCCTTGAATCAGGCAGGACCACCACATTGCCCAGTCTGTGCCAGTCCTGAAGTGTCGGGGTCGCATGCACTGTAACATGAAAGTACCCCAAAGGCCCAGCACAGCAGCCCGGATCTTAGCTACTAAATGGATACAAGACTCAGGGCGCCTGGGTGGCTCAGTCAGTTGAGCATCTGACTCTTCATTTCGGCTCAGGTCATGATCTCACAGTTCATGGGTGTGAGCCCCCCGTGGGGCTCTGCACTGACAGCACAAAGCCTGCTTGGGATTCTAGCTCTTCCTCACTCTCTGCCCGCCCCCCTCTCATGCTCACATACCTGCTATCTCTCAGAATAAATAAACTTTAAAAAATATAAATAAATGGATTTAGGATTCAAACACAAGTCAGTGACTCAGCCTTTCTCACCTCACTCTACCCAACATTTCCTGTTTGAAGGGAAAAAATTTTCAGTCTGCTTCTGTTTACAGCCGTTCAGCCTGCAGGTTTTGAACAATAAGCCCGCGGGCTTTCATCGTATTTCGTCCTCACAACAAACAACTTGGGTAGAAAATTTTTTTTCTACAAGCATTTGTTCATCCAGAGCAGGCTGCTTCTGTGTCCACCCCCAGGTCTTTCAGTCCTTCATTCACAACCCACCTTGCAGGAGCTGGGGGCGGAGCAAACCTGTCTGGCACTTGGCCTTTTTCATTCAGAAAGCAGCGGCACGATTGATTGTGAACAAGTCCCATGATGAAAAATGTCAAGCTGCCAGCTCACGGAAAGGCACTGAAGCGTGAACATGCTCTTCTTGAGATTAGGAGGGACCGTACCTTATCTTTCCTCCCCTGATGGAATTACTGCCTTGAGTCAGATTCCTTTGCCAGCTAAAGCCCTGCAGTGAAGGTTACACTCTTATCTTAGGGCTGATCTTGTCTGTGAGGTTAGCAGCCATGAGCACAAGATCACAGTCGCTGCTGTCCCAACCAGGGCAAGTGGAAAGGGCTCAGTACCCGAATCTCTAGGGAGAGCCTGCCTGGTTTTTAGCTGCCTGGGTTCAAGGCTTGTTTCCACAGCATCTCGGACCACTAAATATTCGGGGTGCTAAAGCAGCGGGGCAAAGGATCCTTTACATCCATCTGAGGAAAAGGAAAGGAATGCTGGGAAGGGGAGGCGGGGGCAGGGCAGAGAAAGGGAAGTAGTATCTGCTGAACAGAGGCCTGCTATTGCCCTTCTAACAACCTCTGAGGAATTATGGCCTCCATTTTACGAACTAGAAACCGAGATCCCAAACAGTTAAGTTAACCAAGTCCACAAACCTAGAAAGCAAAGAGCTGAACATAAAGGCAACAAATTGATTTGCAAACTTGCAAAGATTTAAGGACTCTAAATTTATAAACAAAGGGGTTCAGGCTGGCAATATGGTTAGAAAAGGATTTTTTTTTTTAAAGCTACATTTGCCTAGCAGACACCATCTGCCCTCCACCCCACTACCTCAAGCCACCTCTTGGCACAACCACCAGTAAGCTCTTCCTAAAAAACTACTTGATGAAGAAATGCAGTCAAGAGATACATCCAAATAAAGAACTTGGGACTATGGGCAATATGGGAAGAAAGAACCAGCAGTAGGGAATCAATCTATTTAAATTCAGAACTGAAACTAATTCCAGAAGTTACTGCTGTAGAAAAGACGGGAAGTTTCTGGGTTAAAATGAAGGACTGAATACACAGATCTAGTTTTGTTCCCACCCAAAGCTCACACGGACTAAAGGGGATTTTTTAAACTTCATACAACAGGAAGAACAGAAAAGACAAAACTGATAAGATTTTGGAAGCTATAAAGCAGATGGATAGGAGTAACTCACTGAACAGTTGAACCTGAGCAATGGAGAAAGTTCACAGCCAATAATACAGTTCATGCAACAGAAATCAAAAGCCACAGAAACTAACAGCAGTAGACTCTGGAGAGGAAGAGAAGATGTCAAAATAAGGAGGACTGATGGAAGTCATTTGATAGCCGGTAGGTCTCTGGGCCCCTATACTTCCTCCCTCCATTAAGCAGATGCTCTGTTTCCTACCTCACAAATGGCCTGGAGGTTTATTTCCTGAAGAGGGTCAAACAGACCATCTTTGAATGAGAGAACTATAGACAAAGTTGAAATTGGGGTAATATAACCAAAAACAGGATGATTATGTGAACCCATGCACACCAAAGAGTGAGTACCGAAACTCCCATTCATCTTCGCCAATGCAGTTTTCAGAATGCTGGCAGCTGAAATTTTTCCCTATAGACTAGAAATTGAAAGACTCTTATGGAGAATCTAACCAGCCCTAGAGTAAGGACCTAAAAAAGAGACTGTCATTTGGAGTTACTCAGGAAAACAGCCCAGATGGCCACTCCACAGCAAAATTGGTTAAGCCCCAGTGTCTTGGACTGAATGTTTATATCCCCTCTCCAAAATCCATATACTAAAGCCCAATGTAACTATATTTGGAGACAGAGCCTTTGAAGGAGATAATTAAGGCAAAGTGAGGTCATAAGGGTGGTGCCTTGATCCGATAATATTAGTGTCCTTATAAGAGACAACAGGGGAGAGTGACATCAAGATGGTGACATAGGTTGTTCCTAACTTGCTCCCTTCTTAAGAACAACAGCTAACAATTATTCACAGGCAGCACACCACTGAGACAATTCTAGAACATGGGGATGAGGCTGAACTATTCTCTGTACCACAAGAGACCAAGACAGGCTGCATTTGAAGGGTAAGTGGACTGTATTGCCCCTCACCCAGGCTGGCACAGCACCATACCAAGAGGTCTGCCCTGAGCCTGTGGTTCCTCCAGTGAGGAAAGAAAACCTATAGCAGACATCCAGCTTCCCCAGCACTGTGGGTCACTTCTTGGGAGCCCTGTGGGGATTTCAGGGAAATATGAGGGGCTCAACCACCGGGAATCTGATTGTGATGGAGAAGGGGGAAGAGCTCACAACAACCCGCACTAGGATCCTAACAGACCCAGGTAATATCTGCCGCACCCTACTAGTAGTACTAATGACTGCCGCCGCTTTGTTCACTTGCAGAGCTAAGATGGCTCAGTCAGTCCAGGGAATTCAGCTGGATGCAAGTCTACCTCATTCAGGTCCCCAAATGAACAGTTTTACTGGCCTTGTCCTGCCTTCACCCCGACAGGGAAGCTGAGTTCTAGCCCAACCCATTGCAGAGTGTAGCTCCTGGCCCCTCCCAACCAGAAAGTTTGATCAGGAATACCTGGAAGCTGCCTAACCCAACATGCTGAAGCTGAGCAGAGAGAGTGGCAGGCAAAACTGATCTGCAGAGCAAAGCCAGTGCCACCATTCAGCCAGGGAACTTAGGGAGCAGGTTGGCTTGAGTCGAGACCACAAACAAAAGGTCTTGCCAGGCTTGGAGGGTTCCTCTGCCTTGCCCAGGCAGGCAAGCTGAGTCATAGCCCAGCTCACTGCTAAGTGTAGCTCTTGGGCCCTCTTGACCAGAAAATCCGCCAAGAACACAGGGAAGCTGTGTAGCCCAGCGACATTCTAGCAGAAAGGATAACAGCCAGAACTGATCATCCTCAGAGCAAAGCCAGGGACACCATTTGGCCAGGAAACTTGGGGAATAGGTTGGCATGAGACAAGACCACAAAAAAGCCTTGTTGATCTTGGGGGGGTTCCCTGCTCTGCCTGGATAGGGAAACTAATTTGTATCCTCACCTACTGCTAAGTACGGCTTTCATCCCACCTTATCAGGAACTTAACCAGGACATATCGGAAGCTGCATAAGGCCCTGCTGACAGAGGCACTTGAACAGAGAGTACCATGTGGCTTTCCTCATTTGCAGAACAAAACCGGTTGCCCCATCTGGTCAGGAAATTCAGTGCACAGTATTGCCAATTCAAGTCCCCAAATGATGAGCCATGCAAGCCCTGGGGCCCGTCCTGCTTCACTGCCAGGGCAGGGAAGAGAATTCATAGCTCTACCTACTTCTGAGTATACTACCCAGTCCTAGTAAGCCTGACTAGAGGACCCAGTAGCCACAGATCTCATCCTACAGCACTACTTGAGCAGGGGACCAAGGCAGGAGTCCTAGCCAACTGTTCTAAGCCAGTGACACATCCCCCAACCTCAGAGGTTTAGGAAGTAGCCTCACCCAAAAAAATAGACACTGTTTAGCAAACTCCATCTGCCCAAGGAAGTTACCAGCACGCATATCCAGAAACCCAAACTGATCTGACTGGTAAGTAACTGTTTCTGCCAAAGGGAACCTGTAAAGTCTGGAAGAGCACTTACCCAAATGTATAGATACCAATGTAAGGAATCAAGGATTATTTAAAAAATAAGTAAACGTGACACCACCAAAGGAAACTAATAAAGGTCCAATAACTGAACCTAAAGAATTGGAGATCTGTGAACTGTCAAAGCATTCAGAATAATTCTCTTAAGTTTAGCATCCTATTAGAACACACAACAAAATAAAACTAGGGAAAAATGCATTAAAAGTAAGAAGTTCAACAAAGAAGTAGAATCCATCAGAAAAATGTTTTAAATCTAGAGCTAAAAAATACAATGAGAGAAGTAAAGAATTAAACAGGGAGCTTCAAAAGCAGATTTGACCATGCAGAAGAATCAGTGAAGTAGAATACAGGACATTTGAAATTATCCAGTCAGAGGAGAAAAAGGAAAAAAGAATTGGAAAACAGAAAATAGAGTCTATAGGATTTATGGAACACAGTAAAAAGAATCAATACTCACATAATGGGAATTCCGGGAAGAGAAGAGTTAAAAAAGAGAGAGAGAGAGAGAGAGAGACAAAGCATATTGAAAACAATTATGACTGAGAACTCCCCAAACTGGGGGAGAGAAATGGACACCAAATCCATGAGACTCAAAAGATCCCAAATAGGTTGGACCTAAATAAGGCCACCAACGCATACTGTAATTAATTATCAAAAATGAAATTTAAAGAACTTTTTAAAAAGCAAGAGAAAAGAGAGAAGTTATATGTAAAAGAACCCCTCCAAGATTACTGGCATATTTCTCAATGGAAACTTTTCAGGCCAGGAGGGAACAGGATGAGATATTCAAAATACTGAAAGAAAAAAATTGCCAACCAAGAATTCGACATCTGGCAAAGCTGTCCTTCAGAAATGAAGAAGAGATAAAGGATTTTCCCAAACAAAAGATTTCCCCAAATTGTATTTACCTTATAATAAATGCTAAAGGGAGGTCTCTAACCTGAAGTAAAAGGATGTTAATTAACATTATAAAAACATAAAATGGTAGCATAAAATTCACTAATAATGATAAGTATATAATCAAAGTTAGATTCTATGATATGGTAATGGTGGCACATCATCCACTTATAACTATAGTTTAGAGGTTAAAAAAAAAACAAATGTAAACATAACCATAACTACAATAAGCTGTTATTGGTTACACAATAAATTGTAACATCAATAATCTAAATTTTGAGGGATAAGATAAGTAAAATTATAAACTTTAGGAATATTATTGAAGCTTTTAATCAGTTCAAAATACGATGTTATAATTTCAAGATATTTTAGGCACATGGGTGGCTCTATCGGTTAAGCATCTGACTTTGGCTCAGATCATGATCCCATGGCTCATGGCTTTGAGCCCCACATTGGGCTCTGTGCTGACAGTTTGGAGCCTGGAGCCTGCTTAGGATTCTGTGTCTCCCTCTCTGCCCCTCCCCCCGCTTGCACCCTGTCTCTTCTTCAAAATTAAATAAACATTAAAAAAGTTTTTTAAATAATTTCAAGATATTTTATACAAGCCTCATGGTAACCACAAGAAAAAAACTATAGTGATTACATGCAAGAATATGATAAAGAAGTAAAAACATACTGATACCAAAAGACATCAAAACACAAAGAAAGATAACAGGATTAGAAATAAAGAATACCAACTCTACCAAATAGCTGGTAAATAATTAATAAAATGACTATAGTGAGTCCCTACCTACCAATAATTACTTTAAATGTAAATGGATTAAATTCTCCACTAAAAAGACATAGAATAGCTGAAAGCATTTTGAAAACAAGATCCAGTGGTATGTTGCCTGTAAGAGACTCAGTTTAACCTTAAAGACACAAATAAACTGAGAGTGAAGGAATGGAAAAGATTTATCAAGCAAATGGTAACCCAAAGAAGCAGGAGCACCTATGTTATATAAAATATACCTTGACTAAAAATGTTAAATAAAAATAGACAAAGAAGACCATTATATAAATGATAAAGGGATCAATCCATCAAGAAAATATAATTGTATATTTATACACCCAACATTAGAGAACCTATATATAAAGTAAAAACTGACAGAGCCAAAGGAGAATTAAACAATAATATAATAATAGTTGAAGACTTTAATACCCCACTCTCAGTAGTCATCCAAACAATAAATAATAAAACAGATTTGAACAACACTATAGACCCAAATGGACCTAACAGATACATGCAGAACATTCTATCAGACAACAGTAGAGTACACATTCTTCTTAGGTGTACATGGAACATTTTCTGGGATAGACCATAAGTTAGGCCACAAAAAAAGTCTTAGAAAAGTCAAGAAGATTGAAATCATACCAAATATTTACTCTGACAAAAGTTGTATGGGACTAGAAATCAATACCAGGAGGAAAACTAGAAAGCACACATGAATAAAAACTAGACGATACTTTTCCAAACAACCAATAGATAAAATAGAAAATTAAAGGAGAATTTAAAAGTATCTTCAGACAAACAAAAATGGAAACACAACATAACAAAATTTATGAGATGCAGCAAAGCAGTTCTAAGAGGGATGTTCTTAGAAATAAACACATTAAGAAATGAGAATGGGGAAGTGGAAGGTGGCATCAGAGTAGGAGGTCCCTAGGCCCACCTCATCCCACGCATACAATTAGATAACTATCAAATCACCCTAAATACCTCAGAAGTCGACCTGAAGATTGGCAGAACACACTCCACAACTAAAGATAAATAAGAGGCCACACTGAATAGGAATTGTAGAGATGCAGTTTGGAAGAGAAATGGATTGTGGCTGCTGCAATGGGGAGGGAGCCACAGTAATGGAGAAGCGGAATAGAGAGACTAGCACACAGGGAAAACGAGCCCCCATAGCAATTGGCTTGAAAAGTGAAAGGGCCTGAATATAGGGAGTTCTTATAACCAAGCTTAAAGCCTAGAGTTTTGAAGGTTAGTGGGCTTGGCTTGGATAGAGCCATGGGGGCATTGGGGCTGCACTTGGAGTGAAGGCAGGAAAAAGAGCCCCTAGACATACAGTGTGGAAACATCAATCCAAAGATCACCTGGGGTACACAGTGGGGAAGTTATCCGTTCATCTCAGAGAGCATCCCAGAGAAGCCAAAATTCGTGGAGAAACCCCTCTGGAACAAAGAAACTGGCTAGAGTCATTTCCGTCCCCCATCCCTCAGCATAAAGCCACCTGTGGGAACCATTGCAGTGCCCACACTTGCTACCTAATTAGCTTACACCGAGCCCCGCCCCCTGCATTCCAGTGGAACTGCCATTCTCAGTCATGCTTGCCTCACTCCCTCTCCCAGAAGACCGACACAGACTTCTGCCAACACCACCTCTCCTGACCCAGGAGTTTTGGGGAATCTCAGTGCTGCTGGTGGTGGTGGTGACAGGTCTCATTTACAAACAGACCAGAACACACCTTGTAAAAACATACCACATTCAGGCCAGGAATCAAACAGTACCCACGACAGACAAAAAGAGCCTCTATAGATGACTGGCGTGAAGTATGGAGTGGCCAGAACACAACAGAAGAGCATGCAGCACACGTTGGAGACACTCCCAGAAGTGTCAGTCCCTAGGGAGTCAGGGACACTATACTGTAGGGCCCTATAGGACCTTTTCTTCATAAGGCCATTATACTCAAGAACAGGAGACATAGATGACTTTCCTAACATAGAGAAAAAGGCACAGAGACTTAGAGAAAAAGAGAAGACAGAAGTTTATCCCAAATGAAAGAACAGGACAAGGCCATTACCAGAGATCTCAGTGAAACAGATGTAAGTAAAATGCCTGATGGAGTATTTAAAGCAATGATCATAAAGATATTCATTGGACTTGAGAAAAGAATGGAAGACTTCAGTGAGACCCTTAACATAGAGATAGAAAAGAACGAATCAGAGAAGAAGAGTGCAATAAACTACATTAGAAATGTGCCTGATGCAATGAACAGCAGGCTGGAAGAAGCAGAGGAACAAATTAATGGCCTAGAAGATAGAGTAATAAAAAGTAATCAAGCTGAAAAAGGAGAGAAAAAGAATTACGCAAAAGGAGAATAGACTTAGGGAACTCAGTGACTCCATCAAATGTAATAACATCCATATTATAGAATTACTGAAAGAAGGAGAAGGCGGAGAACAGGGGCGAAACAATTCGAAGAGAAACTAGCTAAAAACTTCTCTAATCTGGGTAAGAAAACAGATAGCTAGATCCAGGAAGCACAGAAATCTCCCAACAAAATAAAAAGCAGATACACACCAAGACATATTGTAATTGAACTGGCAAACTATAGTGATAAAGAAAAATATAAAAAGTAGCAAGACAAGAGAAGGATTTAACATACACGGGAAACCTCATAAGGCTATCAGGGGATTTTTCAGTGGAAACTTTCCAAGCCAAAAGAAAGTTGCATAATATATCTGGGGAAAATCAACAGACAAGAAACACTCGATCCAGCAAGGCTACCCACTCAAAATAGATGGGGAGATATAGAGTTTCTCAGACAAACAAAATAAAAAGGAGTTTGTGACCATTAAACCAGCCTGAAAGAACTATTAGAGGGGACTCTGAGTGGAAAGGAAAGAATAAAAGTGCAGTATGAAAGTAGGAAACACAAAAGCAGTAAAAATGAATATATCTGTAAAAACCAGCCAAGGAGCCCACAAAATAAAAGGAGGTAAAAAATGACACCATATACCTAAAACGTGGAGATAAGAGGAGTAAAGAATGGGTTCAAACTTAAACAATCATCAAGTTATTACAGACTGCTATGTGCAGAAGATGTTATATACCAACCTAATGGTAACCACTAGTCGAAAACCACTAATAAGCAAAGAATAAAGAGAAAGGAATCCAAACATATCACCAAAGAAAAATAACAAACCATGAGAGAAAGAAAAAACTTCAGAAAAAAACACAAAAAAGGAATAAAGTGGCAATAAATATATACCTATTGAAAATTACTTTGAAGGTAAATGGACTAACTGTTACAATCAAAAGACATGAGATTACAGAATGGATTAAAAAAAAGACACATCCATATACTGCCTGCAAGAGACTCATATTAGGACTAAACTCACCGGCAGATTGAAAGTGAGGAGATAGAAAAACATCAATCATGCAAATGGAAGTCAAAAGAAAGCCAGCGTAGTAATATTTATATTGGGCAAAATAGACTTTTAAACAAAGACTGTAACAAGAGACAAAGAAGGACACTATATAATAATAAAGGGGGCAATCCAAAAAGAAGATGTAACAATTGTAAATATGCACCCAACACGAAGCACTCAAATACATAAAACAGTTAATTACAAAATAAAGGAACTAATAAATAATAATACAATAATAATGGGAGATTTTAGCACCCAGTTACAGGATGGACAGATCATTCAATCAGAAAATCAACAAGAAGGGGTGCCTGGGTGGCTCAGTCGGTTAAACGGCCGACTTCAGCTCAGGTCATGATCTCATGGTCTGTGAGTTCAAGCCTCACGTTGGGCTCTGTGCTGATGGCTCAGAGTCTGGAGCCTGCTTCAGATTCTGTATCTCCCTCTCTCTGCCCTTCCCCTCACTCACTCTCTGTCTCTATGTCTCTCAAAAATAAAATAAAAAAGCTTGCCATCAACTGACGAATGGATAAAGAAGATGTGGCACATATATACAATGGACTACTACTTGGCAATGAGAAAAAATGAAATCTGGCCATGCGTAGCAACATGGATGGAACTGGAGGGTATTATGTTAAGTGAAATAAGTCAGTCAGAAAAAAACAGATACCATATGTTTCCACGAATTTGTAGACTTTGTGAGACTAAGCAAAAACCAGGGGGAGGGGAAGAGGGGAAAGGAAAAAAAGACACAGAGAGGGAGGGAGATAAAACATAAGAGACTCTCAAAGACTAAGAACAAACTGAGGGCGAGGGGGGTGAGGGAGGGGGGAGAGGGGGTGACAGGCATTAAAGAGGGCACGTGTTGGGATGAACACTGGGTGTTATATGTAAACCAATTTGAAAATAAACTATTATAAAAAAACAAAATTAAATTAAAAAGCTAGGAAAAAAAAAAAAGGAAAATCAACAAGACAACAGTGGCTTTGAAGGACACATGGGACCAGATGGATTTAACAGATATATTCAGAATGTTCAATCCTAAAATAGCAGAATATACATTCTTTTCAGTGGCAAATGGAATATTCTTCAGAATAGATCACATATTAGGTCACAAAACAAGTCTCAACAAATTCAAGAAGGTCAAAGTCATACCATGCAGTCTTTCTGACCACAATGTTACAAAGCTAGAAATCAGTCACAAGAAAAAATACAGAATGAGCAAAAATACATAGAAGTTAAAAATATGCAACTAAACAACAAATAGGTCAATAAGAATATAAAAGAATTTAAAAGTACATGGAAACAAATGAAAATGAAAACACAAGGGTCCACAACATTTAGGATGCAGCAAAACCTGTCATAAAAGAGAAGTATAAAGCAATACAGGCCTACCTCAAGAAGAAAAATCTCGAATTAATAACCTAATATCACACCTAAAGGAGTAAGAAAAAGAACAAATAAAACATAAAACCAGAAGAAAGAAGGAAATAATAAAAATTAGAGCAGAAATAAATGACGTAGAAACTAAACAACAACAACAAAGCAATGAAACCAGGAATTGGTTCCTTAAAAAAAAAAAAATCAATAAAATTTATAAATCCCTAACCAGACTTATGATGAAAAAAGAAAGACTCAAACAAATGAAATCACAAATGAGAGAGAAGAAATAACAACCAACACCACAGAAATACAAACAATTATAAGAAGTATTGTGAAAAACTATATGCCAACAAATAGGACAGCCTGGAAGTAATGAATAAGTTCCTAGAAACATATAACCTACCAAAAGAGAAACAGGAATCAATAGAAAAGTTGACGAGATTGATAACCAGCAAAGAAATTAAATCAGTAATAAAAATATTTCCAAAAAACAAAAGTCCAGGACCAGATGGTTTCACAAGTCAATCCTAACAAACATTTAAAGAAGAGTTAATACCTACTCTTTTCAAACTATTCCAAAAAACAGAAAAGGAAGGAAAACTTCCAAATTCATTTTATGAGACCAGCGTTACCTTGATACCAAAACCAGATAAAAACTCCACACACACAAAAACTGTAGGCCAGTATCTCTGATGAATACAAATGCAAAACGTCAACAAAATATTGGCAAACAAATCCTACAATACATTAAAAAAATCATCAACACAATCAAGTGAGATTTATTCCCAGGTTGCAAGGGTGGTTCAATATTTGCAAATCAATCAATATGCTACATCACATCAATAAGAGAAAAGAAAAGAACCATATGATCATTTCAATAGATGTAGAAAAAAGCATTTGATCAAGTACAACATTTATTCATGATACAAACACTCAACAAAGTAGGTTTACAGGGAACATATCTCAATACAATAAAAGCCATATATGAAAAACCCATAGTAACATCATACTCAATGATGGAAAAACTGAGAGCTTCCTCTCTAAGGTCAGGAACAAGACAAGGATGTTCACTCTTACCACATTTATCCACATAGTACTGGAAGTCCTCACAGCGACAACCAAACAACATAAAGAAATAAAGTCATCCAAATCAGTAAGGAATAAGTAAAACTCATTTTTGACAGATGACATGATATTATATAGACAAAATCTGAAAGACTACACCAAAAAAAGTGCTACAACTGATAAATGAATGCAGTCCAGCTTCAGGATACAAAATCGATGTACACATCTGTTGTATTTCCATACACAAATAATGAAGCAGCAGAAAGAGAAACAAAGAAGAAATTCCCATGTACAGCTGCACCAAAAATACCTAGAAATAAACCTAACATAAGAAGTGAAAGATCTATACTCTGAAAAGTAGAAAATGCTGATGAAAAAAATTGAAGACAATGCAAAGAAATGGAAACATATTCTATGCTCATAGATTGGAAGAAAAAATATTGTTAAAATCTCTGTACTACTCAAAGCAATGTAGTGCTGTAATGCAATCCCTATCAAAAGGCCAACAGCATTTTTCACATAACTAAAACAATCCAGAATTTGTATGGAATCACAAAAGGCCCTGTATAGTCAAAGCAATCTTGAAAAAGAAAAAACTGGAGGTATCACAATTCCAGACTTCAAGTTATAATATAAAGCTGTAATAATAAAAAAAAAAACAACAGTATAATACTGCACAAAAGTAGACACAAAGATCAATGGAACAGAATAGAAAGTCCAGAAATAAACCCACAATCATATGGTCAATTTATCTTTGACAAAGATAGCAAGAATATGCAATGGAAAAAAGAGAGTCTCTTGAACAAATGGTGTTGGGAAAACTAGAGAGCTACTTGCAAAAGAATGAAAAGGGACCACTTTCTTACACCATATACAAAAATAAACTCAAAATGGACTAAGGACCTATATGTAAGTTCTGAAACCTTAAAAATCCTAAAAGACAGAGGCGCCTGGGTGGCTCAGTCAGTTAAGCGTCTGACTCTTGATTTCAGCTCAGGTCATGATCTCAGAATTTGTGAGATTGAGCCCCGTGTCTGGCTTTGTGCTAACAGCACGGAGCCTGTTTGGGATTCTCTTGCTTGCTTGCTCTCTGCCCCTCCCCACTCGTGTTTTCTCTCTTTCAATAAATAAATAAACTTAAAAAAAATCTTAGAAGAGAGCACAGGCAGTAACCTCTTTTACATTGGCCATAGCAATATCCTTCACAATATATCCCCTAAGGCAAGGGAAACATAAGCAAAAATAAACTGTTATATCTACATCAAAATAAAAGGCTTCTGCACAAAGGAAACAACTAACAAAGCTGACAGACAACCTACTGAATGGGAGAAGATATTTGCAAAGGACATATCTGATAAACGGTTAGTTTCCAAAGTATATAAAGTTATAAAAATCAACACCAAAAAACAAATAACCCAATTTAAAAATGGCAGAAGACATGAACAGACATTTCTCCAAAGAAGACATATAGATGACCAATAGACACATGAAAAGATGTTTATCATTTCTTACCCTCAGGGGAATGCAAATCAAAACCATAATGAGATACCACCTTACACCTGTCAGAATGGCTAAAATGAACCACACAAGAAACAACTGTTGTTGGTGAGGATGTGGAGGAAAAGGAAACTTCATACACTATTGGTGAGAATTCAAACTAGTGCCACCACTCTGGAAGACAGTATGGAGGTTTCTCAACAAGTGCAAAATAGAATCCCGCAATCCAATAATCACACTATTGGGTATTTACCCAAAGAATACAAAAATAGTAATTCAAAGTGATATATGCATCCCAATGTTTATAGCAGCATTATTTACAAAGCTAAGATATGGAAGCAGCCTGTGTCCATCAATTAATGAGTGGATAGAGAAGATGTGATACAATGGAATATTATTCAGCTACTAAAAAAGAATGAAATCTTGCCATTTCCAATGACATGGTTGGAGACAGAGAATATAATGCTAAGTGAGATAAGTCCATCAGAGAGAAACAAATACCATATACTTTCACTCACATGTGGAAGTTAAGAAACAAAACAAACAAGTCAAGGAAGAAAAAGAGAGAGACAAACCCAGAAGCAGACTCTTAATTATAGAGAATAATGGTGGTTACCAGAGGGAGGAGGGTGGAGTTATGGGTCATATAGATGATGAGGATTAAGGAATGCACTTGTCATGAGGAGCACCAGATGATGTATGGAATTGTTGAATCACTATATTGTGTATCTGAAACTAATATAACACTGTTAACTATCTGGAATTAAAAAGTTTTTAAAAATGAGAAAAAAATCAAATAAATAGCTTTCTTCCTCAAGGGACTAGAAAAAGAAGAACAAATCAAACCCAAAATTTACAGGACAGAGGAAACAATAAATATTAAAGCACAAATAAATGAAATAGATAACAGGAAAACAAATTTAAAAAATTAACAAAGCAAGAATTGGTTCTTCGAAGAGATAAACAAAATTGATAAACCCTAGCTAGACTAGCCAAAGAAAAAAGAGAGGACTCAAGTAAAATTGTAAGTGAAAATGAAGACATTACAATTGATACCGAATAATACAAAACATCATCAAGTCTACTATGAAAAAATAACAATCTGGAAAACATAGAAGAAATGGAAAAATTCTTAGAAACATATCACCTACCAAGAGTGAAGCAGGAAGAAATAGAGAATTTGGACAGACCAACTACTAGTAAGAAGATTGATTCAGTAATCAAAAATCTCCCAACCGTGAAAATCCCAAGACTAAGTGACTTCATCAGTGAATTTTACCAAACATGTAAAGAAAAATTAACACCAATCCTTCTCAAACGTCTCCAACAATCCTTCTCAAAGTTTTCAAAAAAAAAAATGAAGGAAAGAGAACATTCCCAAACGCATTTTATGAGGCCAGCATTTACCCTGACACCAAAGCCAGAAAAGGATACTAACAGAAAGAAAACTGCAGGCTAATAGCTCTGATGGATATAAATGTAAAAATCTCTATAAAATATTAAAGCAAACAAATTCAGCAGCACATTAAGAGGATTATTTATCATGATCAAGTGGGATTTATTCCTGGGTTGCAAGGATGGCACGACATACCTACGTTAGCCATGTAACACATAATATTAATAAAGTGAAAGGAAAAAAAAGTGTGATCATCTCTACAAATGCAGAAAAGTGATTTGACAAAATTCAATATTCATTCATAATAAAAACTTAACTAGGTATAAAAGGAACATACCTCAACAAGGCTATATATGACAATTCCACAGCTAACATTATATTCAATGGTGAATATAGAAATACATATTCAATGATGAATCTGATATGAAAAAGAAACAAAAGGCAATAGTATTGAAAGGAAGAAGTAAAATTGTCTCTATTTACAGATGACATGATTGTATATATAGAAAATCCAGGGGCACCCGGGTGGTTCAGTTCGTTAAGCATCCAACTTTGGCTCAGATCATTCTCTCATAGTTTTTGAGTTCGAGCCCCATGGTGGGCTCTATGCTGACAGCTCAGAGCCTGGAGCCTGCTTTGGATTCTGTGTGTCTCTCTCTCTCTCTGCCCCTCCCCGCTCATGCTTGCTTGCTCTCTCTCTCTCAAAAATAAACATTAAAAAAAATTTTTTTTAATTCAAAAGGACTCCAAAACAATTGTTAGATGTAATCAATTAGTTCAGTAAAGTTGCAAGATGCAAAATTAACATACAAAAATCCTTAGGATTTCTATACATTAACAAATTATCAGAAAAAGAAATAAGGAAAACCATCCCATTAAACAATAAAATACTTAGAAATAAATTTAACCAAGTAGGGAAAAGATATGCAGACTGAAAACTACAAGACACTAGTGAAAGAAATCAAAGAAGATACAAACAAATGGAAAGTTATCTCATGTTCATGTATCAGAATTAATATTGTTAAAATATCCATACTATCCAAAGCCATCTATAGACTCAATGTAATCCTTCTCAAGATTCCAATGGCATTTTCTACAGAAGTAGCAAAAACAATCTTAAAATTTGTGTGGAACCATAAAAGACCCCAAATACCCAAATCGATCCTGAGACAAAACAAAATGGGAGACAACACGCTTTCTGATTTCAAGCAATATTATAAAGCTTTAGTAATCAGAACAGTATGATTCTGGCATAAAAACATACATTGACAAATGGAAGAAAGTTGAGAGTCCAGAAACAAACCTATACACATATACTAAGTGTATGTATGCCCATATACTAAGATATAGACAAGGATGCCAAGAACACTCAATGGAGAAATGACTGTCTCTTCAATGGTGCTGGAAAAATTGGATATCCATTTTTGAAAGAATGAAACTCTACTCCTATCATGTACCACTCACGAAAATTAACTTGAAATGGATTAAAGGCTTAAATGTAAGACAGAAACCAGAAGGCTTAAATGTAAGACAGAAACCAGAAAACTCCTACAAGAAAACATCGGGAATAGCTCCTGGACATAGGTGTTGGCAATGGATTTTTAGGATATGACACCTAAAGCACAGCAACAAAATAAGAGATAAACAAGTTGGACTACACCAAACTAAAAAGTTCTGTATGGCAAAGAAATGATCAACAAAACGAATAGACACATATGGAATGGGAAAAAATATTTGCAAGTGATATATCTGATAAAAGGTTAACATACAAAATATATAAAGAACTCATACAATTCAAAAGCAAAAAAAACCAAAGAATCCAATTTAAAAATGGGCAAAGACCTGAAGAGACATTTTTCCAAAGAAAATATACAAAAGGCCAACGGGTACAAAAAAGATGCTCAATATGGCTAATCATTAGGGAAATGCAAATCAAAACCACAATGAACTATCACCTCATCATGCCTGTTAGAATGGCTATACAAAAAAGACAAAAGATAACAAATGCTGGTAAGGATGTGAAAAAAAAAATTTACTTCCCATGTACTCTTTCTTAAGAAGCTACTGAGGATGTGTTCTACCAAACCAAAAGGGTAAACTCCGAAAGATGCCATTAGAAACAAGTTGAAGGATATCCAACATACATGAATGGAGATGCAAATCCTCCACATGATGGTGAAGGGAAGGTCTCAGAATGATAGCTGTACCCAGTAGAAAGGAAAAAAAATCCAGACTAAAGTGGGGATGGGGGGGAGGACTCAAGACACAGTCATGTTAAGGAACTGCACCTTCAACTCCCCACTGCAACTGTATCCTCTTTTCGGCCTGAGGCTAGAATGCCCATGCAAGCCTCGTCCAGATTCTCATCTGTACTGAGCTTGTCTTTGCCATGAGCTGATTAAGTTTGTACTCCTCCTTGCCCTGCTGCCCAGATCCTCTGAGGTCAATGGTGAAGAGATTAGAAGCAGAAATCACAGAGCAGCCTCCTGTCCCTGATCATGCTTTGCTAGATGTCCAGTACCTATCTCAGACTCTAGTCCTGCCAGACACCCAACTATGAGAGTCCTAGATTTCCCAAGACTTGTTCATAAGCCTAATCCAGTGACTTCTCCTGAGGAGGCACCTGTGAAGTCTCAAGGTGGCTGCAGCCACACTACGGCCAGTCTGCTCAGCTCATCTCCTGGGAGCTCCCTCTCATAATAGCAAATCTCCCTGTCTTTAAAAACAACTGGGTAAAGGTATAAAAGTACACATAGACACACAGATGTAAGGGATAATTAGCACAAAGTAGGAGAGATGGGGAATAGGGATTGTGATTGGAGAAATTTGCAAAAGAGTCTTATAAAGTTATGATAACTCTCAGGAAGTTAAGATGGTGAAGTTGTACACAGACCCTGAGCTTGTCTTATCCCTGAAATGCAGCTAGAACAGCATCAAACCATTTTGAACATTGAGGGAATTGATCTGAGAATTAACACAATAATCTGCATAATTGGAGCCAGAGAACTTGGCAGGTACATGGTATGGAAAGGTGAATTGGGGGAGAGAAAGGCCATGGAGCTGCAAAGGGTAGGGAGTCATTTTCTCAGAGAGGGAACAGAGAAGGAAAGGGAGAGAGTGCAGCACATTGGGACTGCACAAGAAAGCACTCCCTCAGAAAGTAGCTGGAGAGAAAAAGAGAAAGAATGAAAATGCTCACAGAGGACTGATCAAGAAATCTGTTCCCCAAAACCATTGACAGGGAGAAAGGAGAGGGTTTCAATACCACTAGGATTCTATAAACAGTGGAGGGTAGAGTCTGAAGGTTCAGAGCTCAGTGCCTGGGATGCCCTGGTGAAGAAGTAGCGTGAATCCTCAGGGGCAGGCAGTGTGGTCTGAGGGGTCCATGTGCCACATGAGGAGAAACAGTTCCCTTGCTTGGAGTGCATTTGGTAGAGGCCATGAAGCTTTCCAATGGGCAAAGGTCCCAGCAGACACCAGAAAGCAGTCATGTTTGCTGGTATTGTGACAAAGACGCCAGAGTGCGATAAAGCCTGGTGCCAGCTGTGTGTTGTAAGTTGCCATAAACTCTGAACTTCTGCTGCCGCACAATCACGTGAACATTTTCTGGGACAAACTGGCATCTACCCATTGCTCAGCAAAACCTTCCCCCAGAAAGTTGGTGCAGGTCCAGGCTGCAGTGGTCTCTGAAGTGTGAGGGTTCTGAAACACAGCTCCCATCTGAGATAAAACTCTGGAGGGAGGGACCACATGATAGCTTGAACATGGACAAGGTAGAGGTGGGGAGCAGACAGAGGCCTGAAATAAAGGAGGGGTGATTGATCACAGGTCAGTGAGAGCACAAATTTCCAGGGACTAGGGAGCAGGGTGAAGCCATTTTCACATCTAGTTCATGCACGGGGATGTGCCCTTGCACACACAGATCCACCCCAGTAAGCTAAGCAGTGCCACCAAGTGGAGAACGGAGCCATTACACCGAGTCCCGCCCACCTGCCCTCTCCAAGCACATCTCCCAGAAGACCAGCATAAATCCTTCCACCTGCTTACTCTATGAACTGTACTGTATTTCAAAGTTTCAGTTCTAGGGGAAACTGCTTATAACTTCATTCGGGTTTTATTGTGTTTGCTGGCTCATTTATTTGTCCCTTTTCTTTACTTCTGTTTTTGTTAAAAATTTTTTTCTTTTTTCTTTCTTTCTCGGATACAGAAAGAGCAAATTCTTTTTTATTTTTTATCTTTTTTAATTATTTTTAATTTTTATTCCATTTTACTTTATTTTATTTTATTCTATTATTTGAATTTTTAAAAAATTAACTTTTTTCTCCTTTCCTTTCTCTTTTTTCCCAGTTCTATCAAGCTTCTTTCAACAAGCAGATTGAAACACACTTAGGCTCTAGCTTCCTTTACTTGACTTTTTGTCTTGTTTTTAATTTTTTAATTTTAATTTTTTACTTTTATAATTTTTTCCTTCCTCCAAAATGACAAGATGGAGGAATTCATCTCAAAAGAAATAATTTTTTAATTATAAAATTAACATACAGAAATTGGTACATTTCCATACACCAATAATGAAACAGCAGAAAGAGAGATCAAAGCATCAATCCCATTTACAATTGCATTGAAAACCATAAGATACTTAGGAATAAACCTAACCAAAGAGGTGAAAAATATATACACTGAAAACTGTAGAAAGCTTATGAAAGAAATTGAAGAGGATACAAAGAAATGGAAAAACATTCCATGCTTCTGGATTGGAGGAACAAATATTGTTAAAATGCTTCTACTACCCAAAGCGAAATACATATTCAACACAATCCCTATTAAAAAAACACCAGCATTCTTCATAGAACTGGAACAAACAATGCTAAAATTTGTATGGAACTACGAAAGACCCTGAATAGCCAAAGTAATGTTGAATAAGAAAACCAAAGCTAGGGGCATCATAATCCCAGACTTCAAGTTGTATTACAAAGCTGTAATCATCAAAACAGTATGGTACTGGCACACAAACAGACATATAGAACACATTCAGAACAGAATAGAGAACCCAGAAATGGACCCAAAAATGTATGGCCAACTAACCTTCAACACAGCTGGAAAGACTATCCAAGGAAAAAAAAAACAGTCCCTTCAGCAAATCGTGCTCAGAAAACTGGACAGTGACATGCCGAAAAATGAACCTGGACCACTTTCTTATACCATACACAAAAATAAACTCAAAATGGATGAAAGACTTAAATGTAAGACAGGAAACCATCAAAATCCTAGAGGAGAAAGTAGGCAAAACCTCTTTGACCTCAGCCACAGCAACTTCTTACTCAACACATCTCTGGAGGCAAGGGAAACAAAAGCAAAAGTTAACTGTTGGGACTTCATCAAGATAAAAAGCTTCTGAACAGTGAAGGAAACAACCAATAAAACTAAGAGGCAACTGATGGAATGGGAGAAGATATTTGCAAATGACATATTGGATAAAAGGTTAGTATCCAAAATCTATAATGAACTTATCAAAATCAACACCCAAAAAACAAATAATCCAGTGAAGAAATGGGCAAAAGACATGAAAAGACACATTTCTAAAGAAGATATTCAGATGGCTAACAGACATGTAAAGATGCTCAACATCACTCACTCTTCATCAGGGAAATACAAATCAAAACCACGATGAGATACCACTTCACAATTGTCAAGAATGGCTAAAATGAACACATTAGGAAACAACAGATGTTGGCGAGGATGTGGAGAAAGGGGAACTCTTTTGCACTGCTGGTAGGAAAGCAAAATAGCACATCCACTCTGGAAGAAAATATGGAGCCTCAAACAATTAAAAATAGAACTACCCTCTGACCCAACAATTGCACTACTAGGTATTTATCCAAAAGATACAAAAATGCTGATTCGAAGGAGCACATGCACCCCAATGTTTATAGCAGCACTACTGACAATAGCCAAAGTATGGAAAGACCCCAAATGCCCATCGACTGACAAATGGATAAAGAAGAGATGGTATATATATACAATGGATTACTCGGCAATCAAAAGATTGAAATCTTGCCATTGGCAACAATGTGGATGAAACTAGAGTGTTCTATGCTAAGCAAAATAAGTCAGTCAGAGAAAGACAAACATATGATTTCACTCATATGTGGAATTTAAGAAATAAAATAGATGAACATAGGAGAAAGGAAGGAAAAATAACATAAAAACAGAGAAGGAGGTAAACCATTAGAGATTCTTCAATACCGGGAATAAACTGAGGGTTACTGGAGGGTTACTGGGTGGGGGGATGGGCTAAATGGGTGATGGGCATTAAAGAGGGCACTTGTTGGGATGAGCACTGGGTGTTATATGTAAGTGATGAATCATTAAATTCTACTCCTGAAACTATTACTACACTATATGTTAACTAGCTTGGATTTAAATAAAATTAAAAAATAATAATAATAAAGTTGTGATAAGGTAAGAACAGGTGTTTATTTTATTCCTCTTCACACTTTATATATATTTTATATACCTTAAAATGTGATACATTTCCCAGTTATTAAAATTGATTAAAAAGAAAAGCACTATACAATGTAAGGGAATTATAATATAATCATAATATAATATAATATAATCATAATGGGCTGGGACAGACAGTTTACTATGAATAAAAATTAGAAAGTATAAGAAACAAAGGGAAGGGAGATATAAATATGAGTGCACTGATATCCTCATATTTAATAACAAGAATCAATAGACTCAGCTTTATTTTTACCTTGACAAATCAAGAAACAGAGGTCAAATTTGTAATGATCATTAATAGAAGAACTAGAAATAATCTATAATCATCTAATATGCAAGGAAAATGGCAGGGGAGAAGGGTACAGAAAAAACCATGAGCCTCTAGAAAGCAAGACTGAAGAGGAGGCCAGGAGACCTGAGATGCATACAGACTTTTATGCACTATTTTATTTTACTTGATTTTATTTTGGAAAATAGAATTGTTAAAAAAGTAAAATAAAGGAAAATCACAAGGGAGTATTAAAGACAAAACAAAACAAAAAGATAATAGCATTAAAACGAAACACATGCTTTAATTTTAATGTGTAAGTAGAACAAATTCACATTAGGTCAAATAATATAGCTCAAGTTAATGCTGAATAGGAAATAATTAAGATAAAGTGGCTCAGAAAGATGGAAATTAACAAATATCTAATCTGTTATATTTAACCCATGATCTATTAAACATCAACCAAAGCAAAAGCAGGATTATGTTAATATCAGACAAAGCTGAATTTGAGACAAAAAGTATTAAACACATAAAACTTTATCACAAAAGAGCTGATATTCCATACTGAGGTCATAACTGACATCAATTATTATGTACCACATAAAAGTATCAAATAAATAAATGGTTAAAATGTAATTTTCAAAAAGGTAAAATCTGGACTCCCAGGCAAATACAAAGAGAACATGTGTCAAAGATTTTATTTAATTAATTAGAGAACCAGAAAAATATAAAACCAATCAAAAGATCGTCTGAGAAGCTAGATATATACATACAGCTAATAGTATTAGATACAACACTAGTTAATGTCCAACAGGGCCATAAACTGTAATCTTTGGGGTTATCTGTTCCTCTGCACAGAAGTTATTTCCATCTCTACCTGACAACCATTTACAAGTTAACTTCTGACCTATCAGACCTAGAAAATATGAATAAATAGAGTTAAGCCCAGGATTGCACTGAAAAAATACCTAGTAATCTCTTTTACCCTTTTCCAAGTTTCAGATGACTTTTTTTTTTTGCAAAAGAACAAAAAGCCATACCTGAAGTTGACAAAACACAATAGCAATGGGGACTAATTCATCTTTGTTAGAGTAAGATCAAACGATATTTTTTAAACATGTAAAACTACAGAGCAGGGTGGTAATTTCAAATGTCTGCAAGGGCCAAGGGATTAACATGAATGAGTGAAGTCAGTTTAAGAAAAAGAGCAACCACCAAACTATGGTGTAAATATGCGCTTCAAGCAAGATATAGGGATACTTTTCCTGTTGTCTCAGAATTTTGGCCAAAGTCTCCAAGCTGAAGATGATAGTGATGAAGACCTCTACGTCTACAGAAAATGGAGATTCAACAAACTAGAGAGGTTTAATAAACTAGAGCAGAACCCATCTAACCGGACACCCTTGGCTTAAAAAGGGGAGACTGAAATGGGAAAAGGAGAATTATTGGAAGAATTATTCACGGGAAGAGAGGGAGACAGGGGCTTCCCACAAACCAACTGAATAGTCTCCAAGAGAACCACTAGGCAAGATGTAGGTGTCTGGGAAAGGGGAGCCTCATGCTTCCCTCCTACTGTAGTAACCTATGGACCTATCTCTGTGTGGCCACCAGGGTGAACATGGTGAGAAAGGGTTTGTGGGAGAAACAGGGGATACATTGAACATGAAGCCCAGTGCCTGCCTCTGAAGGAGATTCTCAAGTGGGAGCCAACTGGGACAGCCAGGACAGCAGAGGAGAGAGGACAGCAGGGAGTACCAATCCAAGGATGAACATGTCCTCATGAAACCACAGACACAGGAACACAGACTGCTTGAGACATCTTGAAGTTAGTCCTCCCAAGAGGATTGTCTGCAGAAATGAAGGGAGTTGACAGGAAGAGACTGTTCTAGTCCATGTTACAAGCATCACTGCATAGCTTAAAAATGACAGCAATTTATTTCTGTTTTAGAAGCTGGGAAGTCCAAGATCAAACACCAGCAAATTTGGTGTCCGGTGAGAGCCTACCTCCTAATTCACAGATGGCCATCTTCATTGGTTACCATATAACACCAGTGCTCATCCCAACAAATGCCTTCCTCAATGCTCATCACATCAGTGCCCTCAATGCCTCTCCCCAACCCCCCATCAACCCTCAGTTTGTTCTCAGTATTTAAGAGCCTCATGGTTTGCCTCCTTCCCTCTCTGTAACTTTTTTCCCCCTTCCCCTCCCCCCATGCCCTTTTGTTAAATTTATCAAGATCCACATATGAGTGAAAATATATGGTATCTGTCTTTCTCTGCCTGACTTATTTCACTTAACGTAATACCCTCCAGTTCCATCCACATCACTACAAATGGCCAGATTTCAGAAAATTCTGTCTTATTGCCAAGTAGTATTTCATCGTACACATAAACCACATCTTCTTTATCCATTCATCAGTTGATGGACATTTAGTCTCTTTCCATGATTTGGCTATTGTTGAAAGAGCTGCTATAAACATTGGGGTACATGTGCCCTGGGGTCTCTTTTATAAGGACTCTTTTATAAGGGTCTCATTCATGAAAGCTCGACTCCCATGACCTAAACACCCAGAGGCCCCACCTCCAGATACCAATCATAATAAGGGTTAGAATGCCAACCTACGCATTTTGGTGGGACACAAATATTCAGACCATAGCAGAAAACTATAGCTATATAAACTATAGACAGATAGGGTGGTAGGATCAGAGTGGGAAATAATCTGCCGGATAGCAAGAAGCAGTGTGGCACAAAGGTCCTGCAAAAGTCTTACCAGGACCCAGAAACGTACCTCATGCATTTAGAGTGAAAGGTGCCTGGTGGCCTTATTACAGCCCCTCCTGCCACAGAATGCTTTACCCCTTTTCCTCTATGGCCCCTCCCTCCTCACACCTTTGGGGAGCCTCCCAACTTGATGTAGGGAGAGTGACAGAGCAAGATGGAGCAAGAGTGACAGGACTTCCTAGACCCCTTCCTCACGGCTAGGGGAGAAGGTCTGGAACTGGGTGGTACATTGCATTGCTGACTTGAAATGTTTGGTTTTTTTTTAATGCCTACAAAGGAAACTGTTCTTACAGCTAAAACAGGGAAACCATTGATCTGAGAGGTCACTGGGGGGGCGGGTAGGAGAGTGGGCAGGGAAGAAGATGGATGGAGCCTTGTGAAGGCAATGGTGGTAAGATATATAGATAGATAGATAGATAGATAGATAGATAGATAGATAGATAGGCCACTTTCTGACAATGCCAGCTGAGCTGGTCTGTATAATAAAAGGTAAAATGGAAGCTATAGCAGAGTCCTGAGAAGTGAGTTCTCTAAATGAGATACTCGCCTCACATGGTTGGAGATCTTTACACTCATCTTAAACCTCTCATCCAGATCAGGAGCATAGCAAGTCCAATTGGAAATGAAGAGGTTTTTTTTCAAAGATTTTTTTAAAAAGAGAGGCCCATCCCTTTCCTCAAAGACAAGAGATGAAGGGTGGCCCCTCACCTGAATAAAGCTTCAACAGGTCCCCAGAAAGCTAGCTATGCCCCCCCTCCTGCATGGGCATGGTATCTCTCTCCAGGGAAATGTGGAAGGTTCTGAAAGCCCCTCCAGGGAAAGTGAGAGGAATAGGAATAAGGAAGGAGATGAGGGAAGGATATGTGTTCTCAGGATGTGTCTGGATACAGGTATTCCAGTATTCCCTAGAACCAGAGGCAAGTTACACAGGAGAGGAAGCCAGCATGGGGTATCTAACCTCCTGGTGCAAATAAGGCTAAGCTAGGAGAAAATGAAAGCACGCTTAGATTCCAAGGTCTGCAGAAAAAATAAGTGGCCAACCAAAATAGAGATGCATGATGTTCTATCACGTTGGCTTATCCCAGAGATGCAGAGCCAGCTTAAGATAGGCCTATCATATTAAAACTCTTCCCCTTACCTTGATCTTGCAGGGAGTGGGACATGAGAGAAGGAGGCTCTGACACCACATTTCAGCAGACCCCCACTGAGGAAAGGACAGAGGTCACACCTTTGAACCGTGGATATTCTATGGTACAGGACATTTTCATCTGTTGAACTAAGATTGTGTTGAGGGGCTCAAGGAAAAGGAAGGACATTGTGTTACCAAAGAGAGGTCATAAAACTCATGGATGTCCCTTGAGAACCTTCCAGTTCCCGGACTCCTTCAAGATAACTGTGATGTCGTGGTCATGTTCTATCTGCTCAGCCTATTTGATTAGCATAGACAACACTAGATTTCCCCTTTAAATTGAAAACCGAAAGAAAAATGAACAACAAATATTTAACTACCATTTTTGGTTTAGTAATTGATTATCCCTGTTGGTGACAGGTGTGGAATCTAACATTGCTATGTAACAGCAGAATCAGCCTTCAGTCCTCAGACTGGGAGTGTGTAATGTGTGACATTGTTTTTAACAACAGAAAAGTTTACCACGAAATGAAATTCTTACTATCAATATTTTGGGCTTAAGGACAGTCTGTGCATTCAGAGTTTAAAGTGTCATGTTTCAGAGAATTTGACATTTTAGATTACATGACAAATTAGCCTGTGATTCCAATTTAAAATGTACAGTTGGTTTTCAGACATTATTCTAAGTTGGAAGGTGTGAGAAAATCTGACTACATTTGTAAACAATTCTGGAATATTTAAGTTGAGATCTGCTATATTGAAATTTTTATGTATTAGATTATAAGATTTTTAATTTAATTTCCTTTAAAGGTTATATTTCAATTTCGGTTATTTATTTTGAGAAAGAAAGAAAGAATGCAGGAAAGGAGAGAGAGAGGGAGAGATAGAGAATCCCAAGCAGGCTCCGCGTTGTCAGTAGAGAGCCTAACAAGGGGTTTGAACTCACAAACCGTGAGATCATGATTTGAACCGAAATCAAGAATCTAATGCTTAATCAACTAAGGTACCCAGGTGCCCCTAGATTATAAGATTTTTAAAAAAATAATTACTTGGGAATTATTGTTGTTGAGGTCATAAACTGACCAGTCTGCCCTTTGAAGTGCATAAAAACAAAATCGAGTAGACTGAATTGATGTGAATTTCTGAATATGACTTAAAATGTTTAAGGACATTTCATTAACTGAGTTAAAAATAGGACCAACTTTGAATATTCATCCTTAGATTGTACACCTAATATGCAAAAAGTACAGGGAATCACAACATCTTCTCAAAATCTGTAATCTCAGTTAACACTCTTATCCCTTACTTGGAAATTACACAGCAGGTTTAGCTACCTTGAGGAAGTCCGCACTCAATAACCATCCACTGGAGATCAGTTGAGGGTGTTCACGGATTACCAACATCTGGACTATAGTAGATCTACAGAATGCTAGGGGGTGTGCACTCAGTGAAAGAAATCCAGAAAGCTTTCTCTGGGGGAAGGGCGGGCATGAGGATGAACAAGAGTTTGCCAGGGAAGCAGGGATGCAGAGAGAATTCTAGGCTGAAGGAATCTCACAAGCCTGCAGCATGTGCCCTAGAGGTGGCCAGAGCTGGGGAGACAGTGAAAGAAAGACCAGTTTTAGAAAGCAATAGACTGAACAAAGGTGAAGGAGAGAAGGCTTATGAGAACTCAAAATATGGCAGCAAATGGATGAAAGGAAGGTTAGGGGAGGGAGGGGACACAGAGCTGCAAATGCAGTATTCCTTAACCCCAGTTTACTCAGGCACAATGACACCAGACACCTTCTTCACCTTTTCCCAGAGCTGAGAGCCCAGAGCCACGCCAGCACCCAGAAGGCCTCAGGAAGTGTTTGTGGAAGAATGGTAAACACGGCAGGCCTTGTCCTGTGGTGGAATTAGGGAGACACTAGAAAGAAGCTGAGGATGTTGTGGTTAATCCAAATGTTGTTTCTCTCTGAATCTTTTGGCACTTGTCTTGCCAAACACAAAATTAACCAAAGCTGCTGTATGTTTTATAGCTTGCTTTTAACATTGTAAGTCAGGGAGATTTTACTTCAAAAGCTTTTATGAAAAACTTGTCTATGCTTTAAAATGTCAACATCGATCTCCTACTTTGAACTCCAGTGGCCTTTCTCCCGAGTTTTTCCTCCTGGACCTACTTGCCTGGGATTATGATGACTCCTCCCACCTTCCTTGGGCTTCTGTGGCATTTTATATTATACAACTGAACAACCCCACAGCCCTCCCCTCTGCCTCCCCCTGTCCCCTTTTCACATGGACAATGCATCCACTCTGGTCTAAGGTGCAATGTGACTCTATTAGTGACAATTGTGTCCCCTCTTCATGAGCTCCAGTCACCCATTTCCAATTGCGTTCTTGACATTTTTACTGTAATGACCCACTGTTACCTCAAAGTCATCTGAAATTAAACTTGACTCCATCCATCCCCATAAAAGTGTTGCCCTGTCTGACTTCTATTTCTGTTAATGGCTTCAATATCATTCCAACTGCCCAGACTGAGTCTGTGGTCACTATGGACTTTGCTCTCTTCGTTGCCTTTCCCCACTCCCTACTCCCTATATAGCCGACTTCTGAGCCCTTTCCTCAAACTTTCTTTAGCAATCATCTTGATTTTCACTGCCTTGAACACATTTTTATAATAAAAAGGAAACCACAGGCCGAAAATGTACTCACTTTGTACATAATCTAATTGCAGTTTCAACCTCCCCCAGAAATGTAGTCTTAACTGGTCAGTCGGGAATTTTTCTAACAGTACCAATGCGTTCTCCACATGGACCCTCTCTGTCACCCTCGGAATGATGAGGTCATCTGCAGGATGAGACCTCTTGCTGTTCCCCTTAAGGGAAAGCAGACTTGCCTGGAACAATCCTGTTCTTTGGCTAGTAACGTCTTGCCCTGCCCTCCTTCTATAAACACCTTCCGTTCTGCACCCCTCCTTGGAGCCCTTCTACTTGCTGGATGGGATGTTGCCTCATTCATGAATCATTTAATAAAGCCAATTAGATCTTTAAATTCACTCTATTGGATTTTTGTTCTTTAACAGAGGGTATCTGTGGTGCACATGACTTGAACTCTTTCTCTTCTCAGCTACTTTTACTTATTAGATATGCAGGCGCACCAGCCAAAATTCCAAAGCTATGAGAGATATGTCATGAAAAATAAACCTCCTTTACCAGCCTGTCCCCAGAACCCCATCCTCTCCCAAAAGCAACCACTCATCTATTCAGAGATATACAGTGAATATGAAAGCATATCAATATATATGGTTATATTTTAAAAGATGAAAATTCAATCGCTTGTTTCCTGAAATTGTGGTTGTCAAGATAGATATTAAAACTGTCCTATAATGTTGAGGGAATTAGTGTTTAATGAATATCACATTTCGGTGTTGCAAGATGAGAAAGTTCTAAAGATCTGTCACATAACAATGTGAATATACTTAATGCCACTGAATTGCACACTTAAAAATGGTTGATGGAGGGGCGCCTGGGTGGCTCAGTCGGTTAAGCGTCCGACTTCGGCTCAGGTCATGATCTTGCGGTCTGTGGGTTCGAGCACCGCGTCGGGCTCTGTGCTCATGGCTCAGAGCCTGGAGCCTGCTTCGTATTCTGTATCTCCCTCTCTCTCTGCCCTTCCCTTGCTCACGCTCTGTCTCTCTGTCTCTCAAAATAAATAAATAAAAACGCTAAAAAAAAAAATGGTTGATGGCAAATTTAATGTCAAATGTGTATATATATATATATTTTTAATTCCAGCGTAATTTACAGTGTTATATTCATTTCAGGTGTACAATATACTGCTTCAGTAATTCTATACATTACTCAGTGCTCATCAAAATAAGTTTACTCTTAATTCTCTTCAACTATTTCACCCATCCCCCCATGCACCTCACTTCTGCTAACCATCTGTTTGTTCTCTATAGTTAAGAGTCTTTTTTGGCTTACCTCATTTTTTCCTCTTTGTTCATTTGTTTTGTTTCTTAAATTCCACATATGAGTGAAATCATATGGTATTTTCTCTGATTGGCTTATTTCCCTTTGCATTATACTCTCTAGATCCAACTGTGTCATTGCAAATGGCAAAATTTCATTCTTTTTAATGGCTGAATAATATCCCATTGTATGTATATGTAAGTGTGTGTGTGTGTGTATACATATATATACATATCATTTCCTTTTAATCCGTTCATTCATCAATCAATGGATACTTGGGCTACTACCATAATTTGGCTACTGTAAAATAATACTGCTATAAATATAAGGGGTGCCTATATCTCTTCAAATTAGTGTTTTTGTATTCTTTGGGTAAAAACCTAGTAGTACAATTACCAGATCATAGTGATGAGGGAGCCAAAGGCAAGCTGAGGGCAAAGCACAAGCTAGCAACCTGTCCCCGCCCCCAGGTGGTATATGTGTGATATTCCTCAGACAGTCCTTGCTGTCCAAGAATAAAGGAAAGGGAAAAACATATGGTTAGCTGATAGAGATTACTGCCATGCAGGACATGAGTCTTCTCCATTAGTTTACAAATGCCTTAGTAAATTACCCAAAAAAAAAAAATAAATAAAAAACACAAAACCCAAAATCTTGCCAATAGCCTAATCTCCAGAAACCCACAGAACCTGCAGCCCGTTGACAAATACTTGAGGCAAACATAGAGTATAAGATTCCTCCAGGAACTCCCTACTGTCTTAATGTTAGTGTTTTGCTAGAGGGGAAAACAACCTTAGCTTGGCAACAGCTAGGCCTCCAGTATCTACGAGTCTTCTTTAGCATATGAAACTCCTTTTAGAAACTTCCCTTTTGCTTTTACTTCCCCCTACTCCATAGTATATAACCAGTCATTACTTAAAACCCCAATGCAACTCTTCCTGCCCACAGGTCCTGTCCTTTTGATTTAATAAAGTCACCTTTTTGCACCAAAGATCCCAAGAATTCTTTCTTGGCCATCGGCTCTGGACCCCCACCATCACTCCAAAACTGTATCAATAGGGTAGTTCTATTTTTCACTTTTGGGAAACCTCCATACTGTTTTCCAGAGTGGCTGCACCAATTTGCATTCCTACCAACAGTGCACAAGAGTTCCTTTTTCTCCACACCCTCACCAATACTTTTTGTTTCTTAAGGTTTTGATTTAAGCCTTTCAGACACGTGTGAGGTGATATTGTGGTTTTGATTTACATTTCCCTGATGATGACTGATGCTGAGCATTTTTTTCATGTGTCTGTGGGCCATCTGTTTCTTCTTTGGAAAAATATTCACATCTTCTGCCCACTTTTTAATTGGACTTTTTTTATTCTTTTGGTATTGAGTTGTAGAAGTCGTTTATATTTTGGATACTAACACTTTATTGGCATGTCACTTGCAAATATCTGCTCCCATTCAGTAGGTTGTCTTTTCGTTTTGTTAAATGTTTCCTTTGCTGTGCAGAAGGCTTTAATTTTGATGTAGTTCCAACAGTTTATTTTGGCTTTTCTTCCCTTGCCTTAATAGACATATCTAGAATAATACACTATGACCAATGTAAAAGAGATTACTGCCTATGCTCTCTTCTAGGAAATTTTTTAAGTTTATTTATTTCGAGGCAGGGAGGGAGGGAGAGAGAAGGAGAGGGGGAGGGAGAGAGAAGGAGAGGGGGGGAGAGAGAGAGAGAGAGAGAGAGAGGGAGAGGGAGGGAGAGAGAGAGAGAATGAGAGTGAGAGAGGAACAGAAACAGAGGGAGAGAGAATCCCAAGCAGGCTCAGTGCTGTCAGCACAGAGCCAGACATGGGGCTCAATCTCATAAACTATGAGATCATGACCCAAGCTAAAATAAAGAGTAGGATGCGTAACCAACTGAGCCACCCAGGTGCCCCTCTCTTCTAGGATTTTTAAGGTTTCAGGATTTACATTTAGGTTTGTAATACATTTTGAATTTATTTTTGTATGTGGTATAAATAAGTGGTCCAGTTTTGTTCTTTTTCATGTAGTTGTCTGGTTTTCCCAATATCATTTGTTCAAGAGACTGTCTTCTGCCCATTGCGTATTCTTGCCTCCTCTGTCAAAGATAAATTGATCATATGATTATGGGTTTATTTCTGGGCTTTCTTTTCTGTTTCATTGATCTATGTATCTATTTTTGTGCTAGCACCATACTGTTTTTGTGTGTGTGTGTTTATTTTTGAGACACAGCACAAGAAGGAGAGGGGCAGAGAGCGGGGGACAGAGGATCTGAAGTGGGCTCTGTGCTGACAGTCCAACATGGGGCTCAAGAATCACAGATCATGACCTGAGCCAAAGTCAAAATGCTCAACAAATGAGCCACCCAGGTACTCCCATACTGTTTTGATAACTATAGCTTTGCAATATAACTTGAAGTCTGGAATTGTGATATTTCCGGTTTTGTTTTTCTTTTTCAAGACTGCTTTGCCTATTTAGGGTCTTTTGTGGTTCCATATAAATTTTAGGATTCTTTCTTCTAGTTCTAATATTGATAGGGATTGTATTACATCAGTACATTGCTTTGGGTAATACAGAGATTTTAACAATATTTATTCTTCTAATCTATGAGCATCGGATGTCTTTCCATTTCTTTGAGTCATCTTGAATTTCTTTCATCAGTGTTTTATAGTTTTCAGAGTATAGGTCTTTCACCTCTTATGTTAGGTTTATTTCTAGGTATTTTATTATTTTTGGTGCAATTGTATACAGGAATTTCTTCTTAATTTCTCTTTCTGCTGTTCATTATTTGTGTTTATAGAAATGCAACAGATTTCTGTACATCATTTTGTATCCTGCAACTGTACTGCACTCATTTATCAGGTTTAACTTTTTTTATGTAGTCTTTCAGGTTTTCTCTATATAGTATCATGTCATCTGCCAAAAATGAGTTTTACTTATTCCTTACCATTTTGGATGACTTTATTTCTTTATGTTGTTTGGTTGTCGCTGTGAGGACTTCCAGTACTATGTGGATAAATGTGGTAAGAGTGAACGTCCTTGTCTTGTTCCTGACCTTAGAGGGGAAGCTGTCAGTTTTTCCACCATTGAGTATGATATTACCTATGGGTTTTTAATATATGGCCTTTATTATGTTGAGGTATGTTCCTTGTAAACCTACATTATTGAGGGTTTGTATCATATATAAATGTACTTGGTCAAATGTTTTTTTCTACATCTGTTGAAATGATGATATGGTTCTTTTCCTTCCTCTTATTGAGGTGATGTATCACGTAGATTGATTTGCAAATATTGAACCACCTTTGCAACCTGGGAATAAATCTCACTTGATTTTGGTGAATGATTTTTTTTAATGTATTGTAGGATTTGGTTTGCCAATATTTATTGAGCTTTTGCATCTATAGTCATCAAAGATATTGACCTACAGTTCTCTTTTTTTTTGTGGAGCTTTTATTTGGTTTTTGTATCAGTGTAAGGCCGGCCTTATAGAATGAATCTGGAAGTTTTCTTACCTTTTCTACTTTTTACAATAGTTTGAGAATAGGTATTAATTCTTCTTTAAATGTTTGGTAGGATTTGCCTGTGAAACCATATAGTCTTAAAATTTACTTATTGGGAGTTTTTTGATTACTGATTTAATTTCATTGCTGGTAATCAGTCTGTTCACGTTTTCTATTTCTTCCTTCTTCAGTTTTGGTAGGTTATATGTTTCTAGGAATTTATCCATTTCTTCTAGTTGGCAGTTTGTTGGCATATAATTTTTCATAATATTCTCATAATCCTTTGTATCCTTTGTATCATAATCCTCTCTGGTGTCAGTTGTTATTTCTCCTCTTTCATTTCTGATTATGAGTCTTTTTTTTTTATGAGTCTGGGTAGAGATTTATCAATTTGATTTATCTTTTCAAAGAACCAGCACCTTGTTTCATTGATCTATTCTTTTGGAGTTTTGTTTTGTTTTTGTTTTTGTTTGTATATTTGTATATTTTTGCTCTTTTATTATTTTCTTTCTTTTCCTGCATTTCGGTTTTGTTTGTTCTTTTTCTAGCTCCTTTGGGTGTAAGGCTAAGTTGTTTGAGATTTTTCTTATTGAGGTAGGCCTACATTTCTGTAAATTTCCCTCTTAGAACCACTTTTGCTTGCATCCTAAAGATTTTGAATTCTTCTGTTTTCATTTTTATTTGTTTCCATGTACTTTTTTATTTCTTCCTTTATTTTTTGGTTGACCCATTCATAGTTTAGCAACGTGTTATTTAACCTCCAGATTTTTGGTCTGTCCAGATTTTTCTCGTGGTTGACTTCTAGTTTCATTGTGTTATGGTCAGAAAAGATGCATGGTATAACTTCGATCTTTTTTAATTTATCGAGACTTGTTTTGTGACTTAATATGTGATCGATTCTGGAAATGTTCCATGAGCACTTGAAAAGAATATGTATTCTATTGATTTAGGATGGAATGTTCTGAATATGTCTTAGATCATTCTCTTCCAGTGTATCATTCAAAGCCATTGTTTCCTTATTGATTTTCCTTTTATGACTACCGCTTTGTAGTAGAGGTTAAAGTCTGGGATTGTGATGCCTCTAGTTTGGTTTTATTCTTCAGTATTACTTTGGCTATTCGGGGTCTTTTGTGGTTCCATACAAATTTTAGGATTGTTTGCTCTAGCTTTGAGAAGAATGCTGGTGCAATTTTCATTGGGATTGCACTGAATGTGTAGATTGCTTTGGGTAGTATTGCCATTTTGACGATATTTATTCTTCCAATCCATGAGCATGGGATGTTTTTCCATTTCCTTGTGTCTTCCTCAATTTCCATCGTAAGTTTTTTATAGTTTTCAGCATAGAGGTCTTTCACATCTTTGGTTAGGTTTATTCCTAAGTATTTTATGGTTTTTGGTGCAATTGTGAAAGGGATTGGCTTCTTTATTTCTCTTTCTGCTGCTTCATTGTTGGTGTATAGAAATGCCACTAATTTCTGTACATTAATTTTGTACCCTGCAACTTTGCCAAATTCATGGATCAGTTCTAGTAGGCTTTTGGTGGATTCTGTCAGGTTTTCCATGTAAAGTATCATGTCATCTGCAAAAAGTGAAAGTTTGACTTCCTCCTTGCCAATCTTGATGCCTTTTATTTTGTTTTGTTGTCTGATTTCTGATGCTAGGACTTCAAACACTGTGTTAAATAGCAGTGGCGAGAATGGACACCCCTGTCGTGTTCCTGATCTCAGGGGGAAGGCGCTCAGTTTTTCCCCATTGAGGATATTATCTGTGGGCTTTTCATAGATGGCTTTTATGATGCCTAAGTATATTCCTTCTATCCCAACTTTCTCAAGGGTTTTTATTAGGAAAGGGTGCTGAATTTTGTCAAATGCTTTTTCTGCATCTATTGACAGGATCATATGGTTCTTATCTTTTCTTTTGTTAATGTGATTTATCACATTGATTGATTTGCGAATATTGAACCAGCCCTGCAACCCAGGGATGAATCCTACTTCATCATGATGAATAATTCTTTTTATTTGCTGTTGGATTCGATTTGCTAGTATCTTGTCGAGAATTTTTGCATCCATATTCATCAGGGATATTGGCCTGTACTTCTCTTTCTTTGCTGGGTCTTTATCTGGTTTGGGAATCAAAGTGATGCTGGCTTTATAGAATGAGTCCGGGAGTTTTCCTTCCGTTTCAATTTTTTGGAACAGCTTGAGGAGGATAGGAATTAACTTTGTTTTAAATGTCTGGTAAAATTCCGCAGGGAAGCCATCTGGTCCAGAGCTTTTATTTGATGGGAGGTTTTTGATAATTGATTCTATTTCTTCACTAGTTATGGGTCTGTTCAAATTTTCTATTTCTTCTCGTTTGAGTTTTGGTAACGTGTGGCTATTTAGGAATTTGTCCATTTCTTCCAGGTTGCCGAGTTTGGTGGCATATAATTTTTCATAGTATTCTCTGATGATTGCTTGTATTTCTGAGGGATTAGTTGTAATTACTCCCTTTTCATTCACGATTTTATCTATTTGAGTTCTCTCTCTTTTCTTTTTAAGAAGCCTGGCTAGAGGTTTGTCTATTTTGTTTATTTTTTCAAAGAACCAGCTCTTGGTTTCATTGATCTGTTCCACTACTTTTTCTGTTTCCATATGATTAATTTGTGCCCTGATCTTTGTTATTTCTCTCTTTCTGCTGGGTTTGGGTTGTTTTAGTTGTTCTGCTTCCTAGTTCTTTTAGGCGTACTGTTAGAATTTGTGTTATTGATTTTTCTTGTTTCTTGAGGTGGGCCTGGATTGCAATATATTTCCCTCTCAGGACTGTCTTTGCCACATCCCAGAGTGTTTGGATTGTTGTATTTTCATTTTCATTAGTTTCCATGTATTTTTTAATTTCTTCTCTAATTGCTTGGTTGACCCACTCATCTTTTAATAGGTTATTCCTTAGCCTCCATGTTTTTGGATATTTTCCAGGCTTTCTCCTGTGGTTGATTTCAAGTTTCAAAGCATTGTGGTCTGACAGTGTGCACGGTATGATCTCAATTCTTTTATATTTATTCAGAGCTTCCCTGTGGTCTGTCTTGGAAAATGTATCGTGTGCAGTTGAGAAGAATGTAAATTCCTTTGCTTCTGGGTGAAGGACCCTGAAGATGTCTGTTAGGCCCATCTGTTCTAATGTGTCATTCAGGGCCATTGTTTCTGTGGTGATTTTCTGTTTTGTGGATCTATTCAATGCTGCGAGTGGAGTGTTAAGGTCCCCTACTATTAGGACATTTTTATCGATGAGGTTGCTAATGTTTGTAATTAGTTGTTTTACAAATTGGGTGCCCCTGAATTCGGCGCATAGAGATTTATAATTTTTAGCTCTTCCTGCTGGATGGTCCCTGAGACTATTATATAATGTCCTTCTTCATCTCTTATTACATCGTTCATTTTAAAGTCAAATTTGTCTGATATAAATGTGGGTACTCCGCCTTTCTTCTGACTTCCTGTAGCATGGTAGATAGTTCTCCATCCCCTCACTTTCAATCTGAAGGTGTCCTCAGGTTTAAGATGAGTCTCTTGAAGACAGAAAATAGATGGGTCTTGTTTTTTAATCCATTACGTTACCCTGTGTCTTTTGATTGGTGCTTTTAGTCCATTTACATTCAGTGTTAATATTAAAAAATATGGGCTTACTGTCACTGTATTATCTGTAGGTTTCATGTTTGTAAGGCTGTCTCTAGTAGTTTGTGTTCTTTGCAATCTTTCCTTCATAGAGTCCCCCTCAGGATCTCTTGTAATGCTGACTTATTTGTGATGAATTCTTTCAGTTTTTGTTTGTTGAGAAAAATCTTGATCTCTCCTTCTATTCTGAATGACAGGCTAGCCATATACAGGATTCTTGGTTGCATGTCCTTCCTGCTCATCACATTGAAGATATCCTGCCATTCCTTTCTGGCTTGCCAAGATTCTGTAGATAAGTCTGCTACAACCCTTATGTGTCTGCTTTTGTATGTTAAAGTCTTTTTGTCCCTAGCTGCTTTCAGGATTCTCTCCCTATCTTTATATTTTGCCAGCTTCACTATGAAGGTCTATTCAAGTTACGTCTGAGGGGAGTTCTCTGTGCCTCTTAGATTTCCATACCCGTTTCCTTCCTCATGTTGGGGAAGTTCTCAGCAATGATTTGTTCAAGAACCCTTTCGACTCCTTTCTCTCTCTCTTCTTCCTCTGGAACTCCTATGATACGGATATTGTTTCTTTTGAGTGCATCGCTTAGCTCTCGAATTCTCCTTTCCTGTTCCTGGATCAGCTTCTCTCTCTTTTTATCTGCTTCCTCTTTTTCAATGATTTTATCTTCTAATGCACTTACTCTCTCTTCTGCCTCTTCAATCCGTGCTGTGGCTGCTTCCAATTTGCCTTATATTTCATCCAAGGTCTTTTTTAATTCTTCCTGACCGTTTTTAAGGTCCTTGAACTCTGCCGCGTGGGACCCCTTGCATTCATCTATGCTTTTTTCAAGCCCAGCGATTAGTTTTATGATTATCATTCTATATTCGTGTTCTGTTATGTTGCTTATATCTGTTTTCATTAATTCTTGAGCTGTCACTACTTCCCGTAGATTCTTTTGAGGAGAATTCTTCCATTTCGTAATTTTGGCTAGATTTGTTTTGGATTGTTTCTGGAAGTTGCCCTGGAAAGGAAAACAGACTGACAGACAAACAGAAAACAGAAACACTCAAACGTACCCACAAATGATATAGACAAGCAGTTCACAACAGAAAATAACAAATGACTCTCTGAGAGCAATGTCCTGAAGTACCAGCTACACGTTAAGGACAGGGTATGTAGTGTGCTGGTGGCAGAGCATACACAGAAAGAATAATGACAGGTGCGGGGAGAAGAAGGAAATGGACTTTGCCCAGGTAGAGCGACTAAAGACAGAGAAATCAGAATAAGGATGGATGCAAGGAAAAAGGAATGAATATAGATGTTTCACAGATGAATTGTGTGGCCTGGTTATTCCAGAGAGAGAGAGATAGGAAAGAACACAAGGAGATGTAGAACATGCCTTGAGAGAGTGGGTTAAAAGAATGTTTAAGCCAGCCAGTACCCTGGATAGCCAGCTCAGGGGTGGGGATCGGTAAGAAGGAGAAAGGGAGGGATAAATTTAAAAAGAAAAAATGACCTGGAGTTACTCCAGGCAGCAGTCTGCACTTGGCATCAGTCGCTCCGCTGAAAGGTGTCACTCCTGTGGGGAGGGGCATGGTTTTGTGTAGGCGGGTCCCGCCTCCACTGCCGCAGGGTTGGCTTTTGGGGTGACTTCCTGGCTTGTGAGACAACAATGGCATCTCTCCAGTCCCTCGCCACCAGTCCTGGAGTCTTTATTTGCCCCATTATTTCTGCCCTCACTCCACTATGGGTGCCGGCATAGTGCTGTTCATTGGACGGTGACACATCCGCATGGTACACCTGATTTCGCTGTAATTGTGCCAGGGTTAGAGGTGCTCCACAGGCGGCAGCGACTCAGGCTGACTGGATCCCTGCTGCCAGTCCCGGGGGCACGTGCGTCCCAGCGGCGCAGGACTGTGGGTGGCACGGACCGGTGGTGCGAGGGGAGTGCTGCTGTTTGCCACCCAACCTCTCTTCATAAGCCCTGCATCTAGGGGCTGATGGTAGAGGTCTCACTCTCTTTGGCCCTCTTGTTCAGATGTTGTTTGATCGGCACTTTCCCAGCTATCTCTGAAGACGCTCACTGTCACCTCAGCTCAGCTCCCCGAGTTCGTTTTATCCGTCCCAGATTAAACTCACGTTTTCTGGGGCATTTCTGGTTTTACCTTCTGTTCCTTGTAGGCTGCAGCACCTTTTCTCCCCGATTCTTGGAGTTGAGAGACTTTGGTTTCAGTAGTTCCCAAAGGACAAGCGAAATACTGGATCCCTCTACTCCTCCGCCATGTTGGCCCCCTCTTCCTCTGATTTTCCTTTTAGATTGTCTGTCCATTGATGTAAGTGGGGTGTTAAAATTCCCTACTATTATTGTATTATGATCAGATTGTTCCTTTATGTTTGTTGTTAACTGTTTTATGTATTTGGGTGCACTTCCATGTTGGGTGCATAAATATTTAAAATTGTGTATTTTTGTTGGATTGTCCTCTTCTTGACTATATAGTGTCCTTTGTCTTATTACAGTCTTTGTTTTAAAGTCAGTTTTGTCTGATGTAAGTATTGTTAGCCTGGTTTTTCTCTTCACATCCATTTGTGTGATGTTTCTCCATCTCCCTACTTTCAATCTCCATGTGTCTTTAGGGCTGAAATGAGTCTCTTGTAGGCGGCATATAGATGGGTCTTGTTTTGTTTCGTTTTGTTTTGTTTTTATCCAATCTATTACTCTATGTTTTTTGATTGGAGCATTTAGTCCATTTACATTCAAACTAATTATTGATACATAGGTATTTATTATTTGTGTTTATTTTTGTGGATCTTCTCTGCTCCTTTCTTTGCTCTCTTCTCTCCCCATAGGTTTGCTTTCTTTAGTGATATACTTGGATTCCTATGTCTTTATTTTTTGCATATGCTACCAGTTTTTGATTTGTGGTTACCATTATGTTTATAAAATTCTGTGCATATAGCAGTCTACATTGACTTGATGTTCACTTAAGTTTGAACCCATTCATTAATCCTCTCCTCTCCATGTTTTAGATATATGGTGTCACACTTCACATCTTTTTATTTTGTGAATCTTTTGATTTTTACAGATACGCTTACTTTATTGCTTTTGTGCTTTCCACTTTTCTTACTCCTACTTATGGTTTTTCCTTCTCAAAGAGTCCCCTCTAATATTTTTCATAGGGATAATTTAGTGGTCATGAACTATTTTAACTTTGCTTATCTGGAAAATTCTTTATCTCCCCTTCTATTCTGAATGATAGCCTTGGCTGGGTAGAGTCTTCTTAGCTGAAGATTTTTCCCTTTCATGTCACTGTTTTCTAGTCTCAAGTTTCTGCTGAAAAATCAGGTTATTGCCTTGTAAGATTTCCCTTGCATACAACTGTTTTCTTTTCTGTTGCTGCTTTTAAAATTCTTTATCACTGCTTTTTGCCATTTTAATTACTATGTGTCTTGGTGTGGATGTCCATGGCTTGATGTTGTTAGGAGATCTCTGTGACTTCTGGATCTAAATCTCTATTTCCTTCCCCCAATTTTCAGCTTTATTTTTTCAAATATATTTTCTATCTTCTTTTCTCTCTTCACCTGGGTTTTCTATAATGTGAATGTTATTATACTTGATGAAGTCAATGAATTCCCTAAGTTTATTCTCATTTTGCATGATTTTTTTTCTCTTGCCTTCTCAGTTTGATTACCTTCAATTACTCTGTCCTCCAGATTGATTTGTTCTTTGCTTCCTCTAGCCTGCTATTTATTCCATCTAGTATTTTTCCTTTCGATTACTGTGTTCCTCATTTCTGATTGGGTTTGTTTGTTTGTTTGTTTTTTGATCTTTCATAAGGGTCTCGCTGAGGTCCTCTACTCTTCTCAAGTCCAGTGAGTATCTTTATGATCATTACTTTAAATTCTCTATCATCTCTATAAGTCTCTTGCTGTGATTTTTTCCTGTCTTTTTTGTTTGTTTGTAATTTTTTTAATGTTTATTTTTGAGAGAGAGACAGAGTGCAAGCAGGAAAGGGGGATAGATAGAGGGAGACACAGAATCTGAAGCAGACTTCAGGCTCTGAGCTGTCAGCACAGAGCCCGATGCAGGGCTCAAACCCACAAACCATGGGATCATGACCTGAACCAAAGTCAGACGCTTAACTGACTGAGCCACCCAGCCACCCATCTTGTTTTTTCATTTAGGACATATTCCTCTGTCTTCTCATTTTGTCTCGCTGTCTCTTGTTAGGAAAGTCAACTGCATCTCTTGCCCTTGAAAGTTATGGATGGGGCATGCAGTTTTAACAAGGTACATGATTCTTTCACAGGAGGTGATCAGCTGGCACTGGAACCAAGGCCCCACAGGAGGTATAGTTGGAAGATGTGATGTTGACAAGGTTTGCACTGGTCCTCTTGTGGAAGGGACCCATAGCACAGGGACTGAGGGAGGCTTGGCTGGAGGGGGCTTGGTCAGTATAAGTAAGTTAACTATGGAGTGCCTGCACGGTGCTGGTTCCTACAGGTGTGTTTATACTGCAACTGAGGGAGAGAAATGGCACCTGTCAGTTCCTTTGTCCCTAGAGAATTCCCTCAGCTTCTCTGATTAGTAAATAACTCCTTCCCATATACCTCAGGCATCTTTCAAATGGTTACTTCTATGCTGTATCTACATGGGCTGTTGTGCAGTCTCTTTAAAGGCAGGGACCTCATTTCCTATTGCCCTCCCAGTTCTCCCAGAACTGAACCCGCTGATTTTTGTTTTGAACAGTTTAAGTCCTGTTGGTTGTAAGAACTCATGAAATTTGGCCCCTCTGTTCTTCAAAGCCAAATGATATGGGGATTTGCCTTCCCTATGCAGACTCTCTGGTGTGATAGTCTCTCTCCCCTCTCTATGCTAGTTGCTATCTCCCTCCATTGACCACAGCTTTGGGGTTTAATTCCCCACCATATCCACCCTTCTATTCTCTTTAATGTGGCTTCTTCTGTATATTGAATTGTGGAGTTTGTTCTCCCAGTCTTTGGATCATTTTCAGGGTTATTTACTTTGATGTGAGTGTTATCCATGGGACTAGTGAGCTTCGAGTCCTTTTATTCCACTATCTTCCCCAGGAATTTAATATTACATATTTTTTAATTTTTTAAAATTTAAATCCAAGTTAGTTAACATATAGTGTAATAAAAACTTCAGGAATTGAATTTAGTAATTCATCATTTACATATAACACCCAGTGCTCATCCCAACAAGTGTCCTCCTTAATGCCCCTCACCCCTTTAACCCTTACCCCCACCCAACCCTCCACCAGCAACCCTCAGTCTATTCTCTGTATTTAAGAGTCTCTTATGGTTTGTCTCCCTTGCTGTTTTTATATTATTTTTGCTTTCCTTCCCTTATGTTCATCTGTTTTGTATCTTAAATCCCACATATGAGTGAAGTCATATATTTGTCTTTCTCTGATGACTTATTTTGCTTAGCATAATACATTCTAGTTCCATCCACATTGTTGCAAATGGCAAGATTTGCATTATATATATATATGCCACATCTTCTTTCTCCATTCATCAGTTGATGGACATTTGGAGTCTTTTCATGCTTTGACTATTGTCAATAGTGCTGCTATAAACACTGAGGTGCATGCGTCCCTTCAAATCAGTATTTTTGTATCGTTTGGGTAGTGCAACTGCTGGGTCATAGGATAGTTCTACTTTTAATTTTTTGAGGAACCTCCATACTCTTCTCCAGAGTGGCTGCACCAGTTTGCGTTCCCATCAGCAATGCAAAGGATTCCCCTTTCTCTGCATCCTTGCTAACATCTGTTGTTGCCTAAGTTGTTAATTTTAGCCCCTCTTGACAGGCGTGAGGTGGTATCTTATTGTGGTTTTGATTTGTAATTCCCTGATGATGAATGATGTTGAGTATTTTTTCATCTAATATTATATTTTTTACCATAATTTTAAGAAATGATCCTGATATCAAATGGTGATATTGATGCCTTTCATCTTCCCACTCCAAGATCTTTGTAAAAAAAGATACTATGTCTTATAGAGTAGGCCTCCATTATCTGCAGTTTTGCATTCCATGGTTTCAGTTACTGCGATCAAACATGGTCCAGGAGCAGATGATTCTCCATTTCATGTACTGTCAGAAGGTCAATAGTAACCTAATGCTACATCGGAATGCCTACATCATCCATCTTACTTTGTCTCATCGCATAGGCATTTTATCATCTCACGTCATCACAAGAAGGGTGAGCACAGCACAATAAGATGTTTTGAGAGAGTCGTATAACCTTTATCACAGTATATTCTTACAATTGTTCTATTATCTTATTCTTATTGTTACTCTCCTACTGCACAAATTTATAATAAAAATTTTTATCTTATTTTATTTATTATAGGTATGTATATATAGGAAAAAACATAGTATATATAACATTAAGTACTATCTGCAGTTTCAGGCATCCACTGGGGGACTTGGAACATATCCCCCATGGATAGAGGGGGTGATGTGATGTGGGGTCCAGCAGTGAATAGTCAAGGAAGACTTCTGCATTATTTTCAGGGCAAAAAAAAGGTGGTTTTATTATAGCACAGGAACAGTACCCATGGGCAGGAAGAGCTGCCCTAGATTGTGAGGAGCAATTGGTTATATACTTAAGTTGTGGGGGGGGTAGTTAGGGACAAATGAAGTTCTAAAAGAATTTGCATATGTTAAAGAAGACTTACAGGATCCTGGAGGCCTGGCTATTATCAAGCTAATGTTTTTTTTTGCCTCTTGCAAAGCATTAACTTTAACACAGTTGGGAGTTCCTGTAGGAATGTCATACCCTGCCTGTCTAAGTATTTGTCAATGGGCTGCAAGTTGTAAGGAAATTTAATTTTATCTACATTTCCTTTTGCCTTTGTTCTCCACATCGGAGAGGACTGCTGTACATTTCTTGACCTCTTCTTCCCTCTTCCCCAATGCCCAGAGTTGGTCCAGTGTCTGGGCTCAGAGCAGATACTCAATCTAATCTGAGTTGGAGGCTCAGTGAAAACTCCAATCTAGAGCAAGGGAGGGAGCTGTGTGCGAAGCAGAGTGCAGAGAGGGGCCAGAAAGAGGAAAGATGAAGGAATAAACCCAGGAAAGAAACAGAGACATAAGAAGAGTAGGACTAATATGGAAAAGTTATTTCCATTGTTTGCTAACGATTACCACGTCATTTACCACTACAGTCATAGGCTATGACAGTGCACCATTGGAGAGACCCCACATTACTTTTCTGCTGAAATTTCACTCATCCACCCCCAATTCCTGAGGGAAAGGAGCACCAGCCTGGCCCATCTTCAATGTCATTTGTTCACTTTGCAGAACCGAGCTTGGCTTGGCTTACCAGGTCCCAAACCTCAAACACTCCTCACCATCCCTTTGAGAAAATTGCTTCTGTGATGACTCACAGAGAAGGAGCCATTAGGCACTGAATCACCAATGCCCCCTCCTGCCCTGCTCAGTAGCTTCTGCTTTGTGTTTTCCCTTCCAGAGACAATTTAGGATCTGCTTCTGTGCTTCTGGCCCCATACAACAGCTGCCACTGCTGGCTAAACGAAAATCAGCAGTAACGTTTTCCCCAACTCATTGTTTACCTGAAACTGGTTGTCACTGATAAATGCCCTGCCTTGCCTGGCTACTAACCAAACTCAAAAAGAAAAGAAAATCAGATCAACAAGAGAACAGATCTGTGCTTGGCTGATGCTCATGCTGTTTCTAAATGATAAGCAAGAAGTTCATGCCCCTGACTGAGACTCTGAAAAAATCTTTCCCTGTGTTTGAAAACTGTTTAAGAATTATTTGAATGATATGACTTTGAAAAGGCCTACACTAAAGGGAAATGAAACATTCCTTTAAAATATATAATTTTTTTTCTAAAAATGACCCAGCAATCTACATGCACAAAAACTTAATCTACACACAGAATTTATATCCTTTCCACAGATTAACTCAAAATGGATCATAGATCTAAATGTAAAATGTGACACTGCAAAAATCCTAGAAGATAACAGGAGAAAACCTAGATGACCTTGGGTATGTGATGAGGTTTTAGATACGACACCAAGGACATGATGCATGAAGAAAGAATTGATAAGCTGAAATTCATTAAAACTAAAAACTTCTGCTCTGAGAAAGACAATAACACGAGAATGAGAATATAAGCCATAGGCTGGGAGAAAAAAATTGCAGAAGACAGAACGGAGGGGGTGAATTCACCAAATGAGAGTCTCCACTAAATGGGTAGAACCGCTCTCTCTAGGGTTGAAGGTGCTGGTTAGCACTATTTTTGATATTTCCCCTCCACTTTGATAGCTCATGAGGAGGCAAGGTCCCTGTGTAATAGCCATCTAGTACTGCCCCAGCACACCCTAGGCCCTCAGCCTGTATGAGCTCTGGCCTTTCCCACAAGGCAGCCCTGACACAAGCATGCTCTAGGGCCCCAACCCCAGACTGTGCCTGACCCAACTATCCTACCAGGGCAGCACCAGGAGAGTAGGTCCCAGGAAACTCCCCTACCCTGTACCTGTTCCAGCTCTATCCATCCTAAGGCAGCCCTGGAATGACATGCCTGGGACAGACCTGGCCAGCACCTGATCTAGCCAAGATGGCCCCAGAGCAGTGTGCACCAGGAACCCCCTGGCATATACCTGCTCCTGCTCCAGCCATCCCACCAAGGCAACCCCAGCTCAGAGCACCTCATGACACCCAGGCTATGCTTGCTCCACCAGTGCCTGACCTGCCAAAGTCACCAGGCATGTGCAGTCTACAAGGTGGATACTCCTACACAAGGCTACTACTCCTTCAAGACTGGGAGAAACAGCAGTTCTGCCTAATTTATAGAACAAACACAGAAAGTCAAACAAAATGAGGAGACAGAGGAATGCACTCTAAATGAAAGAACAAGATAAAACCCTGAAAGTGGGGGGGAACTGCTAATAAAATGGAAATAAGTAACTTACCTGACAATCAGTTCAAATAGTCATAAGGATATTTACCAAACTCAAGATAAGAATGGAGGAACAAAGTGAAAATTTCAGCAGAGTTGAAATATAAAAAATAGACACTCAACAAAGACAACCAATCAGAGCTGACATATACAATAGTTGAAATGAAAAATACACTGGAGAGAATTAACAAGAGACTAGATGATAACTGATCAGTGACCTGAACGACAGAATAATGGATATCACCCAATCAGAACAGAAAAAAAATTTCAAATGAATATAATTAAGGAACTTCTAGGACAATATCAAGCACTCTAACATTTGCATTTTAGAGGTCCCAGGAGAAGAGAAAGAAAGGGACAGAAAACTTATTTGAAGAAATAATGGTTGAAAAGTTCCCTAATCTGGAGAAGAAAACAGATATCCAGGTCAAAGAAGTGTACAGAGTCCCAAACAAAATGAACCCAAAGAGATCCAAACCAAGACATATTAAAATTTAAATGGCAAACATTAAAGAGAGAATCTTAACGATTTAATTAAAAAATGGGCAGAAGACCTGAGTAAACCTTTCTCTAAAGAGGACACACAGATGGTGAACAGACACATGCAAAGATGTGCAATATTACTAATCGTCAGGGAAATAAAAGTCAAAATCACAATGAAATATCACCTCACACCTGACAGAATGGCTAAAATCAAAAACGTAATAAACGAGAAGTGTTGGTAGGATGTGGAGAAATGCAAATTGGCACAGCCACTATGGAAAATAATATGGAGCTTCTTCATAATATTAAAAAGAACTCTGATACAATCCAGCAGTTTTACCTCTGGGTATCTCTATGAGAAAAGGAAAACACTCATTTGAAAAGACGTATGCAATTTATGTTCACTGTACCATTATTTAAAATAGCCAAGCTGTGGAAGCAAGCTAAATGGATGCCTAAAGAAGATATGGTAGATCTGTGTGTGTGTGTGTGTGTGTGTGTGTGTGTGTGTGTGTGTGTACACAAACACATGCACAATGGAATATTATTCTGCCATTACAAGAAATCTTGGGGGCACCTGGGTGGCTCAGTCAATTAAGTGTCTGACTTTTGATTTTGGTTCAGGTCATGATCTCACGGTCATGAGATTGAGCCTGTGTTGGGATCTGTGCTGTGGAGACTGCTTAAGATTCTCTCTCCCTCTACCCTTCTTCCCCACTCATGTACTCACTCTCTCTCTCTCTCTCTCTCTCTCTCTCCCTCTCTCTCTCTCTCTCAAAATAAAGAAACATTAAAAATAAAATAAAACAAAATAAAAATAAAAATCTTGCTATTTGTGACAACATGGATGGACCTTCATATTACATGAAGTGAAATATCAGAGAAAGACGAATATCATATGATTTCACTTATATGTGGAATGTAAAACAAATGAACAGAAACAGAATCCTAGATGCAAAGAAAAATCTGCTGGTGGCCAAAGGAGAGGGGGTGGAAGATGGGCAAAATAGGGAAAGGCTATTAAAAGGCACAAACTTCGGCTTTAAAATAATTAAGACATAGAAATACAATGTATAGCACAGAGAATACAGTTAATATGTAAAAGTTTGGTGAGATATGGTTGCTAGATGTACCATGGTAATCACTTCATAGTGTATATAAAGGTTGAATCACTATGCTGTACACCTGAAACTAATATAATATTGTATGTTAACTACATTTTAATTTTTAAAAAGAGAAAGAGAGAATCTTAAAAGCAGCAAGAAAAAAAATAGTCTCATGCATGGGAAACACCATAAGATTATCAGCTGAATTTCCTGCAGGGAGTGGCAGGATTTAAAGTGCTGAAAGCAGGGGCACCTGGGTGGTTCAGCTGATTGAGTATCTGACTCTTAATTTCAGACAAGGTCATGTTCTCACGGTTTATGAGTATGAGCCCTGCATCAGGCTCTGCGTTGATAGTGCAGAGCCTGCTTGGGATTTTCTCTCTCCTTCTCCCTCTGCACCTCCTCTCTCTCTCTCTCTCTCTCAAAATAAATAAACTTTTTAAAAAATTAAATGCTGAAAGGAAAAACATACAACCAAGACTATTCTATCCAGCAAGACTGTCATTGAAAACTGAAAGAGAGATAATGAGTTTCCCAGACAAGCAAAAGCTGAAGGAGATCATCACCACTAAACTGGCCTTACGAGAAATGTTAAGACATATCCTTTAAACAGAAGAGGGAGTAACTAGAAATAAGAAAATATCTGAAAGAAAAAAATCTCATTGGTAAAGTAAATACATAGGCAAAATATATAGTAAAGTCAGTGAAACAGTCATTTTAAAAGCTAGTATGAAGGTGAAAAGACATAAATAGTAAACTAAAAAAAGTCAACTAGTAGTTAAGAGAAACACACAATAAAAAATATGAAATAGGACGTCAAAAGTATAAAACATGGGAGGCGTAAAAATGTAATTACTTTAGGGTGCATTCAAACTTAAGTGACTATTAGCTGAAAATAGACTGAATATATATATATGAATTTCATGGTAGTCACAAAACGAAATCTACAATATACACATATGCACACACACACACACACACACACACACGTAGAGAAAAGACTCTAAACATAACACTAAAGAAAATCATCAAACCATAAGAGAAGAGACCAAGAGAAGAAGAAAGGAATAGGGAGCTAAAAAAAACACCCCGAAAACAGTGAATAAATGGGGGTAAGTACACGCCTATCAAGAATTACTTTAAATGTAAACAGACTAAATGTTCCAATCAAAATATACAGGGTGGTTGAACGGATTTGTTTTTAAGATCCATAGGGGTGTCTGGGTAGCTCGGTCGGTTACACATCAGACTTCAGCTCAGGTCATGATCTTGCAGTTTGTGAGTTTGAGCCCTGCATCGGGCTCTGTGCTGACAGCTCAGAGCCTGGGGTCTGCTTCAGATTCTGTCTCCTCTCTCTCTGTCTCTCCCTTGCTCATGCTCTGTCTCTCTCCCTCTCTCAAAAATAAATAAACATTAAAAAAATTTAAAAAAAAGACCCATCTATATGCTCCCTACAAGAGATTCATTTCAGATCCAAAGACACACAAACTTGAAAGTAAAGGAATGAAAAAAGCTATTCCATGCAAATAGAAAGCTGGAATGGTAGAATATCAATACTCATAGGAGACAAAATAAACTTTTTTTATGTTTATTTATTTTTGAGAGAGAGACAGACAGAGTGTGAGCAGGGAAGGGGCAGAGAGAGAGGGAGACACAGAATCTCAAGTGGGCTCCAGGTTCTGAGCTGTCAGCGCAGAGTCTGACAAGAGGTTTGAACTCACAAATGGTGAGATGGTGATCTGAGCCAAATTTGGACACTGAACCAACTGAGCCACCTGGGCACCCCAGGAACAAAATAAACTTTAAAACAAAGACTGTAATAATAGGCAAAGAGGAAAATTACATAAAGTAGTTAAACCAAGAAGAGGATGTAACATGCATAAATGTTTATGTACTTAATGTAGGAGTACCTAAATATATAAAGCAAATGTTAACAGACATAAAAGCAGAAATTGACAATAATACAACAATAGTAGGAGGATTTAATATCCCTCTTACAATGATAGATCACTCAGACAGAAAATCAATAAGGGAACAATGGCCTTAAGGGACACATTATAATAGAACATTCCAACCTCAAAGTGCAGAATATACATTCAAGTGCACACAGAACATTCTTCAGAATAGATCACTGTTATCCCACAAGTCGCAATAAATTCAAAAAGACTGAAATCATATAAAGCATTCTTTCCAGTCACAATTAAATCAATGGTAAATCAATTACAAGAACAAAACTGGAAGAAACACAAGCATGAGAAGACCAAACGACATACTACTAAGAACCAATAGATCAGTGAAGAAATCAAGGAGGAAGTGAAAAATTGCCTTGAGACAAATGAAAATGGAAACGCAACTTTCCAAAATCTGTGGGACACACCAAAAGCAGTTCTAAGAGAGAAATTCAGGCCTACTTCAAGAAACAAGAAAAATTCCAAATAAAAAATTGAATCTTACGTCTAAAGGAACTACAAAAGGAAGAATAAACACAGTGCAAAGGTAGTAGACAGAAGGAAATAATAAAGACAAAAGCAGAAATAAATTGAGACTAAACAATAGAAAGATCAGTGAAACTAAAAGCTGCTTTTTTTAAAAGATGAATGAAATGGAGATACACATTAAGGCAGACTCATTAAGGAATTGAGAGAACCCAAATAAATGAAAGAGAAGTTACAACTGACACCACGGAAATACAAAGGATCATCAGACACAGACATGTCAACAAATTGGAAACCTAGAACGGATAAATTCCTAGAAATACACAATCTTCTAAAAATAAATCATGAAAAAATAGAAAATCTGAACAAATTACAAGTCATATAATTGAATCAGTAATTTAAAACTCTCAAAAAACAGAAGTCCAGGACCAAACAACTTCATAGGTGAATTCTGCCTAACACATAAAGAAGAGTTACTTCTTACACTGCTCCCAAAAAATTGAAGAGGAAGTAATGCTTCCAACTCATTTTATGAGGCCAGCATGACCCTGATACCATAGTCAGACAAGGACACCACAAAAAAAGGGGAAGAGAAAATTACAAGCCAGTATCCTTGATGAACATAGATGCAAAATCCTTAACAAAATACTAGCAAATCAAATTCAACAACACACTAAAGGGATTGTTCAACATTTGCAAATCAATTAAGATACACTACATTCACAAAATGAAGGATAAAAGTCATATGATCATATCAATAGATGTACAAAAAGCACCTGACAAAATTCGACAGCAGTTTGTGATAAAAACTCTCAACAAAGTGGATATAGGCAGAATGTACCTCCACATAATAAAGACCATATAGGACAAATTCACAGATAACATCACACTTAATGGTGAGAAGCTGACAGCCTTCTTCTAACATTAGCAGCAAGGCAAGGATGCTCATTTCACCACATTTATTCAATGTCGTATTAGAAGACCTGCCCATAGCAGTTAGGCAAGAAAAAGAAACAAAACATATGCAAATTTCAAGGCCAAAGTAAAACTATCACTATTTGTACATGACAAGATACTGTATATAGAAAACCCTATAGACTCCACCAAAAAACTATTAGAACTAACAAATAAATTCAGTAAAGTCATATAATATAAAATTAACATACAGAAATTGGTTGTGTCTCTAAACATTAATAGCAAACTATCGGAAAGAGAAGAAAACATTCTCACTTAGAATCACACTAAAAAAGATAAAATACCCAGGAATAAATGTAACAAAAGGGGCACCTGGGTGGCTCAGTTAGTTAAGTGTCCAACTCTTGATTGCACCTCCAGTCATGACCTCATGGTTCATGAGATCAAGCCTCGTGTCAGGCTCCACACTGAAAGCATGGAGCCTGCTTGAGATTCTGTTTCTCTCTCTCTGTGCTCCTACCCCACCTGCACTCTCTGAAAACAACAACAAAAACAAACGAACGAAAAAACATTTTTAAAAAATTTAACCAAGGAGAAAAAAAATTAACCAAGGAGGTAAAAGACCTGCACTCTGAAAATGTTATGACATTGATGAAAGAAATTGAGGAAGACACACATAAATGCAAAGATATTCCATGATCATGGGTTGGAAAAATTAATATTGTTAAAATGTCCATACTACCCAAAGCAATCTACAGATTCAATGCAATCCCTATCAAAATACCAATAGTATTTTTTCACAGAACTAACAATCCTAAAATTTGTATGGAACCACAAAAAACCGTGAATAGCCAAAGCAATCTGGAGAAAGAAGAACAAAGTGAGAGGTATCACATTCCAAGATTTCAAACTATATTACAAAACTATAGTCAACAAAACAACATGGTACTGGCACAAAAATAGACACATAGGTCAACAGAAGAGAATAGAGTCTAGAAATAAATCCATACTTATATGGTCAATTAATCTATGTTAAAGGTGGCAAGAATATACCATGTGGAAAAGACATCGTCTTTAATAAATGGTGTTGGCAAAACTGGACGACTATATGCAAAAGAATGAAATTGGACCATTATCTTGTACCATATACAAAAATAAATTCAAAATATATTAAAAACTTGAATATAAGACCTGAAACCATGAAACTCCTAGAAGAAAATATAGGCAGTGAGCTCTTTGATATTAATCTTAACAGTATTTTTTTTTTGGATCAGTCTCCTCAGGCCAAGGGCAAAAAAAAAGCTGAAAAAAATTTTTAAAAAGAGATTTCATCAAACTTAAAGCCTTTTGTACAGTGAAGGAAACTATTAGCAAAATAAGAAAGGCAACCTACTGAATGAGAGATATTTGCAAATCATACATCTGACAAGAGATTAATATCCAAAATACATAAAGAACTTATACAATTTACTATTAAAAATACTAATTAACCCAATTAAAAAATAGGCAGAAGACTTGAAAGACATTTCCCCAAAAAAGATTTACTTAGGGTTAATAATTACATGGAAAGATGTTTAATATCAGCAATCAGGGAAATGCAAATCAAACCACAATGAGATCACCTCACATCTATCAGAATGGTTATATCTAAAAGTACCTTTGTTGGCAAATATGTGGAAAAAAGGAAACTTCATGCACTATTGGTGGGAATGTAAATTGGTACAGCCACAATGGGAGACGATTTGAAAGTTCCTAAAAAATAAATAAATGAATAAATAAATAAACGGACAAATAAATAAATAAAAATAGAACTACCCTATGATCCAGCAATTTCACTTCTGGGTATTTACTCAAATAAAACAAAAATACCAACTTGAAGAGATATATGCACCCCTATGTTCACTGGAGATTTATTTACAATAGCCAAGATATGGAAACAATCTAAGTGTTCATTGATGAATGAATAAGTCACAGTGTATATGTATATTTATTTATATATACACACACACACACACACACACACACATACATACACAGAAATATTACTCAGCCATGAAAAATGAAATCTTGCCCATTTATGACAACATGCATGGATCTAGAGGGTATTAATACAAAATAAATCAGAGATAGAAAGACAAATATAGTATGATTTCACTTATGTGGAATATAAAAAACAACAAAAAAATCCAAAGCAAAACAGAAACAAGTTCAAAGATACAGGAAACAAACTGTTAGTTACCAGGGATGGGCAAAATAGATGAAAGGAATTAAGAGGTACAAACTTCCACTTATAAAATAAGTTATGGAAATGTAATTTATAGCACAGGGAATATAAAGAATAATATTATAATAATTTTATATGGTGACAAATGGTAACTAGGCTTGTCATAATTTCCTGATGTGTAAAAATATCAAATCGCTATGGTGTGCATATGAAACTAATAGAATATTGTATGTCAGTTATACTTCGTTTTAAAACACATATCTGATAAAAGACTTTTACTGAAAATATACAAAAAAAAAAAACCTAAAAATCAACAATAACAACCCTAATAGGAATAGGGAATGAGATCTGAACAAACAGCTCAACAAAGAAGATATGCAAATGGCAAATAAGCATATTAAAAGATACTCAACATCATAGGCCATTTAGAAATTATAAATTAAAAAAACAATGAGGGGTACCTGACTGGCTCAGTTGGCTCTAGCATATGACTCTTGTTCTTGGGGCTGCAAGTTCAAGCCCCACATTAAGTGTAGAACCTACTCTAAAAATAAAGAAATAAAAATAATAAGGTACTACTACATATCTATTAGAATGACCAAAATCCAGAGCAATGGCAATACCAAATGCTGGTGATGATCAGAGCAACAGGAACTCTCATTCACTCTTGGTAAGAGTACAAAATGGTACACCATTTTGGAGGACAATTTGATAGTTCTTTACAAAACTAAACATTTTCTTACAATACAGTCCAGCAATCGCTGTCCTTTTTTTTTACCCAAAGGAGTTGAAAACATGTCCATACAAAAACCCAAACATGGATATATACATAGCAGCTTTATTCATAGTTTGCAAAACTTGGGAGCAACCAAGATGCCCTTCAGTAAGTTAATAGATAAATAAACTGTGATACATCCAGACAACAGATTATTACTTAGCACTACAAAGAAATGAAAAGACATGGAAAAATCTTAAGTGTATATCATTAAGTGAAAGAAGTCAATCTGAAAAGACTATATAATGTATGATTTCAGCTATATAACATTCTGGAAAAGCAAAACTATGGACACAGTAAGGAGTCCTGGGAAGATGAGAGAGTAGGAGGATCCTGAGCTCACCTCCTATCATGGACACACTGAGATAACAGTAGATCTGTGTAACTAGCTCTGAAAGTAACCCAAAGTCGGGCAGAACAGACTTTCCACAGTTTATCATTGATAAGAGGTCACACTGAAAAGGGGTGGAGATATAATGTGGGACTGAACCCTGGGGAACTTATTAAAATGAGTGGGACACGACCAAGCATGGAGAAGCAAGAGGATCAGACCCCACACCAGGTGCTGGAGACCAGCACTAGAAGACAAGTCCCCACAATATCCAGCTTTAAAAAAACAATGGGGGCTTAAGAAACAGTCCCTGCCCTTAAAGAGCAAGCATAATAAACAACCTGGCCAAGACACAGCATAGAGGCAGCAGTCTGAACATGCCCTGGAAAGGCAGAGATCTTCAGGAGACTTCTCCAAGAAGACTTCTCCCCGCCCTTCAGCCTAGATAGCTAGACACTTGTGGGAGCCAGTGCTAAAGCTCTCTATGTATCTTGCTAGAATCATGTGCCTGCCACCCATTTTCCCCTGTGCACCTGTTCCATCTAACCCACCTGCCTTGGCAGGCATCCCTCCAAAGTAACTTCTGCTTGCCATACCCTGCAAGCAACCCCATCAGGGGCCGGTACAACTCCAAAGTAACTCCTTCCCAGGAGAGACGTGTAGATAACACCACACACCAGCACAACTCCAGTTGCAGCAGCCAAGCCTTTTAGCTGACTTGCAAGAGCACCCTGCCACTCAGTGCAACTCCAGCTGTGGTGGACCACACGCAGACATCCAGTCTAAGTGCTAGTCTGCCCACCTATAAGCCCCTGTTGGCCTCAGACAGGCCCCTCAACAATACAGGGACCAAACCCTGTCCAGTGTGCCCACAGCAGGCAAAGCAGATCATTGCGGCTGACAGAACTGAAGACGAACATAGCTCAGCCACAACAGTAAGGCACACGCAGACTCAGGAGTGTCTGGTTCTAGTGACCAGGGGCATGATGCTACAGGGCACCACTGGAATTTGCTTTCAAAACTGGATGTAGCACATAGAAACACATGGCATATGGAAACAAACACAGCACATAGAAATAAACACAGAGAGTTAGACGTAATTAAGAGAGGAGTATGTCCCAAATGAAAGAACAGGACAAAATGACAGCAAAAGAACTGAATAAAAGAGATAAGCAATATGCCTGATAAAGAAATCAAAGTAATGGTCATAAAGATACTCATTAGACTTGAAAAAAAGAGTGACGGATCTCAGTGAAAACATCACCAAACAGAAAATATAAAAAAGAAATCAGTCACAGAAGAACCAGTAATTGAAATGCACTAGAGGGAATTGACAGCAGATTAGAGGATGTAAAAAAACATATCAGCGATCTGGAAGACAGGGTAACAGAAAGCAACCAAGCTGAACAGCAAAAAGAAAAGAAAATAATAAAAAAGAAAGAAAGAAAATAGAGTACATGAACTTAATGACATCATCAAGTATAATAACTACTCACATTATAAAGATTCCAGAAAGAGAGTGGAGAGGGGTGGACAGAAAACATTTGAAGAAATAATAGCTGAATACTTTTCTAACCTGGGGAAAGAAACAGGCATCCAGATACAGGAGGCACAGAGAATCCCTAACAAGATTAATCCAAGGAGCCCCACACAAAGACACAGAATAATTAAGATGGCAAAAAATAATTGTAACGAGAAAAATTTCAAAGCAGTAAGAGGGGCGCCTAAGTGGCTCAGTCAGTTAAGCATCCAACTCTTGATCTCGGCTCAAGTCATGATCTCATGGTTAATGAGATTCATGGAATCTTTCTGTTTATTAAAATAAATAAATAAACTTTAAAAAAAAGCAGCAAGTGAAAAGAAAACAATTCCATACAATAGAAACCCCATAAGTCTAGCAGCTGATTTTTCAGCAACACTTTGTAGGCCAGAAGGGAGTGACATGATATATTCAAAGTGCTGAAAGGAAAAAACCTATAGCCAAGATTAGTTTGTGCAGAAAGTTTATCATTCAGAGTAGAAGGAGAGATAAAGAGTTTCCCAACAAATGAAATTTAAGCATTCATCATCACTAAATCAGCCTTATAATAAATGTTAAAGAAAACATTTGAGTGGAAAGAAAAGGCCCTAACTAGAAGATTATGAAAAGAAAAATTTCCATAGGTAAATGCATACACATAATAAAAGTAGATTAATCACTTATAAAGTATGGAAGTTAAAATGCAAAAGTAGTAAGATCAATTATGTCTACCAAAATCAGTCAAGGCATACACAAAAGGATATAAAAAATGACATCATATACATAAAACATGGAGGAGGGAGTAAAAATTTAGTCCTTTTAGAGTGTACTCAAACATAAGTGACCATCAACCTTATATAGACTGTTATCCGCATAGGTTGTTATATATGAACCTAATAGTAACCAGAGATCTAAAACCTATAATAGCTACAGAAAATATAAATAGAAAGGAATCCAAGGATAATACTACAGAAAGCTATCAAACTGTCAAGAGAAGAAGGAAGAGGAACTACAAAAACAACCAAAAAGCAAGTAACAAAATGGCAAAAAGTACATACCTATCAATAATTACTTTTCATGTAAATCAACTAAATACTTCAGTTGAAACACATAAATGGATTTAAAAACAACAACAACACCCATTTACACGCTGCCTACAAGAGAGTCATTTTACATTAAAGACTGAAAGTGAAAGGCTGGAAAAACATATACCATATACCGTAAAAATGGAAGTCCATAAGAAAAAAATCTGGGGTAGCAATCTCAGCTTTTTATATCAGACAAAATAGACTTTACAACAAGATCATAGGGGTGCCTGGGTGGCTCAGTCAGTTAGGGTCTGACTTCAGCTCAGGTCATGATCTCACTGTTTGTGAGTTCAAGCCCCACATCAGGCTCTGCACTGACAGCACTGAGCCTACTTGGGATTCTCTCTCTGCCCCTCCCTGCTTGCTCCCGTGTGCACGCACACACTCTCTCCTTCTCTCGAAATGAATAAATACACTTAAAACAAAGACTGTAGCAAGAGACAAAGAAGGACAGTACATAATGAGAAAGAGAACAATCCAACAAGAGGATATGACAATTATAAATATCTATGCATCCAACATAGGAGCACTTTAAATACATGAATTATTAACAGATAAAACCAGAGAAATTGACGGTAATACAATAATAGTAGAGGGCTTATATGTAAACCAATTTGAAAATAAACTATTATAAAATTAAAAAAATAATAATAGTAGAGGGCTTTAATGCCCTAATTACATCAATGGAAGGCAGAAAATCAACAGGAAAATAGTGGCTTTGAACAACACAATAGACCTGATGAACACAATAATGTATACAGAACATTTCATCCAAAACTAGCAGAATACAAATTCTTCTCAAGTGCACATGAAATATTCTCCAGGATAGATCACATGTAGTTCACAAAACAAGTATCAATAAATCCAAGATTGAAATTTTATCAAGCATCTTTTCTGACTACAGTGGTATGAAACTGGAAGTCAATTATAAGAAAAACTCCAGAAAGAACACAAATACAGAGAGGCTAAGCAACATGTTACTAAATCATGAATGCATCAACCAAGAAATCAAAGAAGAAGTAAAAAATACATGAAGAAAATCAAGACACGATGGTCCAAAATCTTTATAGGGATCCTTAAAAAAGAGAAAGAGAAAACGGGATAGAAAATTTATTTGAAGAAACTGAAGATGACACAAATGAAAAGATATTCCATGCTCATGGATTGGAAGAATTAATATTTTTAAAACATCCATATGACCAAAGCAATCTACAGATATTTTTCATGGAACTAGAACAAGTAATACTAAAATTTGTTTGGAACCCCAAAAGACCCTGAGTAGACAAAGCAATCTTGAGAAAGAACAAAACCGGAAGTATTATAATCCCAGATTTCAAGATATACTACAAAGCTGTAGTCATCGAAACAGTGTGAGATGGGCACAAAGATCAATAGAACAGAATAGAAAACCTGAAAAGAAACCCATGCTTATATGGTCAATTAACCTATGACAAAGAAGACAAGAATATACAATGGCAAAAAGACAGTCTCTTCAATGAATGATGCTGGGAAAACTGGACAGCTACATGCAAAAGAATGAAATGGACCACTTTCTTCCATCTTATCAAAAGGAAACTCCAAAAGGATTAAAGTCCTAAACGTAAGACCTGAAACCATAAAACTTAGGCAGTAATTTCTTTGACATTGGCCTTAGCAACAATTTTCTAGATATATCTCCTGAGGCAAGGGAAATTAAAGCAAAAATAAACCATTGGGACTACACCAAAATAAAAACCTTTTGCACAACAAAGGAAACCATTAACAAACAACAAGACAACCCTACTGAATGGGAGGAGGTATTTGCAAATGACATATTCAATGAGGGGTTAATATCCAAAATATACAAAGAACTTACAGAACTCAACACCAGAAAAACAAATAATCTGATTTAAAATGGGCAGAGGACCTGAATAGATAGCTTTCCAAAAAAGACATATAGATGTCCAACAGACACACTAAAAGATGTTCAACATTGCTAATCATTAGGGAAATGCAAATCAAAACCACGATGAGATAGCACCTCACACCTGTCAGAATGGCTAGAATCAAAAAGATAAGAATAGGGGCGTCTGGGTGGCTCAGTTGGTTGAATGTCCCACTTCGACTCAGGTCATGATCTCACAGCTTGTGAGTTCAAGCCCCACATCGGGCTCAGTGCTGACTGACAGCTCAGAACCTGGAGCCTGCTTCAGATTCTGTGTCCCCCTCTCTCTGCTCCTCCCAACTCACGCTGTCTCTCTCTCAAAAATAAACATTAAAAAAAAAGATAAGAATAACAAGTGTTGGTGAAAATTTGGAGAAAAAGGAATCCTTGTGCACTGTTGGTGGGAATGCAAATTGGCGCAGCCACTGTGGAAAACAATATGAAGCTTTCTCAAAAAATTACAAATAGATCTACTACATGGACCCAGTAATTCCACTATTGTTATTTACCCAATGAAAACAAAAACACTAATTCAAAAAATTATGTGTTCCCTTATATTTATTGCAGCACTATTTACAATAACCAAGTTATTGAAGCAACTCAGATGTCCATTGATAGATGAAAAGATAAATTAGATGTGGTATATACCTATGATAGAATATTACTCATCAATAAAATAGAATGATGGACCTAGAGGGTATCATGCTTAGTGAAATAGGAGCAAATAAGTTCCATATGATTTTACTTTTATGTGGAATCTAAAAAAGGGAATAAATAAACAGACCCTTAAATACAGAGAATTAATGGTTGTCAGAGGGGAGGTAAGTAGGGGGAATGGGTGAAATCTATAAAGGGGATGAAGAGGTACAAACTTCCAGTTATGAAAAAAGTAAGTCATAGAGCTGAAAAGTACAGCATAGAGAATATAATTAATAATCTTGTAATAGCATTTTGTTGACAGATAGTAACTACACTTACTGTGTTTAACCATTGAGTAATGCATTGAATTGTTGAATCAACATGACCTACACCTGAAATTAATGTAACATTGTATGTTCATTATACTTGTATTAAAAAAAAAAAACTAAAAAAAAACTATAAAACAAAAACCATGGAGACAGTAAAAAGATTAGAGATTGGAGGGAGGAAGGGATAAACAGAGCGCAGAGGATTGTCAGGGCAGTGAAACTATTCTGGATGTAACTAGAATGGTGGATACAAACTCATAGAATAAACAACACTGACAGTGAACCCAACTGTAAACCATAGACTCTAGGTGATAATGATGTGTAAATGTAGGCCTATTCATTGTAACAAATGTACCATTCTGGTGAGGCATGGTGGTTGTGGGAAGGCTGCAAGAGTGTGGGACAGGGGATATAAGGAACTTTGTATTTTCTGCTCAATTTTGTGGTGAATCTAAAAACTGCTCTAAAAAGAAATTCTACTTAAAATATTCCAGGTCATGTGGAAACAGTGCGTACCTCTACGATAAAGGACCAGATGAAAGGCTACATGACAAACTCTTGAGCCAGGAGGCACAGTATTCTCCACACACATCAGGCTCTTCCTGAGACCTATTGGAATCTGTGTCCTCCATTTCTGACCTTTTAAACCAAACCATCAAAATGGGGCAAAAATCTTTTTCTGAAAAATTGTTTTTCTCTGTATGTTTCTCCTTCCACTCTTTCCCATTCTAATGGGCTCCAGTTGAGTCTCAGGATGTAAACTTTTATCACCGGTTCTTTGGTTGAATTAACAAGTGGATTGGCGGGACTGTGAAAGACATTAGAGAAACAGGAGCTGGTACCCAGAAGGGATTAGATGCTGTGCATAGGACGTTTCCGTGCAAGGCCCATCAGTTGCTCATGGTTATTCACATAATCAAGGGCATTCTTCACATAATGCAAGTAAGGAGAACAAGGTCAGCCACGAAGTAGAATAAGAAAAGATCTGGCCAGCAATTTGCAGATCTCTGCATGTGAATATCTAAAACGTGTATAGAGTTTGCATGTATATGCATGCATCGTAGGTTATACAAAAATTTATATGCACAATACATGTAGATATGCACTCAAGGGCATGTATGTATATGGAAAAAGTCAGAAAACATTCCCCTGAGCATGTACCTTTAGCCAAAATCCAAAAGAAAATATTTCCAGTTTTTACCATCTAATGTCAATTTGCAACATAATGCCAGCTGGTAGGTTTTTTGGACGACAAGCTGTGCACTAATACATAGCTTTTAGTTTCTTTTGTTTTCTTAAAGTACTCTGTTGCTTCTTTTTCTTTTAGAATTATAAGCAGGGTTCCATGTCAATAATTATCCTGAATTTTTTAAAATCCCTCTGAATCTGGAATGTAAGCTATAAATGTATCCATGCCAATTTTTTCTTTCTTTTTTAAAGCAGCTTATTGCAATATAATTTACATACCGTACATTTCGCCCATTTAAAATGTACGATTCGATGTTTTTCAGCATATTCACAGAGTTGCACATCCATCACCATGATCAATTTTAGAATGTTCTCATCTTCACAAACAGAAACCCTGAACATTTCTCAGGATGTAAACTTTTATCACCGGTTCTTTGGTTGAATTAACAAGTGGATTGGCGAGACTGTGAAAGACATTAGGGAAACAGGAGCTGGTACCCAGAAGGGATTAGATGCTGTAAGGGGTAAGGGGTAGATTATCCCCCTACCAGACCCCCCTCCCACTAGCCCTCAGCAAACTCTATAATCTACTTTGTGTCTCTATCAAGTTGCCTGCTCTGAACATTTTATAGAAATGGAATCGTATATGGGGTGGCCTTTTATTACTGCTTGCTTTCACTTAGCATAATGCTTTTGAGGTTCACCCACATGGCAGCATGTACCAGCACTACATTCCTTTTAAGACTGAGTGATATTCAGTTGGATGTATATACCACTTGTTTAGTCACTCGATTGTTAATGGACACTTGTTTCCATCTTTGAGCTACTGTAAATAATGCTGCCATGAATATTGGTAAATGAGTATCTATTTCAGGGTCTGTTTTCAATTCTTTTTGGCATGTATCTAAGAGTGGAATTGCTGGGTTATATGGAAGTTCTACACTTTTTGAGGAACTGCCAAATCATTTTCCACAGAGGCTGTACCATTTAAATTCCCACCAGCAATGGGTTACAATTTCCCCACATCCTCACCAGTACTTATTAATTTCTTTATAATAATGATGATAATGATTGCTATAGCCATTTTAGTGGGTATAAAATGGTATCTCATTGTGATTTTAATCTAGATTTCCCTAATGAATAATGATGCTGGAATTTCTCATGTATTTATTGTCCATTTGGACAAATGTCTACCCAAGTCCTCTGCCCAATTTTTAGCATCGTCTTTTGTTGTTGAGTCCATTTTTTCTTAATGGCCATTGTTTTTAGCCCAGTTGGCCATATCTGTTAGTAAGACCCAGATGAATGGGTCACATTTCATGTCTCCCATTGCTGTGATTTCAGTAAGATGGACAAGTCTATTTTGGACTGTGCTGCAGTGCATTGCTTTGTTGTAATTGACCACAAGTTCTGTCTTCATGTCATCTGGGGGCTGACAGTAAAGACAGATATTTACAGTCTGCACCATTATAAGACAGATCTAGTCAAAGCATAATCATTGCTTGAAAAGAGTCCAATAGAAGACCATGGTAAATTTTGTGAAATAATGAGTCTAATTCTCCCCTTTTAATAAACTGAAGCTAAGAAAAAATGTTTAGATTTATACCTACCACAGAAGGGATAGTCAGTAATACTTGCTATCATTTATAACTTAATCTTGATGTAAAATGTCAGCTGCAATTAAGGATAAGTTATATTTGTATGGGGGAAAAATCTGATTCATCGCTAACTGATGAGGCATGGGAGAAATATTCTGTGGATGAGTGGACTTGAACATGCAGGGTACGTTACCCATCCATCTGGCAGAAGAGACTCCATTAACAAGCATCATAAATCCTTGGAGTGGGCTAATGTCTAACCTGCATTAGAAGCACCTGAAGTGCTGGATAAGAATACAGATCCCCAGCTCCCATCCTAACACCAAATCAGACTTTCTACGGGTGGGCTCAGAAGTCTAAATTTTAACATATCTCCCAGGCAATTCATTTGCAGAGGATAGTTTTACAAAATGGGGCTGTAAGGACTTTATCAGCCTCTAAGAACCTTGCAAATTTAATGAACAGGATGAGGGATCATTTTTTAAATCCTTAGATTGAATAGGTATGTTAAGAGTCTCTCCTTCAAACAGGTGCTCAAGACTCTAGGAATGCTTCAGGTTAGAATTATCCTGGTTGTTTTATTTCTAGTTATTACTGTCTTTTAAACAGAAGTGCAGCCTAGGGCTACCAATACATGTTAACCTTGAAATACCATTTCCACCATTTCCAATCTATACATCCTTTAGAGGACATTTTTCTGTCCCTGTCTCTATCTCCTAGAGTGAAAGAGTAGAAACAACCACATGTCCAATAATACGGGAATGCTACATGGGCACATTACTGTTATTATTCAGTTATTAAAATTATATTTATGAAGACTAGATAATAATAAAGGCAATGTTTACAATGTGACATTAAGGAAAAAATCTATACAGACCCTCTTATAGCTTTATATTACAGAAATTACAAACATACAAAAACTAGATATAAGTTACCTAAAGTATTAACATCGTTAGATGATAGGACTATAGAAAATTTGTTTTCTTTCTACTTTTCAAACTGCGTGGCTTTCAGGACCATATGTTATTTTTATAATGTAAAAACTTTTTTTCCCTAATAAAAAGGATATTTTATTGCCATGAATAATTACTCTGCACATTGATTTAGCAGTAACCACTATCTTGCCTGCAGGATAGTTTACCTAATCAAAAAGTCACGGAAGTTAAGACCTTCAGAAATTGAACACTTGAGTTTTCCTCTTTCATCTTTCACTGGGCTGGTTTCCCAGGGGCAAAATGCTAAAGACATTTACCCTGAATGTTGACTTTCACAGAACTGAATGATATTACCTAGACAGGGTATAGTGCTTTGCAGAGATAAAATCCACCAATTGAAGGGAATGCACTCAATTCATCTGGAAGCACAGACTTAGTGAAACTTGGGTTCTGGGCCCTGACCAGTAGTGCTCAGCTATGTAACACTGGGGAATTACTTCCCCTCTCATGGCCTTCATTTATGAGAAAGTGATGAGGTTCGACCAGATCTGTAAGGTCTTTCCAGCTTTAACAATGTATGAACCCCACTTAGGTCAATAGCCCAAGCAGATCACGGTTTTGTAGAAAATATCCTACTGGGTTGGATGGGTTTGTGGGAGCATGAGAGGATAACCAGAATTTTTCCTTTAGAAATCAAAGACGAAGGGCGCAAAGATATGTGCAAGGGTGTTTTTTACCATGTTGTTTATAATAATGAAAACTGACAATGTAATCTTCCAACACTAGAGGAAGGATTAAAGAAACTATGGTAGAGCCAGAAATATAATATTCGACAACCATTTAAAATTATGTATATCTGTACCTACTGAAAGCTACTCATAATATATTAAGTGGAAAAACTATAAAAATGTGTAGGGATGCCTGGTGGTGGCAATCAAGAGGAATGGACTGATGTAACATCAGTTACGCATCAGTCAGTTACGCATCTGACTCCTGGTTTCTGCTTAGGTCATCTCATGGTTCAAGAGATCAAGCCCCGTGTTGGACTCTGCATGGAGACTCTTTTGGATTTTCTCTCTCTCTTTCTGCCCCATCCCCCACGCACTCTCTATCTCAAAATAAAAATAAACATGTTTTTTAAAAGTGTAAAATACACCTCTTTAAAATATGTATACCTACACACAGCTCTTGAAAGGTTAATAGTGATTACTTTGTGATGGTGGTAAAATTGTTGGTAAGATTTTTCTTCTGATTTGTAATTTTCTATACTAAATATGCTTCAGTTAAGAATTACAACAAATACACAAGGTATATCTGTCAGGGGCAGGGTTCTCCAAAGAAATAGAGTTAATAGAATGTATATAAAACCAATAGGAAAAAACAGGTAGATAGAAGATATACATTTATACAAGAGATATTCATATAGGTGTGTGTGTGTGTGTGTGTGTGTGTGTGTGTGTGTGTGTGTGTATAAAAGAGATTTATTTTTATGAAATTGAGTTGCATGATCGTGGGGTCTGGCAAGTCCAAAATCTATAGGGCAGGCTGGCAGGCTGGAAACTCCAACCAGAGTTAATGTTTCAGTCTTGAGACAGACCTTCCTGTCAGTGTTTGGTCTTAAAGCCTCCAACTGATTGGATGGGGTGCACCCATATTGAGAGTCTCCTTAGAGTCAACCGATTGTAGATGTTAACCACATCTATGAAATATCTTCGCAGAAACACCTAGATCAGTGATTGACTAAATAACTAGGTGCAGTAGCCCAGCCAAGGTGACATATAAAACCAACCGTCACGTAAGAGCATTCTTTTCAAGTAATAAAGTAAAACAAACAAACAAAAAACAAAAAAGACACACACAAAAAAAACCAAAACAGAGACATTTTAATTCACTGAGATTTCAGCGGGCTGGAGATAGGCAATCTCATGTGATGTGGATGGTTGGGAGCCTAGAGGGGTCGCCTTTTTCAGGGCCCTGCATATGCTTGGTTGGGCAGGTGTGAGTGTAGGGAGGCATGGGGGGGTGGGGAGAGGGAAGACAATAGACAAGGTTGGAGGTGAGTGGTGCATGGATATGGTCTCTCCCTATGAAACTTCACTTACTGAATGTGCCAGATGGCTGGGAATCGGGGTTGATGATGTGAAGTGAGAACACAGAAGTAAGCCACAAGATAACAAAGACAGGAAGTGTACAGAAGCTGAAAATCCCAGGCTGTGCAAAGGATTTCAGGTCAAGTTCCCCCAGACTTCCAAGGGGTGCCCGAGCCCCTGATGACATCTGGTTTTTACCAATCAAGCCTGCATCTAAATGGTTTGGCAGTGTTCCTTTTTTCCCCATGGCGGTGGCAATCAAGAGGAATGGACTGATGTAACATACGTTTCATATAGATTTTTAAGCCATTAGCAGTTCTAAACGAACCAGCTGAATGATCTTGCTGCAGGAAGGAATAGGCACAGTCAGCAGGGTTCCAGGGTATGGGGCTCACTGTTCAGGAGCACAGGGAGGCCAAAGAAAGACATTGGGGCAAACGCAATTGTCAGAGCACCAATGATCACAGGAAGATACCAAAATAAAGCCTTGCTGCTTCCATTGGGAAAATTACCAGGCAAAACCAGATGATCTTGGTCTCTTAATATTTTTGGCAAACAGAAGGGAGAAAGAGGTGCTTTCTTCCCCTTTCCCAGTCCCGGCAGAGGAGACACCAAGAAGTCTCTTCACCCACTCTCCACAGAACAGACTGCCTTGGCCAGTATGCTCCTACTTCTAGGCCTTTTCAAAAGCTCAGGTGTTTTCTCTTCACTTCATGCCGTTCCTACAATAAGCATGCATTACTTTTAAAATCAGGAAGAAAAATATTTACATTTAAAAAGCTGGTAAGGGCTTCCTGCTTTCGAGATGGTACTTTGAGGACATATGCTCCACCTCCTGCCTAAAATCCTTTGAAATATTCCAATAAATAGTAATAGACAGGAAACTAGCAAGACTGGAAAAACAGAGAAGGATACCATAAACAGGCCAGAAGCTCTGAGGATTTCCTAGAAGAACTAAAACAGATAGGAGCAGGGAGACATCCTAGAGAGGATGAACTGGTACATTTTTCCAGAGGATGATTTAATTCTAAGGCGGGTGTATTAATTCTAACTGTGCACCCATATTTACAGCCACCCAGCCCCTGGGAATTTATCTTAAATAATGGGACATATGTATAAAGATGTACATTATGATAATAGCTGTAGTTTTCACTTTTTAGAATATTTTTCAAGGCTTATTAAACTCTACTTCTGTCCTTCAAAAAAGTGTTTGCCTATCCCTATGCACACTCTAAAAGTTGGAATCCATAAAAGCATTTTATTACTATGGTTATACAAATATTTTCCCATGCTAGGCTGCATGGCATGTTAGAATTACATTGATTCCTCTGTAGATTCAATTTACGACACCAGACCACTTGAAAGACAGTATCTCTAGCATGGAGGAAAAATAAGATTCTCTATTTTTACACCCCATTAATTCCTTATAATTATGTCACATTTTATGTTGGCTTATATGTTTCTTATGCAGTTTTATCCCTTATATTTTCTATTTCATTTTCTTTGATGATCTGCCTTTCCCCCCCGACTTTTAGTCATACCTCCATTTAGCGGACTGCACCCTCCTTTTTTTCTGAAGACCACCCTTACTTCTCTTCTTTGTGGGCTGAGACTTTTAAAGTCCACCAAACAGTTGTCTCCCAGAACTTTCCTGCCCTTCCCTCCAGGGTTGGAGGCCATCAAGTCCATGTTTTCCCCTTTCCTGGTTAATACCCTTGTCTTGATGGAGAACATCCTCAACTACATTCTGAAGAGAGGTAGATAAATACTAGAAATGAAAAATGGAAACACTTCCAGTGCTGCAGAAATAAAAGATATGGAGCATATACTGTGAGCGTATTTATTAAGTTTGAAAAATTCATTGAAATGGATCAATTTCTGGGGCACCTGGGTGGCACAGTTGGTTAAGTGTCTGACTTCAGCTCAGGCCATGATCTCACAGCTACTGGGTTCGAGCCCCACAACAGGCTCCGTGCTGATAGCTCAGAGCCTGGAGCCTGCTTCCAATTCTGTGTCTCCCTCTCTCTCTCTCTGCCCCTCCCCCTCTTTCTCTCTCTCTCTCAAAAATAAATAAACATTAAAAAAAAGAAACGGGTCAATTTATTTAAAAAGTAGAGCCTACCAAAGTTAATAAGAAATAGAAAACCTGAATCATTCCATAACCACTTAAAACACTGAATCAATAGTTTAAAAATCTCTCTACAAAGAAGCAAAGAGCTTGTGAGTGGAAAAGTCTTCCCATCATTTAAAAAATGGCTAAATTTCAGTCTTCCCCAAATTCTTCCAAAAAAAGAACTACTTATTTCAATTTATATCCTTTTAGGACTAGCACAATCAAATCTAACCTTGAATACCAAACACTACACAAGAAATGTATGAAAAAGATGGGTGTCTGGGTGGCTCAGTTGGTTAAGCATTTGACACTTGGCCTCAGCTCAGGTCATGATCTCATAGTTATGAGATGGAGCCTGACATCAAGCTCTGTGCTGAGCATGGAGATTAAGATTCTCTCTCTCTCTTTCTCTCTGCCCCTCTCCCCCACTCTTGCTCTCTCTCTAAAAAAAAAATATGCAAAGGGATGTTAAAAGCCAACCTCATTTAATACTGTGGTAAGGATGGTTGCCACTCAACAAAACCCAAGCTCTCCTTTTCTTCCTGGGCACCCAGATTACCCTTTCCAGCTTCCCTTGCTGTTCATATGGGCATGGGATTATTTTCTAAACAATGAAATGTGAGCAATGTGTCAATTTCAGGCCAAGGCTTGTAAGTACTCACACTTTCCATACACTCCCTTTTTTCCTGGCTGAAAGCAGAGAATTATAAGGCCTTAGGGGATTTTTGCATCCACAAGACCGACGGAGCCTCATTTCCACCAGCTAGATTATTATGTGAAAAAGAAATAAACTTTGATCATGTAAAACCAGGAAAATTTGAGGGGACTGCTAGAGCATCTAGCATTATCCTTTATTTGAAATTCTTAGTCTGAAGTGGAGTGGTACCATACTAAAACCAAAATATGTAACCATAGCTTAGCATTTGAGAGGCAAGCTACCAGGAAAGAGATTGAATAGGCTGAACCAACATTTGGTAAACCATTGGTGAAACTCACCTGGCATAACTTGGAAGGTAGGCCAGGTACCCACTGGAGCCTATAGTCATAAGGAAAATGGCTGGACAAGTCAGAGTGCTAGTATGCGTTTTTATTTGCTGCATTCAGCAAGGATTATGAGGAAGAGTTGAGCACAGGTGACAACAGTTGGTTTGAGAACAGAGACGAGGAAGTAACATAAAAATTTGGGTCGGAAAAGCTGAACCAAGAATCTAAACCCTAAAAGCTTCACTAGTACACCTAGGTTCCTTAATTATGAAGAGGGAATCAACACTGCAGTCCAATCAGATTAGGATTGCCACCATTCACTCTACCACCATCCACTTTACTGCGGACACAGTTGCCAGGTGAGTCCCATCAAGTTGAAAGACAGACTTGAGGTTGAGAAAGCAAACAAACAAGGCACGCTTGAGAATTATATCTACAACTATGTGGCCTCATATAGGTAGTGAACAACACCAGAAATGGGGCTAGTCAAAATGGTGAGTTTTAGATGTACTGGAAGTGTAAAATAAACACCAGATTTCAAAGACTCAGTAAGAAAAGACGCTAGAATATCTTAATTTTTTATATTGGTTACTTGTTGAAATGATAATATTTTAGAACTCTATTGCAAATAGAAAAAAAAAATCAGGCCTACCATTAAGAGGCCATGAGTGCAAAACAAACTTTAGACCTCCAAACTTGCAATAGCAAGAAATTCCCATACACATGTGGTTCTGTTTCTGGGCTCTCAAAAATTTCTTAAGAGAGTAAAACTCCCAAATTATGGAGTGTATATTATATACTATAATATCCATGATTATCATCTTTGATTTAGGTACAAAACTTATAAAATATATGAAGTCATTAAGAACATGATAGAGAAAAATGGGGTACCCAAAACACGTTTTTTTTGTTGTTGTTTACTCATCAAACTCAAAACAACAGACTTCATAAGAATACTTTAAGAAAACAGTTCCCTATAGTTTGGGATCTAGAGAAAATGACATATTAAAACAAAAGTTGTGTAAACACACTCACTCGAGAATGCTGCCTGCAGGTAAAGATGGAGGGTGTTTTGATTCACCCAAGTTATGACCCCCAGGTATCCAGTTGCTTCTAGAAAACATGCTAATTAAAAGACTAAACTATTTTCTGCTGTGCACTAGCCTCTGGGCTGGTGGTCGAGCCACTTAGCACACACAGCTTGTTTTAAGACATACCTCTGTTCTGGAACAGGACTTTCTGAGAGCCATCTGCAGAGTTGCGGGATCAGGCATGGAGGAAGCAACATTTCAACAGGTGTACAGTCAACACGTGCCCTACATGTGAGACATCATGGCCACGTGTGCTCACCTGGGCTCCTGCCATTACCTCCTCCTCTTGGATCCCAGGAGAAACCATCTTCTTCTCCCTGTGAGGCTTAACGTCAGCCAGAATGCTGTGCTATAAAGCACTGAGATAGGGAAGGGCTTCACAAGGTCTGTGAGCCCCTGTTTTTAAAGAGCCTGAGTTCCTTTTTCTAAGCATGTGGAGTTATTTGGTAGCAAAGTATACTGAATGGAAATGGCTGTCTTGTATTTTAGAATTTTCCATGACATAATTTGCTTTGTCCAGGGGGAAAAGAACCTAAAATATGTTGGTCCTTTTCTTGGTTGGTTGTTGCTATTCCCAACTGATGGTACCTGACTCTGTGGCCAGCTGGCATCCATATGCTGGGTCTGTCCTGAGGCACAGGTGTGGACCCTTTGGAGGTTCCTTCAGGGCTCAGCAAGAGGGTGAGACCCCAGGTGTCTTCAGAGTACCTTGTTTTTTCAAAGTTTCCTCATTGTTGTTGCTGAGGTATGTCTTGCAATCATGAGAACCATGAGAGCTGATCCAGCCACAATGTTGGCTTCAAAAGCGAAATGTCTGTAAGGGCTCACCATAAAAGGATTAATTACATTTTTTGGATATGCCATTAAAAGCCAGCACCTATTTGGTGTTGCAAATAGCATAGCAATAAGAACAAGAATGTATTGCTCAGTGTGAGGCAATATTATCATTCCTGCACTAGAGTATTATGCTTTTAGAATTTGAGTTCAAAACTTTCAATAACAAAAATATAATAGTATTCACTTGTAGGCTTGGTCTTGAGGTTGCGGCAACTAGTGCGGACATTTATCCTGAAGTCCTGGCAGAGATTCCTCCTGCAGCTATATGGCCAGACGACCTTGTTTGTGTTCTGGGGCTATCCCTCTGGCGATGTTAATGCTATTGCCCATTGAGATACAGGCCATAATGGCTGTTTGGACCCTTGCATTCTCAAGCCTACTGACCTTAGATGGAGATATATTGACATATTTAGTGTAGTTTTGAAAATGCACTTTAGACATTTGATGGCCCTAAGCAAATTTCGGTTATAGACTTTAGGCTAAAGATTTGAACCAGAGATTAACTCAGAACCAGAGAATAAATTTACAGCATCTTCACCACTGAAAAAACACTAGGGTAGTCATTGAGTTAATTAGAAAAATGATTATAATCTTTTTATCCTTCTCTGAATTCTTTTTAAATTGAGGTATCACATTGTAGTAGTTTTAGGTATACAACATAACGGTTTGATATTTGTATGTATTGTAAATAATCATCACAGTAAGTTAACTTCTGTGACCATACATAAATACATTTTTTCTTATGATGAGAACTTTTAAGATTTACTCTCTTAGCAACTTTCAAATGTGCAATACCTATTATTAACCATAGTTTCCATGCTGTACATCATATCCCCATGACATTTATTTTGTAACTACAAGTTTGTACCTTTGACCCCCTTTACCTATTTCTATCACCCTCTAACCCTCAATTCTGGCAACCACCAATCTATTCTCTATATCTATGAACTTGGTTTTTGTTTTGTTTTGTTTTTAGATTCCACATATAAGTGAAATCATATGGTAATTGTCTTCTCTGTCTGATTTATTTCACTTAGCATAATACCCTCACAGTCCATCCATATTGTAGCAAATGGCAAGATGTCATTATTGTTTTTTATGGTTGAATAACATTTCAGAGATTTTTTAAATGTTTTTAATGTTTATTTTTGAGAGACAGAGAGACAGAGCATGAGCAGGGGCGGGGCAGAGAGAGAGGGAGGCACAGAATCCAAAGCAGGCTCCAGGATCCAAGCTGTTAGCACAGAGCCCAAAGCAGGGCTCGAACTCACAAACCGCAAGATCATAACCTGAGCTGAAGTCAGTTGCTTAACGGACTGAGCCACCCAGGTGCCCCCACATCTTCTTTATCCATTCATCCATTGATAGACACTTAGGTTGTTTCCATATCTGGGCCATTGTAAATAATGCTGCAGTGAACATGGGGACACAAATATCTTTTCAAGTTAGTGTTTTCATTTTCTTTGGAAATCCAGTGGAATCGCTAGATTCTGTGATGATTTATTTCTAATTTTTTGAGAGACCTCCATGTTGTTTTCCACAGGGACTGTACCAATTTACATTCCCGCCAACAGTGCATGAATTTTATCTTTTCTTCACATCCTTGACAACACTTGCTATTTTTTGTTTTTTTGATATTAGCCATTCAGACAGGTGTGAGGGGATAGTTTACTGTGGTTTTGATTTGTGTTTCCCTGATGATGAGTGACGTTGAGCATCTTTTCATGTGTAATTGTTTAATTAAATTTTTATTTTGGAATAATTTTCAATTTACAGAAAGTTGCAAAATATACTCTTCACCCAGCTTCCCCTAATGTTAGCACCTTACATAATCCTGGTACATGTGTCAAAACTAAGAAATTAACACTAGTACAATACTGTTAATTGATCTACAGATAGTTTTTCCATTAATGTCCCCCCTCTGTCTCAGAATGTGATCCAGTGTTCTGCTTTGAATTTAGTCACTATGCCTCTTTAGTCTCCTCTGATCTATGACAGTTCTTCGTTTTTTTCTTGTTTTCATGACTTGAAAGGTCAGGTGTATTGTAGAAGTCCCTCAAGTTGGGTTTGTCTGATGTTTTCTCATTATTAGACTGGGGTTATGGGTTTGGCAAGAATGCCACAGATATGAAGGGCTGTTCTCATTATTTCATATCAAAGAATACACATTAACACAATTTATCACTGGTGATATTGACCTTGGTCATTTGGTTAAGGTCATGCCCACCAGGTTTTTCCACTCTCAAGTTACTGATTTTTCCCTTTCTACATGCAATTTCTTGGAAGTGAGTCACTAAATCCAGCCTACACTCAAGAGTAGGGGCATTAAGATTCACCTCCTGGAAGAAGGAGAATCCACATATATAATTTGGTATTCTCTTTCAGGAAGATTTGTCCCTTCTCCCCCATTTATTTATTTCTTTAGGCATTTATATCAGTATGGATTAATGGATAGTTACTTTATTCTCTGGGTTATAATCCTTACTATCATTTTTTGTTGTTGTTCAAAATTTTCTAGCTTTGGCCACTGGGAGTTCTTTCAGTTGGCTCCTGTGTCTCTTTGACACTTCCCCATCCTTCCTCCCTTCTTTCTTTCCTTCCTTTTTTTCCTCTGTTTCTCCCCGCCACTCTTCCCCCTCAACCCAATTTCTGTTTCTCTCTATCCATCTCCCTTCCTTCCTTCCTATTTCCTTATTTTCTTGCTTCTTTAGTGAGAACTTCCTCACTTCCCTGCTTCAAGATGCTCTAAGCTCATTTTGTATTCCCTACCAAGTTCTATGGAGGGTAACTTTGATATTAAGATTTTAAATACACAGAAAACAGGATACAAAGCAGCCATAGTTAACAATATTGATACTGATGAACTAATTAGTATGGAATCCACATAATGTGTGTTGGAGGGGGAAAGGTGACATTTCATCTGCCTTTGTTGGGAAAGTATCAGATAACTTTCTGAAAGATGAATTCGCATATGAAGAAAGAAGTGACATTGTTTCAGTTCCAGAATTAAGCTGACTTCTGAAATTCTACCTTCTTTTTCATATCTACCTTCTTTTTCATTCATTCATCTCATCCTGACACACATGAACTTTCATATTCACACAATTTTTCCAGGACAGACATCCAGCTAGAAGAAATATTTTATGAAGGTCACCTTAAGAGGCTTTGTCTATGTAAATTCCAGAAAGGAGATGGGTATGATGCATGTGCCATCTGCCTGGATGAATGTGGAGATTGGACCAGCTCAGCAACCTTCTCAGTTTCCATATTTATCACTGAAGGCATGTAGTTGTAGACTTATGGTTAAACTCCTCCAAAAACAAGTCGACTCATCTGTAAACAAACAAACAAACAAACAAACAAAAAAGGGTGCCTTCTCAGAAAAATTGACTGTGACCCAGAGTGGACGTGAACTTTCCAAGCACCTCATAGGTCTTTAGCTTGGGTCAGAACCTAGCTGTTGTGGGCTGAACTGTATCTTCCTGAAATCCATATGTTGAATTTCTAACCCTATTATCTCAGAATGTGATGGTATTTGGTGATGGAGCCTGTAAAGGTGTAATTAAGGTGAAAGAGGTCATCGGAGTGGGCCTTACTCCAATGACTGGTGCCTTTATAAGAGATTAGGGGGTGTCTGCATGGCTCAGTCAGTTAAGTATCCAACTCTTGGTTTTGGCTCAGGTCACAATCTCACAGTTCATGATTTTGAGGCCTGCATTGGGCTCCTTGCTGTCAGCACAGAGCCTACTTTGGATTCTCCCTCTTCCTCCCTATCTCTCTGCCCCTGCCCTGCTCACTCTCCCTCTCAAAATAAATAAATAAACTTTAAAATTTTTAAATATATATATATATATATATATAAAGAGATAGATAGATAGATAGATAGATAGATAGATAGATAGATAGATAGATAAAGAAGAGATTAGGACACAGACACACACAGAGGGAAGACCAACTAAAGACATAGGAAGAAGACAGACATCATCAACCCAAGGGGAGAGGCCTCAGGAAAAACCAAGCATGCCCACACCTTGATTTTGGACCTCCAGCCTCCAGAACTGTGAGACAATAAATTTCTGTTGTTGAAGTTACCTAGACTGTGGTACTCTATAAAGGCAGCCCAAGCAAACTAATACACTAGTCATCTGGGGCTCTGTGGGAATCCTGCTCTTAACAGAATATGATAGCATACTCAATCTGCCAGGAAGATGACGTGGAGAATTCCAAACAGTATTGACAAAACACAAAAGTAATAAATCAGTGTCATGGTCCAGCCACATCCCAGTGGGGGAACAAGATGACAGTGTAAGAACCACTAACCTTCAAAAGCTGATCAACTTATCTCCCTTTAAAATGTTATTTACAAATATCATTTGATTTTTTTTCCCCTTTGAGTGTTTCTATAAAATAACTTGCATTAGCATTCCATGGTTTAATCAGATTATTGAAAGAGGAGTTTTCATTAGGTGTTCAACAGTAGGATTATGCTTCGTTTCACTATTACTTATTTTTCAAATAGACTTTATTTTTTAGAGCAGTTTTAGGTTCACAGGAAAACTGAGAAAAAAGGGCAAAGAAATCCCACATACCTCTTGCCTACACATGCACAGCCTCCCCTATTATGGGGAGTGGTACACCACCAGAATGGTACATTTGTTACAATTGATGAACCTACATTGCCACACATAATCCACATTGATCACCCAAAGTCCACAGTTTACATTAGGGTACACTCTTGGTGTTGTAAATTTTGAGTTTGGAACATCATATATGCTGGCATATATCCATCATTACGGTATAGTTTTCTTGCCCTGAAAATCCTGTTTCATCTATTCATCTTTCCCCCTTGATAATCCTTGGCAACCACTGATCTTTTTACCTGTTTCCATAGCTTTGCCTTTCCAGAATACTATGTAGTTGGAATGATATAGTATGTAGACTTTTCAGATTGGCTTCTTTAAGTAATATACATTTAAGTTTCCTCCATGTCTATTCATTACTTAATAGCTCATTTCTTTTTAGCACTTAATAATATTCCATTGTCTAGATGTACCACAGGTTATTTATCTAGTCACCTACTAAACGACATCTTGGTTGGTTTCAAGTCTTGGCAGTCGTGAATAAAGCTCTTTTACATATCTGTTTGCAGATACCTGTGTAGACATGAGCTTTCAACTCCTTTGGGTAAATACCAAGGAGTGATTACTGCGTACCATATGGCGAGAGTGTGTTTAGTTTTGAAAGAAACTTCCAAACTGTACTAAGTATAAAGATGCAGTCAAGTAAAATTTCTTTTTGGAATGAAATATAGCAAAAAAATGTTTTTAAATGCTTAGTAGGGCTTGTATTTAAGACCTAGATCAGATATATACAGACTTTTTTGCATAGGTCCATCTGCTTCCACTACGCATGGCCTAAGCGAACTTCCACAACAATAAAAAAGAAAATTGCCTGGATTCATTGAGTTGGAAACTATTCGTTCCAGGATTTCCAGAAATTGCCATCATTCAGGAAAGAAGGCAAACTGATTGATCTTTTTCGTTAATGGAACACTACAAAGAAAAAGAAATATACTCAACAGGTGTCTTTCTCTTTTCTGTTCTCAAAGCAAGAACAGTCTGTGGTTGGGGCAGATCTGAAATAGTAATTTAAAGAAGGTTGTAAGAACTATTTATTATGTTATGCATGAGTTGGATTCAGCAAGTAAGTGAACACACTGTGGCCTTTATATCCTAAACTTCAGTACCCTTAAGTAATTTGTGGGTGTCATCAAAGTGCAAGATGGACACTTCAGAGAAATTCAGAATTTCAGCAACTGATCTATTGATATCTCCTACTAAAGCATATAGGACCATCAGCTTACCTGTATACAGCAAATTACACATCTTAAGTATCAGATTTGAAAGTGAGTGCTTATGTTTAACAAAACTGGTGATGTATCTAAACAATATATTTTCAAAAACTAAATTGTTATGCACAATTGTAATGGCACAAGGTACATATATGTGTTTAATCAAAATGCCAAGAATTTTTAATATGGCTGTTTGAGGCCATATTCAATAAGTGCATGTTTTTCACTGGAAGTGGAAGTTTAGATATTTTAATTTTTTTAATGTTTATTTATTTATTTTGAGGGAGAGAGATGGGTAAGGGGAGAGGCAAAGGGAGAGGGAGAGAGAGAATCCCAAGCAAACTCTGCACTGACAACACAGAGCTCCATGCAGGGCTCAATCCCATGAACCACGAGATCGTGACCTGAGTAGAAATCAAGAGTCAGATGCTCAACCATTGAGCCATCCAGACTCCCCTAGAATTTTTAATTTTTAATACAATGTCAGATTCATTCTATATCCTCTAAGTTCTTACCATATAATAGTGATACAGGAATAAGATAGGAGGCTTCTGCCTCCATTTTAGCTAAATATTGAATTTTTTCCCTTAGCTATTTGGAGATCAACCAAAATGAATCTTCAGTGGACCTCAGTGAAGTCCACTTAAAGCACTCATTCTCCTACAGTGTTAATTTAAAGAAACTGGGACTTTCACTTCTATGTCAGTTCAATGCCACAGAATATGTTATAAACAGCCTGAGATGCTGTAAGGGACCCAAATGCCCAGAGTTCTAGCCTCTGATTTCCCTGTGGTGCCCACAGAGAACAGGGTTTATGGGAGCCCCACTAGGAGCCAGGTCAGTTTTCTCTCTCCCATGCACCAGTGAGACACGTAGGAAAGTGCCTGCAATACTACAGAGACTGACACTGGGCTTTAAAGATCAAGACACACAAACAAAAACTAAACCCTCTTCATATTAAAGCAAGCAGAAATGGATCTTACTCACTGAGAGGAGAAAGCTTCAGGGGGCGCAATGAACTCTCCTTATGTACATTTGACGTTCCTGAAATTGGGCAATTTTGTTCCTCATGTGTGTGGTTGGACATTCCCCTACAAAACAAAAGCAAGAATAAAGAGGGTGTAGAAACCAACAGAATCTTCTGTGTCTCTTCCTCAGGTAAGATGTCATTAAGCAATATTTGTTTTTGTTATTGTCTTGCTATTACTTCAACCTGTGAGCCTTTGCTTTGCAGGCCAGGAAATCCCAGACTGACATTGCCCCAATGGAAAAGAAATGATGGAGAAACTGGAGAGAACCTTGAGGTTCACAAAACCCCAGTTAAATTCTGCACACACTGAGAGTTATGCACACTTCTGTCCCTTCTGAAACAGCAACAACAACAAAAAAAACTGGACAAAATACATGAAAAATGATTTTCAAGACAGTGGACCTCAGGTAGGGAAGGAGTGATCTCTGAGATAGGAAATAGACAGTCGAGCCCTACAACTTCCCCAGATAATGCCTTGGGACAGTTTCCAAGTCATGGCGCAGGGTGGGGGGCCAGATAAAACACAGCAGATCTCCTAAATCGGAAAGACAGATCTGAGAATCTAGAGAAACCAAGGAGACTAGAGTTCGCAAGGCAGAGAGCTGTACAGGAAGAGAACTCTGGAGCTCTGCAGAGGTCTCCCACAAGTAGTCAGCAAAGCGCTGATAGTGCACACAAGTGAGGAAACTACTCAGGACACCTGACAGGATTAGAGGAAACAGTGCCCAATGATTACACTGGGCTGGGAGTAGGGCCTGGGGTTAATGGCAAATTGGATACCAAAGCTGGACAGTAACAATTCCAGATGATAGGGTACCCCCAAAGCAGTACTTATTTTTATCAAAACCCTTATATGAGGCTGTGCCCCCAAAGGAAGAATACACGTCTTTGGAACCAAAAAGTGGCATCACTTACCACCGCATTCAGTGACCTGCATGGGGAATTTGTGCTTCTCTCCTCACAACTCTGGGTTCTGCAACTCCTGGTTCCCAAAGGGAGAACACCTCTTTCAGGAGACATAGAAAATTCCTTTTAAGTTTAAACTGTGACTGCCACCTGTGTACTTCAGCTCCTTGAGCCAAGGGATCACCAGGGAAGAAGGTGAGACACCAGCCTTGGCAGGGCTATTTTGTTTTTAGGTACAATTGTCATATAGCATTATATTCATTTCAGGTGTACAACATCATGATTCTACATCTGTATACACTGCAAAATAATCACTACAATCAGTCTAGTTACATCCATTGTTATACAAAGTCACAAAAAATTTTCGTGATTAGAACATTTAAGATTTACTCTCCTGGCAACTTTCAAATATGCAATACAGTATTATCGACTACAGTCACCATTCTGAGCGTTACAACCCCATGAATTATTTATTCTATAAATAGAAGTTTGTATCTCTTGTCTGTCTTCACCCCTTTCACATACTCCCTAACTCTCAGGGTCCCCTCGGCCAGCCACCATTCTGTTCTCAGTATTTATGAGTTTTGACTTCTCATTTGTTTTTTTAGATCACATATAAGCAAAATCATATGGCATTTTTATTTCTCTGTTTGACTTATTTCACTTAGCATAATACCTTCTAGGTTCATCCATGTTGTTTCAAATGGCAAGATGTAATTTTTTAGGGCTAAGGAATGCTACCACCTCTTCTTTATCCAGCTGTATGTACCACATCTTTTTTATCCATTCATTCATTAATGAACAAGTAAGCTATTTCCATATCTTGGCTACTGTAAATAATGCTGAAAAGATCACAGAGTTGCATACACCTTTTTGAATTACTGTTTACTTTTCTTTGGATAAATACCCAGAGGCAGAATTGTTGGATCATATGCTAGTTCTATTTTTAATTTTTTTATTTTGTGGCTGCATCAATTTACATTTCCACCAACAGTGTCCAAGAGGTCCCTCTTCTCCATATCCTCACCAACACTTGTTATTTCTTGTTATTTCTTATCTTTTTGATACTAGCCATTCTAATAGGTATGAAGTAATATCTCATTGTGGTTTTGATTTGCATTTCCCTGATGATTAGTGATGGTATCTTTTTATGTGCATGTTGGTAATTTGTGTGTCTTATTTGGAAAAATGACTATTCAGATCCTCTGCCCAATTTTTAATTGTTTGGAGTTGTTTGGGGTTTTTTTGTAATTGAGTTGTATGAGTTCTTTATATGTTTTGGATATTAATTCTATCAGATATATTATTTGCTTTTTATCTTCTGTCATTCAGTAGGTTGCCTTTTCACCTTATGGATGGTTTCTTTTGCTGTGCAGAAGATTTTTGTTTGATATAGCTACACTTGTTCACAGCTGACTTTGAACAATGTGGAGATTAGGGCACTGACACCCTACACAGTAGAAAATCCATCCATGTATGGGTTTTTTTGGCTCCCCAAAAACATAACTACCAATAGCCTATTGCTGAGTGGAAGCCTTATTGATAACATAAACAGCTGATTAATACTTACTTTGTATGTTTGTATACATGTATACCGTACTTTTATAATAAAGTTGAAGAAAAGACAATCATAAGAAAGGGGGCTCCTTTCTCAGTTGGTTAAACAACCAACTCTTGATTCCAGTTCAGGTCATCATTTCATGGTTCATGAGATCGAGCCCCATGTCAGGCTCTCTGCTGACAGTGCAGAGCCCTGCTTAGGATTCTCTCTCTCTCTCTCTCTCTCTTTTTCTCTCTCTGTTCCTCCCCAACGTGTGCTCTCTCTCTCTCTCTCTTTCTCTCTCTGAAAATAAACATTTTAATAAAAGAAAATCATAAGAGAACATTTATAGTTCTATACTGTATTTATTGAAAAAAATCCACATGAAAGTGGACCCATGCAGTTTTTGTTGCCTTTTGCTTTTAAGTCAGATTCAAAAAATCAAGTCTACTGCCTTTGTTTTCTTCTGAAAGTTTTATGGTTTCTGGTCTTACTTTCAAGTCTTTAGTCCATTTAGTTAATTTTCGTATATGGTGTAAGATAGTCTACTTTTATTCTTTTGCATGTGGATGTTCAGTTTTCCAGACATCATTTCTTGAAGAAACTGTCCTTTGCACATTGTATATTCTTGGCTCCTTTGTTGTAAATTAATCAACCATATCTATGTGGCCTTTCTATTCTGTTCCATTGATCTGTATGTCTGTTTTTCTGCCAATATCATACAGTTTTCATTACTATAGTTGTGTTGTTTAGTTCAAAACCAGGTATCATGATGCCTCCAGCTTTGTTTCCCAAGATTGCTTTGTCTATTTAGGGTCTTTTCTGGTTTCAGATAAATTATAAGATTGTTACAGTTCTGTGTAAAATGCTACTGGAATTTTGAAAGAGATTGCACTGAATCTGTACATTGCTTTGAGTAACATGGATATTTTAATAATATTAGTTCTTCCAATCCATAAGCATGGAATATCTTTCCATTTATGAGTTTTCTTCAATTTCTTTCATCAATGTCTTATAATTTTCAGTGTACAGGTCTTTGATCTCCTTGGTTAAATTTATTCTTAGGTATTTTGTTCTTTTTCTTTGTTTGTTCATTTTTTGTTTTTGAAAGGGAGGAACTCACTTCATTAGGAGGAGAGCACTGCCTGTGGCCAAAAGATAAAAGCAACCTGTGGGCATCCTACACATCACGCTGAAAAAGGTACACAGGAGATTTTGCTAAGAAAGATCAACTGGAACATGGGTTCCTCTGGGAAACTTTCCCAACCTCATCTCTCTGAGGACTCAGGACACGTCCAACCACCTCCTGGAAGGCAAATGTGGTCGCTACAGGTAGAGCTCCTCAGGGGTGCGTTGTATTTTATAAAGAAAAATTTCTTTATATTTTTTGAAGTCTTCATTTGTTACTTTCATTCTATGCTCTCTCAAGGCCATCAGACCAGCTTCTGTACAGATGGCCTTGATGTCGGCCCCAGAGAGGTCATCTTTAGCCATGATCAAGTCGTCCAGGGTCACGTCGTCAGCCAGCGTCATCCTGCTTGTGTGGATCTGAAAGATGTGCTTCTTAGTCTTCTCATCGGGCAGGGGGACTCAATTTTCCTGTCAATGCGGCCTGGTCTGATCAGTGCTGGATCCAAAGTTTCTGTTTGGTTTGTGGCCATGATAACTTTCACGTCACCCCTTGAATCAAATCCGTTCAACTGGTTCAACAGTTCCAACATTGTTCATTGAATTTCTCTCTCACCACCAGAATTTGAGTCATATCTTTTTGTTCCAATGGCATCAGTTTCATCAATAAACATGATGGATGGTGCATGTTCTACAAATCGAAACAATGCCCAAATGGGATTGGGCCCATCACTTATGGACTTCTTTTTTTTTTTATTTACATCCAAGTTAGTTAGCATATAGTGCAACAATGATTTCAGGAGTAGATTCCTTAATGCTCCTTACCCATTTAGCCCATCCCCCCTCCCACAACCCCTCCAGTAACTCTCTGTTTCTTCTCCATATTTAAAAGTCTCTTATGTTTTGTCCCCCTCCCTGTTTTTATATTATGTTTGCTTCCCTTCCCTTACATTCATCTGTTTTGTATCTTAAAGTCCTCATATGACTGAAGTCATATGATATTTGTCTTTCTCTCACTGACTAATTTACTTAGCATTATACCCTCTAGTTCCATCCACATAGTTGCAAATGGCAAGATTTCATTCTTTTTGATTGCTGAGTAACACTCCATTGTGTATATATATACCACATCTTCTTTATCCATTCATCCATCGATGGACGTTTGGGCTCTTTCTATACTTTGGCTTTGTTGATAGTGCTACTTATAAACATTGGGGTGCATGTGCCTCTTCAAAACAGCATACCCATTTCCCTTGGATAAATAACTAGTAGTGAAATTGGTGAGTCATAGGGTACTTCTATTTTTAGTTTTTTGAGGAACCTCCATACCGTTTTCCAGACTGGCTGCACCAGTTTGCATTCCCACCGGCAGTGCAAAAGAGATCCTCTTTCTCCGCATCCTTGCCAACTTCGTTGTTGCCTAAGTTGTTAATGTTAGCCATTCTGACAGGTGTCATCACCTAGGTACTTCTGAATAAGTTCAGAGCCAAGCGCTCTTAGGAAAGTGGCTGAGGTTTGGTTTGCTACTACTTTGGCTAATAAGGTTTTACTTGTGCCAGCTGAATCATAGAGAATAACTCCCTTTGGGGGCTTTATACCCATCTCTTCATAATATTCAGGATGAGGGAGAGGAAGTTCCACAAATCCTTAATTTCCTGGATTTGGTTGTCTGACCCCCCAATATCAGCATAGGGTTCCTGGGGGACCTTTCTACCTTCATCACTGTGACCAAGGGATCCATGTCATCCATGAGCACCCCTACGATGGCACGCACCTTGTGGTTGAGCAGGACCGAAGTGCCTAGTTCCAATAGATCCTTATCTACAAAGGAAGGAATGCTGACATTGTGCTCTGAGTCCACAGATGTGGACACAATGGCATGATTGTCATCAATGATCTCTTCCAGCATTCCTACCGACATTGGGGTCTCCCTCAGATCATCCACCTTTGATCTTTCCTCCTCTCGCTTTTCTTCTAAAGGCTTAATTTTTTCCTGATTTCTAACGAATTCTTCCTCCATAAGAAGATAGTCTTTAATTCTAACTTCAGTAATTTTAACCAGCACTGAGTGTGAGGTGTCACCAGTGGCAGCTTGCTGGCAGCATCTGGTCCCTTTGTTTTCTTCTTCTTTTTCCAAACCACTGTAGTTGGTACAGGAGGTACAGTTTTTTTTTTAATTTTCTTATGTTTATTTATTTTTGAGAGAGAGAGAGAGACAGAGTCAGACAGAGCTAGTGTGAGTAGGGGAGGGGCAGAAAGAGGGAGACACAGAATCCAAAGCAGGCTCCAGGCTCTGAACTGTCAGCACAAAGCCCGACATGGGGCTTGAACTCATGAATTTGAGCTGAAGTCGGACTCTTAACTGAATGAGCCACACAGGCACACCAGGAAGTCTGTATTTCTTTTTCTTGTCCCTGTCATCCTTCTTGCCACCTCCCAGGCCATGATCACCACTCTGACTTTGACCCATCTTGCTTCGGCCACCCATACCAGTATTTTATTCTTTTTGATGCAATTAAGATTGGTTTCTTAATTTCTCTTTCTGATAGATAGCTCATTGTTAGTGTATAGAAACAGTAGAATTTTATATATTGATTTTGTATCTTGTGACTGTACTGAATTTGTTGAATAGTTCTGATAGTTTTTTCATGGAGTCTTTATAGATTTCTATATAAAACCATGTCATCTGTAAATCATGCCATCCTTTCTGATTTGGGTGCCTTTTATTTCTTTTTTTGCTTAATTTTTTTGGCTAGGCTTTCCAATACTGTGTTAAATAGAAGTGATGAGAGTGGGCATCCTTGTCTTGTTCCTAACTGGAAGAAAAGCTTTTAGCTTTTTACCATTTTATATGTCAACTGTAGGCTTGTCATATATGGTCTTTATTATATTGAGATACATTCCCCCATGTCCATTTTGTTGAGTTCTTATCATAAATGAATGTTGAATTTTGTCAAATGCTTTTTCTTCATATATTGAGGTGATCATGTGACTTTTATCCTTCATTTTGTTGTTAATGTATCAAGTTAAAAGATTTGTTGAACCATCTTTGCATCACTGGAATAAGTCCCACTCGAACATGGTGTATGAGCCCATTTAATGTATTGTTTAATTCAGTTTGCTAATATTTTGTTACAATTTTGCATCTATATTCATCAGAGTCATTAATTAGCCTGTAATTTTCTTTTTTGTGGTGCTCTTATCTGGTGTCAATCTGGCGGGCTAATTGACACTGATCATTAGTGGGATATGTCTGCTGTGACAAAGTGGGGGGAGAAAGGGTCCATTGAGTGCCTCTCAGCACTCCCTTGTTCAGTTTGTATAGAAAATGGACACGTGTGGGTGGGAGCTAAGGTGACAGAGTAGTAGAAGAACCCTAAGCTTTCTTGTCCTTTGAACACAGCTAGATAAATAACAAATCATTCTAAATACCCAAGAAATGAAACTGAGGACTGACAGAACAAACTGCACACCCGGAGGGAAAAAAGAGGCCACATCATGGAAGGTAGAAGGTGTGCAGACATGGTTTGGAGGAGAACTGGATTGTGGGTGTTGCAGAGGGGAGGGAGCCCTGGTTATGGAGAGAGAAGGGAGAGAGGACTGCACAGAGGAACACACAAGTCATTGACACAAGAGGAACACTTCCACAAAGTCATTGACTGGGAAAATGAGAGGGGCTGATTTTTGTGAGTTTTTGCAACTAGTGAGGCTTAAAAACTGGAGTTTTAGAGGTCCATGGTATAGCTGGTATAGAGCCCTGAAGGTGCTGAAGTGCTCCTGTAGAGAAGACAGGCAAGTAACCTGGGGGCAGAAGGCATAATTCGAGGCTCACCTGACATGTACTTGGAGAGACAGTTCCTCCTCCTTGGAGCACATCTGAGAGAGGTGGCATTGCCTCTCTAGGGACAAAGGAGCTGGCTAGCACCATTTCCCTCCCTTGCCCCTCAGCATAAACTAACTCCAGCAAACAGTACAGTGCCAACACTAGCTGCTTAATCTGCTTACACTAAACCCCATTCCACCCCCCAATACTATGCTGGTAATGCTTTTCTTGGGCAAGTGTGCTTAAGAACCAGTGAAGTGGGTCCCTTTCTCCAGAAGACCAGCACAAACTCCCACATGCGACATGTCTACTGACCATAGAATTCTACAAAGTTTCAGCTCTAGTGGAAATAGCATCAGGTCTCTTTTAACAATTATACCAGAGCACACCTAGTTAAAACTCACCACACTCTAGCCATAATCCAAACATTCCCCCCTATCAGCAAGGAGAAACTCTGCTGGGGACTGACCTGAGGAATATAGCAACAATAACAAAGCAGCAGAATGCACACAATACACACCAGAGACACTTCTTGAAGTGCCAGGCATTATATAACCTATAAGTGTAGATGTTATATAATCTCTTCTTCATAAAACAATTGCTCTCAGGATCAGGAAACATAACAGTGTCTCCTAACACACAGAAGAAGACAGACACGTAGACAAGATGCCAAGACAGTGGAATTCATCCCAAAAGAGAACAATAAAAGGTCATGGCCAGGGATCTAATCGAAACAGATATAAGTAATATGCCTAATCCAACATTGATTTAAAGCAACAATCTTAAGAATACTAGCTGGACTTGAGAAAACACAGAAGACATAAGAGATACCCTTACCACAGAGATAAAAGAGCTTAAAACCAATCTGGCCAAAATGAAAAATGCAAAAACTGAGATACAAAACTGACTGAATGTAATGACCACAATGATGAAAAAAGCAGAGGAATGAATAAGTAATATAGAAGATAGAATTATAGAAAATAATGAAGCTGATCAAAAGAGGAAAAGAAAAATCTTGGATCAAGAAAGTAGACTCAGGGAACTCAATGACTCCATGAAACAACATTTGTGTTATAGGAGTCTCAGAAAAAGAAAACAGAGAAAAGGGAGCAGAAGTCTTATTTGAAGAAATTATAGCTGAAAACTTCCCCAATCTGGGGAAGGAAACAGACTTCCAAATCCAGGAGGCACAGAGAATTCCTATCAAAATCAATAAAAGCAGGCCAAGGCCAAGGCATATTACAGTTAAATTTGTAAAACATAGAGATAAAGAAAAAAATCCTAAAAGCAGCAAGACAAAAGGAGCCCCTAACTTATAAGGGAAGACCAGTAAGGCTAGCAACAGATCTGTCCGCAGAAATTTGGCATGACAGAAGAGTGGCATGATATATTGACATGCTGAATGGGAAAAAATCTGCAGCCAAGAATACTCTATCCAACAAAGCTGTCATTCAGAATAGAAGAAGAGATAAAGAGTTCCCAGACAAACAAAAACTAAAGGAGTTCATGACCACAAAACCAGCCCTGCACAAAATATTAAAGGGGACTCTTTGAGTGGAAAAGAAAGACCAAAAGCAACAAATACTAGAAGGAAGAGAAGAAATATCCAGAGACAATGACAAAACAAAAAATCAAATGGCACTAAATTTATGTAATTACTTTGAATGTAAATGGACTAAATGTTTCAATCAAAAGACATAGGGTGTCAGGATGGATTGAAAAAACAAGGCCCAACTATTTGCTTCCTACAAGAGATTCGTTTTAGATCTAAAGACATCTGCAGATTGAAAGTGAAAGGATGGAGAAATATTCATCATGCAAATGGATGTCAAAAGAAAACCAGAGTAGCTATATTTATATCAGACAAACTAGGTTTTAAACCAAAGACTGTAACAAGAGATGAAGAAGGGCACTATATCTTAATAAACTGGTCTATCCAACAAGAAGATCTAACGGTTATAAATATTCATGCCCCCAACTTGAAACACCCAAATATATCAATCAATTAATCACAAACATAAAGAAACTCATTGATAATAATACAATAACAGAAGGGAATTTTAATACCCCATTTACATCAGGGGACAGATATTCTAAGCAAAATATCAACAAGGAAACAATGGCTTTGAATGCCACACTGGACCAGATGCACTTAATGGATATATTCAGAACACGTCATCCTAAAGCATCAGAAAACACATTCTTTTCGAGCGCACATGGAACATTCTCAGAATAGATCACATACTAGGTCACAAATCAGGCCTCAACAAGTACAAAAGGATTGAGATCATACAATGAGTATTTTCTGACCATAATGATATGAAACTGGAAGTCTACTACAAAAAATTTGGAAAGGCCACAAATACATGGTGGTTAAAGAATGTCCTACTAAAGAATGAATGGGGAGATGGGGCACCTGGGTGGCTCAGTCAGCTGAGTGTCCAACTTTGGCTCAGGTCATGATCTTGCACGTCATGAGTTCAAGCCCCGCATCAGGCTCTGTGCTGACAGCTAAGAGCCTGGAACCTGCTTCGGATTCTGTGTCTCCCTCTCTCTCTCTCTGCCCCTCCTGCACGCATGCTCTATCTCTCTCAGTCTCAAAAATAAGTAAACATGTAAAAATATTTTTAAAAAAAAGAATGAATGGATCAACCAGGATATTAAACCAGAAATTTTTTAAATACATGGAAACAAATGAAATTTAAAACATGAGTCAAAAACCTTTGGAATGCTGCAAAAGTGGTCATAAGAGGGACATATATAGAAATGCAGGCCTACCTCAAGAAGCAAGAAAAATCTCAAATACAACCTAACCTTACACCTAAAGAACTAGAAAAAGAGCAACAATCGAAGCCTAAAGCCAGCAGAAGAAAGGAAATAATAAAGATTAGAGTAGAAATAAATGATATAGAAACTAAAAAAAACAGTAGGACAGATTAATGAAACCAGGAGCTGGTTCTTTGAAAAAATTAATAAAATTGATAAACTCCTAACCAGACTTATCAAAAGGAAAAGAGAAAGGATCCAAATAAGTAAAATCACTAATGAGAGAGGAGAAATAACAAGCAACACCACAGAAATACAAACAATTAAAAGAGAATATTATGAAAAATTATATGCCAACAAATTGGATAATCTAGAACAAATGGATAGATTCCTAGAAACATATAAACTACCAAAGCTGAAATAGGAAGAAACAGAAAACTTGAACAGATCAATAACCAGCGAAGAAATTGAATTAGTAATCAAAAGTCTCCCAACAAACAAAAGTCCAGGATGGATGGCTTCCCAGGGGAATTCTACCAAACATTTAAAGAAGAGTTAATACCTATTTTTCTCAAACTGTTCCAAAAAATAGAAATAAAGGAAAACTTCCAAACACATTCTACGAGGCCAGCATTTACCCTGATCCCAAAACCAGACAAAGACTCCACTAAAAAGGAGAACTAAAGGCCAATATCCCTAATGAACATGAATGCAAAAGTTCTCAACAAAATACTAGCAAATTGAATCTAACATACATTAAAAGAATCGTTCACCACGATCAAGTGGAATTTATTCCTGCATTGCAAAGGTGGTTCAATAGTCACAAATCAATCAATGTGATGCACCACATTAATAAAAGAAAGGATTAAAAACCGTATGATCTTCTCAATAGATGCAGAAAAAAAGCACCTGACAAAGTACAATATTCATTCTTGATTAAAACCCTCAACAAAGTAGGGATAGAGGGAACATACCTCAACATCATAAAGGCCATACAAAAGACCCACAGTTGATATGATCCTCAATGGGGAAAAACTGAGAGCTTTTCCTCTACAGTCAGGAATACAACAGGGATGTCCACTCTCACCACCATTATTTATTATAGCACTGGAAGTCCCAGCTTCAGCAACTAGACAACAAAAAGAAATAAAGACGTCCATCAGTGAGGAAGAAATCAAACTGTCACTATCTATAGATGACATGATACTCTGTGTAGAAAACACAAAAGACTCCACAAAAACATTGCTAGAACTGATACACAAATTCAGTAAAGTCACGGGATACAAAATCAATGTACAGAAATCTGTTGCATTTCTATACACCAAAAATGAAGCAGCGGAAAGAGAAATCAAGGAATCAATCCCATTTACAACTGCACCAAAAACCTGAAGATACCTAGGAATAAACCTAGCCAAAGTGATAAAAGATCTGTACTCTGAAAACTATAAAACACTGACGAAAAACAATTCAAGATGACACAAACAAATGGAAAGACATTCCACGCTCATGGACTGAAAACATTTTAGCCATTCCGACAGATATGAGATTGGAAGAAAAAACATTTTTAAATGTCTATACTACCCACAGCAATGTACACATTTAATGCAATCCCATCAAAATACCATCAGCATTTTTCACAGAGCCAGAACAAACAATCCTAAAATTTGTATGGAAGTACAAAAGATCCTGAATACCCAAAACACAGGAAACAACAGATGTTGGCAAGAATGTGGATAAAGGGGAACATTCTTACGCTGCTGGTGGGAAGGCAAACTGGTGCAGCCACTCTGGAAAACAGTATGGAGTTTCCTCAAAAAGTTAAACATAAAACAACCCTATGATCCAGCAATTGCACTACTAGGTATTTACTCAAAGAACACAAAAATACTGATTCAAAGGGATACATGTACCCTGATGTTTATGGCAGCCTTATCAACAATAGCCAAATTGTGGAAAGAACCCAAATGTCCATCAACCGATGAATGGATAAAGAAGATGTGGTTTATATATACAATGGAATATTACTCAGCCATCAAAAAGAATGAAACCTTGCTAACTGAAATAAGTCAGTCAGAGAAAGACGAATATAACATGATTTCACTCATATGTGGAATTTAGGAAACAAAACAAATGACTATAGGGGATAAAAAGAAAAAGAGGAGGAAACCAGACTCAACTATAGAGAAAAAACTGAGGGTTACTGGGGGGGTGATGGGTGGATGATGGACATTAAGAAGGGCACTTGTTGTGATGAGTACTGGATGTTATGTAAGTGATAGATCACTAAATTCTACACCTGAAACTATATTACATCGTATACTAACTAACTGGAATTTAAATAAATACTTGAAAAATGAAAAAAAAAAAAAAAAGAAAAGAAAAGAAAATGGACAAGTGAAGGAATCCCAGCCTGAGCAGGACTTGGTAACAAGAACTCAGACCCCCTTAGAGGTGAGAGTCTGTGTTTTGCCACCAGGTTAGCCACTGGGACCAGCAAAAGTGCTAGCTGAATTCAGGGGAATCTAGAATGGACAGCAGAGGTGGGAGATGATGAGTGTCAGAATGGCCCAGAGGCTAGCTCAAAAGTAGTGTTGTAGTTCATCCCAGAAACTTTCCCCTTATAAATTTCCCCCAGGAGGAAAAGTACATTGGCATCCTGGGGTAGCTGCTTCTAAAACATAGATGGGAAAGTGTTTCCAAGCAGCATGATGGGCTGTAGTGGACACTGTAAATTGCCACCTATATCTGCAGCTACTGGGTGGCTGTTGGCAGTTATCTGTCAACCGTCAGTCCCTTAAGGGACTCTGCCTCAACTGCAGAGAGCTGCTTTGACAAAGATCACATACAGGGCGGTTGACATCCAATGACTAGTCAATAAGAGCATAAAGATCTGGCCATATGGGCTCAACTTGGCACAGCTCCGAAGGCTTTCCTAGCTCCGGGGCTCTCTGTGGGGTTGACCAGGGCTGTCATTGAGCCTGCATCTCAGTTTGACATCTTTCTCTGTTCAGTTCTGCTCCCTACCCCACCCTTCAACAGTATTTGACCCTACAGGCACTCCTTAAGCAAACATCTCATATTTCATAGTCTGCTCCCTGGGAACCCACTCTGCAGCACCAAGATTGCACACTAAGTAAGAATGTTGGTTTTCAATGCAGGTAGTATGGATTTGAAAGCTCACACAAAATCGTTAACACTCTTTGGCATGCTTAAGCTGAGAACTTAGAATTAATCCTGCAGAGAAAAAAGCGGAGTAGGAGAAATCCTCGACTAACTTTAAATCTTAAAGGACTGAGAAATCACTGAAGGGGCTGAGTGTTTAGAAGTGGCTGATTGAATTTCAGTCAGGTAAATGAAGCTTGAGATAGAAATTATAGGGAAACAATGAAGGTTTCGTTTTTGCATATTCTGAGTCCTAGAAATCATACTCATTACAAAATATTCAGAATCAGTGAGATTTCACTATCAGAACTGAAGAAATAATCAGACTTATAGTGCTTACATAGTTACATAACTGTGTACTTTCCCAGGAACTATCTAGTATGTCAGTCTACAAAGATCTTGCTGCATCTCAAACATCAAGGCATAGAGATGTTTAATGAGAAAATATCTACAGGTTACCCAATTCGAAGTCATTCTTAGTCCTCTGTGGTAGGGTAAAACAGTGACCCTCCAAAAGATATCGATATCAAATCTGGAACCTGTGAATATGACCTTATTTGGAACAAAGAGTTTTGGAGATATAGTTAGGGATCTTGAAATCAGGATTATTCAGGTGGGCCCTAAATCCAGCCACAGCTGTTTTTTAAAAGAAAGAAGCAGAGGGAGATTTCAGACAGACAGAAGGGAGCGGTGCTTGGGTGGCTCAGTGGGTTAAGCGTCCAACTTTAGCTCAGGTCATGATCTCACGTGAGTTTGAGCCCTGCATCCAGCTCTGAGCTGAAGTTGATGGGCTCTGTGCTGACAGCTCAGGTTCTAGAGCCTGCTTAGAGTTCTGTGTCTCCCTCTCTCTCTGCCCTTCCCCCCCTCCCCAGAAATAAACATTAAAAAAAGACAGACAGAAGGGAAGACACAGACACACAGAGGAGAGGATGAAGTGAAGATGGAAGCAGAGTAAAGCCCAAGAATGCAGGAAGCATCAAGAAATGGACTCTGCTTGGGCCCCTACGGGAGCACAAACCTCGTAGACTTCAAACTTCCAGCCTCCAGAATTGCAAGAGAACACAGTTCTGTTATTTTAAGATACCAAGTTTGCAGTAGTTTGTTATGGTAGCCTCGGGGTACCAACATACCCTCTCACCTTCTGCATCAGAATACTTCCTAGAATGTGAAATATACAGTTTTATGTTCCTCAGCTGGCCAAAGAAACAGTTGGAATTACAGGACTTCCCCAGGCATAAGTGCTATGGGTCCAATTGTTGTGTAAAAAAATGTCCACAGCTGGAGATTCAACAGTATTGATCTGCTTGTGGATATGAACTATAGCTCCTTTCCTGAGAGAGTGCACAGGAGGGTGATGGTAGGTAGATTTTTATATCTTGAGTCTATTTCAGCCAGACCTATGCTCAAGGTCAAAAAAACTTAAAAACCCATACATAGTCAGTCTTAGATCCAAAGAATTAATCTTACTAGCATCCTGATAATAAAGTAAAAAGTAAATCATGTATTATTCCATGACATGCAACCAATTAATGCCACTCTGGAAATCAGACCTTCACTTTGACTCCTTTTTCCACTGTAGAAAAACTATTGATACAATGGTAAGGATATCTGAATAAGGAAGTGGATACTTAGAAAGAAACCCAAAGAGATATATTGTTCTTTCACTTACAGTTACAAGGAGATTCATTTTACAATGCACCATTTTAAAAGTAACATTGTATATAGAGCCTATTGTTATCTCTCCCTCTGGGAGCATACGGAAATATTTGGCCTTATCTGTGAGGTTCAGGAACCTCTCAGGTGTTGCTCGGGAGTCCCAAAGCTCAGTATCTTTTACTCCAAGGAATATGGGGGCAGGTGGAGGGGAGAGCAAATAATGAGTAAAAAATGGTTTTTTTAAAGCCTTACATAAAACTCCCAAGTGATGGCAAATTATTTAGTGCAGAGATCCTGGAGAAAAATAAAGTAACAAAGTAAAGTGAACAGGCAGAAGAAAAGAAATAATATTTTATTTTACTCTGGACAATCTTGATAGGCAGGTGTTATTGTCCACATCTTATATATGATAAAAAGGAGGTTCTAAGAGGTTGAGGGACTTGAGGTCACAGTAAGAGAAAAGGCCAGGTTAGAGTGCAAACTTGTCCGACTACAAAGGTCCTGCTCCTTGCTTGAATTCTGCCACATCCCCCCAAAGTCAAATATATACATAAAGGAGGCATATGGAAACCCCTTTGGTAGGAAGATAGTCAATCTTGTCTACCGCACAGCACATAAGGTAAGAGGTCGGATAAGGTTATTAATTCATGCTCATAATATAATGAGTTCTGGGCACCTGGGTGGCTCAGTCGTTAAGCATCTGACTTTGGCTCAGGTCATGATCATGCAGTTCATGAGTTCAAGTCCCACATCAGGTGAGCTCAAGCCCTGCTTCAGGTGAGCACGAGCCCCATATCCAGTGAGTATGAGCCCCGAGTGAGCCCTGCTCTTCTCTCTCTCTCTCTCTCTCTCAAATAAAACAAAACAAAACTTAACCGAGTACATGGGGCATAGAAAGATGAAAAGGTACAGTTGTCTCTACCTTCAAGGAATGTGTAGTCTAGGAGGGTAAGCATGAAATACAGAAACAACAAAGGATGGTGTGGGTGCTAGAACACAAGAACAGATCAAATACAGAAACTCAGAAGAGAGAGGATACTTTCAGATAGAGGTAGCATTCTACCAAGTCAGAGGAATTTGGTCACATGGGGAAAGAAATTTTATGCTAAAGAAAGCATACACAAAGCTAGAAAGGCAAAATAGGTTATGAAAATGTGCAAAATGTAAAGAATTATTTGGAGAGAAGCCCATATGAAAATAAATATTGAACAGACTCCAACTTTTGATATATCCAGGGATAGACCTCAAGTATAGAAAAATTTGGATCATGGAGACAATGTTGAGACATAAACTCTTGGGTGATATACTCTGCAGTAGAGAGTTCCACTTCTGGAGAGATGGAAAAGACAGACTTTTCCCTATCCTTCCTACTAAGTACTACTAAAACTCTGAACATTATATATGGGGGGGGGGAACATAAGAAGACCCTGAAAGGTGGTGAGAATATGGCCAAATATGTAGGGACTTTGGTTACTAAGAAACTTAGTGGTGAATTCCCTGGGTTTTCTTTTCACCTCACATATCACAGACTTGGAGCTAAGAAGCTGCCAACTCAGAAACACAAATGAATGCAGACGAAAAAAACTCAAACAAAGCTTGCTGTCTCCATCCAAAGGACCAGAAAACAGCAGCCTAGTAAGACAGAAGACATTTAGACAATAATCCCTCTTCTCCAGTGAAATACCATTTTAAAAAGTGTGGCCCCACCCCCACCCATGCCAGCAAAGACCAAATGGAGAGCCTAGATTTCTACTATGCCCGGGTGTTATGAGGCACTCCAACACCACCTCACCCCGTTCAACTGTGATGGTGTCGCGAAAGGCTGAGTACTGACCAGGGTGCTCAATCCTTCCAGGTGATAATGATGTTCACCACCACCACGCCTTCCCACAGTGTCAATAGAGACTATACCGGGAGTCTGGACTTCTACTTCTACCTGGAAGTAAAGAGGTGCCCTACCTCTTCCCTCTGGAATGCGATCAGAGGTTTCCTGGTAGAGAATCAGGACTTTCATCACCATACAACAGAAACAAAACCAGTCCCCCCATTAAAAATGTCAATGGAGACTATGTAAGGAGCAGTAACAAAGCACTCTTGCCCCTCACAGCCAAGTTAGTAAAATCAGCAGAAGCTTAGTAGGAAGATACAGCTATTACATCTCTCCAATAGTAATGAGGAAATCTCCACTGAGGTATCATCAGAAGCTAAGAGAGGAACATGGACGTTTACCTCCACCTGGAAATAATGAGGCAATATCTCCCCTCACCTAATGGAGTGGTGTCAGAGGAAGGCAGCAAAAACAGAAGGCTTAAAAAGATTCAGTCTCATAACACAATACCCAAATGAAGATTTCCATCAAAAAATCACTGGTTTTACCAAGAACCCAGAAGATCTCAAAACGATTAAACAAACAAACAAAATTCATAGATAACTACAGTGAAATGTAGAGATGTTAGAATTATTTGACAAAGATTTTGAAAAAAAAACATAAAAGTGCTTTAATAAGCAATTTAAAATGCACTTTAAGAAACAAAAATTAGAATGCCTCAGCAAAGAAATAGAAGATATAAAGAAGAATCTTATTTTAAAAAAATATAGAACTGAAAAGTAAAATAATCAAATAAAATTCAATGGATGGAGCCATTACTACAGAGGGAGTACATTTACTCCACACACGCACCCTCACTTTGGACCCTGGTTCCGTATGCATCTTATCTAAGCATACCACTGTAGAAAATCATAAAAGAAGAGAATAAGAGAAGAAAAGAACACAAGAATTAAAGACATCCAGAAAAGATTAACAAAATAACAATAATTGCATACCTATCAATATGTACTTTAAGCGTAAACAGACTAAATTCTCCAATCGAAGTCATAAAGTGGCTGCATGTTTAATAATCAAGACCCATCTATGTGCTACCTATAATACTGTCACTTCAGCTTTACAAACACACACAGACTAAAAATGAAGATATAGAAAACGATATTTGATACAAATGGAAACCAAAAGAAATCTGGAGTAGCTATACTTATATCAGACAAAGTCTGTAATAAGAGACAAAGAAAGTCATCATATAATAAAGGGGTCAATCCAATAAGAGGATATAATGTATATAAATATTCATGCACCCAACACAGGAGCACCAAAATACATAGAGCAAATATTAACAGAGCTAAAGAGAGAAATAGATAGCAATACCAAAACAATAGGGGATTATAATACCTGACTTTCATCAACGGATAGATTATCCAGACAGAAATCAATAAGGAGTATTGGATATAAAGTATATCTTATCGAATGAACTTAACAAATATGTTTAGAACAATCCATCAAAGAGAAGCAAAATATACATTTTTCTTAAGCACATATGGAAAATTCTCCAGGATAGATCACAAGTTAGTCCACAAAACAAGTCTTAATAAACTTAAGAAGAATAAAATCATATCGAGCATTTTTTCCAATCACAATGGTATGAAACTAGAAATTGATTACAGAGAAAAAACTGGAAAGTTCACAAATATGTAAAGATTAAGCAGCATGCTAGTGAAAAACCAATGAGTCAAAGAAAAAAATCAAAAGAGAAAGCAGGGGCACCTGGGTAGCACAGTTGGTTAAGCATCCAACTCTTAATTTCAGCTCAGGTCATGATCTTTCACTTTGTGATACTGAGCTCTGTGCTGATCTCACAGAGCCTGCTTGGGATTCTCTCTTTCCCTCTTCTCTCTCTGCCCCTCTCCATCTCTCCCTCTCTCTCTCTCTCCCTCTCCCTTCCTCTCTCTCTTTTTTTCTCTCTCTCCCCCTCCTTCTCTCTTTCTCAAAATAAATAAACAAATAAAACATTAAAAAAATAAAATATAAATCAAAATTGAGACAAATAAAAGTGGAAATACAATACCAAAACCTATGAGCTGCAGCAAAAGCAGTTCCAAGAGGGAAGTTTATAGCAATAAATGCCCTCATTAAGAAATAAGATCTGCAAATAACTCAAGGACCTAGGAAATGAAGAACAAATGAAGCCCAAAGTTAGCAGAAGGAAGGAAATAGCAAAGATCAGAATGGAAATAAATGAGTAGAGACTAAAAAAGACAATAGAAAAGATCAGTAAAAATAAGAGCTGGCTCTTTGAAAAGATGAACAAAATGACAAACCTTTAGCTAGACTCACCAAAGAGAGAGATAGAGAAGAGAAAAAGAGCATGAATACATGAAATTAGAAATAGAAGAGATGCTGTAACTGATACCACAGAAGTACAAAGGATCATGAAACTACTGTGAACAATTACACAGCAATGAATAGGAAATCCTAGAAGAAATGGACAAACTCCTAGAAACATAACATCTACTAAGATTGACTCATGAAGAATTAGAAAATATGAACATACTGGTAAGGAGATTGAATCTGTAATTAAAAAAAAAAATCCCAACAACGAAAATCCCAGAACCAAGTAGCTTCATTGGTGGATTTTTACCAAATATTTAAAGAAAAATTAACACCAATCCTTCTCAAGCTCTCCCAAAAAATCAGAGGAGGGAACATTCCAAATTCATTTTACAAGGTCAGCCTTACCCTGATACCAAAGCCAGACAAAAACACTAACAGAAAAGAAAACTACAGGCCAATATCCCTGATGAATACAAATGTAAAAATACTATTTCATTAGTAGTAGCAAACCAAATTCAGCTGCACATCTAAAGGATCATTCCTATGATGAAGTAGAATAATCCCCTGAGATGCAAGCATTGCTCAACATTTAGAAATCAATCAATATGATACAACATATTAACAAAATGGAAGAAGAAAACCCACATGATCTCTCAATCACACAGAAAAAGTATTTGATAAATTTCATCATTCATGTATGATTAAAACTCTCAACAAAATAAGTATAGAAGGACTTATGTCAACACCAAAAAAGTCATATGTTAAAAACCCACAGATAACATCAAAATCAATAGGGATGAACTGAAAAATTTCCCTCTAACATCTGGTAAAAGGCAAAAATGCCCACTCTCAACACTTCTTTCCAATATGGTACTAGAAGTCCTAGCCAGGGCAATTAGAAAAATAAATTAAAAACATCCAAACCAGAGGAGGCCAAGTTAAATTATATTTTTTTGCAGATATGATTATATAAATTGAAAATCCTAAGACTGAACAAAATAATGTTAGAGCTAATACATTTACTAAAGGTACAGGATACAAATAAATATACAAAATTCAACCACATTTCCGTATACACAAACAAAACTACTCGAAAAAGAAATGAAGAAAATAAATACCATTCGCAATAGCAAAAGCAAAAAGAAATAAACCTAAATAAATTCACCAAAGAGGTGAAAGACTTATACCCTAAAAATTAGAAACCATTGATGAAGGAAATTAAAGAAGACATGGATAAATGGAAAGACACTCCATGTTCATGGACTGGAAGAATCAATATTGTTAAAACATCCATACTATCCAAAGTGACCTAGAGATTCAGTGCAATCCTTATCAAAATCCCAGTGGCATTTTTATAGAAATAGTAAAAATAATACTGAGATTTATATGAAACCACAAAGACCCTGAATAATCAAAGCAATCTTGAGTAAGAAGAACAAAGCCGAAGATGTTACACTTTCTGATTTAACAATATATTACAAATCTATAGTAATCAAAACAGTATGGGTAATAGTATTAAAAGAACAAGGCATATTGCCTGATGGAACAGAATGGAGAGCTCAAAAATAGATCCATACATCTACTGTCACCTTATCCTTCCACTTACACGTGGAATCTAAAAAACAAAGCAAATGATAAACACTCAAAAATCAGAGTCAGACTTATAAACACAGAGAATAAACTGATAGTTGCCAGAGGGGAGGGGGATTGAGAAATGGGCAAAATGGGTGAAGGAAAATGGGAAATGCAATTATAGAATGAATAAGTCATGGGTATAGAATTTACAGCACAGGGAATATAGTCAATGGTATTGTAATAGCATTGTATGGTGACAGATGGTAGCTATACTTTTGGTGAGCATAACATAATGCATAGAGTCGTTGAATCACTACGTTATATATCTGAAACTAATGGTCTCACTTATATGTGGAATCTAAAATAGACAAGTACATAGAAGCAGAGAATAAAGTGGTGATTATAAAGGAGTGAGGGGAGGGGAAAATGCGGAGATGTTAGTCAAGAGGTACAAAGTTTCAGCTTGGCAAGATGAATAAGTTCTGTAGATCCAATGCACAACAACGTGACTAGAGTTAATATTGCATTTTATACTCTAAATTTGCTAACAGAGTTTATCTTAAGTGTTCTCATCACCAAAACAAAAGAAAGGAGATGATAACAATATGAGATAAAGGATATATTAAGTACCTGATTGTGTTATACACATATAAATGTACAACAATGTATACATATACACCAAATCATCTTACATATATGTGTACACTTTACATATATGTAATTTTAAATTGTCAACTAATACCTCAGTAAGGCTGGCCAAGGAGAACTCAATAGATGGATTCAACACAGAATAGAGAAACAGAAAAGAATCAGTGAACTTGAATGAAGAACAATAGAAATTCCCCAGTCTGGGGCACCTGGGTGGCTCAGTGGGTTGAGCATCTGACTTTTGATTTCAGTTCAGATCATGATCTCACAGTTGGTGAAATCGAGCCCTTCATTGGGTTCTGTGCTGACAGTGTGGAGCCTGCTTGGGATTCTCTCACTCCTTCTCCCTCTCTCTCTGCCTCTCGCCTCACTCAGGCTCTCTCTCTCTCTCAGAACAAATAAATAAACATTAAAAAAAAAAGAAAAGAAATTCCTCAGTCTGAACATCAAAGCAAAAATAGACTGAAAAAAAATGAACAGAGCCTCAGTAAAGTGTGGAACTGGAACACAAGATCTAACATTTGTGTCACTGGAGTCTCAGGAGGAGAGATGTAAAATTACTTGGGCTGAAAAATTACTTGAAGAAATAACAGCTGAAAATTTCCAAATTTGGCAAAAGACCTAAGCCTAATATTCAAGAAACTTAGCAAATCCCAAACAAAATAAACTTTAAGAAATCTATACCAAGACTCATCATAGTCGAATTTCTAAAAACTAAAGATGAAGAAAAAATGTCGAAAGCAGAGAGAGAAAAAATGACACCTTGTCTATAAAGCAAAACATTTCAAATTACAATGGATTTCTCATAGCTAAAGGAAATTTCCTAAACAGAAAGGGAACAATTAAAAAAAAAAAAAAAAAAGGAACCCTTGGAATACCAGGAAATAAGAAAAAAAACATGATAAAAATAGTAGTAAATAGAGATATTCCATCTCTCCTTAAATTTTCCAAATTATATTTGATGATTGAAGCAAAAATAATAACATCTGATATGATTCTACATGTATGGAAAGGAAACATTCTATTGTAAACAGGAAGGATAAAGGAAAGTTAAGAGAGTTAATATTTCTACATTTTACTTGAACTGATAATGTGTTGATACCAGAAGACTGTGATAAGTTGTGCATTACATATACACATTAAAACAATATAAAATAAACATATAAAATATAAAAACAATATAAAGATAAAACTTGTAAAAAATGTCCACGTGGCGGGGCACCTAGGTGGCTCAGATCATGATCTCACGTATGGTGGGTTTGAACACTGCATTGAGCTCTGTGCTGGCAGCTCAGAGTCTGAAGCCTGCTTCAGATTCTGTCTCCCTCACTCTCTGCCCCTCCCCCACTCAAGCTCTGTCTGTCTGTCTCTCTCTCTCTCTCTCTCTCAAAAATAAATAAACATTAAAAAAATTTGTTTCTAAATGTTCAAGTGGTCCACATAAAGGAAGGAAAAAGAAAACAGAGGGGGAAAAAAAACAGAGAACAATAAATAAAATGAAAAACTTAAGACCTAACATCTAAATAATCATTTTAAATACAAATGATCCAGATAACCAATCAAACCACAGGGACTGGTAGAGTAAATTAGAAAACATGACCCAATTATATGATGATTACAGGAAATATTTCAAATATAATGAAGCGAGCAGGTTGAAAGTAAAAAGAAGATATACGATCCAAACATTAATAAAAAGAAAGCAGGAGTAGCTATATTAATATCAGATAAAATAAACTTCAAAACAAGAAAATGAGTATAGACAGAGTTTACATAATGATAAAAAGGTCACTCTGCCAAGAAGACATACAAAACAAAACAAAATACATAAAGCAAAAGCTGGTAAAATTGAAATAAATGAATCCAAAATTATAGTTGGAGACTTCAACAATTGATAGAACAGCTACACAGAAAATCAACAAGGAAATAAAATAACTCAACATACCATCAACCAACAGCATCTAATCAATAGTAGAATACTCCATCAAACAACAGAATACACATTCTTTTCAAGTATCTGTGGAACCTATATCAACATAGGTCACCTAGGAATCCAAGGGAAGAATGATATCATTTCTAACAATTGATGCTGGCACAACTGGACGACCTCAGGTTAAAAAATGAAACTTGAAAAGACAGAGAAAGCTGGGGTGGAAGGAACTATTAAAAAGAATTCCACGAACTTTTCACACAAAAACAGGAAATCCAAAAGGCCAATAATCATATGAAAAGAGATGCTGAGTTTCATTAACAACCAGAAAAATTTTAATTAAATCCCAATGGGAACCCACTGCATCCCCAGCAGATAGACAGAAATTAGAATTCAGAAGATAAATGTAAAATGTTATAAAAAAAATATGGAGCAGTAGAAAATTAGACTGCCAATAGGAGTATAAATTTGTGTGATCAATTCAGAAAAAAATTCGCTGTTATATAGTATAAGATACACACACTCTATAAATTCCACTCCTGCATATATATGCCAGAGAAACACATGTACATGTGCAACAAAAAAAGCTATACCAAAAGGTTATATACTGCATGAGCCAATTTACATAACAATCTTGAAATGACAAAGAGAATCAGATCAAAGTATAGAATGAAAATTATAGAAGAGATTAGTGGAGATGGCATTGGCTATCAAAGAGAAACATGAGGGATATTTGTGGCTATGAAAATGTTCTGTACCTGGATTATATCAATGCCAATATCCTGGTTGCTATATGGTACTAGATTTTTATAAGATACGACCTTTAGGGGAGACTGAGTAAAGGGAATATGGAATTGCTCTGTATTATTTACAAGCACATATGAATTACAATGATCTCAAAATAGAAAATAAAACCAAAAATGCAGTGAAAGCAGAATACAGATGATATACACTATGTAAACATATGTGCGAAGATTAGAAAGAATACACAAAACTGGGAATAGTTATATTCGGAGTAGAATTATAGAGAATATTTTTCCTAAAATTATAAAACTGTTATTATTCCACCCTGTCTTTAATAATTTGTCTAAAGTATATAGAACGGCATTATGGAGAATGGCTCAATACATTTTATTTTCATATGCAAATGCCAGGTTTTACTTTTATTGCAAGAATAGCAAAAACTACACCCAATTTAATCTGTCTATGAATGAGTTATATGAAACCTCTAAGCCTCAGTTTCTTCAGAAGATTTATAACATCTCTTCTATATGCCTCACAGCATTGTTAAATAAGGCTTGAAATGGTAAGGTGTGTCCAATCTGTAATCCGCTGTAAATCCAAGGTAGTATGCAATTATAAAGTAGTCCTGTTTCAGATAAATTCAGTGCACACAATTTCATTGACTAAAATTGGCTGAAGCAAGGAATTAATTAATTCTATCTACTGTTATGGGATTAATTTTGTCCCTTCCAAATTCCTATTTTGAAATCCTCATCGCTGGGACATCAGAATGGGACAGTATTTGGAGATAGGGTCTTTAAAGATGTAACCTAAATTAAAATGAGGTCATTAGAGTGGGCCCTGTTCCCATATGACTAGTGTCCTTTTAAGAAGGGGACAATAGGACACAGATATGAGGAAGAAAGACCGTGTGAGGACATAGCGGGAAGATGACCATCTACAAGCCAAGGAGAGAAACCTCAGAAGAAATCAACTTTGCTGACACCTTGATCTCAGACTTCCAGCTTCCAGAACAGTAAATAACTTCTGTTGTTTAATTCACTCAGTCTATGGTACTTTGTAATAGCAGCCCTAGCAAACTAATACATCTACCTTGATCCCCCCTCCATTAAAAAGTCTTCAATTTAGACATCCAGATGGCCAACAGACACATGAAAAGATGCTCGATGTCACTCATTATCAGGGAAATACAAATCAAAACCACACTGAGATACCACCTCACACGGGTCAGAGGGACTAAAACTAACAGCTCAGGAAACAACGGATGCTGGTGCGGATGTAAAGAAACAGGAACCCTCTTGCACTATTGGTGGGAGTGCAAACTGGTGCAACCACTCTGGAAAACAGTATGGAGATTCCTCAAAAAATTAAAAATAGAACTACCCTACAACCCAGCAATAGCACTACTAAGAATTTATCCAAAGGATACAGGAGTGCTGATTCATAGGGGCACATGTACCCCAATGTTCACAGCAGCACGTTCAACAATAGTCAAATCATGGAAAGAGCCTAAATGTCCATCAACTGATGAATGGATAAAGAAGACGTGGTTTATATATATGATGGAATACTACTTGGCAATGAAGAAGAATGAACTCATGCCATTTGCAGCAACGTGGATAGAACTGGAGGGTATTATGCTAAGTGAAATAAGTCAGTCAGAGAAAGACAGATGTCATATGTTTTCACTCATATGTGGAACTTGAGAAACTTAACAGAAGACCATGGGGGAAGGGAAGAGGGAAAAATAGTTACAAATAGAGAGGGAGGGAGGCAAATCATAAGAGACTCTTAAACACAGAGAACAAACTGGGAGCTGGTGAGGGGTGGGGGAGAGGGGAAAATGGGTGATGGGCATTGAGGAGGGCACTTGTTGGAATAAGCACTGGGTGTTGTATGTAAGGAATGAATCACGGGAATCTACTCTTCAAACCAAGAGCACACTGTATGTTAGCCAATTTGACAATAAATTATATTTTAAAAATGAAAAAAAATCAATCAATCAATCAATAAAAATCTTCAATTTATTGTTAGCTAGTGCAATACAGCAAACGGTCCCAGGACTCTAACCTGGATGTAGCCTGGACTCAGAATCAAACCAATCTGGGTTAGTATTCTGTGTCTGGCATTTCCTAGCTGTGTGACTTGGGAAAATGACCTACTGTCTCTGGATCTTAGTTTCTTCATGCATTAAATGTGGGCTCCTACCTCACGAAGTCAAATAAGAATCCAATGAGACTGCATGAAATAAGGTGAAGTTTAAGAAGTGTCTGACTCCTGCAAGGCATATAATCTCTTGCCTTCCCTGATCTTAAAGATTATGACCTTCACTTGTAGGTTTCTTGGTACTTATACATACATTTTCATCTGAGTTTTACTTGATTTTCAGTTAAAATAGAAAGGGTGAACATAGGGAAATCTAAAGGATTTGAACAAAATACAGAGCTAACTGGCAGAGAGTAGAAGCCAGGCTTCCTATTTTTCTGTGATAGAAGAATGGAAGTTCCAAATATGGAACGTGGCCATCCTCATGCAGTATAGGAATTTCTATCATTGGAGGAAGGGGAAAGGGAGCGTGATGACTGTGTTTGCAAAATACTTCCAAATCATCTAGTAAGTGCTATCAAAGTGTTTGTATTCTTTGACCTAGTAGTTCTACTTTGGTGAACCACCTCCAGGAAAATCTGAAAGAAAAAGGGTAATTTGTACAAAGAGGTCCACCGTGGTTTCATACAAAAACTGCAAGTTTGGAAATAACTCAAATACCCACCTCAACATGTACCACCACTCCCCAGCCCCCACCCCCCCCCACACCCAAACTAGAGAAGTTGTAAAAGATAATAAATCAATATGCTGGACTATTCTGAAGCTGCAAATAATGTCAAATAGACAAATGATTTTAACACTGGGAATGTGTTTGAAAAATACCAAGTGATAAAAGCAGGACACATGATTGCACCCACAGAGGTTGTGTCTATGCAAACATTAATCAACCAGTACTGACAGACCCGTGATGAAACTGGAGCAATAGAAAGAAAATGTTTCATTTATGAGGTTCTTTAATCTGTAAACTTCCTTAAATTTTTAAAATGTAAAAGAGAAGGAGTTCTGCCAACACACACAGGGCAATAACCACTATTTTAACCACTTCTTTGCCATAGCTCTAAGTGTAAAGAGTCCTTCTCCATCTTTGGAGTAGTAGATTTACCAATCTTCATAAAAGCAGAACACAGGCAACAATACAGGAGGAGTACTTCCCCAATCCTAAAGCTCTGTGTTTTTCTCTCTTGATGCTTTTGGACTCCTGCTCTCCCTCTGTAGGTCTTCTGGCTAAGAGCTCCAGCGGGCACCATCTTCAGGAGCCCTGAGCAAACACGATCCCATTCTCCAAAGCCCAAAATTTTGGACTGAGTCTTTCCCTTACTTCTATTCCACAGAACCTTCTCCTCTCCATATATATATATATATACACACATATATGAAAGGAAGGAACATAAATATAATACCTAACTATAAGAGAAAGAGTTTTCCCAGACATTTTGTTGCCTTGTGTAAAGATAAGGGAATCTTGAGAATTTGAATTCTGACTCTGAATTTTTACTTGGCTTGACTCATGGCCAAGAATTCCAAGTTGGCTCTGGACCAAGATATGTAAGCTTTAATTTCTTCATCTACAAAATGAGGATGCAACCATCAACCTGATGGGGTGACGTGAGTATAATTGTGTAAAAGATTGAGCACCATGAAAAAGAACAATCAGTAAATGCTGCACCTCTGCACCCTTTTCCTCTTGTTCTCCGCAGTTCCTAATCCAGTTTTCAGTAGCTACTCAACTGTGTTTCATTCCATAGAGATTTTTGATTCACTAACAGGAGAAAGAACCTGGGAATGGGCTGCCTTCCAGAAACTACTCTAAATCTTTAAAAGTCCCATGTGAAAGGGACCATACCCTAAAACGAGGAACAAATAACAAGTTTTTTTCAGAATGAGGAAGGAAATAAATGAGCGGGCTTTCCCTCTCACACGTGCCTTGCTTGGAGGAAGCACCTGTCAGGTATCTGACCACTGGTATCTTTCTACCAACCTTCCCACCAGGAACCCAGACCTGGAGTCCAGGAACACGAGTCTGAGTCCTGATTCTGGTGTGAGTAGAGTCTTTGGGCAGATTGGCAAGGAAACTAAGCCTTCATTACCATATTAGCATAACTCAAATATATCTCCACCCCTCAAATTCATCCAGACTCATTCTTCCAAAACACACTCTTCATTCAGTCTCTTCCAAGAACCTTTCCCAACTCCTCTCCCCTGATGTGTAAAAGAAATCATGTCCTTCAGCTGGTTCCAGGGCCAGTCTCACCACCTTTGTTGAACCTTTTTGATGAGCCCCCTCCAGGTTGTGGGGACTGTCTCCCAGCTCTTTCTCTCCAACCACACTCAAGACTTTGCTCTTGCTATTCTTCCCCTCTCCGCTCTCCACGCACACCAAGCGTACCTTCTCTCTGAAGTCTTCCTGGACTACTGTTACACCTCTCTTTCCAAGCTCCTTATGCCTCAAAACTGCCTGAACCTGCATCTCATTGAACAATTATTCCTTTTGCTCAGGGGTCACCCTGCACTGCCTTGCCATTCCCAGGACTCAGAGTGTTCACAAACACTGCTTCCATTCAATGGAAAGCTCCTTTCAAAATAAATTAGTAAACAAGGACCCTTGGCTTTTTCCTAAAAGGCGAATTCAAGGATTTGTTTGAAGACTCTTTTTCATTTTAAAATGTACAGGGATGTTAACTTGAGGCTTCCTTCTGAAAGCAATAAAAATATAAATTTCTTCTTAGAAGGTAAACATTCCATTTTTCTGGATTAAATCTGATCCTGAGGATAGATACTTAGTAAAATATATTTGTGCTACTTTGCTCTTAAGCTAACACCAGAGATAACTGGATGCTGGCCTTCAACACTGCTGAAGGATGGCAAAGCCTCTGGTAGAATAAGGAAGGGACGGCAAAGGTCAGAGGTGAAAAGTACACTAGACACCTACATGATGACTAAAATGAATTCTGAGAAATTATTTCATAAAGATCATAAAGTAGATTATATTTTCCATGTGGAACCCCTATTATAACTAGAAGGTGATTGAGTATCATTAATTACCATGAAAGCAAAGATGTACCATCTATAAAATAGTTCTCTAATTATTAACAAGGAAAATGTATGCAAGAATTGTCATAAATATATTATAAATATTCCATACATACTGATTAAAAGAGGGGTTCCTTAGAACACTCATAAACACACATGAATGTATGATTCTATCATAATTTTTTACCCATAACATATCAACCATAATAACTGTAAACACTGAATTAATTTTTAAAAAAAATTTTTTTAACATTTATTTATTTTCAAGAGACTGAGAAAGACAGAGTGTGTGCGGGGGAGAGGCAGAGAGAGAGGGGACACAAGATCTAAAGCAGGCTCCAGGCTCTGAGCTGTTAGCACAGAACCCGACACGGGGCTCGAACCCACAAACCATGAGATCATGACCTGAGGCAAAGTCGGACACTTAACCAACTGAGCCACCCAGACACCCTCTGTAAACACTGAATTAATACTAAATTTCCTTGCCTTTTTTGGTATCTGGACAAACATTGAAAAGATGGTTTGGACAGCCCAGGTTTCCTAAAGAGTTAATTGGGAAAGTTGGGACGTGTATAGCAAATAGAAGTATTCAAAATGATCTGATTTACCTTAGAGCAAACTTAGAGCTTTGTAGGTGGTAAGCTGAGGAGGCAGGGTGGCAGGAAAAGTGGGAGAGAGAAAGAGAGTGCCCCATCATTATTTTGGAAGGAGAAAATAAAGTCAGGAGTCTTCCAAGCTTTGGCAAAATTGTTGGTAGTAGGTGGAGGAGAGGAGAACCATTACGGATAGCAGCAGCAGACACTGGGGTCAGCACGCACACTCTCTTTTTTTGGTTAATTTTGTGTGTTAATTTGGTAGGCTCTAGTGCCCAGTTGTTTGCTCAAACACTAGTCTAGATGTTTCTGTGTAGTTATGTCTTAGATATGATTGCATTTAAGTCAGCAGACTTTACATAAAACAGATTATCCTCCATAATACGGGTGGGCCTCATGCAATCAGTTGAAAGTCTTAAGAACAAAGAGATTTTCCAGAGCAATTCTTCTCAAGATCGCAGCATAGAAATTGTACCTGAGTTTCCAGCCTGCTGCCCTGTGGAATTCAGATTCAAGACTGTAACATCAAGTCTTACTGAATCTCCAGCCTGCCAGCCTACCCGACAGGTTTCAGACTTGCCAGCCACCACAATCACATCAGCCAATTCCTTAGAATAAGTCTAAATAGATGGTTGGATGGATAGATAGGTAGACAGATGAAATGATATGATATGATATGATATGATATGATATGATATGATATGATATGATAAATAGATGACAGACAGAGAGACAGAGACAAAGACAGAGACAGAGGTGTGTATTCTGTTTCCGTTTCTCTGGAGAACCTTGACTAATACACTCTTCTAGCACCAGTGAGCCCAAAATGGGAACAAGTTGTGCAAAGAGGGGCCTGAACAGTAGAGAAGCTGTAACAAATGAGGAAAGCTATGACCAAGAACTCCAGAGATCACTTTTCCAAAAACAGAGTCTTCAGAGGTTATTGGATGGCCTTGGACACCACGCTTTTTAAAAGTAGGAGTCATCAATTCAGAATCACAGCCTTAGGGGTCTATCATCAAAATCATGCAGGGCTCAAAAATCCAGAACAAAACCATGGACATTTATTATGAATCAATCAGATGAATTTGGAAATGAGGCCAATTCACCCTGATATCCTGTCACTACAAAATTCTCTTGGAGATACCTCCACACTCCCTTCTAGAGTCATCAGGAGTAGCCAGAGCACCAGGAGCACCAGGGACCATCAGGTAAGTGCTTTTTTATCAGCCCTCTGGTTCAGGGTGAGAGCAAGGGCTCCAGAGCCAGACACCCTGGTGGACAAGGGAAACCTGTGTTCTCATTTGTGAAATGAAGATAATTACCAGGATCACAGGGTGACTATAGTGCTGTATGAATGAAATCGACGACAGCTGTTCACCATAATTTAGTGCTGTTTTCAAGACAATTCCTAGGACCCTTCACATGGGGGAATAAAATCCCCTTTGGTTGTGAATGCAGGGGTCCCCACAACGGTGCGAAGGAGCTAATTTTCACATCTCAGAGAGCAGACTGATTAGGGAAAAAATTGGCCAAGAGACAGCTACCAACGGTAAGGTCGTTGAGGAAGAGGAAATTGGATTCTGGCAGGTGAAGCATCTCAGCAGGGCTAGGGCAGGAGTGTTGCCATAGTACCCTCCCAAATGGGAACCCCGCAATCCTTAAAAGGGAGAGGTAAGGGAAACTGAGCAGGCTCCAAGAGAACAACAAGCCACTTTACAATTATTACCTCATTTGATTCTCACAGAGATCCTCTGAAGCATAATTAGACCATTTTAATGTTTTTCTTTTAAAGATAAAGAAATTAAGTCTTCAAGAGGTGTAAGAGGTTTTAAGAGGTGACCTGGGACTGGCACACAGGCACGAGTGATTCCACACACATCCCCTTTCCACAACACCTGTGCTCTCATTCACAACTTCGGGAAGAGCCTGCTCTTTGCCAGAGCCTATTAGGTGCTGCACTACAATGATAAACGGGGCAGACAAGGCTCCAAGACCCAGACAACAATAAACAGGGAAACTATTTTTTCAACAACAGGATTCTTTCAGAGAACGATCGAGAGTGAACAAAATATCCCACACTCAATGGAACTTTTGCTCAACAAGGAAGATAGACATTAAACAAGTGTAGATGTGTTGAGTCTTACAAAGGACAAGGTCAGGATGTTTGGGCACACATAGTAGGCGGGAGTGTTTTGGGGTAAAGCAAAGGCTTCTGGAAAGAAGTGAGGTTAAGCTGAGGCTGAAAGATGGAGAGGGGTTGTATGGACAAGGTTAGGGTGGGCAAGGTGTGGGTTTGTATTCCAGGCTCTAGAAAAGATACCGAGGATGGCCCTGAGGTAGGAAGGGGTGTCACCTACATAGAGCAGAAAGAAGTTCACACTGAGGAATGAACACGTCATACCACCCATGTGACCAGCCAGGTACACACAGCCAAATGCTACCAGGGCCAGTCTGATGTGAGAGACCCAGCTTAAAGCATGTTTCTATGAAAACAAAACAAGGAGCCTGGGTGCTCAGTTGATTAAGCGTCCAATGCTTGATTTCTGCTCAGGTCATCATCTCGCAAGTTCCTGAGATCAAGCCCCTTGTCAGGGCTCCATGCTCTCCCTCTCTCTCTGCCCCTCCTCCACTTTCTCATGTGCACATGCATGCTCTCTCTCTCAAAATAAATAAACTGTAAATAAATAAACAAAACAAAACAAGGATATGTTATGGCACAAAGGGTGAAAATCTGTACATATCTGGAATTCATCGCAAGCCCTCAAAGAAATCCTCAGCTTCGAACTGACCTCTGGTGACTACCCTTGTCCACACCATTGGGGCTCATAAATCCTACAGACCAAATCCAAACCAAGCCGTCACCACATATGTATAGGATTCAAGCATATCAATTTCAAATGCTTTATTTCAAAGAACTAAATCATTGGCCATTTTCCCCACAGATACCTGCTTGACCAGCTCTCAAGTTGACTATCACATGGCATTCCTTAGGAAAGAAGGTCCTTCAGCATGCGGAGAAGTCTGAATTGCTCCTCTGACATTTCCTTTTTCTTCCTTCCTAAAGGACCTTGCAGCCCCACCCTGGGATTCCTGAGTCTTGCTGGACTAACCAGAATGAGCACACGCAAGAGCCTGAGTATAGAAAAGAATTAAGTCAAAAGTGATGTGCTTGTACCAGAAGCAGCAGAAAACGTCAGTGATTAAATTTAAGTCAGTTTTAATTCTGGGACTATGCGAGTCAAAGCCCACTTGATGTCAGGTTGAGCTACTAGGTTAAAAATTCAATCGGAAATTGTAAAGATTTGTCAATGATAGAAGAAGTCCCTTTAAGCCCTTCTGCGACAGCAGCCAAGTGAGCCTGGCAAAAATGCAAATCAGATCCACTCATGCCTCTGCTCGAAACCCTTCTGTGTGCACTTAAAATCCAAACTTCCCACCATGGCTTCAAGGCCTTATGCCTCTTTCTCCCCAGCTCACTCTCCACCGGCACACTCGCCTCTCAGCTCTATGCCACACCAAGCTCCTTTCTGCCTCTGAGCACCCAGGGAGGCTGTTCTCTCTGCCTGCAATGGGCTTCCTCCAGCTGGTATGCTTTGCCTCTCAGCTTGGATGCAGCCTCCTAAGAAGCCTTAGATGATGCCATCCAAGTACACTATTTCCTGTGTTTGTCTCTCTCCCCGTACCTGTTTATCACCTTCAGAGTACTAAAGATAATGTGTTTTATTTGTTTACTTGTGACCCATCTCCCCACTAAAACATCAGCTCCCTGTGCACAGAGGCCTTGCCTCCTGCCTTGCCTCCTGGTAAATTTCCATTGAAAGGCACTTATCTGTGGGTTTCTCACATTCCTGTATGTCTTATGAGAAAAGCAATGATGGCTCTTTGTTCCCGACTATTTTTTCAAGGATGTTTGTCTAGTGAACAGCCTTGGACGATCTCCAGGTGCCTCCTTCCAGATCGTAGTCAGTTTTGCTTCCCGTCCAGTGTAATAAAGATAATGTCTCCTTCTGGAGCAAAGGGCAAGCTGACTTATGGACCATTTGTTAGTCAGCTCAACACAACCAAAATAAGCATAAATGAAACAAAATCGTGTTTAGGTTACATACATACATAGTAAACTCCTTTTTAAAAAGCCAGGAACTGGGGCACCTGGGTGGCTTAGTCGGTTAAGCGTCCAACTTCAGGTCCTGATCTCATGGTTTGTGGGTTTGAGCCCCATATCAGGCTCTGTGCTGACAGCTCAGAGCCTGGAGACTGCTTCGGATTCTGTGTCTCCCTCTCTCTCTGCCTCCCATCCCACTTGTTCTCTTTCTCTCTCTCTCTCAAAAATAAATAAACATTAAAAAAAAAAGCCAGAGACTAATAAACACAACATTCATGATGGCAACTGCCCCTTGGGGATGATGGTGAGGAGGCAAGGAGCTGGAATTAGGGAGAAGCCACCAGTAAAAAGGCATAATATATAGTGTATATATATATATATATATATACACACATCTGGAAAAATTCAAATATTACAAAAATGCACAAAATAAGTAAAAGTCTCCTTCCCTTATCAATCCCCAGTCCCATAGGTAACTACTGCTAATATACCCTTCTGGTACTTTTTCAAAAATATTTTATGCATATATTAGTATATGTATTGTATGCATGTGTTTGGCAGAATAATGGCCCCCAAAAGATGTCCATGTGCCATGTCCTAACCTTCAGAATCTGGGACTATGTTATGTCACATGGTAAAATGGACTTTGCAGGTGTCACTAAATTAAGGGTGTTGAGATGGGGAGATTGTTTTGGATTATCCGTGTGCACCCAATAGACCCACAAGGTTTCATGTAAGAGAGAAACAGGAGCATCAGGGTCAGAGGAAGACTTGAACATGCTACACTCTCAAGGTAAAGGAGCCAAAGGGGGAGGCCACTGGGTAGGTCAGTCAGTTAAGCATCCAACTCTTGATTTTGGCTCAGGTCATGATCTCATGGCTCATGAGTTCGAGCCCCAGGTGGGGCTCTGTGCTTCAAGTGCAGAGCCTACTTGGGATTCTCTCTCTCCCTCTCTCTTGCCTTTCTCTCTCTTTCTCAAAATAAATAAACACTTTTTTTAAAAAAGGATAAAGGAGCCAAGGACTATAGACAGCGTTTGGAAACCGGAAAAAGAAACAGATTCTCCCCTAGAGCCTCCAGAAACAATGTGGCCTGTTTTGATTTTAGCCCAGGGAGACTCATTTCAGATTTCTGATATCCAGAACAGTAAGAGAATTTTGTGTTGTCTTAAGCCAATACATTTATGGCAATCTGTGACAGCAGCGATAGGAAATTCATACAATATGTGTGAGAACAACATGAGAGGAAAATCTATCTGAGATGGGGAAAAGCTGTTTCATGTCTACAATCCCTCACTGATTTACACAGGATGATAGTACAAATAACAGTGCACAGGATGGTAGAGGATGCAGCCTGGAGAAGCAGAGGTGTTTTGCTTGAGAGGAGAACTTGGGAGAAGCCCTAGGAAAAATCTAGAGCAGGAGGAGCTGGGGTAAAGGAGCCTAAAAGGGAAGGGATAAGGTGGAGATGAATAACTTGGTAGTTTAAGAACCAACAGCGGGGGGTGGGAGGAGGAATGAAGTGAACAAGTGAGATTTTCTAAGTTAAATTTCAGCACACAACAAAATGTTTCAACCCTCTCCTCCATATCTCCAGGATGATTTGAGTAAAATTTACATTATTTACTAATCTTTTGTGGAATTAGAGTTGACTTGGGAAATGCAACAAAGCATTTTCAAAGTGAGCCCAGGGGTGCCTGGGTGGTTCAGTCAGTTAAGTGTCCAACTTCAGCTCAGGTCATGATCTTGCAGTTCATGAGTTCGAGCCCTGTGTTGGGCTCTGTGCTGACAGCTCAGAGCCTGGAGCCTGCTTTGGATTCTGTGTCTCCTTCTCTCTCTGTTCTTTTCCCACTCCTGTTCTCTCTCTATCTCTCTCTCAAAAATAAAGATTTAAAAAAAATTTTAAGTGAGTTCAGGGTTTCAAAGTGTACCTCTAGGGGCTTGGGCACACCGTGGATTAAATAATCACTCTAGAACTAAAGCAAGAGTGTCCCTCAACAGGATGGCCAGATGGAAAGTGTCAGGTCCAGCAGAGTGGACACCCTGCTGGCATGAACCCCAGTGGACTTCAGAGAGAACCTGGAACAAGTCTGAGATCAGCACGACAGAAAAGAAGTGCCCTGCACACCTTGAGATTTTTTTGGATGGGCAGGCAGACCTAAATAAGCTGCGTGGTGAAACTTAGTAGAGTGAAAACTCTAAAACACTCCTTTATGAAGTCCCAGACTGAAAGGAAGTTGGTATTACATTTGCCCCAGGGGATGTCCTAATTCTCCAGGAAACTGAAGTCTTCCCTGAAAGGGGAGAGGAGACCCATGAAGATGCAATATACAGAGTCTCTACTCTGGGCCCTGTCCCATCTGCGGAGGGTTTGGGGTGTCCATCAAGCAAGAGTGAGAGCCCAGGTTGAGGCTGTCTGTTTGAGAGCCTGGAGCCTTTTGCTGGGAAGGTAGGGCCGGGGGTGGTAAAAAGAAGCTGGGGATGCTGTTGGGAAGTTTGGGAGATTGGAAATCATGGCCACCACATGTTTCAGCTTCTCCCACCAAGAGATGGTGTCTATACTCCCACCCCTTGAATCTGGACTGGCCTTGATACTTACTTTGGTCAACCGAATATGGTAGAAGGGGCATTGTGGGGTTCTAGATCTTAAGAGGCCTGCAGCTTCCACTTCTCTTTCTTTTGACACAACCACCATGTAAAGAAGTCCAGGCTCACCTGCGGGAGAAAGAGGCCACATAGAGGGAGAGATCCTCAAGGATGAGAGATTATAGGGAGAGGGAGGTCACGGGAAAGCGAGCCAAGATCCCCAGGCTGACAACCACACTGAGACTCCATCCATGTGAGTGAGGTATATTGGATCCCAAATGACACCACATGAAACAGATGAGGTGTGCTCACAGAGCTCTGCCTGAATTCCTGAGCCTCAGATTCACAAGCAACAAAATAGTTGTTTTTACCCACGGAGATCTGGGGTGCTGTACTACAGCGATAGATAACTGACCCAGTATGCAAGAACAAGAAAGTGAAAATACATCTCAACAACAGAAAGTTTTCAGGGCCCAATCTTAGAAAGCATACAGGAAATCAGACAATAATGGGCCATCTGACTCTGCATGTTAACTCATCCAAAAACAGCAATTGTCTGACACCACGTTCTTGGAGGATACTCTCAAAGGTGAGAAAAAGTGGTTTATGGAGTTTATAAGGTATGTCATACAGAAAGCTTTCTAAGATCCTCTTTAGAATCTCTCTTTATTAAATGTTCTTCACAACAGCAACTGCCAAAAACCAATCTCTCGCCCTCCCTCTTTCTGCTCACACACATACACACGTGCACACCCATACCTTCCCTACCTCCCTGCCACATCGCTCTCACTGCGCATCCTCCTCCATCACTGGCCATCATCTCTGTGCCCAGAGACCCTCACTGCTTTCCAATGCCCCCTGGGAAACATAACTTCTTCTCCTTCACTGACTCTTCTGTTTTTTTTGCCAGGAGGAGCCACTTGGAATTCAGATGGACCCATTCTCTACTTCAGGACTTACTCAAGCATGACAGCCACGCTTGCCAAGACCAGTACCATGTACCATATCGCCCTCCTTTCTTCAGATTATAGTTGAAGGCCAAGGGACCCTTTCAGTTCCAGCTCAATGGAACTTCTCAAAAACCTCTGTTCGTGTACTTCACTTCCACCCCACACATAAACATTTCAACTGAAATTAGCTTATTTCTTTGTTGACCACCACATTATGCTTCTATTGTGTTCTACACGAGTCTGGCTGTCTCACTAGCTTATAACCTACTTAAGTCAAGTGCTGTGTCTTGTTAATCTTTGTAACCACCGCAAGATCTAACTCAATACCATGCACATGACGGGCATTCAGTAGATATTGTCAAATTGAATACAGGTTAAACTAGGTCATCAATTCAGGTCCAATTTAAAAAAAAGTCACATTTGCTGAGATAAGCTGGGGACATTTGCAGACTGAGCCAGTCCAAATAGGAAGCAACATCAAATAAAAAATTATTTAAAATAGAAATTTTTATAATTTTAAAAACCAAAAAAGTAATGGATTTTGTTTGGGAAGTAACGAGTGACTTTTTATTTCTACTTTTTAATGTTTTCCTAATTTACTTTAAGATGTGTGTGCTTATCCATAACAAAAATTAACTTTTAAATGAATAAATCAGAGAACAGAAATTATTTTATCATTTATGTTTAATCCACTGGATGCTCTTTTGCAAAATAATATTAAGACAAATACATTGTTTCATCAGCCTGAAAAAATCATTCACCAGTTTTCTGGCTCAACTGGCTAAAAATTCTACCAGAGTGAAAAATATGTTTGGTCAAGCTCTGACAGACAGAAGCCAAACATCTAAAAGTCAGTTGGGGTGCCTGGGTGGTTAATTGGTTAAGCATCCAACTTCGGTTCAGGTCATGATCTTGTGGTTCATGAGTTCAAGCCCCATGTAAAGCTCTGTGCTGAGAGCTCAGAGCCTAGAGCCTGCTTCGAATTCTGTGTCTCCCTCTCTCTCTGCCCCTCCCCTGCTCATACTCTGTCTCTCTCTCTCTCTCTCTCTCTCTCTCTCTCTCTCTCAAAAATAAGTAAACGTTAAAAATGTTTTTAAAAAGTAAAAGTCAGTCAACCCACAGCACAGCTGGCCAGCTTCCCTGTCTCCGGCTGATCCTTGGGATTAACCCTGGTCTCAGATTTATGGGTGAAATTCTCCCATCACATCCCATCCAGATGCATTATCAACATGGCTCTAGTTTTATCATTTGGAATATTTTCAAAGTGAAACTTCAAGAAACACCTCTATTCTTATTTGAGGAGCCTTCATCTTGATCTTTGTCCTTAGGAAAGTCAAAAGTTGTCATTAAAATAAGATCTTAACTTCTTAACCTAGCATAAAAATTCTTCACCATCTGGTACAGTCTGCCCATTCAGCTTCATCTCTGGGTACTTTCTGGAACCAGGTTTCTCAGTGTGACTCGTAGACAATCTGTAACAGAATCACCTGGTTGCTGGCCACATTGCAGACTGCTAAGCCCATGTACTGATGCAAAATTGAAAACAAGTTTCCTAGGTGATGTTCTGGTCCACAAAAGGTTGAAAGTCAATGCTCCCAAACCAGGAGACTGCTCACCATTCCTTGAACATACCACATAGTTTTGTGCTCTCCACCTAGAACACTTTTTATTCCTTCTTTGCTGATGCCTGCTTACTTTTCTAGGCCTAGCTTAAATGTCACCTGCTCCATGAAGACTTCACTGTGCCTCTGATATGACAAAATTTGTATATTAAAGCTGTAACCCCCAGTGTGACTGAATTTAGAGAGAGGGAGTCTAAGGAAGTAGTTAAGGTGAAATGAAGTCATGAGGATGAGGCCCTAATCTGATAGGATTTGTGTCCTTATGGGAAAAGATTCCAGAAAGCTCTCTCACTCACTCTCTCTTTCTCTCTCTCTCTCCCCCATAGCATGTATCCAAAGAATTGGTCATATGAGCTCATAGTGAGATGGTGGCCTGCAAGACACCTGCAAGCCAAGAAAAGAAACCTCAGCACATTGATGAACTTCCCAACTTCCAGAATAGAGAGAAAACAAATTTCCATTGTTTAAACCACCCAATCAATGACCTTTTACTACAGAATAAATTATTTCCTCAACTGGTCCCCCTCACTTATCATTTTGTACTATAATAAGCTGGATTCTTATCTGTGGATTCTGGCCTCTGCTGGATGGGAGCTTCTTGAGGACAGGGATGTCCCGGCAGCCAGAAGAGTCCTGTTGGAGCTGAGCACAGGAGAGGTGAGGTAAGACTGGGGGGAAGTTAGGGCCAGGTCAGCAGGGTAACAAGGAGCACTCTAAAGGATATAAACACAATGTGCTGGCAAGATCACAAACTGAAAAATCCAAAAGACTGTGTCTAAATCCTGTGCTCATCCTTACTGGCTAATGACCCAGGGAGGTCACTTAAGCTTCCCTGAATCTCCCATTTCTTGTGAAAAATGAGGAGGGTACCACTTACTTTTCAGGTGTGGTTGCCAGATACAATGCAGGATGTCTGGTTAAATTTGAATTTCAGATCAATAACATTTTTAAAAAGTTGTTTATTGTTTTTTAAGTTTATTTACTTTTGAGAGAGAGAGAAAGAAAGAGAGAGAGAGTGCATGGGAGGGGCAGAGAGAGAGTGAGAGAGAGACTCCCAAGCAGGCTCCACACTGTGAGCACAGAGCCCAATGTGGGGCTCGAACTCATGAACTGTGAGATCATGACCTGAGCCAAAATCAAGCACTGAACACTCAACCAACTGAGCCACCCAGTTGCCTCAATAACATTTTTTTTCAGTATAAGTATGTTCTGTACAATATTGAGGACATACTTCTACTATGAAAAATTGTTATTTATATGAAATTCAAATTTCACCAGGCATCATGTATTTTATTTGCTAAATTCCAGAACTGATCCAGGGGTACTGTGAGGTTTAAGTAAAATGATTACAAGGGACTGTCGTCCTCACACCAGCAGAAGGTACTTGGTGGTACCACTTATTAAACAACAGAAACAATTAACATTACTTGAGTGAGAGCATGTCAGAACCATCTGTCTTACTGGTTCGAAATTTAGCTCCGGCCAAAAACAAGTATTTGAGATTTCTTAACATGCCAAGAAGTAGAAGGTTGAACTCATTTTAAATATATCACGTAAGTAGCTTTCAATTATAACTTTATCTTTTGCAGGTTCTGCTCCAGCAACTTTGTAATCCAACAGTTCTGAAGTGTCTAAAATCTCTGCATATAATGAATGGGAATAATCATTCTCTCCCAGAATGCCTTGGCTTTGATGATACAGTGTGTCAGACATATGGTCTGACTCGAATGACAATTGACTAAATCATTGTTTCCGCTCAATTAACTTACAGCCCCGGGTAGTGTTCTGAGCTTCGGTCTCCTGACAATACCTCCCCCCACCACCAACAACCTTGAATCTTACCCTAAGGCTTCACTCCAAGAATAGAATACATCTTCCTTTCACAGATGACTCCTGAAGCAAACAAAAAAATTAATCAATTAACAGAGAAATCATATAAAGTGTTAATAGAGATAATACTTTCCTCTAGCATCACCAAACAAGATATAATAGATTCCACCAGGCCCATTGTACACCCTCACCCCCCAGTTTTTTTCTCCCCTCTTTCAGCCTAGCCTTTATTCTAACTATGACAAAGTTCACACAACTCATTTGCCTGATTGCTTACTGGAAGGAAATCCAAATGCCTTGACCAAGGCCTTTAGGACCCGGCATGATTAGCAGCTCCTCCGTGACTCTTCAAACATGATCCTCTGTTTATTCTGAATCTGCCTCCCCGATTCCTCTCAGGAAGGTCTCACCTGCTGCTGTAGACTGAATGTGTGTATCCACCCAAAATTCTTATGTTGAGGCCCTAAATCCCCAATGCGGTTGTATCTAGAGATGGATGTTTGGAAGTAACTGGATTTGGATGAGGTCACGGGGGTGAAGCCCCCATGATGGGATTAGCATATTTGCAAGAAAATTAAGAGACCAAAGATTTCTCTCTCCCATATGAGAACACACCAAGAAGATATCCCTCCAGGGGCACCTGGGTGGCCCAGTTGTTTGAGTGTTGGACTTTGTTTCAGGTCATGATCTCACGGTTCATGAGTTCGAGCCCTGCATTGGGTTCTCTGCTGTTAGCTCAGAGCCTGCTTTGGATCCTCTGTCCCCTCCTCTCTCTCTGCCCCTCCCCTGCTTAAGCTTTCTCTCAAAAATAAATAAAACATGAAAAAAAAGAAGAGGGCCCTCATCAGAACCCAAACATACTGACCCTGATCTCAGACTTCCAGAACTGTGAGAACTGTTTGTTTAGGCCACCTGGTAATGGTTTTTGTTATAGCAGTCCGAGCAAATGAAGACAGCTGGCCACTCTAAGTATCTCACCCCCTTTAGCCTACCCCCTCTATTTATTTCCTCCTTGGCATTGATCATACTCTATAATCATCTTGATTTATTCTTGTACTTGCTCATTGGCTCTGTCACTGTGCAGGCTACCTGACAGCAGCAATGTTACTTCTCTTGTCCCCCTTTCCTCCCCAGCACCTGGAGTAATGCCTGACCCAGAGGAGTGCTCCCTAACCATGTGCCAGAATAAGGAATTGTTGATTATTTAGATTCAGATAGAGACAAAATACGTCTAGAGAACCTGCATGGCTCAGTAGAAGACAGCTTTCAGGGAAGCAGAGATTCGGGGCCACGTACAGATGTCATCTCTGAAGAAGTGCTTTATGAGAGTTAATACTCGGCATCACCTCGACTGGGTCATAGGGTGCCCAGATAATTGGTTACACAGCACTTCTAAGGCATCTGGGAGGGTGTTTTTGGATGAGATTAATATTCGCATCAGTAGACTGAGTAAAGCAGATTGCCCTCCCCAGTGTGGGTGGGCCTCATCCAATCTGTCGGAGGCCTGAATAGCATAAAAAGCAGAGGAAGCTGAGAATTTACAATCTTTGCCCAACTGCTGAGGGGGGACATCAGTCTTCTCCTGCCCTCAGACTACCATCAGCCATCCCGGCTTTTCATACTCATACCTTCACTGGTTCTCCTGGGTCTCCAACTTGCTGGCTGCAGTTCATGGGGCTTCTGAGTTTTCATAATCGCATGAGCCATTTTCTTATTATAATAAATTCCCCCCTCAAATATGTATTATCCTATTGCTTCTGTTTCTCTGGAGAGCTCTAACACAAGCTTGTGTGTTTTTCTGTTGTTGTTTGAGTGGGAGCACAAGTAAGTTAGGGGCAGAGAGAGAGACAGAATCCCAGGAGGAGTAGAGAGAGAAAGAAAGAGAGAGAGAGAAGTGGGGCTTACCCTTAGCAGGGCTCCTGTTTTATCTATAGTGGGGCTTGAACTCACTCAAAACAGGCCTCTAACTCACGAACTGTGAGATCATGACCTAAGCCTAAGTCAGATACTTAATGACTGAGCCACCCAGGTGCCCTAACACAAGTTTTGGCAGGATAAGCTGCACCTGATACAGGTACAGACCTGAGAGGTGGAGAGAAGCAGTGGTAGCTTTTCCTCAAAATAAATCTGAACCCAGACTTCTTGGTGGCAAGTGTATTTCCTGAGAGAAAGGACTCTAGTGAATTAAAAGAGTGGTCACATTATCTCTCATCCCAGGGGACCTCAGCAACATTGCTGTGAGACCCATCTGTTGGTCTTACCTCACAAATGCAAGGCACTTGGAAAACTGAGGCCTAAGAGGAGCATGGCCTTGATCTGAGAGAGGTGGAGGGAGCAGACAGCTCAGGCAGGGCTCTGGGCAGGCAGAGAGCGGGGCCCAGCCCAAAGCTGTGGTGCAATGAGCCACAATCCAGAATGAACAGGAAGTATCTCTGTACATGAGGGCTTCAAGTCGCTCTTTGGGGGTTCCCAGGAAGATAAAGGGAAGGAGATTCCTGAAGGAGCACTACACAGGCCGGATTGGTGAGGAATAGCTATTAATGCTGATGAGATCCCCTGGAGAGTCAAAGTGTGGTGAGATTCTCTCCATGTGGGTGATTGGCATTGGTGATATAAAATTGAACCACCACTTTAATACATGCCAGCAAAGATTATAGCATATAATTGTAAAACATAAGACCTGGAATCTTTTGGAAGAAAGAAGGGAAAGGGAAATTTGCTGGTAATCTCCTGATAGAAAAACATGTATTCCTTTTTTAGGTGGCAATAAACACATGTATCACTGCCTATACCACACCCTCATTAACGTCTTGATGGCACCAGGTATTTTGAACAGTTGAAATCTTAAGGTCATCAAACAAACATTAGTTAACATCAGCATCCCCTGTTCTAGAAATATTTTTTATTGCTACAAAATTTGTGTGCATTTATTTTTTTTTCATCCCAGAAGGAGACATTATCTTTATTATACTAAACAATAAACAAACCTGTCCTCTACTCCATGTGTACATTTAAAATTGAGTGGAAAAGAGCCCAAATGTCCATCGACAGATGAATGGATAAAGATGATGTGGTATAAATACACAATGGAGTATTATTCGGCAATCAAAAAGAATGAAATCTTGCCATTTACAACTACATGGATAGAACTAGAGGGTGTTACGCTAAGCAAAATTAGTCAGTCAAAGATATATCATATGACTTCACTCATATGAGGACTTTAAGATACAAAACAGATGAACATAAGGGAAGGGAAGCAAAAATAATATAAAAACAGGGAGGAGGATGAAACATAAGAGACTCTTAAATATGGAGAACAGTTATTGGAAAGGTTGTGGGAGGGAGGATGGGCAAATGGGTAAGGGGCATTAAGGAATCTACTCCTGAAATCATTGTTGCACTATATGCTAACTAACTTGGATATAAATTTTAAGAATAAATTTAAAATAATAATAATTAATTAATTAATTAAAATAAAATTGAATAGAGATTGAGGCACCTGGGTGGCTCAGTCAGTTAAGCATCTGACTTCGAATCAGGTCATGATACTGTGTTTCATGGGTTCGAGTCTAGCGTTGGGCTCTGTGTTGATGGCTCAAAGCCTGGAGCCTGCCTCAGATTCTGTGTCTCCTTCTCTCTCTGCCCCTCCCCCACTCATTCTCTCCCTCTCTCTTTCTCTCTCTCTCTCTCTCTCTCTCTCAAAAATAAACATTAAAAAAATTTTTTAATTGAGATATTAGAGGGACCATCCATGTAGTCCAAGAAATTTACATTTAATTTAACCCTCACACCAAACCTGTTTGGTTTATTGATCCCAATTTGGAAATGAAGAAACTCAGGCTCAGGAAGATGCATGTGTAGCCCACGCCACATAGCTAGTAAAAGCAAAATAGAGATTAAACCTAGAACTGGCAAACTCCAAAGGTCTTTGCACTCCACCACACGTTTTCCCTCCAGATCAACTACTCCACCTTTTTCTACAGAAGAAAAATCTAAGATCTCTCAAAATAGATGACTCAGAAAGGTAATGGCCAGTGAGTACCCAAGGTGGTTCAAAAGTGCAGGTGCCTATCCTACTCAGGACATCAGTGTCTTCTAGCCAAGGATAGCAGGAACACACCTATAGAAGGAATTGGTTTTATCACACCTTGCAGTAAGTGGAAACACACACCATGGGAAACTGTGAGGCATCCCCATCAGAGGGTGTAAGAAATCATTGGACTGGGGTTTGTGTTAGGTGATTTGGGGTAGGTATAAGTAAGCAAGGTTTCTCCCTGGTCTGAATGCTGTCAGGAAGCACAGGTAATTCTATGGGTATTTTAATAAATCTTAAATAAGAGAAGGGAAGGTAGACTGAGGCTAAAGCTGTAAGTGGTAAGGATGCAGCAGGCACTCACAGTAGTAGCTGGGAGATGGGGGCATTAGTCTTCTATTGCTTTGTAAAAAATGAACATAAACCTACTGGTGTAGAACAACACACATGTATTATCACAGTTTCTGTACATCAGGGTCAATGCAACAGGGTAGCACCTCACCAGGTGAGGGCTGCCATTCTCTTTAAGGCTCAGGATCTTCCTTCTAGCTCACTGGCTGTTGGCAGAATCCATTTCCTTGCAAGAGAGGACTCAGGTCGCCATTTTCCTTCTGGCTGTTGGTGGGAATGGCTCTCAGATCCTGAGGCTCCCTACAGTCTCTTCCAGGTGCAGTTTTCATAAGGCAGCTCCCAACGTGGATGCCAGGCCGGCCAGAGTGTGTCCCTGACTTTTTCTTCTATAGTCAGACTGAGAAAACTCTGCTTTTGAAAGTCTCATGGAATTAGGTCAGGACTACAGAAGATCTCCATTTTAAGGTCAATTGATTTGGGACTTTAATCACATCTGTAAAAAATCCCTTCACAACAGCACCTAAGTTAGTGTTTTCTGAATGCTGCAGGAAAGTGTGTGTACACCAGGGGCTGGGAATTCTGCCTTAAGTGAGGGAGCCTGGATTTCTGACTACCACCGGTGGGGATGGGGTTTGTATTTTGTGGTTTGGACAATGTTCATGTGCTGTCTGTGTTCAGACATGAGTACAGAGTGCTCTTGTTTTCGTCTCGATCCATCATGACCTGAGAGTGCCTCTGTCTGAAATCGATACCATATGAAATTAGTATGCCCAACAGGAGAACACCCAGGCCTTGCTCATAGTACTAGGCCAGCTCCTGGATATTAGGGGCTACTTTTCTCTTTCTCAGAGGGAAGGAGCTAATCACATCCAAGAGAAAAACTGAGCAGAGGATGATGGCCAGTTTCCAGTAGAGAAAACCCAAGTAGCCAACAGACACACAAAAAGATGCATTAATGTCCCTAGCACTGAGGAATATGCAAAGTAAAACAACAAGGAGATGCCCTCACCCATCGGATTGGCAAACCATGTAAAATCTGATGCTGAAGAGGCCAGCAAAGACTAAGAAAGCCAAGGAACATCATATACTCACAGAGAAGTACATATTGTTATGACTTTGAGGAGCTATCTGGCATTATCTAGCCCAGCTGAAAATGTACATGCTCTTTGATCTGCAAGTTTAAAATCTATAAATGCCCTAAAGAAACTCTAACATATGTGCACAAAAGGACATGTACAAGAATGTTGATTGTATGTGATAGAATCACAACAAGTCCAAAAAAATGGAAATAACCTAATGCCCACCCATAAGAGAATGAATGTGTAAATTACGTTATATTCAGACATTGCAACACCATCTGGCATTTAAAAATGAAAGCACCAGAGCTATATCTATCAACTTTGAATAACTCCCGGAAACGATTTTGAGCGAAAGAACCAAGATACAGTGTGACATTTCCAACAAGATATCATTTATATAAACTTTTACAATGGGCATAACAATGCTTTATAATTTTTATGGGTACATAGCATATGTGGCAAAAATATAAAAACATAGACGGAAATGATAAAGGCTGAATTCATGAGTATGATCCCCTCTGGGGAGAGAAGGAGGGAGAGAGAATATATCTGAGAAGGGTACACAGGAGGCCCCCATTATAACTATAACGTGTAATTTCCTTTAAAGAATTCTTCTGCAAATATGGCTTAATATAAAGATTTGATGAAGCTGGATAATGAATATGTGGGTTTTCATTATATTATTTTGTATTCATATCTCTATGTTTGAAACAATAAAGTTGCTCTTTGATTTGAGTGGGAAGAGGCAAGTTCACTTTTTTTAAGCGGTATAAGAACAGCAGAAAGAGCAATGCAGGAACCAGGAGAATGGGTTGAAAGCTATAGAACTGGGGCCGCAGGGAAGAGGAGTAGTAAAAGGATTTGAAGGTGAGATCAAGACACTTGGCCTCACTAGGCATATTGACAAGAATCAGCAAGCACCAAATCAAAGCCCATAGGACATGGTATGAGGGCAAGGCCACTTCCAAAGAGAGGAGAAACCTGCCTACACTCTGCACAAGATATGTGTATAAGGCAGCATCTATGGTCATGACTAAATGATGCATACTGTGTGTATGTGGGGGAGAGGGTGTGTGTGAACTGATCAGAATAAAGTTTACGGCTGCCTTAACCACAACTCTAACGTTAAAACCTAGAGAAACATCTATGTGTGAATTGGCAGTTGAAGCTTCTGTGCCTTGAGCCAACGGCCTTTGTCAACACTGACAAAAAGAATTTGCGATCCATTGGAGAGGCAGGAGCTTTTCTTTGCCACCTTGAATTCCACATTCAACCCATTGAAACTGCCTTAAGATACCTCTGCAGCATTCTTCAATGCCTCGGTCCATGTTTTTATCAGTTTGGGGGGCTAATTCATTCCACAAACCCAAGAAAATTCCATCTTCATTTCACAGTCCCAATGTAGTAAGTATGGGCTGGACAAGTGACCACACAGGATCTTGGAGAAATTAAAACATTTTTTTCCTGTTGTTTCTTTTTCTTTCTGATATCTCTGCCGGGACATGCTACCATGAAAAGTTATGACTCCCCGAAATGAGGATTCTTCTCTCTACTGAAATGCTCTCTGAATGCCCTACATATAATCATATCTGAACAGCAAGATCATATTGCTCACCCAGTAACTCCTTGGAGTCTGCTTCCCTGGAAGTAACTCTCTCAACCATGACTCAGCATAATCTCAAGGGAAAAGGTACTCAGTACAACAATAGCCTTCTCTCTCTCTTGGTGTCTTGTAAAAGTTAGGAGAACCATGGCATGTACAGAAGAAAAAGAACAGTGATTCACATTTGCTCTCTCCTAGCACACTCTACTCAGACAAAATGTGTTCCTGCAGAACAATAGGGGAAAAGTATTAATTGGTTTGAGTATGAGTAACCATTTCAACAGAGAAAGATTTCCAACCCATCAAATCTAAAGAGTAGTCTGGGGCCCCCAAACAATAGGCATCAGATAAGATTCAGAAAAACACAAAATAAGGAGACAAAAGGGAGAAAGAGCCACAAACGCAAGAAAAAAAAGACAGAGAAAAGAGAGACTACATCCAAAAAAGGAAGGTATAGTACACACAGCAGTAGCAAAAGGCTTGGAGGATAAATAAGGGGGAGGGGGAGAGATAAGTGACAGGTAAGACAAGAGGAAATAAAAAGATCAGTAAGGGTCAGCCAGAGACAGCCAATAGAGACAGACATGTGGAGACAAATGCAAACAAACAGAAAAACCAATAAGGCAAAACCAATAGGCAAAATGACTATAGGCAGAGGTTCTCTGTCTTAGCCCAAAATCATTAGTCAAAACCCTTGGTGACAAGTATGTCATTGAAGTGATGACCATCTTTCAAGGAAAGACTGCAGGTGAAAGTCTCTAAGGTATAACTGCACCCACCCTGGGTCTCCAGTAAGTTATCCTGTGTGGGAAAGTCTGGATAGAGAGCCCTTGGCCTCGTGCATCCAAACAAATCTTGCACAAGTATTCGTGCTCTTGAGGAAGAACAGGTAATTAGCTACAAGTAACATCAGACCATTGCACTTCAAGGTAATGTTAGATGTTCTTTCCCATTCACCCTCTGCCCTTTGTACCCAGTAAGCACATACCCTCGGAAGGTTCCAATGAGCTCTATCAAGGATAGAGACATAACAACCCTAACTAAAGGTGGCGTGTGGGTGGGAATGTGGAACATAACACAGAGTTTTAGGGATATTTTTCCTCAATGATTATTAGGTTTTGTAAAACACTTTGTTTTCTATGTCTAAGCTCTGTATTGCTGATAAATACAGAGGTTACATGCTATAGCCTGGTTGCTAACCTCAATCTTTTCCTGGCTTAACCATAATATACTCTAAAGTTCTAACTGGTTGCTAAAAAAATCCCTCATTTCGAGAGATTTCAAAATGTATTCATACACATTGAATAAGGGATGTTCACAGAAACACTTTATTTTTTTTATTTTTTAATGTTTATTTATTTTTGAGAGAGAGAGACAGAGAGACAGAGACAGAGAGAGACAGAGTGCAAGCAGGAGAGGGCCAGAGAGAGAGGGAGACACAGAATCTGAAGCAGGCTCCAGGCTCTGAGCTGTCAGCACAGAGCCTGACACAGGGCTTGAATTCACAGACCGCGAGATCATGACCTGAGCCGAAGTTGGATGCTCAACTGACTGAGCCACCCAGGCACCCCTACAAAAACACTTTAAAGAAGGTGTGGCTAAATCTGATTTTCCCCATTCTACAAAAAGAAGCCCAGAAGAAATTCATTGAAGAAACTAATCTGAGGTCTCACAGCTTGGCATAGCAGAGATAAGACTCAGATTTAAGTTCCCTCTTCTCATCCAGTTCCACTCACTTTGACTATGTCACCCTGGCTGTATCCATGGGGTGACATAACTTCAATCCTCACACATTTTCCTTGGTTATTTTTAATTAAATCATGATAATACTTGAGTCCCTGCCTAGATCTCATCAACCTTCCTCCCTTCCAGAAATAACCATTCTCTTGAACTCAGAATTTGTCATTTCCATGTGTATTTGATAGTTTTCTTACTAGGGTATCTACACATAAATATCATAAAGCATTGTTTTGCAGATTTGAAAATCTTTTGTGTTATTCTGCAACTTGTTTCTTCCTTTCCAGAATGGTCTTGAGCTTTGTCCATGTATTAACTCTAATTCATTCATTTAAACCATTTAGTATTCCATGCATTCACCTCTTTTCAACAGCTGAACACTTGCTGAAAGTCCAGTGTCTGCCTTCTTTCCATCCTCCTTCTCAGGACTAAGTGTCAGATTTTGGAGCCAGATGGGCTCAGCGATCACTCCTGTGCTTCCGGTGGGCCAATCCCCTACTACGTTACAGCCTTCACTAATTTCCATCCGGTTTATCTCGAGTGATTGCATTAATGAGACTGTTGATATGGTAATTTCACTGCTATCTTCATAATTAGTTCTCAGTGGAAATTGTTATAGTCATGATTCTTCTCAGTAGGAAGAAGCCGAGATGATACTCTGGGAATAGGGCTTTTCGAAAATACATGAAGCAGGAAATTTGAGATGGGACCTGAGTAATTCCTACTCAAGAAGACCACAAGACAGGTAAATGAAAGTAAAGTGAAAGTTGTGGTTTGAGCATGTTGATAAGGCATGTATATTCTAAAAATATTCTGATAAAATACTTAGACATCATTATCTGATCACTCATATTTTGGGGAAAACCCTAAGAATTATATGGCATAACATAAAATGGTATATGTTGAACTCCTAGGATAGATGGTCATGAGAGCTGCTCATTGTCTGTGTTTACTTCTACTGCAGCACTTACTGTTATACGATACCAATTCACAAGCTCACCTCTCCTATTACAACTGCCCATTCCATGATGGCGAAATTCATGGAACTCATCCCTAGAGCCTGGCACATATCAGGTGCTCCATTTGTCAAATGAACTGCTTAGTAAATGAAAAAAAAGTAGCATGGGTGAAGTCCTTTACTATTTAAAAATGTCCTCAAGACTGTCATGTAAAAAGGAACTACAGTAAGCTACCTAAATTGTTACAGAAATCAGCTCAAATGTGGCAGGAAGGGATCAAAGCACATCTACAGATGTGATGAAGCAAAGTTCATTCATTCTGCAAACACCAGTCAAGTGCTTTCTAAGCCCAGTGCAGGACCTTAGGAGGAACAGAAAGGGCCTAAACATAAGGTAATGAGGGAAATCTTTACTGAACATCTACTCTCTAATCTTACTTACACTGGATATAATATTTACCAAACAGAAAAGGGGTGCAATCTCCATTTTACTCACAAGGATACCAAGTTTCAGAAAGGCTGCCTTATAAAACCACTATTATTTAGCTAATCAGTAGTAGACCCAGGATTCAAGCTCAGTTCCATCTGACCTGAATCCCAATAGATTTTCCATAGCAAACATGGTGTCTCTCCAAGGTAAGAAATGGTCCTTGAATTTGAGAAGATTATGGTCTATTATAGGAGATCATTTTGGTTTACTAAAAAATATATATATTATGATGACTAAATAGAAAAGACAGAGAGATTGAGATTTTAGTACTCTTTATAACCAGGTGAAGTTTAGCCTATGAATTTTCTCCTACTATTTTTTCTACATTCTAGAAAAACACCATTTAAATGTTTTCATTTCTTCTATTTTTCTCTACCTAGGATGCTTTTTTTACTAACTCTACCCAACCGCGTGTTTTGAAGGTTTTTCATGGATATTTTCACTTTCAGATCACCCAGAATCAGAACCTCCATCCAACATTTGGGGAATTACCAACTTCCCAAATTTTAATGAGAAGCAGAGTCCACCTCTCACTATAGCGGCTAACATGCCAACTGGTTACTTGTCTAGTCTCCCTTGCAACTAGAACGTGGCCATACAGCCCAAGTTCTGACAATCAAATATACTCACTCTAGACTTTGGAACAGAGGCAAGCGTGGTAAAGACTCAAGAACCACAGATGATTCTGTCTGGAAGTTAAACAACATTGAAGTTCTAGAGTACTAGAATGGTGCTGTGCTAGCGGTGGCTGCCTATGTCCAGAGCCAGGGGTTCTGGTGCTGCAACAGATGGCCCTGTGCTCAGCAAGCCAGCAATGGTGCTCTCCCCAAGCAAGCTCTGTATTGCAATGTATTGGGGTTTTATCCCTTGATCTTGGTCTGGTGGCCTCTGAGCCCACATCTATATACCTCTAGCACTCCAATGGACTAGCGAACATATTCCTCTCTATAAAAAAATTTTTTATTCATTTTTGAGAGAGAGCATGAGTGGGGGAAGGGCAGAGAGAGAGAGGGACGGAGGATGTGAAGCAGGCTCTGTACTGACAGCAGAGACCCCCATTCAGGGCTCAAATTCACAAATGATGAGATTGCGACCTGAGCTAAAGTCTGATGCTTAACTGACTGAGCCACGTAGATGCCCCACCAATATATTTCTTATAAAATTTTAATTTAGAGAGCGAAATATAAGGCATAAAGGGTATAAAGGTAATAAACTATAAAGGTAAAACTTTGACAAATCAGTTAAATCCCACTTGTCTTTCGCCAGTAAGGCAACCACACAACTCTCAATTGGTATTTGCATTCTCATGCATCTTTAATACTTTACCACATATGTCTATAACCCTAAGCACTAGATAGTAATCATCTTATATATTCTTTAACTTGATATAAATGGTGTCTTACTATATGTATCTTTCTGCAACTGGCTTTTCTCACTCAATGTTATGACTATGGAATTCTACCAGGATGATATATGTGGCTATTAGTTCATTCGTTTTTACTGCTGTGACTCTATAGAATTCCACTGAATGAATATACCAAAATTTATATATTCCCCTATAGGCAGACATTTAAGTTATTCGAATTTTATGCTAACAGAAATAATACTTCTATAGACCCTCTTGTACATGTCTCCTGGTATGTGTGTGCAGGGGTTCCCAAAGGGTATATTTTTAGGAGTAAAAGTGCTGGGTCATACCATATGAGCATTTCCAGGTCTACTAGATATTGTCACATATCTGGTCCTTTAAAGTGGTTGCATCTTATATCATTTTAACAAGTTTGACAAGCTAGAGTCAACTTGTAACTAAAAATGTTGAATGATGATAAGAAACAATTATCCATGGGTATCCCAAATTTTTGCATATCAGAGCAGAGATTCTGACTCTTTATTCCATTTGATCTGTTCAAGGATGTTTGTGTAGTGAACAGCCTCGGAAAACATAGGGTCTTCCTCAGTAACAGAGTGCAGGGCAGATTTGTTACTGTCTGGCATAACGAAGACAACGTCTCCTTCTAGGGCAAACATCAGGCAGGTTTACATACATTATAAAAGATTCAGTTTACTTAAAGTTGGGGTTCCTTTCTTGAAGTGCACCCCACTATGTGTACAGATATCACCTGGACCTCTTTACATTACCCTCTGAGAATTGAGGCTCAGCACTAGTGTAAATTGTTGATATTCTGTATAGTGCCATTGCAGTGAGTAGTAGTCCTTTGTCTCAGACCCAAGCGTTTCATGTCTTCTGCCAGCATTTATGAAACTTGGGCAAGCTCACTTACTAGCTTGCAATTAGGCAAAATCTCATACCTTTCATAGTTCTTGACAACTAACACAAGGAATATGGTGGTTTGGGCAATGGGCCATCAGGGAAACCACAAGAGGGACCTGGAAGGTTTGTTATCTGAAATGGTCAGAGCTTAAGAGTTAAAAAAAAAAAAAAACCCACCAACAAATGGGACTTTGGCAGTTTCACGTGTATCCATTAGGAATGCTTTCAGCTGGAAGTCATAGAATATTCATGTCAATACTAGCTTAAACAATAAAAGTTTTTAGTTATAATCTACAAAAAGAACTCTAGAAATAAGAATTACAGGGCTGGTGTAGAAGTCCAGTGAGACCAAAGACCAGACTTCTTTATCATGTTCTGCCCCAAAGGCCAAAGGAAAGTGGGATAAATGTTTATCAAGGATCCAACATCTGCCACAGTCTACCCATAAGACAAGCCAACACCCTAATATCTGATCTAGTTACCAGTTTCAAGTGCTGGATCTTAGACCAAATGTTCCTTCTCAAGGTCTAATGACCTGTAACCTAAAAAAAAAAATTATTTTAGTTTACCCAGTTGAATTTACCAAGTATACAGTGATAAGGAAGGAATAAGATAGGCGAATAACATTTTCCTGAAGATAATGGAATTTTCCATTGTTCACTGGTCCATCACATGTGCCATACTCCTCTGACGATGAGTAGAGTAGACAATCATTGGCAGAAGAGAGAGTTCCTTAGTAACACAGAAATCCCTGATTCTGCTCTTGGAATGGTTCTCTTTGTCAATTGGCCTCTGTGACCCCTTGTCCTGGCCTCTGAGAGAAACTGCCTTGCCTTGTCCTCTGCAGCCCCTCTCAGTCCTCAGGTGGACACTGAGGAAGATGACCTTCTGGGAGCTGCATAGATTTCACAGCCTTTTAAAATTGATACATGTGGTTTTTATTATTATGAGCAAGACTACTAGACACATTGTTATACAAGTCAAAATGGTTATCAGAAATCATTTTTCACCCAGCAGGTTAGAAGAGATCAAAAACTTTGATAACACACTGTGTTGGGAAGGCTGTGCAGGCAGGCACTCTCATATATATGCTGATGGGAGCATAAACTCAAACTACTTCCCTAGAGGGCAATTTGACTAAATATATTACTCATATATACATATGAGTAATTTTGAGATATATATAGATATCTATCTAAATGCATTTGGCTATATACATATACATTACTCATGCAATATCTTTTGACTAATTCCACTTCTAGGAATTTATCATACAAATGTATTCATACACACAAAATGACATTTGTACAAGATTATTCATTGCAGCTGTGTTTCTGAAGCACGAGAATGGAAACCACCTAAGTGACAATCAATAAAGATCAGTTAAATAAAGTATGATATACCCATACAATGATAATCTTATGCAGCTATTAAAAAAAGGGATGAAAAGGCTCTTAATTTAGGACTCCAAGAAATGCAAAATTTCAAAACCATGTGCAGAACAGTGCATATGTGCACAGTGCATAGTGTCATTTGTGTCAGAAAAAAGTCATCTATCTCTGGAAGGACACTCAAGAAACTGGTAACGAAGATTGCAGTGAGGAAGGGAATTGGGTGGCTGTAACAAGAGTGGGAGCAAAACTCTTCACTGTGTACTCATTCTTTTGTATTGGAGCCATAGGAATACATTAGCCATTTAAAATCTTAAATTAAGCACTTGATAGGCCAATGTTTACAGCAGCATTATTCAAATTGCCAAAAAATGGAAATTACCCAAATGTCCCAATGAATGAATGAATAAACAAAATGTGATATATACATACAATGGGATGTTATTCAGCCTTGACAAGGAAGGAAATTCTGACACCTACAACATGGGTGAATTTGGGGACGGGATGCTACGTGAAATAAGCCAGTCACAAAAAGGTAAACACTGCATGACTCCATTTACAAGGTACCTGGGTAGTTAAATTCATAAAAACAGAAGTTAGAATGGAGGTTACCAGAGACAGGGAGGAGGATTAATGGGGTGTTACTTTTCCCTGAGGACAGAGTTTCAGTTTGGGAAAATGAAAACTTTCTGGAGATGGATGGTGGTGATGGTCGCAACAGCAATGTGAATGTACTTAATGCCACCAACCTGCACACTAAAAACAGTTAAAACTTCCAGTTTTATGTTATGTATATTTTATCACAAAGGAAATATTTTAACTTGGTAGGCCATACTAAAAGCCATTGAGATATACACTTTAAATGGGTAAATTGGGGGGCGCCTGGGTGACTCAGTTGGTTAAGCTTCGAACTTCAGCTTAGGTCATGAATTCATGGTTCGTGGTTCAAGCCCTGTGTCAGGTTTTGTGTTGACAGCTCAGAGCCTGGAACCTGCTTCCAATTCTGCGTCTCCTTCTCTCTGCCCCTCCCCTGCTAGTGCTCTCTCTGTCTCTGTCTCTCTCTTTCTGTCTCAATAAACAAACATTAAATGGGTAAATCGTATGGTTTATGAATTATATCTCCATAAAAATCAGTTTTTAAACAACTTAGAGACTTCCAATTTATTTGTTTCTGATCAACTTCACATGTAATTAACCACAAAGATGTTTAAACAGAACCTGTAAGATTGAAAATTCATGCCTTTCATATAACACGTCTGTGTTCCACCCATCCCCCACCCCAGTCCTTTATTCCAAGGAGCAACATGCTCTGCAATGTAATACTAAAGACAAGGAGCAAAATGGATTGGGGAATAAATAACTTTTTTTAAGTTTATTTACTTATTTATTTTGAGAGAGAGAGAAAAAAAAAAAGAGACATGAGTGGGGGAGGGGCAGAGAGCACAGGAGAGAGAAAATCCTAGGTAGGCTCTGCACTGTCGGCACAGAGACTGACACAGGGCTCCATCTTAGGAGCCATGAGATCATGACCTGAGCCACAACCAAGAGTCCAATGCTGAACTGATTGAGCCACCCCGATGCCCCCCGGGGATAAACAACCTTTAGTCTTATCACTAACTGGTAAGGTGGCGGCTGCTGCCTAGCTTCATTTTGGCCTAGAGAAGTTGGCTTTCCCAATCCTTCAAGGCGCCAAATTGTAGAAGTTTTGGTTAAGATAGATTGCAAGTTGCTGGGCATGAATATCTCTCTTTAAAAAGGGTCATATTTTCTTTTCTCGACCTCTCCTCTAAATTATTCCTTCTCTTGTGGGAATTTGCTGACATCTATATGCACACTAACATATTATAATATCTTGACTTTCTCCTGATGTTTGTCCCAATACTAGAGTCCCAGTGTTTAGAGGAAGAGCTGCCCATACTTCATGGAAACAGCAATGCCACTTGCCCTATCTCATGACTCAGGGGTTTCAGTGGTGTTCCATGTGCTTATGCCACATTAAGATGCTCTCTGGGAGCCACAGTGAACCCAAGAAGGATAATCTTTTTCTTTTTTAATTTTTTTTAAATGTTTATTTATTTTTGAGAAAGAGAGGACAGACCATGAGCAGGGGAGCGGCAGAGAGAGAGGGAGACACAGAGTCTGAAACAGGCTCCAGGCTCTGAGCTGTCAGCACAGAGCCTGATGCGGGACTTGAACTCATAAACCATGGGATCATGACCTGAACTGAAGTCAGATGCTTACCCGACTGAGCCACCCAGGTGCCCCAAGGATAATCTTAACAGCAGCCCCAAAGTTGTGGGGACAAAGCCACATTACTTCCTTAGTACATAACACTTTTCTTTTAGAGGAATGAAATCTCTGACATGGGGCTCCAGGAGGCCATGACAGCTGAAGTGCCTATGAACTAGATATTCTCTGAACCACCTAGCCAGGACACTGGGTGAGCCCAGCACCATTAGAGGAAAGCAGTAAATGCAGGACCGGACAGAGCCACTGGGAGCCAAGTTTCATGTTCGATGGGGAAGTTACAAATACGAAAGGAACACTAGAATGAAGATACTGGATTAGAGTTGAAGACATCAGTATGAACTGATGTCAACCTTATTACAGATACAGGTATATATTACAGATACAGAAACAATTATATGTGCACACATGGGTTAGTATATATACATGTATGTCCTGGCTCTGTCTGTGGAAGTGACCAACAACAGTAACACCCAACTAGCAACAAACCACCCAGCACCCAAATCTTATTTCCTAAATACCATTCTCCAATAAAAGGAACCAGGATTCTGTAGAGAAACAGCTTATTCTTAGGCTGAGGCAAAGAAAAAACAAGATGAATCTAGAGTAGTTTGTAGTGCCAGAGAGTAAGAAAGTGTTTAAAAACTAAGAGAAGAGGACATGTCGAAGGGACACCAGAGCCTAGCTGATGGAGCTTCCAATGGCCAAAGTTGGAGCAATATGAACAGTGAGATAAATATCATAATACTGGATTATAATGTAAAGTAAATCATTTCATAAATAAATAAATGGGAAAGAAGAAGGAAATCTTCCTTACAGAAGAATTCCTAATAATTTATGTAAATGATTAGCCCTCCAGGAGGTGGAGTTTAATCAACCATTCTCATCTTTACCCCCACCTCCTAGACCTCAGTGTGGACTGGATTTATGACTCGATTCCAAAGATCAGAGTGTGGAAAGGGGCAGGCGGGTGTGGGGAGGCAACTCAATACTAAAGAAACTGATTTCCAGTAGCGGTGGTTCGAGCAGCCAAAGCAAGATGGGTCAAAGTCAGAGTGGTGGTCACGGTCCTGGAGGTGGCAAGAAGGATGACAATGACAATAAAAAGAAATACGAAGCTCCTGTATCAACTAGAGTGGGGAAAAAGAAGAAGAAAACAAAAGGACCAGATACCGCCAGCAAGCTGCCACTGGTGACACCTCACACTCAGTGCCGCTTAAAATTACTGAAGTTAGAGAGAATTAAAGACTATCCTCTCATGGAGGAAGAATTCATTAGAAATCAGGAACAAATGAAACCTTTAGAAGAAAAGCAAGAGGAGGAAAGGTCAAAGGTGGATGATCTGAGGGGGACGCCAATGTCAGTAGGAACGTCGGAAGAGATCATTGACGACAATCATGCCATCGTGTCCACAACTGTGGGCTCAGAACACTACGTCAGCATCCTTTCCTTTGTAAACAAGGACCTGCTGGAACCAGGCTGCTCAGTCCTGCTCAACCACAAGGTACATGCCGTCATAGGGGTGCTCATGGATGACACGGATCCCTTGGTCACAGTGATGAAGGTGGACAAGGCCCCCCAGGAAACCTATGCTGATATTGGCGGGCTGGACAACCAAATCCAGGAAATTAAGGAATCTGTGGAGCTTCCTCTCACTCATCCTGAATATTATGAAGAGATGGGTATAAAGCCCCCAAAGGGGGTCATTCTCTACAGACCACCTGGCATAGGTAAAACCTTATTAGCCAAAGCAGTAGCAAACCAAACTTCAGCCACTTTCCTAAGAGTGGTTGGCTCTGAACTTATTCAGAAGTACCTAGGTGAGGGGCCCAAACTCGTTCGGGAGTTGTTTTGAGTTGCAGAAGAACACTCCCCATCCATCATGTTTATTGATGAAATCGATGCCATTGGAACAAAAAGCTATAACTCAAATTCCGGTGGTGAGAGAGAAATTCAACGAACAATGTTGGAACTGTTGAACCAGTTGAACGGATTTGATTCAAGGGGTGACGTGAAAGTGATCATGGCCACAAACCAAACAGAAACTTTGGATCCAGCACTGATCAGACCAGGCCGCATTGACAGGAAAATTGAGTTCCCCCTGCCTGATGAGAAGACTAAGAAGCACAGCTTTCAGATCCACACAAGCAGGATGACGCTGGCTGACAACGTGGCCCTGGACGACTTGATCATGGCTAAAGATAACCTCTCTGGGGCCGACATCAAGGCAATCTGTACAGAAGCTGGTCTGATGGCCTTGAGAGAACGCAGAATGAAAGTTACAAATGAAGACTTCAAGAAATCTAAAGAAAATGTTCTTTATAAAAAACAAGAAGGCACCCCTGAAGGGCTCTACTTGTAGCAACCACATTTGCCTTCAAGGAAGTGGTCGGGAGCGTCCCGACTCCTCAGAGGGGTGAGGCTGGGAAGCTGCCCAGAGGAACCCATGGTCCAGTTGATCTTTCTTAGTAAAACCTTCCGTGTCCCTTTTTGAGTGCAATGTGTAGGGTGCCCGCTGGGCTGCCTTTGTGTGTTGGCCACGTGCAGTGCTCTCCCCCCAATAAAGCGAGCTTCTCCTCCTCCAAAAAAAAAAATACTGAAGAAACCAAGCAGACACTACCTTGATCAAGGTTAACACCGCCCGTGATGAGTCATGTTGCTATTGTGTACCCTGCAACATGATGTGACGAGAAGAATGCTTCCCCTCTTTGGCGTTCTTTCCCCAAACCAATAGCCCAACCTGATCATAAGAAAAACATCAGACAGAATCAAATTGAGAGTCATTCTGCAAAATACCTAACCAGTATTCCTCAAAACTGTCAAGGTGATGAAAAATACAGAAAAGCTTATACAGATCTGATATTATGTCCCCCCAGATTCATATATTGAAATTCTAATCGCCATGGACAGGGTCCTAGAAGACGGGGCATATGGGAGGTGACTAGGTCATGAGTGGGGCCCTCATGAATGGGATTAGTACCTTATAAAAGAGACCCCACAGAACTTACTTGCCTTTCCACCATGTGCGGACACAGCAAAAAGACAGTCACCTATGAATGAGGAACTGGGTCCTAACCAGACACCAAATCTGCCAGGATCTTGACCTTAGAATTCCCAACCTCCAGAACTGTGAGAAATAAATTTCTGTCATTTATGTTATGTTACCCAGGCTAGAGTAATCTGTTAAAGCAGCCCGAATAGACTGAGATGAGATCAGAAGGAGACATAAGAATTAAATGCAAAGTGGTATCCTGGATGGGATCCTGGAACAGAAAGAGGGTATTAGTTTAATGAGATCTGAATAATATCTAGACTTTAATTTAATAGTAATACGCCAATGCTGGTTTCCTAGTTTTGACAAACGTAAGATTCTTATGTAAGATGTTAACAATAAGGTAACTACATGAAAAGTAAATGGGAACTCTCTGTATTAGCTTGGCAATTTTTCTGTAAGCCTAAAACATTTCAAAATAAAAAGTTTACTTAAAAAATCAATCCAACATTTTTGGTTACTTTCAGAAACAGAGTTTGTCAGAATAATCTAACTCACCTTAATTTGAAAATGGAAGCCCTTCCTTCAGATACTTGCATAACTGATTCCCTCATTACCTTCAGGTCTCTGCTTAAATGTCACCTAGTTGAGAAATCTTTCCTTGATCAGCAGACATTACCTCACTTAGTTACTCTAACCTGCTTTGTTTTTCTCCTTGGCACTTATACTCTCTATATATAGTTTATCGCTAATACCCTATATATAGTTTATAGGTTTATTTTTTTCCTCCTTACTTCCTCGAATCAGAATTTTTCATGAAGACAGAACATTTTGTTCACTGTTGAATCTGTAGCACCTAGATGGGTACCTAGTATACCGTTAGCACCCAATAAACATTTTTCAAGTGAGCGAATGAATGAACGTCATCTTTTTTTAAGCCATTTCAATGGATTTTCTATTACTTGCAGACAAAAGCACCCTAATGCACATGTACAGTCATTTAAGGTAATGGAGGGTCATTACCTTAAACAGGCAGAGCCATCGAAACTTTGGGCTCTCAAGAATGAAGATTTGGGTCATCCTACTGGGTGACAAACTCCAATCAATTGAGGCGCTAGCTGACAACAAAGAGAAGAAGGAATGGATGGTGTGTAGAAGGGTAGTCACAACTGTCAACCACAGCTTCATGAGTCATTTAGGAACAAGAACTATAGGGGCGCCTGGGTGGCTCAATCGGTTAGGTGTCTGATTTCGGCTCAGGTCATGATCTCATGGTTTGTGGGTTTGAGCCCCGCGTGGGGCTCTGTGCTGACAGCTCAGAGCCTGGAGCCTGCTTCGGATTCTGTGTCTCCCTCTCTCTCTTCCCCTACCCTGCTCATGATCTGTCTCTCTCTGCCTCTCAAAAATAAATAACTTAAAAAAAAAAGAACTATACTATCTCTCCATATCTTCTTTTCTGACATATCAAATAAACATCTCTGTATTATTTTTTAAATGTTTGTTTATTTTTGAGACAGAGAGAGACAGAGCATGAGTGGGGGAGGGGCAGAGAGAGAGGGAGACACAGAATCTGAAGCAGGCCCCAGGCTCTGAACTGTCAGCACAGACACACAGTGGGGCTCGAACTCACAGACCACGAGATCATGACCTGAACCGAAGTCGGACGCTCAACCGACTGAGCCACCCAGGTGCCCCAAACATCTCTGTATTACATCTCTGTAATTTTGCCCTGGTATCCCTCTCCCTTTCCCTCATCAACTATATAGGATTATTAGTAGGTGGACTATAAGAATGGCTTTTATCCCAAGATCCTAAAATGGAACTAGATGTGATCATTGATGAGCATTTGCGTCAACCCTCTCTGATGGATGCATTTTCTATCGTACTAATGCTGTATTATGTGAGACTAAAGCTCTTAGGTTGACATTTGGAAAGATAAATATGGGAAGAAGGGGGTGTGCATGTGACACTGGACAATCAAAATGGTGGGCCTGATGCACATCCAATTTTTTGGCCATACGGCATTTGAACTCCCCATCTTTATAGCTAACATTTATTGAGTGCTTATCATGTGTCAGGAACTATTTCAAATGTTTTATCTATATTAACTTATAAAATCCTCATGGCAGTCCTATGAGATAGGTACTATTACTCTTCGCTGAAGAAACTCAGTCACAGGGATGTTACATAATTTAACTTAACGGTTAGTAAGTGACAGACCCTGAATTTGTACATAGAGAGTTTGACCCCAGAGTCCACACTTTTAACCACTACTCTATACTGTCCTCACTATATTAACTATATTCAGAACATTTGCCATCTGGTGGTTTCTGGTGAAAGGCAGAATCCAACTGCCATTTTAGAAGCATTTAGAAAATTCCAGAAATTTATTTCCCAGGTTCCCCTGCAGTCGTGGGCACAGAATCCAGACTCTACCAATCTGAAGCACCCGCCCCAGACTTTGAGCCAGGGGTACTTTGCAAAGAAGTGAAAATCCTGGAGAATTTGTCTGGAGGCAGTGTCATTGCACTGACTGAGCTCCTGAGCTACATGGCAGCTGTGCTATTGCTCTGTCCCATGTCAAAAGTGCCAATGGTGCTACCTACACATGGGTGCTTGATGGTGGAATTAGCAGTGGGAGTCACAGATAGATCTAAGGCATAATTTTGATCATGACTCCTGGTTGTATGGTCTCCAAGCCTAGTTTTCCAAACCATTCCTCAGCCAGGGCTTCTATGAGCTATCCAATATCTTTTTTTTTTTTTTTGGAATTGTCATACTTTTATTATTTATATTTTCTTTTTTATTGAGATATAATTGACATATTACATTATATTAGTTTTAGGTGTGCAACATAATGATTGCATATATCAATATATATATACTGTATTTCAGTATTATATTGTAAAATGATCACTATAATAAGTTTAATTAACATCCATCACCAAACATAGCTACAATTTTTTTTCTTGTTTTAAGACCTACTGTCTTAGCAATATATTCAAATACACAATAAAATATTATTAACTATAGTCACTGTGCAGGAGATTATATCCCAAGGACTTATTTATCTTATAATTGGAAGTTTGTACCTTTGGTTTACCTTTACACATTTCCCTCACCCTCACCCCTACCCTTTGCCTCTGGCAACTACCAATCTGTTCTCTATCTTTGAGTTCTGGTTATTTTGTTTTTCAGATTTCACATATAAATGAGATCATTCAGTATAGTCTTGATCTGTCTGAATTATTTCACTTAGCATAATTCAAGTTCCATCCATGTTTTCACAAATGGCAAGACCTCCTTTTTATGGTTGAATAATATTCCATTATATATATATTTATGGTTGAATAATATTCCATTTTATATATATATACATATATATATATATAAAATATGTGGTGTATATATATACACCACATCTTCTTTATCCACTGATCCATTGATGAACACTTAGTTTCGTTCCATGTCTTAGCTATTGTAAATAATGCTGCAAGGAACATGGAAGTGCAAGGATATTTTTGAGCTAGTGACTGTTTTCTTTGGATAAATATCCAGACGGAAAACTGCTGAATCATACGGTAAATCTGTTTTTAATTTTTTGAGAAACCTCCGTACTGCTTTCCATAGTGGCTGCACCAATTTACATTCCCACCAATAGTACACAAGAGTTTCCTTCCCAATATCTTTTTAAATAAGTGACTTTGCCACTAGCATCAATCAAAATCAATTTCTGTTGCTTGCAGTTAAGAACTTTGACATACAATAAGTCCTTTCTTGAGGATAAGAGATCCACAAACGTCTACGCTCTAGGCACACCTAGGAAGTTGATGGCACAGGCATGCCAGAAGCCTATTAGTACAGGAATTATATGAGCTGTGGTGCCTCTTGGAAAGAAAATATAAGCTCTATTCTTTGCTGGACTTCATCATATCTTTTATGGCAGGCTGATAGAATGGCCACACATACTCCTCTGTTCAGGAAGGCCGAAGACCCTGTGATGCTTAATTTTATGTGTCAGCCTGACTGAGTCATAGGGTATCCTGATATTTGGTTAAATATTATTCTAAGTTTGTCTGTGGGGGTGTTTGGGGATAAAATTAGCCTCTGAATCAGCAGACTGAGTAGAGCAGATTGCCCTCCCCAATGTGATGGGCCTCATCTAATCCACTGAGGGCCTGAATGGAACAAAAGGCTGAGTAAAATAGAATTTGCTTTCTATCAGATAATCTTCATGCTAGGACATCAGCCTTCTCATGCCTCTGGACTCAGACTGGAATTTATGCCAATGACTCTCTTGGTTCTCAAGCCTTCAGACCGTAGCTCTAGGGACTTCTCAGCCTCCATAAGCATGTGAGTGAATTCCTAAATAGATAGATAGATAGATAGATAGATAGATAGATAGATAGATAGATGATATTCTATTTGTTCTGTTTCTCCTGAGAACCCTAATACAGACCCACTTGCCAGAGAAATGATCCTAGAAGAATAAAGAAATGTACTTGACCCCAGTAAGGAATGGAAACACAGTTCTTTAGGAGCTGTTACATTAAGCCAGAATTTCTCTGACTTTGGGCATCCACAGACCACTTAATGGGCCAAATTTTAGGTCATTTCTAAAGAGAGTCATCATAATTTTAATAACAAAAATTAAACCCTTTAAAGTCAATACTGTTTATTTCAGACCAATTGAAAGGGATGACGATTTGAAATCTTTTACTTTTTGGCTTGATGATACAGTTTGTGCCACCAGATTCTACATCTAATTGGTTTCTTTTATTTCCACCTAATTATAAAATACTAAGTTTCAATGATGTTATTGAGCAGGGCAGCAAGAGTTTGGCTCTGGCACATAGTGCTAGCTATTTGGGTTGAATAGGGACACAGAAATCATGAAGAGATGACTCACTGAAGTCTTTCAGCTCTCCATCAGATGCTAAGTCAATAAGCATATCACACTCAAAAGCTGGAGGGATGACTCTGAGCTTGGGAATTGGTGCTGAATGGATTCCTAATCTACTCTTTGGAAAGTAGCTTTTCATGCTCCATTGCAGCCCTTGGAGGTAATTTTAAAATATGCCCAATAATATACCATTGATTTCTTTCTCCCCAAGAAGAAAATCAGCAAGTGCTAGAAAAAAGACAAACTTTCTGCAACTGAGCTATTTGTACCACGGACAAATTCTGTTGTCTTATCCTCCATATTAAAATTCATGATCATTCAGCCCTTAGGCAATAGGCTCAGGCTCTAAAGACAATAAATACATTGCTGAGATACACAGTTGAGCAAAACACTTGAAGTCTTAGAAATAGAGTTTATGACATTATCAGTGTCCTGAAAAAATGTTTTTATTTTATTTCTGATTTCAAAAACTCTTGAGAGCTGCCTTCTGTCTGACAGCTAGGGTACTTCAGTGTGTAAAACATCTTGTACTAGATGTCCATTTCTTGACATAGGATGCTGAAAAGATACACTGCCAGTGGGCATAATTTGGATGGGTTTACAACTTCCACTATTTCTATTAACCTTGAATCAAGGTCAGGTTGTGTTTGAAAATGTAGGCTTTATTATTATTTGGGTATGGTGAAGCCAACAGATCAGGAAAAAATTGCCATTGAACAGACAGATTGTTATATAGATTATATAGATACCAGGAGGTAGGAGTACACCACTCCATGGGGGTGGGAAGAGCACATGAGGAAGCACCAGGGTCTGTCCTCAGGCAAAGGTGAAGGAGGAGAAATGTGGGAAAGAGCCTTGATTGTGGTTTGTATGGAAAGGAAGAGGTGAAGCAGGGTAAACCAGATAAGGATTAGCTGGTTTGAATAATTTCATCAGGCTCTAGGGCACAGGGGCTGTCCCTAACTGTCTGCTATCTGGTCCTGGAGTGATTAGCAAATGGATAGTGGCCCAGGGTATGAGAGTCTGATAAAGTACTTCTTGGGGTCTGGGCTGTGGATTGGTTGGTTTGCATATGAAAGTCATGCTCACATGGAGGTCATTTTCTATCTCTAGGAATTGGCTAACCCTGGGAGGGGCAGTCCTTCAGTGTTTGCAAAGCTTTAGATGTCAAAGTATCAACAAACAGAAAATAGAAGGACATGCTTAATACAGCATACATACTGCTGGCCACCAACTATTCTCAGTGAATAGGGCAGTGTGTGGAAGACATTATCAAGCAAACTCTTTTCTTTGTAGAGCAATGAATGCCCCTTCTTGCTTCACACCTAGTTAAGTAAATTCAGAGACCATCTCAACACAATTTCCAATCTAAACCAACATTTATGAGCTAATTAGCAACAAAATGAAAAATCTTTTCTGAAATATGTGCTTTTCAAATGATAAACAAGATGAAAAGTCTCAAAGCTCTTCTCCCTTATGTATATATCACACCTATACCAAGAGCTATTTCTTACTCTATACATCAGTAGTTTCTTCCAAACTTACATGATGGTAATTGCTCTCTCATATTGCCTGTGATGTCCAACAGCATCATTTTTTTAATGAATTTTTCAATAACTTATTATCCTTTTCTCTCCAAGCATATTTATCATCACCCTTTGGCTGGTTTTACAAACTTCCCATCAATACTAATACCTTTTTATTGCTATGGGGATTGCAATTCTGAAAGATACCTCTAGATTTGGTCTCCCTTTTGCCTTTTGCATCAAAATCAATCCATTGGAGGTTTACTAAAGAGGCTTCTGTGCTTCATTGGCAAGAACGTTGGTGGCTCTATACCACTACTTGACAAAGTTTCATAGCAGACAGCATATTAGAGACTAGGGGGAAAATAGATTACCTGTCCAACAAAATCCAATTTCTAATTTATTGTCATGCTTCTTATTTGCACTTCTTTTGACGAATTGTGCAGTTTTACTTGTTCCAGCACATTCTCCATTTGAATTGTAGTGTTTACATTACTGTTTTCACCTCTATTTTTATGCTTCATTGAACTACTTCCAAGCCATCCATTCTTCTTTGTAAACTAGGAAAATGCAACACTACATTTTAAGATATAAATATTCCCTTACATGTTACTTTCACTGTTTCCAATCAGTTTTGATATAAAATGTTCTCCTGTTCTCCATTCCACTGGTTTTCCAGACATTACAATACAAAGTAACTATGATGGATGCAAAATTCAACAAATGTGTACCATAACGTACAAATGACATGTAAATATATAGACTGAAAAACTGAACTGAAGAACTGTTCACCGAAATGTTACAGGAGATGACATCACAAAATAGAACCCATACACAACCTTTGAGAAGGTGAACAACAATGCAGTGAAGTTTTAGTTAAAATCATAATTGGGCTTATAAATTTATAAAATTCATATGCATAATATGGCCCCATTGTTTCTCCCTTTGAAAATCCCTGTTAATTCCTTGATAACTGAGCAGAGATCACAATAATCTATAGATTCATTTCTCTTTTTGATCTTCCAGATTACTAAATCATTATGTTTGTTCCATTTTTTCAGGTATTCTGTTCACTTTTTTCAGCTGAGAAAGAATTTTATATTTCTAGAAACATTTTTGGCTCTCTAACCATCCCTTTGCAATATAGTCTAATATCTCTGTAAGATTTGTATGATTTTTTTAAATCTCTTGTTTCTTCCTGAGTCTTAATCAGAACCAAATGAGGTTTTGGTTAGATATGCCTTCAAGCTACTTTCTTTGCCTACTTGCATCACTTAATACAGGTTAGGATACTGGGCTCTTGCAGGTAGTGGAGAGCTGGCTGCTTAGGAAGGAACTTCTTCTTCTATGTGTCAGAGTCAAATGGCCTGGCATGCTGGGACCTCTTGATCGAGATACCTGAAGAGACACCCAATTTCGTACGAACTACAGGAGGAAGAGTCCTCTCACAACTACATGGAAAGAAAGCAGTTCGACCAGCAAAGAAGTTCCAGCTTCTGGTGGAACCAGTAGTCCATGTCCTTTGGATCAGTGGGCTCTGGCTTAGCTTTGGCCAGAAAGTCCTCCCAAGTCCTTCAGCTTTTCCCCAAAATTGCAAATAGTGGTGCACAAATACAACATTCTACTGGTCCATATCCACACTTCTTCTCACACTCAGAGCTCCAGATGTGTTTGGGATTCCCCTCCAGGCTCCAGCCGTGAAACACAAGTTTCTTATTAGTTGATGATACCAGCAGAAAAAAGAATGGGGGATCATAAAAGTGTGCGCTCCATCCAACATCTTTCCAGAATCCCCTCCATTCAGTCCTATATCCATTGAATTTATCTTTCAAACAGTCTCCAGAGATATTTATCTAACACATAAAAACATACCCTGATGAGAACCCTCCATGATACTCCTTCACACAAAGACAAGGTACAAGCTCTGTTCCAGAGTTTACTAGTTTTATTCTACCAATCATGGATGCACATTTTACATTTGAATAGGACAGAACTGCTTGTAGTTCCAACACCTATGTATGCTTGCTGATGCTGCTACATCTCACTTCCACATTTTCTTTTTCTCAAGATAAGCTCAAGTGTCACCGCCTCTAAGAAGCTACCTAAACCCCTAGGTTGGGTTGAATTCTCTCCATCAGTACTCTCATAGCACTTTATAAATGCCTTTTCCATAATGTTTACCACATATTTTATTGAACTTCGGTTGTGTTGTCTCCTTCTAAGCGTTAGCTCCTCCTCAAGGTGAAAAACCTTGTTTTATTCATTTTTGTATTTCTAAAGCCTATCGCAGGGTTGGCTACTTGGCATGTCCACAAAATATTATTTCTTGAGTTAAACAGTTTCCAACTGAACTGAAATTTCTACTTTTTTTTTACAATCCTTCCACAAATGTTACATGATTACTGCTGTCGATTGAATGTTTGTGTCCCCCAAAATCCATATATTTAAAACCTAATCCCCAATATAATAGCATTAGGAAGGGCCTTTGGGCAGTGATAAGGTCATGAGGATAGAGCCCTCATAAATAGGATTAGCACCCTTATTAGTGAGATCTCAGTGAGTTTCCTTGCTCCTTCTGCCATATGGGGACACAGCAAGAAGAGGGTCACCTATTAATCAGGAAACCGGCTCTCACCAGACACTGAATCTGCTGGCGACTTGATCTTTAACTTCTAGCTTCAAGACTGTGAAAAATAAATTTCTGTTTATAAACCATCCAGTCTATGGTATTCTGTTATAGTAGCCCTGCAGGACTAAGGCAATTATTTAATGAATTAAAGTATTTAACATGCAACTCACATGATAATAAAGTATTTTCTATTATTTTACATGTAATATGGGCTTTAGGAGCCATTTGAGATTAGAATTAGAATATTACTTAGGTTTCTGCACATGAATATTCTAGCCAAAATGACACCACACTGTATATCCAAACTTGACGCTCTTGTTCAATCTAGACAGGAAAAACTCGTTCACACTGCCAATGTCACAAAATTCTATAATAAACCATGTGAAGTAGGCCAACGTGGGCTCATAGCAGTGAACGTATAATTCCCACTCTGGAAAAACACTTGGCTGTTTTGTCAGAGGATTCCTTCAACCAGACCAGTGTTAGTTTCTGTTTGAATATTCCATATTTTCCAGTCCATCACGATACATTATTTTTGAAACCCCTTTTTATCTGGCCTGATTCATAATTGCCATATCACCACCATATAATTTCCATGACCTACATTCCTATAGGAAATTAGATTTAGCATTAATTCTCACTGGTCACTCATGCTGAGGTGAAAACAACCTGAAAAAAAAACACTTTTGAAGAGAATGCTCATTTCCAAAGTTTGAAGGAAAGGAAAGGAAAGGAAAGGAAAGGAAAGGAAAGGAAAGGAAAGGAAAGGAAAGAAAGAAGGAAGGAAGGAAGGAAGGAAGGAAGGAAGGAAGGAAGGAAGAAGAAAGAAAGAAAGAAAGAAAGAAAGAAAGAAAGAAAGAAAGAAAGAAAGAAAGAAAGAAAGAAAGAGTAAAGCAGCATAGACTAAATTTTAAAACTTAACAAGAAGATAGATTTTATATCAGCATGACAAAGAGCTACCACAAGATTACCCGGTTTCAAAAGATGAAGATTTAGCAATATAGACACCACTTTAATCAGCAATATAGACCCCACCACTGTAGGCTACTGTCAGAGAATAGAACCTTGAATCACATACTCTGGCTCTTTTACAAAGCCTTGTTAAGAGATGTGAGGTTTAAAGAAAGCCAAGAGTCATCCACTGCTAACTTCAGTCTACCTACCATTCAGGTCAAACCACCAAAAGGATTTACACTTGGCCCTCATTAGCCTGAGCTACAGAAACCTCTTCACTGAAGTGCACTTAAATCTTTTAACACCAACTCTTATTATGCATCACCACAAGAGGTGGTATATGAAATGTGATTCTGCTTTTCTAAAAACCTTGTGATTAAGGAAATTATTCAACATTTCCAATAATAAGGACAACAATAAAAACCCTGTGTAAAGCCCAAGAAATCCACACACCAGAGGAAACTAGAGAAACCAGATGACCAGATTCAATGTGGTATTCAGGACCCAAGCTTAGAACAGGAAAAAAGATATTAGTGGGGGAACTGGTGAAATCCAAATAAACTCTGGAGTTTAATTAAGAATTGTGTACTGTGAAAATTAATAGAGAAAACCTCATTTAAAATGGACTCAGGAGCCAGGAAGGGGAGCTCTCACACCTTTCCACATGTTGGTTGCAGCTCTTTGCAGACCCAATAGGAAGAAGCCTGTGCTTACATCCCAGCAGGAAGAAGGAAGATTTTCTCCTTGTCCAGCCACAGTCCAGCCAATGAGAAACTCTCACAACTCAGCCAATGAGAAGCCACTATACTACAAGCTCCTAGTTTAGTCCAATGGGTTTTTTGTTTATAACAGTCCCTCCAAACCTCCCCCTTTCCTCTATAGAGAAGCATTCATCCTTTGTTCTCTGGACTTGCCTATGGCTTCTCCTATACCTTGCTTGTCCTGAATTGCAATTCCTCTGCTATTCCCAAATAAACCCATTTTGCTGGTAAAATAACTGGTTGTATTGCTTTTAAGGTCAACATTACTTGGTGTCGAAGAATCCAGAGAAGACTTCCCAGCAACTCTGAGGCTGATGAGCAAACAGGTGCCAGTACCCACTGGTCCCATTGAGCTCACTTCTGTCTCACGGACTCTTGAGTTTGAAGCTAATTTTTGTCCTGGACTCAAGCTCTACTCTCTTTGCATATTGAGCTCTCCAAGCTTTATTTGGGACCTATTTGGGAAGGGTGGTGTTTAAAGGTTTTGTCCTTTTTGTGAGTACTCATTTGTCATTGGCCTGACTTCTTTGGAATCAGGCAGTTCTCACTGGAACTGTGCATTTGGCCCCACTGCTTTGAAATCAGGCTCTTCCTTTTGGAACTGTGCTCATATTTGGCTTCACTCCTTTGCGACCAGGCTGTTTTGTTTTGTGTTTTATTTCTTTTTTCTTTTATTTTCTTTTATTATTTTTTTTTTTTTTGGCTCTAGAGAAAAATCCTAGAAAACCCTAGAGAAAATCCCAATCATCTAAATGCTCTAAGGGCAACCACTTTCAGGAACACTGGTTGGCTTTATGTTTAAAAACCTATGGTCCTTCCTCTTGTTCATTCTTAACTAAATGGACCAACTTGGCTAATAATAATTTAGAACTTCAATGGCCGTATGGGAACTTTCAATCTCCCAAAACTTATTTTTCTCCAAATTAAATTAGAAAGCTCCAAAATTTAAATTAAAAAAAAAAACTGAATGGGATGTCTATTTTAATTGGTACATTGAGGCTTCCAAATGTTTTTGGGATTTCGGGATTTAAAACAGGCAGCCTCTTGCACTGTTGGTGGGAATGCAAACTGGTGCAACCACTCTAGAGAACTGTGTGGAGGTTCCTCAAAAAAATGAAAATAGATTTACCCTATGACCCAGCAATAGCACTGTTAGGAATCTACCCAAGAGATACAGGACTGCTGATGCATAGGGGCATGTGTACCCCAATGTTCATAGCAGCACTTTCAACAATAGCCAAATCATGGAAAGAGACTAAGTGTCCATCAACTCATGAATGGATAAAGTAGATGTGGTATACATACATATATACAATGGAATACTACACAGCAATGAGAAAGAATGAAATCTGGCCATGTGTGGCAACATGGATGGAACTGGAGGATATTATGCTGAGTGAAATAAGTCAGGCAGAGAAAGACAGATGTCATATGTTCCCAAGCATAGGTAGACTTTGGGAGACCTAGCAGAAAACCAGGGGGAAGGGGAAGAGGGGAAGGAAGGGAAAAAAAAGCCACAGAGAGGAAAGAAGACATGACACAAGAGACTCTCAAAGACTAAGAACAAACTGAGGGGAGAGTGGGGCGTGGGAGGGAGGAGAGTGGGTGATGGGCACAGAGGAGGGCACCTGTTGGGTTGAGCACTGGATGTTGTATGGAAACCAATTTGACAATAAATTATTAAATACTCAAAAAAATAAAAAATAAAATTGCCTCTTTGCAAAATACTGTTTCTAAATTTACTGAGGCAAATAATCAAAAGAAGTCAAAATGGCTTCTGAGTCCTCCCTCCCCCCAAACCCCTCTCAACCCCCCATCCCACCTCTCTTATGACAGTGCTTAGGCCCCACCCAGTGCCATTTTCTCTGTTCCCTTTGCAAGGTCCCACTTCCTCTCTAACCCCACTCCCTCATTCTAATCCTTTTGCTCAACTTCACTTTTCCTCCCAAACTCTCCCTGCTCCCTCCTTTCTTAAACCTATTAAAACCTGGCCCTTTAAAGTTAAGTTTTCTGAGGATCCAAATAAATCCCAAACTTCATATGGACTCCCCGGACACAAGCCGAACTGTAAGCCATAGCTAAGGAGTATCCTAAAGTAACTGAGGACCCCCACAGGTTTGCTGAAGAATTCAACATAGTCATTCAAATTTACTGACATGGTTTCTTAGATGATATTAATTAGTCCACATGCTTGTTTGTGAGGGTCAGGTCAAACACTGAATGAAACTTGCCCCGCTGGGAATAGCCTCACAAAGAGATTTAGAGAAACAGACCTCTAACTTTTGGCAAGATGCTAGAACACTCATTGGAAATCTCCACCAAGCGATTACCGAAGCTTTTCCTAAGCTTGTTGATTGAAACAAAATTCAGGCTAGCATACAAAAGCCTGATAAACCTGTTTATGACTATTACGAATCTGGTCTTTCTTTAGATGTTGAATCCACTCTGGTAGCATTTAACTCTATGTTTATTAAGAGGCTAAACCAGGATCGCTCTCTTTTAGTTAAAAGGACCAGGATAGAATGGGAAACTATATCCCCTCCAGATTTAGTTAATTTGGCAAATCAGCTTACCCACACCCTAAATGATTCAACTAAAAGGAGGACTACCACAAGTCTTAATTTTCAACTCTGGAAAATGGAGGCCCCAAAATAAAACCAAAAAGCTCACAGTCCCCACTATTATTGCAAAAAGTCAGGACATTGGGAAAAAATATTTTTATAAACTTAAGTGCTCCAGGAGCCCTCTAAGCAGCCTTTCCAGTATCCTTCTAATTCCCAATGATGGGGCTTTGAGAAACAACAAGGGCTTTTCCCAATCTTCCCTCTTAATCAGCTTGGAAAAACAACTCTCTCAGACTGGGAATTGATCTCTTTCCTATCTCTTGGTGTCTTATTGACACTGGAGCTATACTCTCAGTATAAAGTAGCCCCTGTCTTGGAGTACTGAAATGGTGGGGGTCTCTAACAAACCTCAACAGGTTCCTGTCTCTGAACCTATTCCCTTTGGTTTAAGTCCTTTGAGAGATATCCATCTTTTTCTCCTTAGTTCCTCCTCTGCCACTATTCGTTTACTGGGTCCAGATTTCTTAGAAAAATATTTTGCTAGAATTTCTTTCTCCCAAAAGGGGTAACAATTCTAGAATTTGACAGTAATAATCGAAATAGCCACCAAGTGAATTAAATGGCCCCCAGACATCTTGTGTTTGCACCACCTCTGACAGCACTATGGCTGAGGCTAAGGGTACTGATCATTTGTCCCTATTGTATCAGCTACTATTTTCTTTATGGGTAAAATCTTCAACCAATATTCCGTTGATACTTTCCCACCTCAGCAGATGGGAAGAAGATTTTCTCCTCACCCAGCAACAGCCCAGCCTATGAGAGACTATCACAACCCAGCCAATGAAAACCCACTACACTTCAAACTTCAGGTTTGTACCAATGGAATTTTTGTTTATAATAGCCCCTCCCAACTCCCTGCTTTTGCTATAGCTTGATTGTCCCAAATTGTAATTCCTCTGCTCTTCCCAAGGAAACTCATTTTCCTGGTAAAATAACCAGCTGTTTTATTTTTAATATCTATAGCGCCAAAATTAATTCCTTACTTTGGGCAAACGTGCCATGGTTGGAGAATGATTCAACATTAGGAGAAACCGGGTGAGGAGTCTGTGGAAACACTATTATCTCTGCAACTTTTCTCACAGAAAATTATTCCAAAATTAAGTTCACTTAGAAAGAAAAGGCTTGTGTGAGAAGCATAGAGTTTAAAAAATACATATATCTCCCAAGAGAGTTATGTATGCTTTCTTCTTTTTTAACAATAAGTACTCACAACTTATTGTCCTTTTCTTTTTACTTTTGCTGTTCAGATGCTCAGAGACAAATGCTATGCTGGATTACATCAACTTCATTAATCCTTGGAGTTCTCATATTGTTTCTTTCATTCTCCCGTATCCTAGTTTCTTTTTAATACAAGGAATAAAGCCTAACCTTGTTGCAGTTTTGCTCCTGTCATCATAAACCACCTCTAATCCTTTTGGGAAGGATGCTCTGCATTCATTTATAGACCTGAAAAAAATGTCCAAAGGCAGGGAAGCAAGATTGTGAAGGCTCAGGAAGTCATGGGTCAGAATGAACAATTAAAGGGATCAGGCTCCTTTAGGCAGAAAGATGACTCAGGGGAGAAATGATGGTTGTCTTCAAATAACTGAAAGATTGCCCTTGAGAAAGCAGGTAAGACCTTCTTTGTGTGACACCAAGATGCCAAAATTCAACCAAGAGGTGCATATCACTTGAGCAAGACTTAGTATAAGGAAGAACTAACAAAGCCAACCAATAGGGGAGTACTTAGAACCCCTTCCCTAGTGATACTTAAGGTATATAGATTATTTTAACAGGATCTCCTATTTTTAGAAATCCTATTAAAATGCAATAGGTCTGATTCAATGGATAGCAAAACTCGAATCTATACCATCTGTCAGGAATTCCTCTTTGAAGAGGTTAAACTAGATCTCGAAAGTTTCTTCCAGCTGAATGTTCTGAGATGATATAAAGTAGTTCATGCTACAGTTCTGGAATGTGGAAAAACATAACAACAGTGGGTGACATTCACTAAATGCTAACTCTGTGTTGGGAGCTGGGGAGTGAGTTTCGCACGTACTATCTCTTAACCTTTGCACCAGCTCTTCAAGTGGGCTCAACAAGAAAGCTAATGTCTTCCCGGCCATGCATTTTCACACTGTTCCTGTCCATAATGGCTACATTTGTAAGCTAGCTGCACCATGATACCCCAAAGGCAGAATCTAAGTTTGGAAAGAGGTACAGGTGAGTCAGGTGACCCATTTAGTCAATAGCCATGGCCTCAGCAATCAACTTAATAACATGTTGAGAAGATGCCAGGTCTGTCTGTTCAGGAAGGAAATCTTCCTTTTAGCTAGCTTCAGTCAGAACTTCCTCCTCTCCATATTTGGGTTAATGCTGTGTCATGTATATAATGCAGCACCCGCTAGCTGTGTGACCCTGTGCCAATCACTAAACTTCTGTCCACCCCTCACACTTCCAGGGGGTCAGCCAATTCTCCTGAGGACCCCGAATTCTAACATTATAGATGATAAACGGTGTTGAACTAATGCTTTCAACAACATCGTAAAATCAAAAAATGAACAAAGAATCCTCCAAGTGTTTTATCTTGAGGCTTAAACTTTTATTGACAAGTGCTTGTTTGCCCACATTTTATTGTTATTCTTAATACCCCTTGAGAAGTAATTATTGACTACTATTTTTAACATCCACAAAATGAGGTGAGGGACCTTGCCCCATGCTTCAGCCCTTCTGACCCTGATGTGTTACCATGTTGGGCTTCAGGACAGTGAAAATGTGAGACCACAGCTTCTGACACAGGAGGGGGTCTGAAAATATAATCTGTTATTATATATCCAAAGGAATATTGGAAGCAGAATAGCATTGGCCCTATGGAGAATCAAAACCAGGACTCTGAGGAGGGGATTCCAAGAGGAATAGCATGTAGAACAAGAATAAATAATGCCCACAGTTCATGGGAGAGAGTAGTAACAGTTATAACAATTTGTCCCTGAGTCTCCAGGTACTATGTGGCATATATAGATCAATCAGTTGCCATCCTTGCCCTCGATTACAAGCAGTTCACAAGACAGAAAAGAACCAATAAATAAGGCAAACTGGGTTACATGCAATAATAATGCTATGGCTGCAGAGGAGAAAAAAAGACAGAAGCTGCTCAGCTTTTTTGGCAAAGTGGCATCAGAAAGAGGCCTTAGGGATGGTAAGAGTTCTATAGCTAAGGTTGGGGTGGGGGAGAGGAAAAAGGAGGTTTAATCTGGAGGACAAGCTATAAATAAGGACACAAAAGCAGCAAAATTAAAACTGACTTTTTAAAGCCTTTTTTTAACATTTTATTTTCTGTTTTGAGAGAGAGCAACAGAGCACAAGCAAGGGAGGGGCAGAGAGAGGGAGACACAGAATCTGAAGCAGGCTCCAGGCTCTGAGCTGTTAGCACAGAGCCCAACGCGGGGCTTTGAACCCATGAACCAGGAGATCATGACCTGAGCCAAAGTTGGATGCTCAACCTATTGAGCCACCCAGGCACCCCTAAAATTGACTTTCTATAAGATCAGCGGGGGGGGGGAGGGGGAGACAGGACATAAAAATAAAAAAGCAAGCTAAGGAAATCAGCCACACTTGGAGGGGATGGGGGGGATGCGAAGAGGTTTTCAGCCAGAGGAGGGGATCACAACTGCGTTTTAGTAAGACTGCTCCAGACGCAGTGAAGGAGTCATAATCAGAAGGAGAAGAGATAGAGGCAGGAAACCCAGGTAGGAAGCTCTTATAATAGTCCAAATTCACATTACTAATGGGCTCGATTAGGGGCAGGGCCGTGAAATTGGAAATGATTCATTGTGGAACTCTTTGGGATATTACCAGGGTTTGAGGTTTCCGGAGGTATTGATGACATGAAGCAAGAGAGGACACATGCGTGCAGCACTTTGGAGTTTCCACACCACTTTCCCTTCCCTTTGGTTACACCAGTCTCTCTCGAGTGCTGCTCCCCTGCACGTCTGTCTTTTCCACACGGTGATCCATTTCCAAGAGGCTACTAGAATCATACTGCCAACGCATGTTCCCACTGGCTCAAGAACCCGAAGTGGTTCCCACTTCAACCTCTCAGATTCCTGGCAGAAAATGGAGAGGAAGGACTTCTGATTACTAACAATCATAGTATTTCATCTACGTTGTGTGCTCCCTTGAGCCTTGCTGCCTGCCAAGGTCTATTTTCAGACATGTACGAGTGACTAACTGGGTCCCACTGCTGGTGTCTCTTTATGTCATTTGCCTGACTCCCCTCCATTCATCTGTAACCCTCTTCTTCAAGATCCAGCCTGCAACTCGCCTCCAGGAAACCTGGGATTAGCACACGGATAATCATTACCAACTGGACAAGCCCCCCAATTTCGGTTCCCTGTCTCCCCTCTCATTGCTGAAGACTGGCAGCATCAGAGGTGGTCCTTCTGCCTAAGGGGACCCTTTCTACTCTCCCCAACTTGGCAGGAATCACAGCCCCCTGAACCTCTCCCCAACAGAGCTGCAAAGTCCCCAGTTTCCCCTTTATCCTCCACCTGTCCTCAGAGGTGTCAGGGGGCTGAATGTTCTAAGATGCCAGCCAGGGCTCCCACCTCAACCTCATTTAAACCTGACTACCCAGGAGAACTCGCAGGTCCCAGAGTGACCTGCCTTCCTTCCTACCAGCAATCTGCCAGAAACAATGAAGGTGCCAACATTTCTCCAACTAGACGAAAGAGGATATTCAGCCACACAGAGAAAGATAAAAACCGTAGATAACTGGATCAAGCGCTTGAAATCACTCAATGGCACAGCCATCTTTAATTACCTTGGGAACAAGAGATAAGAATAATGGAAAGCTGCAGATAATCCATTAGTTTCAAAAGAAACCTTCCACATAAGTGTGCCATTTAAAGCTGATGCTCACAAGACACAAAAGAGGCCAGTGACGGGTTTTCAGGAAGGAAGTAAAATCCAAAGAACAGGAAAGACACGAAAGTGTTCTCCATAAATGCTAAGGATGGCACACTGCAGTTATTAACCACAAGTCTATACTCTTTCCCATTAATGGAAAGGCTCAATCTTTTCCAAGTGTGACAAGTGGCATCTGATCACTCCCTAGGGATTCTCTGTTCTTTAGCCACTTAACAGTCACAATAAATTTTCTGTGCTTCCATTTAAAACATTATTCTCCAGGGGGTAGTCTAGTTTACTTTGAACAGTCTGTGACAAATATCCCCAACCAACAGAAAAATGCTTAATTCAACCCGCCGCAGGAGGCAGAAAAGTCTGCCTAGCCCAGGTAACTTTGAGCTGGGAAGTGCCTTGTTTGGAGGCTGGCTCCAACTCTAATTGGGTGGGAATGGTGAGTCTGGGGAGAGGCAAAGACATGCCCTGGGTCACACAACTTGCTAATTAGCAGCAAATCTGCACCAGGATCTGCAGCAGTTCTGGGTCTCTTAAATCTGAGATTGCACCTAATTTAAAATAGAAATTTCTCCCTATTTTTCTGTTCCTCCTATAACGGCCTAGGGTGGACACGGACATGCACCACCCAGACTCCCTTTCAGGAAGGACTGTGGTCCGCTGTGGGAAGCCTGGTCTGCACACAGCCTACAGCTCTCCACGCCTTCAGGATTTGCCTCAATTGTAGAAGTGGATTTGTAGAAATGTCACCCAAGGTCACATCCTTCCCAGGGGAGCCTGTATCCATTGACTAAATGAGGCAGGGTATAAAGACCCAGACGTTTCTGCCTAATAGGGACAACGCTGACAGGCAATATTCACTCCAGAGCCTCCTACTAGGTTAGCTGGGGTTTTGTCAGACCTGCATCACCCCGTAACTTCTTCCTGTGCCCAATCTGGGTCCCTTCCTTTTTCTTTCACAGATGTTGGTTCCTAAGAAACATCTCACACCCCAGACTCCTCAGCATCTGCTTCTGGGGCACCTGACCTGCCACACTTGCCTCTCTGGGCTATGCCACACCCACACTCAATCAGCAACCACCTCATCCTCCATTTTGTTCCTCCTTGACTTGCCCACCCTGATTCTAGGCCACCCATTCAGGGCAGCCTTCTTTTCTCACCCTTACCCCAAGTCACCCCCTTTACCCTCACTCAAGTCCGGCTCTCAAGATTCCTGCCTCCCCAGCCTAGGCCAGCTGGACAGTCTTCCCACAGGCCTCTGCCCATCAGCCCAAACCTGTACTGGGGCCTCCACTCACATGGGATGAGCCAGGTCCCGGGAACTGATTGAGCAGTTGCAGGTAAGTGTGTAGGTGCCCCTGTGACTTATGCGGGGAAGCTGTAAATCATTCGTATGCTGATGGCTCTCTTAGCAGTTGCAGGGCTTGCATTAGGAGATGAGAAGTTGAAAAATTATGACAGGAGTTTGGTGGAAATACACAGGACGTGGGTTCCAATGAAGTTTGACTATGTGGATACGGCGACCATATGTCCTGTTTACCTGGAGCATTTCTGATCTATGCCTGTCATCACAGGATAATTATTAGTAGCATTGCCTTTCACTCTCAAGTGTCTTCGTTTGGTGATAACATGGTCACCCAGTATATAGGACATGTGACTTCAGAGCCAGTCTGTCTGTCTGTCCATCAACCTTAGACATGTTGAGAGAACAGGATACGGTGGTGCTGTGGGTGGTAAGAATATGGTCCCAGGACAGACGGCTTTGAATGACCTCCGCACCAGGCACCAGCTAGAGACTATGGATGAGTTCCTTTGTCTCTTGCTTTATCTGAAAAAAAAAAAAAAAAACTGAAGAAATAAAACATGCTCAGCCTATTATACATGGCTGTTGAGAATATCAAGTAAAAAAGTAAATAATGAAACTTTGAAACAATAAGGCCCCATTGAAGTGTCAAATATAGACAAAATACCAACATAATAAATATTTGCTGAATGAATGAATGATTGAATGGCAAGAGAGAGATGTTAGGTATAATTATAATCAATATATGGTAACGATATTTAAGCCAGTGAGTCTCCTATGAAGAGGTAGAATCTAATTCCCCTGTCCTTGAATTGGGCTGGACTTAGGGACTCACTTCTAATGAAGAGAATGGGCAGAAGTGGCATTGTGTGACTTCCAAGGATAGGTCATAAAAGATGCTCTTCCTCTCTTAGGATGCTCTTCAGTCCCAGCCACCATAATGTGAGAAAGCCCAGACGAAAATGGAGAGGCCAGGTCCTCAGCCCCAATCTAAGTCCTAACAAACAGAAAGCACTAACAGCCTTTGCGAGGACTCCAGCTCCAGTCATTATCTGATTGCAGCCTCATGAGAAACCCCCAAGTGAGAACCACCAGTTAAAAATAAATGATTGCTTTGTTGAGAGAGAGAGAGAGAGAGAGAGAAAGGGAAGAAAGGAAGGAAGGGAGGAAGGGAGGAAGGAAGGAAGGAAGAAAGGAAGGAAGGGATGAAGGAAGGAAGAAGGAAGGAAGGAAGGAAGGAAGGAAGGAAGGAAGGAAGGAAGGAAGGAAGGAAGGGAGGGAGAAAGAAATAGGCATGTGTTCTGAGTTTCTCCTCTTGGTGCAGACTGCCTCCTAAGAACGTAAGAAGGCCATACTAGGTGCGATTCAGCCTAAGCAGCTAGAAATTATGGCCCTGACAATAGCTTCTAGGGGAGTACCACTCAGGGCACTAGGGTTTCTCTAATAGCCAATTATGACTGTCATCTCCACATTTATCTTAATCTTTGAAATTACTTTTTCAGGCACTACCCCCTCTTGGGATAATGGTTCTATAAGCTTCTTCCCTATGAAACTCTTCCAGAACTGGAAAAACAAAGGCATGTTCAATTCATGTACTGCACTTACCATTTCAGAACTTACAATCATATTCACTCAAACTTCACCTTTCCAAGCTGTAAAGTCTAGAATTTCTCATCACATCCCCTACTGGCAAACCAGTTCAGCACCTAAAACATCCAAGGCCTATGAAGTCAGCGCAGACTCCCAACGAAATGGGGCATAGCTAAGTAATTTATTTGCTAATATGTGTATGGTTTTAATTGGCTTTTAATTGGAAGACAGCATGTGGGTTTTTACTTTGTTTAAAAGAATGAAATACATGTTGAAGGACTAGAAAATAAATACATAAGGATCTGAACTCAATATTAAGATTCTTACATACGATTTTTATTACATGTTCAAAGGTAAATTTTTTCCTTAGGAATAAAGCTTCACAATCATGGAAGAAAACAGCCAGAAAATGTTTGCATGCATCATGCCACCCCTGCTCAAGAGCTTTCAGAATTACTGTGCGGTGCCTTTCAGAATAGAGTCCGCATTGCTCAAGTGCATGGCAGCCATCACCGGCCCCCTACTTTCCAAGAAAACATCAGCTGTGATCAATCTGATCTACTCGCAGACTCCTATACACACAGCGCTGCGTTGCCTCTCCCAGTTGTGCCTTTTGCCAACACTGCCCCACACAGCTGGAAGTCCCCTTTTGTGTTCCTTTTCTGAATTCCGACTATTTATAAGGATTGATATGTTATGATTTCCTTCTTTCCTAGAGGTCTTCCAAAGAACAAAACAGAATTTGCACTTTTTAATATGTTTATTTATCTTTGAGAGAAAGAGAGAGACAAAGCATAAGCAGGGTAGGGGAGGACACAGAATCTGAAGCAGGCTCCAGGCTCTGAGCTGTCAGCACAGAGCCATACGCAGGGTTCGAACTCACGAATGGTGAGACCATGACCTGAGCTGAAGTTGGACGCTTAACTGACTGAGCCACCCAGGTTCCCCTTGCATATTTTTTTAATTACACGAAACTTATTTTAGCTTGCAATTACCGTGTAAACCATTTTATCGAAGAGCAATGTGTCTAAGATGCAATGTGGGGTCTTCATGATCTTATTTTTTCCTATATCTTCAAACACGTTACTGTTCCGTTACCTGGAAGTATTGTTACTCATCATCCCTCATCATTACTCACCAACCGTCCCCAACTATACTAAAAAGTAATCATAATTATAATTTCTAAATGGAAGAATGATGGACTTGTCTAGAAAGATGAACCAGTAGTGAAGCAATCACTATCTTTCGCTTTTCCTATCACTCAAAGAAATATATCATCTCTCAAGGGGCGTAACAGATAACAGAAGGCAGTACACACCATCTTCGTAGTCTGCGTTCAGCCTTCATTGGAAACAAATGACAATTCAGAATTTTTCATTTTCTACTCTTAAAGGCAAATAAAAGAAAATGAATGGGGGAAGACATTTCATATTATTAGACAACTAGAAGATGAAATGAAAAGAGACAGACAATAGCACACTAGACCCAAATAATGATGGTAAAATGTGTCCCCTAAATGAAATCTCAGACAGTGAGTCCTCAAATGACACTATCTTGTGATTTTTCTCAAATTTAAGAATCAACATATGAATAATGTATTTTTAAGGACATAAAGGGAAGATGGTATTTTCATCCAGTTAGTCAGTCAGAGGAAGGACTTCTCATGCCATAGGTTGTGACACGAACCTGGCCTATTCCATTTTGCTAAACGGATATGTGACAGCATTGTTTCATTTTTGATGGTGTTTGTGCCTCAAAATTTACTTGACGTTTACCATGTTTGGATTCTTACTAAAATTCTAATCAAGTTGTTTTCACTATCCCTTTATTTTCACTTCTGTATTCACAGAATGACTTAAAATATAAAAGATAAATAAATAAACCACTGAGCCTTCCTAAAGGTGACTATTTTTCTTTGTGTCCTGAGAGTTCCAGTCCAGCTGGAGCTCCACCTACCTTCTAGAACCTTCCCTTCTGTTCCAGCCCGCCCTGAATTTTCCTCCCAGAATTACTATTCCAAAACCCTTCTCCACAACAGTGGTTTGATGTGAGTTATATATTTGCTTCATTTCTTATCTTAGCCAAATCATAAAGCTCTTTAGGGCAAGGATATTTAGTCAGCAAACATTTGGGTGCTGTGACTGGTGCTGTAGCAGGCCACACGGACACAACAGTAGGCAAATTAGACATCATCCTTGCCTCTATGACATGTACTTCAGCTGCATCAGTGCCCAAATGCAATCAAAGGAGAGGGCAATGAAAAAAGTCAGCTTCAGTGTGAGAGAGACCTACATTTGAATTCTGCTATCACTACTTCATGTTTGCAGGAATTTAGGAAAGTTTTTTTGCCTCTTAGAACCTTGTTCTCTTTGTCTGAAAAATGGAGTTCCTATTGCCTCCCTTGAATGGGTGTGTATTAGCTTGCAAGGGCTGCCATAACAAGATACCACAGACCGGATGCCTTAAAAAACAAAAAATCCATTCTGGATTAAGAGGTACAAACTTCCAGTTACAAAATAAATAAGTCACAGAGATGAATGGTACAGCGTAGCAAATATAGTCAATAATAGTGTAATAATGTTGCATGGTGACTTTGCTTATCATGGTAAGTATTGACTATTGTACAGAATTGTCGAATGAATACGTTGTACACCTGAAACTAGTATTACATTGTATGTTAATTACACTTCAGTTAAAAAGAGGGTGGAGTATCTAATTATCATTAAAGTCTTTTGGCTCCCAGGTCAATATGTTTGGGTTTTTTTACAAAATTCTTCCAAGTTGAAATAACACATCATGATTGTTAAGAATCTATTCATTAGACATTCTTACGACACTTTTCTCACATTGTTCCAGCTAACCTGCTCTTATTTCTTTATATGAGTCTTTCTATGTGTGTCTCCCCTCACTCCCAAGCAAGAGTATAAAGTCCTGAACAGTGGGAATCATGCCTTCCATTCATTTGCTACATTAATGAATTTAATGCTTTGCACACAGTCAGTGCTTAATAAACGATATATCCTTGAACATGCCTAATATAATGTAGTAGGTACGCAGGACATACTTGGTGATTGACTGTATAAGGACACCAGCCTGTTTTTACATACAAGGTTACCAGGAATCAGAGAGCCCCACATTCGGGGTCTACAGAATGGATTCAAGTCTGGACTCTGCCACTTAATAGTATGTGGCGTTAAGCATATTACTTAACCTGACACTCCTTTCTTTTTGTGTAAAATGAGAACAACAGTATCTATCTTGCATGATTGCTTTCAGGTCTAAACCAGATGATGTCTCTGAAGTCAGCTATCCTGGAATGTAGTGGAAGATCAGTAAACATTAGCTGAATTTCTGAGAGTCTTTCTGAATGTGGATCTCTAGAGGTGAGAGCCCAAATAAAACTGCTGTAGGTCCCACCAGCATTTTCGAACAGGTAAAAGTTGGCTCAAACGAACATCAGAAGTAGGTTTAAAGTGGAAAGATGGGATAGAGATGTCCCTAAAGGGTAACATGAGAAAAGCTTGGGCTAAGCACTGGTGCTAGTCTTGGTATCCTGGAATATTTAACCTTCCAGATCTTTCCAACACCCACAGGCATCCCCATTCCCAGCAGACACATACACACACACACGCGTGCACACACACACACACACACACACACACATTTTCTCTCTCTGTGTGTCTCTCTAATGCACTAACAGACTCACACACACATAGGTAGGAAGATTTGTTCTGTGGGGTCCTTACCCCATACCCTACCCCTCTCCATGGCCACCGAGGTCAAAGGGAAGGGGTAACAGATTCATGTTAACCCACTTAGATTCTCTCTTTTTGTTGATTCCAGATGGGGCAAGGAACTGCAAGATAATTCTGGAACATATTATGCCAGAAAAAGCAGTGTTCAAAAATTAACAGCATCGGCTCAGGACACAAAAGCCAACTTGAAGGACTCTCACTGGCCAAATGTGGAAGCAATCTGAGTATCAAAAAAGAAAAATTACAGTAAGTGTTTATAATATTTTGAGGTCGAGTTTTTTTTTTAAGGTATGCATTCTATAGCTCTCCTAAAGAAGAAAAGGGGAGTGGGGGCAGGGGATTCTTCTTTACAAGAATGCCATTTAAAAATACAGAAGGAATGATAGAAAATTAGCACTTTGCAAACTCCAAAATAATAGTTGATTCAGGCAAATATCATTAAAAAATATTGGATAAACTTATTGGGAAACAATCCCAAAGTTATCACCGCACGGATTTCCTATTGATTAGAAAGCCAAAAGGTGTCATTACAATGGAAAGACTTAGAAGTTTCTAAGTAATCAAATAGTATCACTAGGAGTTATCCCCGATGTGATGAAATGAGCAGTGCACAACATCGCCTAGATAATTGATTCCCCAAAAAATGTTTCATCTGAACCTAATCATGAAGAAACCAGTCAAAGGCAGAATGAAGGACACTCTTTATGACAACTGGCCAGAATGTTTCAGAACAGTCAATGTCAAGAGGGGTGCCTGGGTGGTTCAGTCAGCTGAGCATCTGATTCTTGATTTCAGCTCAGCACATGATCTCACAGTCATGGGATCAAGCCCTGCATCCGGCTCCACACTGGTTGTGGAAACTGCTTAAGATCCTTTCTCTCCTTCTCTCTCTCTGCCCTTCCCTTCCCTGGGTGTATTCGAGCTCTCTCTCTCTCTCAAAAAAAAAAAAAAAGCACAAAAGAAGGCAAGATGACTGCTCTAGATTTTTAAATGACCAAAGATATGCAATATAAAAATTTCGATTGAATCCCTGATAAAAAAAATTATAAAGGAAAATGTGGGGCACTTGGGAAATTTTGAATACATACTAGATATTAAAATTTTATTAATATTTCTTTAGATTTGAGAGAGAGAGAGAGAGAGAGAGAGAACGCACGTGTGCTTGCGCACACGAGGCGGGCAAAGGCAAAGAGAAAGAGGGAGACACAGAATCTGAAACACGCTCCAGACTCTGAGCTGTCAGCACAGAGCCCGACACAGGGTTTGAACTCCAGAATGGCAAGATCATGACCTGAGCCAAAGTCAGATGCTTAACTGACTGAACCACCCACGCGCCCACTTAACCACTGGACGTTAGATGATATTGTTGAATTGTGGTTGATTTTATCATGTGCAATAAGGGTATAGTGGTTCAAAAGACCATCCCTACCTTAGGAGATCAGGCTAAAGGATTCAAGTACCATTACTTTCAAATAGTTCAGCAAAAATCTATGTGTGAGTGTGTATGGAGAGAGAGAAAGCACAAGAACATGGGAAAATGTTAACAACTGATCAATTTGATTAAAGGCTTATAGTTCCATTCTTTCAACTTATCTATGGGTTTGAAATTTTTAATAATAATAAAATCCAGCTTATCAACTCTTTCTTTCATGGACTGTTCTTTTGTTACCATTTCTGAAATGTCATCTCCATAATCAAGGTCATCTAAGTTTTCTCCTGTTATTTCTTAGAGTTTCATAGTTTTGTGTTTTACATTTAGGTCTACGATGGATTTTGAGTTAAGTTTTGTAAAGGGTGTAAGGTCTATGTCTACATTTATTTTTTTACATGTGGATGTCAAGGTGTTCTAGCACCATTTGTTGAAAAGATTATCTTTGTTCCATTGTATTGCCTTTGCTTCTTTGTTAAAGATCAGTTGACTATATCTCCGTGGGTTTCCAGATGTATTTTTACTTTCATTTTCATGCTTTTTGGGGGGTAGAGTATATTTTTTTGTTACGATGAGCCCACATTGCTTATAGAGTCAGAAAAATAACTATTTTCATTTTGAGGGGAAGCCCCATTTTCTATTCCATAAGTTGTCTTTCCATCTCTGGAAATGGTGGAGATAATTATTTGTGTGATGAAACTTATTCATTCAGCCAATATTTCAGTATGAGAGAATACTGAGTTGCTTGCAAAGACTCCGATATATCTTGAACATCTTCTCATCTAAACTTAAGTCTTTTCTCCCTATTTTACCATATAAATATTATGGTAACACATGAAACAAAATTCTGAAAGAAGGGAAAATCGCCATGCCAATGATTTTTCCTTTCCTGTTTCCCACTAATCTGCATCCACATCATTTACCCAGTTGTAATCACCTGGCCTTCCTTTTACTTCTCTCTTCTGAATCTTCTGTTCATTAATTTAAAATCCCCTGCAATCCATTCATGTTTGGCAGATATACTGCTTTGCGTTAATCCTAAATGCATTTTTCAAGCTTCGAGGGCTACGGTGAGCTGCAGCTGGGATCCTGTCTCATTGTCATCTGTGTGCCCAGCCTCCAGCACAGAGCCTGCCACTGAGGAGGCCCCTGGTCTGTGTTTGCTGAATGAATTAACCAAATACGTAGTTATGCTGGCGGGGAGGGGATGGTCGGTGTGTGTGTTTAGACTGTACACACACACACACACACGAAGCCATGGAATGCAAATAAGAGTATTTCCACCCCACTCTGAGCGCTGACTCAGAGCCCTCTGGTGCCTTTTGTCTCCAAGCAGCAAGGAATCCAAGCAGAAAATTCACTATTAATGCTTCAATAAAACATTCAGGTCCTGGATGTAGCCCCATGGAGGCCGCGTGGCAGCCTGGGATACAGATGTGCTACCTCGGGGGGGAGTCCCATTCTCATTTAGTCTTATCTGTCATTAGGATAGAAGCCTGAACTCCTGCAGCCCAGGCCTGGATAACTCTTCCACATTGGTGGGCAATGGGGACAAAAAAAAAAAAGGCAGAGCCAACATTTGGCAAGCACCACTTTGTTTCTGAAAAAGTTTCTCTCCTGGAGGTCTGCTCTCAGTTTTGTTATTACGTGACACGAGAGGTTAATCACCTAGCTTTCCCTCAGAGAAACAATTTCATTACCCTAACCCGCCAAGTGGCTTTGGATTTTTTTTTTTTAGGTGCTGTGCTCTTATGATTCAACAAGATACATTTTGCAAGTAATTCTAACGGCACCGGCTCACGTGGGTGCTGGTAAAAAGCTCTTTGGTTGTAATGATGGTCGACAGAGCTGGAAGTACCAGCTGTGTGTGTACGTGTGTGTGTGTGTGTGTGTGTGTGTGGCCAGTAGAGACAGGGTGGGCAGAGGACACGTAGGAGGGAGCAGATTACAACACGGTTCTTAGGAAATGTCTTTTAATTGAAGCAGAAAAATTGGACTTAGAGATCCATTATTTTACTTTGCAAACGACTAAAACAATTTTCTTTCTCAAAAACAAAAATCTGTTTCATATTTTCCCCTTCCAGAATCACGAAATGGCTTTGGGAACATAGTCATTTTGCATGAACAACAACACAATTTCATGAAATGTCATTCTACGATTTAAGCCAGCAACTATTTGGAGAGAGGGCGAAAGAAGAGGCCCTTCTCTGTTAGGCATGGGTTCAGACTGTCCCTGACTGTCAGGGCTCTGATCGTGGTGGTGAAGAGAGATGGGCGTGGTCTAGAAACTAGAAATGTCAAGAGATTGGGAGATTTTCATGTGGCATTATTTGCTAAAAAAAAAAAAAAAAAATAGGAAGCTTTCAGTGCAGTTGATTGACTATTTGTCTATTTCTTGTGGGAGTTTGAGGCTTCAGTCATCTATACAGAACCAGTCACATAGACTGATGAACACCCACACAGATAGATACTCTCCTGCTTTCTCCAATCAATAAGTATGTAGTGTCAGCCCTAGCTTTGCACTCCCAAAAGACCAGCTTGAACATCTCACCCCTGTGCAGAATTCTTCTATCTCTTCTGACTGCCAGAGTACCAATTATTGAGGCCACCATTCAAGGCCTTCCACTTCTCACGCAGACTGCATGTCCAGCCCCTTCTCCTACCGCTCCCTTCTGCAAAGCCTCCTCTGCTTCAGTTCACCTGTCCTGTCTGCTGTCTCCTACATTTCCCCATCTCTACCTATCTAGATATCACCCATCTTTCAAGTCCCAGCTCAAATCTTCCCTTTGGGTTACGCCTTTCCTACCATCCCAGCCAGAGGCGACTCCATCACCCTTAAATGCCCATCTATCTTTTGTTAACACTGTAACAGCCTTATACAGTTCAACCTGGAATGATACACATTTGAACTGGGCAAGCCCACTCATATACAGGTCCACTTACATATGGACTTTTTACAGTACAGCGCCATAAATATATTTTTCTCTTCTTTATGATTTTCTTAAAAACATTTCCTTTTTCTGTAGGTTACTTTGCTGAACAGAATACTGTATGTAATACATATAACTCATAAAATATGTGTTGCTTATATTATCAGTAAGGCATCTGGTCAACTATAGCCTATTAGTAGTTTTGAGGAGGTCAAAATTACACATGTATTTTCTTTTTTATCTTTCTAAAAAAGTTTTTTTTAATGTTTATTTATTTTTGAGAGAGAGAGAGACAGACAGACAGAACACAAGCAGGGAAGGGGCAGAGAGAGAGGGAGACACAGAATCCGAAGCAGGCTCCGGACTCCGTGCTGTCTACATAGAGCCCGAGGCAGGGCTCGAACTCACAAACCACGAGATCATGACCTGAGCTGAAGTCAGATGGATGCTCAACCGACTGAGCCACCCAGGCACCCCCCAAGTATTTTCCTTTCCATGGTTGGGTGGGGGCGGTTGGCACCTCTAGCCCCCACATTCTTCAAGGGTCAACTGTACATCCTGTTTAGTTCTTGAAGCTTATCTCCCAAGCTAGACTGTGAGCTCTTTGAGTTCTGGGATTTTTGTTATATTTCATTCACTCTCTTGCCTTTTAATATGTTCCTTGTGCGTATCAACAAATAATTGGTGTTCAACAAATGCATGTGGGACTGTTTGACTTCGGTGTGCTTGGCTCTGTGCTCATTGGAGAGAAATAGGAGAGAATATAAATTGCTTCCCTTGGGTGGTTTACAGTCCTCCTGGCCAGGCAAGATGTCAACCACCACCACCAGGACCACCCCACAGAGAGCAGCAGGGTCATGCTACCCAATGCAAACTGCAAATGTGAACACAAAACACTGTCCAGAAAAGCTCTGTGGAAGTTCAGGAAGGGAAAAGTGTCAATTTTTAATTAGTTACCAAGAAGTAATGGTACTTGAGATGGTCTTGAGGGATAATCGTTGTATTTTGTATCTGTGAGGTAGCTCAGAGCCTTCAAAGCCCCTTCATTTACATTAACTGTATAAATTTTACACCATCACTGTTATGTATTACTATGCTCATTTTAAAGAATAAGAGTACAAGGTCTCGGGCGCCTGGGTGGCTCAGTGGGTTGAGTGGCCGACTTCAGCTCAGGTCATGACCTCACAGCTCATGAGTTTGAGCCCCGCGTCAGACTCTGTGCTGACAGCTCAGAGCCTGGAGCATGTTTGGATTCTGTGTTTCCCTCTCTCTGCCCCCTCTCACTCTCACTGTCTCTCTCTCTCTCTCAAAAATAGATAAACATTTAAAAGTAAAAACAAAATTAGGTCCTAGATGCAGGTGTGACTTGGCCAAAGTCGCATGGCAGGAAACGGGCCTGGGACTCAAACCCAAGTCTTTAGAGTTCAAGTTCAATGGGCTCTGGAGTGCACCTCCACTATCTTCCAACCCTATCACTCTTTGCCTTTAGACTGGAATTTTGGAGCAAGGGGTTGAAGAAAAATGAAAATGATGTTTAGAAAATATTATGCAAGCAGCCGTATATAGGAGAGATTGAAGAAAAAGGGAGAGCTGGAGCTCTAACAAATGGCAATAAAGATGAAACGATTACACTCGATAACATTCTGGGTACAAAGGATGGGGAAAGAGCAAGAAGGAAGACCGCTCAGGTTATAATGCCTAGTGACTGTGAGAATGTTATTGCTTACACTGGAAATTTGGGCAGGGCTTAGTTAAAGGGGATATGACAATATCCTCGTGGGCATCAATGTGACATCTGGGTATGAACCTCCTGAAGGTACTGGAAACATGGCATCTGAAGCTCAAGGGGAGATTTGGACAGGAGGGGGACCTAAGGGTCCCCACAAGCGGTGGCTCCCACTTGTGGAAGGAAGTGAGCTTGCACACACAAAACTCACGCCTAATCTGACAGAGAAACGAGCTGGGGAGGGGTTTGTGTCTACAATGTGGAACATGCACTTTTTCATGGGGAGTTATGGAATGTCAGGATATCGAAGCCACCCCCTGGCATTCAGATACTGACCCCAGCATCCTACAGACTTCTCAGGAAGTGCCCAAAGTGGCCTGATGCCTTCTTACTCTGAGCATGGCATGTCTGAAGTTGCTCTGTTCTGCTCATTCTAAGTTTCAGGGTATACCTCGCAGGGGTGCTGAGACTCTTAATACACAGCCCGTGAAAACTGCACAGATGTTCCAGGCACGCTGTGATATGGCAAACAGGATGTACATTGTCAGCTTGGTGTCTGGGGATACCAGTGCCTGGGCCTGGGGGCCAGAGGGTAGAAAGAACCCACCAAAGTGACGCTAGTCACTCACTAACGCATAGTGATCTTCAGTTCCCTTTCTGGATTGTCGTCACCATTATCTCACAGGCACAGTATCATTTCCCTCCTGCTATAGGCTGAATTGGGTCCTCCCCACCAAGAAAAATTCATATGCTGAAGTCCTAACCCCCAATACTTCAGAATATGACTGTATTTGGAGATAGGGTCTCTATAGAAATGACTATGGTTAAATAAGGCCACTGGGTGGGCCCTAATCCAATATGGCTGGTGTTCTTATAAGAAGAGGAGATTATGGGGCGCCCGGGTGACTCAGTCAGTTAAGCGTCTGACTTCGGTTCAGGTCATGATCTTATGGTTTGTGAGTTCAAGTCCTGTGTCAGGCTCTGTGCTGACGGCTCGGACCCTGGAGCCTGCTTCAGATTCTGTGTGTCTGCCTCTCTCTCTGCCCCTCCCCCCTACTCTCTCTCTCTCAAAAATAAACATTTAAATAAAAGAAAAATAAAAAGAGGAGATTAGGACACAGACACACAGAGGGAGGACGATGTGAGGACACGGGGAGAAAAAGGCCACCTGCAAGCCAAGAAGAGAGGCCTCAAGAGACACCAGCCCTGCCGACATCTTGATTTTAGATTTCCAGCCTCCAGAACTGCGAGAAAATAAGTGTCTGTTGCTGAAGCCCCCCAGTCCGTGGTACTTTGCTATGGCGGCCGGAGCAGACTAATGCCCCCTCCCCAGTCATACTCACCCACACTGAAGCCCCGCTGTCACTCTTCTCCCACTCAGATCCTGCTGCTGCTCCTCTGCCTCTCAACATTTCATTCAAAACAGAAGATAAACATTGTCATCTCTCCCTTCTCACTCGAACTTCTCTTTAACATCTAATCTACAATTAGCACCTTACTGTGTGCTTTCTAATTCCTTTTTTTAATGTTTATTTATTTTTGAGAGAGAAAACGAGCGAGAGAGACAGAGAGAGAGAGAGAGACACAAACAGAGAAGAGGCAGAGAGATTAGGAGACACAGAATCTGAAGCAGGCTCTAGACTCCGAGCTGTCAGCACAGAGCCCGACACGGAGCTTGAACTCTGAGCCTAAGTCCGATGCTCAACCGACTGAGCCATCCAGGCACTCCTTTCTAATTCCTAAGTTGTCTGAGACACTATAGTACACCCTGTCCAAGCCACCATTCATTATCATATGTCTTGTTCCCCAGGCCAGCGTCTTGAGGCAAGGACACCTGTGTCCAAGTCCTTCATGTTCTTACATCACTTAGCACAGCACTCAACTAGATACTCTGAGTAGTCAAACCTCCACTTGTAAAGGTAAAACTGGTTGTTTGCCTTAAAATTATATTTGACTAGCTCTTCATTTAAAACCGATCTCTTACTGATCACTAAAATTCAACTTTCCCTCAATACCTCAAAAGTCCACCCATTGTTGGAAGCAAGGTTGTAGAGAAATATGGGCTTTATTTTAAAAATTTGTCCAAAGCAACATTTTTCTAGATATGTCTCCTAAGGGAAAAAAACCAAAAGCAAAAATAAACTATTGGGAATACACCCAAATAAAAAAACTTTTTCACAATGGAGAAAATCCTCAGCAAGAGAAAATGTAACCTATTATATGAGAGAAGATACTTGCAAATGATATATTCAGTAAAGGATTAGTATCCAAAGTATATAAAGAACTTATATGACTCAACAACAACAACAAAAAACCCACAAATAATCCAAAAAAAAATGGACAGAGAACCTGAATAGACAGTTTTCTAAAGAAGACATCCAGATGGCCAACAGACACATGAAAAGATGCTCAACATCACTAATGATCAGGGAAATACAAATCAAAACCACAATGAGATAACATCTTACTTTGACCAGATGGCTAGAATCAAAAAGATAAGAAATAACAAACGCTGGTGAGGTTGTGAAGAAAAAGAAACCCACATGCACTGTTGGTGGGAATGTAACTTGGTGCCACGACTGTGGAAAACAGTATGGAGTTTCCTCAAAAGAGGAAAAATAGAACTACCCTATGATCCAGTAAATTCCACTACTGGGCATTTATCCAAAGAAAACAAAAACACTAATTCAAGAATATATATGCATCCTTATGTTTGTTGCAGCATTATTTACCATAACCAAGATTTGGAAGCAATGCAAGTGTTGGGTTACATAGATGAATGGATAAAGAAGATGTAGGATTTATATGCGATGGAATATTACTCAGCCATAAAAAAGAATGAGATCTTGCCATTTGCAACAACATGGGTGGACCTACAGAGTATCATGTCGAGCAAAATAAGCCAGAGAAAGACAAATACTATATGATTTTACTTATATGCAGAATCTAAAAACCAAATAAAGGGGTGCCTGGGTGGTTCAGTCAGTTGAGCTTCTGACTCATGATTTCGGCTCAGGTTATGATCCCAGGTTCGTGAGATCAAGCCGCACGTCAGGCTCCATGTTGAGCATGAAGCCTGCTTAAGATTCTCTCTGTCTCTCTCTGTCTCTCTGTCTCTCTCTCTCTCTCCCCTCTGCCCCTCTCCCCCGCTTGCATTCTCTTTCTCTCAAATAAATAAATAAGAAAATAAAAACAAATTAACAAACTAACAAACAAAAAGCAGAAACAGACCTATAAATACAGGGAAAAACTGGTGGTTGCCAGAGGGGAAGGGGGTACAGGGATGGGCAAAATGGGTGAAGGGGAGTGGGAGGTACAGGCTCCCAGTTATGGAATGAATAAGCCACAGGGATGAAAGGTATAGCACAGGGGATATAGTCAATGGTATTGTAATAGTGTTATATGGTGACAGATGAGGGCTACACTTGTGATGAGCACAGATGTTGAATCACTATGTTGTACACATGAAACTAATATAACATTGTGTGTCAACTGTACTTAAAAGAAAAAGGAAAACATAGACTTAATACTTTAAAGTTCTCTGTTGATGAGGTAAAAACAGAGAGGAAGGCAAACCATAAAAGATTCTTAAGTACAGAGAACAAACTGAGGGTTGCTTTAGGGAAAGGGTGGCGGATGGGGGGGGTGGTTAAATGGATGATGGGCATTAAGGAGGGTACTTGTTGGAATGAACACTGGGTGTTATACGTAAGTGATGAATCACTGCGTTCTACTCCCAAAACCAATATTGCACTGTATGTTAGCTCACTTGGATATAAATAATATTATAAAAATAAATGAAAATAAAAATGAATAAAAATAAAGTTCTCCGTCACAACAGGCAGGGCTGTTTTCCTCTAAAAAATAAGCAAGTAAATACATATAATAAAAGTCTGTCCGTGTTCCAATTGGAGGTGTTTTAAAATATGAGGAGGGTTTGCCCTCTTTGGAAATAAGAAACAGCTTTTCCAGCTGGGACCCTGCTAGCGTGGTTACTAAGGAGACCAATTGGCTGTAGGTGCTGTAATTAATCAGTAAATTCTGAGCAGCCAAGTACCTGATGGTGAGAGCCTCTCTGCTTCGAGAGGGGAAATTGCTGGGTGGGTGGAGGTTCCAGGAGTTCACCGTGGGAGCCTAACTACGACTGCCTTCTTCCCCTTATACGCTCTTCACTGAAATTTTCTGGTGGCTGTTTTAAAAGCTTCTAATGCTGCCTCTAAACCTACCCATCTGAACAGAATGGACTCTAATTCTTGCAGCCCCCTCGGCTTGGGTGTCCCCGTTGCAAGAGATGGCAAAGTGGTATGGGCAGAAGTGAACAGCCATTGCCTCATAACCACTAGAGATAGGCTCCGTGACCTTTCCTCGCCAACGATTTTAATAAATGTACACTGTCAGAAAAGCAGAGGGCAGCTCGCTCTTCAATGACCAGTCATCACACCTAAGGGAAGCCTGCGGACCGGAAGGCGCCATGATTCAGGGGCAAAGTGCCCAGGAGAACACCCAATCATACATGAGTACACCCAATCTGCACCCTTTCTCATTTGCTCTGGCTTTTCCCAGAGGCAAGGTTCTTATACCCCCACAGAACAACGGTTGTAAAGTCCCTTCCTATATTCGTTCCTGGCCTTCCTCTCCATGCATTACAGAAGACAACCCTATCAGATTACGTAGCTTCATTCAACCCAAGGAGAATTTCCGGGTCATTTGGCTCAACTCTTTCGTTTGGTATATGAGGCAAGAAGAGTTCAAAGAAGCTGTGACTTTTCACTATTGCTCTTTCTTTCCCTCTGCCACATGGGAAGAAGAAAAGCACTTGGCTACCAAACCCCCTGGGAATGACTAGGTGCTCGAAGGCAGGTATTATCATTTAAGATGATTTTCTTACTGTTTGTAACAGAAAATCCAAATAAGTGGCTTAAACAAAACATGGAAGATTCGAGTTATTGATGGCTCCGGTGAATAGCCTCTGTAGAGCCACCCTCTTTGTCCTGTGACTTTGTAGTTTCCACCCAACCTGGCTCTGGACTGGCCTTGAATCCCTGCCTCGAGCCAGTAAACGCAGCAAAAGCAGTGGAGTGCCAGCTCTGAGCTTAGGCCTCGAGGGATACTACATGCGCCTGCCTGTTTCCTTGCTCGATTTTACTTGCACGGGCTTGCACCTCAGCCTTGCTATGAAACCATGCAGACCGGCCTGCTGAAGGAATCCGAGAGATACACGAAGGATAAGACAAGTGGAGGAGAACCAAGGTGCCCCCAGCTGACAGCAGCCAACTTCCTGAGGCAGATTCACGAGGGAGCCAAACCGAGATCAAGAGAATTGCCCCGCTGACGCCAGCCTAAATGGTCAATTTGCAGTATCACGATCCAAATAAAGGCTGGTTTAAAGCTCTCACTTGGATGTGGCTTGTTATGCAGCAATAGCTAACTGAACCCTGTCTGATACTTGAAATAATATCTGAGGTTTTTCTCTTGGAAAAAAAAAAGTTGGAGTTTGGAAACCCAGGATGGGTATGGCATCTCCATAGTCATTAGGGATCCAGAATTCTTCTGTCTTTTTAAGTCACCATCATTAGTCCATGGCTTTCATTCTCCAAGTTGTCTCATGACCCAAGATGGCTACTAGAGTTCCAGCTATCACATTTGTGTTCCAGGCAGAAAGGAAGGAGAGCAAAGAAGAGGCTTTATCTAGTTGAATTGGCCTCCTTTAGAAGAGTTTCCCTGGAAGCCCCGCCCAATGACTAGCAGCTTGATTCTCATTGGCTACCTTTAGCTTCGAAGAAGAAGAAAAATCAAAGTTACTGTTTAGTAAGAAAGAACAGAGGAATGAGTATCAGGAAGGCAACTAGGAATGTCTGCCCCATTATGGGTGAAATCAAACTCCACGCCTAAGATGCCGACGTACATCAGGATGCAAAACTGACCACATATCACGCTAATTTCTCAGAGTTCATAGTGGTGGCTTTGACCTGTATTAATGACAAAGTGTAAGTTTCAGGCAATAGAGATCTAAGTCAAAAATCAGGGTATGTTGGTCTCCTGGACCCTTTTGCTGTGATTACAGACGGAAAGGAAGTTTTATTCTTAGAACTTGTGGATCTCGACTTGGGGCAGGTGCTTACTTGCTTGCTTTCTATTTTTTTTTTATTGAGATGTAATTTACATAACATAAAATTCACTATTTTAAAGGACATAATTCCGTGGTTTTCAGTATATCCATTCTGTTGTGCAACCATCAGCACTATCTAATTCCAGAACATTTCAATCACCCCACCCCCCAAAAAAACCCATGCCATTAACAGTCAAAGCAGATGCTTTCTTTCATCCTTCCCCTCCGTTCTCAGATCCACGAGAGAGCCAGATTTGCCACATGAGAGGGTATTTGAACTCCTTGAACGACATAGCCTTGTATCTTGGGATTCTGGAATATTTTTGCATCTTCTTAGGAAAGCCAAGGAGGAGGCCACGGTGCAATGTGCCAGGGCAAAGAAAGGAAGGATCCACGAGAATGCTGCAGATTTAAACTTGGCCTGCCTGGGCGACCGTGCCTCCCCACAGGGAAGGGAAGGAGGCTCCGCACTGAGCCGTGGGGACGTCTTCGACAGCTTCTGAGACTCCAAGGCACTTGGGGGCGACACCCTAAGGTACAGCAGCAGCTTCAAAGTACTCTGTTTTGACACTAGGTGTTGACAGGGAATTTTTATATTCAGTTGTTTTTATTTAATGTGAAGAGGATGAAGGGGATACAGAACTCATTTATTAAAGGTCTCGTATGTTCCAGACATAAACAGAATCTCGTTTTCCTACTCACAATCGTCCTGGGCAGTATCATACCCATTTTACAGAAGAAGGACCCGAGGTTCTCAAAGAGAAGGAACTGGCTCTAACTGCAGAGCCAGAACCTCAGACACTTCATTCTGAGTTTAAAGGCTCAGCATTTTACATTGTGCCATGCTGCGGGCACCTGCAAAATGCCTCCTGACCTGGCTCATGGCAGGGAGTCCCCGGAGTGGCCTCGCAGTTGCTGCCTGCGGGGCAGAGACAGGAGAGGGGGCTTGAATTAGCTCAGCTCTGGGCTTCTCCGTGCCGGTGGGAGCTTGGTGTGAGAGTCTCCCTCCTTCTGCCCGCTTCCTACTCTTGACTCCTCAGGCTAAAAGGTTGTTCAAGGAGACTCCAGGATTGGGGTCTGCCTCGTCCCTGTCACCAGAAGTCTTTTTTTTTTCTGACTGCTTTGCCGGAGCTCCCCATCAGTCCTCACCGTGCCTCTGGAAGCAAAGGGAAGGCAGCTGTGGGATCCTGGCTGCACAGAGTCCAGGTAAAGCAGGCACGAGGATGGATGGATGGATGGGGGGGAGGCTGGGGTGTCACAGGTCTGAGCACAGAGCCAAGGGGGCGGGGAGCAGCCAGGGAGGATGGTAGGTTCTGCTCTTCGCTTGATTAAGGGGGTCAGCGTGTGTATGTGTCATTGAGGTGGGCAGGGAAGGGGAGGGCTGAGCGGGTGGGGGGAGGATATATATATGCTGGTGTGGCTGATACGGCGGAACCGAGCCTCACATCCGAAGGAGCCAGGCTACTGACAGCTCTCAGGTAGGCAACCGCATGCGAACCCCAGCCCCAAGACAAACAGCTGGGAGCCCGGGGCTCCCTCCTCACCCTCTCTTTGTCCAGGGTGGATGCCGCTGGCCTCCTGGGGAAATATTTCTTCGTTCGTCTTATTTTCAGTGCTCAGATGGGGGGTAGGAGGGAAGGGCTGAGGTTTTTATCCTGAAGAGAGATGCAGAAGAAGAAAGAGCTGAACTTGGAAATGAGAAAAAGTTTGGATTCCCCAGATGTGGCCCCTACTATGCCGTTGATATCTGTTGAGAGAAGGGGGAGGTAGGAGTGGGATTAGGGGAGGAGCAGGCACTGGGGTAGGGGACTTGCCTTTCAGGGCATCCTCGTGAGTGATTTTTCTCTGTGGCTGACATCCTTTCTTGCCTTCCCTCGTAGTGTATTCAGGCTGGTTTTCAACGTACCACTGAACTTGATTTGGATTTGAGTTTTTCTGTCCTGAGGGAACACTTCTCCCTCATGCGCTGAATAGAAATTGCCAGTAATGACGTGGGGGAAAGTGGGACCCGGGGCGTTGTGCTCGACCAGTTCAGTGCTGAACACGGCCACTGTGTGTGACTCCCAAGTAGATTCCTGCAGGGATGACCTTGGACTCCTAGACCCTGAATTCTGTGGCGGCTTCTTCTCTTTCTTTGCCTGTTTCTCCTCCTGCCCATCTCTCTCACTTAAAGGTCTCCGCAGGTCCTGATGAATATGACGTTCAGAAGTCATCCAAACTCTTGCTCTTTCTCAGCCTCCTTTTCTGTCTCCTTTGTGCTCCTCCCTCTCTCTCTCTTTCTCTCTCTCTCTCTCTCTCTCTCCCCTGTGCGTGTCTCGCTTCCTCTCCCTTCAGTACCCCTTCCCCCCATCTCACTCTGCACACAGGCAAGTTCTGGGGGAATTTCAAGTAAAGCAGAATGATTCGGGAAATGGACTATTTAAAGCAAGCTGCTTTGGACTTGAATACCCTGATCCTGGGCTGCAACATCTGTGTTTCGCTTCCTCGAGCAGCCCATAATTGCCCCAATTATAACCAATAACATTGTTCGGCAGACTAACAAAAGATGAGCTTTGCGTGGCATTGCCAGCGAGCCTAAACCAGAGTTTTCAACACAGAAGGGGGAAAGTAAGTGCCTGGCTTCTTATCAAAATCTCCCAAAGAAATCGCTGCTCTTTCTCACTGCCTGTGGGTGGTTGCTACACGCACACTCCTTTTTTGCATTTATGAAGGGTGGCAGGGAAATAGTCAATATACTTCCACCGGTGCTGTGATACCTTTAGGGCTTGCCGAGTCCTCTGCCGGCGAGGTTGTCCGGAAAGACCATCCTCAACCACCGCCCTGGTAAAAGAACAGCTTCCACTCTTCCGGGTGCTGCCGTTCGAGGGCACTATGGTGCGTCTTGGGGCTGTTTTGGGGGTGCAGCTCTGTTCTCCACGGGGCAGCAGCCCCTGCTTTCTCAGCTGAAGGCTGAGGGTGTACTCTGGGATTTAGAGAATGCAGGAGATTTTGCATCGTCAATGAAGGGAGTAATTGGAGGATTAGGCTCACACCCGTGCTCTCTGGAGCCTATGACAGGCGCTGTCACAAAGCCATTCTGTATTCAATCAATCAGGTATTTATCATCTACACTCCACCAGGCAGGGGAAGTGCATGGTGGGGGCTCCGTGGATTCAACAGAGGCGACAATAACAGCCTTTTCCATGCGTGCAACGATTTACATCTTCACGCTTTCACACCCATTATCCCCAGCAACAGCCCTGTGAGGTGGTGTCATTATCTCCTTGTTGCAGTTGAAGGAATTGAAGCTGAGAGGCTAAATAACGTGTTCAGGACTGGAGTGGACTGAGCCCTGTGAGGGCTGAGTCCAGCCCTCCCGGCTTCTGTACACCACCCCCTCAGGGCCAAGGGTGCTTACCAGTTAATGGGGGTTGGGGCTGGGGGGGGACAAACAATTAGAAGACGATGCAAGGCTGGCTGTAATTAACTCCTAAATTGCATGGCCCAGACAGCAAATGCTGGAGGGATTTGGAAGAAGGAGCGCTTAATCCAGAGATTCCAGGGATTCGAACTGGGCAGGCAAGGAGGTAGAATTTAGATGGGTCAAGTCCTTTGGAGAGGGAGGTGGCAGCCAGGGCAAAGGCACTGAAGGAGGGCAAAATTCATTTTTACTGAAACCTACTATGTGCCAGGCAGTGAGCTAAACTTGTCTGCATGTTTATTTCATGCCAATATACCCTGCCCCCCACCACACACAGGAGGGCTGTGAGGTTTAGGGTGAGTGTTCTGTTTTCATCAGCACGGTTCAGTGAGCCCCACCCCATAGCCCCAGCGCTCCTAAAGCCCATGATGGAAACTTGCAATCTACCCATCATCCCACATCTGGGAGGAGCTACATCGGGTATCCTTGGGAGGGGATGGGCCCTTCTCATAAAATAGGAGTCATCATGACAGTATCTTGCAGCAGCTTGAATGGCTGAGAATTCACTAAGCACACTGGGTTTTTCTAAACGCTTTTATTTAAATGTCTAACATGAAGGTTTCCCACTAACCACAAACTGCGAGATTTGGGGCACATCAGATTTGGGGGCCAGCTGATTTTTCTGGGCATTTCCCTACATGGGCTACCATCACGTTCGGTCTTGACTTTCTATGATCCCGTGGTTTTGCAAATATCGGCTGCTGCCTCGGCATTGCAGAAACAAGTTTTGCCAGCTCTGAAGGGCCTGGCTTGGCAGGTGAAGTGTAAAGCTTGCTTCCAAGGAGTCCAAGTCCCGGTGAAAATATCAGTGAATCACCACACAGCGAAGGCTCAGAGCCAACCTCCCCTCTTTCCCCACCCCCCACACCCCATTCATCATTTCATTCATTCGGCCAAGAGACATGTGACGGTCCTGCCAGACGCCGAGTAGAGCTAAATGCGGGAGGAAGACTGTCAAACTGTCCGCCTCCTCAGAGCCCACATCTGTGTAGCACCCATATCCATGTAGCTGAATGCTAACGAGTTTAGGCCAATGGTCTGCCAAATAGGCGTGGACGCCGGGCAATCTACTGGGCTTTGGGACATTAAAGCCTCGTTTTTTATGTGATTGCTCTTACTTTGCACTCTATAGAACTTATAAGTAAGTTGGGAATGTGTCCTCAAAACTGTTTGATTGCTGGAGGTATAAAGTTAAAGAAGTTTAAAGACGATAGGTCTAGATTCATTGCTTTTTGGCTTACTTGTATTTTCGAATCTTTTTGAAAGAACAGTAAGTGGTTTTGTTATAAAAGTACATGAAAGCCTTAAAAAATCCATTTACATTATTTTGACAGTGTGTGTGGAACCGTGGGCGGTTCAAAGTTAAGGAAGATGAAATTTAAGAGTGATACCTTTCCAGTGGCATCCTGGCGGCTCGGTCGATTGCGCTGGACAACTTTTGATGTCTGCTCAGGTCTTGATCTCAAGGTTGTGAGTTTGAGCCCCGCATTAGGTTCCAAGCAGGGTGTGGAGCCTCCTTAAAAGAAAAAAGAGAAAAGAAAGTGTTACCTTTCTACCTTTGTGGCAGCTCTGACAGGAAATGTGTCTGTCGCCCGCTCCAGGCCCTCTCCTGAGCCCCAGCTCAGTGTCCGCCTCTGTCCTGTGCTGCCCCGAAGCCACTTACTTGAAAACCTCATCTTTCCTCCCTGTTCCCTCCTTCCTTCTTGCTTCCCCTTACCGGGAAAGCATAAATACCTGGGCACTTATAAAATAAAAAATATTAACCTTCTAACCCAATTGCCTCTTTCTGGAGGAGGGGAAACTGAGGCCCAGAGAAAGAAAGGGTCTTGCTCAAGATCCCACAGGTGACTATAGAGTGGAAGCTGGAGCCTCTTGCTTCCAAGCACAGGGCTCTCGTTCATTGCTCACCAGCGCCAGGCGCGCTTGGGGTCTGTAGGGCGGGGACTTGCTTTGCTCTCCACCTCCTCTGTGCTCACCGCCTCCTTCCAGGGGGAAACTTAGAGCAGAAGGACCTTTTGGAATGTAACTGCATTAGTCAGAGGAGGAAAAGACATTAAAGATGCTTTCCTCGGTAATAGCTGGGGAAGAAGCAAAATCTCAGTGCAAGAGTCCTGTCTGCAACGGGTCAGAGAAATGGGGGATGTTGAGGACAAACCCTGTGCCTGTGGGCGATGAAAAATTCCTCTATGAAGGGGAGGCAACAATAAGGACGTTGCAATCAGAGAGGGGGAGCCTCGGGTTCAGGGCCTTAGAAGGAATTCACTTACATGGAGACAGACAGCTGCAGAGATCAACGGGTAGCCTAGTGACAGCATGAGCTTGGAAATCGGGCGGGCTTGAGGCCCACCTCTGCCACTCCAAGTTACTTCTCCCCTCCAGCCTCAGTCTTCTCAGCTGTGACATGGGGATAATAGCACTTATCCCATAGGATGGATGCTTACAAAGCAATTAGCACAGCACCTGGCCCATTGTGTTATGAATATAATAGTAATGGGATTATTGGTGTTTTTTTTAATTTTTTTTAACATTTATTTATTTTTGGGAGACAGAGAGACAGAGCATGAGCAGGGAAAGGGCAGAGAGAGAGGCAGACACAGAATCCGAAACAGGCTCCAGGCTCTGAGCCATCAGCACAGAGCCCGATGCGGGGCTCGAACTCACAGACCGTAAGACCATGACCTGAGCTGAAGTCGGCCGCTTAACCGACTGAGCCACCCAGGCGCCCCTGGGATTATTGTTAAATACAAAGGGACACTGTTCCAGTGAGATTCCACCAGAATTTGCCAACCTTTCTGAAGCAGAGTCAGTAGATAGAATGTATGGTTTCCCAGGACACACAATTGGACGTCCGAATACCTGAGGTTAGCCCTGGCTCTGCTATTTATAAGCTGGGTGATCTTACACAAGTTGCTTACCCCCTATGAACTTCTGTGCCTCTCCAAAAGAGGTATATTATTTTTTTTAATTTCTTAATGCTTATTTATTTTTGAGAGAGGGACAGACAGAGCATGAGTGGGGGAGGGGCAGAGAGAGAGGGAGACACAGAATCTGAAGCAGGCTGCAGGCTCTGAGCTGTCAGCACAGAGCCCCCGATGTGGGGCTTGAACTCACAAACTGGAAGACCATGACCTGAGCTGAAGTTGGACGCTTAACTGACTGAGCCACCCAGGCACCCCATAAAGAGGTATATTATTAACCCTAGATGGTAGGGTTGTATATGAATATGCAAAGCTTTCGTAAGCTGTAAAGAATAATATCTTCACACATGGTTGATGAGAACAGTATCTACACATGTGTGCCTCTAGCAGGAAGCCGACCCTTCCTCCCTTCTCCACTAAAAGCTCTAAAATTACAGGCTTTCTCATAGGTCATAAGACAAAACTCAATTAACTTTTCGCTCCATACGTAATCCTCCAAACAGATAAGCAACTAATTATATTGCCCTTGGAAGCAAGATTACATGCAAATAGATTAAGGCTAACACACAGCGGTATTTTATCTTCATAAACAGTGAGGCACAATTAAATTTAGGAGGTGTCGCTACTGAAATAAAAGATAATTAAACATTTCTTTATTCAATAAGAGATGTCTAGATTATAGTATCACCATATGGAAGCGTTAACTGAGCTTGGGTCACCAAGCGAAATACAAGTAAATACAGGTAAAATTCCAACATATTCTGGGCGGTTTTATCTTACTGACGGTCACTACCGTGCAAGAAACAATAGCTACCTGTCATGATCCCCACCTGTGCAAGCGAGAAGACAAACACTCTCAGAAGTAAGATAATTTGCCCAGAGTCACACAAAGTGTAACGATGAAATATAAATATAACCCATGAATTAACTAATTCCTCACCCTCATTGTATTTATTTTTATTTTTTTATTTGAGAGAGAAAGAGAGAGCGCATGTGCATGCAAGTGGGGGAGGGGCAGCGAGAGAGAATTCCAGGCAGGTTCCACACTCAGCGAGAAGGCCGATGCAGGACTTGATCTCATCACCCTGGGATCATGACCTGAGCAAAAAATCAAAAGTCGGACGCTCAACCAACCCAGCCGCCCGGGAGCCCCACTTGCCTTCATTTTAGTTGACATGAACTTGTACCCAGAGCTACAAAAAAAGCACCTAGATGTTGTTGAGATTTCTAACAAACGAAAAACTTCTACTGAGTTTTGGTTTTTTTTTTAATGTTTATTCATTTTTTTAGAGACAGAGAGTGAGTGGGAGAGGGGCAGAGACAGACTCCGAAGCAGGCTCCAGGCTCCGAGTTGTCAGCACAGAGCCCCATGTGGGACTCAAACTCACGAATCATGAGATTGTGACCTGAGCTGAAGTCGGACGCTTAACCGACCGAGCCACGCAGGCTCCCCAACTACTGAGTTTTTAATAAAGTTCAAAATCTAACTTAACCTAGGATGCAGTTGTACTAGGTGTTCTGAGGAATATACCAAAGAGCCCAAAATATGGTCTCCTTTGTAAGGATTAATTAGACTTATTTTGAGCGTTCACTTACATCGATGTCACTGAAATATCACACACAGGATAGGCCTGAGATCGGCCTGTGTGGTCGGCCCCATTTTGAGAATTCTTTGAATGGGAGGGAATACATAGCTTTGTGTGTGGACGGTTTTTACATAAAAGATGGAGTCACGTTTTCAACGTGAGGAGTGGGAAAGACACAGAGGGTAGGGAGGTTGGAGACTGGAAGAGAGGCGTATCGTGGACCAGCCGGGAGGGCCAAGCTAATGCCAAGCAAATTCGATAAGGTTTGCCAAGTGCCAAACCGAGGACGGCTCGTATTTGACATGCAGGAAGGCTCTCAAACACATTTTCCACGCTAAACGTCCCAGGAGCTCATCTTCTTTCTTCACCTCACCCTAAAAACCCATTTACCCGGGATCTGAGATAACACACATCAGTCAATCCACCAGGCATTTCCTGAATGTGCAAGTAGCCGCAGTTAATGAGGTTCATGAAAAACCTCAGCCGGAGAGCATTTCATTAACATCGGTCGCAACTTATCAGCTCAGCCTTTGCAAACATTATGTATCGCAGTTGTGTACTGGGAAGGAGACCGGCCCTTCTCGCCTAGCCGTCCCTTTCCTCTGTGACGTACAGGCACTGCCATCACGTGGCCATAGAGGGCACAGCCATGCCATCCGGGGCCAAGTTCTACAAAAATGTCTCCTTAACTAGAATGACTCAAGTTCAGAGAATAAGAAATGTGAGGGTAAGTCTCAAATTAAACCAAAGACATATTCAGGCAGTCCTCAGTTTAAGACATGCGCTTCTATGGGGGCTGTTTGGAACGGAACTCAAGAGATAGTCGCTCTTCAAAAGAGTCTGTAAGTGTGATGAGCTGCTGTGGCTGGCGTACCAACACCTATCTAACCTGCAAACTTACCATACAACACTATTCCAGCCGGGCCCTCACAGCCATTTGTAACCAGTCTTCTTTTTTTTTTTTTTTTTAACGTTTATTTACTTTTGAGAGACACAGAGACAGAGCATGAGCAGGGGAAGGGCAGAGAGAGAGAGGGAGACACAGAATCTGAAGCAGGCTCCAGGTTCTGAGCCCTCAGCACAGAGCCCGACGCAGGGCTCGAACTCACAGACCACGAGAGCATGACCTGAGCTGAAGTCGGCCGCTTACCAACTGAGCCACCCAGGCGCCCCTGTAACCAGTCTTCTGCCAGAGCATGCGTGGGGTTCCAGCTTAGGATGGCTTCTTGCCTCGCTCTGGAACCATACTGTTCCCACCCCTCCCTGTCTTGAACTGAACAATTAGCTAACAGACGAGTTGTCAGTCACCCGGGTCCCGAAGTGGCTCCTGTGCCATTAGTGAGGCCGATGCCCCTAGACACTCCTCAACTCTACGGTAACTAAAGAGAACTAAGAGTGTTCCTAAAATATCAGACATTCTGAGCACCCCGTGCTGGGTGCTGGAAATACAGAGAACCATAGAACATGGTCTCCGCCCTTCAGGAAGTCACAGTCCAGTGGGAGAAATAGATACACAAGTCCAAGCTTACAGCATAATGTTGTAAGTGCCATGTGAGAGACAATGATGGTGTTATAAAGTGAAGGCTCTGTGCTGGGCCCTTCCTTCCTTCCTTCCTTCCTTCCTTCCTTCCTTCCTTCCTTCCTCCCTTCCTCCCTCCCTCCCTTCCTTTCCTTTCCTTTCCTTTCCTTTCTTTCAAATAGGCTTCATGCTGGGGCACCTGGGTGGCTCAGTCGGTTAAGTGTGCGACTTTGGCTCAGGTCATGATCTCACGGACTGTGAGTATGAGCCCCGCATCAGGCTCTGTGCCGACAGCTCAGAGCCTGGAGCCTGCTTCAGATTCTGTGTCTCCCCCTCTCTCTGCCACTCCCGTGCTCATGCTCTGTCTCTCAATAATAAATAAACGTTAAAAAAAAAAAAAAAAGTAGGCTCCATGCCCAGCACAGAGCCCATCATGGGGTTGGAACTCACGACCTGAGCTGAAATCAAGGGTCGGACACTTAACCAACCGAGCCACCCAGGTGCCCCTGGGCTCTTCCTTTTATAAGCTCGTATACAGTACTGGTTATGTGCTAGGTTCTATTTTAACTGCTTACAAACATTAACACATTTATCACCAGATGAGCTAGGTAGGCACTATTATTGTCCAGTTTTTACAGATGAGAAACTGAGAGGCTGAGTTGCAGGTATGGACTCTGAACCCAGTCACTCTGCAGCGACGAGCAGGTAAGAAAATCCCAACTCTGTGACATAGGTCTGTTGTGCCTGTTTTGACAGGTCCCTGAGCCTCTCTTCCTTCCCACTGTGATATGTTTCACGGTACCACAGAAGCAGAGGAGATTCATCTAACGCAGACCAGGGGGTAGAGATACCTTCCCAGAGGGGATACTCTTGAGGTGTGTCAGAAGTACGAGGTGGAGACAACGATTCTGGGAAGAAAGAAGATCATTTGCTAAGATACAAAGGCATTAAGGACAGGCTAGAGTTGGGAGCTATACATGATTCACTAGGATCAGAAGAGACAGCAGGGTGAATAATAGGAAACAAAGACAGAAAAAGCGGGCAGGAGGAGTACTAATTGGGGGTTACAGATTTACTTTAAGTATGAAGTGATGCCATCAGGTGTGGAAATGGTTTGGTGGGAGGCCGGATCATTAGGTGGACTAATTAGGAGGCCATCACAATAACCGAGGCAGTAAGTCTCAATTACAGCACTGGCCCTTGGGATAGAGAAGAAAAATGCGTATGATATGTTTATTTGTATAGGTGTTTGTCTTCATTGTTCATTAGCCCTGGACATCCCATCACCTGCAGGGTAAAGCCCAACCCGTTGGATGGCAAACCAGATCCGGTTCCATCTGGACTGAACCTGTCTTTTCAGCAGGGAGCTTCCCTTAGGGAGTGTGGGCAGGTGGCCCCAGTACCCCAGCCTGCTTGCCTCACAGGCTGTGATCCTGACTCTGCCTCTCCAAAGGTGATTTCCAGTGACACTCCGATGTCCTCTTCTTTGTCCTCTTGGAAAACTGTTATTCATCCAAAACCCATCTCAAATGTCACCTCATTGAATTAACAAACACCGGGGCGCCCGGGTGGCTCAGTTGGTTAAGTGTCTGACTTCAGCTCAGGTCATGATCTCACGGTTCATGAGTTGGAGCCCCGCGTCGGGCTCTGTGCTGACAGCTCAGAGTCTGGAGCCTGCTTCGGATTCTGTGTCTCCCTCTCTCCCTGCCCCTCCCCTGCTCACACTCTGTCTCTCTCTCAAAAATAAATAATCATTACAAAAATAAAAAGCAAACACTGATTGAGCATCTTTTAGTGGACATCCTCTTGGTAGGAGATGCTTGGATGACACAGAAGGGCTGGGGACTCTCTCAGTGTGGCCGTTGGGTGAATTCAACCGCAAGACCCCCTTCCTTCTCTCACTGACTCTCTCCATTCCACATTCGTCTTCACCCAGGGCTTCCCAGACTTTAGCATGTGTCGGATCCCCTGAGGATCTTGCTAAAAAAAGCAGATCCAAATTCAGTGGTTCCGGATGAGGGCCTGAAATTCTGCATTTCTAACAAGACCCTCCGCATTTGAGGAGCAAGGCTTATACATTTTCTTAGTTTTCGTCTGATGAAAAAGCAATAAAGGCAATCATTTATATTTCTCTACACTGGACTCTTCGTTGAGGGAAAAGTTACATACAGGGAAATGCGCAAGGGTTTTGGCAAATGTATACCCCTCCGTAACCTATATACCTCAGTCAAAACACTCACAACGTTGCCAGAAAGTTCCCTGTTCCTTTTCCATTTAATCTTCCAAGTACAGATGTTTCTACAGGGACCCAAAACGATGCAGTCCAAGGAAATGGCTTTTTGATTCGGGAGGCTTGCTCACAGGATAAATTTAAAGAAACAGGATAAATTTAAAAAAACTGTACATCTTTCAGGCAATCCTACATAAAAAATCTAAACCACTGGCCCAACTACTGATAGTTGGAGCTATTATTCTAGTGTCTTTGTTCGTTTTTCAACAAATAACTCCACACACCTGGTCCTGTGTTTTGCACGGCCTCGCAGGTGAACACACTGGCCCTGTGCTCAGGAAGCTAGCTCGCCTCTAGCAGGGGAGACAGACAAGGAATCTGGTGGGAGCTTCCTGGCAGAGCAAATTCTGGAATGTGCGGCATTCCTGGCTGAGGCAGGGAAGGCTGCGGAGGAGGGGACAAAGGACGGGAGCCATGCATGAATCTCATTTCGCGCATCGCATCGCGCTCGCGCACAGCACTTTGCAAAACTTCCTTAAAGATCTCATCTCCTCTTCACAACGGCCCGGTGATGAGACAGGTAGCACCATCCCCCTTTTGCAGACATGAAAACTGAGGTTTGGAGAGGTTGTCTTACAGTCGCACATTGGTAAGTTGCAAAGGGAGGCCTTAACTCCCTGGAAGTGCTTGTGTACATCGAGGCCAGCTAGGTGGCAGGAATCACAGGGGTGCTCTACTGAGGAGCCCCGACACTCACCCCTGCATGAACAGTAGGCCTGGGTGGCAGGAGCAGGCCTCTTGTACCTTTGCTAACCTGCTCCCTCCTGGGAGGCGAATCTCGGGCCCTGGTGCCGTTCCCTCCGGTGGCATCCCCTGTTCGAGGCCCCCACAGAACGGCCGTTCTAATTGCTGCCCACCCTTGCTTGTGTTTTAGTATTTTAGCACCCTGCCTCCTGCTCCTACACCATGAAAATCCTGCTTTGTGACCTCCTGCTGCTCAGCCTCTTCTCCAGCGTGACCAGCAGCTGCCAGCAGGACTGTCTGACCTGCAGAGAGAAGCTCCGCCCAGCTCTTGACAGCTTCAACCTTGAGGTAGGCCATGGGGCGCGCCCCTCTTCCTCTCCCTCCTTCCTCCAACCCCAGAATGAGAAGGGAAGGCCTGGCCCGGAGGTCATGTGACTCGCCTGGGGTCACGTGGTCGAGAGGAACCAGATGCTGACTTCAGCATCTTCTAAATGCAAACTCTGTCATCTTTCCACTTTTCCACGTGCAAATAAAGACCTGCCTGTGCTGCCATTTTGTTCCCATTATTAAAATAAGCCATACTCGTTTTAGAGAATTCGGCAAATACAGAGAAGTGTAAAAGAAGAACGCTACCTTTAACCTCACCTGTCAGAGAAAGAGTCCTAGTTGTTTCACTTGGTGTATTATACCAGGATAATTTCCCCATGTTATTAAACATGATTTCAAGTTCTTTCTTTCTAGGAATACAGTATAATTTGTTTAACTATTCCTGTCCTGTTGAACATGTATGTTGCCCTCTTTTTTTGATATTATAGATAATTCTACAATGAACACCCAAATGCTCTCTTATATTTTAAATTTTATTTTTTTTCATTTTTGTTTTAGTTTTAGTTTTTTTAAATGTTTTATTTGTGTGTGTGAGAGAGAGAGAGAGAGAGAGACAGAGTGCAAGCAAGGGAGGGGCAGAGAGGGAGGGACACATGGAATCCAAAGCAGGCTCCAGGCTCTGAGCTGTCAGCACAGAGCCCGACGCAGTGAGATCATGACCTGAGCTAAAGTCGAATGCTTAACCGACTGAGCCACCCAGGTGCCCCTATATATTAAATTTTGAATTTGAGGTACTAATCTGACATTAAATTTCTTTCCTTAAATACACTGCTTTCTCAACTGCTTTCATGTCAGCCTAAATAGTTATTCCTCTATTAAATCCAATATAACTCAATTATTTTTTCTTTGTAGTCAAACTTCTTTCAAAAGATGTCATAATCCAAACTCCTCAACCTTTAAAAACAACGAAAAGTAACTACTGCTCCTTAAGGCGAGTGTACAAATATAGAACATACATTCACATTGGGCTTGCTCACTAACGGTGAGCAGATACACCCCTACAGACCCAAACACCAAGTCTTCCCTCGCTTGCTCGGTGGTTTTCTACAGCATCGTGAAGAGCACCCCCAGATGGCCCATCCAAAGTTTACCCGTCCTTCTCATTCATCCATTTTGGTTTTCTATATGCTGAGCAGAGGCTCAGGCCAAAGGGTCCAAGGTCAGCAGATGGATGGAGTTTGCAACCAGTGGGAGGGAAGATCCCACAATCCCTCCAAGAGGAGTTAACTATTGGGTGCTGGGGAAGCACAGACAGTGGACCCCAACCCAGACTAGAAGGACAGAGAGGACTCCTGGAGGAAGTGAAGTCTCTAAGGAAACCTCAAGAGCGGGAGTGGGAGCTAAGAGGCAGGGAGAGTGTCCCAGGTGGTGGAGGGAGTGGGGAGCACACATGCAAATGCCTGAGCCAGAGGGAAGTGGCATTTAAGGAACTGAGAAAAGCTGAGTTTGGCTGGAACACAGAAGGCCCACAGGCTTTTTCCGTGCGGCCCAGAGAGGTTTAAAAGTTCATCTAAAAAACACTTTGCCCTGGTCTTAGTAAAGAGCAGCCAACTTGGTTTACATGGAAACCGGTGATGAGTTGATTAAGCAATAATCTGATCCTCGCCACATTGCTAAATTCTCCATCTGCAGCCTAGACAAGACTGAAAGTTACGCACAAGGCTGGAATCTCTAGCTTTCGTGGCAGTGTTTTATTTCCCCCCTCAAAGAAAGCATTAGGGCTTGAACAGGTATCTGTACACCCTGAGCCCTTCGGCTACATTGCTCCTTAGCTGCTCTCTCAGAGGTCGGGAGCCAATTTGCAGCTTTCCTCCTCCTTGTCCTCTCCCGGTGAACTTGCCTGGTTTTCTTCCCCATTCGGACTCTGATTACCTCCTGTGGGCTCCTGTTCCTCTCCCCGCCCCCTAAACCTAAGTGATTACCAAGTTGAGGAATTCTTTCCTCCCCATACTCTCTCCTTCTGAGATGCCATCCCTGGACCCCAAGCTTTCAGCTCTCCCCAGGCTGCAAGGGACTCCCAAAGGTACACCTCTCACCTCCTGTCTGCTGGGCTCGATCATGTTTCATGGTTCCTGGGTAAGCGGGATTTGGCCTTGCTAAGGCTTCAAGAACTTGCCCTGCCATCTGACACATCCTTCTTCCTTGTCTTCATACAATACCCCTACTTCAAAACTCGGATTAAATTTCACCTGTGAGAACACTGTGCTGATTCTCCACCTGCCCCCACTAGAGCCAGCCCCTCACTCCTTTGTGTTCTGACCGTTATTTTGTATCTGCTAGTCTCTCAGCATAACGTGTGAACAGCCTTTTCTGATTGTTCTGGGTATCCCCAGCACATAACACTGAGCGTGGCACAGAGCAGTACTCGATAAACACGTCCCATGGAAATTGTCAAATTGCAAGACCATTATTAGTCTCCTAATAGGTCCATCCACTGCAGACGCTGCCAAGTCTTCACACAGGTGTCTTTCAAAGCCAGTAAAGAATTTGGAGAATGTTTCCCTTCCTCCAGAGCATCTTAAATCTCTGGGGTCCAGACAACGCTGTTAGATACTTCTTAGAAACAAGTTAGAATATGGCCAGTGATAGCCTCATGGCTGAGGGATAAACCCTTCAAAGTGCCTGCTGACCTTCAGAGGACCTGACTGCCTGGCTCTTTTGTTTCTAGTTTATATTCGCTTTTAACCTATTGTTAAAAGTTTGACGAAATGCCTAGAATGTTGGCAACCACATCTTATTTCCGAATCTTGCAACCTTTTTCCCCCCTGTGAATTATGGGGGTGGGGAGAACTTAGGTATTTCGGCAGGGGTCACCTTCCCAATCCCTCCACTGAATTATGTAATACTGAGCAATTCCAGGACTCCCTAAATCCTTGGCTTTATCAAGAAGTTTTGCATTTTTCACCCCAGGCCAATGGTCCAAGTATGGCTGGCTTTTGGTTAGACTATAATTTTGGTCGGTAAATGACTCATACACCCGAACCCATTGCAATATCTTGGGTTCCTTCCACCTAATTATGAATGGTACTTACCCCATTGGCTTAAGTAGAAAAAAACAAGATTCGCTGAGTTGTTTTAGAGACTAAGGAGAAAGTAACCCTCAAGGTCTGGGGAAATTTATCTAAAACTCCCTGAAACTCGATTAATAGCAAAAGAAACTAACTTCTGGTAGTGCTTTGTGTCTTTATTACATGAAAACTCTCACTAGTTGATTTGCAGTATGAGTTCCTGGTGTGTTTTTCTTTTGCACTATTCATCTGCTTGCCTACTCCTGTTAGCCCTCAGATTCTAGCACAACCTCCTAAAACAAATAGCTCCCAAATGTCTCTTGGTCAGCGGTGATTTGATTCTTTAGTGGCAGAAACTTGACAATACCAATGAGCTACTTCGTTTCCTTCCAGTGAGCTCATGTGCCTATTTCCCTAATGTTTGATCCCAGGCATCCAAATGGCCCTTTGCTCAGTTTCCCCACACACCCAGCTTTACAGATCAATTTGGCACCAGTCTGAGACTTTCCAGATGCTCATCCACGCTCTGGCTTAATATAGCAATGTCATCAGTGTGGGCTGTGAAAATGTGTCCGGCTCACTTAATAGGCCATTATCCAATCTCTGGAAAGAGGCTGGTGGCTCCCTTAGACCGCAGTGTTGAGCATTAAGCTCATATGCCCATCTGGCGCCACAAATGCTGTTGTGAATTTGGATCCTTCACGTTTGTCCAATACCTTCTCCTAAATGAAGAGTTGAGATGATTTTGTTAGTACCTAATTCATCTAACAGTATGTTGAGTCTCTGTACAGCCTGTGCATCTGGTTTGATCATAGAATCACGTTTTCTCTGATTGACACACAATCTAATTACCATCTGGGCTTAGCAACCCAGGGGCTCACAGAAGATCTAATAGCCTCTGGGTTTAACAACCTCCACCTGTTCCTGTAAACGGAAGGCACAGAACAGTTCAACAAGGATTTGGGGTTCCTAACCTGTGAGGATTGGACCAAATCTGCCCAAAGCCCACGTTGGCGCCAAAATTTGACATTTCTGCTGGTTTTCCCAATACTATCCATGCTTTCCCTTTGATCCTGTAAAGTAGGATCCCTCAGACTCACCGCTGTGGACATTCTAGGCTGGATGATTATTTGTCACGTGGGGCTGTCCTGTGCATTGTAGGATGTCTACCAGCATCCCCGGGCTCCTCTCACTGGAGAGCAGTAGCATCTCACCCACCCCCACCCACCGTATGACACTCTGTCTCTCTGTCTCTACCAAAAATAAATGGAAATATTAAAAAAAAAAAGAATTTGCATTCTAACAAATCCTTAGCAATTCTTTTAAATTTTTTTTAATATTTATTTATTTTTGAGAGAGAAAAGAGAATGCGAGCAGGGGAGAGGCAGAGAGAGAGAGAGGGAGACACAGAATCGAAAGCAGGCTCCAGGCTCTCAGCACAGAGCCTGACATGGGGCTCAAACTCACAAACCTCAAGATTATAAGCTGAGCCGAAGTAGTACGCTGAACCGACTGAGCCACCCAGCTGCCTCAACCAGTAGCAATTCTTAACACTAAAGTTTGCAGGTACCGTTGTTTTAAATTCTGCTGTCCCTACCTACGGAAGTTGTCTATCATTCTCTCATACCCAGTGACACTGTGGGTGTGAAAAAGTTGGCACCAATGATATTAGTTCTGTCAGCATCTTGGAGGAAAGTCTAAAATGGAAAAGACATGCTCAGGAATCCCACGACTTGTGTGTCAGCAGGGACCAATGTCACCACCTGTGCCTAGCAGGGGAGGCTTGGCAAAGGGTGCACCTTGGAAACCTCAGTAAAGAGGAGTAGCACTCACGCCGGCTACTGTCTCTTTCTCCGCTCTGACCCAGCAGAAAATGAGCAATTTTCCCATTAGAACGTTACCTTTGGTCTTGCAAGATCCTTACTTTTGCATTAATTTCCACCAATTTGTATTTCAAGCACACAGAGCTCCTGGGTTGGAACTCGAGACATCTTGGTCAGGTGATATGTTGTCTAACAGTGTAGTTTTGGACACATTACCGAACCTCATCAAAACATGCAAGCAGGGACTATGTCAGTGGTTTCCAAATCCAAGCAGATATCAGAATTACCCGAGCTTTGTAAAAATTAAGTTTTAAATGCTGGTGCTATTCCTCAGGAATTTAACTGGCTTTTGAATTCTGTCTTTTTTAATGTTGAGATGATCTGGGGGTGCCTGGGTGGCTTAGTCGGTTGGGTATCTGACTTCAGCTCAGGTCATGATCTCACTGTTGGTGGGTTTGAGCCCCGTATCAGGCTCTGTGCTGACAGTTCAGAGCCTGGAGCCTGCTTCAGATTCTGTGTCTCCCTCTCTCTCTGCCCCTCTCAAAAATAAATAAACATTAACTTTGAGATGATTTCGATTCACACATAGACCAAGCAGAAGGGTGGACTTAGGGTAGTGAACGTATATCAGATGATTACATCCACCTGCTAGTAAGAGAGACCTAAAGTAACAGTGGCTCAAATAAGACAGAGATTTGATTCCCCATAAAGAAGTTGGGAGGTGGACAATACGGGGTTGGTATGGTAGCTCCCCCACACCACCAATGTCCCAGGCTCCTTGTTTTCCTGCTTTGTCTGTATATGGCTGCCACCCTCACATGGCTTCCATATCCTGAGTCACCTTGTGGCTTCAAGATGGCCATTTGAGCACCAGCCAAAATGTCCACATTCTAAGCAGGAGGCTGGAAGAAGGGGAGGAAGAAGGAAAAAGAGGATGCTTTTCTCAGATAAGGCAGCCCCCTACTTTCCTCAGAAGCCTCATTTGGTCACTTCCATTTATATGTCATTGGCCACCTCTGGCTACAAAGGAGGTTGAGAAACATACATGTGGCCTTGAGGAAGAAAACGAGTGTCCTGTTAGTAAGGACGGGGAGATGGGTATGCAATGCACACTGGCAGTCTCTGCCCCAGAAGGGAAGGTAGGCTTCATTCTTAACAAATTGCATTTTAAGTGCGGGTCAGACACTTTGATGAAGATACGAGACAGGGATCAGAGAAGTGTCCGGAGTTCGGCAGATATCAGGTGCTAGACATATAGACCTGGGATGCCCGGAATGAAATGACCAAGATCACAGAAATGAATAGTCACCAAGGGGCAGATTATAAAGAGAGATGAGAAGAAAGAATCTTAAAGATAGAATCTTGAGAACACAGGAGGAAGTCTCGAGTCTGAGAGGTGAGTGCAATGTCGGGAGGGTGTGGTCCGCGTTGCCAAATGCGGCACAGTCATGGAGAATGAGGGCTAATTGGATCTGGTGACCGGGAATTCACTGGTGATCCTGAAGAAGGCGGTTAGTGGAAGATGAGGGAGGGAAGCAGATTTTAAGGACATGAGGAAAAAAAATAGAAGATGCTGAGATAGAAGCATGAGTGCAGACCACATCTTGGAGAAGCCTGGCAGGGACAAAAGAGAGTTAGGGTCAGGGGTGGCGAGGGGTTGTGGGAGAAGCAGGAATGAAGGAGACATTTTCTAGGGTTTGGTGGAAGGGCTGTAAGGTCTGTGAGATAGCTGCATGCCCATCTCACTCCTCAGTTCGGGATCAGGTTGGAAACCTTACCCATATTGGCATCTGTGCCACTCTGCGCACCGGGAAGGATTTTGCTCCCCAAATAGGGGGACTGGGCACACACACCAGTCTTCTGATGTTCTGCAGCTGTCCAGACAGAGCAGTAACTCTTGATGCCCTGGTAAGCCAAGCAAGAGCTCCAAGGTTTGATGAAGGACTCTGTAGCTGCCCCCTGACCGTGATGGCAAGGTCAAGCTGCAGTGGGATTTTCCTTTGACTGAGGACAGAAACCCAGAGAAGCATTCGAGGGGAAGCCAAAACAACAAATAGTATGAAAAACTGGAGGTAGATGCTTCCAGAAGACCCGATCAGAGACAGGAATCTGCAAAGGAAGGCCAAGTCCAGGATCAGTTAGGGGGCATGTGGAAACAGCATGGCCAAGCTGTTGGTCTAGAGTAGAAGTGGGAGACAGCTGGAGAGACGGAGCAGTGCCAGAGGTTCCCGGGGGCCTGGCAGGTCTACTGGACTGCATCTGATGGCCCCTCTTTCCCACCTGGAACCCGACTCCCCAACCTATCTACATTCTGAAGGGTCTTGACCCTCATTTTCTATAATGGACACACAAATAGTGTAACTAGAGTATGCGGGATAAAAAAATGAACAACATCAGTTCATCTTAACATGGTGGCCTTAAAATAGCCACGCAGATGTCAGCACATGCTTTGACACCCCAGTTTCTTAAACCAATCTGACCTCTCTCAAGCCCAATAAGAGAACAAAATAAAATTCTTCTTTATGGGTGCCATGAGTTGTGTTTGGTTTCAAAAACTCAGCGAGGGCTCTAACTGTGTGTAGTTTGGGGCACTCATTCTGCATTAACTTTTCGGGTCACCTGGGACAGATTAATCTCACCTCTTTGAGCCCCAGGTTTCTTCATTTGTGAAATGATAGAGCTTGGCCAGATAGTTTTCTGTTCTTTATAACTTGGAAATTCTATGAACCTAAATAACTACTGCATGGTATTTAATAAAGAGATGCTTCTGAAGCACTTGCATTGGTACCGATATAAATTTTGTATGCAATAAAAAGACTACTGGGGCGCCTGTGTGGCTCAGTTGTCTAAGCATCCAACTTCGGATCAGGTCATGATCTCACAGTTCGTGGGTTTGAGCCCCGCATCAGGCTCTGTACTGACAGTGCAGAGCCTGGAATCTGCTTCAGATTCTATGTCTCTCTCTCTCTCTCTCTCTCTCTCTCTCTCTCTCTCTCTCTTTCTCTCTCTCTGCCTGCTCCTGCTCACACTCTCTCTCTGTCTCTCAAAAATGAATAAACATTAAAAAAAAAAAAAGACTATTGCTTCGGACTAACAGGCATCCCTGACCCTCCTCCCTTCTCCCACCTGTCTTTGCAGGTGTGCATCCTTGAGTGCGAAGGGAAGGTCTTCAGCAGCCCTCTCTGGACTCCATGCACCAAGGTCATGGCCAGGGGCTCCTGGCAGCTCAGCCCTGCTGACCCAGAGCACGTGGCAGCTGCCCTTTACCAGCCAAGCGCCTCCTCCGAGATACAACTGAAGCGAATGCCTCGCATCAGGAGCCTAATCCAAGCCCAGAAAGGGACAGAGCCCGGCATGGATGAGGCTGCAGAGATGGAGCAGAAGCAGCTGCAAAAGAGGTTCGGGGGCTTCACCGGGGCCCGGAAGTCGGCCCGGAAATTGGCCAACCAGAAGCGGTTCAGTGAGTTTATGAGGCAGTACCTGGTCCTGAGCTTGCAGTCCAGCCAGCGCCGGCGCACCCTGCATCAGAATGGTAATGTGTAGCCAGAAGGAGATCCCCTCCCAGCTGCACCGTCCACTTCAACCCATGAGTGAGTTGGGCATGAATGAGCCGGGGGCAAAAGGAAACCTTATATACCCAACTGTCTTAGCCTTCCTCCTGGGCGTGGAAGCACATTAGCCCCCAGCTACATGCACACACCCCACATCACCTCAAAGTGTTCAGCCTCTGGGAGGCCGGGGAGGTCAATTCACCTCCCTGCCTAGTACCGAGTCTTTCTCTAGGGAGCAAAGATTTTCCTGGGATTTCTCCTTAAGGCTGACCACCGCCATTTAGAGATTGGTTACCATGGGGATAATAGTAGCATGTTAAGATAACTAATTCCTCTATAGCTCTCCAGCAGCTCAGTTACTATGGGGACAGTTAAGTGGACCAATCCTCCAATCCAGTTGCCATAGCAACCATTCAGTTCACCTTTCCTCAGAGACTATCTCTAAGAACCGATAGCTAGACCTACCTTTAGCCACCCACTGCCTGATTTCTGTGGCTGTGCTATTGCTATTTCACCTTCAGAGACAGCTTAGCTATCTCCTCCCCTACCCACTGTACCTCAAGGTGACTGGATTCCATGGAAAGAACTGCGCGTTCCCACTCTCCCCGGTCAAGGAGATCTCGTTAGGACCAGGAGTTACACTTTCCACTTTTCTTTCTTCCACTCGTCATCTATCACCTGGTCAGAGATGGACCGATTCCTTGATGTCAGTGGCATCTTTACTGAGCAAACCTTGAGGACTTGGCCCAACTGACCCAGTAATTTTAGAACGGAGACTAAGAGATCATCATCTTTCCTCACTTTCTTCCCCAGGGGCCATTTTTGTTTTATTTTTGTTTGTTTGCTTGCTTGCTTTTATTCCTCTCTCCCTCCTGACCATTACTCCCATGGGAATGCTTATACAGGTACTATAATACACACCAGATAATAAACATCAAAAACTCTAGTTTACCGCCCAGTCATCACAAACTCCACTTTTCTCAGCCCATCAACCTGTTCATAACTTTGAACAGCATAGGAAACGAGCACAGTGGAATTTTCTGAAAATCTAAGAAAATCAAACATATATGCCTTAATTCATATTTGAGAATCTGAGTATCTTCAGAGCCGCATACATTTTCTCTAACAGTCTAGAAACTTACCCTAAGGGAATTAATCGGTGGGTCAAAAACTTTCCCCAAACATTACCCAAGTGGGGGTCTTCCCTGACTCAGACGCATAAAACAAAAAATGTCAACATGTGCTGTTTTGTTTTGCTTCCTGTACGTCAAAGGTAGCCAGAATAATGAAGATTAATAATCTTCATTCAAAGGAGACGCCGGGGTGGCTCAGTCGGTTAAGCGGCCGACTTCGGCTCAGGTCATGATCTCACGTTGGGCTCTGTGCTGACGGCTCGGAGCCTGGAGCCTGCTTCGGATTCTGTGTCTCCCTGTCTCTCTGCCCCTCTCTCACTCCTTCTCCATCCCCCAATAATAAATGTTAATAATCTTCATTCAAAGTATATTAAAACAAATGTTAATCTTTGGCACCCACACTTCAGCATGGAGGCAGCCTACATTGCCAAATACAGACATATGTATTAAGTTGTGAGGAGAAAGCTCCCCCGTATATTTTAGCAGAATGACTAATTTCCGAAGCCCCTGAATTAACCCGCACCATTTTGAAGTCATACTCTTGGATTCTTAACCAGCATCCTATTTCTTCCTAAGCCATATTTGCACAGTACCTAACTTAGTATATCCTTCAGAAGTGGCATGGATTGAATTCTTTCAAATCTTAGACGTTTATTCTTCTTTAAAGTGACTTTTAAGGGACACCGAGGCTCTTGTCTAATTCTGAACCACAACTGTTTTCTTTACCTAAAGACAGTTTAAAATCAGTTACATTAGCAGGAATCAATTTATTTAAAAACAAAACAAAAACAAACGATTTCAGCCCCTATTCAGACAATGGATATTCCTCATTTTCTATTAAGCTTCCAGCTGAGAGGCACTGAAACTTAACTGGTAACTAGTCTCTGTCTGCTGCTTTGCTCAAAATATGAAATATGGTTCTTGATGGAACCATTGGAAATGTTAACCAGCTCATTTGGGTATTATTGATTGCTCTCCTTCTTCTTTCTGTAACTATCTCTGAATTTCCTTTTTGCCCACATTCATGGTGGCTGAGTTCCCATATGGGTATGTACTTACGAACCCACAACAGGCGGCTTAAACCTTGTCTTCACTCACCTACATACGTGCCAGCCAGTCCCACACATGCCTGAGATTTCTCCATCTTGGGGGATCCTGTTGTCAGGGCTGTTCTGGACTTCCGAGATACCCAATACTAGTCTATACTTAGAAGGTTGGAGGAAGTGGGGCCGCCGAACACCAAAATGGGATAAAGAACTCTATTTAGAATGTGTAACGATGTGTTACGAAGGAGCGACATGGGGGTGCAGGTCCAGTCCTAGAACTGTGAGAAGGGAGATCTACCTACCATCCTCTTCCCTCTCCCTGTACTACTACTATGTCCTCTGTCCCCATGCCTTAACCCTTCTAGATGGTGGAGAGTGAGCAGATTCATTCATGGGGAGGAATTAGTGAAATCAGGTTGAAAGAGCACTTGCAATACAAGAGAGCCATAAATGAGGACACTATTTAGCCTCAAGAAACGAATTACTACATATGGATTCCAAACACCAGGGATAAGAGAGCTGTTTCTGGGCATGGGGCCTATGCTAAGCCTTTCAAGTCCCAGCCCACAGATCTCCTCTTTTATTCTGTGAGTCCTGCCAGTAGACTCGCGGCCAGAAAAAGCAGGTGTATAGAAGGAGTTAGGGAACCCTACTTGCTGCGTTAGGGGCTATTTATTCAGTCGATAAGCTTTTTATCGCCTCCCTTCTATTGCTCAGTTGCCAGGGCAAACAGGATTGAAAGGTCAGAAAAACTACTGAGTTTGCCATTTTAATCATTTCTCTCTCCCCAGGTGTCCAGGTGATCCCCAAAACAGCATGTCTCCAGCCCCAGACCTGCCGGCTGGGAATCGGGATTCCTTCTTCCCCAAGGCACTGAAGCAGGCTTTGCCTCCAGGTCTCCACGACAGGGTGGGGATCCTCCCTGTCTGATTGTCTTTCCCTCCCCACTCCCCCATCTCACCCCCCATGGCATGTTTCATGATACCCTTGTTGCTACATCAGAGTGTATTTTTGTAATTCTTCCAGCTAACGTATCGACGGTTCCCTCTTTCCTTCTTACTTCCCTCTTTCCTCTTCCAGGCGTGGGTCAAAGGAACAGGAAATCAAGCCTGGGGTTTTGACTTGTCACTGCCATAACTTGTTTGTAAAAGAGCTGTTCTTTTTGGCTGATTGTTTTAAACAGATATTTCTCCATTAAACTTCTACTCAGCAAATGGTTAATAAATTGGTTGGCTGTTTGTATGTCTGAGGAGTCTGAGAAACCCAGACTCCAAACACACCGTCAGAGCTGCCTCTCTTGGAAAGGAGAAGCAAAAAGCGCATGGCTCTGCTTTATATAGATAGCACGACGGGCGAGAGCACGGAGCATAAACATTCCGACTGCACTGCATCTCCAGATCCAAGTGCATGAATGGACGAGCGGGAGGGGGAGGGGCAGGATGCTCAGAACTGCCCCGCCCCGGTGCATGTCAACGTCACTGTTGGGGCAGGTTGCTGGGCTCCACCCCCCGTTTCTGACTCAGAAGGAATTTGCATTTTTAACAAGTTCCAAGTGATGCAGATCTTGCTGGTTTGAGACCACGGGATTAAGATGTGAGGAAAAGGGCAGAGCCTAGACGAACTTGCTGGTGTCATGTTTATCTCCAATTTAACCCCAAACATGTGAAGGTGTAACTGTCGGACGAAGAAATATATGGTGCACCCAGACAGGGTAACTGAGGAGAGTCAAACGTCTAGTGTGTGGACGGGGTGATGGGAAATCAGGACGGGAGGGTGAGGAGCTCTGCTGGGGAACTGCGGAGCCCTGCTAGGCTCTCAGTAGGGCACCGTAGCCATCCAGACACTGCAGGAAGGGCTCCGTGCTGCAATACCCCAACTTCTCTCTCCTCCAGCCCTTCAAACTCCCGTCTGGTGTCACCTGCTGGTCAAACCCAACTAGAAGCTGGAAAGTTAGGGGGTCCATGCCTGCAGCCATAAAAGTGAGCTTGGGCCGTGCAAATGGAGAACATGTAGCCGGAGTCACAAGTGACGTAGAGAGGCTTGGGCAGACGGCAGTGGAGCAGTGGATTCTGCTGGGACTTTTCTTGGGGGGCAGGGGACAAGGGAAAATGGGGCAAAAGCCCTGTGCTCTACCATGAGGTAAGGAAAATGGCCAGAAGACCACCCCCATACCAACTTTACCAGATGCTGGGCTTGAGTGATGTAATCCATCCCGAGTCTAGGGGCACATCACTCTCACCGTCAGGCCCTCTTAGGGGTCCCTAGATCCCGCTCCCAGAGACGCCTATGGTCCCGGAAGTTAAAACGCATAAAGCAGCCCCAGTGCTCAAGGATGGGAGGTTGCTCTCTGCTTCCCACCTGGGCCATCACAGTACGTGGAATCAGGGAGTGCCCCATGTTCTCCCTGAAGTCAGAACCCATCCCAGAAGCGGAATAGGACTTATTTTTCCCTAGGTCCTTTGCCAGCTCCTCAACAAACTCAGGAAGATAGCCAAGAACATGCTCCCCACTGTCAGATACAAGTAGTATATGAAATGGTTCCTACCTGGATTACAATCTTAGTGCCATTATTTCCCAGCTCCTGACCTGGGGTAAGTTATTTGACCTCTCTGCCTCCCTCTTCTGACCTGTAGAATGGGAATAATAGTAGTAACTCTCTCATTGGGTTATGTAGGTCAGCACTTGGTTATTCATGGAAGCACTGGGCCTGGTCCCTGCTCCCCATCGTTATTATAAGCTAATGAATGTGTATGCTTTGCCCACATGCCACCGTTTAACACCAAAAACAAGAGTAATCTTATCCTTTGCAGGGGTAAGGGGTAGAGGGACAGGCACACATTAAATCAGACAATGTACCATTTTATTCCTTATAAAATATATTTCATATTGTTGCTGTAAAAACATTACATTTCACATTTTTAAAAAAATTTTTAACAGTAAAAATAATACTTGGAAGACAGCTGGGGGAAAAGGCGCCAATAAGACAAATTCACAGATGGGATTTATCTCCCTCTTCTCTCTCTCCTTTTTTTCCTCTTCTTTTCTTTTCTTTTTTTTTTTTTTTCTTTTTCTTTTTGGCCCCTGGTAAAGTCAGAACCTGGGAGGTCCAGAAAGTAACAGGACAGATTTCTTCAAACAAATCAGAGTTTCCACATCCAAATTAATAATGTCCTCCAAGGAGTCAAGCTATAGGCTCACAGTCACGACGTGGCTATCGTTCAAAACGCTCTCTGAAATTACAAAATTGTTTTCATAGCCAGCTTCAAAGCCACGTAAATCCAAGCTACTTTCCTCGCTAGTCAGTCCGTGAGCCGTGCACCTGTGATCTCGCGTGACCACAGACATCATTCCCCGGACTCTGCACTGGATGAGCAAAGGAACGGATTTAGTATCATTAAGGCTATTCAAAGCAGGCACCACAGACTCCAAAGGTAAATTCCGAGCAATACTCTGAATGGGGGCAACATCCCTGGAATAAATGGGTTTCCCGAAACCACTGCTTTCGAAAATCAGTCCTGTTAGTTTCAAATGCACGCCTGTGGCACCTGACCTTGTCTCAGATTCCACTGCCCAGGTGGGCTGGGAAGTAGGGAGAGACACAAAGATGAAGAGAACAGGCAGAAATGCTGATCAGTTCACAAGCCACCCCCACCCTCCGAGAAGAAACAAACGGGGCAACCCCAAGGACAGACCACATGTCAAGAACACAACGGCCACGAGATGGAGCGAGAGGGCAGAGGCCAGAGGAGGCCACCGCCGGGAAAAGGAGAGGGGCAAATATAGACAGGGGAAAGCTGCACCGAAATAAAACTTTAAAAAAAAAAAGCCACCTCGGTTTTTAAACTGTTTCATCCACTTCTTGTTTCTCCTCTTCCTTTTCTGCCCTGTGCACCAGTGACGTGAGAAGCCTCCCTCACTCAAAGGAAGTCCTGATATCCAGTTATACCGACACGGTCCAAACTGAGGGGCGAAACGAAAACAGCTTTTCTAAAGACGAGACTCAACCAGAGCCGCGGTCAAGAGGAGACGGAGGGTGCTGCTGGGCAGGCGTCCTCACGTCTCAGAAGCTCCCTCCCTCACCGAGATCTGAAGATGGACTAGGGAAGTGGGCAGTCAAGACAAGCCACAACCTGCCTTCAGCTTTTAATTCTCAGGGAGGTGGAAGGGACAGAAAGAAGGACCCTGGGCCACCTCTTGCTGGCCTGGTTTCCAGCTTTAGGGACAGATTCCACTTTTTTTCTTTTTTCTTTTTTTTTTTTTTTACTAAGTTATAAAAATATACCCCATCACCACCAAAGACACCTATGCAGGAGTGTCTTTCCTTCCGTCACCAAATGCGGGTCACTATCACCCTTCATAACGCCATGCCTCGAAGGGTGACGGCGGGTTTTCTAACACTCGAGGTGTCACAGATTGACAAGCACCTGCACAAGTCCCACGGGAAGTGGCCAAAGGAGCCTCGGAAGGCAAGTATCTCCACCTGGGAGTGAGAGAAGACGGTCTCGGTTACAGCCAGGGCACGGACGCCACTGCCCGGCCCCAGGATAGATGGTTTGGGGGGGATTCTCGAGCCCCTGACCTCTGGGATATAAGTGCAGCACTGGGACCCCACACAGGTGGGCACCAGGTGGCCATGCTCGTGCCGGCCCTGGGAACTCCCAGACAAGTCAGGCTTAAAAAGAAGGGGAGCCCCAAAACAAAACATGCCCTCCCTCGAGGGCTCAGCCTGTCTGGTCTTAATTAAGCACTGACCGGCAGGGCACCACGCTCCCCGTCCACATCGCCCTCCTCGTCAACAAGAATAATTTTGCTTATTTACTTCCCAAGCAATGCAATCCAGGCTGCTCTCAATTCTTCAGGCCTCCAGAAACAACGAGAGCTGAAGCACCAGGAGCTGCTAACCCAACCCCTCCTCACGAGAGTTCTTCGGGATTCTCTTAACCTTCCCTCTCCCACCTGCAGGCAAGAAATGGCGCTGGGCAGGTATCTCTGAGAAGGTTACACCACATCGGACTGACCCTCCCATCTCAGGGACTGGCCCAACACTGATAAAATTCCAGAGCCCTCCTGCATTGATGGCAGAGTCCTGTCCTACTTGTCACCTCAGGGAGAAGATCCCATTCTCCCAGGCCCCCTGAGTCAACACAACCGGGAACCTGCCAACTCCGTCTCCAACATGGGGGCAAGCTGCCACTTACCTTTCTAGGTCCTCTTTTTTTTTTTTTTTCTCCCGCCCCCACGCCAGCCCTAACTGCAGCCTTCAGAGGGAATGAGAAAATCCCAGGTAAAGCCAGAGACAAAGAGGAACCTGCACAGGGCGCAGGGGGGTGGGGGGTGAGGGTCTCCCGCCCAGATGAAAGGGAACTTTAATCAGATAAAAGGCTGCTGAACACACTGGGGAAAGAAAACGAAGTGTTTTAGAGGTGTCATCTCCGTAACTGGAGGGAGGAACATCAAGAGGGAGTTTATTCACTCAGGCAACAGCAGAGGGCTTTCACAAACACCGAAACCCTCCGACGTTTCCTCAAGGAACAGAGGAAAGAACGGTCAAGGTAGTGTTTAATTGCCACATTTCAAAAAGTGAATTTGTATAGCCTTTTGGCTCAGCCATTTGGGGACAGTCTTTAAAAACCTATTAGTCTGGGCTTTGAGAAGAAGCCATACAATATTTGTTGGGAAGCAGCCCAACCTCAGAGGGAACCCAGATTCAAATAGTTGTCATCAAGAAAGGGTTTTCCTTTTACTTCCATGGAAGCTGCTCGGCGAGGACAGGCTCTCCCTTCTCCTGGATTCAGGTGGAGACGAGGGGCCAGCTGCACCTTAAAAAGTGCACGGATGCCCCCCACTCTCCCCCGCACCAACCACAGCAGGTCCTGCTCTCAGAGTCATCAGCCAGAAACTTTTTTTTTTTTTAAGAAAAGTAAATTCATCTTGCTCGCAGTCCCTTCTGGAAGAGTTGAGAAAGCAAAGAATTCACCAACTCAGCAGGAAAACAGAATGAGCTGTTCCTTCTTTTGATACATGCAAACTAATCCCCTAGACAGAGACGTGGGAAAGAGAGGGTAATTAATTCTTTGGTCTCTGGTTCACTGCAGAATACCCTTGGTCAGTTTCGGCTCTCTCCTATTTTAGGGGTGCGAGATGGAGCGGGGGTCGGGGGGAGAGTATTTTCCTTTCTTCTTTTAAAAACTCAAATGTTCCCAAAAGGGAAGTGGGGGGGGGGAAATGTTGTTAAGTATTAAACCTCAGCCAATAGAGCCCAAACTCCCAATGTCCACTCTTCGTAGGTTAGGTTTCTGCGGACGGCGTGGGACGCGTCTGTCTTTCGTGGTCTGGCTGCTGGTGGGGGCGGGGAGCAGGGAGGATGAGCCGGCAGCGGGCGGGTTCAGTCCAGGAAGCGCTGGCAGGCCTTCTTCCAGCGGCAGGCCGTGCACCACTGGTCCCGGTGCTCGATGCCGTACACTTTGCGGCACTTCTTAGCCTCCCCACGGGCTTTCCTGGCAAAAATAGAGGGAGGAGGATACAGACACGCAGTGGAGGCTACAGACATGGACAGTGGCCAGGCGCGAGGCTGAACAAACCAGCAGAGGCTGGAAAGACGACAGCCAAGGGGCCAGAGGAGCAAAGGCCTCCCCCCTGCATCCAGTGTGTCCGCACCCCGCTGCTGTACCCCCCTCACCCCCCAACCCCTGTGGAACTAACTCAGGAGACTAGAGTCAGTGGACACTTGTAGGGGAGACAGTGGGGAGAGAAGCCAGAAGGGAGGCAATGGAGCAGACAGTCTCACCTGGCGCTGCTCTGGGCCCGGGGCGGGGAAGTAACAATCAGGTGGGATTTCACTGCAGGTGGTGGCTGCTGGGGCTCGCTGAAGCTTAGCGACCTGCTCCGGACCTGGCCGCAAAGAAAGAGGCCGTAAGCACAGGCTGTTGGCACGAGGGTAAGAGCGAAAGGTGAGAGAGCCATCCCACGGGACAATCAGCCACACCTGCCGAGCCCCTCTTTGTGACAGGCGGGCAGGAGGCCTCCCCTGGTAAGATGGTCCAGGTGCAGGGGAGCAGGGCCAGGTAGGGAGGAGACGCTGCAGAGTGAGTGAGGGGCAGACCTTTAAACCACACTTTGAATAGAGTGGGTGCCTCAAACAGGGGAGGCTCTTGACCTGGCCTCCTGGTGGGCAGCTCCTGCAGGTTTAGATGGAGTCACCACATGTGGGACAAAGGTGGGACTGCGCTGCCCGAAAGGCACCTTGAGGCACCCAGGGTTGACAATGTGATGCCTTCCTATAGGAGATATTTAAGACCACGACCCACTCTGGGTGGTTCAAAAGGACTTCTGATTTATTTTAGCTCAGAGGCAAGCAACCTAAGGCCACGGCCTGCCCAGTGCCTCCACTAGCTCCCGTCTTCCCTCGTGCCCCTCCTGGTCCTCTCCGCCTCTCCCATCCTCTCTGCCTCCTCTCTCCCCACACTGAAGCCTTAGCAAGCACCCGCCCACACTCAGGGCTCACGGGGGCACTGACTGCGGACTCGCCTGGTGACTTCCCTGGCAGTAAACTTGCTTCACCTGGCTTCTCCCCTGCGTACACACTCCTTGCACCTCCTAGGAGGGCTGTGACCAGCGAGGGAGGGCGAGGCAAAGGCGAGAGTGCATGGAGGCCTTCAGGAAGTTTGGGTGCTGGAGGCCAGTGTGGGGAGATGGCCTCCAGCACTGGTAACATGCAGAAGAGCCTTCGGCTTGCCCTCAGGGGGGCCCATGGGTTCAGAGACGGGCACACTCACCGGAGAGAGGGAGGAGGCCGTGGAGGGGGCGGCAGCCCAGCTAATACTGGTGTAGATGTGTGGCGACACAGGAATCTGAAAGGATGGCAGGGCCTGCCGGAGACAAGAGCGGGTCAGCCTGGGGCCCACTCAGGCAGCTCGTGAGTCCGCCCCTGTTCCCTGCGACTTCACGGTCCGCCGCAGAGCATGGGCCTCCAAGAGGACAAGCTGGGGGTGCTCCCAAATGCTCCCCGCCTGAGAAACCCTGGCACCAGCGAGCCCAAATCTCGATGCCCTCCTTAGTCCCCGGCTTAGTTTGCTGGATCCCTTCTCTGAGAGCTGGTCTTCAGGCCAGCCCCAAGCCTGAATCATCACAGTGGATTCGCTTCTCAGCTGGCTCACCTACCAAGAACGTGCTACAGGCGGTTCCCCAAAGCAGTCCAAAACCCTTCTGCGCACAGGTGGTGTTGCACCAAGTATATGGTGTCCCCAGGCAACCACTTGGAAGCAGCGACGCTCTCCTGGAAGCCCGGGTGCAGGTCTGTTTGTAAAGACACCGGCGCCCTCTCTAGGTCCCAACTTGCGGGATCAGCCAGCTGCCTGAAGGGCCTCCGGAAGTTGGCCAAACATAAACTAGCCAGGCAGCCCCTCGTTCTAATGAGAAGGAGAGTTGGCTCATTTTGTAAAGGTTGTCTGATTGAAAGCACTGCTTTTAAATTACTAACTTGTGAATCAGCCTAAAGTCTGATAAAACCATGCTGTAGGCATAAAAAGATTTTAGGAAAAAAATGCCACAAAGCAAGCTGTGCGTTCACCGAGTACCTACAGGGACCATCCTACGTGTCACCCCCTCCATGACAACTTTCCCAGCCACGTGGGCATAACGGCTTGGCTCTTCCTGTGCCTGCAATAATTTCTCATGCCTTTTGTAAGGTTCTTTGACCATTTATTATAATTTTTTTTATTTAAAAAAATGTTTTTAAACGTTTTTTATTTTTGAGAGAGACAGAGACAGAATGCGAGCTGGGGAGGGACAGAGAGGGAGACACAGAATCCAAACCAGCCTCCAGGCTCTGGGTCGTTAGCCAGAGCCCGACGCGGGACCCAAACTCACGAGCTGTGATCAGATCATGACCTGAGCTGAAGTTGGCCACTTACCCGCCTGAGCCACCCAGGCACCCCTTACATATATTATGACTAATCGGACTTACATATTCATTTCTCCCTCCAGCTAAACCATGGCCTTCACAAGGTCAGAGACTATGTCTTATTCTATTTGAGAAGCTTAGCCCCGTGTTTGACTCACAGTAGGCATTCAAAAAAACGGGTCTGGATTGTTTGTTAATGTAACACAATTTTAGGATTTACTCTGGGTATCCCAGCTGCACTACTCCATCCACTTGGATAACCAGTGACGTAACAAGTCCCCAGTCCAAATCCATCCACCTGGTTACTCCAGGATTTAGCCAGATTTCTAGTGACTACTCATGACAGCCACTGATGCAGAACTCTGGAGTTCCCACATTGTTGAGTGTCAAGTCATTTTTCTTTCCCTCTTTTTAGAAGTTAGAGATTAGCAGTTTAGTCAAAGGGCTCAGCCTTCGGTCAGGGTGGCTGTGAGCAGGCTGGCCAGTGACACGTCAGACACCGAACACCCTTTACGGCTGCACGCCGCACGCTGAGTTCCCAGGGTCCCCGGCCTCATACCTGGTATGCATGGTCGGCCTGAATGTGCCAGAAGGAGCCAGGAGCTGACTTGCTGAGAGCACCAGAGGGCAGATAAGACTCCAGGCCGGGATGTTCTGGGCCTGAGGACTGGGTTTTGGGAGGAGGTGGCGGGAGGAGAGCAAGGGGCGGGTTGCTCATGCCGGGGGTTGGGACTGGGTCAGCTGTGGGGGCGCCAGCGGCAGCTTCCTCTCTCATCTGCACCTCTGTGTAGTAGAAATCCTCCTCCCGCTTGAACTGGTCGGAGTCCACAGTGTCTCTGTGAGGGAGGGAGATGCAGGGAGGGTCAGGGACAAGGTGCCTCGGGTCACACACAGGGGACGGCGTGGCAGAAGAGGGAAGACTGCTTGCCCAGGCCCACCCACCAAGTCAGGGAAGGAGCCCGAGAGAGCATCCGGAAAGCCCCCTGATGCGACGTCACAGAGGATCGCGCGCTCAAACGCTGTTTTTCCTGGCACCCAAGGCTCCTCCCCTCACAGAACATGTCTCTCCTCCTCCAACAGTCATCTGGTTCTGCCACGGGTCGCCTCTGGGCCCTACCTACCTGTGGTCACACTACCTCTTCCAGGGAAAGGGCTGTGAGCCAGCTTCAGCTGCCCTGGGCAGCCCTGGACCCAGGGAGTCAGAGCTAATGGAGCCCCAGCTCCCTGAGGGGAAGCAGGTGCAGAACCCGCAGTGGGGTCTCACCAAATTACCCAATTTCTACCCAAAACTCAAACATCTCGCCTCCTACAGTGAGGCAGGAAGTCACATCCACGGGATGGACAGAGCTCCCTCCCCATGGATGGCGTCAACATTCACCATGAGCGGAGGGTCCTTCCTTCCCAACAAAGATCTCTTTCCAACAGGCTATTCTGCCGGGCACAGGGGCCAGGGAGAGGCACCAGGTGGGGTTCTTGGTAGGCCATTTTCTCGGAACTCGGCTGTGGGTGGCAGAATGGAGGAGCACCCAGGCGGGTCTCTAAGCAAAGAGGCCCCGGCCCCATACCTACCCCAGGTGGAGGGCTTTGACGTGTCGTTTGATCCCCACAATCGAGCGCAGAACTTTGCCACAGTTTGGCCACAGGCACTTGTACATCACCTTCACGGAGTTCTAGGAGAAAGGACGGTGGGAGCATCGGGACGCGCCCCTCCCCTCACCGCTGCTCCCCCACACCCAGCGGAGACTTCAGCTGCCTTCAAACCCAAGCCAACCTAAGGCTCCAGGGAAGGGATTCCCTGGGACCAGAGAAACTGACAGGCAGGGGCAGAGAGCCTGGCCCCGGGAGACGGTCCTGCTGGCAGCAGCAGTGCTTCGTGCTGTGGGTAAGACCCGCCAGAGGTCCTCACACACAGGCCCTGTGTGAGTGCTGCAAAGAGGGCAGGGATCAGGGCAGAAGTGAAAAGGAACAAGCATAAAAAGAGGAGTAGGCTCCTGGGGATACCACAAGAGGAGCAAAGGAAAATGAAATGGGATGGAGCCTGAGAACGCCCAGGACCCGGGGCCCCCCTTCCATCCCCTCCAAAGCCGGCCCCAAGCTGACGTCAGCCCCCACACCACATCGCATACCTTTCTTTTGCGTGGAGCTGGTTCATCCAACAGGAAAGCATCTGGATCGGTCTCAAATCCATTATCAGTCTGGGGAGAACCAAAGGCATCCCCCAAATACTTGGGGCTGGCCTGGGGGTGGGGAGGCGAGGGCGTGGAAATGCCGCTGCTCGCGCTCCAGTGCCCGCTGGTGGTGCTGCTGCCACTGTCCGACACATCACCGCTCTCCTTCCAGGGATCACAGGCCGCTCGGGAAGCTGACCGGAGAGAAGACAGAGGGCGCTCACGTGCTATACCCGGGCAGGGCTTCCTTCTGGCACACCGCTGTCTACACCAGATTGAGGCCAGAGGTCCCGGTCAGAGACCGTGAAATTCTAGTTTGCGATCTGGGTTCCTGAATCCAATTCCCGGCTCTGGCTCTGCCTGGCTTTGCCACTCCATGGGCGGGGCGGGGCGGGGGAGGGACCTGTGGTCTCTGAGCTCCCGTAAAGGATCCCGGCTCGGCACTGCTGGCCATTTCCTACCACAGCCGCGTGGGTAATCATTAACCGACAGACACACACTGCAGCTTCGTTTTATGTGTTATTAATAGAAAGATAACCTAATTAAAATGTTGTTCTCACTTTATATGTTAAAAAGAAAAGCAGGGAGGAGAGTGGGTGTGGGGAGGGAGAGCCCCTGCTCCTGCATCTCAGCCTGCACCACAAGCCTGCTGGGTCTCAGGTGGGATCCTCCCCCCAATAGCAGAGTCAGATGGAAAGGTCAACTTAAGGGCCTCTGGGCCAGGCTTTCTTGAAAAATGCCTTTCGAGAATTTAAACCCAGGCAAGGCCCTCAAAACCCGCACGTGAAAAAACAGTTGCACCAGCTATGGCGGCTACAGGAGGTGTAACATTTACTAGAGCTAGCTGCAGCCTGGGTGACTCCTGCTTTTATCCACAAGCAACATATCTGGAGAAGGAAAGACGAACTCTGAGAGTTTGTTATCTTTCTATTCACAAAACATAAAACGAAGCTGCAGTGTGTGTCTGTCAGCTAATGATTACCCATGCGGCTGTGGTAGGAAATGGCCAGTAGTCCAGAGCCGAGATCCTTTACGGGAGCTCAGAGACGAGAGGTGTTAGGGTTCCCCTCCCCCCATGCAGTGACAAAGCCAGTTCAAACTAATCACAAGTTGACAGGGAGGCCCTTCCACCAAACACAGCCCTGAACCCACGCTCCGCTCCCAGTGGTGCGTCTAGACAGGAAGAAGACCACAAGGAGACAGGTGCAGTTTTCAGTTTATAAACTGCTGTCTTGGGCACCTGGGTGGCTCAGTTGGTTAAGTGCCCGGCTTCGGCTCAGGTCATGATCTCACGGTTTGTGAGTTCCAGCCCTGCATGGGAGTTGCTGCTGTCAGACCAGAGCCCACTTGGGATCCTCTGTCCTCCTCTCTCTCTGCCCCCAAAATAAATAAACATTAAAAAAAAAAAAAAAAAAAAGCAACTGCCTGTCTTCAGACTGCTTTAGACCCAACCCAGACCCTCCATGCCTAGGCCATAAACCCAGATTAATTTATAGTACACAAGAATGTGAAATTTTGATACACAGAAATAGCAAGAGAAAGGGGGAGGGGGGAATTGTGACATGTGTCCTATGATGGCCATGTCCCCCCCGCCAGCATGGGTAGCCGTTCCACACAGCTGCCCTACCCTGGATTCGGAGATCGACTACCACATCCCTTGTGGTCAGGATAAAAATCTTACTGCTTTTCTCTCATCCTGCTCTATTCCCAACTGCTTCTAAGCTAATCTAGACATCGAAATACATTCCCCACATTCTGTGTTTCCAGGGCAGGCTCTTCTCCATGTGAGGAGAACGGGATGGAGGAACTCTTCCGTCCCCGAGTATCGCTGTCAAGTCTCAAAGCTATGACTTCTTGAAAACTCAGAGTTTACAACATGTACACGTAGGGCTTAAAACAGGGTAACCCTTCAGGGAAGAACTCAGGAGCCACCAATGGGCCAACGGGCCCAAGGCCCACACACATCTGTCAGGGGGAGACGGGCTGGGGAACAGAATGCTGCATCTAGTGTGATCAGGACTCTGGAGAGAAAGGGCAGGTCAAAGGGCAGGTCAACCCTACAGCGCAGCAGCCTTCCACGCAGGAATCGCCCAATGGCTCAAACACTGGAAGTGGCCGATTAACACACAGCGGGAGAAAAACAGAAAACAAAACAAAAATGTAGTATCATACATTAATCGATAATGTATACGATAAACATAAATGACTCTACCTTAGATCACAAGACCTTCTAGGGCAAGGGTAACAGATTTTCTACACCATGGAAACAAAGTGCTCCTCTGCAAATGCACAGCTATGAGAGTTTGCAGTGAACTTCTCAGAAACATGTATAATTCCCTCTGTTCCACATACGCGCACACACACAGCCATCCCAAGAGTACAGAGAACAAAGAGAATACGTGGTTTCTGTGCAAAGAGTACCCGTGATTATTGTAGCAGGGCGCAGGCCTCACCTGGCAGAATACTTCAATGAACACTCATTTTTCCACTGACTTCAACCATAAGATCAGAACTATACTGTAATGGAAAAAAATCTTTAATAGACCATTGAAAGTGTCTGTCAAACTGGGCCGTAAGATACCGGGATCGTGACATATTATCGGTTCGATGTGTCTAACATTGGCGTTGGTGGGGGGGGGTGTGAACGTGTGTTGATGGAACACATACACACAGACGCTCACAACCTGATGGGAATTGGAGTCAACGATTTTCCTTGCCTTTATGGCACTTTCCTGATCTTCCACCTGGACCTCTGCAACTTGTAGAATTTCCCGAAAAACTTAAAGTTGGCTCCTTTCCTTCCCATTTTGCCCGTGCCGCTCCCAGGCACGAACAGAGCAGGCGTGCGATGCTGAGCTTCAGAGCCGGGTGCCTTCTGACTCTCGACACCGACGACAGGCTCTGGGTGAAGGAAGTAAGCCCGCTTCACCACGCCATCTCTCGGGAAATTCCTTATGAGGGATACTTGCAAAGGCCACTTTCCTCCTGACATGTGTTCACAGCTAACGCTTATTTTCCTAGAAGCTTTTAAGTAGCCTGCAATTCAGTTAGATGTCACCAATGAAGTAAAGTTATTCCCTGGGAGTAAGTTAGGCCAGCCCTATGATGAAGTTCAAAAACAACTTCAAGTTCACTACCAGTCTGGTCAAACTACCAACATCTGGCAACCCTCCTTCCTCCCGTATTACTGATCATGAATATTTTAGGGGTCGCACCATAAGGATTTTCTTTTAATTCAGGAATTAGCTGTGAAGTCATTCTATTGCTCTGTATTAAGCAATTGGATTTGTTAGACTTCAGCTCGTTTATTCCAGGCCCTTGGCCTGTAGGCCCACACTAATTTATGAAGCTGAATTAGGCACTTGGAATGGGGCATGAATCTTCCGAGGCCACGAGGGGACCATTCAGTAAGCTTCTCTGTGAACTAAATATTCCTCTACTGGCCTTGTTCAGGCCAACACCAAAGTGCCTCGCTCACTTACTCCCATAGAAGAACTTACTCGAGCGGCCAGTGTGGCTCAGCCTCATGCTCAATCATCTTCACAATGCACCAGGAAACTCCTCCCCAGCTGAGGAAACTGAAGAAAAAGAATGGAAGCATCTAACTCAATGTCACTCAGCCAGTCTGAGATGCAAGTGAGAAGAGACTCCGGAAATCCTACTGCCAGGCAATTGGCTGGTCTAAGCAGAAGGCGGTCGGTGGCGGGCCCGCGCCACACCCAGAACCCACCAAGGTCCCCTTCCTCACCAGAGAAGTTGGCCTCGGCCCCAGGAGGGCTCTGCACGACTGGGCTGCAGGACAGGGACGTCAGCACCATGGCCGCCATCATCTCATCCATTTCCACTGCATCCGACTTCCTGGATTCAAGTGGGTGAGTGCCAAAGGTTACTTCCTGACACAGCGGGTAGCATGATCGCCTCATACTTCTGGACTGTCCCCTCCATGCCCCCACTCCAATCAGTCAGTGAGCATGCTAGCTAAAGCATGAAGGTCTGTCTCCTCATTCTTCATGAAAAATACCCATTCTGAATTGTGTTTCTAGTATTAGTCAACCCCGGTGCGAGCAGGTCGGTCCCCATGCCACTGCTGACACCTGGAAGCAGCTCCACTGTCCCCTAAATTCACTTCATAACTCTAACTGCGGCTTAAAATCAAGAATTTTATTTGGGGGAAAGGAGGAAGAGCGAAAGCAATAAAATCAACCACGGGGATAAAAGACGCATGCTAGAATTCGAAAGCACTAAAATTATCCTCCTTTCCCCGTCTTCTATTTAAAATAAAGGAAGAGCAATTACACTAACCAGTTCCTTTTTCCTCCCTTGAGAAAAATGATGAGGTATTCTGATAGCTTCTGAACGTAGTACACAAGCCAATGAGCAAGGAAACCAGAAACACTAAACCTCCTAGTGTAAATCTCAATGCTTACACAGCAGAGCTCGATAAAATGTTACATGTAATTTTTTTAAATCCATATAAAGCTACGTTACGTGAAAGTAAACGTAGAGCTGTCTATAAGTTACAGCCAAAGTATGAAAAGTTATTTTGAAATAAATTTCTAGGTGGCTCATCTATTTCAAAGGACTGTATTAATTCATTCTTTACGGTTCAGATGCCCTGAAATCTGGGACCGGGTTTGAAGCCGCTAAACAAAACTAGTAACATAGTAAACATAGTAGCATCCCCTTTTTGTGTGTCATCTTTGAATTTTTACTTCCATAGAACAGCAAAACAATTTCTTTGCCAGCGTTCACCGAATTCACAATCAAATACTGTTGCTCTGGTCTGGTCTGAAGACACCAGAGATGCTGTCGGCAATGGTAGTACCCATGGGCACAGGACGCAGTGGAATGCGGCTCGATTGCTTGGACATCCTGCACACACGGCAACCCCCACTAGCCAATTTTCCTTCTTAATCTTAAAAGACCGACAGAGTATATAATATAAAAATTAGGATATATCTGTATGTATATATCTATATCTATATCCATATTTATAACTATATCTATATTCATTCTCAGGGGAAATTTTTATCATAAAATTCTAAAGCAAAATAGGCATTCTTCACTCATCAGCGGTTTTGAAGATCTAAGCCAGGGGTCAGCAATCTGTGGGCCATGGGCCCAGTGTGCCCTGCTGCCTATTTTTATACGGCTCGTAAGCTAAGAAAGGCACAATTTTTATATGGTTTTAAAAATCAAAAGGATTATCTCTTGATACGTGACACAAGAAAATTAGATAAAGTTACAATCTGAGTGTCTGTAAGTAACGTTTTAGTGGAGCATGGCCATGCCCCTTGTTTGCGTATTGTCTGTGGCTGTTTTCCCACTGCCACAGCAGAGCTGAGGAGTTGGGACAAAGACTGGTTGGGCCACAAAACTACATGAATTACTATCTGGCCCACTTGAACAAGTTTGCTGACATCTGATCTAAGCCATTTTTTCCTGTCTCTCATCATGAAAAACTATTAATTGTAATTTAAGAATGAAGGGGGCAAAAATAGCCCTTAGCCATGCCAAAGATATACCACTCAGAGTTACAGGGAAGAAAAGATACCATTCTGGGTTTGTTTGTTTGCTTGTTTTAAAGGACGCTCCCTCTCTGTATCCCATTTGTCCAGTATCTTGACGAGTATACAGCTACTTTCACGTTCCTTCCCCATGACATCCTTTCCCTATCACAAGACGTCCCACAACCCCGTACCTCACCACCCACACGACCTCCAGACCCCAGAGCCCACGTGCTCCCACACAAACCTCTTTGGGACATCAATGTTCCTGGAGACAGGCCTATAGGCTGGTGCCTGGGGAACGGGGCCCTGCAGCTCAGCCAGCCACACCTCCTCCGCTTTACAGCAGATTTGTAACTTCTGATCCAAAAGCCAGACAGTCACCTTGTCCTCTGCCCAGCTATGCTGCTCCACTAGTCCTGTGCACTCTTGACCCCCGTACCACACATAAACCTGAGGGGGAGAAAAAAGAGCAACCAGTGGTCAGTACTTGGTAGTTCTTATGTCATATGCCCCCAGTTCTGAGAGCCAGGATCCACCTGCCACAAACTGCTTCTCTGACTCATTTTTTAAAATCTTTTAAACTTTTTTTTATTCATCTTTGAGACAGAGAGAGACAGAGCACGAGGGGAGAAGGGGCTGAAAGAGAGGGAGACACAGAATCTGAAGCAGGCTCCAGGCTCTGAGCTGTCAGCACAGAGCCCGATGCAGAGCTCAGACTCATAAACTGTGAGATCATGACCTGAGCTGAAGTCAGATGCTTAACCAACTGAGCCACCCAGACCCCCTATCTCTGACTCATTTTTAATTCGAGCAGATGTTCCCAGGTACCTGCTTCCCACCTCGGCACCCAAATTAGCCACAGTGGATCAGTTCTTCCCAAAACAGATCCTTAAAAACTCTTTAGATGGAGAGAGCAAACACGCCAGTTTCTGGAATTATTTTCTGATCTTGGAATCAGGTACAATTACAGATAGGTTGTTATCATCTTGAAACAGACTGTTATAACCATACGATGTTTTCTGTTAGCTTCATGGTAACCAAAAAGAAAAAAAATCTCTGGTAGACACACAAAAGAGGAAGACAAAGGAATCAAACTATATGACTACAAAAAAATTAACAACTCATGAAAAAAGACAGCAAGTGGAAGAAAGGAACAAAGGAACTACAAAACAGTCAGAAAACAATTAACAAAATAGAAGTCCTTACCTATCAATAAATACCTTAAATGTAAATGCATTAAATTCTCTAACCAAATGAATTTGGAATCTATGTCCATCCTCCTGATGTCTTGCTCTGTCTTGCCTCTGAAGTCCTTTATATCTGCTGCCTATATATATTTCCAACTATTACCTTGAATTGATCACACCCTGAATTTTTGCCTTCAGAGGATTCTAAACCTACCCGAAGACTAGACGATAGGGGTGGAGAGGTAGAATGACTTCTCTCAACAGGTGCCTAGCAGTTGGCAGGCCGTCTTACATCATGGGAAGAGACCCAGGACAACAGAAGCCTCAGCTGGGAAACAGAAGGTAGAATCTCTATTTGTGGGCCCTTGAGAAGGCAATGCTTTTGGACCTGGTGATAACATCAGGTACAGGTGATGACAGAGCTCTGCCTCAACACTAGGGAGGGAACACTAGAAAAGGAAATCCAAAGGTCATCCTGACTAAACAAACACCTTTGACTCTTTACAATGTCTAAAGGTGATTCAAAGATGAAATATGATCTGTCTCTCATAAGCCTAAGATTCTTGTTTTGTCAAGTTGGAAATTGAGGCAGATTGAGAAACTGAGTTCTTACCATGCTTTGAACTGGGGTTTTGAGCAGACCTAAGTCCAGAATAACAGACACCAGACAGCACCATCACGGAACAGCCCTGGCTCTGCTATCGATGGCCCGTTTTCTAGGGAAGCCTGCTGCCCAAGGGCCCACAGGGATGCAAGTAAAAGATCTGTGTACAAACTGGGGCCAGAGAGTTTGTGGCCTGTCACTCAGGGCACTGCTGGCCTGCCAGCCCCAAGCCTGGGGAAATCAGACACCTGTCCACACGGGAATCAACCTACCTTCTGCCCAGGTTGAAAGGCCACCTGCTGAAGACCCAAGGGGCCAGGAACCTTGAGGATCTCCTTGGGCTGCTCCCGGCAGGAAGTGTCCTTAGAGGCGAGGAAGGGCTGGGTCGCCGCCCCCTCCAGCAGCTCAGTCTGAGGCTCCAAGGGTGGGGCTGCCCCAGGGGGCCCCAACACCCGGGCTCCCAGGAGGGACCGCTTACCAAGGCGCCGGGACAGCACGCTGGCCATGCTGCTGCCTTTCCTGGGGAGACAAAGGGGACAAGGAGTCCTTTATCCATTATCTGGAGTAATCAGGAAGCTTTTTAGTACAACCCCGTACGTGTAGCAGGAGTCTAGAAGTATCCGTTAAAGTAGATGAAACATTTTAAAGTAACTTCTACAATTTCTTTTCTTTTTACAAAATTCCTAGTAGGACATTTAGAAAATATTGATAAGCACAAACAAAAACAGATCGCTCAGGATGCTTCTCAGAGATGATACCTAATTTTCCTACGTAACATTCCACACTTTCTCCTACATACATATTTATATACTTCTGTTTCTACAAATATGGGATCATGGTTAGGAAAACTGAATTCTCACTTAATAGCTTGTGTAGGTTTTACTATGTCATTAAATGCTATTCTATAAAAAACACTTTTAGAAGCCACAAAGTATTTTCTTAGGCGGACGCATCGTTGCTACCTTAACACATCCTTTATCATAGTACCCGAGGGCTGTATTCTGCGCTGTGCTGTTTAATCTGCTCTGCCTGCAACCTCATCCTCTGTGCTCAACCTCAGCACACACACACCAGGGACCTCAGGTCAGGTCCTTACATACGACATCACTAAGTCGAAGCAGGAGGACATTTGTCAGAGACTCGCAGATTCTCAAGCTTAGGGGGCTTCGAAGTTGCAAAGAGCCACAGAAATGAGAAGCTAACTCTCCTTTCCTCATTTTACACTTGAGAAACTAGTGCTGAGCGCCTGACTTCACAGCAGGAAAAGCGGTCAGAGCGTTCGTCCCATGATGAACAGGAGCCGCTGTGAAAACGGCAAGTGTCATTTCGGCGCACTCTGAGAAGCGCACGCCGCAGAGAGCAGGGGACTGGGCGGCACTGCCTTCCCCATTCTAGGGAGGGAAAAGCTGGGGAAGAGAACTACAAAACAGTAACTAGAAACCTTGGTCCATTTCTCTAGTCAAAATCCCCCCGTGAGAGAGGAGGGGCTCTAACCACTGTGGCACTCGATGAACTCCAGGGCTGGGTGGGACCCTCAGGAGTTCTTTGGGCCCCGACTTGACCTCCAAGCACCTACATCATTCCGGAAAACAAGAACTTCATCTTCCAGACCCTTCAGTGATCCAAATCAGTCAACAAGCTTACCCTTGGGAAATCCCTCCCCTGCCCTGCAGCCTGGCGGCTAAGTGAGCTGCGGGGAAAAAAACAAAGATCTGCCCTCAGACCACACGGTCAGTGCCCACTCACAGCCCGTTTCCTCATCTATAAATCACAACACTCATACTCCCCTCACCAATATGTTGGGGGAGCGAATGAGAACATTCTGTAGAAGCTCCTCACAACCTGCGAAGGGTGGCAGAAATACAAAGTAGCACTGTCAGCGCCCTCCTTCCTGGTTCCCCAGCCTACTTAGCTGCCTTTCTCACCAACTCCTGAGAACTGACTTCCATGGGTCACCTAACAACAGGAACAGGCCTCTGCAGCCCCTTCACCACCACGAACCTGAGCCCTCTGCTCCTGCACAGGGTTCGAGGGGCGTGTGCCTACCAGGGGGCCGGCCTCTCAGGCCTGGGTCTGCTGGCAGAAGAGGAACTCAGCCCTTTGCGAACTCAGGCTGCCCTCCTTCTGCACAGTACTCCCGGTTCTTCGGCAGTCCTGCAGTTCATTTCCTTTGGGTTCCCTAGCACATTCCTAATCTCTGCTGCTCCAGGTCCTCTGTGCCCTCCTAGCCATTTATTCAGTTAATATTTAGTTGAGGAATTGCTATGTGCAAAGCACATTCCCCAGCACTGTGGGAGGTATTAAATTCAAGGATGGTTATGGACCTCTATACCAATGCTATTTCACGCCCCAGGCTAACTCTACCTCAGTCTGTTAGGCTTGGCATTTCAAGAGACTGTTCCAGCCACATTTCTCCTCCCTTCCACTTCCCCTCCCCTGACCACACTCACGCCCAAGGAAAACCATCATCACGGCTATGAATTCAAACTTGTGAACAGTTCCACAAACTTGCCCTACTTCTTAGCCTTGTCCCAAAGTGGCTTGTGGCTTTTTGTTTGTGTCCGATGCTATCTCCACATCTCCTAATCCTGGCCGCTTTCCAACCATACTCCAGCAAATTACGCTAAGCAAACATCTCTCCAGTAACATGAACGGGAAAAATAAGCTTAAAAGATAATGATAAAGCTGCAAACACTGAGAAGAAGTATGTGGCTCATTTTGACAAGTATTTTACTCCAAGCGTCAGAGAGCATGGTATCGGAATCAGATGGAACCAGATAGCATGGTATCTCTACCATGATTTCCCTAGAAAGCGAAGAACGGATAAGAAAAGGTCGGAGTCGCGGCATCCTGTAGACTTCCTGTTTAGCTGCCTGGTGACTTCACAGTTTCCTGAATAGCACTCCTGGGAAGCTTCACTAGAACACTGAACAGGAAGGAAAATGTGAGGAGTATTATTTACTACTACAAAAAAAATAATAAAAAGTATATCCAAGCTGAGTCAGTTTTAGGAACTCAGTCACCTACACCTTCATCGTTGAAGAAGCCTCGGGCCAGAAACGAGAACCTCTGACTTTCAGGTTAATTTCAACGGGCTCCTAAGAGCTGGCAGTAAAGCTGCAGTGCCACTTGGAGACATCAGATGGCAGCACACATCCAGGAAAGAAACACACACGCCCCCTTTCCTTGATCAAAAAACACAGTGGCCACCCCCACTTTTCCACAGCAGGAAGTTTGAGGTTTCTAGCACTGAAAATGAAGAAAGGATAGTATTTCCAAAATTCCTGGGCTTCCAGTCTTCAGATGGGGCCTGAAATGTTTGGCTACCGGAGTCTGACGATGTTTCTGTAAGCGTTGTTCTTTTTTAATTTAAAGGATACTTTTTACTTGGTTTGTGAATCCCAAGCCCTCCCCAGCCTGCCGGATTGGTGTCAAGTTGGTGAACTTCTCCTCTTCCGGCTTGTCCCCATGTGCATTTGCTTTCTTTTTGTTGTTGTTGTTTTTAATTTCTAATTTTTGAATTTTATTTAAATTGAAGTTAGCGTAATAATGATTTCAAGAGTAGAATTTAGTGATTCATTGCTTACATACAACACCCAGTGCTCATCCCAGCATTTGCTTTCATTCTCTGGCCTTTCTCCTTTAACTGGCCCAAATCCACTGAAATACATGTTATTATTTGATTTATTTATAGTAGCCCCACATCTTAATTTTTAAAAGCAGAAGAGAAACAAGGAAGGGAAACTGCCTTTATTAAGTACCTAATAGGCACTAGCTTTCACAGATTGTACCTAATTAAACCCTCAGAAACAACTTGAGATCAAGTCTTCTATTTCTGATGAGGAAACTCTGCCACAGAGAGGTCAGCTTGCTGAGGCTGCACAAATGGAAGCCAGTGCTCCTGGGCAGGGGAAGGGAGGCTTCTAGTAGGTGTGGGGACCTCTCAAGATAAAACAGTCAATTAACCGCTTTTTATCTACATGGTATTTTTTTTTCCTATGTCAAATAACATTGATAGAAAAAAAAACCTCCCTACAATTCTCTCTTTCCATTTCTTTGTGCATTTTCTTTCCTTGAAAATCTCTTCTCCACTTGGCCTCCGACCTACGAAACAAAGGTCAAGGCTTTAGCGTGACCTTGTTAAAGAGCCCAAGTCACTGTTAATCATTTAGTGGTTCAGGAAGACCTTTACACACGTATTGATCGTCCGCGGAGAGGGCACAAAGAGATAACGGGGCAATCCGAAAAGTTAAGGAAGATTTTCACCAAGTTTGTTCTGGGGATTGATAGCATGGAAGTGAAGAATACAAATCAGACTCAATGGGGGGCAGGCAGCATCACCCAGGGCGATCAGTGCCTCGCTTGCGTTCGTCAGTACACTCATTATTTTATGGACAACATAATCAACAGAGTCCCTCGGAGATTCAGAATGAACTGCAGCACCTACACAGGTCTGTAATACAGGTGGGTAAAGGAGCCAGGTTACCTCTGGACCCAGAGTGACTTTCCAGGATCGCCTACTACTTTACACCTTGGGTGGAGGGTCCCACCCTCCCGCCTTAGCATGCTTCTGTCAGTCCCACTATGGCCTCCTTCAAACCCCTCTTCCCTCATCTCTATTTCTAGTCATTCCCCATTTGGGTTTTTTCTTGGGAGCTGTCAGTGGTCCATATGAAGAGCCATGCCTTAATTTACTATATGGTTCTAGTGCAACAAAAAGAAATCAAGAAACATCTATTTCAGGATAACAGTAATAGTGTTTCAACATGTAGGCAAATCCTACTTTATGAAGTCATTTGTAGAATTCTTTGAAGCATAATCTCACTCTAAAAAAGCCTTCCCAGGGATGGACAATTTTAAGGGGATCCTGAGTCACCTTGTGCTTCTCGCCCTGCTGTTGTCACTAATAGGTGGGGCTGGCTGCCCTCATGTTTTGGTCAGTGTCCAAAAGGAGTTAACTCTTTTCCAGGCTCAGCAAACATATTCTGATGTGCTAATAGCCCTTAATGAGGACATCTGCCATCAGTTAAATAACTGGAACAGACAGGATAGGAAAACAAACCCTTTCTGTGGTTCTGGGTTGCAAACTGCTATTTGACATGTGACTGTTGCTGGACAACCACCTGTCTCAGCACACGTACGTGTGTGTGCATGTACTCATGCACAATGGCTCTCTCCTACCACCCAAGGACACTGCAGCAAGCCAGGACATCACCTCACGGCACTTCCAGGATGCAAGTCATAAGTCAACGTGATTCAGCACACAACTAATGGGATCTCTTGGGAGTTTTTGTTGTTGTTTAAAGAGAGTGAAGTTTGGAATAAGACTCCCATTTGCTAAATCCTGGGTGCTTGCTTCCTCTCTAATGAACAGTTTATGGAACATGGCGAGGGCCATCAGCCCTCTGCCAAGAGTTTCAGGTCCTCTACCAAACCTCAGCTTTCTGCCTATTTTATGATCTCCACCGGGTAACCACTGCCCAGAACGACAGTTTGAGTTTTTAGTTCTTTGGCTAGTATTTTGCATATCAGTCTTAATCTTTTATCAGAAAGCTAATTTTTTCTTTTAAATCTATAAAGTTTTAACTTAAAATTGTTTTCACTGTGATTTTTTTCTTTTTCTAAAAACATTTTAAGTTATTTACTTATTTGTTTATTTATTTATGTAGAAAGCAAGCTGGAGAGGGGCAGAGAGCGAAAGGGAGAGAATCTCAGGCGGACTCTGCACTGTCAGCACAGAGCCAGACGCTGGGCTCGAACTCACGGACCACGAGATCGTGACCTGAGCGAAGTCGGACGCTCAACCGACTGAGCCACCCAGGCGCCCCCCCTCCAGCCTGGCTTTTGAAAGAAATCCCTCCAAGGCCCTAAGCTAAAACTTTCAGACCTCTCAAGTTATTTATCAGGCCCTATGAGAGCATTTCAAAATGTGTGGTGTGCGTTTTAGATTTTCACAGTACAAGCTGAAGATACACAGCACTGGGCACATTAGTGATTGATTCGGTACCAACACTTCTAAATCAGCTGTTCGAAAAATGACCACTTGGACTCTCAGGGCATTCTAGTTATCTTCTTTTTCTGACAGTCTTAGAAAGCTAGATTACACCGCATCGGTGTAGAGTTTAGACTACCAGTAAAATTAAACTTACAGACTATCAGGATTGACAGGCACCTTAAAGGCTGCCTATCCCCCGTCCTCTCCACATCATCCCCCTGAGAGTGAGTACCGAGCCTTCCCATTATTGTGAGTAACACACGTAATAGAATAATGGAAGGGAAAAATAAAGGTCCCAAATAGCAGTGCTATTTTCATATTCCAGCAGATGGGCCATAGAAATAGGTCATCTGATCTAGTTACACTGAATTTTCTCCAGCAAATAATAAAGGACCCTTACCAACAAACACTTTTGTTAGTCTCACTGCACAGCGGTCATTCAATCAAGTAAAAGGGGCCATTCTGTGTGCACTGCCAGCAGGGAAGGAAAGCTGTTTTCGCAGTTCTGCCCAGGAACAAGCGCACTTCCCCTTCCTTCACACCTAGCTCCCCGCTCACTTTCAAAACCGCTGCTGCGATGCCCTCTGTTCCGCTGCTCTGGCCTGCACGCACTACTGTGTGTTGCACGGGACACTTCAGGCTCAGGAATCTATTTCTACCGCTGCCAGTAGGGCTCCATCTCCCGTAGACTGTAAGCCCTCTGAGGACATAGACCAAATCTTGTTTTTCCCATCAGATTTATGATTTTTAAATGGATGATACTCCTATGAGTGAGGAGAGCCCCGGGTTCAAAAATAATGTCATCAGACAGAATACCTGCGGCTTGCCCTAAAATGAAGACAGGTCATCAAAAGAGTTTTAGTGTTCAAACTCAGTTCTAAAACAGTAGTGTTTTCTTGAAAACAGGCAGAGAATTTAAATAAAGAAGCAGGCATTAAGTAAAAACATTCTTGCAAAAGTGCTGTGTTAGGTAGTTTATGTAGCACTGTTCTTGTTCATGTAGGGGGGAAGGGAGAGTACACATGCACGTGTGTACGTGTGTGTGCGCGCGTGCACTGTGGTTAAACCTGATCTCAACTGTGCTGAAACTATGTGAGCGTTCCAGAAGGAGGCGGGGAGATGAGTGATTGCTGACTCGGCATTCTACCCAGAGCCCAGTGGGAGGGAGGGAACCAGAAGCTGACTATCTCCTGGAGAACGAGCCACAGAGAACTCACAGTTCTCTCTAGCGGTTTTTAGAGTATGCATAAAAGAGATCTGCTCGTTAACTCAAACCACCAAGGACTTATTTGAATGGCACTTGGGTTTACGCTCACGTTGGGGACTTCCTTTTCTTCCTGACCTCCCAGCAACTCAAAAAAATATGGAGGGGCCATATAATCCCCATTTTACAGCTCAGAAAACTGAGGTTCCCCAAAGTCATTTATTTGTCCAAGCTAGCAAGCTGTGGGCAAGCAAGCAGTTTTCCTGGATCCTCCCTGATCTAGTTCTGTCTTCTGCACAAGTGGAGACCCAGCAGCAGGACAGGGGCTCAGGATGGAGGGCTCTGGAGTTCACAGCCCCGACGCCTCCCCATGGCCTTATCTGATCCTCATAGGACTGTGAGGAAGAAAGTGTGAGTTTCACTGGGAAGCAGGGATCTAACAGAAGGGGTCTATTACTTTGCACGGTAATGGAAAGCTCAAGCTGGCACCAAAAGAACCACCCCCCAAAATATAAAACACGGAGGCGAGGGGCACGTGGGTGGCTCAGTCGGTTAAGCATCCGACTTCGGCTCAGGTCATGATCTCACAGCTGGGGAGTTCGAACCCCGCACTGGGCTCTGTGCCGACAGCTCAGAGCCGGGAGCCTGCTTCGGATTCTGTGTCTCCCTCTCTCTGCCCCCACGCCCTCCATTCATGCACTATCTCTGTCTCTCAAATATAAATAAACATTAAAAAAATTTTAAAAAATAAAGAATGAAACATGGAGGTGAGAATTTAAAAAACCTAACAATCCAGAGCCCATTAGCATAGGGCCCGGAGGAGGGCACATGCCAGAAAAGGAAGCCGGTGCAGAACTGATGCCCAAGGTGCCAATCCCGAGACCAAAAGAGAAAAAAAAGGCAGAGAAAAGCATTCTCTATTTTTTTTTCATGTAAGTGGTTAAAGTAGAAAAAACTATTTGGTATTCAACAGTCATTTGAATAAATAATCACATTCCCTAAGGACCACCTACAGAATGGGGAAAAAATACTTGCAAACCATATATCTGATAAGAAATTAGTATCCAAAACATATAAAGAACTCATCCAACTCAACAGCAAAAAACAAACAATGACAACAACAAAACCCACAAATAACCCAATTAAAAGTGAGCAAACGACCTGAACAGAATTTCTCCAAAGAAGATATATAAAAGGCCAGAGGGCACATGAAAAGATGCTCAATATCGCTCATCATCAAGGAAATGCAAAGTAAAACCACAATGAGATATCACCTCACACCTGTCAGAATAGCCATCATCAAAAAGACAGAAGACAAGTGTTGGTGAGGGTGTGGAGAGGAGGGAGCGCTTGTGCTCTGTGGGCGGGAATGCACACTGGTGCGGCTGCCGCGGAGAACAGTACGGAGGGTCCTCGGAAAGTCAAGCCAGCACTACCATATCAGCAATTCCACGTCTAGGAATTCACCCGAAGGTACCGAAAACCTTAACTCAAACAGATATCTATCTCTGCACCTCCCATGTTCACAGAGCATTATTTACAACAGCTAAGAAATGGAAACAACCCACGTATCCAGTGACGGATGGATAAAGAAGAAGTGTATATACACTATGGAAGGCTACTCAGCCATGAAAAACGAGTAAATCCTACCATTTACAACCATGTGGCTAGACTCTGAAGGCATTTTGCTGAGTGAATTAAGACATATGGAGAAAGACAAATACTGTATAATCTCACTTACATGTGGAATCTAAAAAAAAAGAAAAACTCATAGAAAAAAAGATTAGACTTGTAGTTACCAAAGGCAGGTGCATGGTGAAGGGAGAACCAGAGGAAGGTTGTCAGAAGATACACACTTGCAGTGATGAGATAAGTAGGTGATGGCCAGCATGATGACTAGAGCCAGCACTGCTATGTGATCTTCAGGCAAGATGTTAAGAGAGTAAATCCTGAGGAATACTTTCCTCCCCTACTTCTATTCTTTCCTTTGTATTGTATCTATGTGAGAGGATACATATTAGCTGAATCGGTTGCGATCATCATTTCACAAAATATGTATATCAAACCATCATGCTGTATGCGTTCAACTCGTGCAATTATTTCTCAATACAACTGGAGAAAATAATATCACATCTCTCGACAATGCTAAATAAACAGATAGTGGGGCTTGTAAGGAGGCTGAGAGCCACCCGCTGCCTTGCCTGGCTGGAATCAACGAGTACTGAAAAGGGAGCAGCCCTCTCCTGTGGTGAATGATCAGAGCACAAAGGGGCTTCAGGTGCCAAGAAAGGTGCCACTTGGTCTGGGGGCAGGCCAGCAGTGTGAGCCCCAAAATTAAACATAAGAATCCATGCACATGCAGACAAGACAGGTCAACTCAGAGACACCTAACGGAAAGATAAACAGGTAAGGAAAGGGATCAAGGTGCCCCCCAAATACCTCTCAGGAATCCAAGATTCATGGGAGGCGCCGGCCTAAAATGCAAGCTAATGGGAAACTGTAATCTTGGAAACTATAAATCACAAGAAACGTGATGTTGGCATGACAGAATAGTGTAGTGGCTGAAAGCATTTAAATCCTGAAATAGGAGCCAGACACCAGAATTTGTTCTAAGACCAAAATGGCTGACTGGCCAATGGCTCTAGACCTCTGGCCAGAAGGGAGATGGCAGGCTTCTACAGATCAACTTTTAATCTAACTTTCTCTTTATTCCCACTCCCCAATTAACTATGCATGTCTTCTGTTTCCAGATTGGGGGGGGGGGGTGTAGCTCCTCACCCTATCACTCTATCACCTTCCCCTGCGAGACTCTGCTATGCTCTGAGAGGGAAGCATTCCTCCAATACCAATGGGGATGCTTCCAATCCCCCAGGAATGCCGTGACTGAGAGGGAAAAAAAGCTAGACACTGCTGAGGGGCTGAACCTGGCTCATCAAAATGAACACCCAGCCTGTGCAGGAGAAGCTAAACCAAGGCACACTCCCTGCAGCGAGCGCTTCTCTAGGGAAAGAACAGATGGTAGATAGGGATGTGAACGGGTCTGCCTCCACCTGTGCGACTTGTGGCACTCAGTCACCATTGTGGAACCTCAATTTCCTGCCTCACCTGTGAAAAACGAGAAAAGTTCCCAGCACCAGGAAGGAACTCGACAGATGTATTCCCTTACTCCGGACCAGTGCTAGATGGCTACGTGACACAACAGGCCACTCTGAATGCTCAGCAGCCACTGTCAAGCTGGCATCTGGGAATTGCAATTAGCAAAGGATATTCGACCAGAACCAGTAATACAAACTACTGGCTCTAAGAGAAACCAAGAAGGAGACGGCGGATGAGCCACTAACTAACAGAAATCACAACAAAACTGATTTCAGCATGAGAGGGGAACCGAGAAGTCCAGCCTATTCCATTTGGGGGCCTGTTGGCCACAACGAATCAACCCCAGGGATCAGGGCTTAGAGTTCAACACCACGCCAGACAGCTTAGCCCCTGCAGTTCAAAGCCAGAACCCGGGCCGCTGCCCGTCTCCCACATGACCTGGCCTCTGCTCGCTTCAGTCTCTGCACACAGGTCCCAATCCCGCTCGCCTCCCCCAAGCCAAAATCTCACTCTTGGTGCCCTGCCCAGGGTGGTTCGAGGCCTGCTGCCAAAGCTCCCTGAGGCGTAACTTGACCGGCCTCTCTGAGCGACCTCCAGGGCCTGCCTCCCGCAGACACTTCGGTCTCAGATTCCAGCTGTCCCAGGTCCGGATCAGGCCCACACCAGTGCAGACCCACACGGGAAACGATTCACCACCGACTCACCAGAAACCCAGGGAAAGAAGCGGCCCAGAACGAAAACACCAGCGTTTATAAAAACCTGCTGATATTCAATACATGTGCCAGACTCTTACCAATGAACTGAACAGAATAATTAAGAAGCCCAAGCTTCGGACCCTGCCTTTAAAGAGCTGTAGCTCCCACCTGGATCACACATGCAGCGCTTGTTTATAAAAGCACTTAGTACGCTCCGGACCTACATTCATATATTTGTGCTGTATAATTAGATGAATGAATCAGAATGGGCTTCTTTCAGGAAAAGGCAGAGAACATCCAGCCCTCTGACACCGAAGCCTGAGAAAAAGATGGTTCTTAGGAGTAAGCTCATAAAGTTAGACGAATGTGCATGTTAAAATTGCAAGTGTTTGACATAAGTTAATTAAGTCAAAATAAAGTACGTTATGAATCTATTTTAAAAAATCTTCTGGGTGCCCGGACAGTGAGGGAGACAGACACATTTCCCCAGAAGACAGGAAGTCAGGCTAAGTGAAAAGACTACGGACATCATAAAGGAAGACTGTTTAAATACACAGTGAAAAATGAACACAGCGGGCGAGGTGCTTACCCGAAGGACGACCACTAAGGAAGTACCTTTCTCTGAAGAAGGCTGTTTAAGGAATCTTCATGCCCAATAACTGTGGGGCTGGGGATGACTTCAAGGACGAAACAGAGAGAGAGAAACTGGCTGAATGAGTGGTCAGTCACTCCCGTGTTGGCTCAGAACATCGGGGTGTCCGCTCTTGAACGTTTCCCCTGAAACGGACAGGCTAATGGCATTGGTCAGAGATTGCTCCCTGGTGAGGATGTCCTAAGCCAAAGAGCCAAAATAAATGTGGCTCAATCAGAGAGGCCATATGGCTCACGCTCCTGAGTTCTGAGAGAAGTGAAGGATGAAATCAGCGCTCAGTAGGCCAAGACACACAGGCCATGGCTGCGCAGAACTGGTGAGCTCCCGCCTGCCTCAAGGACAGTCAAGGAGGCCACCGCCACACGGAACCTCACCCCTGATCAGACTGCCAGGTAGACTGCACCTAGTTCGGGGCCAACAGAGGACTAGGACCTTCTGAGGGAAAAGGCACTGCCATGTGTACAAAAAAACAAAAGCGCATCTCACCACTTCATTAGAACTGTTACAGAATAAGCCAGCAAAAGAAAAATAGGGATCAGCTTTTCAAAGACTGATGTTCCTTCAAGAATGTTCCAATGGCTGTTATCTGCCCAAGACTCATGTGTCAGTCACTTGCTGAGCATTTCATATACTGTATCACATTTCATCCCTAATCTCATGAGACAAGTACCAGCGTCTTTTCCTTGATACAGATGAGAGGCTGAGACTCAGAGAGGTTAAGTAATATGCCCAAGGCCACACAGCTAGAAAGTGACAGAACGGAGATGTGAGCTCAGATACGTCTGATTCCAAAAGCTATGCTTGGTCTTCTGTCTTATGCAGCAAGAGGAGTAAGAGCCTAGACTAAATGGCCTCTTGCAGGCTCCTTGTTAGTAAAACCTTGAGTCACTGAGAGGTTACTGTGGTATTGGTGGTTTGCGCCTGGAAGAGGAAATGAAATGGGCATTATGATAGCTAAGTATCAAGTGTGGGGCTCACCCAGGGTTAGGAGTTCAATTATTCTTATTTAACACTTTTATAAATACCTCCGAGAGAATGCACAGTGAGACTGCTTTGTAAATGAACTCTAACTTCCCAGTTATACGACCTCGGGAAAATTACCTCATATCTCTGTGCCTCGGTTTCCTGTAAATGAGGAAAACACTGGCTCCTACTCAAAGGAGAATTTGGAGCTTTGAAGAAGCAATGCAGCTCTTTTTAAGAGTGTTTTGGGGGGCGCCTGGGTGGCTCAGTCGGTTAAGCGGCCGACTTCAGCTCAGGTCATGATCTCGTGGTCTGTGAGTTCGAGCCCCGCGTCGGGCTCTGTGCTGACAGCTCAGAACCTGGAGCCTGCTTCTGATTCTGTATCTCCCACTCTCTCTGCCCTTCCCTGCTCACGCTCTGAGTCTCTGTCTCTCAAAAATAAATAAACGCTAAAGAAAAAAAAAAGAGTGTCTTGGTTTTTAAGAGTGCCCACACTCCTCTTCCTAGAGATTCCATTCCCTTGGTCTGACAGAGAAGCCTAGGAAAAAAAATGAAAAAATGTACCTCAAGTACTAAGCACTGTCCCTTCCCTGCAGAGTACCCAATAAATGATAGTCAAAATAATAATAATAATAATAATAATAATAATAATAAGGCACCAAACTCTGGGTAGTGGTGAGCCAAACTTATGGGAAGATTGCAGGGGAAATTTTGAACAAATAGGGCGGAAAGCAGCCGGTAAATTTTAACAACAATAAAGCCAATGTAATACATTTAAGAAAAAAAAATTAAAACCATGTCAAAGCTCTGGGGCAACAGTCTGAACCCCGTAAAAAGGCTTCTGTGTCACTATAGACCAGACTCTCCTCCTACTGTGATCACAGGCCAAAAGACCAAAAACCAACTATTTTGTCCAGCACCACTAAGAGTACTAAAAACAAAAAGAAACACACTGCCCACTACCCCCCGCCCCACAAATTTAGAGATTCATCCACACCGGGGATACCGGTTGCTGCTCAAGAAAAAGAGAAATTGTAAAGCAGAGGACAGTCGCCTAAATGGGCTGAGCGCTGTGATGGGGAGGGCATGCTAAGAAGGCCAGAAAGATCAAGGCCAGAAGGGCCCTGAGAGAATCTATCAAATGGGAGAGACAAGGCGGGGGTGCCAACTTTGTCCCCCAATCCTAAATGACCGAAGAGGGAATGCCTGTTAACATTCCAGGGAGACAAGAGGAAGAGATGTCTCAATACCCCCAAAAGAAGGCAATATAAATGCATTACTGGGTTTGCACAGTTTTAATGCAACAGTGGGGTCCCCCTGGGGTCAGAACCAGAACTGTTTTCATTAATATCTGCATAAGGGTCTGAAGGCAAATACATGTAAAGAATTCAGGCTGCAAAAGGGCTCCACCCCTCACCAGCTAGGTGACCAGCAGCACCAGCATGTGCCTTCAAGAGGGACATAGCCCAGCCCTCCCTTGCCACACGGGCTCCTAAAGGCAAGGACGTGACCTGACATGATGAATTTTCATGATTTCTAGGAGTTCTCAGAAATCCAGAGATGATGGCAAGAAGTGTAAATACAGAGAGACACACATCATCCTTCTCCAAATAAAGTGAAACTGTTAATAAAAGTAACATGACAGTGTTCAAGATTTTTTTTTTTTAATAACACTAAGATGCTTCCAAATGTGCCTCACCCTTGGCTTGAGCATTTAAGCCACACTTTGTATTCTAAAGATGTCATGGAAAAGATTTACAGATGCATTGAAGGTCTCCCATTAGGAAATTAACTGGATTTAGAATTTATCGCCCAGAATCCTCAGTGTGCCACTTACCATCCCGTGAGTCTTCCCCACATAACTACAACCTACACGCAGACCAAAGTCCTTGGGAAGACCAAACAGAATGAACCACGAGGCTCAGAGGGGCTCCTGCCAACACCGACCCTTCTGGCCAATCAGACCTGACTCGTGGGGGGCACGCATATAGCACAACCTAAATCCTGCCCTAGTCTTAGAAAACAATTGTTTCATCCTGGCCAGAGCAATCCGACACACGAGGGGGTAAAAGGGCATCCAAATTGGTAAAGAAGTTAAACTGTCAGTATCTGCAGATGACATAATACTATACACAGAAAACAGTTAAAGCCATTAGAAGCTATAAATGAATTCGATATAGTTGCAGGACACAAAATTAATACCCGGAAATCAGTTGTATTTCTACACACTAATAATGAAATAGCAGAGAGAAAAATTAGGAAAACAATTCCATTTACGACCACACCAAAAAGAATAAAATGCCTATTTATGAACTTAAAACCAAGGAGGTGAAAGACCTGTACACTGAAAACTATAAAACATCAGTGAAAAAAACTGAAGATGACGCATGCTCATGGATTGGAAGAATGAATGTTATTAAAATGTCCACACTACCGAAAGCAGTCTACAGATCTGATGCAAACCCAAAATATCAACAGCAATTTTCAGAGAACTAAAACAAATAATACTTAAATTTGTAAGGAATCACAAAAGGCCCCGAATAGCCAAACCAATCTTGAGAAAGAAGAACAAAGGTGGATGTATCATAATGCCAGATTTCAAGACACGCAACAAAGCTGCAGTAAACAAAACAGTATGGTACTGGCACAAAAAGAGTCACATGGGTCAAAAGCACAGAGTAGATCCACAAATAATCCCATGCTTATATGGTCACTTAATCTATGACAAGGGAGGCAAGAATATACTATGGGGAAAAGAGAGTCTCTTCAATAAATGGTGCTGGGAAAATGAAATAGCTACATGCAAAAGAATGACCACTTGCTTACCCACGCACAAAAAGAAACTGAAAATGGATCAAAGAGTGAAAGATGAGACCTAAAAAACCATGAAAATCCTAGTAAAGAACATGGACAATAATTTCTTTGATACTAGCCTTAGCAACATTTTTCTAGACTCATCTCCCAAGGCAAGAGAAACAAAAGCAAAAATAAGCTATTGGGACTACATTGAAATAAATGTTTTTGCACAATGAAGGAAACCATCGACAAAATAAAAAGCCAACTCTAGTGAATGGGAGAAGATATCTGCAAATAGTATATCCAATAAGGGGTTAGTATCCAAAATACATGAAGAAATTATACAACTCAATGCCAAAAAAAGTAAATAATCCAATTAACAATGGGCAGAGAAACTGAATAAACATATTTCCAAGAAGACATACAGATGGCCAAGAGACACATGAAAAGATGCTCAACATCACTAATTATCCGGGAGATGCAAATCAAAAAAAGCACAATGAATGGGCATTAAAAAGGGCACATGTTGGGATGAACACTGGGTGTTATATGTAAACCAATTTGAAAATAAACTATTATAAAATTAAAAAAAAAAAAGCACAATGAGATATCACCTTACACCTGTCTGAATGGCTAAAATCAAAAAGAAATTTTAAGAACTTTAAAATTAAAAACAAAGAAATCACAAGTACTGGTGAGGAAGGAGGAAGGAAGGAAGGAAGGAAGGAAGGGAGGGAGGGAGGAAGGAGGGAAGGGAGGAAAGACTTGCTTCATGTGTGAGCATGCTTCAAGTATGCCCTGGGCTATATTAAGTCTAAGTTAGTAACTAACCTCGTAATATATCTTCCTTAAGATTTCAAATTGGAGAGGTGCCTGGGTGGCTCAGTCGGTTGAGCACCAACTCAGGTCATGATCTCATGGTTTGTGAGTTCAAGCCTCGCGTCAGGCTCTGTGCTGATGGCTCGGGGCCTGGGACCTGCTTCAGATTCTGTGTCTCCCTCTTTCTCTGCCCCTCCCCTGCTCACACTCTGTCTGTCAAAAGTAAATAAACATTAAAAAAAAATTTTTTAAGATTTCAAATTGGAGTGCCCTATTACCCAGAAATTGCTCTTTTTCTACCCTAGAGAAACACTCACCTGTGTCGCAAAGTGGCATGTGCAGCCTAGTTTATTGCTAACGGGTTTTGTAACAGTAGAAGATTTAGAAATAACTTAAATGTCCATCCTTAGGAAGGTTCTCAGGAAGGCCATGCAGGAATTAGACAAAATCAGTAAGTCCTAGATATACATACAGAAGGAAGCAATCACCAAGATGTTCTGTTGAGGCGGACAGGGGAGCAACAGGACAGTGCTCGCAGTGCAATACACTTAACTTGTTTTAAGTTCTATAGGTAATAAACCACAGTATAGAAAGCATCTGGACACCAACAAACTCCTAACAGTGGTTAACCTCTGGAGAAGGACTGGAATTAGGAGTGGTTGTCAGGAAGATTTTGTTTCCTCTGGAAGGTTTGCATTTTTTTCCCCCACAGAGAATGTACTCATGTACTACTTTTGTAATGAAAGTTTCATGTAGCCATTTAATTATTTTAAAAAGGAAAAAACTGACCCTGTTCGATACATTTCAATAATGTGTTGGGGGCAATTTCTATCTGAATCTGACACATGTTTTCCGGGAGGCTGAGTGCTCGGCAGTGCAGAGAGCAGGCTTTGCAACACTGATCCTGTTACAATATTACAAGCCCAACTCTGTAACTCTGTGAATCCTTAAATTTATATCCTAGTTCAAGGAAGAGGCAGAAGACAGAAAGTATGTCAGGGGGCTTTCTGGGAATCCAAGGGGATGTCCTAGGAGCAATTCCAATTCTTACAGCTGAGCGTTCTAACTCTCGCAGCACAAGCGACTAAACACTCGCCACTAATGGGAGCCCTTGCCCAACCACACATACCTCACACTGGGCTAGCTGTGCCTCACTCTTCTGCCTGGGAATCAGAATTCCTGACATTAATCGGGATGCCCCAGTACACAAGTGCCAACAATTATGTACTTACCAGGGCCACCTAACCACACAGAATACTGACTTTGCAACACATACTTCTCCACTTCTTCAAAGCACTACTCAGAAACACATTTTAATATTAAGAACCTACTGAGGCAAAACTAACCTAGGGTGACAAGAATCAGAGCTGAAGTACTTCTAGTTGCGGGGGAGGATAATCTGGAAATGGTCCTAAGGACCATGTCTGGGGTGATGGAAATGTCCTGTCTCAAAATGTATTTGTCAAAAACTGATGGAACAGCACACTTAAGATCTAAGCATTCCACTGTATGCAAATTATACCTCAATTAAAAAAAAAAAGCTACTCAAACACTGTTTCTCTGCTGGCTGCAGCAGAACTTTGAGCTGTCCTATCAGACATCTGAAATCTCTGTTGTGCTATGTAAAGAGCTCGAGTACCATGGCGACAGTCACCATAAAAATAGATAACAAGATTAAAATGGATAGAGGACACATGAATTTAAGAACGGCACACCAAGAGCAATTCATTTGCAGCAGAAGAAAAATAGAAAGAGGAGAGGGAGTTTTTCATTCCGCCAGCACTTTGGGGGAAAAAAAAAACAAAAACCAGCCACTGAATGTGGTTGTTTTTACTAAAAGAGTTTTATGGCTTCCCAATACTCAGAGGACAAAAAAGGCTCTGAACGGTTATTTCTTATCATACTTTGCTTTAAAAAAAAAAAAAGGGTATGGTAGTCTGAGTGGTTCCCATGCCTCCTATATGTGGCCCCAGGAACCGATTCACAGCAATTCATTGAGTACAGCTGGTGTGCCATCCGCTGTGAGCCCCAAATGGTACTGAGATAAAGGAGACCGGGGCACTTTAAGTGCACAAACATCTCCAACTTTAGTTCTAAATAAATAAGTTCTGCCTATGTTTCTCACATGCAGCTAAAGTTGCCATTCCCTACTTTGTGTGCCCCTAAATTGCTCTACTCCGTGTAAAGAGAGCACTTTCTTGTCAAATCCTGATTTTTCAAGTGCCAAAATGTGACGATGGACAAGGTGGGGAGAGAAATCATCTTGTGATATTCTCCAAAGATGAGATAACCCTCCAGTCTCTCTGCAGATCTCTCTAAGAAACTTCTGCTATGGGATTTAGCCCTAACGGTGTCCCCGACAACAAAAAAGTAATCCAAAAATATCGGGAAGAAAATCTAAAAACTTCATATAATCAGAGTGGATTCTAAACAAACCATATATCTGAGTAAAATTTAGACAAAATTAAACTAAATCAAATTTTCTGTGTAAGCTAGAAATAAAAATGAAAAAGTAAACATTTTTAATTTTTTTTAATGTTTTTATTTTTGAGAGAGAGAGTGTAAGCAGAGGAGGGCCAGAGAGAGAGGGAGACACAGTGTGAAGCAGGCTCCAGGCTCTGAGCTGTCAGCACAGAGCCTGACTTGGGGCTTGAACTCAACAGACTGTGAGATCACGACCTGAGCTGAAGTCGGACGCTTAACCTACTCAGCCGCCCAGGCACTCCCCAAAAAAGTAAACATTTTTAACTCTAACCACAAACTTATTGTCTGATATAAACCAAGCACGTGCATTCCTGGAAAATCCTACTCCAAAGTTTCTTTAAATTTATCCATCCCTCGTTCTCTTTGTCCCTAAACCTACAGAGTCATCGTTGAGCTCAGCGTTCTCCCTGGTGTCAGGACGGTGCTTAACGTGCTATACCTGGGGATACGAATGTGCGGTGTGGGAAATGGAACTGGAAGGAGGTAGTCGGGCACTCCAGGTCCTCCACAGCCAAGCAGAGAACCTGGCATTCAATTAAAGGACCCCATCTTGACTCATTCATTATCAGTGAATAAAACTGGCCACTGACCACATTGGTCTTCTACGTGTTAATCTATTTTATTCGTACTTGCCACGTCCACCCCACTGCCACCTTCTTGCTTTTCCTAAAGACCACATTCAATTTTCAGCAGCCCTGGGGCCACAGGCCAACCTTGAAACGGTTCTCCTCAACCTCTCTAAAATGACCCCAAAGGTGTCTCTCTAAAGCGTGGGGACCCACTTACAAACATTTTTAAAAGAGCTTACATATGATGTTGACTCAAAAACTATGCAACTGAAGGCATATCCCCTCTCATTATCTTTCGGCTTTGACAAGTCACTTAATAACCTGCCCCTAAGAGCTGGAAAGGACTTTGGAGGTCAGCCTAATTCCTGTCCTCCTCTTCTACGGGATCCCTAATCAACAGCAGTCAGCCTGAATTGAATACCTCTGACAACGGGAGGCTCACTATTCTGTGGACAGACATTTCCACATTTGGACAGCTCTGCCAGCTAAAAAAAAAAAAAAAAAAAAAAAAAAACCCTTTTCCATATTGTACTGAAGTCTGTTCTCCCAGTATTTAGGGTTAAAAGGAAACAGAGCTCATCGACCTCAGTGTAATCATTCTACAGATAAGGAATCCTATGATGTATAATCATTCTACAGATAAGAAATCTGAAACTAGAAAGGATAAACCAACTGTTCTATCCATTGGTCGTATTCCAACACCAGGAGCAACAATGAGTAAATCTACTCTTTCCTATACCTACCTGCTAACACATGAAAACACTCGAAAGCAGTATTGTGTATCCCCCTCTCCCCCCCACCCCCATGAATGTCCTTACTCCAGTCATTCATGATCCTGCTTCCTCTTAGTGTCCTTCCTGGGGATAAAGTCTTTCTTGTTCATGTTTCCTTTAAATCAGGCCTCCCCCACCCCTCATGGCCCAAATGTCAAGTGACCAGTAGAGGTCACTAAAACTAGATCCTGTGGTTGGAATAATGAATTTCTGATCCAGTTATGAACAAGATTCAGTTTTTTAAAAGCCTCACCCCACTCTGGGCTCACATTAAACCACGAACAACAGAACAATCTCAAAACTTTTTTTCCCACATGATTTGCCCTCTTCAGTGTGCCTGGGGTACCACCCAGGCTACAGTGGGCTTGTCTATTCGCAGGTCGATCCCCCCTTTGAATCAGGTCATCAACTTCAGGTCAGGGACTGAGTCTTATTTTGTGACTCCAGTGCCTAATACACTGCTTGACACATAGCATGTAGGTACTCAAGATCAGTCACCGAATAAACTGTCTACCCTCACCCTATCCTGTCCTTCAACAATAAACTGTTGTTGTTGTTTTTAATATCAGTATTCAAGGAAATGAAAAGACAAACCAGAGACTGGGAAAACATATTTGCAAAAGACACATCTGATAAAGGACAATTATCCATAATACATAAAGAACTCTTTAAACTCAACAGTAACAAAACCAACAACTCAATGAAAAAAATGGGCCAAAGATCTTAACAGACACTTCCCCCAAGGAGATATACAGATGGCAGAAAATCACACGAAAAGATGTCATCACATGTCATTAGGTAAATGCGAATTAAAACAAGATACCACTACACACCCACCAGAATGGCTAAAATCCAGAGCAATGACAACACCGAATGCCGGGGAGGATGGGGAGCAACAGGAACTCTCATTCGCTGCTGGGGGGAATGTCAAATGGTACGGCCACTTCGGAAGACAGTTTGGCAGTCCTTTACAAAACTAAACATGCTCTTCTTATCATACGATCCAGCAATCGCACCTCTTGGGATTTGTCCAAAGGAGTTGAAAACTTATGTCCACACAAAAACCTACACGGCTGCGGATGCTGACAGCAGCTTTATTCCTAAAAAGAGCTAAAACTTGGAAGCAACCAAGATGCCCTTGTAGGGGATGGATAAACAACCTGTGGCACATGCAGACGAGGGAATACGCGTCAGTGGGAGAAAGAAACGAGCTATCAAACTACCAAAAGACACAGAGGAAGTTTAACTGCATATGACTAAGTAAAAGATGCCAATCTGAAAAGACTACACACTGTAGGATCTCAACTGTATGGCATTCTGGAAAAAGCGAAAACCGTCCACGGTAAGAAGTAAGTGTTTGCCAAGGGTCGGGGGGGAGGGACAGGTAAATAGGTAAAGCACAGAGGATTTCAGGGCAGTAACAGTGCCGTAATGGTGGATACGCGTCATTACACGTACATCTGTCCAAACTCCTAGAGTGTACACGAGTAAACCCTAACGTAAACTGCGGTCTTTGGCGTAACAGTACTGCCCGGGTGGGAAATTGATAGTGGGGGAGGCTATGCATGTGTCCGGGCAGGGGGTAAATGGGAAATCTCTGTACCTTTGCAATTCTGCTGTAAACCCAAAACTACTCTAAAAAATACATTAAAAATATATAGCAGTGTTTTCCACCCACCATGTTATAAATACACATTATAGAATATATAAATAATAAATGTAAAGTATAAAAATAAGCCACTTATCTCCAACCATCTATCCAGTGTTAGTATTTTGATATCAGAATTATTAATATATTTACTTCCAGTCATTTTCTTTTTTTTAATTTTTTGTATGTTTATTTATTTTTGAGAGATGGCGTGAGCGAGGGAGGGGCAGAGAGAGATACGTGGAATCTGAAGGAGGCTCCAGGCTCCAAGCTGTCAGCACAGGGCCTGACACAGGGCTCGAACACAAACCATGAGATCATGACCTGAACCAAAGTCGGACACTTAACCAATTGAGCCACCCAGGCGTCCCATTTCCTGCCATTTTCTATGCACTTTGCTTCTTAAAGATTTGAAATCATAGTGTAGCTACACCTTAACTTTGAGCAGAAACATTTGTCCATGTTATTTTAAAGCAATGCCTAAACATTTTTAATGGCTTCATAATATTCCACTATAAAGACATATCCATCAGAATCACTCATAGATGACTTTCAACCACTCACGCCACTGGATATTTAGGCTGTTTCTAATTTTTCACTCCATTTAAAAAAACAAAAACCTCTGCATAATCTCTGTGCATAAAACATCATCTACATTTGGGATATGGTCTTAGCTGTACCTCCAGAAGTAGAATTAACTTACCAGAATGTACGAACACCTTGATACATTACAATTCAAATTTTAAAAACGACATCAGACTTTATATATTTACCCCTTACTGGATTTCTTTTTTAATCTGGGCCTTCATTCTGAGTGATAGTGAACCTTGATTTATCTACTAAATAAGCAATCCGTCCCACCTCTGTGCCATCAACAAAGCTGACAAACACACCTTCTGGGTCGCCACCCACAACACTGGAAAAATGTTGAACAGCTCAAGGCCAAGAATAGAACCCTGTGACACTCGTTTTCAGACCCCCTTCCGGGCTCAGTGCCACTAATTAACAGATTTTGCATATGGCTGTCAAATTAATGACACCAACCAGCACATTCTACAGTTTATTTAATATGGACCCTCATCTCTTAAGAAACCGTTAAACACTTTACCCAAGTCACAGTGCACCATAGCTACTGCCTCATCTCTCTGTGCTAGTAACGGAACCATCGTATAAGACAGGAAACGGGTTCAGTCTGATACCATTAGGCTGACTTCTGATTATCCTCATGTCCCAGAGCCACGTCCTTAAAACATATTTTTAAGCAAAGGGCACTTCGGCTTTGACTTCTGTTAATGTTACAACAGCAATATTTTAAGTAATCAGATTATGCAACCTGTACAAAGCAGGGTGACTGCTGTGTGGTCCCCCTCACCCGTAGCTCACCTGGGAAAACGTTCTGAATCACTGGTGGCTATGGACTTCCAAACTGTCTCTAGACCACAGAGACCTGAGTTTACTCACTTCAGCTCGTCCCAAAATAAGCCTCGTTTTCAGGAGTCATTTGCACTAACACCTGAGTTTAACCAATAATTCTGAGGTCATTTTGAACACTGGATTATGAATTTCTGGATCCCAGAGGCCTACCCTCTGGGGTAATCCTAGGAGTAAGGAATTAGGAAATGAAACAGCCCCTCTCTTTGCTGTTCCTTTATTACTGACTCGTATGACCAAAGACCCTGAGAATCTAATGTCATATGGTATTTGACAGTCGTGACTCACATCTCACCAAACTATTACCCCAACATCATTCTCAGAACACACATCCAGGATCCACCATCTAACCACGCCAGCCAGAGGGAGAAAACGGGAGGGTCTGAGAGATCCTGGGGTCACTAGAAACTGGCCTCACAATAGAGAATTGAGCCCAAAGCCTTCTCTAATTAGTACCATTCCAATCATCAGAAAAATATTTCAAAGTCCTAGCCAGTGGCAACTCAAAGTACTGCTGACTTGCTTAAGACAAATCGCTTGCACACAAATCTCTCAGATTCCATCATGTCACACTCCTCCCCAAATCGCCAGTGGCCACCCAGAGCCGGGACAGCCATCCCAAATTCCCCCGGGTTGGCATTTAAGCCTCTTGAAAGATCAGGTCGCAAACCCAAAGGCCTGCAAGACTAAACAGGGAGTGTAAAGCAGCCACGCTGATGTGACAGGGAGTCCAGGGATGATGACAACTGGGGACCACAGGGCCCGTCTCCCATGCACAAGAGGCAGCCACTACCCACTGCCTGGTCTGCTTCTTTAATAGAGTCCCACACCCAGAGGTTTTCTGGATTGTTCCCAATTCTTTTAAAACCTTCGTGTACTCCCAGTTATAACACTTCTGTAGGCAGAACACATTCTTTGAGTCACTGGTTTACAACACCTACACTTTGATCGTAACCCGCCGGGTTTTTTTAATGTTTATTTTTTCAGAGACAGAGCATGAGCGGGGGAAGGGTAGAGAAAGAGAGAGGGAGACACAGAATGCGAAGCAGGCTCCAGGCTCTGAGCTGTCAGCACAGAGCCCGATGCGGGGCTCGAACTCACCAGCGGTGACATCATGACCTGAGCTGAAGTTGGATGCTCAACTGACTGAGCCACCCGGGTGCCCCGATCATAACCCACCTTTCCAGACTGGTTTCCCCCCCACTCTCTAACAAGAACCCTCTCTGATTCACTCTTACACACACTGCGCACATCCTAACTCGAAGCCTCTGTCCATGTTACACATACCGCCGTCTGTGCGGCACCCTAAGACGCCCGAAGAGTTCATCCTCCCTTCACAATTCCCAAAAGTTTACCCAAGCCATACCAGCACAAGCTGCTCGCTTCTCCTATGAACCCTACAGGTACTTACTTTTCACTCTGGCATTTAATCGTCTTGCCTTGCTTCTTAATCACAGGTATATCTTATCTCTCCAACTAGCCTGTAAATGTTCAATCGCTTCCTCATGCTTCCTTCCACTTATGGCACCGGTAAGGGGAGCCCTGCACCTGAGCAGCTTAATAAATACTTACTAGATGAGAAAACTCCCCATAACTGTTTTTCAAACCGTGGGTTACATCCACTACAGAGCAGTTAAGTCAACTTAGTGGGAGACAATAAGGATTTTTAAATGAAAAATAAAAGAATAGCAAAGAAAAGTACCGAAGGAGATTGCACTACGCAAAAGAAGGTAGTGTTTCATGAGCTTAAATAAAGACTGTTACATACGTGATTTAGTGTACCTAGATCGTGATGTAAATTTTATTTCTTAATGTAGGTCACAGTCAAAACACACCATTCTTTAAAGAGTAAATTAGCTCAACCACCGCTCTGTAAAATTTTTTTGACAGTCATATATTCCCTATAAAGAAAAAAGGTTCAGTGGACGCCTCTGCCCACCCAAGTCAGCTTTCCCTGCTGGTTCACTGACCCTGCATTTCAGAGAAACACTGAGGCTAAGAACTGCAGTTATATTCTCCACTCCATTCTGCAACTTCTTGCAATCATCCTTCAAATTCACCAGCCCTCAGATGTTGCAAGTTGAGGCTTGGGGAATTTGTTCAGCAAATCACCCTAAGTCATTCTTGCAACAAGAAAGCAGAATTCAGAACTCAGGAAAAAACCGGCACTAGCCAGCTCTCCACCGAAGGTTCCTCGGGGAACTGGTAACCGCACAGGTCTGGACAGACCTGGCCCTGGGAAAGGCAGTATCCCTGGGCCCCAAATTTCCTCCTTGCTCTTTGCTGGTCACCTTGCTGCTCCCCCAGCTTGTTGCTCCCCCCTCTTCCCCCACACACACACCTATGAAGGGACACCAGGACTACTAGCTTAAAGGTCTCAGTGGAGAGCAAAATTCGACTTGTTTTAAAGCCCAGCAATTTATGTGTCTAGCAAATTCCATTCTTTCCTCAAATCTCCAATCCCAAACTGCTTTGCCAGCTTCAGGTTCAGGACCTGGCAATGTCATAGGAGTGGCAACATAGCTCAGAGTCTTCTAGTTCAGACCCTCAGTCCCACTCACTAGCATCCTCTACTGCTATGACCAAGACGACACCCCACTCCAAGGGCCTGCCCTCCCCCAGCTCGGGCAGCCTGGTTTCCCACCAATCCCAGAGCTTCAGTTGCTTGCAGGACACCTATGTTTGGATGTCTTGGCAAATACAGGAAATCTCTGCAGCCGGAGTGTCAATTGCTTCTCTCCAAAATACACATTTCCGATTTCTCGAGTTACCAGCTACAGCAGTTCCAAGGCCCTGGCGTGTAATCAATTTCCACAAAGAATTAATTTCCATTCATCTCCTTCCTTCACCCTGCCCCTGTCAACAGATTATTTCAACAGTACTGCTTCTAAAATCCACCCTCTTTTCCATTTCCCAGTTATCCCAGTCCAAATTCTGAGCACTCCACAACTGTAACAGTCTACTGATTTGTCTCCGAACATTACTTTTTAAAAAAACGTTTCCAAATACCTTTTCGTTACTTCACTCTGGCTCAAAAAACCTTTAATGTCTCCCCAGCACATAGAGGGTAAAGTGCAATTCCCCAGCCTGGCTTTCTAGGACTTTCACAATCCTAACCATTGTTCCTCTCCATCTTTATCTCCTGCTCAGGAAACGTTCCCTGCTCTGGCCAAGCCCACCTCCTGTCTCTCAGCAAAGCCATGTTCAATCACACCTCATGACCCATCTCAAGGGTCCCATCCTCCAGGAAGAAAGTCCTGGCGATTCCTGCCACGGCACTCTTCTCCGGGCGTCAGTAGCACCTCTTCTACACCTTGCATTTCGACAGTCACTTGTGCCTTATCTTGAGGTCTTATTTCACGTGCTCAAGTGTTTCTGTCTCCTCCCTGAGACTGTAAGCCCTGGGAGGAGTCATCTCCTGTATCTTTTGTATCCTCCCTCACTCAGAGAACCTATTCTCTCTTGCAGTACCTCTGCTCCCTCCGGCACCTGTTATTTCTCCCTCTCTTGCCTTTGGGCCTTGGCCAGGGAGTTACTCTCCACGTGCCTGACTTATTTTATAACGGAGTCGCAGAAACCCATTCCCCAACTCTAACCTTTCCTTCGATATTCCTCCTCCCGACCCCAGCATTTATAGTGACTTAGGCAGCCATAGCACATTGATTTGAACTTGAGCTCTCAAATCACTTCCATCTGGTCAATGGGATTTCTGAGGCCTTAGATTTCTTGTGTGCCTCTTATCATCGCTCCCTGAGAGCCTGGCACAGTGTGGAGAGCACAGCAGCCCCTCAGAAGTACCAAGGAGTTTAACTTAATTGCTGTGTTCCCCTGTGTTTCAAGTTCCCTGAGACCCGAAACCTCTGTTTACACAACACCTTAGGAGGGCGTCGAAAAAGCCTTCAATACCTGTTGATCATTCACTTTCAGGCAAACTGCACCAGAGACACTTTTCTAGAAAGAGGAGTGTAAAGAAGATAGTGGTGGCCTGTACCTAATCCTGCGCCTGGTGGCCTGACATCAGGAAAACGCCAGCCTGGTGGAAATGTTCCAAAGCTCCCGAAAACTGCCCAGGACCACCTGATATCAGGAGGCGGTGGGCAACCCCACCGCCTGGCAGGTGGGCTTCTTTAGATTTCTGAGTCAATCCTAAAGTGAAGGCGCTGAGCCCTGAACTCTAGAACAGGGAAGAAAATTCTGCCTTTGAAATTGTTTGCACATGACAAACTCCCAGCCCAGGCCCCGACCCGAGCACCCCACTGGCCCACAGTGCCAATTCCAAGGAGGGCCAGGGGCCACCAGTGAGGAGAGGCAAGGTTAAACCGCGCGTAAGGAAGTGGGGGTGGACAAAAGGGGACAGAAAGGGAAGGGGGCAGCCCCCGAGGTGGAGGGTGTGTCGCGCCGCGCGTCCCGGAGCCCGGCGCTAGCCCGCCCGCTCGCTCGCTCGCTCGCTCGGTGGAGTGGGCAGGAACGCGCGGGGCGCCAGGAGGGTTGGGCTGGCGGCCCAGCCGGAAAGGGTCAGGGAGGGGGCAGGTCAGTCTCCGTCGGAGAGGCGACTCCGGACAACCGCTCAAAGTTGGGGAGGGGGTTCCTCTGCGAGCGCCCGCGGCGGGCGAGATAAACAAGGCGGCGCAGGGGAGAGCGGGCGGCCGCCCCCCACCCGGCCAGCGCGGGCACTGGCACTGCCGCAGCGCCCCCGCGCCCCGACCGGCCGCTGCCCCGGCGGCGCCCGCCTCCCGGGCCCCCAGGCCGCCGGCCCGGCCCCCGCGGGCGCGGGGAGCGTGGGAAGTTCCCGGGCCGCCCCAGTCCCCGGGGCTGCAGCGCCGCGAGGTCCCCGCGCAGCTCACCTCGCCCCGCCACGAGCAGCAGCGCGGGCCGGGCAGCTCCCGCTCGGACAGCTCGGCTTGGCTCGGGGCTGCAGCTGCCGCGGCCCCAGCCCGCCCACCCGGCGCGGCCAGCCGCCCCGCTCCGCTCCGGCCGCCCGCCCGCCGAGGCTCCGTTCGCGCCCACCTGGCCGGCCTGCCCTCCCTCTCCGGGACACTGCGCTCACGTACGCGGCCGCGGCCACAACCCGGCCCGGATTCCCCGCCCGGGAAGGGAGCGGAGGAGCGCGCCAGCCAGCGAGCGAAACGGCGAGCCTCGGGGACACACCCCCCGCCCGCCGCCCGCCCCCTCCCTCCCTCCCCCTCCCCCCTCCCTCCCTCCCCCTCCCCCCTCCCCCCTCCCCCGCCAGCCACAGGCGCCGCGCGCGCACGCGGCCTGCGCGCCCCCGCCGGCCGCGCGCGCACGCGCCCTCCCCACACACCCACCGCGCGCTCGGGATACACACCCCCGGCCGCTCGTAGACAGTGGGCGCTCAATAAGTGCCCGAGCGACTCCGCGCGCACATGCGCACTTGAACCTGACCGAGTTGTGACACCTCCCCCAACCCCCGCCCCAAAATCGGAACCGGCGGCTGCAGCCCCGAACCAAACTTGAGCGTTTGCTTTTTCTCACTGAACCGCAAACCGAGCCAAAGTTTCTTGCTGTTGTTTTTCCAGGCCTGGCTCCGGGAAGGGCTTCTCCGCGAGAGGCCGAGCTCGCCCCAGGGCGGGAAAGGAAGCCAGAAAGCTCTGGGCGCCAAGGACGGGAGCTTGGCGGGGGCGATAGAGACCGGGGCCGCGCAGCCGGCCCCCGCCCGGAGCGCAAGCGAAAGCGCGAGAGGGAGGGAGCGTTGGAACCAACCTTTCCATTTTCCTTTTGGGTTAATGTTTTCTTCTCCATTTTATGACATTTTACTCAATTTTACCCGTTTGTGGTTGTAAAGTAAGGCGGTATTTACTCTTTCTGGAATTAAATGAGAGAAAGTTAACTATTAGCTCTCAGCCCTTATGTAAACGATACCAGTTGCTTTTGGCACCGTTAGGCTCTGGCTTTTGTATAATTTGTAACAAGGAGAATTGAAGCTATTCCATTGTGTTGCTCTATGTTTTTCAGAGATAAGACCGGAGTAACAACGGTAGTGAGGGGCCCCAGTGTCTATAGGTATGGGCGATATATATTTATATTCAAGTAAGTTTAAGGAATAGAAGAAATAACTCCCCTCCCCCAAAAAGTTTTAAATACTTTTGAACATACTTGTTGCACTTCTTCAACTTGAGGTATGCTGTTTTCCTCGCAGAGAGGCAGTGGGGTGTGTGCTGGAAAGGACTAAACTTTGCAGTCAGACAAGCCTGGTTTGCAATCCTGAGTTTACTGCCTTATCCTTACGATCTTCAGCAGATTTTTATCTCTCTGAACCTCAGCTTCTTTACCTGTAAGATGAAATAGAAAGCATAGGTATAGTGCCTAGCTCGGATCAAATACGCAGTAAGTATTGTTTCCTGTCCCCCTTCTCCCGCCATTTGTTACATAAGAAAAAATACCTAAATAGAACAGAATTCTTATAGGACATGTGTTTTCAACTGGGGGTGATCTTGCCCTCAGGAGACATCAGCCATGTCTGGACACAACTGAGGTGGGGGGGAGGACACAGGGGAGGAGGGGAGTGCTACTAGCATCTAATTTGTATAGGCCAATGACGCAGCTTAAACGTCTGGCAACACCCAGGACAGTCCCGCACAACGGAGAATTACCTGGTGTCAAATCTCAATAGCGCCACTGTTGAGAAATCCTGCCATAGGATAATTCTGCTATCCAACAGTTCACCAAAGACTGATTCTATCTTCCGACTCATCCTCACGGAAACATTCTCGTGTTGCCTTAGAAAGAACAAGAATGAAGCCACTGTGGGGATCACAGCAATTCTATTAATGCACAAAACCTTTCTTTTAACATGAAATGCAGATTCGAGTTTTACATTTTATTATCAAAAGAATATTTTTGTCACTTCACAATAATGTATGCTCCCTTACTATTAAGGTATTTCATATATTATGTAGCACTACGGTTTACAAATACTTTTATGGTTTGTTTCCCTTTTTCCTCAAACACCGGGTGTTTATGGACTGTATATTCACCTCCGCTAAGTTCCTCCACTATCCGAAGTTTGTAATATAGTCCCTGTCCCCAAGGAACAGACAGCCTAGTTGACAGTGGCTTCATGCACATGCAACAATTAAGGAACAATACAAGATAGCATATAATTAAGCTTTAATTGCAGCACCCAGACTAAGGTGGCTCAGAGGAGAGGGAAATGAGTTCCGGCAGCAACAGCCCAGTGCTGCCTGCATGGCTGAGGTGTTTGGTAAATGTTTGTCGAACAAAATGAAAGAGTGAAATCTTTTTACACAAGGTAGGACTCCAACTAGTATATAAACTCCAGTACGGTGCGTAAACTGCCAGATTTTGTAAATGGATGTTGGTGCTGGGCTGCGAGTTTATTTTTCTTAACACATCTAGTTCAGGCTTGTAACCAAACCTATAAATTCCCCCCAAACGATTGAACTTTAATAAAACAGAAACAATCATTCATTTGACAAATACGTGAGTTCCTGCTGTGGGTCAAGCGAGCCGAGAGGGTCTCTGCGTTTGAACAGAACGCGTAGTTTGTGCTGTTTGCGGCTGCCTTGTGAACACAGGCCGGCAGAAGGCCTGTGCGCTCTCACAGCATGTACCGCACGCACACCCCTTTCTGCTGCAGGTATGTACTTGTACAGTTTGCATTCCAGAGTTTTGCACGTTAACACAGACTCAGAGAGAACTTCCCATCACAAACATCCAGTACCAAACACACACCCAGCACTCAGCCTCCTCGCACAGAGTCCGGGCCCTGTCCTAAAGACACGCTGAAGAGCACACACATGACACAAAGCAAACTGCAGAAAGACTTTAACCCGTCGCTTTGCGATCTTGGCTCCCCCCCACCCCCAACCCGGGACTAGAGCTTGCCCTTCCTGGAGGCCGTCCCATCCTAGAACTGCCTTCCACCTTGCTTCCGCCCATACCCTAGCCCCCTATGACAGTGCAGGCACCTTGTATCTCTTTTCCATCACAGTAATTATCTTCTTGGAAAGCATCTCCCATTAGCTAAGGTTAAGCAAAGCAGCCCCAGGCTCTGCCTCATGTTATATGGGCATATTTATAGGTGACTTTTAGAGCAATATGAGTCTGAGATTGCCACTATCCCCAACCCTCTGACGTAACTGCTTCCAGCCTTGCCTCCCTCCAATTCACTCTTTACTATGGCCTCTTTCCTCTGCTTGAAACTCCTCAAAGGCTTCCCATAGCTTTATAATAAAGTCCCAGCAAAGCTCATTAAGATCCTTCGTGGTGTGGCTCCTAGTTAATTCTCTAGCGGCTACCTGCCTCTCTGCTTCGGCCCTCTTCATGCTGTACTCCATACATGCTAAACAGAACTTTTGTCCTTTGCCTGAACAGACGTTTTCTTTACTGGATACATACTCTTTTCTCTGCCTAGAACACTCTCTACCCCTCTCTCCCACCTCTTTACTTGACTATCCCTACTCATTCTTCAGGAGTCGGCTTCCATAGCGCTTTCTCGTACTTTCTCGAGCCTCCAAGACTGCATTAGGTGCCTCTCCCTTGTGTCCAACAGCCCCCTGTACTTACCCGCATTGCACCTTTCTCTTGTCCTAATCCCCTTTAAGACCAAACATCTTATGAGGACGGGGAGCCTGTCTTGTTCTCCACTGAATACCCACCATTTGGTACAGTGCCTGGCATGTAGTAGGCACTCGATGAACATTGACGAATAATGAAATGCTAGTTGGACTGAGGGACTGATAGAGCTCTTCCATCCATGATCCGGGCAATCTGCAGTTTGAAACGTGCCTCAGATGCTCGATTAGATTCCAGGGCCGGTGAAGACTCTCTAACCATTTGTTTAGAACAGGATGAGGCCTACAGAGCGAACTGAGTTCTCAGGCTCCACTTCCACCAGGGCCTGATTTTACACCTACCCTGGCCGCCGGAGCTCCAGACTCTTGTCCCCAATCCACTCCCTATCTGACATCTCCACTTGGGTGTCTAATCAGGTCTCGCACGTACCACGGCCAAAACCAGCCTTCTGATTTCCCTCCAGAGTCTCTTCTCTGTAAATGCCAATTCCATTCTTGTAGTTGCTCAGGAAACAGGCAAACAAAAACTGGGAGTCATCCTTAACTCCTTGCTTTTTCTCATAATCCACATCCAATGCACCAGGAAATCCTTTCGGCTCCCTCTGTGGAAGAGTGGGAAGGTCGTGGAAATGGGGGGTGATTTCCACTACTTTTCCACTGCTCTCCTACCCAGACCACCACCTCCTTGACCTGGACTTCCATAAGAGGTTCCTAACTGGTCTCCCTGCTTTTTCTGTTGGCTCCGTATTCAACACCATGGCAGCCAGAATGATCCTTTTAAAACCTAAGTCAGTTCGTATCACTTTCTGCTCAAAACCTTCAGTGGTCTCCCACCTCCCTCACCAGAAGATCCTACCTAGTCTTGCCCCAGTCAGCTCTGACCCCACTGCCCACCACTCCTCCCTGGTTCACCCAGTGCCAGCTCCCTTGCTATTCACACTGGTTCCCTTGCTATTCTTAGACCCGCTTCCAAAGGCTGGGCTGGCGAACCCAACTCAGTCTTTCTGAGGCTGTTCATTTAGGTTGGAATGCTCTTCCTCCAGATTCCTACATGACTTGCTCCATCACTTAATTCAGGTCTCTGCTCAAAGGCAGCATTTTGAGAAAGACATTCTCTCACTAACCTATCTAAAATAGCACCACCCAACCATCCCTTGGCCCTGCTTTAGTTTTCTTAGCATTTATCATCACCTGCCAGCTTGTCTCCAACCACTCAACTATAGGTTCAAGGATAATAGAAACTATTTCTTTTTGTTTCCTGCTGTATCCCCAGTTTCTAGAACAGTGTCTAGCATAGAACAGGCATTCAAGAAAAAATCGAGGGTCTGGTTAGACTACCAAAACATTACCCCTGTGCTGGGTCCCTGTCCACTGCTTTAGTCCCAAATAATTCCTCCGGAATTTAGCTCTCCTACACAAGGGCAGCAAGGTCCCAGCTGCCCAACTGTTTGCCACCCGTTTCTCATCCACTTACACTCAGGACTGTATTATCAGAGATGACGCACGGTTCTAAACACAGCCTCAAACCAGGCTATGGGTTTCAAGTGAGAAGCATAATACCACTAAGTCTGCATTTGCAACACACTTTATGCTTTTCTTTTGATTGAGAAAAAGCACAATATATCCTACTGGACAAAAACAGGCCCCACACCTATTTTAAGCTTTTGCATTCTAAAAGGCACAAGACTCCGAAACTCTCAATGATCTACTCGATCTGTAAGGCTTTCCTGGAGAAGGTGGGCTTTGCATTTCATTAAAGAGAAAGGATTGATAGGTTGCAAGTAGGTTGTTCAAAGCTTAAGGGTATCCTTGGAATAGATTGCTTAGCTCTGCATGGCCAGGCTTTCAAGCAAACAAGTCCTCACATGTGTTAAGATACCCACAGATACACCCCACTGCATAAACACCCAGGTCCGTGCCTGCTTCCTCCCAGCTCTAAAACTCTGTGAATGTAAACCGGAGTACATAATCGAAAGGGGAAAAAATGAGCTGGCTTTGGGAACATGGACCATAAAGCCCTATGACTCTGGGTATGAAAGAATGTGTAAGCCCAGGCAGGCTCTCCATGCACATCTGGTTTTTCCTTTTATGCTCCTGTGATTTCTATGACACAGGAAATCCATTCTGGAACAACCCTGTCTGCTTTCTAGTGAGTGCATTAAAAATGGGGATTAAAAGTATGTTTATCTCGCTGTTCAGAGCAGGAAGATAAAATCCAGAACAGTACCATTTTGAGGGTGGACCAACTCCAGCTTCATCCTACACTGTGCCCCGGGGGAGGTGCTAGTAACTGAGACCAGAGGAGTGCAAGTCCGAGGAAAAAATTTCTGCACAGGCTTAAGACTATCTAGACATGGATTTCACTCTGAAGCATACCAGGGACAGGAAAATGCCACGTGGTGAAAATACCAATTCAGCTCAACTCAACAAATACTATTAATACTAAATGCTAACAGAGCCCTTCTCTATTAGGTTTCCACATTATAACCTCTATGATAATGATTTTCTCATAGAAAGCCCCTAAAATGGCTGAAGTAGCCAGCTTTTCCCACCCATTGGAGAGATAACACAGAGCTACTTAAGAGATAAGCAACATTAAATAAGGTGGGAAAAGACAAGAAACATTAGACTGTGAAATTAAAGAGGACTGGGTTACACTTGGGGGTGCAGGGAGCCGGAAGTCACCTCGACCCCTAGATTACAAATATTACTCGAAAAATAGATTGGGAACTATCAAAAGAGAGAGAGGAGAGATCAAGCAAAGGCAAGACAACCAGTCGGAAGCACAGAATTGCCAGAAAAGTATACGCTGTGAATGCCCGCCCACGCCATCCTTTATTTTATTTTCTTGGGTTCCAATCAACAGTAATAATTACCTTTCTGCCCCCTGTTTTGGTCATGTAACTTTGCCTTTAAGGCTTCCTTACTTTCCCTGGAGTGGCAGAACTGAACTTACCAGAGTTTCATTTTTGTCAAGCCGTTAAACTTCATCCCCTCCAATATATTCCATTTGGTTCACTAGCCTCACCTAAGCATTCTGCCATTCCTCCTTATTCTTCTATAGGACCAAACTCCTGCCAAGGCAGGTGTGCCTGCCACAATCCAGACCACCCAGATGTCAAGAATGGCCCAGGGGCACCTGGGTGACTCGGTTAAGCGTCAGACTTCCTCTCAGGTCGTGATCTCATGGCTCCTGAGTTCGAGCCCTGCGAGTCCTTGAGCCCTACAAGCCTCACCTCGGGCTCTCTGCTGTTACCACAGAGCCTGCTTCGGATCCTCTGTCCCCCTCTCTCCCTGCCCCTCCCCTGTTCACTCTCTCTCTCTCTCTCAAAAAATAAACATTAAAAAAAGAAGAAGAAGAATGGCCCAGACCCTGTTCAACTCTGATCGTGCAAGAGTACCACAGTTCTTGACAAGCGAAACACAATGGGCACAGGATGATTTTCACTCACTCTCTAAACCGCGGGATGGCAGCACCATAAACACCAGGAAATACTTATAGCAGCGATGAGCTAGCTAACCACTGCCCAGGATTCAGGGTTGATCAACTGAATGACTTTTTGACAAACAAAATAAAGAGATTTTCTAAAACTCCATAAACCCATAAGCCAATCAGACAAAAGCGTGTTTCTAAAGGCATTTTAAACGCCGCCAATTGTTTTATGACAATTTCTGGCTCTTGCGAATCGCGCATCAGGGACTGTCCCCTATTTGTACCAAACATCTTGTATCTGCAGTCAGCACAGTTTCTTACATCTATCAGAGGCTGGCCTCCATCGCCATCCAGGGGGATATTCCACTGTGCAAGACCAATTTGTAAGACACTAGAAGCAAAAAGGGATTGATACACATCATCTAATTCCCTCTCGTGTTTTAGTGTAGAGAGCAAGGTCCGAAACTTAGATTCTCCTTCGAATTTAATTTTTTCCAAATTTGAATCATTTAGTCACAGAAGTTTCTCTTTGCACAGCCCAGCCTAAATTAATTTAGATGAAAAGAATGGGACTTCCTCATCTTTAATCTTCTGGAGAAAGCCAAACACTTACCCATGATCTTACCTTGATAATATATCCAGTCCCACACAGATTTTCATAACCTACAGTCCAGCTAGCTTTAGGCCATGTCCTGGGTTAATAAGCCCAATAATACATTGGAGTAGAAATCATGTGAATTAGTAGTAAAATCCTGTTCAATTACACTTTTGCATTATCCACCTGGAAGCGCTCTGATTTTCTCATCCTGGTTTCAGACATGACCAGTCTCATCATCTTCTCATAAACGGTTGAATCACCAGATCTCAACCTGCTCCTTCCGACAGTATAACTGACTGCCTCCCAGGTTCCCCCAACAAGCTTGCAATGATACCTGAGGGCAAGAGAAATGGCTAGCAACTGGGTTTTCAGCCATTTAGGACCCAACCATGGGAGTGAAGATCTGCCGTATATGAAAACCGGATTTGTATCCACTCCCAGACCATTCTAGGGTGTTATTTCTTGGACATTTCTACTCTTCCTTCGCGGCTTAACTCCTGATCTAAAGGAATCAGGAGAATCTTTGAAATGCACCAGCCAATAATCTGCCAGGCTTCTTTGACATGAATACTAAGAGTCAAAATGGCTGGAAAATCATTGCTATCATGGACTTGGGTACATGTACTCAGCATCCACTGCACCATTGCCAGTGTGCTAACCCACCACTTGATAAATAGAGGTGATTATTGTCACTCTCATTTCTTCCACGTGTTGGGAAAAGGTGCAGGAGGTGAGATGCTATAGCACCTTTGGTTAGTTGGAGGAGTTACAAAATGCTGATGGCAGATCTGTGAGGTCTGGGTGACAGAGCCAGGAGGAAAACAGATTCAATTCAAAATTACTTGAAAATAACGTAAGTCTTTGTTGAGATTCTCTTCAGGAGGAATCCAAGGAAGAATTTCATCTCACCACACACAACAAAGTTTCCGGGAATCCTCTTTTCGAGTATCTGCCCCCTACCTCCCACCAACAGCTGTTTCTCTCCCCTTCTCCGCCTCTCTTCCACTGTCTTCAGTCTTGTTCTCTTTGCTTCCTTACTACCACTTCCCCCTCTTTCCTCCTTCCTCAAGTGGAGAAATAAGCCTGTTCCTGACTTGTCTCTTAATTTTGTCAAAGACCTAGCAGGTGAAAAGACCTAGCAGGTGAGCGAACCAGCCAAGAAGCCTCCCTCTGGAAGTCAAGGAATGGCAAGGGATTGGTATTCTATACATTTAAGTTTTGGGGTTTTTTTTTGCTTTTTTTTTTCTTCTCATGACAGCGGTATCAGATCAGACCCGGTCTCCCTGCTGAGTTTCCAAGGAACATACACGGGGCCTCCATAGTTTTATTCCCAGACCCTCAGAGCAGCAGACAAAGGATATGAAGGACCATTCTTCGCTGCTTTCCTTGGACCGCTGATCACCCTTTGCTTGGTGACCTGGCTAGCTGTCCATCACCAGAATCGTTCAGGAGGAAGAAGAGTGATCTATCAGGGACTCCTCCTGTCTCTGTGATTCTAAATGCCCCTGCTCCTTGCAGTTCAATGCCCTGTCCTCATTACTTCTTTAAAACTGCCTGCTCACCTTTCTATCCTTGCCGATAGTGTACAGTTGACACTTAAACAACAAGGTTGAAACTGCATGGGTCCACTGATGAGCAGATTTTTAAAAATAAAGATACATACAGTATCATAAATGTATTATCTCTTCCTTGTGATTATCTTTTTTTAAAGTTTTCTATTTTTAAAGTTTCTTTTTTTATTTATTTATTTTTGAGAGAGAGAGAGGCAGAGAAAGAGGGAGAGAGAGAATCCCCAGCAGGCTCTACACCGTCAGCTCAGAGCCCGACATGGGGCTCAAACTCACAAACCATGAGCTTATGACCTGAGCACAAATCAAGATTTGGATGCTTAACTGACTCAGCCACCCAGGCTCCCCCACTTATGATTTTCTTAATAACATTTTCCTTTCTCTAGTTTCTTTATTGTAAGGATACATAACATAATACATAGAACATATAAAATATGTGTTAATCAACCTGTTCGTATTACCAGTAGGGCTTGCTAAGACATTAGTAGTTTTCAGGAAGTCAAAAGTTATGCGTGGATTTTTGACTGCCAGGGGCATTGGGTGGGGGTGGGGGTTGGCACTCTTCACCCTCATGTTGTTCCTAGTCAAACGCAGTTGTTATTGGTCCCTCTTTATTTACCATTTCACTAAAAACCTTCTAATACTCTCATCTCAAAAATCTCAGTCTTACTCTCTTCGTGATCCAGACCGTCGCAATACAGCGAATTTAAATGTTATCCGTCCAACTTCCAATTTGGGTTTGTTGAATTGCGTCCTGTTTATCATACAATAATATTGAGGAAGAATTCTATTTTCTTCTGCCTACCCATATCCATGGAACTCACACTTGGTATGACTCATGGGAACTAGAATACTTAAGAAGTGATAGTTGTGGCAAGCGCCCAACTTCCATTATTTTCTGAGGGATAAATAAATAATACTGTGCCAAACTTATTAGACAGGCCTCTCTTTGGAGACAAGTGACAGGAACTCAATTCATGCTAGCTTAAGCAAAAAAATGAATTTGTTGGCTCACTTAACTGGGAAATCCAGGAGTTTGCACTGGCCACAGCCACAGCTAGGCCCCGTGTTAAAACAAAGTTGTCATGATTTGTCCTCTAAATCTCCTATTCCTGTTTGCCCCTTATTAGTCCCCGTCTTTCCTACTTCAAAAGAATCCCCCCCATGACCCCCCCACACACACACAAAAAGAGCTTCTGTCATATACTTAGGAGGATTGTCGCTGGCAGTTACCAACTATAACATTCCAATTTAGCAACACCAGAAGAACACAAAATGTCTCTCTTGGTATTCCTATACCAGTTCCAGGGAAAGACTCTGATTGATTCTGCTTAGTTAAAATGCCCACCCTTTGGACCAGTGTTGCCAGAGGAATGGGATACTGTGGTTTTGAGCCTAAACAAAACGGCAGGAAAGAGAAAGGACTGATGTCCCAAAGGAATGAATGCTGGACAGAGAAAATGACAAGTGTCCACTACACGAACGGAGGGAGGGTTAGGACACCGTTTGGGAGTGAAAGGATTTGTGTCCCTGTGCTCTTTTACTGCGTGATTGCTGACAAGCCACCTCGCCTTTTCTGAACCTCAATTCTTCACGTATGAAACGGTTATATGGTAGTTACCAGTACAATATTAAATTACATGTTACGGTATCTCTGTGCCGGTACCAACTGAATTTTCAGATAATGAAAAACTGAGTTAGTTGAAGAAGGCATTGCAACAGCGCCGGCCCCCTCTCCTCTATTTTTATGCGAGCACATTTATGGAGCACTTCACATTTTACGAAAAGCTCTTTCATCTACCACACAAATTGGAAAACGAAGCTCAAGGAGCTGGAACGCTTCGAAAACAGACTAAAATTAACTTATTTGTGTAACCGTACCCACACGCAGACACGCAAAATATATGACGATACTGCAACTGAATCATTTCCTGGATTAAGAAAAGTGTCAGAGACTCACTCAGGGACAACACGCACGCAGGCACGCGCATCATAAGGCAGGGATCCCTGTGAGCACGTAGGCACAGCCCTCTCCTCTGGGGAGTCCACTCTAGGGTTAAGGAATTTCAGGGCCAAAGGATTGCAGGCGAGCACTGTTCCCTAACACGTGCGTGTGTGTGTGTGTGTGTGTGTGTGTGTGTGTGAGAGAGAGAGAGAGAGAGAGAGAGAGAAGGGTGGAGGCGGAAGGAGGGAGCACAGGACAGACTAGGAAATTTTAAAAACACGCCAAAAAACAAAAACAAAACTGTACAGAATGTCTGCAGTTGGACCCTTCCAGGAACGCAGCGGCCTTGGCACCTTCGCGGCAGTCCCCTCCTTCCGCCCATTCCCGCTCCAGGCGCTCGAAGATCCGGCTCCGCGTTTTCTCTCTCTCCCTCCCGCCCTTCGGGTTAAAGCTCCCCCGCCAGGAGTAAACAAGCAGCCCAAACAGGCAGCCAGTAGGACCGGCCCCTTCTCCTCGTTTCCTGCGCCAGCCCCAGCAACAGGCCCCGCCCTTCACGACAGGCCCCGCCCCGCCCCGTCCCGGCCGCCCGCCTGCCCCTTGGAGGCGTCCGCCGGCTCTGGCCGTGTCCTGGCCCTGTGCCCAGTCTTCGGCCCCATGCCCAGTCCCTGGTCCGCTCCCGGAGCTTCCTCCCTCGGGACCCCGCGGCCCGCCCGAGCGCCCCCGGCCCGCGCTGAGGGAGGGTGCGTGGCGCACACGTGACACGTGTTGTGGGCGGAGCCTGCGCCGGCTGAGACGCCGGCGGAGGCGGCCTGGGGGAGGGCGGGCGCGGGCCTCGCCTAGATCTCTCCCTAGAGCTCGCGTAGGCCTCGGCCGGCGCTTCCGCCCCGCCCCTAACTCCGGCCCGCGCGGGGCCCAGCTCTGGCTCCTTGCCCGGCGAGCGCTGCGCTAGGCCTCCCGTTGACTTTGCAACTGTTGCGGCTCCTTCTCGTGCACCCTCCGCGGCTCAGGGGCTCGCCCTCAACTCTTCCCCCAAGTCCCTACCCGGCAAAGCCTGTTTCCTTAAGTTTCTTGCTTGGGTCCGCAGACCCTGTATAATCACAACCCCCACCCCCACCACCCCCCTGCTGCATAAACACACCGCCTTCCTGCCTCCACCTACAGAGACGTCCTTCTGCACACACAGACCTATATTGTACGGTCTTCCCACACGTCTCCATTACCACTCCGTAACCGGAATGTCGGAGGGGCCTGGAAGCTCACCTGGCGCAACTCCTTCCACTTTCTGTCACTTTTAAGGTGGGGGAAAGTTGAGGTTCGAAAAGGTGGAAATACTTTCGAGATGGGAACTCAGACCAGAACTCAGACCTCCTATTGCCAGGGCCTTCTCCTGAGGCCTGATCCTTTCCTGCAATTCAGGGTCAGATGGACTACCCTGAAACGGGTAACTCCGGTCTTGATTATCCATCCAGTTTGCACCTTCCAGATCGCACCACACACCAGGGAAAATGTATCTGCCTGTTACCTTATGTCTGTCTCAGGGTGGCTCCAGGAAATAATCGTAGCTGCCAGAAAAGAAAGCCTTTACCGCCTACTGCGGAACAGGCAGTTTTATCTGGAGGTCGGGACGGTGGACTGTGCAGCCAGGCAGCCTGAATTCCAGCCCTAGCTTCTCCACCTCCTAGCTATCTGGGCAGTTATTTGACGTCTCTTCATCCATAAATTGAGGAAATGACAGTAACTACCTCTTAGAAATGTAAGGATTAAAGGAGTTTTATAGGCATAGTGTTCAGGAAAGCATTTGGCATATAACAAAGTCATCAAAGAAATCACTCTGGGCTGCCCACTATGCTGGTTTTCTTAATGTTCTTCCTCTTCCCTGAAGCCTCCTGCTCTATACTGCAGCCAGATTATCAGGTCAGGCCCAGCTTTAGAGGACTGCCTTCAGGTTCCAGCAGATAGTGGAAGGGCAGAGGGCAGGGAAGCCACGTTGACTGGGGCATCCCCAAGTTGAGAGCTGCACAGCTGACTTGTAAGCCAGGGGAAGAGGATGTGTGGCATAGTGAGGGCAGAAGCAGGGAGCTTCTGAGCTCTGCATTCGTGAGCTGAGCATGGGAGGTGCTGGCACAGGAAGAAACACGAGATTCAGAGAATGAAGTCAGCCACGGAGCCAAACGGCGCAGAGGGAAGACAAAGGCAACTACCTGGCAGAATGTCAGACAGATAATCAACCAGTTGCTGACCTTTTAGCTGCTGACCCTCATTCAGTAAATTCTGCAAGTGAGTATGTGTATCTAGCCCTCCCTTGGAAGTTCCTTGAGAGCAAGCCCTGTATTGTGTTCACCTTTATACGTTGTTTGGCCAGTGCTTTGGGAATCAGTGATCAACAAATGTTTGAGTGTTTTTCGAATGAAATTATACATACATGTCACGGAGCTGGGCCCTGTGGAGAGGGCCCTGATTTCAGGGAAGGAATCTTAGAGTGTGCCTGTCCAACCCCCTCTCTTTTGAGTTAAAGGAAGCTGTTTGCCTGGGGTTATACAGCAAGTTGCCAACAGAAGCCAAGTCTCTGTTTCAGTCTGATGTTATTTCCATGACACTGCATGGAACTTACAGTGCCATTGGAAGGAAAAACAAACTCTCTAAAAGCTGTAGAACAAAGTAAGGCAGTGTGTGGCTAAGACAGGGTGCGTGGTACAAACGGGCGGAACGGTAGATGACAGGACTGGTGTCCCCAAGGGCTGGGATCAGTCAGAAAGTACTGCAAGAGAACGAACTGGTCCTGAAGGAATGGTAGGATTCAGGACGGTAGAAAAGAGGGAGAATTCCTGGGGCGGGGGGGAGGGACGGAGTGGCTTTCCACTGAGGCGGTGGTGGATATTTAAGGGTCAGCAAGGAACCCGGGTGGGTTAGAAGAGAGGTTTGGGTTGGATCATGGTGGGAGAAGATGACAGGTTAAGGGCAGATTTAGAAAGATTTCAGATACCAGCACAGGGAGTTTTGACCTTAGTCTGTGGATAATGGGGAACCCCCGAAAGTAGGCACTGAGCTAGGCACTGAACCAAGACAAGAGACCAGGCAAGCATCTGCCAACTTGGTCTGATTTGCATCTTTTGTAGACAGTTTCTTGCCATCTATGTGCATTTACTTAATTTACCCACACATGAAGGAAACTCTACCAACTAGCTTGTGTGTATTTATTTTGTCTCTAAATACACATATCTGTGTGGGAGCAGAGGAAGGAGTGGGAGATTAACAGAATTTGTGTGCCTGCTGCAGACCAGGCACTTTCGTCTGTGATAGCTCATTTAATCCTCGCAATCTGGTGGGGTGTGGGTCCTGCTGCTCCAGTAACACCCAGAGACGGTAAGTAACTTTCCCACATCTCAGAGCTAGGAAGCCATGGGGCCAGAATTCAAACTCGGCTTTGACACCAAAGCCCTCTCCAGTCGCCTGTCACAACTTTCCAGTGGGAGGATACAGGAATTATGTTCCCACTCTCAGGTTCCTTCTTGGGGATGGGGGTGGGTGTCAGTGAGGTGATAACCCAGCTAGGCTTACATTTCTACGGGTTTGGTTGGTTTTTTTTCTTTTAATTTTTTTGATGTTTTTATTTATTATTGAGAGACAGAGAAAGACAGAACATGAGCATGGGAGGGGCAGAGAGAGGAGGAGACACAGAATCTGGAAGGAGGCTCCAGGCTCTGAGCTGTCAGCACAGAGCCCAATGCAGGGCCTGAACTCACAAACTGTGAGATCATGACCTGAGCTGAAGCCGGGCTTTTAACTGCCTGAGCCACCCAGGTGCCCCACTAGGAGGATTTTCCCATCCCTCGTTTTCTATGCTTATCTTTAGAGAAAGAAAATTCCTATTTCGTGTCTTTAGAGGCAGATAAAGCTGGATTTGAATTCCATTTCCACCACTTACCAGCTAGCGGCCAAGTGCACTTTCTGTGAACCCAATGAACCTTCAGCTTCAGGAACCCCTCACATGCATAGGCCCCTGGCAAGCCCTCTACCCAAGTTTGAAACTAACTGTACGTTGTGGGACTTCAAGAGGGCGAGTGTAAAGCTCCAGCAATTGTGTAACCTTCAGGCCCCTAAAACCTGCATCTGCCCTACCTGATGATGTGTCAGTTTACTTTCTGAGACTCAGGCTCCTCATCTGAATAAAATCATCCTAGACTCTGGGTCTACCAGCTGAACGTTCAGTTGACACACACTACTAAAAAAGCTGATCTCACGCAGCCTATGCCTAAGGCAAAGGTTCATGGAGACCCTAGGCCTGAGGAAAAACCTCATGAGTCCGTTTGTTAAGCAGTTAGGTCCAACCAATTTAGCGGTTATTTCCAACAATAATACACATAAATAGAAAGAAATAGATATTTATACTTTATTCTTAAATAACTACAATTACTTTCTTTTTTTAAAAGGTGATTTTATTAATTTTTTAAAATATTTATTTTTTGAGAGAGAGAGAGTGGGGGAGGGGCAGAGAAAGAGAGAGACACAGAATCCAAAGCAGGCTCCAGGCTCCGAGCTGCCAGCACAGAGCCAGACACGGGGCTTGAACTCACAGACCACGAGATCATGACCTGAGCCTAAGTTGGTCACTTAACTGACTGAGCCACCCAGGCGCCCCCAACTACAATTACTTTCTAATGAAATGTGTGCACCTGTGGTGCACTGTACAACTTCTCAAACATTGGAATCAGATTGCACACAACCACCCTCAGCTCCTTTTCCCCCATCAATTTTCTTTTGAAGACAGCATCCACCCAAACCCCAACTACATAAAGGTAGGATGTTGTCAAAAGAAATGTCATGCAATCTAATGTTGAAACTGTGGATTTCCTTGAAGTAACAGTTTATAAAGTTTGCGACAGAAGTCAGGTATCACCATGTTTCCTTCAAAAAATATTCCGAGGCACCCCTGTGAGTTCTCTGCATCCCCAGGGGTGCCTCTGCTCACAATTTGAGTATCATGGGATTAAGGACCATGTTAGAGACTATTCCAGGAAGCAACCAGAAGGCAGCAGAGTTCTCTCTGGCAGAATAGAAGGGGGAACCACCGTTACGCTCCACGGTCTGCCACAGGGTTACCACTCGGTTCTCCAAAGGAAATCTTCCCAAAGTCTCTCTTCCTGAGAGTTCTCTCCACACCCTCTGTTGTGGCTCTTTACAAAATATCAACAAAGCAAGGAAAGATGTGGGTGGGGAGGCCTGGGCTCTAGTTCCAGATTTGCCACTTGAGAGATAACAACATCTTAATCATAACCTCCCCTTTCCAAAGCCTCTTGAAGCGTTAACTATGTATGAGTCTATGAATCCACCCTCAACTTTCTCCTCAGATGCCAAAGTTTTTAATGAACTTGATTTTAAGTTGGCCTCATAAGGGTGGGAAGGAAAAACATGTTTCTTCTCTTGCATACTTTCTGCAGGTTAGGAAGCTGGGAAATCCGCCATCTTTACATCAAATAAAAATCCATTCTCATGTCAGGGAAATTTCTGAAAGGAGGGAGCAAAGAATAACAACAAAAAGCTCTGTACAGAGGGCCCTGGGATGATGGAAATGTTTCTTGATTTGAATGCAAGTAACTGTGTTCAGTTTGGGAAAATTCATCACTTTTGGTATCTACATCTCTGTATATATACTAAGAGGGAGGAAAGAAAATTGCAAAATTGAAACAATATCTAAATTATATAAAAATACAACACAAACAATACTATTTTAAAAATCTGACAATGAATTAGAAAGGTGTGAATGAGCTATATGTTTGTGGCAGTGTTTTAAAATAAATTTTAGGGGCGCCTGGGTGGCTCAGTCGGTTAAGCATCCTGCTTCGGCTCAGGTCATGGTCTCATGGCTCGTGAGCTCAAGTCCCGCATTGGGCCCTGTGCTGACAGCTCAGAGCCTGGAGCCTGCTTCAGATTCTGTGTCTCCCTCTCTCTCTGCACCCCCCTCCTTGTTTGCACTCTCTCTGTCTCAAAAATAAATAAACATTAAAAAATTTTAAGATAAAAAAAATTACAATTAAAAAAAGTTTTAAATCATTTGAAAAACAAAATAGAGCTCTTTCCAGCTTTAAGGAAATTTTAAATGTTGGGCCAGGAGGAGGGAGGATTGTTCCTTCTGCATGACATAGAATGATTTTTGAAAGGTTTTCCATTATACCTGTTCTCCCTGTTACACCACAGAAAGCCAGATGCTTAGCCTAGGCAGACCAATAAAAAAGAGTTTATCAGGATGTCTTGCAGAGTTAACGTAGGCAAAATCCACACTGCTCACTAATTCAGGATTGGCTAAGCAACCATCCTAAGGAGCCAAGAGATAGAGGCCTCTGCTCTATCTAAGGGCACTGGTGGGTTACCTGCTCTTATCTGTGATGCTAGCCCTGGAGCCAAGGAAACAGCCAAGTGACCAGAGACTGCAGGAAAGAGCACTGGACGCCTGTGATCTGAGCACCGCCGCTGTAAGATGATAACTAGACAATGGATAAAGTCTCTTCTAGACTGAAAATGCAATCCTTTTGTGATTTAGTGATACTGAGAGAAGGGTTAATAGTCTTAAGGAAACCCGAAAGGAGAAGTAAACAACAAGCCCGCCCTGATAAGAATAGTTGTTAAAGCAGTCTTCAAAAACATCACAAGGCCAGTGGCCCAGATGGGAGATGCCAGGCAAACACATGAATATTACTGACTTCAAAGATAAGGGCAAAGCAAGAGGCTCCGGGTGCAGCAGCAGGAGCAAGCTGGATTTATGGGGCTGGGGAAGCAAGCCAGCTCAATGGATACAACGTGGTAAAACCACGTGATGACAAATTTGCAGCCAAATCGAAGTAAACATGAAAAGTGGTTGCCACTGCTATGTTTTGATCCCATCAGTGCTGTGCTGTGATTGAGTGGGTACAGCACACAAGGGTTTGAAATACAGGAAGTGTAGGTCCTATTCAGGTCACACTCTCTGCAGGTGCCAAGTGGGGGAAGAGAAAGACAGCAACACGTGCTGTAAGTCACGGAGTATCAAGGAATCAGAAAGCCACTCTGAGCTGCAGTTTCCTCATCGATAAAATGAGGGTCATAATACTACCTTCCTCCCGGGGTGGCTATGACCTGTTACAACACTCAGAGCGAGCTAGAGCTGAGTAGAGTAGCTACTATTCTTCATTCTTATAATGCAATGCTGAAGCTCCAGAAAGCTGCACAGTCCCTTCAGCCACTGCTTTGGAGAATAAATCTCCTGGGACCGTGCCTTGCCAAAGTGCCCTGAGTGGGGAGAGTTTTCCAGAGCATTCTTCTCCCTCTCCCCACATGACGTTTTTGCATTTACCTCTATTATAGCATTTGTCCATTTAAATTTTAGTTTTTTGTGGGATGAGGCCGAGTGAGGTCATTTGTATACAGAATGTTGCTTTCTCCTCTCCAATTTATTTTATTCTCTAAGGTCCAAGTTATATGGGACCTTTTTTGTATTGAAATATGTATTGTGGAAGTTAAAGTGTAAGTGTTGATTTGATACATCTATAAATTACAATGATTACTATTGTAGCATTAGCTAGCGCCTCTATCATACCACCAAATGAGCATTTCCTTTTCGTGGTAGGAATAATTAATATCTAGTATCTTAGCAAATTCTATGTCTATAATACAGTATTGTTGTCTATAATCACTATACTGAGCGTTAGATCTCCAGGACTTATTTATCTACTAGTTTGTACTTTTTAAAGTTTATTTATTCTGGGAGAGAGAGCATGCACAGGGGAAGCGGTAGAGGGAGGAAGAGAGAAGAGAGAGAGAGAAAGAATCCCAAGTAGGCTCTGCATCGTTAGCATGGAGCCCGATGTGGGGCTCAAACTCATGAACCATGAGATCACGACCTGAGCCAAAGTCAGACACTTAATCGACAGAGCAACCCAGGTGCTCCAGTTTGTACTCTTAACCAGCATTTCTCCTACTACCCTACCTCCCCAGCCCTTGGTAACTGCCATTTTACTCTCTTTTTGTAAGTTTGGCTTTTTTTAGATTCTATACCATAGGATATTTGTCTTTCTCTGACTTACCTTACCTTAATGTCCTCAAGATTCATCCAGTGTTGCAAATGGCAGGATTTCCTTCTTTCTCATGACTGAATAATATTCCATGGTGTGTGTGTGTGTGTGTGTGTGTGTGTGTGTGTGTATACAAATATACCACATCTCCTTTCTCCATTGACTGACACTTGAGTTGTTTCTCCAGGGGATTCTTTTTTTTTAATGTTGATTTATTCTGAGAGAGAGAGCACGTGCACGCATGAGTGGGGGATGGGCGGAGAGAGAGGGAGAGAGAGAATCCTGAGCAGGCTCTGTGCTGTAACCACCAGGCCTAATCTCATAAACCATGAGATCATGACCTGAGCTGAACTCAAGAGTCAGACACCCAACTGACTGAGCCACCCAGGTGCCCCTCCTGGGGATTCTTAATAGGAATAATTATTTAACACTAAGCTTTGACTTCTTGTTGACCTGACCCCGTGGGAGCCACTGCATCTATTAGCAGGCTGAAACTCCTGAAGAAAATATTAAAGGAGCCTCACCTGGAGGTAGGGAAGGCCAGGGTTCTAGAAGGGAGATTTCTGACTGATTCCTTTTCCATCTTTAAGATACTGATTGGGTGGTATTGTTTTTAATCTTTAGGGGAATAGAAAATTTGGGGGGAAACAGAAAAGCAAGAACTGGCCAAAGTCCCCAATAGTTCGAATGTCTGAATCCAAAAGGCTCTGAATTTTTCTTTACATTTTTAATGAGAGGAAGAAGGCAGATCAGAGGCTTGGTGCCTAGGAGAGATGGGGGTACCCATTCAAGGACTGAAGTCTTTCTCTGATTGCTACTCACAGGTATAGTAAGACTGGCCATTCATTCAGTGAGACTGGGAATATCAATTAATACACACATTGTGAAGAACAACTGAATATGAAGAATCAAGAATTTTACAAATATTTGTATCTTTTGGACCTTTAAAGAATGAAAATGGTTACATTTTGGTATAGCTATACGATGTTAGTACAGAACATTAAAAAATGATGTGCTCAAGGAAATGAGAAATGTGTGTCTTACACACAAAAAGTTAAGGTAATAACTTGCACAGAATTAGCAATTATGTGTGTGTGTCAACATGTGAAGAATTGTCCCAATATGTAAAGTCTTTGTGGGTAGTGGAATTGTGGGTGTTTTTGGTCTAATTGCACTTTTCTGTATTTGCCACAGCCTATACAGTAAGCACATACTACCTTGATTACTTGGTGGCAGACGGAGGTTGAAACCAACCTCAAATCAACTCAGTTTCCTTCCCAATTCTTTGAATCAGGTTAATTTCCTCCGAGCCCCCTCTGAAAAGTTTTGAAGGTTACACGGGGCCCTCCCGGGACGCAGAGGCGCGCGGGGCTAATGGGGACGGTTGTGTCCGGCCCGGGCCGGTTTCTGCGCGTTCCTTCCCCCACCGCGAGTGCAGACGGAACTGTGCGGCCGGAGCGGTTCGGTCTCCCTCGCCCTCCGAGGAGCCGGGCACCGGACGCCTCCTTGCAGCGCGCGGCGAACCCCGGAGAGGCCGCGTGTGGGCTCCTCGGCCCCCGGCCCGGCCCAGGAGCGGAGGCCACGCGCAACCCCCGCTCCGTCCTCTCCCCGGGCCCAGCGCCTAACCCTGGCCGCGGCTGGCGGAAACGCCCGAGCCCTGGAGGGAGAGCGAGGCCCCTCCCCGCCAGCTCAGCCTCCGGGCGCGCGAGGCCGGGAGGGCGGCGGCGCGGACGTGCCCGGGCCCACGGAGGCCTCCCGGCGCCACCCCCGGGGCGCGCGGCCTGCGGGCGAGGAGGGCGGCGGGCCTGCTCCCTCCCGCCCCAGCCCTGCGCGGGGCACGAGGGGAGGGAGGAGGAGCGGGTCGGCACCCGGCCCGCAGCCCGGACGCTCGGCCTTCTCCGCTCTTTGGGCGCCTTTGTCCCACATTCGGGCTCGGCCGGCGGATCGGAATCGCGTCCCGCGCCGCGCGCACGCGCGTTAGTGTCGGCGTGGGGTGGCCCGGGAGGCTGAGGTTGTGTGTTGGCGCTTGGCGTCCCCCGCCTGTTGGCGCACCTTCTTCGCCGGGGCTGTCTTTCTACCACTTGGTTTCCTCCAGTTCCGCGGCCTTCCCAAGGCTAAGTCGGCTGCACCAAAGACCTCGAACCTATCTTTCTCCTCCTCTGTAAATCCACCTACCCTCAGTGGCTTTGGTAAACTCGTTACCATTCACTAACCCTCTGCCAACACACATACCCAAGGCGAGATGAAATTTTACCTCTACTTTGCCACTGGGACACAAGATATTGCCCTCTCACTGCCGACAACAAACATTCCCAAAGGAAAAGAGTTTACACTTGCTCTCTCACCCCAGAACCAGCTACATAATTTGCAGGGTCTAGGGCAAAATGAACATGCTGGATCTCTTGCTCAAATGTTGAGAACTTTAAGAGCACTAAACCAAGCCAGAGACTATTTTTAAAAAAAAAAAAATTATGTTTATTTATTTTTGAGAGACAGAGCAGGAGTTGGGAAGCGGCAGAGAGAGAGGGAGACACAGAATCTGAAGCAGGCTCCAGGTTCTGAGCTGTCAGCCCAGAGCCGGATGCGAAGCTAGAACACACAAATCTTGAGATTATGACCTGAGCTGAAACCAAGAATCCCGAGTTTAACCAACTGAGCCACCAGGTGCCCCAGCCAGGGATTATTGTTAAGTGCATGACCCCGTGTGTCTCCGGAGGTGTACACCCAGGAAGCTGGCCCTGCCAGCACCTTTTCTATCCTCAAGCCTGTGCCATGACCTACACCCTCGAATCTTGGTTGTTAAAAGAACAAATAATCTCTTCATTGTGGCTAGTTACTAGAACCAGAGATCTTTTCCCTTGGTCAGCTGTCTCCTTTAACTTCTTCACAGCATTGACATGGGTGTCTACTCTTTTCCTTATAAAATCCCTTTTTCTTTGGTTTCCGTCCCAGGGCACTATTGCATTTCCCTCACTCTGATGCATTCCTCCAACTGCTCTGCTGGTTTCCCTTTCTCCTGATCTGCAGCTGGGTGTGTTCCCAAAGGTTAGGTCCTCAGTTCCTCATTTTCTTTCTAATTCCCTTGGAGACACCATCCTCCCCATTTTAGTCACCACCTTTGTGCGTCTAAAGCTCCAGGCATTATCCCCAGCCAGATTTCCCTCCCAAGCCCTAGTCTTGCTTTTGTAACTCTTAGGTGTCCTGGCAACTCCAATGTAACAAGTCAAAAATTGAATGTATGCTTGTTTGCCCTTTCCTCCCTCCCTCCCTCCCTTCCTTCCTTCCTTCCTTCCTTCCTTCCTTCCTTCCTTCCTCCCTCCCTCCCTCCCTCCCTTCCTTCCTTCCTTCCTTCCTTCCTTCCTTCCTTCCTTCCTCTCTTCCTCTCTTCCTTCCTTTGTGGGAACTGAGCAAAAAAATCAACCAAGCCTGGGACCCTTCTAAGTGCAGGACCCAGGACAAATGCCACAAAGCCAGCCTTGCCACCACCTTTCGAAGTATTTTAGTAATCAAAAAGGGAGGTGGGGAATAAGTTTGCCATAGAAAAAAAAAAACCTGTCAGGTGCCATCTTGCATCACGAAAGTTAACACAAGTACTAGATAAATTGGTACTGTGTGCCATCTGAAGCCGCAACGCAGTGTGCAGCCATTTCTGTGGTATTCCAGCCGAAGATGCATAACCTGGTCTCATCATGAGGAAACACTGGACAAACCCAAACTGACGGACTGCCTACAAAATGGCTTGTACTATTTTAAAGTCAAGACTATAAAAGTAAAAGGATTTGAAAGACACAGCAATTGGGTGCAATACATGATCCAGTGTTGGGTCCTTTTGGTACAAATGGTGATATTAAGATGACAGGCAAAACCTGAATGAGTCTCTGAGCAAAGGGAACATTTTGTACTATTCCTTTGGTATAACTTTTCTCAAAGTTTGAAATTATTTCAGGGCATCTGGGTGGCTCAGTCAAAGGAGCATGTGACTCTTGATCTTGGGGTCATGGGTTCCAGCCACGCGTTGGGTTGTAGAGATTACTTAAATAAATACATATATATTTTTTTAATTTGAAATTATTTGAAAAGAAAAATAAAAACGAAAATTTACCCCCCCCAAATTAGCTTTTCCTCTAGACCTCGCCCACTTTCCAAGTTCGAAAACTGTGGGGTCATCTTTGATTTCTCCCTCTTCCCCGCCCCTCCCAACTCCTTCCCTACCACTCGACTATTAAGTCCTGTCAATTATGTTTTTAAAATATCTTTCACATAGACACTTTTCTTCCAGCTTGTTTTTTTGTTTTTTTCCTTTTATTATCTAATGATACTTCTGACCTCACATAATCATTTTAAGGAGTGTTTGTGAAGAGAATTTGTATAACAAAGTACCGTGCAAACATAAAGTCCTATCTCTCCATCTCCAGCCTGGATTACTGCTGCTTGCTGCTGTAATTTTCTAACTGGTCTTCCTGTCTTTGGTCGCTCTCTTTAACAACCCATCCTGTATACAGTTACCAGAGTAATCTGCCTAAAAGCACACACTTATCCTTTCGGGGCCTTGCTTCCCACGGTGCACAGTGGGGCTTAATCCATATTCCCTAGGAAGACTGATGTGCTTTGAGTTGCTCCAAGGTGGTCCGCCGTCATATCAAATGACCATGACCTTTGTCCAACTCGTACAGAAAAGAAAATTTAATGGATAGAATGTCCTCGACTTGTAAGGGTTTTTTTTCCCCTATATTTTTTTTCCCATGGTGGTAAGGATCCCAACTTTTATCTGCTTTCATCAGCAGATGACAAACTGAATGAAAAAGCAGCAAATTAATAACACATATTTGGCAACAACAGATCATGTTTCCTTCAACAGCTTGGTTTTCTCAAGGGCACATGTTTGGTAGCTGTGATTCTTATGATGCATGTCGATTGTATAGGCATTTTCTTTCTTAAAAATCGCTTTTCTTTTTTATGATAAAATTTCATCATAAAGAAGTTCGAGAAGACACTGCACTCCCAAGTAAATACCTTGACCTACTATTCAGGGTTTTTCCAACCTTATCGCTACTACTCCCCCTTCATGAATTCTTGACTTCAGACAAAGTTGTTTAATCTCCGTTCGCTTTTGCTTTTTTTTTTTTTTTTTTCCCTTTTGCTTTGCACAAACCATTCTATCTCCCTGGAACTCTGTCCTGGCTCACGCCTGTCCAAACAAACTCGGTACAGCCTTAAAAGACTAAATCAGCTCTCCACTTGGTGTAACTTCTAAAATGATGATTATCTCTCCTTCGACATTACATGGAAAATGCATGAGAAAGAACACAATGGTATGCAGCAGTGTTCCTCAAACATCTGAGGGCATAAGAAACACCTGGCAATCTTTTTAAAATGCAGAGTTTTGGGGACACCTGGGTGGCTCCGTTGGTTAAGCATCCAACTCTTGATTTAGGCTCATGTTCTCATGGTTCCTGAGATCAAGCCCTACGTGGGGCTGTGTGCTGTCAGTATGGAGCCTACTTGGGATTCTCTCTCCCTCTCTCTCTCTGCCCCTTCCTCTCTCTCTCTCTCTCAAAGTAAATATTTAAGAAAATACAAGTAAAATGCAGAGTTTTTTGTTTGTTTTTGCGAGAACATTTTAAGTTACATTCTCCTAGCAAATTTCAATTATACAAATACGGTGTTATCAACTATCATCACAATAATTTTTGTTGTGAAAGAGAGAGAGAGAGCATGAATTGGGGAGGGGGCAGAGGGAGAGAAATAATCTCACGCAAGCTTCATGCCCAGCACAGAGCCAGATGTAAGGCTCCATCTCGCGCCCATGAGATATGACCTGAGTAGAAATAAAGAGTTGGACATTTAACGGAAGGAGCCACCCAGACACCCCTATAATCACAATGTTTTATATTAGATTCTCAGACCATTTTCATCTCACAGCTAAAAGTTTACACTTTTTCTTCCTTCCTTCCTTCCTTCCTTCCTTCCTTCCTTCCTTCCTTCCTTTCCTTTCTTTCTATTTCTTTCTTTCTTTCTTTCTTTCTTTCTTTCTTTCTTTCTTTCTTTTTCCTTCCTTACTTTTTCCTTCCTTCCTTCCTTCCTTCCTTTTTCTTTCTTTCTTTCTTTTCTTTCCTTCCACATATAAAGTGATACCATGCAGCCTTTGTCTTTCTTTGTTTTCCTTATTTCATTTGCATAATGCCTTCAGGTTCCATCCATGTGGTCACAAATGTCAGGATTTCCTTCTTTCTCATGGGTCAGTAATATCTTCTTTATCCATTCATCTGTTGATGGACACTTAGTCTGTATCCGTATCTTGGCTACTGTGAATAATGCTGCAATTCTGGGAGTGCAGAGGTCTCTTTGATACCCCGTTTCATTTTCTGTGGATAAATAAATAAATGTGTGATTCCTGAATCATAGTGTAGTTTTATTTTTAATTTTCTGAGGAACCCCCATATTGTTTCTCTTAGTGACCACACCAGTTTGCCTTTCCACCAACAGTGCACGAGGGTCCCCTTTTCCCCACATATTGCCAACACTTGTCATTGCTTGTTTTTATTTTAGCCATTCTAACAGGTGTGAGGTGATATAATGGTTTTGATTTGCATTTTCCTGATGATTAGTGATGTTGAGCACCTTTTCACGGACCTATTGGCCATTTGTATGTCTTCTTTGGAAAAGTGTGTCTTCAGTACTTCTGCCCATTTTAAAATCAGATTTTTTTTTTTTTGCTTCTGAGTTGTATGAATTTTTTATATATTTTAGATATTAACCCGTTATCAGATAGATGATTTGCAAGTCTTCTCTCCATTCTGTAGGTTGCTTTTTCATTTTGTTGATAGTTTCCTTTGCTGAGCAGAAGCTTTTTAGTTTGCTGTGGTTCACTTGCTCATATTTACTTTTGTTACCTTTGCTTTTGGTGTCAAATCTAAAACACCATTCTCAAGACCAATGTCCAAGGCCCCTTATGTTTTCTAGGGATTAATGGTTTCAGATCTTACATTCGAATCTTTAACACATTTTCAGGTGATATTTGTGTATGGCCGGTTTCATTTTTTTTGTCTCTGGCTGTCCAGTTTTCCCACCACCATTTATTGAAGAGACTATCCTTTTTCCTTGGTATATTCTTGGCTCCTCTGTTGCAAATTAATTTACCACATATGAACGGGTTTATTTTGGGGTTCTATTCTGTTTCTCTGAATTCTGTGTTTGTTTGTTTCTTTGTTTTAATTTTTTTAATCTTTACTTATTTTTGAGAGACATAGAGACAGAGCGTGAGCAGGGGAAGGGCAGAGAGAGGAAGACACAGAATTTGAAGCAGGCTCCAAGCTCTGAGCCGTCAGCACAGAGCCCGATGCAGGGCTCGACATCACAGACTGCGAGATCATGACCTGAGCCAAAGTCGTCTGCTTAACCGACTGAGCCACCTAGGCGCCCCATCTGTGTTTGTTTTTATGCCAATACAACACTGTTTTGCATGCTATAGCTTTGTCATATAGTTTGAAGTCGGACTAACTATGCTCCGGTCTTTGTTCTTTCTCAGGATTGCTTCAGCTATTTGGGGTCTTGAGTGGTGCTATAGAAATTTTAGGATTGTTTGTCCTTTTTTGTATGAAAAGTACTGTTGGAATTTTGAAAAGGATTGCACCGAATCTACAGATTGCTTTGGGTTGTAGGGTCATTTTTTGTTTTTAATGTTTATTTATTTTGGAGAGAGAGACAGAGACAGAGTGGGAGCAGGGTCCTTTGGTCCTTTTAACAATATTAATTCTTCCTATCCACGTGCACAGAATATCTTCCATTTATATGTATCTCCTTTCATTTCTTTCATCATTGTCTTACAGTTTTCAGTGTACAGATCTTTCACCTCCTTATTCCTAGGTATTTTACTCTGTTTGATGTAATTTCTTAATTTCTCTTTCTGATAGTTTACGAGTATATAGAAACAACGAATTTTTTCTCATTTTTTTAATGTTTATTCATTTTTTCTGAGAGAGAGAGAGAGAGACAGAGCAGAGAGAGGGAGACACAAAATCTGAAGCAGGCTCCAGGCTCTGAGCTGTCCGCAAAGAGCCCGATGCAGGGCTCAAACCCACGAAATGTGAGATCATGACCTGAGCCGAAGCCAGACCCTTAACCAACTGAGCCACCCAGGCACCCTGAAACAACAGATTTTTGTCTATTGATTTTATATTCTGCAGCTTTACTGAATTCATTTATTATATCTAATAGTTTTCTGGACAAGTCTTTAGGGTTTTCTATATATAATATCATGTCCTTTGCAAATAGAGACAGTTTTACTTCTTCCTTTCTGATCTTTTATTTCTTTTTCTTTTATTTATGTCCTTTTCTTCCCTAGTCGCTCTGGTTAGGACTTCCAATATATGTTAAATAAAAGTGGCAAGAGTGGGGCATCCCTGTCTTCTTCCTGATCTCAAAGGAAAAGTTTTCAGCTTTTCCCCATTGAGTGTGATGTTATCTGTCAGCTTGTCATATATGGCCTTTATTATGACAAGGTACATCCCTCTATGGATTGAATTTTGTTGAATGCTTTTTCTTCACCTACTGCCATGATTGTATGATTTTTCTCCTTCATTTTGTTACTGTGGTGTACCATGCTGATTGATTCGTGGAAACTGAGAAAGGCCTATCATTTTCATCCATCTGTTTCTTCTCATCATTAGGGCCACTCCCCCTAACCCAGCCCTTCTTCATCTTATCCCTGAATTCTTGCTGCCTGGTCAATGTACCCTCATCTTTTACTCTCAAATCCATCCTGTTTCTCACTAATCTTCTAGAAATGGTCTCATTGTATTATTTCTCTCTGCAACAGCCCACAACGCTCCTCACTACATCTTGTTCAGGTATTGCCTGTCCTTGGTCCTGCCTTCTCCACCTGTCCGTCCTGCTCGGCCCGACAAGGACACAGGTCAAGCCTTGACTCCTCTCCCAGCAGCAAACCCTTTCCTACTCTTCCGGCTCCTACTCTTGCCTCCTCCTTTCTGCCTACGCAAGGCTCGCCCTTCCTCCAGGGCTTGGGTCACCTTCACAACTGCTTTCCGATCACCGCCCCCATGCCGACTTTGTTCTTTGAACTACAACAATGCTTAACATCTTTAAAATGCTGAGGTTCTGCAGTAGTTTCTTGTCTATCAGGCACACCCTCCCGCCACATTGTAGTTTCCTGGATTGCAGGGATCCTATCTTACCTTTAGAATCTTTTAAGGGATCTGGAAAAGAAACGGCTCTGTTATTGAGTACAAACGATGGTATCTTTGTTAAATACACTGATTACCAGGTGGATGGGGGCTCACACGAGTCAGCTATTTAGTGTTTCGACAATATTAACATGGGAGTATTTATTGATTCAGGCTTTCCATAAGATTGCCCTGAAACTGAGTGTGATTCTCAACTCGGGGTGCACATTCTCTTGAGTGGGATATCTCATTACCCACCATGATATTTATGCATTCCCCCAGAATCATCACCTCAGAGAGCTACTAATACTATTACTAATTACTAATAGGAGAGTCATCTCCTTCAGGTGTATTGGGGTTGAGATTCCATCATGAGAAAATTTAAACTATTGGTGATACTTATTAAAATATGCTTATTTCTGGGCACCTGGCTGTCTCAGTCAGTAAAGCATGTGACTATGGATCTCGGGGTCATGAGTTTGAGCCCCATGTTAGGCATGGAGTTTACTTAAATTAAAAAAAAAAGATTATTTCTATCACACTGGTTACAATTGGATCTTTTCTAGAATATGTATCAGTTCTTAGTTCTTTTAGCACTAATGAGTAAGACAGTTTGCTTGACAAACATGCCAGGTGCAGGAATTACATGCACTTGTGCTCAGGCAGGCAGGAGCCGACCATCCTGACAGACAACTCATCTGCTCTTGCAGAAGCCTCTCGAGATGACCTTAGATTCCATTTGTGTGTAATGGTGCACTCATGAGGTGGCAGCAGGCACCACATTGGGGACAGACTTCTAAAAAGAAAAGAATACTCATCTAGATCAATGCTACAGAGTGATCCAGTAGGATGAAGACTGGAGAAATGACCATCTGATTTGGTAATTAGAAGTGTCCTGGGACTCATTGGGTTGAGCACTGGGTGTTGTATGGAAACCAATTTGACAATAAATTATTAAAAAAAAAAAAAGAAGAAGAAGAAGAAGTGTCCTGGGAACCTACACGCTAAGGTAGGAACGTTTGTGTCACCCCAAAATTCACGTTGAAGTCCTAACCCCCCAGGACGATGATTTTAGGAGGTGGGGCCTTTAGGAGGCCATTAGGTCATGAGGGTGGAGCCCCCGTTAATGGGATTAGTGTCCTTATAAAAAGAGACCCCAGAGAGCTCCCTTACTCCTTCTACCATGTGAGGACACAGGGAGAAGGCTGGGGGCTATAAACCAGGCAGCAGGCCCTTGCCAGACGCTAACCATGTCAGCAATTCGATCTTGGACTTCTCGGTCTCTAGAACCGTGAGGAATACATTTCTGTTGTTTATAAGCCACCCAACCTATGCTATTTGGTTTTAGCAGCCCGAACAGATTAAGACACCATGAGAATGCAAGTGCCACGAGGTTAAGGCTGAGACCAGATTTCCCGATTTCAGGAGAGTAGATCTGGAAGAACAGAAGAGAGAGATGCCTGTCACTTGCATGGGAGTGTTTTGTGAAATGAAGGAGAGGAACAAGGCTGGGTCAAATCGTGACATTTTGGAAGCAGGTTGTAACTGTGAGGTGCAGAATGTAAGACATCTAAAAAAGGTTTAAGTGAGAAAGCATGGTCCTGGGCAGCAAAGGGGATGGAACCAGGAGCCTAGGTGGGTGGAGACATTAGTTTCCACAGGGTCCATTTGGTCAGAAACCTGGGTCCTCTCCCTTACAGACGTAGCAATGCACAACTCTGAGAGTCTTCACTGCCGTAAGAGAGGAGGGTGTGTCTGAAACTGGGCTCTTAGACACATCTCTCTCCCTCTCTTTCTCTTTGTTTATTCTTCCATCTTTCAGTGTATGATTTAGTAGAATTCAGTAGAGTCACATTGCTGTGCAGCCATCAATACCATCCATTTCCAGAACTTTCTCATCTTCCCAGACTGAAATTCTGTACTCGTTAAACACGTGGTGCCCCTGAAAATCCCCATTCTACTTTCTATCCCTATGAATTTGTCTATTCTAGGTACCTCATGTGAGCAGAATCACAGTGTTTGTCCTTTCGTGTCTGGCTTATTTCATTTAGCATAAGGTCCTCAAGGTTCGCCCACGTTGTACCATGTGTCAGAAGTTCCTTTGTTTTTAAGGCTGAATAATATCCCATTGTATGGATAGACCACATTTGTTTATTCATTCATCCATCAGTGAACACCTGGGTTACTTCCACCTTTTGGCTATTATGAATAACGCTCCTATGAACACAGGTATGAAAGATACATCTCTTAAATACTTTCTCATAAGTATGTTTTTCGATCCCGCCAAAATTAGGACCTAACAACGTGATTTATTTCTACTATAGAAATCTCAGGATAAGGAGGAAGAATTTGGGATATTTCTCAGCTGGGATCTTAAGAGTCGGGAGGGTATGAGATGTAATCAGGAGGGCAGAAATGCAAAGTGAGAGAAGAGAATGAATCCTCCTGTTTGAAAAGCCACAAGAAGAAAACCCAAGGTCAGGGTGGAGCTGCTGGGAACAGTTGACCCTGGGGGAATGCGGAGGGTAAGGGAGGCCACGCAGTACTTAGAACCGCGTGGAAAGGAAGTACAGATCTGGTTCCTGCCTGGCTCTATATTAACTGGAACACCCTGGCCAGGTCCATTAACATCTGTGAATCCTGGAATCCTCATCTGTATATTGGTGAGAGTAGTGTCTTCTATGTTCGTCTCAGGAGATTGTTTAAAGGTTCGAGTGTGTTAATCATGCAGGAGAAAGGACGCTGTAATCTATCAAGTACTATTTTTGAAAATCTGGGGGCGCCTGGGTGGCTCAGTTGGTTAAGCGTCCGACTTCGGCTCAGGTCATGATCTTGCGGTTTGTGAGTTCGAGCCCCGCGTCAGGCTCTGTGCTGATGTCTCAGAGACTGGAGCCTGTTTCAGATTCTGTGTCTCCCTCTCTCTGCCCCTCCCCTGCTCATGCTCTGTCTCTATGTCTCTCGAAAATAAATAAACGTTAAAAAAAAAAAAAGAAAAGAAAATCTGGATTCTGATAAAATCAGGGCAGGGGCTAAAGAACCTACATTATGGAAATAGGCAAAGTAAAGAAAAAAATAAGCCTGGGGAGAATGTAGGGTGTCAGAGAGACCGCTGTAGCATAAAAACTATAATTTGGGGCATTAAGAAGAACCTAAGAACTTATCTTGCTTGCCTACTATACATCCTTTAAGACCCAGATCAGTGTTATTCCTGATTATAATTTTTCCCAGCCTCTCTCCTCATGTAAAAGAAGCTGCTTCTCTGGGGCGACCGGGTGACTCAATTGGTTGAGTGTTCGACTTCGGCTCAGGTCATGATCTTACGGTTCATGAGTTCGAGCTCTGTGCTGACAGCTCAGAGCCTGGAGCCTGCTTCAGAATCTGTGTCTCCCTCTCTCTGCCCCTGTCCCACTCACACTCTCTCTCTCTCTCAAAAGTAAATAACCATTAAACAATTTTTAAATAAGCTGCTTCTCCATCGTCAGTACTTGCTTCTATCTTAGTACTGGCAACGCTACATTTTTCTCCTCTCTTCCTTTACGATTCAGTGGCATGAAGTACATTCGCATTGTTGTGTGAGCAGCACCACCACCCATCTTTCAAAACAGAAGCTTTGTCCCCACCAAACGCTAATTCTCCATCCCCCCCCACTTTTACAGCTCCTGGAAACTTTTATTTTACTTCCATCTCTTTGAATTTGCCTACTCTAGGTACTTCATGTAAGTGGAATCATACAGTATTTCTCCTTTGCGACTGGCTGCTCCTCCTCCTCCTTTTAAGATACTTTTTTCTTTTTTTTAAAGTAACCTTCACACCCAACATGGGGCTCAAAGCCACAGCCCTGAGGTCAAGAGTTGCACACTCAACCACCTGAGCCAGCCAGGCTGGCTTCTCTCATTGAGCATAATGTCCTCAGGGTTCATCCATGTTGTAGCCTGTGTCAGAATTTCCTTCCTTTCTAAGGCTGAATAAGATTCCAGTGTATGTACAGGCCACACTTAGTTTCTTCGTTCATCCGTCAATGGACACTTGTGTTGCTTCCACCTTTTGGCTATTATAAATAATACTGCTGTGCACATGGGTATACTAGTATCTCTTTGAGTCCCTGTTCTCAATTGCTTTGGGTTTACCCAAATTGCTGGATCACATGGTAATTCTGTTTCGTCTTTCTGTAGTACCTGTCATTTTACAACCCCATCAACGAATGCACAAAGTTCCAGTTTCTCCACATCTTTGTCAACACTCGTTATTGATGTTTTCAACAATAGCCATCCTAATGGGTGTAAAGTGGTAGGTTAGTTTTTAAAATATATTTCTGGGGCGCCTGAGTGGCTCAGTCAGTTAAGCGTCTGACTTCGGCCCAGGTCATGATCTCGCGGCTTGTGAGTTCTAGCCCCATGTTGGGCTCTGTGCTGACAGCTCAGAAGCCTGGAGTCTGCTCTGGATTCTGTATCTCCCTCTCTCTCTGCCCCTCCCCCACTCATTCTCTAGCTCTGTCTCTCAAAAACAAATAAGCATTAAAAAAATTTAAGAAATATATACATATATATATTTCTTCCTCAAAGTTCTACAAAAACTGACTTTTTGGATATTTGATTCAAATGAAATCAAAGACATGAGCTGAATACATATTTCCCTAAGGGTGTCTGTATAAATATTCAAAATTGCCCCAAACCTCTCCCCAATCGTAGTAAAAATATGTTTTTATCCATGTCAGTCATGTCTGAATTTTCAAGAGACCTAAATGGGCAGAAAAGGGGCAGCTCCCTGGATGGGGAGATAAGAGGGGAAGGAGCGCCCTCTTGTGTCCTTTCTCTGCAAGTGTCAGTGGATAAGGAAGCCTGCTGAGAAATGAACATTTCTGATGACACTCCAATGACGAGTCAAGCTCCAGTCATGCACTGACTGCATAAAAGAAAATGTGGAAATGCAGAGCGAGTGAAACTGGCATCCTGTGAAGAATTCCCAATCTAGAAGGCCGGTGGGGCACACCTGGGTGGCTCAACTGGTTAAGCTTCCGACTTCAGCTCAGGTCACGATCTCACGGTTCGTGGGTTCGAGCCCTGTATCAGGCTTTGTGCTGACAGCTCGGAGCCTGGAGCCTGCTTCGGATTCTGTGTCTCCCTCTCTCTCTGCCCCTCCCCTGCTCCTACTCTGTCTCTCTCTCTCCCAAAAAGAAACATTAACAAAAAATTTAGAAGGTGGGTGGGGAGAGTAAAATATTGCAGAAGTAACAATAGAATACTAGAAGCAAAATGGATAGATTGCTACATGAATACAGAAAGATGGATACTTCGAAGGGGATAAGCCAAAATTCGTATTAAAATGTAAACCTGGCTGGTTAAGAAGGAGCTGGGGTTGGCACTGGAGATTCTCTTAAGCCTCCAGGTGTAGGGTGGCCCTGAGCTTGGGGGGAGGGGAGCAGCCTCCACATGGGGGCCACAGGGGTCTAACTGTTAGGTTTCCAGAGCTCTTTACAAGGTTTAGACAGGCTCACCTATCTTTTGGAGGGAGACCCTGGGAACTCATCCCGTGTTCCTTTCTTCCCTTTTGTGTCCTTCCCCTAGCTCCCTACCTCTTGAATTTCATCTCCTGACACTTCCTCCTTCCCGAAACTGGCTGTTGACTGGGACACTGTCTCATAGCTTCCCTTGGCCCTGATGCTCACAAAGAGAATTACATAGGTCCTCTGGCTTTAGGGGTTTTGCACGTATAACAAGTATGGGGACCGGTTACAAAGGATTAAGAGACTCTTTCACAATCCTTACTCCCGGAAGCAAACTCAAGCTGGCCTCGAGGCCTCTTAGAGTGGGTAGAGTCCTACCCTTGGTCTTCATCCTTCTTCAACGCTGAATGAAAATGGAGTCAAGGCATGGCGGTAGGAACATCCAATCAGGTAGAAACTAGCGTTCATTAGGGAAGCAGCATCATGTGAAAAAACAGTTCTTTACCGTCAGACGCATCTGGGTTGAAAGCCCAGCTCTGCTGCCGGTGTCTGTGGCCACCTGCAGTGCATCACTTTATCCCCGATTCTGATGCTGTGACAGGAGAGTAACAGTCTGCCTACCTCCAAGGATTCTTTGTGCAAATTAAATAAGCTAGAGTACATAAATCATTTAGGAAGTACTGCATGTGATAAACGCCCATCTTCTTCCCCCTCTGGCTCCCAGCCTTCTCCTGTTCCTGTAAGTCTAATGGCTATGCCTGAGACTTCTGAGTCAGTGGCACAATAACAGAATTTTTAGGTCAACAAGAGCTGTATGGGAAGCAGAAGAATAGCTGCTTTGTTGGCACTCTCAGGTAGGGGGGCGTGGGGAAGGGATTTCCAAACCATTTCCAGTTTCCCAAGCCAGAAATCTGGGAGTCAACCTTGAATTCTCCTTGTCTCTCACCCCCCTTACTTGTATTTCTAAGTTCTATTACTTCTCCTCAAGACATTCTAAGTCCTAGGGTTCTCTCCAGCCCCCTGCGTTATTTTAAGTCACCCTTGTCTTGTGTCTGGAAATCCACAACGGCTTCCTCACTGACTTTCAGAATTGTCCCTTAAAAAAAACCCCAAACCAAAAAGTGTTTATTTGTTTTATAGTAAGAGGGAGAAAGAAACATGCACTTGTGTGCAAGCAGGGTGGGGGCAGAGGAAGTGCGGAAAGAGAGACTCCCAAGCAGGCTCCATGCTGTCAGCACAGAACCCAACACAGGGCTCGGTCCCATGAACCAAGAGATCGTGACCTGAGCCCAAATCAAGAGTCAGACACTTAACCAGCTGAGCCACCCGGGTGACCCTAGAATTGTCCCTCTTCCTGATTATCCAGCAGATAGAGCTTTTCCTCCATCCAAGTCTGAGCCAGTCACTCTCCTATAGAAGATCACTTACTGATTGCTCAACTTCTTTCGAGATAAGGTCTTCATAGCTTGGTTCCTGTTTGGACTCCCCGCCTAGTTTTTCAGCTCTCTCTCTCACCAGCCTTGCTGCCACCACACCCCCTCTGTGTGCCACTTGTACTGAACTACTGACAGTGCCAAGGATAGGGCACAGTGACTGAGGTGGTCCTGGCGTGGGACTTCAGTGCAAAGACCAGGCACTACGAGGCAGGGCAAAGCAGAATGGCGGTCACCCTAGTTTTGCCTTGGGTCTCTGCGTGGCTTATTCCTTTCTCTCGAATCCTTCCCCTTGTTTGACCCACCTCCCATTTACTGCTCAATACTCCTCCTCCTCCATTTCTGCTTGGACATGACTTGTGCGGCTCCCCAAGGAGCGGTTTATTTGTCCCTTCCCAGAGCTGTCACCACCTGCACTCCTTGTAGCTACTGCTCTCTTTTAATGGCTGCTTTCTCTCCCTCCCCCCGCCCCCAGTTATAAACCCATTAAAGACAGGAAGGTTTTTTTCTCCTAACTCTATACCCAGAGTCTAGCAGAGAGCCTAGCACAAGGTAGGTGTTCAATAAAGTTTTCCTGAATTAATGAATATCGATATAAATTTATCTTTATCAGTTGTCATCTAATTCGTATCACTATGGGGGATGTCATGGACCGACTGCTTGTGTCCCCATGTAAAATTCACATGTTGTGGTCTTAACCTCTAGACTAATGATGTTTGAAGATCAGGCCACTAAAGAAGTATTAGGGTTAAATTAGGCCATAAGAGTGGGGTCTGATCTGATAGGATTAGTGTCCTTAGAAGAGACACCAGGGAAATCTCAATCTCTCTCCCTCCCACCTACTCTCCCCCCTACATGTACCAAGGAAAGGCCATGTGAGCACACAAAGAAAAGGCAACCCAAAGAGAGAGGTCTCACCAGACACCAGCCACGCCAACACCTTGATCTTGGACTTCTAGCCTTCCAGAACTGTGAGAAAATAAATGTCTGCTATTTAAGCCACCCAGTCTGTGGTATTTTGTTATGCTGCCCAAGCAGACTAATTCCGGGGATGTATCTCGTTCATATAACTTTGCTGTGACCAATGACGAGTAAGGGGCACACAGGGAATCATCACCCTGATGGAGACAGTCTACTCCAAAATGGTCACAATTCTATTTCTCATCCCACAGTTTCTTCCAGAACCTTACAACTCTCCCAAGTCTGTGCCCGTTCTGCTTGAAACTGGACAAGCCACGGTGGTCACCAGGGGATAATGGAGTGACACTATGATACTTCAAAGGCCAAGACAAAAGAGGTGATTCAGAGTCCACTTGTCTCTCTCTTGGGATGCTCATGCTAGGTACCAGCCCCCATGCTAGGTAATCCCAACCCAAATGAAGAGGAACAGGGGCTCCTGCCCTCAGCCCTGGCCGAGTGCCCAGTGGAAGGCTAGCAGGCACTTCCCAGCCATGTCCCTACCCCATCTTGGAATTGGATCTTCCAGCCCTCTTCTGGGAGGACCCAGAGGATGTCGTGTGGATCAGAGACAAGTTCTTCCCCAGAACCCTCCCGAACTGCAGATTTATGAGGGGAATAACAGACTGTTTTTGTAAGCAATTAAGTTTGGGGGTGGCTTGTTTTATAGGAATAGCTAACCCAAATACAGCTTAAGACAAGATAAGGCCACTTGTCTTTCTCTTGATAGGTCCTTGCCCCAGAGGATTCTGGTTTATTTCAGAGGATACTGGGGACATACTTGAGACTGGTCCATTCAAACATATGCCCGCAATGTGACTGGATCCTGACAGAATCCAGGGGGTCAGTGGGGCAAAGCAAGGCAGAAGCAAGGCAGAAGCTGTAGGCCATCCCAGCTACACAGCTGCGCTTGACTCCTGGGGGCCGACCATGAGGGCTCAGCCTTCAGGAAGAAGAAATCTTTTTTTTTTTTTTTAAATTTTTTTTTTAACGTTTATTTCTTTTTGAGAGACATAGAGACAGAGAGTGAGCAGGGGAAGGGCAGAGAGAGAGAGGGAGACACAGAATCTGAAGCAGGCTCCAGGCTCTGAGCTGTTAGCACAGAGCCCAACGCGGGGCTCGAACTCACAGACCGTGAGATCATGACCTGAGCCGAAGTCGGCCGCTTACTGACTGAGCCACCCAGGCGCCCCAGGAAGAAGAAATCTTAACTGATAGCCAGCTGCTTTGCCCATGGGAAGAACAAAAGGTCTCATCCTGGATGTGTTTTTTTTTCTTCTCTGCCTCAAAGTCCTGTGTTACCTTGGGTGGTGCAAATTAATCAACTGTAAGCTGGTCATGTTTTGTCCTACACCAATCATTTGGGCATCCAAACCACTGTATCCTTGGCCATCCATTTTGAGCCATTCAAAAATGTGTATATATGTACACATTACACTATGAAATATAAGAACATAACGTGTTCAGCATTGCATGATTGACAAAAATTTGTTTTTCTTTTTTTTATGTTTTTACTTATTTTTGAGAGCAGGAGAGACAAATCATGAGTGGGGGAGGGTCAGAGAGAGAGAGGGAGACACAGAATCTGAAGCAAGCTCCAGGCTCTGATCTGTCAGCACAGAGCCCGACGTGGGGCTCGAACTCATAGACTGTGATATCATGACCTGAGCCGAAGTCGGCCGCTTAACCAACTGAGCCATCCAGGCACCCCCAAAATTTGTTTTTCTATCTTTCTACTTTACTTAGGTAAATAAGTACCCTAGAATTGTAACTTCTGGGACTTGAAATGGTTACATGAGTAGGTGGTTTAGCCTAGAATGTATGACTAATACTTTTGCAGCTAAATAACATTTTCTGTTTTCCAAATTACCCTTTAAAGCCCATTTACGTTGCTTGACTCTCAATTATAATTGATTTCCCTACTCACTTCCCTACTCATGTAACACCCCTCCCACCCACTGCTGACTACATTTCTCCCCAGGCTTCATGGTTCTCTGCCTTCCAGATGGGTTTGACCAAAGGCAAGCACTGTTGGAGCCTCGAGGGCCAGGGAGTGAGAGGGGTTGGGTCTTCTCCCTCTTCCTTCCCCGCTAGGTCTTGGTTTCTGCAGTGGCTATGTTTCTCCACCATACCGAATACACCCTGTTGGGTGGCTCCTCTCCTGTGGCTACACCTCTTCCTGGGTTCTGGAACAACAGGCCCTTCCCTTTTGCCTCTTCAAGCCGCAGGATGACAATGGCTTCCACTGTTGCTAGTTCCTAGGTGCTTCGCCATCTCGTCTTGATTCTCTTACCCCTTCCTGCAGTGTTGTTATGAGCTGAATTGTGTCCTGCCCCCCTCACCACCCCCCCCCAAATTCCTATATTAAAGTCTTAACCCCCAGACCTCAGAATGTGACTGTCTTTGGAGATAGGGTCTTCGAAGCGGTAATTAAAGTTAAATGAGGTCATATGGGTGGGCTCTAATCTAATCTGATTCTAGTCCTGAAAGTAAGAGGAGATCAGGACCCAGACCTGCCCAGAAAGAGGACCATGTAAAGCCACAAGGAGAAGGTGGCCATCCACAAGCCAAGGAGAGAGGCCTCAGAAGAAATCAACTCTGCCGACATCTTGATCTTAGAGTTCGAAGCCTCCAGAACTGGGAGAAAATAAACGTCTGTTGTTTATAAGCCACCCATCTAGGGTAATTTTGTTCCAGCTGGAACAGATGAAGACAGTGGTACTTTGTTATAGCAGCCCCAGCCAACGAGACACCATGGTAAACAGCCCCATCATGAAACTGCTCAAGTAGCCTGGGGGGTGTGCTGTCTGTATCCTTCTGGAACCCTGCCCCATCCCTGCTATCCCGTGTCCCTTTATCAACCCCATTTATCATCACATTTGTATCTAAGTTTGTAAATATGTCAGCACTTATGCCATGAATACCTTTTACTGAAATACTGTAGAACTCGCTATCCCAAGAAGGTACCTAAGCGGAAAGCTTGTAATCAGATGAGCCCGCTCTCAGATGTGTAGAGCACCTTGTCATTTCTATCAAAATCCTTTCATGTGTTTAAATTGACTTCGGATCTGGAGCCTGGGTGGGTACTGCCTGAAGCCCAGAGTGCCTCTGGAGAGGCTGTGTGAGGATTTTTGTTGCCGCTTTGGTGGCTGGGAGCCCTGCCCACCGATGAGAAGACCAGGCGAGATGAGCAGGAACCCGTAGAGGGGGGCTGGGTTCTGCACTCAGGGATATCTAGGGAGGAAAAACACATCATTCGAGTGACAGCCACTAAAACATCACAGAGGAAGCTATATAATTAAACTTATTTTAATGACACAAAACAGCTTTATCAAATTGTAGGTCTGGATGGGATTTAATGAGACTTCCCAATGCGACCACCCTTAACCCCCATGCAATCTTCACCTTGAGCTAATAATAAGTTTGTTAGTCTCCAAAGTGCTTTCACAACCATAATTTCATTTGAAGCTCACGAAAATTCTGCAAGGTAGGTAGGGAGGCATTAGTGTCTCCATTTGACAAATAAATAGAACTGAAAAACAGGTGGTTTACATGCCAGCCCAAGTTCAGAGAGCGAAAAGGTATTAGGGCCAGGTTTGGAGACTTGGGACTCTCAGGCCAGGTGAGCATAGGAAGAGTTCCCATATTTACACTCACTACTAACCTGTGCATGCACACTCACTCTAAAAAGGCAAAAGTCACAGGTTGACATTCCAACCAAAACTCACAGTGAGAAAGGATTTCTCCTGGTCATCTGGCCGTGAGCAAGATGGGAAGAGGGGAAGATGGAGAGAACAAGAGAAAGAAAGAATACAAGCTGAGCTTGCAGGGGCAGGAGCAATGGACTCTTGTAAGTTCCCTCTTACGTTGGCCCCTACTCTGCAGAGAGACACAAGGAGATGGGGCAGGTGTGCAGATACCGTAGCTTTCTCTGAATAAAATCCAGATCCCACAAGACTCCATATTCAGCTGGCATTTCCCAGCCATCAGATGGTTTGTTATATGCCTCTCATTGCTCTGCTGGGTATGTTCATGGCACACAGAGTTTCTGTTAATCTGGGAGTAATCCTACTTTAGACTTTGGCTGAATTAGAAATTGCTTCAGCCAAGGTGCCTGGGTGGCTCAGGCAGTTGAGCATCTGACTTAGGCTCAGGTCATGATCTCAAGGTCCGTGGGTTCGAGCCCCGTATTGGGCTCTGTGCTGACAGCCCAGAGCCTGGAGCCTGCTCTTGATTCTGTGTGTCTCGCTCTCTCTCTGCCCCTCCCCTGCTCATGCTCTCTACCTCTCTCTCAAAAATAAATAAACATTAAAAAAAAAAAAGAAATTGATTCAGCCAATGACTGCTATCTCCTGTCCTCTTCTCCAGTGAACCAGGTCCCTCATTATTCCACAAAGATGCCCCACACTGACTGGTCTTGCCTCACACCCTACGCTAGCCTCACGCACTCTATTCCTTCTCTATGTCTAACCTGTCCTTCAAGGCCCATCTCCAAGAAGCTTGAGTGTCTTAACCCTCAGGGATTTCTGCCTCTGCTGGATTCCTGAAGCCATTATTATAGAGACCTCTGACTTTGCATTAAACCTACGTTCTTGGACATTAGTGTTCATTCCTGGGTGTAATCCTTTGTGTCCTGACAGGACTGCAAACTTCCTGAGGGCAAAGCTGGAATCTTATACTTCAATGAATCTACGGGTGCCTGCCTATAGGAGATCCATACATCTTTGTCGATGATTTTCTGGAAAAAGGTAGGTAAAACTGGAATTAAATGAAGTTGTTAGACTTGGAGAGGAAAAAGGGGAAGAGAAGGGAGTAAATAATCTCTCTTTTGAAGCTTTCAGTGTTGTTTTAAGAGCAACGGAGAATAAGCATTTTCAGTGTTGTTCTAAGATCAACGTAAGATAAGAGAACAAATAGAAGTGTTGCTTTGTGCTATTTTAGTGACCATGAAAATAAAAATTATACCTGTTGAATGAAGAAAAGGGCTCTCTCTGGGATACAAGAATGGGCTAGTCACACCTCACCTGTAACAGTTTCAAATTTAATCCTGTTACTCTGCAAAGCTTATTTATCGCTGCGTTTGAGGATCCTCTTTCCCATAAGTCCCCCGGGGAAAGTTCACATGCTGAGGCAGGCTCCTCTCGAGCTCTCCTTTTTACAAGGCAGGTCCCAGGGATTCACTCCCCATACCCACCAGCCCCCCCTGCCCCGACCCTTGGTAATTGTCATCGTCTATCCAGACTGTTGGGTTTCTCTTTCCTCTAAGATTGGCTCTAGAAAGATGGTCTCCTTACATCCACCCTTTCTTTCTGTCCCTGAAAACAAGTTCTCAGACCCTCTTCATTTTAAGGCTTTAGCTTCCACCATTACAAGAGAAAAGATAAGATTTAAGGGGAAAACATGAGGAAGTTACATAAAGGGGATAAATCTGACAGTCTTGTACCTTGATCTATAGCATCTGATGATCTGGTTGAAATAACTGGGAATTTGTTTTATACCAACATTGGTTATAAGAAAATAGAAAAGTATATACTGGTCTCTGTCCCATGTTCCTGACACAGGGCTCCTCAACCCCCTGTCATTTCCTAAGTGATCAGAGCATAGAAGCATCTTTTGTTCTATTGAGGGAACTCTGGATGGGCTCCTGGATGGGGACCGGTCACCCGAAAGACCCAGCCATGATTAGAAGCTTAGAATTTTTGGCCCCACTGATCATCCTCCAGAGAGGGTAGAGGAGCTAGAAATGGACTTCATAATTGATCATGCCTCAGTGACAAAGCCTCCACAAGAATCCCAATAGGATGAAGTTGCTCGTACAAACAATGTTGTTATAAATTATCTTTACTTATGTGCAGGCCCATCTGCTGTAGCTTTTCCTCGGTCTAGTCCCACGAAGGGGGATAATCAGCTACAGATCTTTCTCAACTCACGATGGGGTCCTGATAAACACATCATGAATTGAAAATATTGTAAATCAAAAATGCACTTAATACACCTAACTTACCGACCATTATACATTGTTCAACCTCGCCTACCTTACACATGCTCGGAGCTCTTACATTAGCCTACAGTTAGGCAAAGTCATCAAACACAGAGCCTATTGTATGATAAAGCGTGGAATAGCTTATATAACTTATCGAATAAAAAAAAAAGGTGAGAAACAGAATGGTTGTGAGTACAGAATGGTTGTACGTATCAGCTATTTACCCTCACGATTGTGTGGCCAACTGGGAGCCCCGGCTCCCTGCCCTGCATCACAAGAGAGTGTTGTACTACACATTGCTAACCTGGGAAAAGATCAAAATCCCATTAGAAGCCATTTTTCTCACTGGTTGAACGTACTGTTCTTTTTCTTTTCTTTTCTCTGCATCCTACATGGCGCTGGAACCTACGATCCTGAGGTCAAGAGCCTGTGTTCTACCAACTAAGCCAGTCGGGCTCCCCCTTACTGTTCTTTTTCTAGAGATATTTACCCAATAATATCTCTATGTGTTGTCAGCATGTCCTTAAAAGGGAGAACATAGAAATGTAAGGCCATGCTTTATACAACAGAATTCTCCAGGGTTCTGTTCTTGGCCCACTTCCTAGGCAATCAGTGCCTACACCTTCAATTGCTGGTTTTATATCTCTTGCCCCATTGTCCCTCCTGAGCTCTTGGCTCATAAATTCAGCTCTCTTCTGAATATGAACACTTGTACGCCCACAGGTATCTCATAGCTAGCATGTCCTGCTGAGTTTCCAGTCTTAGTGATGGGTGGCGTGAACATTAACACAACTGCCCAATCCAGATACCTAGGAGTTACCCCTTCCTGGATTGGAAGCTTTCCCCCTCCAGCCTGTAAGCACCCAGAGGGCAGGGACATTATCTTGTTATGGTTGTATTCCTAGTGCCCACCCTGGCACCTGTAAAATATTTGTTGGATAAATGAATAAATGTATGAATGATTCCTCTTCTTTCATTTCAGGGCAATGGTTGAAAGCATCTTTAGGTGGACTCTGAAGCGGGGATAGAAAAATTTCTATCTTCGGGATGGATGGTCATTTTCTTGGGCACTGAAGAGTTATAATGGGGAGAGGCTACAGAGGCCAAGTGACCCAAGAAAGTATAGGATCCTACGGGAGGCTAAGACCCAAGAAGGGTTATCAACCCAGGAAGAACTTGTGTATAGCAGCTTCAATATATATCTGTGTCTGTCGCTCCCCAATTGAATTTTGTTTTCTGGCTCTTCATTCATATTATTTGCAGAAATTTGCAAATGATCATTGATACAAACAACACCATTGGATAAAACGAGGGATCATTTAAGAGAATAGATTAGGTAAGGAGTATGTGGATATGGAAAATAGAGAAATATAGTAACCATAATGACAGCCCTTGCAGTGTGCCAATCACTCTTCTAGAAATACCACCAATAAAAACAATTGCAAATGTTTTACTGCCTTGTAATGACTGTCATGACTTTATTCTTTCATTTAATCTTCTCGAGCCTGTGATATGATAAATAAAGGTAAGGAAGAAGGGTAAACAGTCTTCACTGTGTAGGAGACCCTATCCACCTTGCCCTTTCACAAAAATTTATGCTCAACACTTTCTTAGGACACCCAGTTCAAGAGTAATGTGGTAATCCTTTGTATAAATATGGAATATTGTATTTGAAAATCATAAAATCAGAAGTATTCTGTGTTAGTCACATAAACACAGCTTCAACTCACTCTTATGAATTGTCTCCGCATAGGATAGGGGCTGGGCAATAAGTAAGGGTCACTGGTGGGGACAAAGATTCAGAGGACAGGAAAGGTGGCTGAGGACTGCTCGCCGGAGAGAGGTTTCCTTCTGGGAAGAAAGTTTAAAATTTTTTTTAACGTTTATTTATTTTTTGAGAGACAGAGCGTGAGCAGGGGAAGGGCAGAGAGAGAGGCAGACACAGAATCCAAAGCAGGCTCCAGGCTCCGAGCCATCAGTACAGAGCCTGATGCGGGGCTCAAACTCACAGACCGTAAGATCATGACCTGAGCCGAAGTGGGCCGCTTAACCGACTGAGCCACCCAGGCGGCCCTGGGAAGAAAGTCTAAAACAGAGTCGTGGATGCTTAATCTCCAAGATGGAGCTGCTTCCTGGACCTTTCAATCTGAGAATTCTGCGAGAAGGCTCCCTGTTGTTCTCTTGTCTGCATAGGATCCCAGACTGCTGCTCAGACCTGTGTGGTCACCCTGCCAGGGGCCCCCTGCTTTGGTCCACACTATAGGGAGGGTGTTCCCTTTTCCTCCTTGCTCACTCTGCTTCCGTGAGAAACAGAGGGCAGGAATTACGGAAAAATCATCAACAGAGTTTTAAAGAATCCGCAGGTTTGTCTTTGCTCTTGGTCTATCTGTTAAGTAACCTTGGGGTAGAGCTGGGTGCTCTGGAGGAAGGCTGGGCGACTCCAGGCAGGGTTTTGAAATTTAAATCCGAGGCTATGTGATGGCACCATTCAGTCTCTCAAGTGAAGTAAGGTAGGGGTGTGTTACAAAATGTGCAGAAGCCATGAAGTTCCAAGGGTTATTTGCTAGTAAGGACTGTGAACTCGGATTTCAAAACAGCTGTGTCTTAGAAAATTGGCTTCTACTGCAGTTTGTGGTGAAATACTATATTACTAAATGTTATACAACATCCAAATATATACACTACATACATATATATGTATGTGTTTGTGTATTTGTAAATATATGTGTGTGTGTATGTATGTGTGTGTGAATATATATATATATATACATATATATTTTTTTTATTTTATAAGTAAGCTCTAGGCCCAAAGTGAGGCTTGAACTCGCAATCCTGAGATCTAGAACCACATGCTCTACTGAGTGAGCCAGCCAGGCAGCCCACACACGTATATATTTTAAACCCCACCAGTAATAGTGATTAAATATCTGTCAAAACTAGTATGTATATAACTAATAATATTACATAACTCATAACACGGTTCTTCTCTTCTGGTAGATCCCAAAGAAAAGCCAATTTGTGTCAAATGTTTTGTCTTTAACTCTTAAAAACAATAGCCACTATGCTGCAGTCGAAATATTCAGTGAGGGGCGCCTAGGTGACTCAGTCAGTTAAGCGTCCGATTTTAGCTCAAGTCATGATCTCATAGTCTGTGGGTTCGAGCCCTGCATCAGGCTCAGTGCTAACAGCTCAGAGCTTGGAGCCTGCTTCCGATTCTGTGTTTCCCTGTTTCTCTGCCCCTCTCTGACTTGCGCATGCTCTCTCTCTCTTAAAAATAAATAAACATAAAATTTTTTTAATAAAAAATAAATATTCAGTGAAAGAGAAGCAGGTAGAGTCACTCCTGTTGGCAACGCCAGGGTAATTTATTAATGCAAAGCATCATAATGGAGATAACAAGACAGAACAAGAAAACTGCTCTTTCAGAGGCAAAGGATAAATGCAAAGACTCTTAATGGTCCTTCCTGACTGTTAATTTTGCCCCAGGATTCTTAGCAATTAGGCCCTTTCTTCTCATAGGCATCAAATATTAACGACAACCGATATCATAATTAGTGAGCAGTGGAGTGCATGTAGCACAGATTCACAGTACTGAGTTCAACAACATGTGCAGTTCCGTCTCACGCGGAATAAAAGACCCCATGTTGAAGAGGAGGGAATGCATGAGTGTGTGTGCAGGCACAGACTGTACGGAGACTGCGCAGGAGAAAAGTAGCTCACATTTCAGCTGCTATGGATGCAACCACCTTTCACATAGTGGAAACTGTGAGAGGAAGAAGAGACAAAGAAAGATAAAACTGAGGGGAAGTCAAAGTACAAGCAAGAGAGAGAAGCTTATTCCATAGGGTGGAGCCTCCTGCCAATGCGCCTCTCTGCAGCTTTCACCACCAGCGCTCTCTCCTGCAGCCTCAGGCAGTGACCTGGGGAGACTGTGATATTGGTAATTGCTATTACCCATACCAGCTGCTACTGACTGAATACTTATTTGAGCTAGGCACTACGCTAAACGCTTTACATCCCCTCTGAACTCTGTGAGGTTAGTGGTATTACTAACTCCATTTTACAGATGAGGAAACAGAACCTCCCAGAGGTTCATAACTGGCCCAAATCACTGAGCTACTAAAACTGGTGTCATGGGGCACCTGGTTGGCTCAGTTAGTAGAGCATGAGACTCTCGCTCTCTCGGGGTCATGAGTTCAAGTCCATGTTGGGTCCGGAGCTTTTTATAAAATAATTAAATAGGGGCACCCGGGTGGTTCAGTCAGCTGAGTGGTTGAACATCCAACCCTGGATTTCTGCTCCCGTAGGGTCATGATATCACAGTTCAAGGGTTCGGGCCTGCTTGAGATTCTCTGTCTCGCTCTCTCTGCCCCTCCCCCCCACCAAAATAAATAAACATTAAAAAAATAATAATAAACTACAATTGTGGTATCAGGCATTGAACCTAGGCTGTTTGAGTCTCAAACCTGTGTTCTTGGTCAGCAAAGTGAAAGATAAGCTGGTATTTCTTTTTAAGTTCACTTGAGTAATACTCTATACCCAATATGGGGCTTGAACTCACGACCTGAAGATCAAGATTCGCATGTTCTTCCAGCTGAGCTAGCCAGGTGCCCCGAAAGATAAGATGGTATTTAATGAGAAAGAACACAACACGTATTGAATACTTAAGATACACCTGGCATTTAGTCCGACAACAATCCTGCAAGGGAGGTTAATCATTATTCCCATTTTACGGATGAAGAAATGGAGGCTCAGAAAGGTTTGGTCACTCACTTATCCAAAATTGTACCATTTAGTAAAAGGAACTCTGGTCTCTCTGACCACAAAGCCCATATTCTTTCTTACTCTGCGTTCCAAATGGAATTCTCCTGAATTTCACTGATTGAGCTAAATCATTAAAGATCTCTCCTGGAAAGATTTCTAGTTCTGCTATCCAAGCCAAATAAACGTCATAAGACAAACACCTGGGAAAGTCATTAGACTTTGAAAAAAGTCCATTAAAGACTGCCTGCAAGGAAACCACTGCATAAGTTTGTTTCGTAAATACACCTGTTACAGTTAATTGTATTTTCTAAAGTTCAAAGAAGAGGATAGGAGACAGAAACCAGTTTCGATTGGTTTATAATCAGAATTCACCAGTGTGATTGATTCTTTCTAGTATTCTATGCAAAGTCACTTTAGTCACAGCTGGGTCCCTCAGGCATCAGAAGAGAGTAGGGAATAAATGTGCAAGGGGACTGTGGGGTTTCACAGCTCCAGACTTTAGTTAGACTGGAATGGACTTTAAAGATGTTGGGGTGGGGGGGCGGCTCAGTCAGTTGAGCGGCCGACTTCGGCTCAGGTCATGATCTCACAGTTTGTGAGTTCGAGCCCCATGTCGAGCTCAGAGCCTGGAGCCTGCTTCAGATTCTGTGTCTCCCTCTTTCTCTGCCCGTCCCCTGCTCACACTCTGTCTCTCTGTCAAAAGTAAAGAAACATTAAAAAAAAAAATTAAAGATGTTAGGATCCAAACTCTCATTTTATAAATGGGAAAAAGAAAACTCAAAGGTTGAGTGACTGCTAGTTAATTGTAGAGAAGAGACCAGAAAACTGGCTTTCCTGATTCCTAAATCATTGTTCTTTCATGACAAGAATCAGGTATCGCTTCGGAGTATATTCTTTTTTCCTCCTCTTCTGATTCAGAGAGGGGATGAGAAAAAGGTGAGAAAGCTTACAGAAGCATTTAAAAGACCAGGACACTAGAAACCAAGTTATCTTGGAGAGCGTTGAAGAAGGTAACTGCAGAAGCTCGCATCAGCAGAGCACAGAAAAAGATAAGGTCTTATCTAAAGCAATTAGAGTAAGCAGGCAATCAAGGGCTTTTGTTACAAGGATTTAGGTGAATGCTCTGAAAGAGCAAACTTTTTGAAATCCACGGCCAGATCAGAACCTAGAAAGTAGGGACTTCTCATCGCCAAGTAAAAGTTCGGTGTGAGCAAAAAGGCATTTGATGTTTTTACAGTTAACTTGGTAGGAAAAAGAAAAAGGAAAATGCTATGAAACAAGATGTCAGCTGGGGTCTCTGAGTCCACCTCCAGGTCCCAGGAAGTCCAGCCAGGAAGTCCAAAGCCCACCCTCCGATTTTTGTGAATTGTCCCAGGAGGTTTTGTTTTTCTGCTCTTCTACCCTTCTGAGATCTTGCTTCCATGTGTAAATTGAGAATTTACGGTAGAGATGGAAGGCGGGGTTTACTTCCCAGTAACGGCAAATAAATTCAATCCGAATTGGTCCTGGCCTCACTTCCCTACCAGTCTCAGCACCTGGCTGGCTCTTTCTCTGCCACTTCTCTCTCTCCTCTGCCCTCCCCGCCCCCCAAGCTAGAGGAGAAACAACAAACTTCCTCTAATCTCCTGCAGAGCAAGTTTTCCCCTCCTCTGAAGTCCAGGTGCCTGTAACATCCAAGCCCTCAAGGTGGCATCGCTCCCCACAAGCTCATCAAAGCCTTCCCGTAGGAGACCGCTCCCTCCCTCTCCTTCCTGAAACAGGTATTGTAGGTCTGGCTGTTAAGATTTAAAAGAAAAAAAAAAAAGTCCCCACGTCTTTATACAAGATGGAAAATTCTCTTTTCTTTTTTTAATTTTTTTTAATGTTTATTTATTTTTGAGACAGAGAGAGACAGAGCGCAAGTGGGGGAGGGGCAGAGAGAGACGGAGACATAGAATCTCCAGGCTTCGGAGCTATCAGCACAGAGCCCCACATGGGGCTCAAAACCATGAACCTCGAGATCATGACCTGAGCTGAAGTTGCATGCCTAACCTACTGGGCCACCCAGGCACCCCAAGATGGAAAATTTTCTTAACTTTAATTAAGATAGTACTTGCTGGGGTGCCTGGGTGGCTTAGTCGGTTGGGTGTCCGACACTTGATTTGGGCTCAGGTCATGACCTCACAATTCATGGGTTTGAGTCCCGTGTGAAGCCCTGTGTCCAGCTCTGTGCTGAAGGCTCTAAGCCTGTTTGGGATTCCCTCTCTCTGCCCCTGCCCTGCTTGCTCCTGAGCTCTCTCTCTCTCTCAAAATAAATAAACTTAAAAAAATTTTTTTAAGATAGTACTTGCTGTACTGTACTGTGGTGTTTCTATATTTAAATTGATTTGTTCTTTATGAAATTTTATTATAATAACTTAGAGTAATGGACATCTCTTTATATGATTTTAATAAACAATCTTCAAAATTATAAAGCATTAGTGATCAGATCTAGGCTTCATTCCCATCTTCTATCAGTGATTCACACCAGAAGGTGGTTAAATGAAGCAGCTGGATAGAAGCAGCTTTAGAATTGAAAGCAATAAATGGAAATCAGGTACCCTTTAAAGGGGCAGGTTTTGAAAACTCAAGCCTATTAAATAATACAAAACATCACAAGCTCACAGCAATACATGTGGATTTGAAACTTTTCCTAAGCAGGTTTCACTGTTTTGGAGACCTTTCTCATGTTCGAAAGCTATAAATCGTGAGGCAAAAAGTGAAGAGGACGGGGCTCAGGAACCTCGTGGCCACGGTCCTGGAGAGATGGCTTAAGGAATATTCTCTGTACTCTCTTACATTCTTGAGCTTTATTCTGTTTCGACCCTTCTGTTTCACAAAGCTCTACTTTCTCCAAGTATCCAGGTAGGTTCTGCTTACAGGGGCAAGGAATACTCAGTGTTCAGGGGTCAGGCACCTGCTTGGCAGAGCTTTGTGGGTCTGTCCTCATCCTCGCCTTTATGAGATGATCCCCTGAGTTCTGCCTGCTCCCCTGTTTCTCGAGTTCCTCCTGAAATCTTCCTACATACACCTGTCTCAGGGATGGGAGACGTTTCGATCAAATGAACAAAGGGTTCTCCCTGTTGCAACTGCATCAGGCTGGGTTCACCGCTCTCTCCGCAGCGGCAATTCTCAGAGTTTCCCTCGCTTCTCTCCTTCTGTCCCCTAATTGAATTTCCTCAAAACCCATTTCCTCTTCTCTCTCGTCCCACATCCAGCATTTCCAAGTTTGCACAATCGCCTTGCATCACTTAAGAGGTTGCTTATTTCCTCTGAGCTACATAGCCCCCGAGAGGGCAAACTGCCACCCTGTGGAGAAGGGGAAACTTAGCCACACGCAGCCTCGCGGCCCAAACGGCCAGGCGGAGAGAAAGACCCTCGCACACCGTGGGAGGGTTTTATTGTGCCTTCTGCTCCTTATCGAAATTACGAAGCATAAATAGTGATTATAATTAGTACATTTACATAAACAACACAAGTAGATCACTACCATTGCACACTTCATTTTATTAATAGCTTCGTTGTTCTCCATCATTGTTTAACTTGCCCTGGTTTCCCTTCCAGCTTTAATTAGCACGACTTGTATAAATATAATGAATTTTTTAACTTAAGCAAGCCCCTCTAGTGTGTGACAGATGGTTAATGTCAAAAGCCCAGGGGGAAGGCTTCTGTGTAGCCTTTGATTTTGTTTTGTTTTTTAGGCCAGAGAAATGTTTGCCTGTGCTGATAATTTGTAAGCATACACCAACCATCGACTTTTATGTGCTTTAAATTCCTGGCTCTCCCCTGGATTTCTCTTCTCCTCGTGGCCCAGGAGGGGCCGAGAAACCAGGCAGAAGCATGCCTAAATGGCCTGTGTGATAAGCCTCATAAAGTTATTTTTCTCAATTAATGGTTTTCACTGACAATTTTACTGCGTTGCTTTCAGCTTCCTCATTCCCTTGGGCATTTGTACATATGTCTCTGATAAGCCTCATCCAGTCCAACAAAAATTGGCCCCTCAGAATACAGACTGCCCTATTTTTAAAAAAGCTCTCTTTTTTTGGAAACATAACACTTGAAAATACATTTAAACAGAAAGTAATAGAGTTTTAAAGCAGAGCTATAAAAGTGATTTATTCATGAATATCTACTTATTCCTCTCCCAGTTGACATCCATTTTATATTAATTTTCTGAGTGTGTATCCTCAGCTTTTTTTTTTTTTAATCTTTACTACTAAAATGAACTTTTTATTCCATCCTATTTCCTTCCACTTTGCTCCAAAGACTCTCATATGGGCTGAGAGGGATCCACTGGGGGTACAGAACCACAATTTGGGAAACTCTGCTATGAAATAATAATGTCCCCTAGTCACAATCACTGACTTTATTAGGTAGTCAATTAGCTATTTTTTAATTAGGGAAGGAAAAGTCCCTAATTCATTTCTTTTCTGAAGTTCCTTGAAATGCACTTTTATAATCGTGCTCCACTGGGAGCAGGAAAGTGTACCTTTTTCTTAGGTCAGTGGAACCTTTGCTCTACGGGGAGGTAATCTACAGAGGCATTTCTATAGCCCGTCCCTCCCCCGCCCCCACCCCAAAGGACTCACAGCAGAAGAAAGAACCAATGATAATAATGCTCCCTTTATATCGTATAGTTTTCAAAGCAGATTCATACACTTCAGTTCATCTAGTCTTTTTTTTTTTTTTTTTTTTTTAGCAGATGAGAAAATAGAGGTGTAGAATCTCATGGTAATAAAGGGTATAGGGGTGCCTGGGTGGCTCAGTTGGTTAAGCATCTGACTTCAGCTCATGTCATGATCTCATGGTTCAGGAGTTTGAGCCCTGTGTTGGGCTGGGTGCTGACAGCTCAGAGCCTGAAGCCTGCTCTTGATTCTATGTCTCCCCCTCTCTCTGCCCCTCCGCCACTCTGTTTCTCTCTTTCTCTCTCTCTCCCTCAAATAAACACTTAAAAAATTAAAAATAAATAAATAAAAGGTACAGCATAGGGAATATAGGCACTGGTATTATAATAGCATTGTGTGGTGTCATCAGAGGGTAGCTACACTTGTGGTGAGGCTAGCTTAACATACAGAGATGTTAAATCACTCTTTTACACACCTGAAATTAATGCAGCATTGTATGTCAACTATACTCAAAAAAGTTTTTTAAAGAAAGATTTAGAGAAATTAAATAAAGGATGTCTTCAGGATCACACAGCTTGTCAGTCAGAGACCAGAATTTAAACCATCACTGATTGAAAAAACAAATTTAGTTTCACAAGTAGGATTCAAGATCCAGCAATCTTCATAAATGTTATGGTGGGGAAGCTTTTATAAGCAACACTTACCAGTGACTGTGCTTTTCTTAGCTTCGATCTGTCCTGCAATTTATTTTTCTTATCATGTGACTGTCGGCTGAAATCTGGGTTCATTTCGTGTCTTTTCCTCCTTCTGTAAATTAGAAATCATTGGAAAATTACAAACCATCATTTTAAATTTGCATAGCTCTTTGTCTGTTTGAGTTTGTTGTCCCTATGATTTAAATGATGGTTTTCACTGAAGTGGAAATGAGCTGGATATAGATCACGAGAGAACTGGCTGAATAAACTTGGGCACATCCACGCAGCGGAGCACGTGGATACACTGTTACATGAAGAAAGAAAGGTGGGAGCGCCTGGGAGATCAGTCGGTTAAGCTTCTGACTTCGACTCAGGTCATGGTCCCACAGTTTGTGGGTTTGAGCCCTGTGTGGGCTCCATGCTGACAATTCAGAGCCTGGAGCCTGCTTTTGATTCTGCGTCTCCCTTTCTCTCTGCCCCTCCCTTGCTCACACTCTGTCTCTGTCTCTATCTCTCTCTCAAAAATAAATAAGCATTAAAATTTTTTTAAAAAAAGGTGAATACAGTGGTATGTTTATTTCAGAGACACCTGTGTGTATTTGCTCAAATTTTTTTTAAATGGAAGGACAACATTATAACATCTTGAAAGACGGTTACCTATAAGCAGGATTCCCATGTGATCCAATCAAGAACAAAGAACACTATGTGGGGGGGGTAGGAACAGAAGCTAGACTTCTCCAAATATATGTATTTTTATATTATTTGACTTTGGAACCACCTCAATTTTTTCTCAAAATTAAAAAATAAAAAAAGGAAGAAAATCCCTAAAATCTAAGAACAAAATAAACAATCTTGTCTCTGGAGTTATTACACACAGGAGTTACTTTCTGAGACTTTAACACAGAAATTTGTCCTCATATTCTTCATACTATTCTACTAAGAACTAAGGACAAAAATATAGGCAAAGAAATCTTAAACTGTTTTTTAGTAATCCTATTGTTTTATTTATATTACTATTGGTTTTCTAAAACTATCATATATATTAGGATAAAGTAGGGATCAGCAAACTACAGCCCAGAGGCCAACTCTGGACCAATGCCTAATTTTGTAAATAAAGTTTTACTGGGACATCATCATGCTTATATTTTGCATATTGTCTTTGACTGTTTTTGGGCTACGGATGGCAGAGTTGAGCAGTTCTGACAGAGATGTGTCCTGTAAAGTATTTATTCTCTGGCACTTTCCAAAACAGTTTGCCTGAAGTAACGGATCTAAGCAATGGTCCTCGATAGCCACTGACATCACACAAAACAAGAGACAACCGGAGATTATGCGCCTCGTGAGGGAAGTGCACGATCGTATCTACTCAAGCCTGTAGATCTGACCGCCAAGCCACCTTGGGAGTACAATCAGCAAAATCAGAATGTGAGAAGTTCCACAGGATAAATATCCTGATTTCTGTAACAAATTCCAAGGAGGAAAACAGGACAAAGGATAAGCCTATAGATCAAAAAAAAAAAAAAAAAAAAAAAAAGATTTAAGTGACACACGAACTAAATGCCATATGCAAACCTTATTCGGAACCTGATTAAACAAACCAACTGTTTAAAAATACTGTGTATGAGGGATGCCTAGGTGGCTGAGTCAGTTGAGCATGAGACTTTGTCTAAGGTTATGATCTTGTAATCTGTATATAAAATATAAAAACAATATAAAGATAAAACTTCTAAAAACGTCCAAGTGGTGGGGCGCCTGGGTGGCTCAGTCAGTTCAAGCATCCGACCTTGGCTCAGATCATGAGCTCACCGTTGGTGGGTTTGAGCACCGTATCGGGTTCTGTGCTGTCTGCTCAGAGCCTGAAACCTGCTTCAGATTCTGTCTCCCTCACTCTCTGCCCCTCCCCCACTCATGCTCTGTCTCTCTCTCTCTCTCTCTCAAAAATAAATAAATATTAAAAAAATTTTTTTTAAATACCATTTATGAGACATTCAAAGATACCTCAAAACTGGCTTGATAGTTGGTTGATTATATTATAAAATCATCCATTGATTTAGATGACATGAAATACCACAATTTCAATATATATTGAAATTTATATGAATGAAATAATATGACCTTTAGATTTGTCTCCAAAGTAACCTGGGGAAAGAGAAGAGTGGGTGAGGGATAAATGAAACCAGATTGGTCATGAGTTCAAAACTGTTAATACTAGCTGACGGTTACAAGTGGTTGTATTCTGTCTACTCTTATGTATATTTGAATTTCCAGTCTAAAAAAAATTTATTTAAAAAGTCCAGCTTTGCTCAAATATTTCTTCTTGCTTAATTTTCAAAAACGTCCCCCAACTTTTAATTAAGAACTTCTGAATACACAGAACATTTGAAAGAATAGCACACTAATTACCCATACACTGTCAACTAGATTCAACAATTAGTAACATTTTTCTGTTTTTGCTTTATCCCTCTGTATACATAGATACATTGATAGATATATAGATAGACACACACACATATACATATATGTCTATCTATATGTATGTATGCATGTATTTTTCCCACACCATAAGAAAATAAATTGCAGATACTTCACCCCTAAATACTTCAATACTCATCTCCTCAGAGAGTATTTGCCTACCTAACCACATTAGTGTCATCATACTTTGGAAAATGAATGGTAATTGTTTAATATCATTTAATATTTAATTCATATTCAAATTTCTGTAATTGTTCCAAGAACGTCTTTTACAGTCTTCTCCACTTTTGTTTTTTCTTTCAAGAGAGAGAAACAGAATCCCATGAAGGGCAGAGAGAGAGGAAGAGAGAGGCGTGGCTCAAGCTCACCTGATGTGGGACTCGAACTCATGAACTGTGGATCATGACCTGAGCTGAAATCAAGAGCCAGTCATTAACTGACTGACCCACCCAGGCACCCCGTTTGTTTTTTCTTTTTAGTTTTTATATAATTTTTTAAAGTTTATTTATTTGAGAGAGAAAACAAGTGAGGGAGGGGCAGAGAGAGAGAGAGAGAAAGAGACAGACGGAGAGAGATTCACAAGTAGGTTCCACACTGTCAGTGCAGCAAACCTACGAACCGTGAGATCATGACCTGAGCTGAAACCAAGAGTTGGACACTTAACCAAGTGAGGCACCCAGGCACCCCAAAAATTTGGAGGGAGAGAAAGAGCATGCGTGCATGCAGGTGGGGGAGGGGGAGTAAGAGGGAGGGAGAGAATCTCAAGCAGGCTCCATGCTCAGTGTGGAGCCCAAAACAGGGCTCGATCTGAATCTCACCACCGTGAGATCATGACCTGAGCTGAAATTATGAGTTGGATGCTCAACCGACTGAGCCACCTAGGCTCTTAACTCTGTCTTGTACCTTGATTTTTTTTTTCTGCCCAGTACCTTCTAAATTATCAGCTACCCAATTAGACTTTTTCTGACACAATTAGAATTTAAAGTTTATGAACTGAAAGGCTACATTTCTCTCAAAATCAGTTAATGAGTATTGATTGCAAAGCTAGTCAGTAGTGGTACAAAAATGGGTAAGGCACATAGTCTGTGCCCTCACAGCGCTCAATTCTGGCCTAAGTAGGGACACCACTCTCATCTCACCTCCAAAGGGACTCCAGTAGGCCTGAAAACACACATGTAATCTCAACATCCCCAACTCATCAAACTTTATGGGATTACCCTTTCTTTTACTAGCCAAATAATATAATTTTTAGAAACCATCCTACAAAAGAAGTGCTTACTTACTACGTGTTAGGCACTATCATAAGCATGTTGCATATATGAGGATGACCTCACAAGGATCCTATGAGCTAGGTGTTACTATTGCCAGTTTACAGGTGTGAAAACAAAGGCACAGAGAAGTTGAGGAACTCCCCAGGATCACAGAGCTAGAAGTGTGGGAGTCTGGATTTGAACCCAAGCAGTATGGCTCTGGAGCCTGTACACTGTCACTATCTTATGCTGCCTTGATGTTAACCTGTTTAAATATACTCTGGAAACATACAGACATATTAAAACATTATAAAACATTTCAAAATTTGTTTCCTTTATCTCTTGTTTATCCTGTAAACATGTATGTGCATATTAACAGAAACATATGTATACACAGATATGTGTATTTTCCTACTTTCTCTTCTTTCTGTACGATGGGTGGCATACTATCGATACTCTCTTGAAATTTGGTTCTCTCTCTTAACAACATACACTCTTCCTGCTGATCAGTTCATAGAACTCTTCCTCATTTTCATACTTCCCTAGTACTCCATTGTGTGAATGGACCATATACCGTTCATTCAACAGACACTCTCCATGTATGAAAAATTAAGTTACTCCCAACACTTTAAAATAGGAAACAACCCTGCAATAAATATCCTTATACAGATATACTTCTTATATTTTCTTATTCTTTTTTTTTAAGTTTATTTCTCTATTTTGAGAGAACAGAGAGAGAGCGTGAGAGAGAGAAACCCAAGTAGGCTCCACTCTGTCAGCGCAGAGCCCAGTGCAGGGCTTGAACTCACGAACCATGAGAGCATGACCTGAGCCAAATTCAGGAGTCAGACAGTTAACTGACTGAGCCAGTCAGGTGCCCCTACTTTTCATATTTTCAAGGTTGATTCCTAGAAGTGGGATTTTTGGTGTCAAAATGTAAAGACATATGTATTTTTGTTAGGTAATTGCCAAATATCCCCCCATAAGGATTGTGCCAATTTATATTCCTACTAGCAATGTATGAGAGTTCCTGTTTGCCCACAGCCTCACCAACAGAATGTATTGTCAAATTGTAAACTGTTTGCCAATCAAATAGTTGAAAAATGGTAAAATAATTAGGTTTATTAGTGGGAGTGGGGCGGAAGAGATGCGGGTGTGGCACTTCTCTGAGTATACCTTTTAGGCACTTTTTGTATACATTTAAAAAAGAGTTTTTATTTATTTATTTCGAGGGTAGGGGGAGAGACAGAGAGAGGGAGAGGGAGAATTCCAAGCAGGTTCCACACTGTCAGCACAGAACCCAATTTGGGGCTTGATCTCACTAACCCTGGGATCATGACCTGAGCCAAAATCAAGAGCTGGAAGCTTAACTGACTGAGCCACCCAGGCACCCTGCCTTTTGTATGCTTTTATGTAGGTTTAACTTTAGAACTATGTAGCAAACCACAGTGAAGGAGATATTTAAAAAAAGAACCCACATAACTTTTGAACACAGTATTATGAATATATGCCCTCAGACTAAAATCAAAAAGAACCATAAGCAGGGGTGCCTGGCTCAGTTGGTTAAGCATCCAATTTCAGCTCAAGTCATGATCTCATGGTTTGTAGGTTTGAGCCCCATGCTGGGGCTGACAGGCTCAGAGCCTGGAGCCTGCTTAGGATTCTGTGTCTCCCAATCTCTCTGTCCCCCCCCACTGCTCACACTCTGTGTCTCTTTCTCTCTCAAAAAGAAATAAACATTAAAGAAAATTAAAAATAAAATAAAATAAAATATCAAAAGAAGCTATAATGTTAAATTATTAGAGCTACAAAATGCAAACAAATCCTAAAGAACAAGGCAAATTTACCAATAATGGTTTACTTTTCAATTACTTTTTGCTTCTAGTCATTGAAAAGCATTTTTTTGCAGTAAATTCTATTTTCATCTTTTTCTATACTAAAGTGCCAGCAAATTGTGTCTAATGGCAAATAAGGAGAGAAGAGCATGGAGTGGAGCTTCTCACCCTTGCCAGATTTGCGCAATGGGGTCACAGTTGTCCAGATAATTGAAGCGAATGATATCAGTTGGATGTTTGTCAGAGGATCGCCAGGGTGGGAGTTCTTTCTCCCCCTGAGTCTTCCTTCTCAAAGAGGAAGAGGACCGGAAAGCTGATGCTGGAGACTGCTTTTCCTCTGGAGAACTGCTTGTAACCGGTTGAACATCAGCAATCGCAAACCCATCTTTTGGAGGTGTCTAGAAGAAGAAAATTATTGCTGTTCTTAAAACATCATAATAATTGCAACATAAAACAAAACACCATCATCATATCATCATCATCATCATCATCGCCCCGACTGCAATGATAATGGTGACAATAATTATAGCAGCCAGCAACCCAGGAGTGCTTGTATGTGCCAGGCACTGTCTCAGAAAGTTTTCATGCATCATTTTATTTAATCTTCATTATAACTCTAAAAGGTAATAGTTACTACTCCTACAGAAGTGGAAACTGAAGATAGGATACACCAATGAACTTACCCACTATTACATAAGTAGTAAGACAGAGGATCAGAATGTTTTTTTTATTTTTTTAATGTTTATTTATTTTTGAGAGAGAGAGACAGAGACAGAGACAGAGCCTGAGTGGAGGAGGAGCAGAGAGAGAGGGAGACACAGAATCTGAAGCAGGCTCCAGGCTCTGAGCTGTCAGCACAGAGCCCAATGTGGCCCTCGAACTCATGAACACTGTGAGATCATGACCTGAGCTGAAGTCAGATGCTTAGTAGACTGAGCCATGTTTATTGATTTTTGAGAGAGAGAGAGTGTATGTGCAAGCAGGGGAGGGAGAGATCAGAGAGGGGGGGATAGAGGATCAGAAGCTGGCTCTATGCTGATAGCAGAGAGCCTGACGTGGGGCCCAAACTCATGAAACATGAGATCATAACCTGAGCTGAAGTCAGACGCTTAATGGAATGAGTCACCCAAGGACCCCAAAGGGTCAGAATTTGAATCTAAGACTGTCTTGCTTCAAGTCCTTGCACTAAACCTCTCTATTCTGTACTGCCATCTCTTCTACCACATCATTGTATAATTTGTCCACAATTGCAGTTCACTTATTTATAAAAATGTACACATTTCAAAAAAGGTAGTACTCCAGGCTTAATTAACTGTAACACGTAGGGACAACTTTATAGGGTAAACTATAGATTTTATCAGTTTTCAAAACCTTAACTGCTCCCAAAGAATACTTTTGCTTTAATTTCCCAAATTGAAAGTCTATTTTTGTGTGTGAAATTCATAAGGTTTTTTATGTGGTTGTAACCTAAGGGAAGTGGTAATGGTGTGCTGAGAAGCCATTAAAGGCTTAATTTTTGTTCCTTAAGAGATTAGGGAAGCTTTGCGTGGTAAATTGGTTTGCTTGAATTGTTGGTGAAAATTAAGAAATTCCCCAATCTCTTCAAGTAGAATCAGCTAGTTTCTTATCCTTGTATTAACTGTTCTTTGTATATATTGTATATATTTGTATATATTTCTGTTACAGATTAACATTTAGTACTCTGTATACTATGTATATATTTGTTTATGTCCTAGGCCACTAGACTAGGCTCCTTGAAAGCAGGGTTAGGACTGTTATATTCAGCACCTAGCACATAACAGTATTTAATAAATATTTACTAATTTAATGAATGATTGTTGAGACATTTCATATTATATAATTGTTGGCTCACTATTGGTTTAGTATTCAATATTTTGTTCCGGTCTCATTTAGAATGGTCATTCATTTCATTTCTCTGAGCTTATATTAAACAGAATCTGTCTGCTTTTGTTGAAGAAGGCCTTATTTAATGCTACTGGGAATAAATACTATGTAACGATAAACAATCTCAGGCAGAAAAAACTCAGGCTCAAGTGTTAATAATTATATATAAACATTATTCATTCTGAAAAGTAACAAAATATTTGACACTTTAACAAAATAGAATATAATGGAAACTGTGATACTTTCCTGTATTAAACAAAATGTTGTTCACCTAAAGTCTTTGAGAATTTTTAAAATCATGAGTGGATGTTGAACTTCTGTTAAATGCTTTTGTCTGCATATACTGAAATGATCATACATCTTTTCTCTTTTATTCTGTGAATTACATTGGTTAATTTTTTAGTATTATGCCAAACTTACTCTCCATGGATATATCCCACTTGGTCATCATATACTATTCTTTCTTTATATATAACTTGATTTTATTTGCTAATATTTTTAAAGGATTTTTATGTCTGTTTTCATGATGGATATTAGTCTGTGGTTTTGTTTTGTTTTCTTATAAAGGCTCTATCTGGTTTTGGTATAAAGGTAATGAGTTGGGAAGTGTTCTTGTCTTCCATTTTATGAAAGAATTTAGGAAGAGTTGATATTTGGGTGGCTCAGTTGGTTCAGCGTCCGACTTTTTATTTCAGCTCAATCATGATCCCAGGGTTGTGGGATTGACCCCGCATCAGGCTCCATGCTGAGTGTGGAGCCTGCTTGAGATTCTCTCTCTATCCCTCTGTCCCTCCCCTCCACTTGCTCCCGCTCTCTCTCAAATAATAAAAAAAAAAGAATTAGTATTCCTTCCTTCAATCTCTGATAGAATTCACCAATGAAGCTATCTGGGTCTGGAGTATTATGGAAAATTATTAATTCAATTTTTTAAATGATAAAGATTTATTCATGTTTCCTATTTCCTATTGAGGCTTCTTGTAATTTGTATTTGCGAGAATTGTGTTTCGTCTCGGTGGTCAAATTTAGTGATGTGGACTTATTCATGATATTCTCTCGTTATTCTGTTCATGTTTACAGGATCCGTAGTGATTCCCTCTCTTTCATTCCTGTTACTAGTAATGAATGTTTTCTCTCTTTTTTTCCTTGATTGGCCTAGCTAGAAACATAAGAAATTTATGTTTTCAAAGAAGCAGCTTTGGCTTTACTGATTTTCTCTATTGTTTGCTCTAATTTCATTGATCATAGTTCTTTATTATCTCTCCCTTTTATCTACTTTGGGTTCAACTTACTCTTCTTTTTCCAGATGGAGTGTTTTTGAAATTAAATTGTTTGGGGTGGATAGCATAGCCTTACAGATAGTTACAAAGATCATTCTCGTCCAGTATTTTCATTTTAAGGTTGAAGAAACTAGTACTAACCACAACCATTTGCTCATAAAATGCTTTCAAAAGCTCTGCTGAAGCACATGCCAGGTACAAGGTACTGGGGGGGAAGGTAGAAGCGGGAGGTGCTTGAGTGAAGGTAAACTCCAGTGGCTACCTGTGTTCACCATCACTGGAGCAACCTCCCAGGGAACTACACAGATTACCCAAGTATGCATATGGTGCTGACAGTTGACTTTTTAATCTTAGTCACATGACTTTATTAACCTTAATCACATGACTCTAGTGTTTCTTACTTAGGTCTCTTTCTTTAATCAATAAGTTTATTAGTAGATTCTATTAACCTTCGTCGTTCTGATTTAGGTCTATTTATTAAGCAGGAAAACTAAAGTTTAATATAACAAAGTGTTTGCTAAAGAAATGTAATACTAAGCAAAGAGGTGGCAATTTGCTTGCATCAGAACTATTCATTATTTTTAACTACAGTTATATATACATTAGAGAAAAAAATTACTGCTAGAGACAAAGCTTTAAAGTCAGTTTTACAAGCAATACTCAAAACCTCTCTTCTTCTACAAACTGGTTAATCGCTTTTCTCTTCTCTGCCCCAGAACAGCCCAAGCTTCAGCTATTGAATGCCACGCCCTGCCCCCAACTGCCAATGAGCGTCAAGAAAACCCTTATCAGACCTTGAAAAGAAATCATGGCCATGGTAATTTTGAAAATAACTTCTTCCGTCACTGCAATATAAAACTTTCTTTTTAAAAAGAATCCTCATGGAGCACACCCATTACTGAAATCAGAAAAACTAGTTTTATGGTTGCAATTGTAACAATATTAATTATGCATAGTTTATTACTATATTAAATGTAGATGGATTCTACTTTAAAACAATAAAACTAAACCTAAATGAACAAGTTAGGAGCTGACTATTCATCTTTCAAAAGGTTTCCTCAATTTTAAAAGGATTCACTGCAATTTTTTCATAGGATATGATACCCCTGTGGTTTTAAAAATCATTAAAAAATTTAATTTACACATAATTTTTCAGGAACTCATTTATTGTACAAAGCGACGCACAACTCTGCATGTGTATAGATCACACCATAAAGAAAAGACTCATAAAATTTTCCCATGAGTTATCTAATTAACTGTGACTATGAGAATGAACATAAACATTGGTTATAATGCAGAGAAAACAACTAGAAAAATTATTCCTGCATTATTTACTTTTTATGATCGTATGTAAATGCTTTACATTGCTTAGTTTCTAGATTAAAAAGAACTTTAGTATACTTGTTACTTATTTCCATAATTACAGACTTATTGGAAAACTTTTCTTTATAAGTGATACACAAGTAAACTTTAACTCACCTGATAGAACCAGGAAATTTGAATTAATAAAGTAAAATTTGATGACCCATTGATAGCAAATTCTGCATATTCTCCACAAAGTCCCAGTGTCAGAATTGCCTGGTGTGTGAGTTAGAGATACAGAAATCCAGGAATCGGAACAGAGTGAGGAGCTCCACGGTCCTAATCTCCTGGGTGGAACTGTGGTTTGGGACAGTCTGATGAGGGCTCTCAACAAAAATGGATGTCTTGAACGAGGCTATCGAGTTCTCAGAAAAGGAAAAATTTGAACTAATAGTGTATTTCCTTTCAACCAAGTCCCGTCCCCCACTTCAAATTTGATCATTTAGTCTTAATTCTGGAAATCCCTTTTTTTTTAAGTTTTAATTTATTTAAGGGAAAAAATTTTTCATGTTTATTTATTTTTGAGAGAGAGACAGACAGAGAGACAGAGTGTGAGTAGGGGAGGGCAGAGAGAGAGAGAGACACAGAATCTGAAGCAGGATTCAGGCTCTGAGCTTTCAGCACAGAGCCCGACACAGCGCTCAAACTCAGGGACCATGAGATCATGACCTTAGCCAAAGTCAGATGCTCAACCAACTGAGCCACCCAGACACCTCCCTCTAAGTTTTCATTTAAATTTCACTTCCTTAACATACAGGGTAATATTCATTTCAGGTGTACGATGTAGTGACTCAACACTTACATACAACACCAGGTGCTCATCACAAGTGCCCTCCTTAATCCCCATCACCTTTTTAACCCATCCCCACACCCACCTCCCCTCTGGTATTCCTAAATAGCTGATATTTGTATGCTTGTTGCTTTTTGTACCAAATTTACCTTAGGCTTGGTAACATGAAGTTCTTTTACCATTTGAATGTAGTGTTTCTTCCATATACCCTGCTCAAAGGGAGTCGGAGAGAAATTGATGTACCAGTTAAATCGTAAACATTTGAGCATCCAGAGCTGATCCAGCTCAGTTAAGTTCTTCCAATGCCAGCTCACCTGAAAAAAACAATTGGAAAGAAAAAAAAAAACTTATTCAGTTTACATGCCCATTTTTTCTAGGTCTTGAGCTGTCACCCTGGACCTGAGATAACTCTGTTGTTCTTTTCCTCCAAATCACAGCTTAAATAGTTACTTACCTGAAATGCTCCCTACCTAGGCAGGAGGATTTTCTGTAAATGTTAAATCACACTTAGATTCAGAGTCAACTAATATTTATTGAGTACCTATTAACCATCCCAATAGCAACCTAAGGAGGGAGGTGTTATAACTACTCTCGTGTTGCAAACAAGGGAACTGTGGCTCAGATGGACTTTGGAACTTCCTAGAAGTTCCCGAAGTTCATATGAAAGTTATAGGAGGATTATCGAAACTCAGCTCTGCATATTATTTACTGTTTTGGTATGCTTTCATTTTCTCTCTGTTCTTATGATTTAACTAAATATAAGTTTTATAAACAGAACGCAATTACTGATATCTTATGGTGTGCCCCACATAGCCTTTAAGCTTCCGTACAGCATACACTATTTGCTCTCTACATTCCATTCCCATGGCATTCTGGTCAGTCTCATACATTCAGCAAATGTTGGAGGTGACCCTACTACGGTCCCTACTACGGTTGGAGGTAACTTCAGATTTTGACCAAGTTTGCTGAAAACTAGTGCATATGTAAAGTTCAGCCCAGGGGCTATCTGTTTTGGTTGTAAGAGTTGCAAAGACAACATCTAACCTTCAAATCCAAATTTCATCCTTGGGAAATTAGTCGCTTTTTCAAGATTAATTAAGTCATTAATAATTTTTGAGCACACACACACACACTTAAAGGCAGAACACTATAATATTCATCCATCCATTTATCTAGTCCTCTCTTCTTCCTTCCATCTACCAAGTACTGAGTTCCATTATGTTTAGCATTGTTTTCTGGGCTGAAGAGGAGTCACACAGGAGAGGGGAGGGCACAATTACAAGAAATAACAGGTTCGGGAGCTGGAAGGATGAAAAAGGGTAGAGAATCTGACAGAGCCCTGCAGGTAGGAACAGAAATCAACACAGAAATGAAACATCAACCTTAATCCCCATATGGTTCATTAGCTCAGAATTCGGTGGAGAGGTGAGGTTTCGGAGGGATGGGATGAGGAGAAAAGTCTCTCAGTTCTCACTCTTTCCCTCATTTTCCTTACATCTTGTTTTGACCTGGGTATTAAGTTTTTCCCTCCCCTCCACCCCCCAGGGTAGATAAGGTTTTTGTATGTTTTGTTTTTGTTCTTTGATGCTTTTTGGTTTGCTTTTAAGGTAGACAGGAATGAGGAGAGCTGAAGAGTAGGTAGAAGCTTTCAAAATTATCAGACCCTCCCTGCTTCCATCTTTTTAAACAGCTCCAAGTTCCTTTTAGTGCAATGACAGTACTGCTTAAATCTAGCTGAAGAACAACTGCCTGTGTCTTCCTCACAGGCAGTACTGGGAAAAATGTAATGCCGAGATCTTTTAAGATTGACCTATGGTACACATATGTGATAGGATTAGTGATTTCAAATAACATTTCTCTTAAATGAAGACAGTCTCAGTGTGCAAAATTTGGAAAATTCCAAGAAGTCTAAAGAAAAATAATACCCGGGGTGTCTAGGTGGCTCAGTCGGTTAAGTGTCTGACTCTTGATTTTGGCTCAGGCTGTGATCTCATGTGAGATTGAGCCCCTGAGACACAGTCTGCGCTGACATCCTGGAGCCTGCTTGGGATTATCTCTCTCCCTCTGCCTTTCCACCTGTGCATGCTCTTGCTCTCTCTCTCTCAAAATCATCATCATCATCATCATCATCATCATCATTTAAAAAGAAAAGAAAAATACCCATAACCCCTATCAATCAGAGATTACCTTTATAAACAACCTGACAGAGTTCTTTTCTGTCTTTTTTCTAGGCATGTATGAAACAAAATTGGGAAACTCTAAATGCACAATTTTCAATTGTGTTTTCTTCATTTTACATATCATAAGTATCTTTGTTCTTTGAAAACATGTTTTCTAATGGCCCCAAATAATTCATCATATGAATTACTGGGGCTATATGATACTCTTTTTTTTTTTTTTAAGTTTGTTTACTTATTTTGAGAGAGAGAGAGGGAGAGAGAGAGAATCCACATTGTCAGTGGAGAGCCCAATGCAGGGCTCGAACTCACGAACCATGAGATCATGACCTGAGCTGAAATCAAGAGTTGGAAGCTTAACTGACTGAGTCACTCAGGCGCCCCTAAATTGTGTATGTTCTTTAAATGCTTCTGGGTATTATAAAATACTCACAAAGCCCTCCTTCTTTATGTTTTCTTTGAGTACTTTATGGTTTCCTTTGATTTCAAACCAATCTTTTATCCTTCTAGAATATTTTTTTCAGATAGCTGCCTACTTGTCCCAACACCATTTATTAATTAATTCATCTTTCTTACTGTATTCATCTTCTTAATTTTAGAAACTAATGTTGACATGTTACACATATGCGAATGCATGGTGACAAGTAACTTCTGGTGTTACCAACCTCTATGAAAAGACTCAACAAAATGGCTATTAGTTTAAAGTAATTGAAGTATACTTTAATACACCATGGACTTACTTGTAAAAAAAGAACAGTCAGCCCCTTTTCCAAGGCCACTGAAAGCATGTCTACTCACCATGAACCCTTACTCTCATAGTCTTTTCTACGTATCTCATTAGCACTTTATTTTGAGCTCTTCTACTTATGAACGGCCTGCACCATACAATTTAGAATTTTATCCTATTTGTATGCTATGCAATATAAGACTATCCTGCTGACGAACCATTTCACATATGTGTATTTGTCTCCCCAACCAGCAGATACTATTCTGTGGATACTAATCATGTCTTACATCATTTTATATATACTTTTGAGCACTAAATACAGAGTTAGGCACAAAGAAGATAGGGGTTAATTCAAACTATATAGACTAAACATACTGACCATCTCATCTTATTTCTTGGTTTTGTGTATGTGCTTTTTTCCCCCTCTCATTTTAGGGTTTTCTAGGCTATCACTATAAAATGTTGTACATTAATTCTTTGCTTTTACCTGTGCACAACGACAAAGGCTTCGGGGGTCCAGGAAAGAAAAGATGTATAAAGATAACACCCTTGGAAGTTTGGTAGTAAAATCCAGAGCTTCTGCTGGAATTTTTTCTTGAAGCTTTCGACAGCAGAACTTTTGCTGTGACAGGGAGCAACGTTCTAACAGGCCTGTCAAGATTCTTCTCCGTTGAGAGTCTGTCCATTTGTCAAACTGGAAAAAAGAAAGAAAAAACCCTCCAGGTTCAGTCTGATACCAGAGACTCATTCGAGGAAGAAGAAGAATGGCAGAGAAAGTAAGTTTAATATTTTATGACTAATGAATAGCATGTACTTCTTCCCCTAATTAGTAAATTTGACATTTTGCCACTTACCTGGCCTTTCTCACATTTACACATGCAAGTGTGTACAAGACCTGAGTGCGTACACAGAAGTGCCCTCGACCTCAGAAGTTGCCGTTATATAAGATCAGTAAGTTGGAAGCCGGCCATATTCATAAACTGGGAAAATATATACTTAAAGATATAATTTCAAGAGAAGGCACCTGGGCAGCCCCTTTCCCACCAGAGTTTCTATATTAGCTCATTAGTGCCAAACTTCAGGACCAGAAACGAAGCTTTGTACTCACAATTGGAGATTAGGTAAAATATGTGAATATCCCTGAGAAGGGGAGTATATTGGGTTAAAGTCCCAACAATGTGTAAATGATTGATTGGAGAGAAAATGTCAATAAGAGGACCTGGAAAAAAGAGTGCCAGAGATAGGAAGTAGATGCCAGAGTAATCTGGGGCATGCCAAACAAAAGCTTTGGTTACTTCACAATTTTCCCCAGAGATAACCCTTAATCAGTTCCAAGATCGATGACTGATGAAAGGTAAGAATTTGAGGGCCGGCCAAAACCCAAAGGAAGGCTCTTATGGGAACACCTACCAACAGAATGAGCCAGTTTACCAGAGTCTAAATCTGTCTTTTTTTTTCCTTGGCCCATTAGAGAAGAGAAATAGGAAGGTTTGGGGCTACTTGTATTCTGCATACTATTACATTTCATGTATAAATATTTATTACAGTCATCATAAAGTAATGAGAATTTTATAGGGAACTTTAGTTGTAACCATAAAATACACTATATTTAAATATATATATAAATTTAATACATAAATTTATATAAATAATATATATTATTTATTATATATAAATTATTTATATAAATAATATATAAATTTTTATATATAAAAAGGCATATAAAGCACGACAAATCAACTTCATTATAGTCATATGTATTTTTATTTAGCTGGCAAGAATACTTCTTTTTTTTAAATTAAAAAAATGCTTATTTATTTTGAGAGAGAGAAGGTAAGCAGGCAAAGGGGCAGAGAAAGAGGGAGAGACAGAATCCCAAGCAGGCTCTGCACAGAGCCCAATGTGGGGCTTGATCCCATGAACCATGAGATCACAGCCTGAGCTGAAATTAAGAGTTGAAAGCTTAACCGACCGAGCCACCTGGGCACCCCAGCAAGAATACTTCTTAATCAAAAACTATTCACTATTATAGATGTATTTAATGATGCAGGAATCTCAGTTTGGAGATTATAGTTCAAGGAGTGGGGGGGGGGGATGTAGAGAGCAAGATAGAGTCACTTATGTCAAGTGGTGACATAAGCACTGAAGGGTGTTGCAGCTAAGACCAGATTTGACCAAAACCAGCACAGACTGGCAGTACTAAGGACTGATAAGAACCCAGAAGAACCAAGAACAGACAATCACTAGAACCAGAAGAGGCCTGCAAAGGCCCAAAACTGATTAAACTCCTTTCTTTTTTTTTTTTTTTAATATTTTTTTAATGTTTATTTATTTTTGAGAGAGAGACAGAGTGTGAGCAGGGGAGGGGCAAAGAGAGAGAGGGAGACACAGAATCCGAAACAGGCTCCACGCTCTGAGCTGTCAGCACAGAGCCCGATGCGGGGCTTGAACTCACAGACCGTGAGATCATGACCTGAGCCAAAGTTGGCCGCTCAACTGACTGAGCCACCCAGGGGCCCCTAAACTCCTTTCAAAAGGGAGGATTCCTACAGCAAACTGTCAGACTCTCCAGACACTGACCCTTCTACTTCTGACCATATTTGAAGGGCAAATGCCACCAAAGGCCCTGACTGATTGATTTTGAACGTCACAGATATTCTCCGCTGCTTGAACACAATAAGCAATGTTAGCTGAGAGATGACTAGACCGGACTGCGGCCTCACCCTAACTGTGCGCTTCAGGACTGACTGGCTTCACACTTACTTCACTGATTTCTTGCCCCTTGTCCTATCTTCATTGTCGTGTGACTTTGTATTAGACTTTGTTTTGTGTGACGTGTATGAAGCCAAGTTAAATGGGTAGTGAAGGGTCATTGAATTTGGAATCCTGACATTGTGGAAAGACATAACTCCTGTAGGGGCCTTTATGGTGTGCTGGCAGCAGGGACGAAAAAACCCAAAACCTCAACTTACAAGTAAATGAGTAAAATCTATTCGTGTGGGAGTGTCCCTGATTTCTCCTATCCCTACTTCTGCACAATCCATGTTTCCAACTCCCGGTACAGGACGTCTTTCCTTTTGGGATGTATTATTAGAATGAAGACAGAGAAGCCAGACCAGAATGACTGGGGCGCCGGGGAAGGACCATGCCTGAGAAGCTGAATTGATCTGTTAAATAAAGAGCCAAAGGGAAGGTATGAAGAGAAAGAAAAGCAGTAAGGTTTCGGCTTCTTGGGAGTTTGGGGATTCAGACAGTCACTGTCTTAGCAATTAGAGAACGAGAGAGCTGAGGAATGAAGGATGGTGTTAACTAGAAAACCACGGTACCAAAATGGAGTCACCTGTGTTAAGGGCCCCGTGTCAGCAAACAAAGATTTAAAACCTAACCTAACTGTACATCACAAATCCCCCAGGAATATAACTTTAACAGTCAACACGGAATTTCCCAGTCAGCACGAGACAATTTACTGACAGACCCCTTCCATTCCACTTAGGAAGAAATCCTTGCCTCGAACAATGCATTCTTTGCTAATAATTTTTGTTTTTAAGCTCCCTCTCTATCTTTAAAAACCTTTCCTTTTCTACGGCTCAATGGAGCTCCTTTCTATTTGCTGGATAGGATGCTGCCTGGTTCACAAATTGTTCGATAAAGCTAATTTGAACTTGGAAATTACTCAGCTGAATTTTTGTTGTTTAACAAAAAAACTTAGTTTAACTAAGAAGTACTGTTAGGAATTTGAAACTGAGTCTGCTGCGATTTTTCTTTGAAAACACAAAGTGAAAATCGGAATTCATTTTTAAAATGACTTATGGGCAGTGCTTTGTGGTTCTGCAGAAACTGAGCTACATGGGGACCCAGTATGATTATGGTTATAATAAAAATTTTCATGAGATATTATCATCACTGCATGAAATCAGAAATAATAAAAAATGCCTAATAGGGGATCAGCTCTGCAAACTGTAATGTATCAACATGATAAAGAAAGAATGGTATTACAGATTGATGATGGGTTTGGGAATGAGACTACTGGAAGTCTTACTTCCAGTATACTATTATTTCCAATACTTGTTAGAAATAAATGACTTAATTCCAGCTCTACCACTAACAACCTCTCAATTTCCTCATTTATACATTAGGAATAATTATATCTAAATGGTACAGTTGTTGTGAGGATTAAATAATATATGTATAAAATTCTTAATAGGGTGTATGACTCATTATAGACATGGCAGCTATTTTAAAATATCAAAGTGATGTTAAAAATAATGAGTATGTGGGTTAAATCAGTGTAAAAAGAATATATATGCAAACAATTAAATTAAAAAGCATAAAATTATCATGTCTGCGCATTGCCAAGGATGGGAAGTACATTTAGAATGACGGAGGTTAGCTCATCTACTTTCATTGCTGCCCACAAAAAGAGAATGAGCTCAGATTGAAGAACAGTGATTTAAAATGAATATAAAAGAACACTAGGATTATAAAATGCTGAAGAAATCTATAAAAGAAAACACTAAAACATTTTCCTCTAGAGATTAAAAAGATAATTACATTGGTTTCTCATTTATTTCCTTGATTATAATGGTCGAAGGTAATTTATATCTGGCTTTGATAGGTGTTCTTTGCCTGGAGGGATTTTCCTTTCTAATTGTGTTTGTTTAGGTTAATAGAAAATGAATTTGCATTCCTTGAACTCCTACCAATTGAAGGTGGGTTGATGACTCAGAAGAATGCTTCACAGTTGGGGAAAATCCCTTTGGAATTTAAAAGGTGCTAGGAATAATCCCAAAAGTAAATAATCCACGGAAAAGTTAATTGTCCAGGAATTCGATAATCTCCTTTTGAGTAAAAATACCCGTTAACACTGTAGCCAGGGACCCAAATGAGAGATTTAGGGAGCAGCGAGGACCGTTCTCCCGTCCTGTATCGTGTATAACTTCCTTCACAGTTAGTTCCTTTTTTTTACATTATACTACATTATATCAATTATGTTACATTATATTACATCACAAATATATTTTATAATATTTTAATGCCTCTTTAGAGAGTTTTCTGGACTCAATAGAATTGTGAAAATCCTATGTTTGGAGTAGTTGCTCCAAGGATTCTCACTGCAGTCGAAGGACGTCAGGACAGTAGCTACAGCCATCAGTTTCCACTCATCTCACACAGACTGACAAGGAAAATTTTACTGTGAGTGGGGGGCAAGATGAAAAGGAAGGCTTGTTATTTTTGCTTATTGGTTATTTATCTCACTTGGTTGGGTTTCTGAGTCCTGCTATCAAAAACTGACTTTCACAATTAAGGTATGGAGACATTATTGCTCAAAAGTTTCACAGAGTGCCTGGGTGGCTTAGGTGGTTAAGTATCCAACTCTTGATCTCAGCCTAGGTCATGCATGATCCCACAGTTTATGAGATGAAGCCCCATGTCGGGCTCTGTGTGGATAGTGCAAGAGCTGCTTGGGATTCTGTCTCTCTCTCTCTCTCAAAATTAATAAACTTTTAAAAAGTTTAAAATAGGTACATATACAATCAAACATGAAAATCCTCTGTAACTGCTCTTCCCCATCTAATCTCATTCCATTCCCCGGAAATAACCACTGTGCAATTCCTTTTTGTTTGTTTGTTTGTTTTTGAGAGAAAGAGAGAGAGCATAGCAGGGGAGGGGTAGAGAGAGTGAGGGAGAAACAGAATCTAAAGCGGGCTCCAGGCTCTGAGCTGTCAGCACAGAGCCCGATGCGGGGCTCAAACTCGCAAACCACGAGATCACGACCTGAGTTCATGTTGGTCGCTTAACTGACTGAGCCACCCAGGTACGCTGCTGCTGTGCATTTCTATGCATTTGTATACACATATAGCCATCAGTAAGGAAATACTTAAGTAAATTAGAGTATACCAATCCGGTGGGATACTGAACAGTAGTTTAAAAAATGAATGGGGCGCCTGGGTGGCTCATTTGGTTAAGCGGCCAACTTCGGCTCAGGTCATGATCTCATGGTCTGTGAGTTCAAGCCCCGCGTCGGGCTCTGTGCTGACAGCTCAGAGCCTGGAGCCTGCTTCTTCAGATTCTGTGTCTCCCTCTCTCTCTGCCCTTCCCCTGCTGATACTCTGTCTCTATGTCTCTCAAAAATAAATAAACGTTAAAATTAAAAAAAAAAATGAACAGGCCACCTGGGTGGCTCAGTTGGTTGAGCATCCAGCTCTTGATTTATACTCAGTTCATGATCTCAGGATTGTGGAATCAAGCCCCTCATCGGGCTCTGTGCTGAGCAGGGAGCCTGCTCGAGATTCTCTCTCTCTCTCTCTCTCTCTCTCTCTCCCCCTCACCCTTGGTCCCTCTCCCCTGCTCAGTTTCTCTTTCTCAAATGATATTTTAAAAAATAAGTAAATAAAATAAAATAACAAACTAAAAATAGCCATAAAAGACCTGATATGTAATGAACCTGGAGCATACTGTTTTCTCATTCATTCACGGCATTTTCACTTTCTCATTTACTCATTCATCATGGCTATACCATGATCTACGTACTCATTTACTAGGAGACCATTTAGGTTGTTTCCAATATGAAAGAAAGAAAGAGAGAAAGAGAGAGAGAGAGAGAGAGAGAGAGAAAGGAAGGAAGGAAGGAAGAGAAAGAGAGAAAGAAAGAAAGAAAGCTAGCTTTAAAAAACTGCAATATTCCAAAACATGCCTTTTCATGTTCTGTGTGAATATTTCTCTAGTACAGAAACACAGAAGTGGAATTACAGGTTCAGAGGACATTTGCCTTTAAAACTGTAATTGATCCTGTCAAATTGTCTTTTAAAAGTCTTTACCATTTTACAGTCCCTCCAATTGTGTTTAAGCATATCCTCCTACTCGCCAATAAATCCTTACTTAAACTGGGTATTATCTGTCTCCTTAGTTTTTGTCACATAGGCAAAGGGAGGGGCTGGGAAGCTTTGTTTTAATTTGTATTTCTCTAATTTCAGTGAAACAGATCATATTTTATATGTTTATTGGCCATTTGTATATTTTTGTAAATTTCTCATTCTTCTATTAGCTCACTATTCAATAGGAGTATCTGTATTTTTCTTATTGATATGTAGGCTGCTTTATAATCCTAGATATTAATCTTTACCTATCATGCAATATATAAAATATTTTCTCCTGTTTCTCTTCTGAATTTCAGCTCTGATTACAGTTGTTGCCGCAAATTAAAAGTAATGCCACCGACTTTTTTCAAATTCTTTATAATACTTTCTTTTTGTTTGTTTGTTTGTTTTAGATTTTATTTTTAAGTATTCTCCACACCCAACATGGAACTTGAACTTACAACCCTGAGATCAAGAGTCACATGCTCTACCGACTGAGCCAGCCAGGCACCCCCACTATTATTTCTGTTAACAGCACAGAAGCTGAGGAAAAGTTAGAGATGCTTTCTTTTCAACCAAAACAGTTCTGTGGTTGTTTTGGAGAGTTGTTTTTGTTGGGAGGCAGTTGCCTTTTCTAACAAGGATTGATGGGCAGAGAAGATTTAAGACATAAGGGATTAAGTAGTAGCAGGGAACAGTAAAGTAGAAGAGCTTTTCGGTTACTCTTAATTGCTTTGTTTGTTACTGTACAGAATATCAGATAAGACCATGTGCTTATGTATGAACAAAAATGACCTTCTATGGCCAAATATATTTTGGACTATCAATGGATAGGTTTTATATTATGTCTTACCTCACAAGGTCCATACTATTTGAAATTTTTCTAATTTTTATTTCTTTTTGAGAGAGAGAGAGAGAGAGAGAGAGAGAGAGAACATGTACAAGCAGGGGAGGGGCAGAGAGAGAGAGACACGTGCAGAATCTTAAACAGGCTGCAGGCTCCAAGCTGTCAGCGCAAAACCTGACGCGTGACTCGAAAGCACGAACTGTGTGATCATGGCTTGAGCCGGAGTCAGACACTTAACCAACTGAGCCACCTAGGTGCCCCGGTCCAGATTATTTTAAAAAATGACTTTACTTCTAATACTAGATTGAGCTTTAACACCAATATTTGATCCCTACAATGAAGAGTCCAAGTAATGCTAAGTAAGAAAAGTTGTATCCTTCTTTCTCCTTCCGTTTTGGAAATGCATTTCTGTTTTCTCTTTTTCTTTTTCTTTTCTTTTTTTTTTTAGAAAAAGAGAGAAAGAGTTCAAGTGAGGGAGGGGGCAAAAGGAGAGAGAGAATTTTTAGCAGGCTCCATGCACAGTGCGAAGACCAACTCAGGGCTCAATCCCACAACCCTAGGATTATGACCTGAGCTGAAATCAAGAGTCAGATACTCTGGGGGGCCTGGGTGGCTCAGTCGGTTAAGCGGCCGACTTCGGCTCAGGTCATGATCTTGCGGTCTGTGATTTCGAGCCCTGCATCGTGCTCTGTGCTGACGGCTTAGAGCCTGGAGCCTGCTTCAGATTCTGTGTCTCCCTCTCTCTCTGCCCTTCTCCTGCTCATGCTCTGTCTCTATGTCTCAAAAATAAATAAACATTAAAAAAAACTTTTAAAGAGTCAGATACTCTACCGACTGAGCTGCCTAGGCACCCCGGCAATGCATTTCTTATGTTGTCAGTCTCTTATGGTTTTCCTGAAACATAAACCAAAAAATCTAAAAACTAAAATGGAGATAGAAGATTCCACTCAATTCATGTGGCTTTTGTGGAGGTATACAGATTACCAAATGACATAGTAAATTCAGGATATAAGTTTGATGTTGGACAAAAGAGAAAAACCAGTAATTATCACTTATTCATTTAGAAAGTATTTATTAAATGTCTGGGAGTGTCAAGAAATGTACAAAGAGCAAGATATAGAACTATGCCTTCCCTATATAAATTAGTCTATGGGAGAAGAGAGATAGTGATCTTTGCAAATATATTTCTATTAGCTATGGTAAAAGAAAAGAATAAACAAGATCTTTTAAAAAGTTTAAAGACCTTGAATTTTATACAGGGTAATATTAAAAATGCTTAAAAACTGGCAATCCCACCAACCAGTCAAAAGCTGGTCACACCAAACACTGGCTGAACATTAGCCCTGGTTATATTAATTCAGGGATTTTTCATGTGAAACAATAGTGTAAAAACAGTTATTCTAAGTAAGTCTTTTTTTAAATTGTTGGTAACAGATATGTAATTTTAAAAAAAATTTTTTAATGTTTATTTTTGAGAGAGACAGAGACAGAGCACAGGCAGAGGAGGGCAGAGAGGGAGAGGGAGACACGGAATTCGAAGCAGGCTCCAGGCTCTGAGCTGTCAGCACAGAGCCTGACGTGGGGTTCGAACTCATAAACTGTGAGATCATGACCCGAGCTGAAGTCGGACATTTAACTGACTGAGCCACCCAGTTGCCCCCAGATATGTAATTTTATTATTTATTTAAAAAAATTTTAATGTTTATTTATTTTTGAGAGAGAGAGAGAGAGAGAGTGAGAGAGCATGAGCAAGGGAGAGACAGAGAGAGAGGGAGACACAGACTCCAAAGCAGGCTCCAGGCTCCGAGGTGTCAGCACAGAGCCCGACGTGGGGCTCGAACTCACAAACTGCAAGATCAGGACCTGAGCTGAAGTCAGATGCTCAACTGACTGAGGCACCCAGGTGCCCCCAGATATGTTATTTTATTTTATTTGTTTATTTTTTTTTAAAGAAAGCAGTTGTTTTTTTTTTTAATTTTTTTTAATGTTTATTTATTTTTGAGACAGAGAGAGACAGAGCATGAGTGGAGGAGGGGCAGAGAGGGAGACACAGAATCGGAAGCAGGCTCCAGGCTCTGAGCTGTCAGCACAGAGCCCGATGCGGGGCTCGAACTCACAGACTGTGAGATCATGACCTGAGCTGAAGTCGGACACTCCACCGACTGAGCCACCCAGGCGCCCCCAGATATGTAATTTTAAAATGTAAATAGGATATGAGGAAAACTCTGCTAGATTGAAAACTTTTGGTATTTTTCATTTCTTAATTGTTAGCATATTTACTTTATAACATTTTATTATCATTTTGAATAGGTAATACATTCATATGATTAAAAATCTCAAAAAGTACAAAAGGCTTTTCAGCTAAAGGAGTCCCTTCCACCTTGTCCCAGACTCACCATTCTCCCTAGGGGAAACCAGTGTTGCCTCTTTTCTTCTGCCTCCTTCCAGATATACTATGTATATAATTTTTAAAAATGTACTTAGGCTAATAAGTATCCTAGACAGGAGCTTGTACGCCAACACAAAGAAGAACTGGTGACCAACTAAGAAAAATAAGAACATTAAGATGTAATATTTTATGTTAGTCTTGGTGCAATGGACTGAATGTTTGTATCCCTCCAAAATTCGTATGTTGAAACCTAACCCACATGGTGATGGCCCTAGGAGGCTGGGGCCTTTGGGGGGTGATTAGGTCATGAGGGTGAAGGTTTCATGAATGAGATTAGTGTCCTTAAAAAGGAGACCCCAGAGAGCTCTCTCCCCGCTCATGTCATGTAAGGTTACAGTGAAAAGATGGCCATCTGTGAACCAGAAAGTGGGATCTCCCCAGATTCGAATCTGCCCATGACTTAATCTTGGACTTCCCAGCCTCTAGAACTGTGAGAAATAAGTTTCTGCCGTTTATATGCTACCCAGTCTAGGTAATTTGTTATAGCAGCCCAACTTTCCTGAGACACTTAGGAAAATGAGTTTCAGTAACTCAGAGGAAAGGGCGTCCTGTCCAGTTACATTCCAGTCAGAGACGTTCCCTTAAGGAAAAAGTGTTGACTGTATGCTTAAAAATGGGGTCTTTCAAGTTTATTATATATAAGAGTTAAAGAAATCTAAATATATTTTTTTAAGTAATCCTAATTTATTTTTTAAACTGAGATATAATTCACATTGCCATAAAATTCGGTGTTTTAAGTGGCATTCAAGTCAGTGGCTTTTAGTGTATTCAGAAGGTTGTGTATCCATCACTGCTATCTAATTCCAGAACTTTTTTTTTTTTTTTTTTGAGCAGGAGACAAAAGTTTAATACAGTATAAGATTAAAAAGGAAGAATAGTAGGAAATCTCTCTTTAAAGAGATGGGACGTTTGAAAGTGAATGCCCGTCTTTTTTTTAATGTGTATTTATTAATTTTGAGAGAGAGAGAGAGAGAAAGACAGAGAGAGAAAGAGAAAGTGAGCATGAGAAGAGGAGGGGCAGAGAGAGAGAGGTAAAGAGAGAATCCCAAGCAGGCTCTGCACTGTCAGCAGCAGGGCCCCATGTGGGGCTCAATCTCACAAACCCATGAGATCACCACTTGAGCCGAAATCAAGAGTCAGACACCCAACCAACTGAGCCACCCAGGCACCCCCAGAAACATTTTCATTATCTCCACAAAGAAAACCTGTACCCATTGCAGTCAACCCCCAGCCCCTGGAAACCACTAATCTATTTTGTATCTCTATGGATTTGCCTATCCTGGACATTTCATATAAATGGGATCATATGATATGTGGCCTCTATGTTTGGTTTCTTTCATTTGGCATATTATTATTATTGTTAAAAAAATTTTTTTAATGTTTATTCATTTTTGAGGGGGAGGGAGGGGCAGAGACAGAGAGGAAGAGACAGAATTCAAAGCAGGCTCCAGGCTCTGAGCTGTTAGCTCAGAGCCCAACGTGGGGCTCAAACTCACAAACTGCAAAATCATGATGTGAGCCAAAGTTGGATGCTTAATTGACTAGGCCACCCAGGTGCCCCTCACTTAGCATATTATTTTTAAGGTTCATCCATGTTGCAGCACGTATCGGTACCTTACTCCTTTCTCTTACCTTTTAAAAAATTTAAAATATTTCTTACCTTTTAAAAATTTTAGTAAAATAAATGTAACATAAAATTTACCATTTTAACCACTTTTAAGTGGCATTAAGTACATTTACATTGTTGTGTGACCATCGCCACCATCCATCTGCAGAACTTCATCTTCCCAAACTGAAACTCTGTACTTATTAAATAATAATTTCTCATCCCTTGGTAATCTCTATTCTATTTTCCGTCTCTATGAATTTGACTACCTTATAGAAGTGGAATCAATACAATAGTTGCCCTTTTGTGTCTGGTTTCTTTCACTTAGCATATTGCCTTCAAAGTTCATCCATGTTGTAGCAGGTATCAGGATTTCCTTCCTTTTTAAGGCTAAATAATATTCTACCATAGAATAGACCACATTTTGGGGCACCTGGTTGGCTCAGTCAGTTAAGCATCTGACTTCAGCTTAGGTCATAATCTCACGGTTTAAAGTCCCACATCAGGTTCTGTGCTGACAGCTCAGAGCCTGGAGCCTGCTTCGGATTCTGTCTCCCTCTCTCTGCTCCTCTCCCTGTTCTTGGTCTCTCTCTCTCTCTCTCTCTCTCTCAAAAGTAAACATTAAAAAAAAATAATAGACCACATTTTGTTTATCTATTCATTAGTTGATGTATATTTGGGTATTTACACTTTTTGATTACTAGGAATAACACTGCTATTAACATTCATGTACACATTTTTGCATGACCGTACGTTTTCAGTTCTCTTGGGTGGTAGAGACAGGTGGGGCTCAGAGAAGAATCTGATGAGTAGTAAACATTGCTCAGAGATTGATTGACTCTGTGCCTCCTTTGAGGAAAAGGTGAGAAGGTTTTTGGTTGTGTAAAGAATAGTGGTATCTTGTTAAATAAAAGCATAAAGATGTTACAGTTTTCCTTTGGAAATTTAAGTAGAGGTGGAAGGGGATAGATGAAGGCTAAGTAGCCCAACGGATGAACTGTGCTGGTTACTAAGCGGTTGTCTCATATGCAAACTCACCTTTCCAAATCCTGTTTGGTGAGAGATGGAACCCTACTTCGTGAGTATAGAACCCTAACTGATACACACAGAGGACACCAGTCAAATTTCTCAGGCAGTAAGTGTTCACTTATTTACTTTATGTTCAAACTGAATTCTTTGGGCTCTATGATAATGTGACATAACACAATATCGAAGTAACTATATTTTAAATGGTTACCCATTTTCCAAGCAGAGCTCTTCTTTCTTCAAATACCTGCAATAAATAATAAAAAGGAATGGAATGATTTTATATTTCATGGTTCAAAATACCCATTGTAAGCAAGGCATCATTACAGTATCCATAAATAAAAATTGACAGTCTTTTCATTTTACCAACTGACTATAAAAAGACGGATTTCATTCCTGAGAGGGTACTTTACTTATTTTTAACTTGGGGAAGGTATCATTTTTTTCAGTTTATCCATATGGTATAATTCATCTTAAAGAAAAAGTAATACTTTTTTTTAAAGGCAAGAAATAAGAAAAGAATGGGATTATAAAGTGAAATCAATTTTAGAATATGAGAGGAGATGAAAAACCTGCTAAAGGAAAAACAGGAAAATGGAGATCCTCCCCCAAATACCAAATGTATGAGAACCTGTGAAATTTATGAATGAGAAGCTCTGTTTTTATATTTTGGTATGTATACCCATCAGTGGGTGTACATGCACTGATGCATTTGTAGGGTTAGAAATGTGTATATGCACACATTATCTGGACAGGCTTGTTATTATATACTATTTAGGACAGAAACCATGTCTGATCCATTTTTACGTCTCCAGTGTAGAGTACAAAGCATATTACAAGTACTCGTGTTTGCTGGATTGAATGAAAGTGGTTGTGGGGGCGCCTGGGTGGCTCAGTCGGTTAAGTGCCGACTTCGGCTCAGGTCATGATCTTGTAATTTTTGAGTTCGAGGCCCGCATCAGGCTCTGTGCTGAAAGCTCCACCCCTTCCTTGCTCGCACTCTGGCTCTCTCTCTCAAAAATAAATAAAAAAAGAAAAAAGGAAAAAAAAAAGAAAGTGGTTGTGATAATGAACATCCTTATGGATGTATCAGTACAATGTGAATGGATTTATATATTAGTGCAGAGGTGTTTTTCTGAGCACAGTCATGTGTGTATTGTTTTCGATTTAATCAATTTATTTATTTGAATTCGAATTAGTGAACATACGGTGTAGAGTTGGGTTCGGGAGTCATGTGTGCATTAGAATGAATGAGGAAAGGAGGCTGATGCAAGAATGTGTGGCAGGGGAGGGACTTATGGAGAGAGGAAGCAAGGCAGAGTCACGAACAGATGTAACTGTCTCTCTCACTCCCACACACACCCCCACCGGCAGCTTTCAAAATTGGGATTGATGTTTCTCCCTTCCTCTTAGCACTGCCTAGATTTTCCAGCCCTATGAGAATGTTCCCCCTTGGAGAGAAGCTAGGGCCTATTTCTTCCCTTTTTGCGGAGGAGGGTGAGAAGCTGGTTTTATGTTTCTAACGGATAATGCTTTCTTTCCTTTTTTAGACTCTCAAAGGGCATAGAAAATAAGAATTGAAATAATTGGTCCAACAACAACCTCAAAGCCAGTGAAACGTCAATTTTGCTCCTGGCCAGAGGATCTCACACATCACAGATAGACACTTTCTGCACATTAGAGAAGAAGAAAAAGAATGCCCTTCTCCCCTTCCCCCTGTTCACTCTCACCTGGGCTATTAGGACTCTTAAATAATGGCAACGGATAAACTCAGGATTTCTGGATGAAAACAGAAGAGAACCTATAGAATACAGAAGATTTAAAAATATGGATTCAAATATTTCCTGAACTCTTGCCCTCTGTCTAACCAAAGCCTATCAATCATGTAGTGCCCAACGCAAGTCACCAGCACCAGCCTTTCTCTGATGTCTAGGGATCTAGCTGCTCTTAACTCATACTCCAGTTGTTTCCAGTCATTTTATCTTACAGATTTCTCTATAATCTGTATGGGTGGCATGACAGGCCCTCAACGAGCATCTGCTGATTGAACAACAATAAAAAAGCTTCAAAAGTCATAGAATTTTAGAGCTAAAAGGAATCCCTAAGAGCTTTTCAATTCCTTATTTTAGAGAGGACAAGCAGAGGCCCAAACGATTACATTTATAAGTTTTAAAAACTCACTGGTTCCAGGCTGTTCAGCTCAACTCTGTACTAGGTTCCTCACTAAACCTTGGTCTCCCCTGTCCTGACTCCCAGCCCTATATTCACAATAACTGCTGCCCATTCTTTGGCCTTACAGTGGGAAGAAGAAAAGATTAGGTCCCAAGATCACAACCTCCTTTCAAAAGGAGAATGAGATGACCGTCGTGGTGCCCAGTGACAATGTGGGGCATTGGAAACAAAGGGGCACTGACTTGAAGGGGAGAGAATAGTCGGCAAGAAGGTAGGAGGAAAGGAATGGGGTAGGAGGTGGGGAGCGTTTCTCAAGCTAAAACAATAGTCTTTAGAGGGCCAATGACCAAGCCTAAGCGGGTCCAAGCAAATCCAGTTCTTACCAAAGGCATCTAGACCCAAGTAGAAACTGATGGGAGTGAGTGGGGAGAGGAAAACCACTAGACAAGCTCAGATCTGGTTCTGGCTCTACCCTCGCAAGAAATTTAATTTGGGACATGCTATCTGTCAGGTCCTCGGTCAGACTCAGAATCTTATACTCTCTGGTTTGGAGCAAGTCTTCATTCCCAAGATTTGCAATCGGGTTCATCATTTTAAAGAGCTGGAAAACACGGCATTGATTCAAAATAGAAATATTAAAATGGATCTTCCTTCCTCACAGAACACTGCAGTCTGTTTATATCACAGTTTACTCAGAGCCTGCTGTTAAGTCAAAATCCTATGGTTGTTATTTTAGTCTGTTGACACTGAAGTTACATATTTCACCATGTGACATCATTAAGTGTAGGAGTAAGACATTTAGGGGCTCCTAAATTATGACTGATTGATAGCAACTAAGTGCTTTTCTCAGAACACACTTTTAACATGTACTGTACTACATTTGTGAACCATACTTGAAAAGATATGTTGGTTACTTTTGCCTGGGTAGCTCTGTCTGTTAAGAATCTGACTCTTGGTTTCAGCTCAAGTCATGATCTCGTGGTTTGTGGATTTGCCCCACATTGGGCTCTGCACTGACAGTACAGAACTTGCTTGGCATTCTCTCTGTCCTCTCTAGCTCTGCCTCTCCCCTGGCTCACTCTCTCTTTCCCAAAAATAAATAAATGAACTTTAAAAATTAAAAAAAAAAACACTAGATGGCAAAGAAATGCATACATTTAAAACATTCTTGGGGCACCTGGGTGGCTCAGTCGGTTAAGCATGCGACTTCGGCTCAGGTCATGATCTCACGGTCTGTGAGTTCGAGCCCCGTGTCGGGCTCTGTGCTGACAGCTCAGAGCCGGGAGCCTGCTTCAGATTCTGCGTCTCCCTCTCTCTCTGTGTTTCAAAAATAAATAAAAATGTTTAAAAAATATTTTAGGGGCACCTGGGTGGCTCAATCGGTTGAGCGTCCAACTTCGGCTCAGGTCATGATCTCGCAGTCCGTGAGTTCGAGCCCCGCATAGGGCTCAGTGCTGGAGTCTGCTTTGGATTCTGTGTCTCCCTCTTTCTCTACTCCCTCACAGTCTGTCTGTATTTCTCTCTCAAAAATAAATAAATATTAAAAAAAATTTAAAAAAATATTTTAAAGAACAATATTATCTTTAGAAATTATTATTTCTAGGGGCACGTGGCCGGCTCAGTCGGTTAAGTGTCCGACTTCAGCTCAGGTCATGATCTCGCAATTGGTGAGTTCTGGCCCTGCATCAGGCTCTGTGCTGAGAGTTCAGAACCTAGAGCCTGCTTTGGATTCTGTGTCTCTCTTTCTCTCTGGGCCTGCCCCCACCCTCTCTGTCAGAAATAAATAAACATTAAAAAAATAAAAAAAAAAAAGAAACTATTATTTCTAGACAAAATCTTTCGAAAAACCAAGAAGACAATGTAATGCTTGCTGTGATGCACTGCCCTAGATTTATTCTACCTGTTGGGGAGTGCTGCTGGCTGTCCACCATGAGCTTGAGAGCACTGCTTTGTTCAAGGTCAGGCCCTTCCATGGAGCAGCTAGCATCTACTGAATGGTCCGTGTAGAAGTTTGTTTATATATGTATGTATGTACGTATATGATTTCTATACCCAGTGTGGGACTCAAACTCACGATGCCAAGATCAAGGGTCGGATGCTCCACTGACTAGGCCAGTCAGGTGCCCCCGTACGGAAGTATAAAGGCTGATGGCTACAGGCCAGGCCTCGAACTTGCGGCCTTCTCTCCCTTCACCTACCTCCACTTCTTTCCCTTCTCAAGTGCTGCTCCAGAGAGCCTTCCACAATGGACACTTGCATGCTATCCCAGAGTCTGCTTCTCTGGGAAACAACCTGCAACACGCAATCAGGCAACCATGATACTTTTTTTTCTCCATAGCTGCTAAATCGATCAAGACTCCCAATTTTTCAAAGAAAATTTCTGAATATCAAGGCATCCAACAAATACGTATTTCCATGCAAGTCACTTTTTCACATATGTGTAAAATCTTCACAATTTTATGTGGAAACAGATTTCAAATCTAAACACTGAACTTTTTGGGGGGAAAGCAGAGGAGCTGTTATATAAACTGTTGGAGAGTTAAGAACATTTACAATCAGGTGCTCGATAAACAGTTGTTGAGCTGAATAAAAAAGACTTTCAATAGACTTGCTTGTGTTCATGGCCACATGAAGCCTGGATTTCTCTCTCATTCTCTGCCTTCCTTTTGTTTCTCCTGGTCCTGCCTTTTATTCTGTGTCTCATTCTTCTTTCCTCACTTTCTTTTTCCTTTTCAGTCTCCCTCCCTTTTATTTTTCACTGTTCTGATCGCTTTGCTGGCTGCTTATCTTTCTCCCAAAGTTACTCAGGTTTCACATCAGAAGAATAGAAACAGGAAAGTACTGAACAGGAGGGGTCAGGACTAATACTCTTGCTTTGCCAGAGTGATTAGCACATCTGTTAGGTTTAGAGGGCAAGGGTCAAATCCAGACTAAGGAAGGAGGGATTTAGGGACTAGAAGGTGAGAGTCAGTGAAGGAGGTCCCAGAGAGGATGGCTGAATTCTGAGTCCATCTTTTGTGCTTCAGGAATGTTATCAGCCACTGGAAATACAGAGAGAAAAAACAGAATCGCAACTCTTAACCCATTGTGGTCGAGTGGGACAGTTGGTAAACAGTGATGAGAGCAAAGAAAAGCAAGCAGGAGGAGGCTTTCCAGAGAAAATTACATTGGAGTTAGTTCTTAGAGGGGGCGACAGTGGCTCATCTGGAGGCCACTTAGTTAGCCTGGGCATAGGATGGGAGGAAGCAGTGGCAGGGGTCGGAACTGAGAGGGGTCAGCCAAGGTTGGACCTTGGCTGAAGTCAACTTAAGAAAGGTCCCCAATGCTATGTGCAAGGGTTTGGAATTTACTCTGCAGCAGGGTGTGTTATCAGTTATATAATAGGGTTAACTTGGTATTTTACTTTTAAATTTCATTTATGTTTATTTTTATTTTTTTAGCTTGGTATTTTAGAAAAATCATTCTAGGACCAGAGCAGAAGATGGATTGGTAGGGCTAGAGGGAGTGAAACCAGTTAGGGGTTACAGTACTGCATCATGCAAAGGGTGATGAGAGTGTGAACTGACAAGGCGAAGCTGGAGGCATATAGATGCATGATGGAGCAGGGCCTGGATGAAGAGGAAGACTCCTAGAACTTGAAAATGAATTGGATGTGGAAGTGAGGGGGTGCTGGTAGACATACCTCCCTGGGCCTCGCTCTCACACTCCTGAATGTCCTTAGAATACTGAGAGTCATTGCTCTTTCCTTGGGCCATTTCTCCAAGTTCTGTTTGGAGCAAGGCAACCTTGAGTAAAGAGGTATTATCTCCCTTTGGGACCAAGGGCAGGCTTACTTACTGCTTACTATAAAAATCAATGGATTCCTTGCAAACTGGTGCAGCCACTCTGGAAAACAGTATGGAGAGTCCTCAAAAAAGTCAAAACAGAACTACCCTCTGACCCAGCAATTGCACTACTAAGTATTTATCCAAAGGATACAAAAATGCTGATTTGAAGGGGCACATGACCCCAATGTTTATAGCAGCGCTATTGACATTACCCAAAGTATGGAAGAGCCCAAATGTCCATGGACTGATAAATGAATAAACAAGATGTGGTGTATACATACAGTGGAATATTACTTGGTGATCAAAAAGAATGAAATCTTGCCATTTGCAACGATGTAGAGGGAACGAGAGTGTATTATGCTAAGCAAAATAAGTCAGTCACAGAAAGGCAACTATCATTTGATTTCACTCATATAAGGAATTTAAGAAGCAAAACAGATGAACATAAGGGAAGGGAAGCAAAAATAAGACACGAGAAGGAGACAAACCATAAGAGACTCTTAAATACAGAGAAAAAACTGAGGGTTGCTAGTGGAGTGTTGGGTAGGGGGGGTGGATTAAACGGGTGAGGGACATTAAAGAGGGCACTTGTTGGGATGAGCACTGAGTGTTATATGTAAGTGATGAATCGCTAAATTCTATTCCTGAAATCATTATTACACTATATGTTAGCTAACTTGGATTTTAAGAAGAAAAGTGAAGGGAAGGGAAGGGAAAGGAAGGGAAGGGCAGGGAATGGAAGGGAAGGGAAGGGAAGGAAAAGAAAACAGTGGATTTCTTGGGCTTACTGTTCATCAGTGAGGGTTTGTGCTACAAACCCATGGTGTATGTAGTATTTTTCTGGGCCTTCTGTAGCACTCTTGTGGGACAAGGCAAGTGAGAATGCAAACACGACACTCCAGCTCCTTGCTGCACTGTGAGTAACGAAATTCTTTGTCTCTCCAAGAATCTTGTGTTTTACTATGAAACAGTTGGTAGTGTCTTCTATGCCATAAGTAACAGGCTAAGTTATGAGCTTGTAAATTGGGGAAAACCAACCCAGAGCTGGCAGGGAGAAGGATGATTTCTGGCTCTAGTGACTGGGTGTAAAGTGATGCCTTTTACCAGGAGGAGGAACTGGTTTGTAGGAGCAAGATAATGAAGTCAGTTTTATTGATGTTGATTGTATTTTAGCCAACGAGGTGTGGTCCTTGTAAGAGATATTGATCATAGGAGCTCACAGCTCACTGTTGGTCCTGAAGCAGGCATGGAAATCTGCAGAGGCTGTCCAATCTCACACCCCAGCACGATACTCAGCTTCCCCTCTCTGCAATCCTTTGGCGTATTCTACTAGTGTTTCCCCAGAATGTAGGTGAGAAAGAAACTTCTTAGGAGAAGCCTAGTAATGGGAGTCATCAATGGAGATGTATTCATTTTATTTATTTAGTTAAATGTCCAGCATTATCCAGTAACCGCAACTAGCGCATGAAAATCTTTTGGGGGAACTCCTCACAGACTACCCTCTTTGCTCTCATTCCTGGCTGTTCCAACAAAGAACTAGTCAAGGGAGAAAAAAGGCATTTGGGATGAGAGAGAGAGGAGCAGTGACAGTAGAGGAAAGAGAAAATCTAAGACATTTTCGTCATGGGCAAAGATTCTGTGTATAGCCAGCTTTGCCCATATAGCGAGAGCTCAATAAAAGTTTTTGGAAAAAAATCCTTCACTTGTCTTTTATTTTAACCCATTACACAATGCAAAATAACTTCTGTTCATATTTTGATAACTAACATTTAATACTTTTTTCCCCCCTTTAAGGCATGGATGCATTGATAAAACAGCTCTGGTCACTTACCCGGTCATTCAAAAGCTGATGGTTTAGGGGTGTCCAGGTACTCATCTTTGTCTGCATTTTGGGACCATCTATGCTTTTTGGAGGTGCAAATGCCATCATGAAATAACTGAATACTTTCCATAAGAAAAACCATACCTATCAGAAGAAATGAATCATACAAACTTCAGAATACTAAAAATACTAATACCATACCATCTTTTAGTATGTTGAAAGAGGGAATTGGGGGGAAGAGCATTTATTGGGATCATTTTATAGATCAGGCACTTTACACACACGCTCAATTAAAGCTCATAACAATCTGGTGAGGTTGCAGAGTTTAGCTCATCTTACAGATGAAGAAAATGAGGCTCACTGAAGTTATACATCCTGCCTAAGGTTACAGAAACAGGAAGCGCTGGAACTAGAAATCAGATCAGCTCTGTTTAAATCACTCCCAGGTAAAAACATAGCCTATTTGCCAGAAAGAAGTACTTTGACTTATAAAATCACAGAGCAATATAAAGCACTCCATCTTTGTCCCTTGTGTCTTTCTTCTTCTCCTTCTGATCTCTAAGTAACAAGGGTTCTAGTTTGATACTATATTTAAAAAGTAGAATGGTGTAGGGGAGCCTAGGTGGCTCAGTCAAGCATCTGACTCTTGATTTCAGTTCAGGTCATGATCCCAGGGTTTGTGGGATCAAGTCCCGCATCAGGTTCTGCACCGTGTACGGAGCCTGCTTGGGATTCTCTCTCTTTCTCTCTCTCTGCCCCTCCCTGCTTATGTGCACTCTCTCTCCCTCTCTCTCTCAAAATCAATTAATTAAAAAAAAAGTAGAATGGTGTAAGACAAAGCCACGCTTTTAGAGATGGATGGATTTGGTTTTACTGGGGGAAAATGTATTGTTTTTAGATGCCCAGTATATGCCTGCCTTCATTTGATTAAAGCACTTTAATTTCTCCTCATTATTTACAGACTGCTGGGTTGGTTCATCAAGGAGGCTTCCCCTTTCCCAGGCAAGACGCGGTCATAAGACCAAGCTAGTCATCCTTACTTAATAATTGAGGTCGTTGTTCACAGTAACACTGATGTTCTGTTCATTTGTTCCTGCTGCCTCACCCCTCAGAAGCCCCTATCCTTTCTTGTCCATTTTGTGAGTCACCTGACATCCTTAGAATAAATTTTCTCTTTCACTTATTTGCTTCATTGCAAACATTGCATTTGCTTACATTAAAAAATTACAAAACTTTTTACCTTATATAGGTTTGATCTGGCTCTAAAACCTACTAGCTGTATAACTTTTTACAAGTTATTCAATCTATCTGAGCATTTTTTAAAAAAATGTTTATTTATTTATTTTGAGAGAGAGAAAAGGGTAGGGGGGCAGAGAGAGAGAGGGAGAGAGAGGATCCCAAGCAGGATCTGCACTGTCAGTGCAGAGCCCAACTTGGGGCGTGAACTCATGAACCATGAGATCATGACTTGAGCAGATATTAAGAGTTGGATGCTTAACCGATTGAGCCATGCAGGTACCCCCAGTCTATCTGAGCATTTAATCTATCTGCATCTACCATCAACCACTGTTTTGAAGACTAGAGAAAACAGGTCCAGCAGAGTGTCTGACAGATGAGTGGTCTCAAGAAGTAGTAGCTTCCTTGCAACCTTTCTTAGAACTTCCTGTCATTTACAGAGTGTCTCAAAACTCGTTAGACGGTCATAGCAAAACATTTTAAGGTGGAAAAATTTTAAACAGATTGATAGTAATTTCAATATATATCCTCAGTGTTTCTGCTGGCTTCTTCCTTCCCTCCTCTTTGAAGATGGGTTTCATATTAGAAAGCAGTAGTGACTGAGAGAGCCAGGGGCTTGCCTCCCTGATCTATAGGCTCCAAAAATTACTCTACAGTAGCAAAGGCTGGACAATTTGGGCAATTTTTTTTAAAAAACATTACTTTTTTGGCTGATAAGGGATTCTCCAAAATGCTAGATCTGAAATCTTTGAGGCTTTCACTCGACTGGTAATATTCTCTCTCAGGGTTGAGTTATAGCTGAAGATAAAGCCAATGTTTTAAAACCACAGGGGCATCATTTCACAATTCCTTCTTGGCAGCAGCCTACTGCCACCATACTACTGGTATAAAGAGGTCAGCACTCACATTCTTCCCTACCTCTAACAGCTAATTATCTGAGTCACACATGTTTAGCCAAATTGCAAAAGGTATAAGAAATTATTTCATTACAGTATTATTAATTGGCAGCTATAAATGCACATGTGAGTGGTCAAATTATAGATACAAAGCATGGTTTCTGAGCCTAGATCTGCCCAGTTAAAGATTACATATTTCTTTTTGTATTGTTCTTATTTACGTCTGCCTTTTTTTCTCTTTAAACCAGTTGTCATTTTTAATCTTTTTTTTTTTTTGAGGTCCATAAAACTATTTGAGAATATGATAAAAGCTAGGAATCTTTTCTATAGAAAAATGCACATGAATATTACATTTTGCTTATCCCAGGTGAAAAATTCCTACTGTAAGCTGAGAACTTTCCAGTTTGGTATAGGAAACAAGCTAGGCACAATGTCTGAATTAGGACAAAGTAGCTTCTCTTGGGCCTCCCCAAGGCCCCGCATGGGCTATTTTCTTTTTCTTGGTGCCTAACAGCTAGAAATTATTTAAATTAGCTTCTCTTCAATTAACTTGGCTTTAAGGAGATAGGTCTGGCCAGGAGAAACAGCCCTCTTGGTAATACAGTCCTGCTGAAGCATTCAAATGGGGTTGTCCTGCCCTTGTCTTCGTCATTATCCTTTTGCGGTTTTTTTTCCTCCTCCTTCCATTCCAGAAGATGGGCAGTGTACGGATCTGCATGCACACACATGTTCATGGTATAAACACTCAGGACAATTACAAAGACAGACACTTGTATATAACATGCACAAGAGATAATTGTCCCCATTCTTTCAACAAGACAAAGCAAGTTGTCTTCCTCTCCTTCTACATATAAAGCTTGCTGTTGTGTATGTGTGTGTGTGTGTGTGTGTGTGTGTGTGAGAGAGAGAGAGAGAGAGAGAGAGAGAGAGAGACGGAGAGAGAGAGACAGAGAGAGAGAGACCTCTTTCCACCTTAATTGCTATCTTGGAATGTTGACTTTTAAATTTTCTTTGAATGAAAAAGAAGAAAGAGGGTCTTTGGCCCTAGCCCCCAATGTATGGTATGGTTCTAGTTCCATGTTCAACAGCAAGGATGGGTCCTCTGGTAAAGTTTCAGTGGTCACAAGTCTCCAATCACATTTTCTGAGCCATTCTTCACACTGTCAATTTTACTAAGGACCTATTAGGCTTGAGTTAGGGGTACAAGGATAAGGGTCTCTGCTTTAATAGACCATACAGTCTACTGTTAGAAAGCATTGTTTTTTTGTTTTACTTTTTACATATAAAAATTGTATGTAATTAAAGCATACCACCTGATGTTTTGGTATATGAATATATTGTGCAATGATTACAAAGTATTTAACACATCCATCATCTCCCATAGTTACAATTTGTGTGTGTGATGAGAACACTTGAGATCTACTCTCTTGGTAGATTTCAAGTATAAAACATATTATTAATTACAGTCACCATGCTGGACATTAGATCTTCAGAACTTATTCATCTTATAACAGAAAGTTTGTACCCTTTGATCAATGTCTCCCCATTTCCCCATGCTCCAGCCTCTGGTAACCACCATTCTACTAAGGGAAGTATTTTTTTTTTTTTTAAAGATCAGTTGATTGTGTCACTTTACAGCTCAAAAACCTTCGGAGCTTCTCTGATGGCTACAGCATAACCAGACTCCTTAGCATGAAGTCTAGGTCCACTAAAAATTACCTCAATTTACCTTTTCAGCCTCATTTCCCACCCCCCCGGCCCTGTTATGCACTATCTGCCCAGACACATTGAACTTTGGTACAAAACAACTATTGCAAAATTTTGAGGCTTCTTGGCTCATGTGTTTTCTTACATTGCTCACCTGAATCCGAACCCCAGTAGTACATAATTGGTACTTAAGTATTTGTTAAATCAACTGAATGAATGAATACAACAGTGGGGAAGCAGTTTAAAGATGAAAACTAATAGGAGTGTAGGATAAAACTCAGAACATTATGAGTTGAGCCCTGGAATTATACTCAGGATTATCAGATTTTTATTTGAAATACACAGAGCAGAGGAGGATTGAGTTTCTCTGCCAACACACAACTCATTGTGCACTGCAGTATCATCAGAGAAGAAAATCTCAGATAGTATCAGGAAATTATCAGGCAACAAGGTATAGTTAGATTTAAAGACGAATTCATCTTTCATTCAACTAGTCAGAGACAAAGCAAAAACTATAGTACAATACAAAGAGCTAGTGTTTGCTATGCACAAAAATAATTAATTGTTGTTGTTAATTTCGCAAGTAGGAAGCATCTGGCACTTGAACTGCTGCTGAAACGGAGCAAAATGTAATCCCCAGGAGCGTTAACAAGGCTTGTGAGAGGCCCAGGAGGATCTAAGAGTGGCGCTCTCAAAAGAGTCTCCATCTTTTTCATGCACTGCCCACTGCTCTCACCTCTTGGAGCTCATCTCCTTCTTCAAGCCTCAAGCGCTGGTGTTGCCATGGCAGCTTTTTCTTTGACTCTGTCCAGCCCCCACCCTTCTTTCCAGTCAGTAGTCCAATCACCATCTATAAATCCTTTCGCTGGCATCCGGGGTCTCTTAGGCAACAATGTGTGGTCTCTTGATTGGCCAAGAGATACAGGAGGGCTGGTTCCAAAATTGGGCACACGGATAAAATTAAAAAGGAAGAGCCCCAAGAGGATGGGAGGGGCTGCAATCTCCCAATATAATGCTGGGAGGAGAATGCATCGGATCCTGAAACAAACAGAATTGGCAAGCACTTAAAGACATATTTGTGATCCAAATCGGGGCAGCCTACTGAGCATGCCCAATTATATTCCTCTGGTCATTCCGAGGCTCCGAAATGTAAACTCCACTTTTCCAGGTTTTAAGAGTGGCCAACAGGTAAAAGAGGGTAGGAGGAAAAAGAATTCGCGACTGGTTCAATTAAAGAAAAGCACCTGCAAAAGGAAGTGGGAGGACGTGGGAAAATTGCCCAACACACAAACTCACAAATGCTTCATCGTGAATTTCAAGAGGAATTCAGGCTGACTGACAGATACACCGGGGAACCAGCAGATGGCATGGCTTAATAAGAATAACTCCAAATTTAGAAAATTTTACAATCCGGTCTAATTTAATTAAATTTATTGAATACCTACTATGTAATAAAGGGCAGAGTGAGAACACAAGGATAAAAAAAAAATCTAATGAGAAAGACTGGAAAATGCAATGTGTAAATACCTAATATAAGGCCCACACTGATAACTGTTGTGATAGAACTATAAACAAGTGCTGGAAAACAACCAAAAATTCAAAATTTCAGAAGGAGCTCCTTGATATAGAACAGTTCCAATGGGCAGCAGGCAAAAACAACCAAATAAAACCCCCCAAAACTTCACTACCTTACGCTTCCTAAAATAGATAAGAATATACTCTCCTCCAACTGGACTGTAAACCTATGTTTGTATTGTGTTCTGTAGTTTTGAAACTGGCAACATTTGTGTATCTCCAACTTAGAAGCGTGAAGCTCATAGAGATTGTTGCTTTCCTTGACTCAACAAAGGATCTGTAAGTGGCCAAACTGAAATTAGAACCCAGGTTGTTTGAATTCCAGCCTTGTGGTTTTTCCACATGATCAGGTTGTATATAAATGAATAAACAAAGCCTTTGGTGGGGGGCGGGGACCTGGGGGAGGTAGTAGATGCAATACTAAATTACCACGTGCAGCATTACCAGTTAACATTTATGGTTTTCAAAACGGGTTCATCCAGAAAGAGACCAGTTTTAACAACATGCTGTTTGAGTGCTATGTCTCTCTGTGAAGTTCCCACTCATTAAAGACTTTCTATTGGTGGTTACAACATGGAATGAAAGAGACATAGGATAAAAGAAACCATCTCATGTTATCCCTGTTGAATTTGAATAATCTTATATCTTAAACTAAGCTCCCTTTTGACTCTCCTCTCAACCAGCACCCTCTGGACCTCCTCTTGCCCGGCACCTAATCATCTAACTGAAGATGCTCCTTACTCCGTGTTCTGAATGACACCATTCAGGCTATGTTCACAGTGAGCACATCAGCTCAATGTCTGAAATACATCAGCATTACTTCAAACATAAAGAAAAATTTAGACACTATATAGAAACACCCTTTTATCCCCACCAAAATTTAAAAAAATATTAACATTTTTGTTTCATGTGTGTGATTAACTGTTGAAGCCCCTTTTGTACATTTTCCAGATCTCATTTCCCTCCCTGCTTGTCTAGAGGCAACCACTATCTATGAAATTGGTGGGCAGCCTCCTTTTCCAATTTTTATGCTTTTTATATATACATGTTTGATCTCAAACAATATGGCTGTTTTTAAAGAGATACCATAATTTACATATCTTGTAGTTCACTTTCATGAATGTTATATTTCTGAGATTTAATCATGTTGACACATGCAGTGATAATTTCTACATCACTCTCACCACCCAGGTGAGCTATGATCTGTCCTTTGACTGACGGTTTTCACAGGATGGTGTGTAAATTGCATAAAAGTACATCTAGCTGCACGTCTTCAAGGATTCTGCAGGTTCAAGGGATCTGGAAGTACATAACGCACACAGATTTTCACATACACTATTTGCCTCCTCACTCCTCCTCGGTAGAGCCAGAGTTGGCTCAACAGAACACGCTGCCTTGCTTAGAATCAGCACGATCAGTATTACTTTAAAAAACAAACAAAAAACCAAAACTGTTTCCGCACAAGTATTTACTACGAAAATCGAAAATATCACTTCAGATCTCATTTTATGGTTTTTCCCATGGCTCACCTTCTGATATTAAACTATATTTATGGTTAAGCTCAATACTTATAATTTATTTGACACTTATTGAGTGCCTTCTAAAAATTGTGGTAAAATACATTCAACACAAAATTTACCATTTTAGCCATTGTTTAAAGTGTACAGTTAAGCAGTGGCAAGTACATTCCCATTGTTGTGCAACAGGGTCAATATACTTTAAGTCCCATGAGCTATCAACAGAACAAAATGATGCCTGTTAAGTCTAGCTTGAAAAGGTACGAAAAGGAAGAGAAAGAAAGGTAAAACAGTATAGTAAAAAAGAACAGCCTGGCTTTGAATGAATCCAGACTCTTTTTAAAAAGCTGCGTGACTTTGGGTAAGTCATTTAACCCTTCTGAGTGTTCTTTTCATCGTGTGAAAAACGAGAGGTCGGGTTTAGATGATCTTTAAGAACTCTTCCAGCTCTGAAATGGCTTATGTAGAAAAAGAGAGGGGAAACATTTCCTAAGGAGAAAAAGATGGGAAATGCTACCAACAACCACAAGCTCCACTTGTGCACCTAAGGTGCTGGCAAAGCGGATATAAACTGCTCCTAGGCAGGTAGCCTGTCTATTCTGTTGTTTAACCGTGAAGCTCTACAACAGGCCAGGTGCCTACTCCTATCTGCACCCAGTGCCACCCTTAACACCAGTAATCCTACTCTTGACCACCCTCAACCCCAGGTCCCTAGGTCAGCACCCTCATTTGGAGAACAGGTTTTGGTGGTCTTGCAATAATAGTATCATCCCCAGCTTGGGTAAAGACTCGGCGCGCTTTGTCGGCAGGAGGAGGGCTTTGCAAAGAGGCCTGAGCGTTTTTCAGAGAAACGTTTCCGGAGCTCGAAACCACTCCGCCGGAGCGGGATAGGGAACGCAAGGCGTCACCCAAAGCGCGAGGCACAGAACGACCAAGAGCTGGGAGCCGGCACCTTGAAGTGGGGCTCAAAATGGGAGCGTGCGGCCGAGTGTGCGCAGCGCGCCTGCGCCGTACGTGCGCGCGCGCGCGCGCGCTGCCTCCCTGGGCCGCGCGCTTCGGCGCTCCCGAAAGCTCGCGGTTGCTCCGAAGCGGCGCGCGCGCCGGCAGTCCTCGCTGGCTCCGTTTACCTGAGGGACCCGCGGCCGCCCCCGGCCAGCGCTGCAGCCCCCTTGGAGCTCAGCCCCGAGATGTGAGGTGAGCGATAAGTCAAGCGGTTCCCCAGTCCCGCTTAGCTGGAAAAGGGCGCGGGGAGTGTGGGGAATGAGGAGGTGCCGCCGCGGCTGCCCGCTCCTCTGCCTAACCCTGTGCTGAGGAGCCACCAGCAGCTCCGGCACCTCCTCCTCCTCCTCAGGGATCGTTATTCTCGTCGTGGCCAAAACAAAAGCCTTCGGCGCCAGGCTGTGGCGGGGTGTCGGAGGGGCTCCTTGGGACCGACGGCGGGCCGCGGGGGTGCGGAGGAGCCGAGTTTGGGGTGAGGGCTGAGGTGGGCAGATGCCCGGGAGATTATTAACCCTCTGTGTCCTAAGCCCGCGCTGGGCAACCTGTGCGAGTGTGGACCGCCGCTCTCTTTTCGCCACCCCCTGCCCAAACCCTTGGCCGAGGAGGGCGTCCGCGGTAGGCGCCCGGCTCCCTGGGTCGGCGCCGCGGGGGCGTGTGGCGCTCCCCGCTCGCCGGAGCGTGGGTGGAGGACGCGGCGGCGGCCGGGGGGAGGACAATGCATCCAGGGCTCCGGCGCCCTGGGCGCCTGGGGCCGGCCCGAGACCCACGTTAGACTTGCCTCGGATCCAGATGTTGTTTTGGCATTTGGCCGACGTCTTATTTCCAGTGCCTAAAAGTTGTCCCCTCCATCCCATCAGTTTGCAAAGTCTGCACCCCCTTCCCCAGTGCTTCCCCCAGCTGCCCTCTTTTATGCTAATGTGCATTTACCGTGGGGGTACTGCTGAGTAATTAATAGACGGCCTCGCAAATAGAGATGCTGTAAAAACATTTAAAGACATTTTAACATCTTCCTAGAGGCTCGTTAAATCTCAGGAGACTTGAAGTTAGGTGGCTCCTCTGTAGGAGAAAGCTTTTTTCTTTCTTTCTTTCTTTTTTTTTTTTTTTCAAGAACAAAAGCGCATGCCATCAATTTAGGCATGGGATAGATTTGAAGTTGAAAATTACCTACCCAGTAAAAGAAATTCAATTTTTTGCCCAGTATTAAAATGAAGTTTTTAATTTTGGTTCCATTCTGAATTTGGGCAGCTGCAGCAGCGGGGCAGACCAACAGCTATAGAAATGACTGCCATATAAAAGTATCTTAAACAGAATCTTATTTCATAAAAGTAGTTTTGATAGACCCGTAATGTTTATTTATGGGAATTGGGTTACTTTGCAGAGCCAATCCCACAAGAGCAAGGAAACAAAGACCTGACTGACATACATGAGGGATGTTACCTCCCTCTTCAGCCTCGTATTAGTCTTCAGTGGTGTGCTGACAGTGTGAGGAATAGAGAAGTCCTCAGTTCTGTTATTAAGAAGAAAGATAATGCTTTCCATACATACTTTTAAGCAAATCAATACTATCTTTTTCCTTCAGGGGAAAAAAAACACAAGGCGTTTACATGAACACCGCAAGCCGCCACGTAAAGGTGAAAAGGTTCAGAGTTAGGGAGAGTAGGAAGGAGGTGTGAAAGCTTAGCTGGGCTGGCTTGGAGGGTGGAGCTGGAGATTCAATTAAGATGCAGCCCTTCTCTTACCCTGTTGTTGCCTTTTATTTAGTGAAAGAACATGTTCCTCCTCAGTCCTCCCAAATGTTTTGAAACTGTAAGGAGAATAAGGAAATAATAAAACCTACCACCCTACCTTCCCTTTCCTACTTTTTTCTTTTTTTAAATCTCACCCACTTACTAGTATTCTCTACCTCCACACCTCTCCTAAATCTGTGAGTGTCCCGTTAATAGAAGAAACGACTGTGAGCTCTTTCATTCTTTCCCCCATTTTAGTTGCTGTATTCCTTTGAGCTTTATTTTGTGCTTTGGACATGTATCTAGGTGGATTTTTCTTGGGAGTTCCGTGATTGAAATATTTGAAGTAGGGAAGGTTGAGAGGAATTTAATAAAGTGTACATTCTCCCTTTGTATTGTACAGCGTGGAAGGCTCTGCCATCGGGGAATGAGAAAGGAGTTTTTAACTCAATAAGTCCTCTGTTTCCCATTTGACTTCAGGAAAAACTACCCATCTTAAATTTCATATTAGTTTGTGAGTAAAACTATCAGATTGTATACTCAAGTAATTCTGAGCACATTAATTTGTTGATGTTAGGCTGCTGTCGATTTTATTTTCTTGAGGAGACACGTGAGACATGAGAAAAGTAAAGTACATCTTTACTTTTCACAGAGGTGATGTTGGCCTCATGGGTTTTTTTAGCCCCTAGAACTCTAGAACTATGGCTCCTTAAAGCTGTAGCTGCCCACAAAAAAGAGCAATAGATCAAATAAAAAGAATGATTTGGAAAATATGTGTTGAAGAAATTATTCAACATAGATTTGAAAAAAGTAACAACTCTTTACTGGCTAGGAAAGAGTTTTAACTGATGATCTTGTCAAAAATTCTTTTCAGTTCATTATGCTGAGGACTATTGACACTTGTGGTGGGCCCAAAGAATGAAGTATATAACCAGGCCAGTGAGCTTTAAAAAAAAAAAAATCCTGGTTTCAAATTTTATCTTACTGAAATAATTTTATAGCCAACGTGTACAAATCATATACCATTGCTATGGGAAAAAGTTGGGCTTGATATTAGAGAGTTTTCTGATGAATAGATTTTAATTGGAAGAGGAAACTGGGCCAGAATTTCAATCTGATTTTTCTTTTTCTTTCTTTTTTTTTTCCAGAATCCGTCCATCTTTTAACTTTCCTTTTTTTTTTAAGAGTTAATTAAAAATTGTTTTTAAATTGTCTTATTTTTGAGAGAGACAGAGACAGAGTGAGCAGGGGAGGGACAGAGAGAGGGAGACACAGAATCTGAAGCAGGCTCCAGGCTCCGAGCTGTCAGCACAGAGCCTGACGTGGGGCTCGAACTCCCAAAACATGAGATCATGACCTGACTCGAAGTTGACGCTTAATCTGCTGAGCCACCCAGGCACCCCTGAATTTTTTTGAAAAGAATATCTACACCCAATGTGGGGCTTGAACCTACACCCCAAGGTTGAGTTACATGCTCCACCCACTGAGCCAGTCAGGCACCCCAAAAGCTTTCATTTTTGTTTTCAAGTTGGTTTTAAAAGCTCTTTCGCTTTCTTTAGTTTTAAAAGTAATTTTTATTTCATAAAATGGACTGGATTTTGATGTTTACCATTCATTATGATTTTGAACCTAGACGTATTTGTTTTTCCTGTTAGTTTGGGTTTTTTAAATCCTATAATCACTCAGCACGTTGGATGATTAGGTTATTTGTGGCACAGATGGACTTTAAAAATTTGAGAGATGAAATAGACCAGAAAAGAAATCCTCATTCTGAGATTAATAGGAATCTAGGTGCTATGAATTAAGTATGAAGCTATATAAACTCAGCAACCAGGAACAAAATTTTGAGACTGAATTTATTTTTTAATTAATAAAATGTGGAAGACAAATAGCCAAAGGACACATGGATTTTAGGAAAAGGAAAGTAACACTTAGAACAGTGAATATGCTCCGACTGTATATTTTCTCTCAAAATACAGTAATTTCCCTTAGAGGAGGAACTTCATTATTTAGAAGTAGTCACTGCTAATCCTTGCAATGCATTCTTGGAAAACTGGAAGAAGACAAAGAATATCCCTCCTGTACCCACTGTAGCCCCTGTGTGTGAGGCAACCTTTGGATGATATTTCTGAATTGGAAATGCAAAATGTGTTTATACATACAAGGTGTCAAGAAAATTAAATCTGAACTGAAAATGATGAAATGGATCACTTTCTGTACAGACAGTGTGAATTGAAAGAATTACTGAACATAATCTTTTGCAGGACCCTCTTGACAGCCCTCAGGGCCTACTTTGTCAGTATTTCTGAATTTAGCCTGCTTTCCTCTTCACAGGTGTCACTTCCTGCTTTTCCCACCAGAGTTTTTTGGTCTGGCTTTGTAGCCAGCCTGAAAACACAGTCTTCCAAAATTGCATCTCCTAGCCCCCCCCCCTTTTTTTTTATTTTAGAGAGAGAGCACGTGTGCACGAGTGAGGGAGAGGGGCAGAGGGAGAGAGAGGGAGAATCTGAAGGCAGGTTCGAAGCTCATTGTGGAGCTTGACACAGGGCTTGATCCCACAACCATGGTAGGATCATGACCTAAGCTGAAATCAAGAGTCAGATGCTCAACCAGCTGAGCCACGACAGGGGCTCCTCCTACCCCTTTATTGCTGTTTTACAGGACAGACACTTGGCTTATTATTTTTTAAGGGCTTTTAAAATATATAATCTAAAGAAAGCTGGTAGTAGCAGATTTCTGATATTACACTTTTATAAAAATTAGATTTATTAAGTCCTTTTGTTTTCTGATGGAATGATAATCAAGTAACTTAGTTTTCCAAGTATCTTTCATTGCTCTATGAAGAAGTGAGTCTGCCTCTTTTCCCACAAGTAGGGCATGAACAACTGATGCTATATCACTCATTTTTGATGGCCCTGGCCTCTGAAGGTGTTTACTCCAGTTATGTTAACTTAGCAGTTCCCTTTATTTATTTGAGATATTGCAGATTCCTATAGTAAACAATATAATATCAGTAAGAATGCCAAAGTAACTGTTAACCTTTGCTTAACGAGTTGCTATATTTTGGCAGGACCTCTTTGGGTCCATGATCTTCTCTATTTTCTGTAGATCTGGAACTCCCAACTTACAGCTTTTCCTAGGTGACTCAACCTCAGGAAAAATTACCTTTGCTCCCCATACAATCATGTTTAGAAGCAGTATCTCACTTAATAAGGAGAGATTTGCAATATATGTGAGTTCTTTTATTTATTAAAAAATTTTTTAATGTTTATTTATTTTCAATATATAGAGACAGAGCAGGAGCAGGGGTGGGGGGGGGCAGAGAGAAAGGGAGACACAGAATCCGAAGCAGGTTCCAGGCTCTGAGCTGTCAGCACAGAGACCGAGGTGGGGCTCAAACTCACAAACTATGAGATCATGACTTGAGCTGAAGTCAGACACTTAACTGACTGAGCCACCCAGGTGCCCCCTTTTATTTTTTATTTTTTTAGCCTTTATTTATTTATTTTGAGAGGGAGAGGTGGGGAGAGAGAGAATCCCAAGTAGGCTCTGCACTGTCAGCACAGAGCCCAATGTGGGGCTCAATCCCACAAACCCTGAGATCATGACCTGAGGTGAAATCAAGAGTTAGACACTTAAGCAACTGAGCCACCCAAGCGCCCCTCAAAAGTTCTTTTAAAATGTGCATATCAGTCGATTCAGCTGATAGGTCATCTGATTTTTTTTAATATTGAAAATCAGGGGGCTGCCTGGGTAACTCAGCCAGTTAAGCATCTGACTTTGGCTCAGGTCATGATCTCAGAGTGTGTGGGTTCTAGCTTGACATTGGGCTCTGTGCTGATATCTCAGAGCCTAGAGCTTGTTTTGGATTGTATGTCTTCCTCTCTCTCTGCCTCCCCCCACCCCCATGCTCTGTCTCTCAAAAATGAATAAACGTTAAAAAAGATACTGAATATCAGTTTTGGGGCCCCTGGTGGCTCACTCTGTCAGTAAGTGTCCAACTCTTGATTTCAGCTCAGGTCATGATCTCATGTTTCATGTATTCAAGCCTTGCATCAAGCTCTGCACTGACAGTGTGGAACCTGCTTGGGATTCTCTCTCTCTCAAAATAGTAAACTTACAAAAATCAGGTTTTTTTGTTTTTTTTTTTAAATTTTTTAACATTTATTTTTGAGAGACATAGAGACAGAGTATGAGCAGGGGAAGGCAGAGAGAGAGGGAGATACAGAATCTGAAGCAGGCTCCAGGCTCTGAGCCGTCAGCACAGAGCCCGATGCGGGGCTCGAACTCACATACCGTGAGATCATAACCTGAGCCGAAGTCGGCTGCTTAACCAACTGAGCCACCCAGGCACACCCAACAATCAGTTTTTACTCAGACTAAATTGATCATGGCTCTTTGGTTTTTCTTACTACCTGCAGTAGGGCATTAGAATGTCCCCTGGCTTGTTGCTCAATTAGCAGCCAATAGATCAGTGATTCAACTAGTATTTATTCTTGTTAGCCAGTCAGTACACATTTACAGATTTAGCAGAGTTAATTTTTCTATACGTGGAATACTGTACCATAGGTTCTTTTATAAAATCTCAGAGCATTTTTATTTTTAAGCAATTGAAATAGTTTTACTCTGTGCATGTTTTTTTTTTTTGACAAAAATGGGATATGTATGCTGTTTAGAATATTGTTTTAATTTTATTTTTTACTTATTGTTACTGTCTTACCATGGCAGTAAATAGAGATCTTGCTCATCGTTTTAAGTGACTATATAGTTTTTAGTGACTATATAACATTCCACTATGTGGTTGTGCCATAGTGGTTTTTGTTTTTGAGAGAGAGAGAGAGAACACACAAGCAAGCAGGGGAGAGGGGCAGAGGGAGATAGAGAATCTTAAGCGGGCTCCATGCTCAGCACAGAGCCTCAGGCAGGGCTCAATCCTACGACCTGGGATCATGACTTGAGCCAAAATCAAGAGTCCAACACTCAACCAACTGAGCCACCCAGGCACCCCTGTACCATAGTTTATTTAATGAATCCCTTATTGGTAGGCTTTTAGGTTGTTTCTAGGTTGTTTTTTCTTTTTCTTTTTTTCTTTTTTGAGAAAGAGCATCACTGTGCAAGTGGAGGAAGGAACAGAGGCAGAGGGAGAGAGAGAATTCCAGGCAGGCTCCATCCTTAGGCAGAGAGAGAGAGAGAGAGAGAGAGAGAGAGAGAATCCCAAGCAGGCTCTGTGCTGTTCGCGCAGAGCCCAGTGTGGGGTCTAACTCACAAACTGAAATCATGACCTGAGCAGAAATCAGGAGCGGAAATGCTTAACTGACTGAGCCACCCAGGCCCCCCAGCTAGTTTTTTATTTTTTAAACAGTGTTACTCTAACATTTTGTTTATGCATTATGTGTACTTGTGTGTTTACTTAGAATAAATTAGAGAATAGATTTATTGTATCAAATTGTGCATGTTTTAAGGGCTTTTGATGTAAGTAGCAATTTTTTAAAATATCAACCTGTTTATAGTAGTATTTCAAGTTGTTGGAATGTTGAAAGTGTTCTTTTTTTCTGTACACTCTCCCATCCTGTGTTCTCTCATTTTTATTTTTTCCTGAGTGGGAAAAATGTTCTCTCATATTTATATTTTTTTTATTCGTAAAGTTGAATATCTTTTCACATATTTATTGGTTATTTGCAGTTTGGTTATAAGTTTATATTCTTTTCCCATTTTTCTATTAAAGTGATATTCTATATCTGCTTTTATTTTTAAAATTTATGTATTTTGCTAAGCATATAATTATTTTTAAATATACCTATACTCTGTGACTCTTTTAGGATAGCGTATCTCAAAACATGACTTATGGACCACTTGTAACAGTACCTGAGGCGATTGTTTAGAAAATGCAGTTCATTTTCCAGAGATTCAGATTTCTTAGACTTGTGAGGGGATCCAAGAATCTGCTATACATTAAATTTAGAGAACCTCAGATTTGGAGGAAATATAAATTGTTTAAGATTTTTACTGTCTTATTTTCTTTTTCTCTTACTGAATTCACTTTTTTTCTTATTTCAATAATCAAAACTAGTCTTAAAATATTAAGATTGTCATCCTGCTTCAGCCTAACAATAGATATTACAAGAGTGTTTTGATATGTGGTAATTTAGATGTTGTGGTACACAAAAGAAACGGTTTTAGAAGGCGGTGGGAAGCTTCACTTGTACGTGAGGAAAAGAAGTAACAGGAAATCATGTAAAATAAAGTGGGTAGGAGTACAAGGAGGTGTTTCATCCGGTTTTAAAAACTTGGTGAGATATTTCTCTTTCCTTCTTTTATATGGTAGTTGTCTTTGAACCACAAATTTGAAACAGTGAAATTTTTAAAACTCTTCAGTTTAAACGAAATTAAAAAAATTTTTTGGTATTACTAAATATATTCAATAAGGAGCAGTGTTCTCTTTAGTTTTTTTTTAAGTTATAAGCAGATGAACATGCTGCGTAAGTGACAAACTACAAAGACTGAACTTACATGGATATTTTAATATTGTAAACAGATAAAGCTTTCAGTAGCTTTTTTTGACACATTTAATGATATGCATAATTGTTACTGTGTTGCATGTAATTAAGATTAAATGTAAACGACTATGTTTACTACCAGTTTTATATAGCCAGACCCCACATTTCTGGGGCCAGCTTGAAGGAGGAAAAAAATATGGTAGGCCAAGAAGCTGTCGCAAAGATCTCTGACTTAGAGATTTTGTATAGAGAGATTATTCATTTGGGGCAAGGATTGCTTATAACTTCAATATTCCTAATTCTAATTCTTAGACTCTCCTTTTCTCTTCCTCCACTCAATACCAGTATTACAGGGAGAAACTGGAAAGATTCAGCCACAGCTTTATTTTCTCCAAATGGTTTTTTCTGCCTGGTAACTATAGATTGGGATGCAGCGGTCCCAAGAATTGATAGTGAACAAAGAACAGTTTCTTTCCCTGCTTTAGTGAATCCAGTCCAGGTCTCAAGGTCTAAGCTGTCATGGCCCCTAGTATGTAAGGTCTTATTAACCTGTGTCTCTGAGAATTTCTGAACCTGACTTTTCTCATGTTTTCCAAGCTCAGGCTCTCCACAACAAACCTAGAAATACTCAATGCATATAAAACAAAATGAAATTAAAGTAAATTTAGCATCATTATTAAGCCAAATAAAAGTATAATAACTTAGTATGTGCTTTCTTCCTACCAGACCTACCTTCTACTCTGTCCACCTCCTCTCAGCCCCAAGTAAGATCTGTATTCTTGCCCCTAGAAAAGTAGGGGCAAGTGAAAATATTCTAAAGCTTAGTGGAAACCGTAACTGGGAATCCTATTCCTGCTGTGTTTTTGTTTTGTTTTGTTTTTTGGGGGATGATTTTTATTCTCTGCAACGTGGCTGTGCAATGAAACATTTGTTAGATATTTCTACATCTATGGTACAAAGTTTTTGTACTATCTAAAAAGATGATGTAATGTTGGAAAAATTTCCTGATAGTACTTTTAGAACCTTCTATTTGCCAGTTCACTATTAGTTGAGGGGGTAGCCTTTGTATAACTGTGATTAGTAATAAAATTACCTAATGTTTGATGCTCCTTTACCATTTTATAAAGTACATTTACATATATTATCTCGTAATTCACTAATATGTCATCCTTGTAAGGGAGGTAGTATTTTAAAGAAGAAAATTCTGAGTTCAGAGAAGTTTACACTTAACACATCTAGTAAGAGACTTGAATTCATATCTTTCCATTTATTTTTATTTCACCTTGTTTACAAATACGTTCTGCAAAGTCAGCTAATGTACAAATGTACTATTAATGATTAAAACACATAAAATAAATTTTAAATTACTTCTGATTATGACAAATATTTAAATTTAGGACAGTAGCATAAGCATTTTTTAAAATGGATGTTATATCTATGGCAAATGAAAAACTGCCATTCTGGATAAGAAATAAAATCATATGTTATATTAGCAATTGAGGGAAGAAAATTTGCCTTTAAATTCTGGTTAAGGATTGTCTTAGTATATTTATAGCATAAACGTTAAAGTAGAAATGCTCTACTGTGTCTCTGTGAAATACCCATGTATTTTATCTGTTAGATCAGTATGATATCTTTCATCAAAGATTGTTTTCTTTATTTCTCTTTCTCTTAGTTCATTGTTGGTGTACGGAATCACGACAGATTTTTGTATATTGATTTTGAATCCTGCAACGTCACTGAACTCATCAGAGATTTTAATATCCGGTCTATGGTATTTTGAGAGGAAATTACTAATTTCTTTAATTAAAAAAATACTTCTCAGATATTTCAGTCAGAGGAAGAAATAGCACTTCTCCTAAGATGGAATCTGTTGTTTGGGAATGTGGTTGATCAACTTGATATGTTGGCCAAATGTGCCCTATGTAATAAAATGAAAAGAAGAGACAAGATGATGTCATTTTCCCATATTGTGAAACCAAAAACAAATGCCTTTTGTGAGATCAAGCTAACAAACCTCTGACGGTGCAAAGAGTATTTAACTGTTTGAAGAACTTAACAGTAAGATATAGAAGAAAATCTTTCAAGCTGAGACCTGCAGGTGTATAAAGATCTAAAATACATATTGAGTAGGCCTGCTCATCCGAATCTCATTCAGATCCAGGAAGGATGGCTATGAGTTGGATTGTCTTCTACCTTTGCCCCTTGACTATGTTTGTGGGGCATATAGGTGGGCACAGTTTGTTTTCTTGTGAACCTATTACCTTGAGGATGTGCCAAGATTTGCCTTATAATACTACCTTCATGCCTAATCTTCTGAATCACTATGACCAACAGACAGCTGCTTTAGCAATGGAGGTAAGACTTGATCTATTATTTGACATATCTTAGACCATGATTCTTATACTGTCCTGTTAACTAATCTAATGAATGTGTCCGATAAACACCAGTGAAAAGAATATATTATTTTAACTGTGTCTTGTACATTAAAAAGTTAGAGATTTAGGTTCAAACTCTAATAGATTGAAGAAATTATGTTTGGGGAATGTTACTCTTGACCTATTTTGAGACATGCTTTTATAAAGAAATATGAAACACTGAAACATGGAAGATAATAGTCATTCAGAAGTTTAAAATTGTGCAAGTTATGATTACATTTTTTCTGTTTGGCTGATCATAAAACCTCAGATACAGAGTAGACTACAATAATATTCATAGATTGGTCCTTAAATATTGAAGGCAACATGATCTTGTGAAATTCTTTTGTTCAGCCTTTAGGCTGGTGGTTTGTTGTATTTGAATTTTCTTAAAATTTTTAAAAATTTTTCTGATTTTACCATGTTCACATCAATTTAAGAATGATCACTCCTGATGAATGAAGGTTTGATTGTGTAAATTATCTGTTGTTGACCTGTCAGAATTTTATGAAAATTTGTTGCCTTTCTTGAATTTTTCTAATGGTAATTCTTCAGGTAACTTTTAAAGTATTTTACTTTAGAAACTATGACAAATTAATGAATATAGTTAACAGTAGGTATGCATGCATTTCTGTAGAGGTTTCGGAATTGTGGACAAGGATAGATGTTTACCAGGTAAGAACTAAGAGGCCACAGATGGTGGCAGTAGGGAGCGTAGTCTTATATAAACCTGGGTTTGAATTCTGGCTCTATCACTTTCTAGCTTTATTTCTTTGGACAAACTTTTTGACCATAGTTTCTTTGCTATGTAAAGCTTCTTGTAAAATGGAGTTAATAATAATTATACAGAGAATGTTTTGTACTTTAGTCTGTAATCTATTATTACAGTGCTTTCAGCACGGAATTTTTCATTTTATGGTAAAACCCAAAGATTCATTACGTCCAAGTAGACTAGCATAAATGTCTCTAGGAAATGTTGTAGAAAGATTATTCACAGATTTTTAAATGCGAAGGGCATCTTATATATTCCAAATATTTGAAAATATTATAGAGGTTGAACAAAACATTTTCTGCTCTTCTGAATATACGCAGTGTAACTAGCAAAGCGAGATTTGGTATAAACTATCAGATTAAGAAATGAAAATGGGTATTGGTTTAATACATTAATTTGGTTCTGGGCATAGCAGTCCTTGTTGTGTTTTATTTTTTATTTATTTTTTTATAATAGTTTATTTTCGAATTGGTTTACATATAACACCCAGTGATCATCCCAACACGTGCCCTCTTTAATGACCATCACCCCCTCTCCCCCCTCCTTCACCCTCCTCACCCTCAGTTTGTTCTTAGTCTTTGAGAGTCTCTTATGTTTTATCTCCCTCCCTCTCTGTGTCTTTTTTCCCTTTCCCCTCTTCCCCTCCCCCTGGTTTTGGCTTAGTCTCACAAAGTCCACCTATTCGTGGAAAATATATGGTATCTGTCTTTTTCTGACTGACTTATTTCACTTAACATAATACCCTCCAGTTCCATCCATGTTGCTACACATGGCCAGATTTCATTTTTTCTCATTGCCATGTAGTAGTCCATTGTATATATGTACCATAACTTCTTTATCCATTCATCAGTTGATGGGCAGTTGGTCTGTTTCCATGATTTGGCTATTGTCAAAAGTGCTGCTGTGAACATTGGGGTACACGTGCCCCTATGCATCAGCATTCCTGTGTCTCTTGGGTAGATTCCTAGCAGTGCTATTGCTGGGTTGTAGGGTAGCTCTATTTTCATTTTTTTGAGGAACCTTCCACCGTTTTCCAGAGTGGCTGCACCAGTTTGCATTCCCACCAACAGTGCAAGAGGGTGCCTCCTTCTCCACATCCCTGCCAGCATCTATAGTTTCCTGATTTGTTCATTTTAGCCACTCAAACCGGTGTAAGGTGGTATCTCAGTGTGGTTTTGATTTGTGTTTCCCTGATGATGAGTGACTTTGAGCATCGTTTCATGTGTCTGTTGGCCATCTGAATGTCCTCTTTGGAGAAGTGTCTATTCATATCTTCCGCCCATTTCTTCACTGGATTATTTGTTTTTCGGGTGTGGAGTTTGGTAAGTTCTTTATAGATTTTAGATACTAGTCCTTTATCCGATATGTCATTTGCGATTATCCTTTCCCATTCGTCGGTTGTCTATTAGTTTTGTTGGTTGTTTCCTTTGCCGTGCAGAAGCTTTTTATCTTGATGAGGTCCCAATAGTTCATCTTTGCTTTAAATTCCCTCGCCTTTGGAGATGTGTCATATAGGAAATTGCTGTGGCTCAGGTCAAAGAGGTTTTTTCCTGCTTTCTCCTCTAGGATTTTGATGGTTTCCTGTCTCACATTCAGATCCTTCATCCATTTAGAGTTTATTTTTGTGAGAGGTGTAAGGAAGTGGTCTAGTTTCATTCTTCTGCATGTTGCTGTCCAGTTTTCCCAGCACCATTTGTTAAAGAAGCTGTCTTTTTTCCATTGGATACTCTTTCCTGCTTTGTCAAAGATTAGATGGCCATATGCTTGTGGGTCCATCTCTGGGTTCTGTATTCTATTCCATTGGTCTATGTGTCTGTTCTTGTGCCAATACCATGCTGTCTTGATGACTACCGCTTTGTAGTAGAGGTTAAAGTCTGGGATTGTGATGCCTCCTGCTTTGGTTTTATTCTTCAGAATTACTTTGGCTATTCGGGGTCTTTTGTGGTTCAATACAAATTTTAGGATTGTGTGCTCTAGCTTTGAGAAGAATACTGGTGCAATTTTGATTGGGATTGCATTGACTGTGTAGATTGCTTTAGGTAGTATTGCCATTTTAACAATATTTATTCTTCTGATCCATGAGCATGGGATGTTTTTCCATTTCCTTGTGTCTTCTTCAATTTCCTTCATAAGTTTTTTATAGTTTCCAGCATAGAGGTCTTTTACATCTTGGGTTAGGTTTATTCCTAGGTATTTGATGGTTTTTGGTGCAATTGTGAATGGGATTCGCTTCTTTATTTCTCTTTCTATTGCTTCATTGTTGGTGTAAAGGAACGCAACCGATTTCTGTACGTTGATTTTATATCCTGCAACTTTGCCAAATTCATGGATCAGTTCTAGTAGGCTTTCGGTGGATTCTGTTGGGTTTTCCATGTAAAGTATCATGTCGTCTGCAAAAAGTGAAAGTTTGACTTCGTCCTTGCCTATCCTGATGCCTTTTATTTTGCTTTCTTGTCTGATTGCTGATGCTAGGACCTCCAACACTATGTTAAATAGCAGTGGTGAGAGTGGACATCCCTGTCCTGTTCCTGATCTCAGGGGGAAAGCTCTCAGTTTTTCTCCATTGAAGATGATATGAGCTGTGGGCTTTTCATAAATGACTTTTATGATGCCTAAGTATGTTCCTTCTATCCCAACTTTCTCAAGAGTTTTTATTAAGAAGGGATGCTGTATTTTGTCAAATGCTTTTTCTGCATCAATCGACAGGGTCATATGGTTCTTTTCCTTTCTTTTGTTAATGTGATGTATCACGTTGATTGATTTACGAATGTTGAACCATCCCTGCAACCCCGGGATGAATCCTACTTGATCGTGGTGGATAATTCTTTTTCTGTGCTGTTGGATTCTATTTGCTAACATCTTGTTAAGAATTTTTGCATCCATGTTCATCAAGGATATCGGCCTGTAGTTCTCTTTTTTTGCTGGGTCTCTATCTGGTTTGGAAATCAAAGTGATGCTGGCTTCATAGAATGAGTCCGGGAGTTTTCTTTCCGTCTCAATTTTTTGGAACAGCTTGAGGAGGATAGGTATTAACTCTGTTTTAAATGTCTGGTAAAATTCCGCAGGGAAGCCATCTGGCCCTGGACTTTTATTTGCTGGGAGATTTTTGATGACTGATTCAATTTCTTCACTAGTTATGGGTCTGTTCAAGTTTTCTATTTCTTCCCGTTTGAGTTTTGGTAGCACATGGCTGTTTAGGAATTTTTCTATTTCTTCCAGGTTGTTCAATTTGACAGCATAGAGTTTTTCATAATATTCTCTGATGATTGCTTGTATTTCTGAGGGATTGGTTGTAATCACTCTATTTTCGCTTGTGATTTTATTGATTTGGTTTCTCTCTCTCTTCTTTTTGAGGAGCCTGGCTAGAGGTTTATCAATTTTGTTTATTTTTTCAAAGAACCAGCTCTTGGTTTCATTGATCTGTTCCACTACTTTCTCTGTTTCCATATGATTAATTTGTGCCCTAATCTTTGTTATTTCTCTCTTTCTGCTAGGTCTGGGCTGTCTTAGCTGTTCTACTTCTAGTTCCTTTAGGCGTGCTGTTAGAATTTGTGTTAGGAATTTTTCTTTTTTCTTGAGATGGGCCTGGATTGCAATATATTTCCCTCTCAGGGAAATATTATCCTTTGCCTCATCCCAAAGCGTTTGGATTGTCATATTTTCATTTTCACTTGTTTCCATGTATTTTTTAATTTCTTCTCTGATTGCTTGGTTGACCCATTTGTCTTTTAGTAGGTTGTTCTTTAGCCTCTGTGTTTGTGGGGGCTTCCCAGAGTTTTTCCTGTGGTTGATTTCAAGTTTCAAAGCATTGTGGTCTGAAATTGTGCATGGTATGATCTCAATTTTTTTATACTTATTCAGCACTTCCTTGTGCCCCAAAATGTGGTCTATCTTGGAAAATGTACCATGAGCATTTGAGAAGAATGTAAATTCCTTTGCTTCTGGATGAAGGGCCCTGAAGATATCTGTCAGGCCCATCTGTTCCAACGTATTGTTCAGGTCCATTGTTTCCATGCTGATTCTCTGTTTAGTGGATCTATCCAGCGTTGTGAGTGGGGTATTAAGGTCTCCTGCAACTAGCACATTTTTATCAATAAGATAGCTTACGTTTGTAATTAGTTGCTTTACAAATTTGGGTGCCCCAGAATTCGGCGCATAGATATTTATAATTGTTAGTTCTTCCTGCTGGATAGTCCCTGTGATTATTATATAATGCCCTTCTTCATCTCTTATTACATCTTTTACTTTAAAGTCCAGTTTGTCCAGTATAAGTGCGGCTACTCCAGCTTTCTTCTGAGTTCCTGTAGCATGGTAGGTAGTTCTCTATCCCCTCACCTTCAGTCTGAAGGTGTCCTCAGGTTTAAAATGGGTCTCTTGAAGACAGCGGATAGATGGGTCTTGTTTTCTAATCCATTCTGTTACCCTCTGTCTTTTAATTGGAGTGTTTAGTCCGTTTACATTCAGTGTTAATATTGAAAAATGTGGGTTTAGAGTCAAGGTGTTGTCTGTAGGTTTCATGTTTGTAAGGATGTCCCTGGTGCTCTGTGCTCCTTGCAACCTTTCCTTCATAGAGTCCCTCTCAGGATCTCTTGTAAGATTGGTTTACTTGTGATGTATTCCTTCAGTTTTTGTTTATTTGGAAAGACCTTTATCTCTCCATCCATTTTGAATGACAGGCTGGCCGGGTAAAGGATTCTTGACTGCATGTCCTTCCTGTTCATCACATCGAAGATTTCCTGCCATTCCTTTCTGGCTTACCAAGTTTCTGTGGATAAGTCCGCTACTACCCTAATGTGTCTGCCTTTGTAAGTCAAGGCCTGTTTATCCCTAGCTTCTTTCAGGACTCTGTCTTTTTCTTTGTATTTTCCCAGCTTCACTGTGATGTGTCTTGCTGAGGGCTTATTCGGATTACGTCTGAGGTGAGTTCTCTGTGCCTCTTGGACTTCAATGCCCATTTCCTTCTTCATGTTGGGGAAGTTCTCATCGATGATTTGTTCAAGTACCCCTTCGATTCCTTTCTCTCTTTCTTCTTCCTCTGGAATTCCTGTAATACGGATGTTATTCCGTTTGATTGCATTGCTCAGCTCTTGAATTCTCCTTTCCTGTTCATGAATCAGTATCTCTATCTTTTTCTCTACTTCCTCCTTTTCTGTAATTTTATCTTCTAATTCCCCTATTCTCTCTTCTGCCTCTGCAATCTGCACTGCGGCTGCCTGCAATTTGTTTTGCCCCTCATTTAAAGCATTTTTTAATTCCTGTAGATCGTTTTTTTAGGACATTGATCTCTGCCTCTAAGGTCCCCCTGCTTTCTTCTATGCTTTTTTCAAGCCCTGCGAGTATTTTTATGTTTATCATTCTATATTCTTGTTCTTTTAAGTTGCTTATGTCTGCTTTAGTCATTTCTTGTGCTGTCACTATTTCCTGTACAGTCTTTTGAGGGGAGTTCTTCCATTTGGTCATTTTGGCAATGTGTATTGGTTTATTTCCTATTTCTCCCTGGAAAGGAAAAGGGTCAGACCGACAAACAGGAAACACAAACTCACAACCTTACTAACCAATAATACAGACAAACAAATCACAACATAAAAAAGATTAACAAATGACGCTCTGGAGGCATGCAACCTGACGTACCAGCTACACAATCATGATGGGATGTGCGCTCTGCTGATGGCAGAGCATACATAGAGTAGTGACAGGTGTGGGGAGAAGAAGAAATTGAACTTTGACCAGGTAGAGAGATTAGAAGACTTGATCCAGCAAGAGAGAAATCAGAAAAAGAAGGGTGCGAGGAAAGAGAAATGAAGTTAGATTTTGCCCAGATGCACTATGTGGTCTGACTGTTCCATAGAGAGAGATAGGAAATTAAAGAGGGAGGTGTAGAACATGCATTGAGAGAGTGGGTTAAATGTCTGTTTAAGCAATCCAAAACCCCCAGGTGACAAGTTTAGAGGTGGGAAGAGATAGGAAGGAGAAGAGGAAGAATATATCTAAAACCGAAGAATTGACCTAGAATTAATCCAGGCAGTGCTGCAGTAGTTGTGTCTCCGCGGCCACCACTCCTGCAGACCGGGCGTCTCCCATATGAGGAGGGGCGTTGCCTGGTGTAGGCGGGTCCCACCTCCACCGCTGGGGTGTAGAGTCCTAGGGTTTGGCTTTGTGGGAATGCGCGACCACAATGGCGCCCTCCCAGCCCTGATAGTCTCAGATCACTCCTCAGTTTCCATCCTCAACTCTATCCAGGTTACCAGCACAGTTCAATTTTCTGGGCGATTGTGCCCCCAAGCTCATCTGAGTTCCTTTAACGGTGCTCTGACCGCCACGCCTTATGTAAATTGAGTCTCTGACTCAGCACTGGTGCGACCACAATGGCATCCCCCTAGTTTCTCTTCATGGACTTGGAGTCTCTGAACCCTCCTCTGTGTTCGTCCATGACTTAGTCAGGGTGCAGGGGCAGCACGACCCGCTGGGTGGTCACGAGACCCTGCACGCTCAGCCTTCCCCACCCAAATTGTGCCTCTGACTCAGCACCGATCCAGCGATGGCATGCACCTCTCTGTGTCAGGGGCTGGTACAGCGTCGCTGGCTCCGGAGTGAAGAAAGCTCAGCCATGAGCAAGAGCAACGACCCTCTCTCCAAAATGCCTTGCGGATAGGGACTGGATGATAAGCTCCCTCTCCGCCGGGGTTTGAGGTACTTTCCCCGCTGCTCTTTCTCTTCCCCTTGTCTTTCGGAGGAAGGGGCCCAGGGCCCGGGGCCCACTCCCCGCAGTCCGCACCTCTGTGGCTCTCTTTCTTTCTCCCAGATTGCACTCACTTAGTGTCCCCAGATGCTCTGGATTTCGCGTTGTCTTTCCTGTAGCCTCCAACTCCTCTTCCTGCAGATCCCTGCGATTGAGAGTTTCTCGGTCTCAGTCCCTCTCAGAGTAAGAGTCACCAGATCGCAGAGATGTTCCTAGTTCTCTGCCATGTTGGCCCTCTTCCCTTGTTGTGTTTTAAAATATCAGTTCTCTCACAAAGAAATTGAAGTAGGAAAACCTTTGGTTTTAGTATCATAAATCAGTGTAACTCCTTTGGAAAGCAGATAGGGTAGTAAGAAGCAAGTCAGCATGACATTTGAATTGATTTGGGTTCAGCTTTTGACTCTTCTTTGTAGTAGCTTTAAGACTGAACAGGTCCCTTAGTCTTGGTTTCTTCATTTGTGAAAAGGCAGTAATAACAAAAATACTTTGAAGGGCTATTGAGATTAAACAAGAAATTTATAAAGTAGCTAGCACAGTGTATAGCATACAATAGGTGATCTGAAAATGTTAATTCTATTCCAAATTCCATTTCTGAATGATCCTAAAGAGAAAGTACTAGAAAAGATAATATATTTGTTCCAAATGAACTTGCATTCATTTGTAGGCTCTTGGGACATTCATAATGATGACATAGTAAATTGTCATTACCCTCTTCTTAAAGTTGCCTGTGTAGTCTAGATATTTATTGCCAATAAGGTTGCTTCTGTTTAAATTTCACACATTGTAGGGAGAGCACCTCAGTGGCCAATGTTTTTAAGAGAAGGCTCTAGTTCTTTGAACTAAATAATGTTGCAGATAGTTTTTCATTATATGGTCATCACATCAGGACAGTGATGCCACTGACAGAGAGAGATGACAGACAGTTTGAGAGGTAAAGTTTCTGTAATAGCAAGGGACATGGAAACTCAGCAGTCAACATCCTTCCAGATGGAAGTAGGATTCTTGGGTCCTTACAAGGACTCGAATCTGCTGATGACCCCCTCTGTCTCCACTCTCAGAACATGTATGTCAGCTTTACCAGGAGCAAGTCATTGGAGCAAACAGTTGGAGCACATTTCCGAATATGCACTGTGGGACTTTATGAATCGAAGGATAATTTCCTAGGTGTAGCGTCTTTTAGCAGGCCCATGTTTCAAACCCAGCTAGGGTTCATTCATTCCTGTACTGATGTTTGGTGAGTCAGAGTGAGTGCCTGGAATAGAATAGTGTATGACAGTGAGCTAGGGATACCACAGATGAGAAGAAGTATAGAATCTGGGTTGTCTCACATTTGGTTTATTCACAGTCAGCAGGTTGGCTGTTCTTTCATTGTTGATAAAGGATTGTTAGTACTTTCATTGGATTTGGAACATGTTTAAAGAAACGGGATAATGTGTCAATTCATTAAGTTAAAACAGAAAATATCCTTGTTAGTATGTTTCTCTATCCCTCCTTTCTAAAACACACTCATCTATATACAGACACACATGCTGAATTTTTCTAAGTTCTTAACTTGGTATATTTCCCCAAGAGTATCAGTTGCTTTTGATAGAAAACAACATTTTTTTTTCTCATTCCTGAGTTTTCCAAATCATTTTGAGCCGTGCGGATTGCTAAGTAAATTTTTGGGAGCTGTCCAGCATGGACAACAAATTGTCAACTAATTGTAACTATGTTTACCAACCACACTTATCAAGTATTTATGACTCCATTGGTAATAAAAGAGATCTTAAGAGCCTCTCTTTCTATACTAAATACATACAGGTGGATAGGAAGGGGACAGTTTAATGGAAAAAGCACTGAAATGGGGGTAAGAAATTTGTATTTTGCCACTAACTAGTTTTGTCACTTCTTCGCGATGGTTTCCTCTAGGAAGTGAATTTTTTTTCCCAATCCATTTTACAAGGTTGTTAAGATCAAATGATGTAAGTGATGTGTATATTTAAAAACTTTGAGGGGCACCTGGGTAGCCTAGTCGTTAAGCATTTGACTGCAGCTCAGGTCATGATATCACGGTTTGTGAGTTCAAGTCCCACACCGGCTGAGCTTGTGCCCCTCTTGGGGTGAGCCTGAGCCTCACTTCGGGTGACCCTGCTTCTCTCTCTCTCTGTCTCTCTTCTTGTGGGATTCTCTCTCTCTCACTCACTTGTGCCCTCTCTCTCTCAAAAAAAAATAAAAATAAAAACTTTGGAAAGTTAAAGTGCTGTGTGAATGCAAAATAGTAGTCCTTGTTGCCTGTCACCCTGTTCAACTTCAGTTAGTACGTGGAACAAGCACTCTTACCCATTTAGGAGGTTGATCACTCGTCTTTTCTTTTTTTTTTTTTTAAGGAAACTTGACCACTGTAGAATAATCAGGAAAAACTCTTGGGATGGTTTATGTTTGCCTCCATTTCCTATTTTCTTTTGTCATCTGCATTAAAGATTCTCTATATGGTGGAGAGCTGGCAGTGGGATAGATCCTCCTGGGAACACAGAGCCTAAAAGTCTCAAATCCTTGGTATTCTTTATGATTCATTAAGAACAAAACATGTTTGGGGGCACCTGGGTGGCTCAATTGGTTAAGTGTATGACTTCGGCTCAGGTCATAATCTCACAGTTTGTTGGTTTCGGCCCCGCGTCAGGCTCTGTGCTGACAGGTCAGGGCCTGGGGATTCTGTGTCTCCTCCCTCTTTCCCTGCCACTCCCCGCTCATGCTCTGTCTCTGTCTCTCAGATATAAATAAATGTTTAAAAAAAATTTTTTTAAAGAACTAAATATGTTTGAACCAGTCTTCCTGTTATCCAAACTCAAATTGTACCTTAAAAAAAAACACATTTTACTATAGTAAATATCAATTATATAGAAATACAGATAAGATAATGTATTGGACGACATACCCATCATCCAGCTTCAGAAGTTATCAACTGGTAGCTGGTTTTGTTTCAGTTCTGACTGCATGTCCAACTGGGTTACTTTGAAGCGAATCTCAGACACCATTATTTCATCCATAAATATTTCTGTATAAATCTCTAAAAAGTAAGGATTCTTTTAAAATATATAAACACATTATACTTTTATATCTTTGTCAGTATCCTCACATGTCCATTTGTTGTTCAAATTACTTTGATTATTTCATATTTTTTATAATTGGCTTTTCAAATCAGGGTTCATCTATCCCATTCAATTGATACGTGTCTTAAGTTTCTTTTAACATACAATTTCTCCTTCCCTTTCCTCTCTCCTTTTTTTCTTGTAATGCGTTTGCCATATGGAGTTTCCCATAGTCTTTATTTTGCTGATTGCATCTGTGTGGTTTTATTTACCATGTTCCTTTGTCTCCTTTTTTTATTTTTTTAAAGAATACTTCACAGACAGATAATATACCTGGTTGTCACTCTTTATAATTTTAGCAGCCATTCATGATCATTTCCTAGATCAGTAATTTCATTAAAGTTTTGCAGAAGGGTGATATTCTAATTCTGTCATTCATTTCTCAGCTGGAATGCTTTATAAACAGAAATTTCTGTCATTTACTCTTGAGTTACTGAGTTACTCTCATGCAGTTTATATAAAGAAAGGTTATATACTTGATCGTTCTCCTGTATTTAGTAGTTTTTAAGATAATGAGTTGATTCCCAAGCATTCTTCAGAAGTGACCAATAAACCAATAAAGTCTTTTTTTTTTTTTTTTGAGGTGTCATTATGAACTCATGAATTTAACATATTTGATGTGTTTCAGTCCTACTACAGATATTATTCGTGTTGGGGCTCTAACTGCACTGTCTTTGGTAGTGGGAGCCTCTTCAAGAAAGCTCCTGGGTTTTTGACCCTAGTTTCCTTGCTTTCTGGTATGGTCCAAGCTCCTTTCTTAACATTCTGCCTCAAACTTTGAACCAGAGATTTCTCTAGAGAGTACTGGTTCCTTTTAGTTGGAAGTGATATTTAGAGACCACTATCTGGGTGCTAAGCCTGTTGATATTAGGTTAGCCATTTTTAGGCATTCATAGAGAAAACTAGGAAACACGTTTTTTTAATTAAAAACATTTTTTTTAGTATTTATTTATTCTTGAGAGAGAGACAGAGCACGAGCAGGGAAGGGTCAGAGAGAGATGGAGACCCAGAATCTGAAGCAGGCTCCAGGCTCTGAGCTGTCAGCACAGAGCTTGATATGGGGCTCTAACTCATGAACTGTGAGATTATGACCTGAGCCGAAGTTGGATGCTTAACTGACTCAGCCACACAGGCGCCCCCACTTCTTTTTTTTAAGTATATCATGAGTTTAGATTGATATTTTAATTCAAATAATATCACAGAATTATTTTTTTGGTTCTTTTGTTTTGTTTTGTTCTTTTGAGGAAGGAGGGCAGAAAGAGAAGGAGAGAGTGAGAATCCCAAGCAGGTTCTGCTCTGTCAGCATGAAGCCCTATGTGGGGCTTGATCCTATGAACCATAAGATCATGATCTGAGCCAAAATCAAGAGTTGGATACAACTGACTGAGCTATCCGGCGCCTCTATCACAGAGTTTTTATTTAACATTTAAAACTTTTATTTTTGTTTCTCTATTCTCTTATACTAAAGCTTTACTATACACATACATTCTATAATTTCAGAATAATAACAGTATTATTACTGACAATATGATTACTGAAAGCAGATTGATTATTTTGTATTTCTTTTTGTCCTTAGGGATGTGACTCACTTGATATACAGTACAGTCAAATTACACTGCTTTAAAGTTTTAATTTAAAATTTTAAATATTTAAAGTTTTATGTTTAAGGTTAAATATTTCTCTGTGTGGTTAAACTCAATACATGTTTAGATTCCTATGTTTCATTTTTTGAGGAGTAACTTTAAAAATTTTTTTGGTTTAAATTTAGTGGCTCATTTGGTTGAGTGTCTGACTCTTGGTTTTGGCTCAGGTCATGATCTCATGGTTCTTGAGGTCAAGCCCTGCATTGGGCTCAGGGCTGCTGGTGCAGAGCTTGCTTGGGATTCTCTCGCTCTCTCTGCCCCTTCCCTGCTCAAAATAAATAAACTTAAAATTTATTTTATAGTTGTGTTTTACAACTTTTTATATAGAACAAGATCTATTCAGAGAAGTTTAATTTCTGTTCCTTTCTCTTCTACCTTATTCTTTCCTTCCTCCTAAATGTAGTCATTTAAAAAACTTTTTTCTTATCCTTCCATTAAAAAATTAGAAATATAATATTTATGTAAAATGTTTATGTAACATCTGCCCACATATATTCTTTTATCTTTCTTTGATATAGTATTTTTCTCTATCTTACTTTTTCCATTTAACAATAATATTGTGGATATTCCATAGTAATATTTATAGATATGTTCATTAAAAATACTTGTTTTAACTGGCAAAATATACATAAAGTTCACCATTCCAGTCCTTTTAAGGATTGTGTACTATAGTTCAGTGCATTAAGTATATTCATCTTGTTACGTAGTCATAACCACTGTTTATCCTTAGCACTTTTTCATCTAACAAAACTGAAATTCTGTACACAGTAAACAATGACTCCCTGTTCTCCCCTCTTCCAAGCCCCTGGCACCCTCCAGTCTTCTTTCTGAGTTTGACTACTCTAGGTACCCAATAATAGGAGGAATCATACAATATTTTTCCTTTCGTGACTGTCGTATTTCACTTAACATCATGTCTTTAAGGTTCATTTATGGAAGATATGTCAGAATTTCCTTTCTGTTTAAAACCAAATAATACTCCTTTGTATGTATATACCACATTTTGTTTATCCTCTCATCTATCACACACTTGAGTTTTTTCGACCTCTTGTCTATCATGAATAATGCTGCTGTGAACATGTGCGTAAAATACTTGTTTGAGTCTCTGCTTTCAGTTTTTCGGGATATATGCCCAGAAGTGGAATTGCTGGGACATGTGATAATTCTATATTTAATTTTTTGAGGAACCACTATGCTGTTTTCCATAACAGCTGCTTCGTTTTATATTCCCATCAGCAGTGCCACAAAGCTTCCACTTTCTCCACATTCTCTCCAACACTTTTTTTTTTAATAATAGTCATCCTAATGGGTATTAAGATGTCCTCATTTTTTTCCATTCAATTCCTATTAGTGGGCATTTGGGTTTTCCATCTTTTGCTTTCGAAATCAGAGCTTGTCCTTATTCATCTTTCTATACCTAGTACCTGAGATAGCGCCTCACACATAGGAAGTGCTAAGTAAATGTTTAAGTTAATGAATGAACTTTGTAAACTGTAAGTTCTTTAAGAGATGATAATAGTCAGACTTGGTAAGGGTTATGATGTTATACCTTAGCACTTGATATCCTGGAGTTGTGAATAGAAGTGTGCTGGATGGGAATGGGGATGGTAATCCCAGTACCAAGAGTACCACATAACCACGAACACTATGTAACACTATGTATTTTACTTTGCCTTTTCACGGGTGAGGAACAGCTGGTCAGAGTGACTCAGAACTTTGGACATTTATTTGTTTGTACTTACAAGTGGTGTAATAAGCAAAAGAACAGAGCAGCTCACCTTTCCCATCTCTGGATCTTTAATGTTCCTTCTGCCTTAAATAGTCTCTATCTTTGTCAAAATTCTAATGGTTAGCTTGATACATTATTAAGTAGGGGAAAAAAGATAGAAGTAAATAAGATGTATGGTATCATCCTGTTTTTGTTTAAAAAATATATATATGTGTTTATGCAGAGTAAGTGATCTTAAAGGATTTTCACCAAAATTGGTGGTTTTCCTGAATTAGCACAATTTATTTGTGTTTTGTGTATCTTATTTAATGTTTGTATCTTTTTGTGTTTCTGTAAGAAACGTATTGTGCTTTTAAAATAGTAAAATTAGTACAGAAACTTTATTTTTAATAATCCCAACTGTTCTTTTTTGTTTAGTTCTCAGTCGTACTACCTAAGAGTTAGTATTTATTAAATATATTTTGATTGAATGACTGAAAGAATCTCATTGAAAGGGATCAATCATAGGCAGTATTTGAAAGATAGATTTTTGTTGATGTTGTGTTTTATAAGAAAATAGTATAATATGCGCCTGTGTAGTAGTAATTAACATTTTTGTGGGTAGGCTTTTTAGAAAATAAAATTTGATTATATTTATTCTTGCAATTCATGGTTTATATCTTCAGAATACATGTATTACCAGATTTATTTCCCTTATTATCTTTTGTTTGGGTTACTATTAATAGGTGGTTTTCCCTAAGCAAACAACAATCTGGTGAAGTAGCTTGAAAAGTCTGTTGTGTGACAGGGAAACTGTCAGTAATTAAGAATCTTCTAAATTGAAAAATGTACATACAAGTAGTAGAGAGTTAATTGCATTTAGTTGTTTCTGACTCTATGGGAAAAAAAGCTTAAAACTTTTTTCTTTGATTTTCTTGTATGACAAATCACTTTAAAGGAACACCTTTAAAATACTTATTTTCAATTAAATTATGAAGTGCGGTAGAATTTTGTTTGTAAAGTTTTATCTTTTGAGAGAGACCATAGTTCAGAAGTGTTCATGATATTTGAAATATTGAAATTTACTTCCTTAAAGCCAAATGTTATGCTCTGGAAACTCCCCCATTGACTTAAGATAAATGTGTTCTTCCCATAATGGCAAATTTCTGTAAACCAATTTACTGAATGGCTGTTTAGTATACTATCTCAAGATTTTCTTTAAATTAAGATTTGTAAATGAAAAGCAAATTTACAGGGTTAAAGGTGTTCTTCAAACCTAGAATTTTTTTAATACAAAATAATTCTTAAAGTTTTAAATCTTTTCTCATTGAGAATTTATTTTTACAGAAAAGGAGTTTTTTAAAGATCTTATTAATAATCAGTTAAAATTATTCTAAAAAGTTGTTTTTGAATGATTTCTTATTCTAATTTGGATCTGAAATAGAATGAATACCATTTTTTTGAATTTCCAAGGCCATTCCACATTTGGTTTCACAGTTAGTGAGTTTAGTCATAATATTCCCAAACCCAGTAGGATACAGTTTCTATGGTTACCAGATCCTTTGTAGAGTGACAAAGATTGGAATTCTGATTCTCATGAGTCAAATTTTGGCCTTTGACTCTGTCCCCTTTTCATACCCCTTGCTAAGCTTGGGCTGTTGCTGTGCTTGAAGGCTTGTCAGCTACCAGGTTCCTATGGTAACAGGAATGGAAATTTGAAAGAAGAAGGAGAATGGGAGCACAAAGGCTTGGTTGATTTGAATTCGAACAAAGAATAGAAGGTTCCATGTAGTGCACCTTTGTTGTAGAAACCAGAAATTTAATTTTAGAAAGTTAACTTTTCAGTGTATAAACTTCATATACCTGGGTCTTGATTTAGTGAACAAAAGTATTACTGTTTAAGGAGGTACTCAGTAGGAATCTTTAAAAAAATTAGCTAAATTGTTTTTCTATATGATAGAGCTTTAATAGTATTTCTTATATATTCTTGGCTTTACATTATTCAGGCTACCTCGTTTAATTTTGATTTTGCTGAGGTTAAAATTGTTAAAGTCAAGGCAATTTGCTCATTCAAAAAATATTAATATTTTTGTTTTTATATAACTGCTTTATTTAGGTATAGTGTATATACACAGCTTCACCTAAAGGGTTCAGTGTTTTGACAAATTGTATACCCACGAAACCATCAACACAATCAAGATATAGAACATTTCTATTACCTCAGAGGCTTTCTTGTGTGCCTCTGTAGTCTACCCCCATCTTTTTACCCTGCTTTAAGCAACCAGTGATCTGTTTTCTGTCACTATGGATTAGTTTTCGTTTATCAGAGTTTTATGTAATCAGATGGTATCTATTTTTTTTTTTTTTTTTTGGTCTGGTTTCCTTTCCCAGCATAATGACTTTGATATTCATCCATGTTTTGTTTTGCTTTTTAATGACATCATTCCAATTGACTTCCACTTGTTGAGAACTGGGAATTCAGCAGGGTTCCTTATGCCCAGCTTATAGGATTGCTATTGCTCTATTAACTTGCAACTCTTCCTTAATTCCTTTTTAAAGCTTTTGCTGGATTCTGTATGCTAACTGTTGAATATACTATTATTTACATGTTATTAAGACCGTTTTACAGAGGAGAAAATTGAAGTTTAGGGAGGTTATGTAGAACAAATTGGTTAAGTTCAAGGGCTCTGGATAGGACTGCCTTGGGTCTCTTTGTAGCTCTGTGATCTTGAGCAGTTACTTAATTTCTATGTCTCATTTCCTTCATATATATTATATAGTGTGATTGCTAACAGTGCCTACATTATGGGATTGTTGAGAGGATCAAATGAGATAATGCGCGTAAGGCACTTAGAACACTGCCTGTCCCTTTAGTGTTGGTAATTAACTAGCTGAGATACTCAGCACAGGGTACTTATAGCTTATAAGTGGCATAAGCATGAACTTGTAGCTTTAGGCTGATTGCAGGCAGCACAAAATAGCCTCTCAAATCATTTTTATAATTCATCTATAATTCACAGATGGAGGTTTAACTAACACAGTAACACAACAATATTGAATTGGTTGGTATGGATTGGTATTTTGTATATTCCTAAGTACCAAGCAAGTTCTGAGACCTAAGACATACATTTAAAAAAAAGGCATACATGTGCATATATGTAAATACCTCAATAGCATGTGAATATAATAAAGTTTTTAATTTTACAATAATTATAAACTCATAGGAAGTTACAAAAGCAGTACAGAAATATTCTTTGTACCTCACCTAGTCTGCACTGCTCCTACCCTTGTCTTAGTATGCTGTCATACAGCATCAAAACTAGGCAATTAACATTGGTACTACAAACCTTATATACAGACCTTATCATATTTCACTGGTTTTTACATGAACGCAGTTTCGTATGTGTTTATGCATGTGTCCATCTGTGTGTATAGTCTTTGCAATTTTTTTAATGTTTATTTATTTATATTTTTAATGTTTGTTTATTTTTGAGAGAAAGAAACAGAGCATGAGCAGGGGAGGGGCAGAGGGAAAGGGAGACACAGAATTCCAAGCAAGCTCCCTGCTCTGAACTGTTAGCACAGAGGCCCGACTTGGGGCCCGAACTCAACAAGCGGTGAGATCATGACCTGAGCCGAAGTTGGATGCCTAACCAACTGAGCCACCCAGGTGCCCCTGCAGTTTTTTAAAAAAATAAGCTCTGTGGTCAACTTGGGGCTTGAACTCATAATTCTGAGATCAAGAGTTGCATGCTTTACCAAATAAGCCAGCCGGCACCCCTAGTCTTTACATTTATATATATATAAATAGATGTGTGTAGCCACTGCTACCATTAAAGAACTGTTTTATCACCACCAAGGAACTCCCTCACACTTATTTTCTCTCTCCTCCCTTTTTCCAGTCCTAAGCAACCACTACTTGTTCTCTGTAATTTTTGTCATTTCAAGAATGGAATTATGCAGTATATAATCTTTTGAGACTGTTTTTTTTTTCCACTTAGCAAAATACCGTTTGAGATCCATATTAGTTGTTCTGGGTATAAGTAGTCATTATTTTTAATTTCAGAATATTTTCTTTTACAGATATACCACAATTTGTTTAATCAACCACCCATTGAAGGACATTTTAGTTGTTTCCAATTCTTTGCTATTACAAAAAGTTGCTATGAACATTGGTGTATAGGTTTTTGTGTAGACATACGTTTTTATTTTGGGTGGATAAATGCCCAGGAGTGTAATTGCTGGATCATACAATAAGCATATGTTTGGATTTTTTAAGAAACTCCTGAACTATTTTTCGTAGTGGTTGTACCATTTTACATTCTCACCAGCAGCGTATGAGAGGTTTACTTTATCTGCATTCTTACTACCATTTGGCATAATCACAGTTTTTTATTTCAGTTTTTCTAATATGTATATACATATATAGTGATACCTCATATTTTAATTTACATTTCCCTTGTGGCTAATGATACTGAACATCTTTTCATGTGCTCATTTGCCATTCATGTATCTTTTTTGGTAAAATACCTGTTTATGTCTTCTGTTCATTTGCAATTGTTTCTTTTGAGTTTTGAGAGTGATATATATATTCTGGATGCAAATCTGTTATTGAATATATGGTTTGCAATTAGTTTATCCTAGTCTGTAACATGTCTTTACATCCTTTTAACAAGGTCCTGAAGAGAACAGAAGTTTTAATTAAGTCCAATTTACCTTTTTATTTTTTTATGGATTGTCTTTCTGGTATAATTTCTAAGAACTTTTCACCTAACTCTTGGTCCGGAAGATTTTTCCTTTCTTTTTTTTTTTTTTTCAAGTTTTGTAGTTTTTATGTTGTATGTTTAAGTCTGTGATCTCTTTTGAGTTAATCCGTATAAGGTATGGTTCATTTTCTTGTCTATTAATGTCTTGTCTATTAATGTTCCAGTGCCATTTATTGAAAAAACTATCCTTTCACCATTGAATTACTCTTGCTCTTTTCTCAAAAATCAGTTGTCCATTCTTAGGTAGATTTAATTCTGGGTTCTCTTTATGTGCTGTTGATCTTTTACATTTGTCTCTCCACTGAGAGCACATTGTCTTGATTACTGTTAGCAATATAGTAAGTCTTAAATTAGATAGCATGATTCTTTCCACTTTTTTTTTTCAAAATCTGTTCTTTTTTTTTCATATAATTTTAGAATAAATTCCTCTTTATCTACTAGCAGTCATGAGTTTTGATAGAAATTTCATTAAATCTGGAAGTCTTTTTGGGGAGAATTGGCATCTTTAATGTTGAATCTTCAACCCCTGAACAGTGTTGTTATTGAGTTCCCCTAAAATATATATGATGAAGTTCTACTCCAGTACCTCAGAATGTGACCTTATTTGGAAATAGGATCATTACAAGTGTAGTTAGTTAAGATGAAGTCATACTGGAGTAGGGACGGGCCCTAATTCAATATAACTGGCGTCTTAGAAAAGGGAAATTTGGACACAGACAGACACACATGATGTGACGAGGGACAGGGAGAATGCAATGCGAAGATCAGATTTATGCTGTCACAATCCAAGGATACCAGAAGCTAGGGGAGAGGCCAGGAGCAGATCCTTCTCTAGCATCTGCAGAGTGAACATGGTTCTGCCGATATCTTGATTTCAGACTTCTAGCTTTTAGATGTATGAGGCAGTGAATTTCTGTTGTTTAAGCCACTCAGCTTATGATACTTTGTTACAGCAGCCCTAGCAAACTAACACAGTATATATCTGTTTGGTGTTTTTAATATTCCTTGATTTATTTTTATCAGCATTTTATAGTTTTCTGCATACAAGTCCTGTATATATTTTGTTGAATTTCTATGCAGGTGTATTTTCTTTCTTTCTTTCCTTTTTTCCTTCCTTCTTTCTTTCTTTTTTTCTTTTAGTGGTTATAAGTGTATTGTTTTAGTTTTTATGTGGTTTTTAGTTTTTGTGTTTTTAGTTTTTATATATGGAATGCAATTCTGTATAGAAATAGAGTTTTTTTTTTTTGTATGTTTTTCTTGTATCCTGCAACCTTGCTGAACTCACTAGTTCAAAGTGGTGTTCTTTGTAGATGCCTTGAGATTTTCTGTGTAGACAGTAATGTCACCTGCAAATAGGAACAGTTTTCTTTTTCCAATCTCTACTTTACTTTTCTTGCTTTATTATGTTGGCAGGATTTCCAGTACCATGTTGAATAAGAGTGGTAAAAGTAGACATCCTCCTTATTTCCAATCTTAGGAGTTAAGAATCCTTGTTTCACCATTAATTATGATAGCTGCAGGGTGTTTGTAGATGTTCTTTATCAAGATGAGGAAATTACCCTCTATTTCTAGTTTGTTGAAAACTTAAAATCATTAGTACTTTTTCTTTCTTTCTTTGTTTAATGTTTTATTTATTTTTGAGAGAGTACAAGCAGGGGAGGGACAGTAAGAGAGAGAGGGGACAGAGGATCTGAAGCAGGCTCCGCGCTGACAGTAGCAAGCCCGATGTGGTACCTGAACTCACAAACTGAGAACATGACATGAGTTGAAGTCGGACACTTAACCCGCTGAGCCACCCATGTGCCCCTCATGAGTGCTTTGTTTGCATCATTTGGTATGCTAATGCAATTTTTCTGTTAGCCTGTTAATTTGGGCTTCATTAATTGATTTTTGAATATTGAACCAGCCTTGAATTTCTGGAGCAAACTCTACTAGGTTGTGGTATATAATGCTTTTAATATATTTTCGATTTGCTTTGCTACTGTTTTTTAAGGATTTTTACATTTGTGTTCATGAGAGATACTGGTCTGTAGCTTCTTCTTTTGTACTGTCTTTGTTTGGTTTTAATATTAAACGCTCCTTGTTTCATAGAATTAGTTGGGATGTGTTCCCTTCTTTGCTGTTTTCTTGAAGAGATTGTGTAGAATTGGTGTCAATTATTTCTTTAAATGTTAGATTTTAGCTATGAAACCATCTGGCCTGGACATTTCTTTTCTGAGGTTTTTAACCACAAAGTTAAATTCTTTAGTACTTACAGGACGATTCAGATTATCACTTTCACTTGAGTGAGTTTTAGTAGTCTGACTTTGAAGAATTGGTCTACTTCATCTAAGGTGTCTAGTTTATGTGCACAGAGTTGTTTGTAATATTCCCCTATTGTCTTTATAATGCCCGTGGAGCCTCAGTGACTTCTTTATTTTTTTAGTCTTAGTATTGGTAATTTGTGTTTTTCCTTTTTATTTAATAGCCTTGCTAGGGGCCCCTGGGTGGTTCAGTCGTTTGAGCATCCAACTCTCAATTTCGACTCAGGTCATGATCTCCTGGTTTGTGAGTTCAAGCCCCGCATTGGACTCCATACTGGCAGTGCAGAGCCTTCTCAGGATTCTCTCTCTCTCTCTCTCTCACTGCTCTTCCTGTACACATACACACACATACTCTCTCTCTCTCAAAATAAATAAACTTAAAAAAGTAATCTTGCCAGAAGCTAATCAATTTTTTTTTTAATTTTTTTTAACGTTTATTTATTTTTGAGACATAGAGTGAGCAGGAGAAGGGCAGAGAGAGAGGGAGACACAGAATCCAAAGCAGGCTCCAGGCTCTGAGCCGTCAGCACAGAGCCCGACGCGGGGCTCGAACCCACAGACCGTGAGATCATGACCTGAGCCGAAGTCGGTCGCTTAACCGACTGAGCCACCCAGGCGCCCCAGAAGCTAATCAATTTTATTGGTAGTTTCAAAGAACCAGCTCTTATTTGAGTGATTTTTCTCTATTGTTTTACTGTTTTCCAGAAAAATCTTCTGATTTTTCTTTTTCTTTTTTTATTTTTTTCTTTATATTTTTAATATTTATTTGGGGGGGGGGCACGTGCTGCGCAAGCTGGGGAGGGGCAGAGAGAAAGGGAGACACAGAATCCAAAGCAGGCTCCAGGCTCTGAGCTATCAGCACAGAGCCTGATGCAAGGCTTGAACTCCTGGACCATGGAATCATGACCTGAGCTGAAGTTGGACACTTAACCAACTGATCCACCCAGGTGCCCCAATTTTTCTTCTTTATTTTTTCTCTTGCTTTTGCTGTATTTTGCTCTCTAGGGCTATTATGAATAATGCTGTTGTGTTAAAGTTCATATACAAGTTTTCCCTTAAACATCATTTTTTAATTCTTTTGGGTATGTACCTAGGTTGAAATTGCTGGATCATATGGTAATCTATGTTTAACTTCTTAAGGAATCACCAAATTGTTTTCCATAGTGGTCACATCATTTTACATTCCCACAGCAACACATGGGGGTTCTGATTTCTCCATATCTCCATATCCAAGTCAGCTCTTGTTATTTATTTAATTGTTTATTTGTTTATAGATTACAGCTATCTTAGTGGGTGTAATATAGTATCTCATTGTCCATTTGATTTACATTTCCCTAATGACATTGAACATTTTTAATATGTTTATTTGCCATTGCATTAACTTCTTTGAAGAAATGTCTGTTCAAGTTCTTTGCCTATTCAAAAAATTAGGTTGTCTTTTTGTTGAGTTGTGGGGTTCTTTTTGTATTCTGGATACTAGACTCTTATCAGATATATGTCTTATAAATATTTTTTTCCATTTCGTGAGTTGTCTGTGTACTGATAATGTCCTTAAATACATGAAAGCATTCTATTTAGATGAAGTCTGATATATCTTGTTTTTTCTTTTGTGTTTGTGCTTTTGTTGTCAGATCTAAGAAACCATTGCCAAATCCAAGGTCATGAAGGTTTACCTCTATTTTCTTTTATAAGTTTTGAGTTAATTTTTGTATGTGGTTTAACACAGTGTCTCCAGCTTTATTCTTTTGTACGTTTAGACTTATGCTGGTACCACAGTGTTTTGATTACTATAGCTTTATATTAAGTTTTGAAATTGGAAAGTATGAGTACTCCAACTTTGTTCTTTTTTTTAAGGTTGTTTTGATCTGTTCAGACTGTTGCAATTCATGGGAATTTTAGCATTAACTTTTCCATTTTTGCAAAAAAAGACAATTGAGATATTTTAAGGGTTTAGGTTGAATCTCTGGATCATTTTAACAACATTGTCATCTAATCCCTGAATATGGGATGTCTATTTGATAGGTCTTCTTCAGTTTTTTTCAGTAACTCTTTGTAGTTTTGTCTTGCACCACAGTGGTTAACTTTATTCCTAAATACAGATGCTATACTTTCTTTTTGCTGGTCTTAAACTGGAGTTGTTTCTTAATTTCAATTAGTGGTTTTTTTTTTAATTTCACTTTTAATATTTTCCTGGAATGTAGAAATAGAGCTTTTATCTTTATTGACTTTGCACTCAGTATTCCTAGTAAATTCATTTATTCTGATGGTTTTTAGATTATTTTGGATTTTCTTTGTGACAGGTTTTATTAGTCTGGTTCTATTAGAAGACAGACATACTCGGGGCACCTGGGTGACTCAGTCGGTTAAGGGTCTGACTTCAGCTCAGGTCATGATCTCACAGTTTGTGAGTTTGGGCCCCACGTTGGGCTCTGTGCTGATAGCTAAGAGCCTGGAGCCTGCTTTGGATTCTCTGTCTCTCTCTTTCTCTGCTCCTCCCGACTCACACTCTCTATCTCTCTCCCTGTCTGTCTCTGTCTCTCTCAAAAATAAACAAACATTTTTTAAAAAGTTTTAAAAAAAGACACAATGATTTTAGGTAAGGGAAGTGTAATAAAAATAACTAATAAGCCATTATAGGAGAGTATTTATAAAATATAGAGAAGTAGGGTTCTGTAGGGCAGAGGGAAAATCTTGGAAGGGACTCCCAAACTCCAAGGCTCAGATCTTAATTATAGATGATATAGTTGCAGCTCAATGGATGGCAGAGACATTCACTGGGATGCCAGAGACATTCACTGGGATGCCAGAGCCAGAGCTGTTCCATGGTTGCTGGGCAAGCAAGAAGCAGTTCTTCAGAACATGGGCAAGTGTTAGCTGATGGTTGAGCAGATAGAAGGAGTCAGGGCACTGCCGCAGGTAGGAGGCCTCAAGCATGCAGTATTGGAAGGGCTGCAGGAAGGGGGTCACCAGGCTATGTCGTGATTGTGAGGCTTCTAAGCGACCTTTCTGGGCACATGGCTGGGACACAGCACCATACATTTCTTTATATTTGGACTGTTGGCTGACTGTGCAGCAGCCACAACCAACAAGGAAGCCCCCTTTGTCCTGCAGTGTTCCTCCAACACTCTTTATTGAGAAAGGAGAGATGGTGACCTAAATCCCATCTATTATCATAAGAGCATTGATGTTGAAGAGTGAATGTGGAGCAGAGATAAAAGTTTGGTAACTGGATCACAAATCCTCAATGAATAATGGTAGTTTCTTTCTTTCTGATCCATGTACCGTACTTTTAATTTTTATATTTCTTGCCTTCCGATTCTTTTACCTTTTATTCCAATATTTTTACTGCCCTGGTGAGGACTTTCAATACAGTGTTAAATAAGATAGTGATAACGGTTATTTTTGTCTTATTTTTGATCTCAGGAAGTCTTCAATAATTTACCAACAAGTATGAGGTTTTCTGTGGTTTGATGTATATAGTTGCCATAAGATTTGAGGAACTTTCTTCTTAGTCTCCTAAGAGTTCATAATAAATGGATGTTGATTTCATCTAATACCTTTTTTTAATTTTTTTTTTTTTTCGTTTTTATAGACATAGAGACAGAGCATGAGCAAGGGAAGGGCAGAGAGAGAGGGAGATACAGAATCTGAAGCAGGCTCCAGACTCTGAGCCATCAGCACAGAGCCCGACGCGGGGCTCGAACTCACAGACCGTGAGATCATGAACTGAGCCAAAGTCGACTGCCTAGCCGACTGAGCCTCCCAGGCGCCCCACATATAATACCTTTACTACATCTGTTTAATGGATCATATAATTTCCCCCCTTTTTTCAATTAATGCCATTAATTGGTTTTTTAGATGTTAATCAGTGTTGTATTCTTGGGAAAAAAGTGCATTTGGTGTGATAAATTATTCTTTTTTTGTATATTATGAATTAGTTTACTGATAGTGGGATATGATTTTTACATCTGTGGTCATGAGGAATAATTTTCCTTCTTAGATAGTCCCTGTTGGATTTTGTTATAAAATTTATGAAATCACATAAGGTGAATTGGGAAGGGTTCCTTTTTTTTGGAAGAGTTTGTTTGTGATTACTGCAACTTTTTGCTTTGATGTTTGATAAATTTTACTAGTGAAGTCAGCTTAGAGTTTTCTTTGGGGGGACCATTTCTAATAATGGATTAAATTTCTTTGTAGATAGAAGACTGGATTTTCTCTGACGAATTTTGGTAAATTTTAATTTTTTCCCAAGGCATTTGTTCATTTCATCTAACATGTCAAATTTATTACTTACAATATATACATGAGTTTTCTAGTAATGTTCTCTCCTTCATTTCTTATATTGGTAATTTGAGGTTTGGGTTGTTTTTGTTTTTTTTTTTCCTTTTCCTAATTATTGTCTGTCCTCTACATTTTCTAAGTTTGGCCACTCTTTTTCTAGCTTCTTGAGATGGAGTGTAGATCATTGCTTGTCTTCAGGCTTTCTTAGTTTCTTATATTTATATATCAGCTTGTAAATTTCTTCTGAGTACAGATTTTGCTGATAGTTTATTTTTATTTTCTGTATTATCTATATAAGTATGTATATAATTTAAATTTCAGTTATGATTCCTTTTGTTGATTATGGGTTATTTAGAAGCTTATTGTATACTATTTCAAACAGTGGGTTTGAGTGCTTACTGTAACTTTTTTTTCTATGTTAATTACATTTTAGTCATAGAACCTTCTATGAATGATTTTAGTTCTCTGAAGTTTGTTGTGGCATGCTTTGTAGGATCTAGAATATGGTCAATTTTGAAACATTCTATATGTCTGTTAAATAGAATCCAGTCATTGTTGGACATCATGATTATAAATATGTTATTTAGATATCAAATTTGTAGTTGGCTTGTTTAGATTTTCTATATTCTTAGAGAATTTTTGCCTTACTCTTCTGTCACTTACTGAGAGAAGTGTATCAATCTCTCGCTCTGAGTGTGAGTTTGAACCTTTTCCCTTTTAGTTTTGTCTATTTCTGATTAAGATACTTCAAAGCTATTTTAAGTGGTGCATATATGTTTAGATTTGCTTTTTAGTATCAGTGAATTGATTCTTTGTCTTATGAAATACTCTTTATCTCTGGCCACACTTATCATAAAATCTACTCTTTCTTTTGGCTAGTTCTTCCATTACCATTTACCTTTTATTTTTAACCCATTTCCTTATTTTGGAAAATGCCTTTTGTAAACAGCATAGTTGTTGGGTTTTTTTTTTTCCTATTTTTGTTTTTTTTCCTAGTCCCAAACTCTTAGTCTTTTCCTTAGAATTTTTAGTCCATGTATATTTAATGTAATTCCTGGTATACTTGGGTTAATATTTACCACCTTACTGTTTGATTTCAGTGTGTCCAGACTGTTTTGTATTTCTTTCTCTCTCTAATCTTGCCTTCTTTTGTGTTATTCAGTTTGCCTCTCTTTTACCTTGTTGTGCATTTTTTTATTGTTTATCCTAGAAATTATGATATGTACACATGACTTACAATATTCTAATAAAAATCATTATTTTAACCACTACCCCTTTAGTGTTCCTCTGGTCTCCCATCTTTTCCATTTGATTAATTATATATTAATATATATATATTAATGTATATTATGTGTGGTTTGTATGTATTTTAAGGTATTATTTTTTTATTGGTACAGGGAGTATTCATTTATATTTTCCCACATATTAGCCCCTTTTGTTGCTTTTAACTACTTCTGAGTTTTCATCTTTGATCATTTTCCTTCTGTCTAAAGAACTGTTGAGTATTCCTTGTAGTACAGGTTTGCTGGTGACTAATTTTCTCCCATTTTTGTCTGTCTGAAAATGTCTTTACTTTGCCTTTGTTTATGAAGGATATTTTTGCTGCCTATAGATTTATGGGTTTGTAGTTATATTTTCTTAGCTCTTTAAGTTGTTCTGTTGATTTATGGTTTTCCAAAGCCAGCTCCGAATGTTAACTGTTGCTCTGTTAAAAGTAAGGGGTCTTTTTTCCCCACTGGCTGCTTTTTAAATACTTTTCTTCAGTTTTCAACAATTTAAATAACATTTGCCTAGGTGTGATTTTCTTGTATTTATCGTTCTTGGGGTTTGCAGAAGTTTTGGAATCTGTAGATTGTTGTCTTAAATTAGTTTTAGAAAATTCTCAGTCATCATGTTTTATATATTGTCTCTGCTCATTCTCTCTCTCTCCCCTCCTTTTGAGATTCCAGTTGTGCATATCTTAGACTTTTCCATGTTTTAAATGTCTCTTATGCTCTTTTATCTATTTTTCAGTATTTTTTTGTCTGTGTGCTTCTGTTTGAATATTTCCTATTGCCTTGTTTTCCATTTTGTCAATTCTGTCTTCTGATATATCTAAGGAGATCTTCAGATTGTATATTTCAGTTATAGAATTTTCATTTGATTCTTTTTATAATAGATTTTAGTTTCTGATAAAATTCTTCATTTTTATTTTCCTGAATATATTCCTGTAATTATATCAGTCTTGTATATTAAGATCAATAGCTGGATTGCCAAATCATTGTAATTTTTTTTTTTTGGGTTTTAATCATATGGTCTTTTTTTTTGTTTTTTGTTTTTATGTTTATTCTTGAGAGGCAGAGAGAGAGTGAGTGCACGTGAGGTGGGGAGGGACAGAGAGAGAGGGAAACACAGACTCCAAAGCAGGCTTCAGGCTCCAGGCTCCGAGCTGTGAGCACAGTGCCCGATGCAGGGCTTGAACCTAAGAACAGTGAGATCATGACCTGAGCTGAAGTTGGATGTTCAACAAACTGAGCCACCCAAGTGCCTGATATGGTCCTGCTTTTAGGAATGCCTAGTAATTTTTTATTGAGTGTTAGACATACAAAATATTGGTGAGGTTCCAGATTTTACATTACTCCAGAGAAGTTTCACCCTTTCTTCTCATTAGCAGATAAATGGGAGATCACCTTAATTCCATCAGGGACTGAGCCAAGTTGAGGCTGGGTTACAGTTTTGGTAGGTCTCTGCCTCCCTCTGATTTGCTTCTACAACTTGAGTGTGGCCATTCAGAGGCTAAGAGTCTGGTATGTTCAGTTCCCCTGGCAGGACTTGAACTCTAATCCAGCATGTAAAACTGCCAAGATCTCCACTCTGCTTTTCAGAGGGTTTCTGCTTAGCTTCTTAGTGTCCTTCCTTATGCAGCTTCAGAATTTTCAAATTTCTTGAAGGGAACATTGGCTCTGTGTCAGACTCTATCCTTGGCACTTGCCCTTCTCACCTAGGTCTTGTTCCTTTCATTTTGAATTTTGTTTGTAGTCTTGTAAGACCACCACAGCTCTGCTGGTTTCTCCATTTTCTAGCACCAGCCTAGTCAAAGCCTGATTCTCAGCCTCTTGCTTTATGCCCAGATTCAAGTAGCTTGGAAAAGTGGCTGCATTTATCAGGCCACTTCTCCGTGTTTTCCTGTTCTCTATATTCTTGGTCCTTCTGGTTCTCTTACTTCAGCAGTTCTTTGGTAGCTTTAAATAGATGTTTTTAAACTTTTTTTTCTATATTTTAAAATTGTTCTTGATGGAAACATTGGTATAACACAAGCTATTCCTTTATCCATGGAAGTGATGGTCACATATAGTTTATTGTTATTTGTTGGTTACCATGTCCATTATACAGTTAACTCCTTTGACATCAGTTTCTTTAGTGACTCTTGGTTTTCTGCCTGCATCGTGGATAGCAGACCTTTGGAAAATATTATATATTGATGTAGTCAATATTAAAATTGACTGATTTTTACTCAGTAGAAAGGCTTAGTGGTGAAAATACCTGTTACCAGATCACAATCAGCAATGTTTCTGAAAGTATTATATAAATAAGTGTTTGGAAAAGTATTCAGTAGTCAAAAACCCTGAACCCACATTTATTGGGATATTTGATCTATTTTCTGGTTATAATTACTTTAGCATGGTTTTATATTTGGGGCCACTATTTTTTCCTTTTGTTTCCTTAATATCAGTTTACAGTGTTAGTTCTGTTTATATTATATAATATCAGAGTTTAAAGAACTCTCTATAAAAATTTTTTTAATGTAACAAAATATGGACAAATGTGAGAGATTCTTCCCTCTCCCTTACCCTCAAAATAACTACTGCTATGTATAACTACTTCTCTTCCTCCACCCCCTCTCCCTTTCCTCTTTTAACTTTTGTCTGCTCTCTGTTGATACTTGTTAGTTAAAGAAAATGTAGAAATTGAAATACATGAAAAAAAGAAAATTAAAATTTCATAAAATCCTGTCACCAAGCAGTAATCACTTTTTTCAGCATTTGGCATGAATTTTACTTCCATGAATTTTGTTTCATATGTAAAATGGATCATAATGTGATTCTGAGTCCTTCCTCTTCATTAATATCACCTTTAAAAATTATACATATAGATTCTGAGATATATCTTAGTCTTAACGAATTCAGAATCTTCAGGGATATAGCTAAGAGGATTTTGTTTAGAAAAACGAAATCTTTCTCTCAGAAAATTTTAATCACTTTCAGACATTTTTAAAATGGGAAAAAAAAAGAATCTTGTAATATTTTATATAGGAATCTTTAACTTGTATACAACTCCTTCTCTAATTATTTAATTTTAACTTTTTCCTAGCCATTCCACCCAATGGTGAATCTGGATTGTTCTCGGGATTTTCGGCCATTTCTTTGTGCACTCTATGCTCCTATTTGTATGGAATATGGACGTGTCACACTTCCCTGTCGTAGGCTGTGTCAACGAGCTTACAGTGAGTGTTCGGAGCTCATGGAGATGTTTGGTGTTCCTTGGCCTGAAGATATGGAATGCAGTAGGTGCGAAAATCATAGATTTTCATAGATCATTACTTATGCTGTGCTAAAGTATGTTAAAATTACTTGTCTTCTAGTTCATCAGTTTTTAAGAACTTTTGAAATATAGTATATATTTTGATTTTGAATAGTGGTTTCATGGCCTCTGAATTGTTCATTTTCTTAGAGACTTGGAATCACTAAATGAAAAAGGTAAAGAAGAAAAAAAATGTTTCTGTGAAGCAATTTTTAAAAGAATTAGAAAATCAATCAAGACAAAAATCATTTTTGTTTCCTTAAAACATTTCTTTTCTGGTTATATAAGTAATGCTATGAGTAATGCAGTTAGAAAATATAAAGAAAGTAATCATTCATAACCTCACCATTAAATGTCTTTAATGATGATTTAATGGAAATTAAGTATCCATATGATATAAATGTGTTAATGACTAAAATAGTTCTGTCAGCTCTGCTTTTCTGTCATGTATTGGCAAACCAGAATCAGAAAATGTCAGATATTTTTCAGATCATTTCCAATATGTAGATTGTAAGCATTTCCTAAAGATTCGAAGATGTTTACTAGACAGTCTTATAGATTTACATGAAAGAATATTGTTGTTAGTAATAGCATATACAGTAATACTGTATTTCTTATATAATAATGTACCTTTCTGTATTGTGAAGTATTCCAAGGATAAAGAATAGTAAGATAATGGATATGTACCTACTGTTGTCTAACTTTATCCAATTTTAACATTTTATAATACTTGCTTCAGTCACTTTTTAATTTTTTAATTTTTTTTAAATAAAACAATACAGATAGAGTTGAAAGTTCCTTCCTTGGTACTCATCTTTATTTCATTCCCTTTTTTCCTCCCCAGAGATGAGGTAATAAGTGGACTATGTTGTTAATCATTCTTTCATTTGTTTTTATACTATTACATACATACATATCTATAAACCACATTAATTTTTTTATATGTATCTATAGTTGTATCTGTAGGTTTGGTTCATTCCTTTTAATTGCTACATAATCAGACTTACTGTATTAATATTCTATGATTATTTAGCCATTTCCTACTGATGGTCACTTAAGTTATTTCTGGGTGTTTGCTGTTATCAATAATGCAGTGAACATTCTTTTTTCCTTCATGTTTAAAATTAATTTTGTCTATCATATAACAGTAGCCCTTGGAGGTAGGTAAAAAGCAGGAGTTTTTACTCTCATTTGGCATTTGTGAAACTTAAGAAATAAAACATATATTAGTTTTTCATAGTTTACTGACATTTTGCTGTCTCATATTTGTTTATTCTGTTTCCCACGTGTTTAACCTATTTTCTTATCTAGCCCCATGTAACCATTCATCCACTTTCTCCCCCAAAACCTGGTAGTGTTTATAGTTCCTCTTTTAGAAGTCTGTTAATTTCTTGGTATTTATAACAGCTGTGAACTGTTTGGGCAGGAACCCTGTTTTGTTTTTTGTAATTAACTCCCAATGTTCAGTGGTCTTTTATATTGACTGTTTAATTACAAATATAGAAATCTCATTATTAACTTTATTTCTTTGTTTTGTTGGGATTAAATCTATTTTATATCCTCACTGTTGCCTGGGATTGACTGACTATGAAACCTTAAAGTCTGGCACACTTGTCTTTCTTTTTTTAAATAATTTTTTTTAAATGTTTATTTATTTTTGAGAGACAAAGCGTGAGCAGGGGAAGGGCAGAGAGAGAGAGAGGCAGACGCAGAATCTGAAGCAGGCTCCAGGCTCTGTGCTGATGGCTCAGAACTCACAGACCATGAGATCATGACCTGAGCTGAAGTCGGCCCCTTAACCAACTGAGCCACTCAGACGCCCCACTTGTCTTTCATAACAACGTTTCATTCTTCAGCATTGTTGAAATCCTTGTTCCTGCTGTTCTTGAACTTAATGGACACTCCCAGATTTCGGATTTTTATTTCCCCCTTCTCATATCCCTCTTCCTAATCTCATTTATTTCCTTGCTTAGCTTAAGCTTTGTGGCCCATCACTTGAAATTACATTCTTGCTAGCAATTTCAATTCATTCCTTCTACTAGTTCAGATCCCCAGCTGGATCCATTCAACCAATTTCTTACAGATTAATTATGCTATATATTTAATAGCACTTGCCAACCATAGCATTTCTATTTGCTGTTTGTCTTTGGTAAATTTACAGTTTGATTAACAGAATAATCTCTTTTTATTCCTCTCAGCATCTCTGCCAAATCTATCACTTGCTTCAAACCCGTATTTCACCTTTGTTCTATATTCCCCTCAACCTCAGCTTGTCCTCTTTTCATGAAAATCTTTTAGGTCTTCATGTATGAACTGTCATGGTCTGCTACTTCTCAGACCAATTGTTCTCAATTTCTTTTTTTGGATCCTGTTCCTCTTTCTACCCCTTAAATATTGGTGCTTCCCAGTGTTCTGTTCCTATTAGGTTTTATTCTATGTGCTTTCCCTGGATGATCTCATCTCACTCATTTTAACTCTTATTCATCTGCTGATGACTCCTACACCTAAATCTGTAGCCTTAACTCTTCCTGTTGAGTTCCAGATCTGCGCATCTAGCATCCATTTTGGAAGTCCTAATCTGCATTTGTCTCAAATACTCGGTTTCAACATGTCTAAAATTATTTATTCCTTTGCTCATTTTTTAAATTGTCTATAAGTTATCTTCTGTTTCTCTTTCATTGCCCTTAGCTTCTGCATCCAGTCAGTTACAAACTCTGTTGCTTCTGTTTAACTAATTTCATGTCTGTTTCATTCCCGCTGTCTTATCTGGTTTTATTTTATGTTATTTTTTTAAAGATTTTTTTTGATATTTTTAACTAATCTCTGCACCCAGCATGGGTCTTGAACTTTCAACCCCAAGATCAAGAATCCCATGTTCTACTGACTGAGCCAACCAGGTCCCCCTACCTTATCTTGTTTTCATTCTGACTCAACTAGTATCTCTGCTCCCATTTTTGCCCAAGTCTGTCATCCACACTGCTCCCAGTCATCTTTTTCATTGCTCGGGTTAGTCTATATGAATATACTTATTCAACAGTCATTAACTCAGCAAATATTAATTGGATGTGTCCCCTATGCTAGGCACTAGTCTAGATGCTGAAGATGAGTAGTGAACAGAATACAGTCTGGTTCTTACAGAACTAAAATTCTAGTAGTTGTAGTGGCGGGAGATAATAAATAGGTAATGTCAGATGGTAATGAATGCTAGTAAGGTAAAGAGTAGGGTTGGGTGATAGTGATAAAATATGGGGAAGCAGGACTCTATTTTCTATGGAGATGTCAGGGAAGGCCTTTTTGATAAGGGGGCATTGCAGTAGTACCCAAACGAAATGACAGAACAAATAATACAGATATCTAGGGAAGAACAACCCAAGCATAAGAAACAGCAGCAAGTGCAAATGCTCTGAAACGGAAACATACTTGGTATAGTCAAAGAACAAAGGGACCAAAGAGCCTGGAACCAAATAAGTTAGGGAGAATGGAAGGACATCAGATCAGAAAAGTACTGGTGGTAGGGTCTTCATAGCTCTGATACGGAATTTGGATTTGACTCCGAGTGAAGTGGGAAGCCATGAGAGGACTTTTAGCAAGAGAGACACGGTCATGAGCACAGGAGTGGCCTGTCTGTAAAGGATCATGGACTGCTGTGTAGAAATGGAGATCAATTGGAGACACTCCAGAAGTCCAAGAAAGAGGTACTAATGGTTCAAACTGGGCAGAGGCAGTGGAGGAAATGAGACGATATATCATCAAGTACAACAATAGAAACTGCTGGGTAGGGGGGCGCCTGGGTGCTCAGTTGGTTTAGCATCCAACTTTAGCTCAGGTCATGATCTCACAGCTCATGAGTTCAAGCTCCACATCGGGCTCTGCGCTGACAGCTCGGAGCCTGGAGCCAGCTTCAGATTCTGTGTCTCCCTCTCTCTCTGCCCGCCCCCCCACTAACACTCTGTCTCTCTCTCTCTCTCAAAAATAAATAAAACATTAAACATTAAAAAAGAAAAGAAAGAAAGAAACTGCTGGTAGACGGACAGCAGGGTGGCTCAGTCGGTTAAAGGTCTGACTCTTGATTTCAGCTCAGGTTGTGATCTCACAGTTTATGAGTTCAAGCCCTGTGTTGGGTTCTGCATTGGGCATGGAGTCTGCTTGGGATTTTTCTCTCCTTTGCTGTCCCTCGCCCACTCACATTCCCTCTCTCTCAAAATAAAATAAAATAAACTTTAAAAAATTACTGGTAGATTGATAGATGTATAGGAGACAGAAAGGAATTCAGGGATGACCCCAATGTTATTAGCCTGAGCAGCCAGAAGAATGAAATTACCACTATGGAAATGGAGAACCCTAAGAAGTAGAAATCAAGAGTTTGGTTTTGGAAAGGTTCTAAGAGTGAGGTGTATATATATTGAGTAGCAGTTGGATGTACAAATATAGTCATAAAAACATGAAGTATAACTTTGCATAGTTTTAAATCTACATCAGTGTTCACACACACACTCTTCCGCAACATGCTGATCTCTCCAACCTCATCTGTCACAAGTCAGGGACACTTTATGCTCTAGCAATGTTAAATCACCCTGTTCAAATCTCTTTACCACTGCTTACATTTCTTGCTAGAATACTGATTGGCGTACTATCAGTGTACTGGCAAATACTGATTGAAAATCCTGTAGTAAGGGACTTATTTTATGAAGTCTTTTCATAATCTCATCCGTTGAAAGAATTCATCCTTTTTATTTTTATACTTTATTTGGATTCTGTTTGCTTCGTAGACCCCACTGCTGAATTTTGTGTTTACAAGTTTGTATTTCCTTCTAGACTGCAAGATAGAGAACCTGGTTTTTTGTCTTTTTATGTTTGACCCCTGGCATACGGCAGGATACAAATGCTTAAATGCAATAGGTTTCTCACATTTGGATTTATAATTCCAAATCCAGTGAACAAAATGGATTGTATTAGAAAATAAAAGATTAATCAGCTACAGCATGAGGTTATGCATGTATTTGGCAAACTTAGTATCAATGATGATTTCTTGGAGATTGTTTGATACATATAAACTAATAAACCTCTAGTTAGTGGGAATCTGAGGGCTTAGAAGCTGATACTGGCAAGAAAATTGAAGTTGCAGGAAGTTTATGAGAATAGCGTCCTTACTTGTGTCTGCACCACAAACCTGTTCTATTTGTCCTGCAGCTATAATACTTTCTCAAGTCTGCAGGTTTTATCCCTCTGGAAACTTGCTAAAATGCAGATTTCTGGGCCCTAACACAGGTATAATGAAATATGATTTGTGGTACTGGGAACCAAGAATTTTAATTTTATTTTTTTAAGTTTATTCACTGATTTTGAGAGGGGGGGAGAAGAGCCCGCGCATGAGCTGGGGAGGGGCATAGAGCGAGCGCGTGAGAGAATTCCAAGCAGGTTCCACACTGTCAGCACGGAGCCCGATGGAGGGCTCGATCCTACAAACCATAAGATTATGACCTGGGTCAAAATCAAGACTTGGTTGCTTAACCAACTGAGCCACTCAGGCGCCCCAAGAATTTTCATTTTTAAAAGAATATTAAGTTTTTCTTATGTACACCAAAGTTTGAGAATAACTAAGTTAGAATGTAATAGATTAGAGAGAGATTAGGGTGGTAGGAAAGAAATAGTTCAAATTAGAGACCTTAGAAGGACAATAACTAACCAATATGATAAGCAGAGAGTGAATATAAAATGGTAAGAAAGATCTAAAAACTGAGCCAGCTGTAATGATTTTTAATGCTAATGATATTCAAAACACCTTGGGCCATGCATTTAGGAAAGATTTTTAACATTTATGCGTAAGTTTGTTCTTTTAAATCTAGGGTAACTGTAGCTAAAGGCTGGGAAAAAGCTATTCTTTGGAGTTATATATTTTATATATTATGATGTATGTTTATATTTTGAAATCTTAAATCATTTGTCGTAAATAATCTTTTATACAATGTTATAGATGGCTATGTTAAGACTATTTTAATAAAGAGTACTGTTTGGGGAACCTGGCTGGCTCAATCAAAAAGCATATGACTCTTGATCTCAGGGGTCATGAGTTTGAGCCCCATGTTGGGTGTAGTGGTTACTAAAAAAATAATAAATTTTTAAAAAGTACCATTTTTGAAGCCAAAACAAAATTAAGTATAAAACCATATCATTAAGAAATTTTTTTATTAATCTTTATTTAGTTTTTTGAGAGAGAGAGAAACAGAGCACGAGTGGGGGGAAGAGGAGAGGCAGAGAGAGGAGACGCAGAATACGTAGCAGGCTTCAGGCTCCGAGCTGTCAGCACAGAGCCCGGTGTGGCGCTTGAACTCCTGAGCTGAGATCATGACCTGAGCCGAAGTTGGACGCTCAACTGACTGAGCCACCTAGGCGCCCCAAATCATATCCTTTTTTGATCAGCAATGGAAAATCTAGTTGTGTGGCCCATAAACAAGATATCAACATTTACATTGTTCCTACTGAATGTGATTGTATTCTAAGCATATAAGAATGAATGAGGGCATGAGTACTAAATTTGGAAATCAAATTGTTCGATATCCATAGATTTCCTAGTAAGTGAAAATGGTTCTCTTCTTTTTTTTTTTTTTTTTTTAGGTTCCCAGATTGCGATGAGCCATATCCTCGTCTTGTGGATCTGAATTTAGCTGGTGATCCTACTGAAGGAGCTCCAGTGGCAGTGCAGAGGGACTATGGTTTTTGGTGTCCTCGAGAGTTGAAAATTGATCCTGATCTTGGTTATTCTTTTTTACACGTGCGTGATTGTTCACCTCCTTGTCCAAATATGTACTTTAGGAGAGAAGAACTTTCATTTGCTCGATACTTCATAGGATTGATTTCAATCATTTGCCTCTCTGCCACGTTGTTTACTTTTTTAACTTTTTTGATCGATGTCACAAGATTCCGTTATCCTGAAAGACCTATTATATTTTATGCAGTCTGCTATATGATGGTATCATTAATTTTCTTCATTGGGTTTTTGCTTGAGGACCGAGTAGCCTGCAATGCATCTAGCCCTTCACAGTATAAGGCTTCCACAGTGACACAAGGATCTCATAATAAAGCCTGTACCATGCTTTTTATGGTACTCTATTTTTTTACTATGGCCGGCAGTGTTTGGTGGGTAATTCTTACCATCACATGGTTCTTGGCAGCTGTGCCAAAGTGGGGTAGTGAAGCTATTGAGAAGAAAGCATTGCTATTTCATGCCAGTGCATGGGGCATCCCTGGAACTCTAACTATCATCCTTTTAGCGATGAATAAAATTGAAGGTGACAATATTAGTGGCGTGTGTTTTGTTGGCCTCTACGATGTTGATGCATTGAGGTATTTTGTTCTTGCTCCCCTCTGCCTGTATGTGGTAGTTGGAGTTTCTCTCCTCTTAGCTGGCATTATATCCCTAAACAGAGTTCGAATTGAAATTCCATTAGAAAAGGAGAACCAAGATAAATTGGTGAAGTTTATGATCCGGATTGGTGTTTTCAGCATTCTCTATCTCGTACCACTCCTGGTTGTAATTGGATGCTACTTTTATGAGCAAGCTTACCGTGGCATCTGGGAAACAACATGGATACAAGAACGCTGCAGAGAATATCACATTCCCTGTCCATATCAGGTAAGGGAACCCTTGTTCTAAATTTCAGAATGTGTAATACTGAAAAGATGGCATATTACTGTGAAGATCTAATCTTAGCTAGGTTTTTTTTTTGTAAACTGTTGATGCACTTCAACCTGTACATTAAAATTTTAAAGTGAAGATAATGAACAAATACATTGCAGAAAGAATGTAATGCACATGTTTCCGTAAACATCTCCCTTTTAAAAGATGACTTTCACAAGTCTAAGCTATGGGCTTTTAAGCAGTTTACTTCTGTTCTCACAAAATAGTTTGCTTGTTGATTGTTTTGAAGTCTACAGGTTTGAGAGCAAGAAGCACTTTACCAACTGTTAAAAAGGCACTGTCCTTTGTGAAAGTTTTACTGGTGGTCGGAAGAGGAATTGTTTTAACAGTTTTGGAAAAATAATAGAATGCAGTTGGTCGAACTAGTCATTTCTTAACTGGTCTTAGTTTTTCTTTTTTGCATACTGAATATTTTACGATTTATCTTTGAATTTGAACAGATCAAATAATCATAGTCATGAAATCATAGAATTTTAGGTCTAGAAAGAATTTTAGAGGTCATTTATTCAAGTTTCCTTTATAATTTAGACTTCTTAAGCATCTATCGCATTTGAGGCTTAGAAATGTTCAATGGCTTGCTTCTTATATCCAAACTGAGATTTATTGGTGAGGGAGGAATGGAGCAAGGAAAGTAGTTCAGAATAGTTGATGCTAAGTTATTTCTCTATCTTAAAACCTTCTCTAAACCTGTGCCCCTAGCTATCATTCTCCCTTCCTTTTAAGACAAGTTTTCTTGAAAGAGCAGTCTCCATTGCTCTCTGCTCCATCATGTTCAGGTTTGCTGTTAAAAGTGCTCCAGCTACCCTTTCATCTCCCCTGATCCTTCTGTTTTAATTACCTTTATTAATGTACTTAGGTATTATAGACAATTTTTGTTTACTTGTCTCTTTTCCCTGCTAGACAGTGAACTCTTTGAAAGCAAGAACTTCTTTTTCATATTTTCAAAATCTTTGAATTCATATTCTGTAGGTTAGTAGATGATAACATTGAGAATGTGGCTATAGATGGAGAAGAGACATTTTTAAGAAATGGTAACAGTGGTACTGGGGGCAAAGTGTGTGATTAGCACATAATCAATGCTTATAAATATTTAATGACTGAGAATGCCAATTCCCCTTTTATTTTGTGGTGTAAATAGTCCTATACAAAATGATATTTTTGTTATCGTATAAATATTAGCTCTGGGCTTTTAAAAAAAACAACTCCTACTGAGAGACCAAAAACAATGAATAATTGAAATTGAATTTCTTGACACAATGACTTATTGAAAACTCTTAATATTAGTTTTCAGACCCAAAGCCAAGTAATGGGATTTTGCTTTTAATGAGAGAGAGAGATGGTTGAATTACATCATATGCTTCTCTATATAACTTATTTAGGATTCTAAGTATATATTATCTTAGGACTATTAAAGAATAATACTTGACTTTGAAATGATGATCTAAAAAATACTGAACCTCAAACATACAAATTGATAAATTAGAGTAGTTGGGATGCCACTATTTTCAATTCATTCCTAGAATTCTTTCAGCATCTTTTATTTTATTTATTTTTTAATATATATTTTTTAACGTTTCTTAATTTTTGAGACACAGAGCACAGGCAGGGGCATGGCAGAGAGATAGAGGGAAACACAGAATCCAAAGGGGGCTCCAGGCTCAGAGCTGGCAGCACAGAGCCCAGCGTGGAGCTTCAACTCACAAATGGTTAGATCATGACCTGTGCTGAATTTGGACTCTTAACCGACTGAGTCACAACAGGTGCCCCCTATCAGCATCTTTTTTTTTTTTTTAACTTTTTTTTTTTTTTTTTTTTTTTTGAGAGAGAGAGAGACAGAGTGCAAGCTGGGGAGGGGCAGAGAGAGGGGGGAGACAAAGAATCTGAAGCAAGCTCCAGGCTCTGAGCTGTCAGCACGAAGCCTGACGTAGGGCTCAAACTCATGAACCATGAGATCATGACCTAAGCCGAAGTTGGACGCTTAACTGACTGAGCCACCCAGGCGCCCCATCAGCATCTTTTTTTTAAGGTTTATTTATTTGTTTTAAGAGAGTGAACATGAGTAGGAGAGGGGCAGAGAGAGAGAGGGAGAGAGAGAATCTCAAGCAGGCTTGCCAGACTTGTCAGCGCAGAGCCCAACGTGGAGCTCAAACTCACAAACCACGAGATTGTGACCTGAGCCAAAATCAAGAGTCAGACACTTAACGACTTGAGCCACCCATGTACCCTTCAGCACCTTTAGAATCAGTTTGAGCTACCCAGAAATGTGTATGTGTATGGATTTTTTTATGGTCCTGGTTTAAACAGTGTTTTTCATTTCCAGCATATAGAAATAACATTGGAAATGAATTGTTTATGATATACTGAAGAGAATAGAGAATGATATAATAACAATAACATAGTTATTAAACTGTAAACCCTGGAGCATGAATCCTGGCTTCATATCTTACTTTCATTATTTACTAGCTTTATAACTTTAGGCCAACTTCACCTCTCTCTGCTTTAGTTCCTCATCTGTAAAATGAATAATAGAATATAATAGTAATAAAATAGTAATAGATAATATTAGATAGAAATAGAAGTAGAATCTATCCCCTGAGGTTGTTCTTAGGAATATATAAGCACACACTTAGAAGAGTGCCTGCTACATAATAAGTGCTGGGTTGTTAGCTCTCATTCATTCTCTTCACCTATTATTGTTCCTGCTGATGTTATTTACACACATACGTGTGTGTGTGTGTGTGTGTGTGTGTCTATGGTAAAGCTTGGTACTGGATGGTTTTAAGAAGCCCATATTCATATATATATGAATTCATATGTATATGAACATCCAGTACCAAGCTTTACCAAATGACATGTTTGCTTCATACTTTGTTTGTTTATTTAAAATTTTTAAGGAAGCTGAGCACCCAACGTGGGGCTTGACTCACCATCCCGAGATCAAGAGTCACACAGTCTCCTGACTGAGCCAGCCAGGTGGCCCTTGCTTCAAACTTTTAAAAGAAATTTTTACAGATTTGTTTGAAGCTCCCTATGTATCCTTTCCCAGGCCTGTTCACCGCTTATTCCCTACCCAAAGGTAACCATCATCCTGAATTTGGAGTGTATACCATTCCCACAAAAGTCTATACAACTGGCAATATGTGTGAGCTATAGAAAAATTTCGTTTTACATAATATGTAGTACAGTGATACTGTACTATACATGTTTCTGTAACTTGGTTTTTTAACTTAATGTTTAGTTTTTTAGATGTATTTATATTAATGTTATAGCTATAGCTCATTTTTAGAAAAGTGTTTACTTTTAAGGAAGTTTATATTTTAAAATGTTTTAAATATATAGACGTATAGTAAATAATATAATGGATGCTCAAACATCCATCCCTGCTGAACTCTTTTATTCTAATTATGTGTAGATTATTACAGATATTCTTTGTAGAAGTACTGTTGTCTGCAAATAAGGACATATTTGTCTCTTGCTTACTTTCTGGTTCTTATGTTTTAAGATTTTTGCATCTATACTCATAAGTAAGATAGATTATGATAATTTTTACTTTTCTTGTATTGTCCTTGTCCAGTTTGGGTGTCAGGGTTATAACAGCTTCATAAAGTGAGGTGTGTTTTTTTTTCTTTCATTCTCTGAAATAATTTTTACAGCAAATAGGGGCTATCTGCTCTTTGAAAGAGTGTATATCCTCCTGTTAAAAACTGTCCTAATATCTTTAAAGTAAGAAAAGAGAAGTTGTGGAAGAAGTTGTGGTTTTTTAAACTATTTCAATTTTTTAAATAGTAATAGTTGTATTTCTTTTTAAATTAAAAAATTTTTTAAATATTTATTTATTTTTGAGAGAGAGAGGCAGAGTACAAACAGGGGAGGGGCCAAGAGAAAGGGAGTCACAGAATCTGAAGCAGGCTTCAGGCTCCTAGCTGTCAGCCTGGAGCCCAATGTGGGACTCGACTCATGAACTTCGAGATCATGACCTTAGCCGAAGTCAGACACTTAACTGACTGAGCCACCAAGGTTTCCCATAGTTTTATTTCTTCTTAGGGCATTTTGTTAATTTTTATTTTTCTAGAATATTATTTTATCTAACTTTTCAAATACACTGGTATAAAGTTATTCATGTGTGTTGTGTTTTGTAAATTGTTACCATTTTTTTGTTTCTAATGTGTGTTCTCTTTATTCCACCTTGATCAATCTTGTTAGAGGATTATCTTTTTAATTCAGTTATTGCTGTTCTAATTTTCCTACTAATGCTTTTCTTAGAATTGCTTTGTTTTTCTATATTCTTAAGAGCTTAACTCATACATTTTCAATATTTTCTAATTGTTAAAGTGCACTTAATAGTCCTTTTAGGGGCGTCTGGGTGGCTCAGTTAGTTAAGCGTACAATTCTTGGTTTTGGCTCAGGTCATGATCTTGCAGTTTCATGAGTTTGAACCCTGCATCAGGCTCTGCACTGGCAGCATGGAGCCTGTTTGGGATTAGCTCTCTCCCTCCCTCTCTTTCTGTCCCTCCCCCACTTGCACTCTGTCTCTCTGAAAATAAATAAATTTTAAAAAAATTACAATAGTCATTTTAAATTTAACCAAAATAGTACTCTTAACCATGTGGGTCACTGATTTGTTTGCCATATTTGGCTCCAAGCATATTTGTGACTTTTTTTTTTTTTTTGAGAACCTTTTATTAATTCAAGTTAGGGAATCTCTAGTCTTTTTTTCTTCATTGAAGTTTTCCTAATCTGATGGAAGGGCTATTTTTCACACTGACACCTCATGGATTAATAATACTCAAATATATACATTGTTTTTTTTAATTTCCTACAGTATGTACTTTTCCCCCCAGAGTTAGTATTAACCTTTGTCTTCACATTAACAATTGCACCAAAAACCATAAGATACCTAGGAATAAACCTTACCAAAGAGGTAAAAGATTTGTTCACTGAAAACTATAGAAACCTTATGAAAGAAATTGAAGACACAAAGAAATGGAAAAACATTCCATGCTTATGGATTGGAAGAACAAATATTATTAAAATGTTGATACTACCCAAAGAAATCTACACATTTCAATGCAATCCCTATCAAAATAACACCAGCATTCTTTACAGAACTAGAACAAACAATTCTAAAATTTGTATGGAACCAGAAAAGACCCCAGATAGCCAAAGTAATGTTGAAAAAGAAAACCAAAGCTGGAGGCATCACAATTTCAGACTTCAGGCTGTATTACAAAGCTGGAATCATTAAGACAGTGTGATACTGGCACAAAAACAGACACTCAGATCAATGGAACAGAATAGAGAGCCCAGAAATGGACCCACAAATGTATGGCCAGGTAATCCAATATCAAATGGAAAAAAGACCATTTCTTCAGCAAATGGTATTGATAAAACTGCACAGTAAGATGCACAAGAATGAACCTGGTGCCCTTTCTTACACCGTACACAAATATAAATTCAAAATGGATCAAAGACCTAAATGTAAGACAGGAAATTATCAAAATCCCAGAGGACAAAACCAGCACCAACTTCTTAGATATTGGCTGCAGCACATGTCTCCTCAAGAAGCAGGAGAAACAGAAGCAAAAATGAACTTTAGAGACTTCATCAGGATATTAAAACCTTCTGCACAGAGAAGGAAACAGTCAACAAAACAAAAGGCACCTAACAGAGTGGGAGAAGATACTTTCAAGTGACATATCAGATAAAGGATTAGTATCCAAAATCTTTAAAGAACTTATCAAACTCCTCACCCAAAAAACAAACAATCCGATGGAAAAATGGGCAGAAGACATTTACAGATACTTTTCCAAAGAAGACATCCAGATGGCTAACAGACACATGAAAAGATGCTTAACATCACTTGTCATCAGGGATACAAATCAAAACCACAATGAGATACTACCTCACACCTATCAGAATGGCTAAAATTAACAACTCAGGAAACAATAGACGTTGGCAAAGATGCAGAGAAAGGGGAACCCTTTTATACTGCTGGTGGGAATGCAAACTGGTGCAGCCACTCTGGAAAACAGTATGAAGGTTCCTGAAAAGATTAAAAATAGAGTCACCTGGGTGGCTCATTTGGATGAGTGTCTGACTTTGGCTTAGGTCATGATCTTGCAGTTTGTGGGTTCAAGCCCCTGTTGGGCTCTGCACTAACAGCACCTGGAGCCTGCCTTGGATTCTGTGTCTCCCTCTCTCTCTCTCCCCCACCTGTGCTCGCTCTCTCAAAAATAAATGGATAAACTTAAAAAAAAAATTAAAAATAGATCTATCCTATGACCCAGCAATTGCACTACTAGGTATATAGGATACCAAAGGATACAAAAATATGATTCGAAGGGACACATGCACCCCAATGTTTATAGCAGCACATTTGGCTATCAACAATAGCCAAAGTATGGAAAGAGCCCAAATGTCCATTGACTCTTGAATGGATAAAGAAGATGTGGTGTATATATACACACAATGGAATATTACTCAGTGATCAGAAAGAATGAAATCTGGCCATGGGAAACAATGTGGATGGGACTAGAATGTATTATGCTAAGCATAATAAGTCAGTCAAAGAAAGACAGATATCATATGATTTCACTCATGTGGAATTTGAGAAACAAAACAGATGAACATAGATGAAGGAGAAATAAGATAAAAACAGTGAGGGAGACAAACCATAAAAGACATTTAAATACAGAGAACAAACTGAGGGCTACTTTAGGGAGGAGAGTGGGGGATGGACTAAATGGGTGATGGTCATTAAGAAGGGCACTTGGGATGAGCACGAGGTGTTATACTAAGTGACGAATCACTAAATTCTACTACTGAAACCATTATTACACTATATGTTAACTACCTTGCATTAAAAATATATGTATTACAAAAAATTAGATTTCATGATGGTTGCACAACTCTGAATATACTAAAAACCCTCAACTGTGCACTTTAAAAGGGTGGATTTTATGTAAGTGTATGTATCAATAAAGCTGTAAAAAATTAAATTTCAAAAAAACAAAAACCTTTGTCTTCAGCATAGTAGTTTAGAGGCTATTCTAGAAGATAGTGCAGGTACAATTAAAGCTTTATTTTGTGTGTGTGAATCTTATTAATTCCCTTGTGACTTCTGCTTTTCAATCTTAAGTAATAGATGTTGAGTTAAATCTGGGTAGTTCAAAAAAAAGAAAGTACTATAAATATGAAGTCTTATTGGGATAAACATTGTGGTTAAAATCTGTTATCTTAAGAACCATATGAAATAGTATGGCTTCATTTCTGACACTCTAATGGGAAAAAGTTGAAGCAATAAGAATAATATGGCTTACTCAGAGTTACACTAGTAAACTGTAGCAGGAGTCCGCAGACTGTAGCCCATCCAAACTGTAGCCTACTGACCAACAATAGCACTGTCCACCCGGGTTAGGTTTTTTTTTTATTGTAAAATATCCCCAATAAATGATAAATGATAGCACAAGATTTACCATTTTAACCATTTTTAAGTGGTTTAACCATTTTTAAGTGTACGGTTCTGTGGCATTAAGTACATGCACATTGTTGTGCAACCATCACCACCATTCATCTCCAGAAACCTTTTCATCTTCTTAAACTGAAAACTCCCTTACCTGTTCATAACTCTCATTTTTCCCTGCCTCCCCACCTCTGGCAATGATCATCTACTTTATGTCTCTATGAATTTGACTACTTTAGGTACCTCATATAAATGGAATCATATAGTATTTGTCCTACTTCATGATTTTTTTTAATATTCAAGTATTAGAATTTGTATTAGTTTTTATTCAGAATTTTATTTTAGAGGAATCATACACAGACTTCTGAATTGAGCACCAGAGATAATAAATTTCTGTTTGAAGTCTTATCTACACATAATTGAAAAAGATTGGGTATCGCTGAGCATACCTAAAAGAATACTTAGCAGCCTCTGTTAATAATTCCTAATCAGAAGTTTTTTAAATGTATTAAACAGTGATGTTGTCCTTGGGGTAGCCTCCTCAGGTGACTTAAAGATAATATTTGGATAAATTTGCTTTACAGTAAGTAAGGTTTTGGGCAGCCTGCACCCAGGCTCAGTTGGTTAAGCGTCTGACTCTTATTTTGGCTTAGGTTGTGATCTCACAGTTCAGTTTGTGGGTTCGAGCCCCACATTGGGCTCCACTCTGGCAGTGTGGAGTCTGGTTGGGATTCTCTCTTTCTCCCTCTCTGCCCCTCCCCTGCTTGCTCTGTCTCTCTCTCTCTCAAAATAAATAAATAAACTTAAAAAAAAAATAAGTAAGGTTGCTTAATAGTCATTTTGCATGTTACTGAAGTTTCAAATATTTTAATAATAGGGCTGTGAGGTCGTTGATCACATTATTTCAGACACTGGTTGCATTTAAGGCAAATTGCATGTATTAATTAATTTGAAGAAACAATTTGAAGGGAAAATGGGCTGGTGTAAAGTCTTCTAAAATATTTTAAATACTTTATGCCAACTATTTAGCAAGAATGATTTTTAAAAATGTATTAAATAAAAATATTAATACCTGAATCCAGAATTAATTATGAAATTTAGCCTGAGTTGTCAGAATATTGCATGTTTTGTAGTTTAAGATCAGTAGAGTATATTCCTAAAATATGTTTCCATCTTATGTATTATTTAAAGAACACAATTTTCCAGGTACTTGGGGAGGTTTTTTCTTTTTCCTTAAAAATAATTCTATTTAGTACTTTCTAAGAAGCTTAAAACGTTTTATAAAAGAGTTACAGTCTCAAAGAGTGTTGATATTCTTAGAAAACCATTTGAACAGATTGTATTGGTTAAAAAGTGGGCTTTTAAGTCATACTGGCTAGGTTTATGTTCTGTCTCTAACATTCTGAGCCTTGATTCCTTATACAAAACACAAGAAAGAATAGGTTAAATATAGTAATATCTACCTTGTGGGTAGCTATGAAGATTAAATGAGCCAATAAATTTAAACCTTGTAGTAAGTAGAGTGCCTTGCACAAAGAAGAATTTCAGTATTCTATTGTTAGAAGTACTTAATTACTGAGGTTTGAAGAAGGATTATCCCTATCCTTCATAATTTTTTTTCTAAGCATTCATTTTCAAAAGAATGCATGCTCTTTCCTAGACTTCCCCTTCATTTTTTAAAAAAATCCTTTCCATCCATCCAATTCAATGCTCTATGTCCCAGGGAATTTTGATACTAGAATCTATGTTTCAGTAATGGAAATGTGTTACCATGATACAAGCAGCTTAGCTGAGACTGTCACATTCACATTAGAGCCATTTGTAGAATTCTGGAAAAAAAATTTTTACAGCAAACAAAAAATATTATTTGTATTCTTTCTGTCACACAAGGAATCCCATCTGTTATTTATCTAGTCTTGCTCCAGAAAAATACAAAAATAGCAGAATAACGTCAAATCTAACTCATTATGATTTTAGCTTCATTTTCTGATAAGAGTGCTTCCCTTTAGAAGGCAATTCCAAAGGTATCAGCGACGCGTATGAAAGGACCATAGGGGAAATGGGTAATATGGGAAACTTCCCACATTAGCAACAGCGAGTAATTCTGTATAGATATATAGTACTACCAATCTTTTTTTTTTCTGCTCCTAATTTTTAAAATGTCAAATGTTGCCTGTGAGTTCCTGGCACCAAATTAATTTTTTCTTATATTCAGTTTCTATAGTGAAGGAAAAGAGAATTCTCTGAAAAAAATATATTCTAAGTCTCCTGTATAAAAGTACCATAAAATATTAAATATTAAAGAATATTAAATTTATAGAAAACTGTTAATACTATTACATATAGGTTGTAAAATGCTGTCACAACAGCATTTTTGGATAAATATATTAAAACATATAAGTTCCTATTATTCTGGCTTCTGTTACGCAGAATAGCTGAAGCCATGAGTTCAGTGTAAGTCTCATGTGCGGATATATCTGGTGTACAAGTGGTTAACACCTTAGGAAAAATTAAATCTGCTTGCCACAATCTACAGTAGGGCATAGCAAACTTCCTGCAAAAAGTCAGATAGTAAATATTTTAGGGTTTGCTAGCTATATGTTTTTTGTTAAAACTAATCAACTCTGCTGGTGTGATACAAAAGCAGCCATAGACAGGACATAAACAAATGGAAGTTCCTATAAAGCTTTACTTACAAAAACAGAATTGTGGCAAATTTGGTCTCCAGGCTGTAATTTGCCAACCCCTAATCTATTGCAAGCATTATACTTTATCACTTTCGATTAACTCTTTCATAACATTGAATGGCGACCTGTGGCATTTTTCTGTCCCATGTAAATTGTCACTGTTTCATTCTCATTACGGCTTTTGAGTGTCATTATTTTACTCAACTGCATAATGACATTAAAAATGTTCAGTACAGGGGCACTTAACTGTCTCAGTAATCCCTTTTGGGTAACTATGGAAAAAATAAAAAGTGGTGTCTTAAATTTACCACTAAACATAGCACTATGCATGCAATTACGTGTTCTTATGTGAATATTACAATATATTTTGCATAGCCGATTGAATAGTAGCTCTAATTCTAAAGCCCAAATTCTTGACTAGTGCTTATAGTGCTGTTTTTTCCAAAGGGATGTGTGTGGCCTCCATCTGTCTGTCTAATGAATTTCCTCTCGCCCTTTTTTAACAAGAGAAAGACCAAATTATCTGCTTTATAAATTTCTGTCCTAGGTCTACTTCTGGTCTTGGCCATATCTGAGGTTTACCACTTGTACCATAATTGGAGAAAGTGAGTGAAGATCTGAAAATAATAACACTTATCCCTAAGGCCTAAAGCTGAGCCTTCAAAAACTACTCTTCTCTATGCCTATTTTCTCCCAGGTCCCTGCCTAATTTTAATAGCCCTTTCAGTGGAAGGGACACATCAGCAAGGGAAAAAAGACAGAGATTATTAGAGTTTTCACCCAATCCTTTTCAGTTCTTTTCCTTCTCTTATAAAACGTTCATCTGTTGGTACAGTGCCTTATTTGTTCTCTCTGGGGATTCTATTTTGTTCTTGGTCCATATCAGACACCTTTCTGGCTTGCTGGGTTGGAGGATATTTCTCAGGCCTTCTGTAAAATAAACTGATGATCAGTGCATGTTGGATGCTTGGCTGGATGCTAGAAAGACTATTTTCTGGAATACCTACAGACTTCTCTTCCTTACCAGTAGGGTTACATGTTAATGGTGTTCGTTATGTCTATTCTAAATTCTTTGGAAAGACTTGATGAAGTCAAGTTGTTTTTTAAAAAAATTATTCAAGTTAATATAGGCAAGATGAACTGTTTAAGATTGGGTTGAGGAGATTGTGAAAATCTAGGATTTGCACGTAGATTGCTTTATGAGTTTTTGAGTTTTCTGTTCACCTTAAAGAAATAGACACTGGAAATCATGGATGGTGATAAGCCTGTAGCATGTAAGAAAAAACAAATATTAATTAGCAGATCCGCAACTAAAGAAAAAACCTTGACCTTACATTAGATGATTAGCTGTATTAAGTTCAAATAAATATATTTTGTGTGTGTGATTTTTTTTTAATACTAACCACCTGTCTGATCATGTCAAATATGAAATCTTATATTTTGTATTCTTGAGTGAATCACAACTGTTTTATCAGTGACCTTATAGACTATGCTAAGATGACTGAGTTCACTGATATTTTCTAAGTTTGCGAAAGAAAGAGCTAAGAAGTTTGTCTCGTGGTAGAGAATTAGCAAAACTAAAAATACACTTAACTTCTTAATGACAGTAAGACTCCTCACAATATGTCTAAGTGGAAGCATCAACAATTAAAGCCAGAACCAATAAATCTGGGAAGAACATGCTATTTGAGACATCACAGGTCTTACCTGATTTAGGGGAGAGATCTCCAAATGGTCCCCCACTTCAAAAATAATTATAAATTGGAACCAGCACAGTAAGGAGTTAGGGCTGGTCCAACAAGGGCTCTCAGGCAAATGGGAGGAGACGGGTTGCCTGGATGTGGTGGTTGGTAGTGGAAGTTGAGACCTGGGCCAGCTGGGAAGTTAAGAAAGGGAATCAGGTATTCCCTTGTGACTCTTGATCACCAGCAAATTCTTTTCTGCAGTATCCCCACTGAGTAACCAAATAGCTGACAATATAATGCTACCAAACACATTAGAAAACAAGCCCCTATGACCGAGAGTCATTCGATATAACAACATCAAACTTAGAACCATGGATACTGAAATTGTGAGCTACTGAATAATAGAGAAGTATGTAATATTTATAGAAATAACTTATAGTCACAAAGATTACCAATCTACAAGAAACTACTTGGAATAAACAGTTTTTGTTAAATCAGATGTCTAGAAACATAATTTTTGAAATAGAAGTGAATTTTGAAATGTAAAACAGTTTTAGACTGCTGTTTAAAGAGAAATTTAATGAACTGGTATATGTAGGTGAAAATAAAGTTATCCAGAATGCAGCAAGAGAGATGAGGAAAATACGAAAGTGATGTTAAGAGAAATGGAGGACAGAATGAGAAGTTTAAAAAGAGAATAATTAGAGTGCCAGGAGTGAGTTGCTAGAGGAGAAAACCGAAATAGTCCAAAAGAGACAATATTTAAGGAGATAATGGCTGTAAATTTTCCAAAACTGCAAACATGTGAATCCATGGATCAAGGAGGTACTATATACCTCTGGCAGGATAAATAAAAAGAAATCAACACTTTGGTGAAACTTTTGGTGAACACCAGAGACAAAATCTTGAAAACAGTCACAAAGAAAGGACAGCTTATCAAAACAACAACAACAACAAAAGACCAACAGAATGATAGCAGAGTCCACAACAACAATGAAAGCTAGAAGACAGTATAATACTTTTAATATCTGGAGGAAAAAACACTTCGACCAGGATTTTGCACTGTGTGGAACTGCTGTTGTAAGCATGGAGTTGCTCTGCCAGATCCCCTTCAAAGAAAGGGCACTTACTCGCAGGAAGTGTAGTTAGTAGACACCCTTCAGCTGCAGGTAGCTGCCTTATCTGACTTCATCCCTTCCTGGGATGGCCTGCAACTAGTGATTGTTAGGTGGGCTGAGAAGCCCTGGCGATTGGCCCAACATGGGACCTTTTAAAAGGTCATTTGCTCCAGGACTCCCTACAAGTTAGTTGAGGCTTTTCTGAGAATTCATGGCCGGTCAATTTTTCCTTTGCCTAGTCCTGCTTCCTTGGAACCCTTTCCTTCACAGATCTCTTCCTCATAAACGTCTTAATACCCCAAAATTCAATTCTGTGTCTTCTAGAGAATTCAACCTGTTCTCAAGAACAAAGATGAAATGAAATCATTCCTGTATAAACAAAAACAGAATTTATCACCAAGAGACTTGTTACTAAAGGCATTTCTAAAGGTGGTATTTCAAGAAGATGAAATGATCTTTGAAGGATAGGAAATGAAAGAAAGAATGAGGAAATAAAATTGTATATCAAGCTAAGCAAATACAGTTTCTGTAAAATATTAGTAACAATGCATAATTTGGGGTTTTAAAATACATATCTAAAATCCAGTAGAAAAATGTATATATAGATCATCATTGGGTAATGCTTCAATCAGTGAGTTGCATCAGAATTCAGTTAATATTGTTCCAGAATCCCTGATAAAATGCCCTTTTCTCTTCACCCTTTTTTTGCTCCCCCTCACCATAGGCCTCTTTTTCTTTAGTTTTTTTTTTTTCTGATTATGTTTTTTAATTTAACTTTTTGAATAGATGCTGTGTTAGAATGATTAATAATGGTAAAAATATAAAATATAGTGAAAATCATTATTCCTACTTTTATTCCTCATATTCTCAATTTTACTCCCATCCATAGCTTCTTATATTTATATCCAGAATTTTTTTTTCCTATGAGACTGTCTTGAGAAATAAAAGTCATAGTGTACTTAAAAGAGCTCAGCACACAGTAAGAAGTCACTAAATTTAATTCCCTTCTTTCTTTAACCATTTTTCACCTTTTGGGTAAAGGCATAATTAACCATGTATTTTGCTGCCTGGTGCCATAACTTTTGCTATACCTGTAAACATAAATTAGAACCATAAAACCATATTTCATGCATGTCTTAATGAAAATTTCAAAGAGCTTTCCTAGCCTTGGCCTAAAACTAATTGAAAAGGAAAACTATTTTTTAAAGTGAGTGTGATTAATACAAACTCATGATTTCTGGAAAGTGATTCTGGCATTTCAGAATATATTCATGAAATTAAAAAGTTTTTTCCAAACGAAAATAGTTTTAAATATTAAAAAAATGTGAGATCAGTTTTTTCAGTTGAAGTATAATTGACATATTAGTTTCAGGTGTACAACATAATGATTCAATGTACATACTGTGAAATGATCAATAAGTCTAGTTAACATTTATTGCCATACATAACAATTTTTTTCTTATGGTGAAAATTTAAGATCTACTAAGTAGCTTCCCAATATGCAATACTGTATTATCAACTTTAGTCACCATGCTTTACATTACATCCCATGACTTACTTATTTTAAAACTGGAAGTTTGTACCTTTTGACCCCCTTCACTCATTTCTTAACTATCAATCTGTTCTTTGCATCTGTGAGCTTGGTTTTGTTTTTTGGATTCCACATATAAGTGAGATCAAGTGGCATTTGTTTTTCTGTTTCACTTTTCTTACGTAGCACGATGTTATAAAGATCCAACCATACTGTCACAAACAGCAAGATTTCGTCCTTTTTTATGGCTGACTAACGTGTGTGTGTGTGTACACGCCACATTTTCTTTGTCCATTTGTCCATCAATGGACACAGGTTGTTTCTATATCTTGATATAGTAAATAGTGCTTCAGTGAACATGGGGGTGCATATATCTTTTCAAGTTAGTGTTTTCATGTTCTTTTGAGAAATACCCAGAAGTGGAACTGCTGGATCATATGGTAGTTCTATTTTTAAGTTTTTGAGGAACCTCTATACTGCTTTCCATAGTGCCTACATCATTTTACACTCCCACCAGTAGGGAACAAGGGTTCCCTTTTCTTCACATCCTTGCTCACACATTCTTGTCTCTTTGATAATAGTCCTGTCAGTTGTGAGGTGATGTTCTGGTTTTGATTTGTATTTCCCTGACATCAGTGATATTGAGCATCTTTTCATGTACATGTCTGCCATGTCTTTAGAAAACTGTCTATTCAGATCTCCTGCCCATTTTTAAATTGGATTATTTTGCTCTTAAGTTATATGAGTTACTTATGTATTTTGAATATTAATGCCTTATCAGCTATATGATTTGCAAGTATTTTCTCATTCAGTAGGTTGTCTTTTCCTTTTTCAATGCTTTCCTTTGCTCTGCAGAAACTTTTTGGTTTTGACATAGTGCAACTTGTTTAGTTTTGCTTTTACTTTTGCTTTTGATGTCAGATCCCAAAAATTTATCACCAAGACCAAGTCAAGGAGCTTACTGCCTGTATTTTCTTTTAGGAGTTTAATGGTGTCGGATCTTACATTCAAGTCTTTAATCTATTTTGAGTTCATTTTTTGTGTATGGATTAAGATAGTGGTGTTCGTTTCATTCTTTTGCATGTGACTGTCTAATTTTCCTGACACTGTTCCTTTCCCCATTGTATACTCCTAACTCTTTTGTTGGAAATTAACTGACCATATATGTATGCATGGGTTTACTTCTGGGCTCTCTATTCTGTTCTGTTGATCTGTGTGTCTGTTTTTATGCCAGTACCAATCTGTTTTGATTGCTATAGCTTTGTAATATAATTTGATATCAGGAAGCATGATGCCTCCATCTTTGTACTCCTTTCTTAACATTGTTTTGGCTATTTTGTGTTTTGTGGTTCCAAACAAACTTTAGGATTATTTGTTCTATTTCTGTGAAAATGCTGTTGGAATTTTGGTTGGGATTACATTGAATCTGTAGATTTCTTTGGACAATATGGACATTTTAAGAATATTAATTTTTCTAATTCATGAGCACAAATTACCTTCCATTTATTTGTCTTGTATGTCTTTCATTAATGTCTTATTTTCTTAATCTGTAAATCACGAGTTTGCAGAGCAGTTTTGAGGAGTTTCAAGGAACTCATTTCTGAACACGGTCTATCCCCTAAATAGTTTTTGCAAGACTGAGGAAGTTGATCTGTTGTAGCAATGCTTGGCAAAATCTAAACCATGTTACTGTTGCATTGTTTTGTACTTAATGACAAACTAATTTTTTTTCTTTAGTTCATATTTTGGGAGAGAGAATGGAACTTTGCAGAATGATTTACTACCTTTTGTGGGGAAAAGCTAGTTTATTTTTTTAACCTAAAAAAGAAAGATTATGCTTTTCACAAGAGGAATGAGCATCATTATATTGTGAATGAACATTAGAATTAATTCTTTATGTGGTTCAAGATCAAATGTAAATTCTACAAAGTTTTTAATTATTTCTCGGTTATTGCATACATATTGTAAAGTATATGTATGTAGTATACTTTTCCATTTTCTAGTTATTTCTAATTTGTAAGATGAAAGTGACATCACAGTGATGATTATTTTTTCCCTCAGGTATAATTTGGATGAAAATTCAAGATGTTATGCTTTGTTAATCAAATGTAACTTCTGAACAAGTGAAGTTTTCTCTTTCATAATGCCATCAAAGCAAAGAAATGGTAGAATAGAATGAGATAACTGAATTATTTTTGTTTTCATTTTAAGTTCTTGAATGAATTTTGGCTTTAAGCCTTACCTCATTTGTGAGTTTTTATGAAGTTAATTAAATAATAGGCACAATATATCCAGATGTCATGATAGATTTTTGAGATAATAATCTTTGGTTACCTTTCTGAGCATTACCAGTTAATTCCTTCCTAATCAGCTTACCATACTTATTTTCATAGGGTTACAAATAAATCAATAGGCCAAGGATGGGAGAAAATAAACTTGGAAAGTAAAAGGAAGATACATAGATACCGATCTAGTGAAAGAAGTGAATTACTTATTAGCTCTCTATTTATCCTACATAGTGCTGCTTTAACTTAGTACTATTGATGGGGTGCCTGGCTGGCTCAGTCTCTTAAGCTTCTGACTCTTGATTTTGGCTCAGATCATGATCTCACGGTTTGTGGGATTGAGCCCCACATCCAGCTCTGCACTGACAGTGTGGAGCCTGTTTGAAATTCTCTCCTCTCTCTACCCCTCTCCTGGTTGTGCACATGCTCTCTCTCTCTCTCTAAAAAAACATTTTAAAATAAATAAATATTAGAACTATTTCCTCCCTGAGAGGAACAAAGTATTGTAATGATAGGATCCTTGACTTGCTTTTTGTCTTTTCTTTTTTAAAAGTTATTTGAAATGTTTCTGACATACGAAGATGTATAAAGAATAAACATCGAATACCAAATGATTTACCAACCACTTAATAAAACAGTAACAAAACCTCAGATCTCCCTGATTGAAACTCTCTTCTAAACTGTCACTATTTAGAACTTGGTGTTTTTGTATATTTACTTAGATATTTACTCACATGTATTTTTTCCTAAGTTATATATAGTATTAGTTTATTTTGTAAGTTTATAGTGTCACAACTGTGCATTTTTTTCAGCTTGCTTCTGTCATACATTGTGTTTGTGAGATTCGGTAATAATATAGGTGTTTATTTGCTTTTTCTGCTGTTCAGTATTCTGTTATATGACTACATCGCATTTGTTTATTTTTCTCAGTGGACGTTCAGGTTGTACCTTTCCCCCCTCTATTATAAATAATGCTGCTATGAATGTTCTTGTGTGTCCATTTGAGCTTCTCTAGAATATATACCTAAAAATGAAATTGTTGGATCATAAGACAATGTGATTCTTCAGCTTTACTAGGATGTTGCCAAGTTGTTTTCCAAAATGATTTAACCAATTTAGACCCCCATATGAAAGTACAGAGAGTTCTCACTATTTTACATCCTCACCATCACTTGGTATCACCAGACTTTTTAATTTTGAGCAATCTTATTGGCAGTCGTCATTGCTATTTTAATTTGTATTTCCTTAATTCAAATTCTCTAATTTGTATTGCTAGTAAGATTGAACTTCTTTTTTTATGTTCATTAACTATTTAGCTTTTATCTTCTGTGAATCGCTTTTTTTATACACACAAATATGTACACGTATATTCTGGATTACAGTTCTCTGTCATTTTACACATTGCAGATACCTAGTTTGGCTTTTTACTTTTTTAATGGTGTCCTTTGTTGAGCTGAAGTTTAAAAATTTAATGTAGATATTACATATTTTTTCTTTGTTTTTTTAAAATGTATTTTAAGGAATTTCTACCTGAAGGTCATAAAAATATTCATCTGTGTTTTTTATCTAGCAGTTTTAAAGTTTTGCCTTCCAGATTTATGATTTTTAAATTATAGAATTTATTTTTATATCTGGTGTTGAGGGGAAATACCATTTTTTAAGATATGCAATTAGTGCTGTTTATTTAGTCCATCTTTTAGCTACTGATTTGTAGTGCTGCGCCTGTCATATGTTAAGTTACCATATGTGAAACTTATTTCACTATTCCATGATTTGTTTTCTATCCTTAATGTTCTATTGTTGTCTTAATTACTATAGCATTACCATAAGTCTTTATATCTGATGGGGCAAGTAGGTGACTTTTCAAAGCAGAACAAAAAGCAGAGAGAGCAATGTAGCGTATAAGCGCACAGAATTTGGAATCAGAATACCTCTATTCTAAAACTGATGTCATTTATCAACATGATAGATTCTGCATGAGCCTGATCGATAGTTTACTTTTATGTAGGCTTTAGGGGACCACAGGCTCAATGTAAGGCAACATTTGTAATGAATCTTTTTAAAAATGAAAGTAAACCTGGCAGAAAATAACATAAAAGAAGGTTGTATAAGATGACATGAAAGAAATAAAATGAAAGCAAACCTAATGCAATATGTGTATCCATTAGTATAGTTTCCACTTGATAGGGAAAGTGGCCAAAGACTGCAACCTGATTCAAATCCAAAGTCTCAAAAACAATAATTAAATTTAGGTCACCACAATAGCCAAAAATACACCTTTGGTGGTTTTCTTTCTTTGTAAGGCTTTTTTTCCCTTAACGTGAATGATTTTTTCTGTATAATTAAAAAGAACTTAAGTGCAAGGTCTTTGGTGGATTATGGCTCTGATTTTGAAAAAAATATATGGAAAATATTTTTCATATTATATTTGAATAATGTCATATTGCAAAGTTCTGTTGATTGAAATTAGAGTGGTGTTAGAGGAGATCAGTTATTCAGAAGAGAGTGAATGCAGGCTTTTCACAGCCAGCCAGGCTGTTGCAGAAAAATTACACTCATCAAGATACAGGGCTTGGAGTAGGTTCTGATTGTCTCCCTTCTCTTCTGGGATTCTCCTTCAGTTCTCGGTAAATAGACCAAAGAAATATATCAAGTCAGTTTTCTGCATTGTTAAGATTATCTGTTTTAGCATCAATAGAAATATAGTGTTTTATTATTTTTTAACTTTTTTTAAACTTCTTTCTTTTAAACTTTCAACTAGCTACTTAACAGATTGTGTTTTACATGCTAACTGCCTGAATTTTTTTTGTGATTTACAACTGTATAATAATGCATTTTCCTTCCTCTTTTTCCTTGTTTATAAGGGAAAATTCCTTTCCTTACAGCAATAGCTGGGCCATCCTTTTTCAGAGTCTTGGCCCTCTGGCTCCAGCACTCTTTGCATATGGCATGTTCACAAAGCCAGGTGTTTCTTGAGTTGCCTTCTCACTGTATTCTGAACATGGGCAGGTGCTGATCTGTCTTCCCTGGAATTTTGGTTTTAACTAAAATCTTGTAATACAAGATATTCCGTATTACATCCCTCCGTCCTTCAATTCTCCACTGTGTTGTCTTGCCTGATTGAAGATTTTCGTTGTTGCTGTTTTTAGTGAGTTGTTGTTGTTCCTGACTTACTGAGTTTTGTTTTTAGCACTCCTCCTTAATTCAAGCATTTCTGTTCTGGACAGTATTTCTAATTAATGAAAGGCAGTACAATACACTTTAAAACACTAAAGAAGTTATAAGACATAGTTTCTCACTTAGGATGTCTTTTTCCCCCTCCCCTTTCCTGGATAGTCTTGTCCAGTCCCATGTTTTAGACCATATAGCCCAACTTCATTTCTGAGCTCCAGACACACACACACACACACACACACACACACACACACACACACGATACTTTCAGAAATCTACAAGGCAATTCCAACTTAACATATCTAAAATAGAACTCTTAGTTTTTCTCCTAAATCCTGCTTCCTGTGTCCCACCCCCAGTTCTTCCCCCATTCAGTAAATGGTGTCATCATTCATGAGTTGCTCTTACCCAAATTAGGAGCCATTTCTGACCACTCCTTTTCTCACATACCTCATCACACCCAGTCCATCAACTTCTGACCACCTTCACTTCTACCTTAGTCCGAGCTATTTGATATTTCCACGATGGCCTTCCAATTCATCTTCTTGCTTCTATTCTTGTTCCTTTACAATTCATTTCCAACAAAGTGGCCAGGGTGAACTTTGTAAAACATAAATGACGTCATGTTGTACCTTCAAACAAAACCCTCAAATGACTTCCTATTACTCTTAGAAAAAATATCATTATTATCATTGCCTGCAGGGCCACTTATAATGTGGTTGCTGCCTACTTCTCTGACCTACTGCCTACCATTCTCCTTGCCTGCTCTGCTCTCGCCACACCGGTGTCCTTGTTATTGATCTTGAGAAACAACAGATTTGTTCTCTCAGGATTATTGTCATTGCTATTCCTTGTGCTCGAAATACTCTTACTGCAGAGTATACTCCAAATGCCTGTTTAAATATTGTATTCTTGGAGATGCCTTTTCTCACAATTTTGATCTAAAATGTGTGGCCCATGCACTGCACCGCCTCCCAAACCATATCCCCTGCTCTGCTTTAGTTCTGAGTTTTTATTACCACCTGATACTATAAGATTTCTTTATTTCCTTGTTAATTGACAGCACTACACCCTCACCCTGACCCTACCTCTCCCTTAAATGTAAGTTCAGTGGAGCAGAGAATTTTCTCACTTATTTATTGTGCCATCTCTTGTACCAGGATATAGGAGGCACTCAGGACTTGAGTGACTGGATTAGTTAGCTGTATGATCTTGAGCAAATCAATCCACCTCCCTAGACTTTGATTCCACACATATAAAACCAAGGGATTCGACTGTGTATGATCTCGAAGAAGAGGAGTTTAGACTGCAGACGACCAGTCATCTGGCACTGAAGGCAACCTCAAAGTCATTAAGTTAAAGCCTGCTGTTTTTTAAAAATGATTTTACCAGGGTCACATTGCTCCAGCCAGTGCTCTTTTCACATTACATAATAGCTTTCTGTACTCCACTCCGATTAGATCTTCCTCCATACTTTAATTACAGTTTGATTAGTTTTAATTTTTAGGTTCTTGACCTTCCCTTTTAGTATGTGAGCCATGTCTTTACATTTACAAATAATTGTTTTATTCATTGTTTTCTCACCATTCACTGAATATGAGCTGATATGATTTGAAGCATGCTTCTTAATGGTGTCATTCTTCCCCTTATTTTCCTCCACTTCAATAGGAACTTTCTCCTTTTCGTGAGTCAAAAGTATGTACAGTTATGGTTAAAATATATGTGTTAACTAGTAGGATAAATTTTTAAATCATGAGAAATAACTTCTGGAACAAAATTAGACATAATAAAAATTAGAGACTAGTCTCCAATTCCCCTAGAAAATTTTTCAAGAATAATAGGGTTACAGGGGTGCCTGGCTGGCTCAGTCGGTTAAGCATCCAATGCTCGATCTCGACTCAGGTCATGATTGCACGAACCTTGAGATCGAACCCCACCTTGGGCTCTGTGCTGACGATGCAAGCTTGCTTGAGATTCTCTCATCCCCTCTCTGCCCCTCTCCTGCTCGCTCTCTCTCTCTCTCTCTCTCTTTCTTTAAAAGTAAATTTTAAAAAGACACTAAAAAAACAAAAAGATTGAGGGTACTTGGATGACTTAATCAGTTAAGAGTCTGACTTGGGCTCAGGTCATGATCTCACAGTTTGTGAATTTGAGCCCCACTATTAGTGCAGAGTCTGCTTGGAATTCTGTCTCTCTGCCTCCCTGTCTGCCTATTCCCCACTTGTGCTCCCTCTCTCTCTTTCTCTCAAAATACATAAAGTTAAAAAAAAAAAGTTTAATACGGGCACCTGGGTAGCTCATTTGGTTAAGCATCCAACTTCAGCTCAGGCCATGATCTCTCCTGGTCTGTGAGTTCGATCCCCATGTCGGGCTCTGTGCTGACAGCTCAGAGCCTGGAGCCTGCTTTAGATTGTGTCTCCCTCTCTTTCTGCCCCTTCCCCACTCACACTCTATATCTTAAAAATGAATAAATGGTAAAAAAAATTTTTAATAAATAAAAAGATTAATAAAGTTACAGATTATTAGGATAAACCTTAGAATTTACATAGTCTAATTCCTCAATTTTCATGTGGGGAAATTTAACTGTATATAATAACATTGGAAACACTGGGATAAACAAAGATAAATGGTTGGTTACTTTAGGACTTTTCAGAGCCTTTAATAGATGAATATGCATATGAGTCTCCAAGGAGGGATTATAATACCCAAATTTTATTTTGCCGCAGAATATCTTAATATGGATTGTCTTTTAGTATCTTCTGGGACAGTAACCCATGTTCCACATGTTTGAACATTTATTAGGTGTCCAGTGCAGTTCTAAGTACTTTGTTCTTATTATTATGTGAAAATCTGTGTTTAAGAAATAATGTTCCATAGTAGAGAATATGAGGAAGTCACAAGGGGTGTGTGTGTGTGTGTGTGTGTGTGTGTGTGTGTAAATGCTGAGTATAAGTCTGGGCATTGGTTCATTTACAACTCATCATCATGTGTTCTAGATCTAGGTGATCATTGATCTCTTTATGTAACTTACTTTAGATTCTTAGGATATTCATTATATACTTCATTAAATATGAATATAACTGGATATTTTCTTAGAGCAATTCATTTGTGGAACATTTACTGGTAGCTACCATAATCCAGATTTACATTGTATCTCATGAGCTTTTATTTATTTATTTTTTTTGAATGTCTATAGAAACTTTATTTATGATAGCCAAAGAATGGAAAAAGGCGATATCCATCAACTGGCGAATAGATATCCAAATTATGGTATCATGAGCTTTTAGCATTCCATTAATACAATAAAAGTTCTCTTGGTTAATATGTTTTGTAAAAGTTGATTATATACTTATGGTTTTCTCTACTTAAAAAATTGCAGAATATTAGGAAAAAATTATTGTAAAACATGCTAGCAGGAAAAACACACTAACCCATCAGTTTAACTAGTATTTACATTTTTCTCTATATTTTTCTAACATTAAAAATTTTTTTAATGTTTATTTATTTTTGAAAGAGAGAGACAGAATGCAGAGAGAGAGGGAGACACGGAATTCGAAGCAGTCTCCAGGCTCTGAACTGTCAGGCACCTGGGTGGCCCAGTTGGTTAAGCCTCTGACTCTAACATTTTTTTAAAGATTTTATTTTTAATCTCAAGACACCCACTGTGAGGCTCAAACTTACAACCCTGAGATCAAGAGTCACATGCTCTACTGACTGAGCCAGCCTGGTACCTCTTTCTAACAAATGGTAGCTACTCTAGAGATACAATACTCTGCTGCCTTCAGCCAATGAACCACACTTTTTGCTCTTGTCTACATAGTTCTTTTCTTGAATTGGGCTGGCTTTTTAACTTGCTTTTGATTAGTAGAATGCAACAAAAGTGATTCTGTGTGACCTTGAGACTAAGTCATAAGAAGCCTTGCCATTTTTTCCAGGTTTTCTTGGAATGCCTCCGGTGGGAGGAACCAACTTCTGAAACCACAAAATGTGTGGCATTCCTAACTAGTCTTAAACTTAACATGGTGAGGCTCTGTGAAGGGAGGAAGAGAAGGAGAATGGGAAAGATTCCAGCCAGCCTCCCACCTTTTCCAGCAATCCTAGCTGAGATTCCAGATGTTTGAGTGAAGAAACCATCTTATGTGTATATCCATCTCAGTATTACATTCATATGATTCCAGCCCCATCTGTCATCCAACTGCAAATATGCTAGAACCCAAGTGAGAGTCACCCAACTGAGTCCAGTCAACTCACACGACTGTCAGAGATAGTAAGTTACTCTTTTAAGCTATTGAGTTTTGGTGTGGCTTCTTACACAAGAGTAGATAGCTAGAACAATGCTTAGCAATACGTAACAAAACAGACTAAAAAGTCATATTTGATATGTATGTAAATATATTGTTATATATGATTTTAAAATGTAAATGGGAGGCCTGGGTGGCTCAGTTGGTTGAACGTCCAACTCTTGATTTGAGCTCATGTCATGATCCCACAGTTTGTGAGTTTGAACCCCATGTTGGGCTCTGCGCTGACAGCACAGAGCCTGCTTGGGATTCTTCCTCTTTCTCTGCCCCTCCCTCGCTTGCGCACTCTCTCTCTAAAAAAGTAAATAAATAATAAAATATAAATGTGATCATATTTGACACATCGGTCTATACCTGGTAGTGTCCTAGAAGAGGCTCACACAGGCTCACAAGAGGCAGTTGTGTGCCTTTCTTCATGACTCTACATTGAGTAGCTTGGAAGTGGCATGGTTGGTGTATTTACACTGCAAAATTTGTAGATGCTACAAAATAGGGCTTACCTCCATCCAGAAAGCCAGTCATTAAACATTCATAAGCATACCACTGCATCTTCCTTGTTTCACTTTACATTATCATTGTTGAATGGCTACTTATTTGGTTATTTTTTCTAGATACCTAGCTAGAATGTACCTTAATTTATGGAAACAGTTTCCTATTAATGATCTACTATTCCTTTAGAGTGTATTTCTTGAAACAGAATTTGTCACTTAAACGGTGTATGCATTTCAGTTTTTAATAAGTACTATGAGATTGTCTGTCAGAAATGTTACACTAATTTATATACTGCCCTTCCATGGGGATATTTCCTTATACCACACCCAACTCTTACTTTTATATTTGGAATGCTCAGACTTAAAAAAAACCGAAGTTCTCTATTTTTATTCTTAAAAATGTTTAATAGGTATTATATTCACACAGTTCAAAACCCAAAAGTTATAATTGTAAGACTATATGGGAAAAAGTTTCCCATTTATACCCACCTCTCCCAGCTATCCAGTGCCCTTCCCAAGGTAACTTGAATATTACAATGAATTTTTATATCCTTTCAGAGATGCTTAAGCATGTACAAGCAAGTATATTCCTTTTTCTTTTTCACTCAAATGGTAGCTACTATTAACACCTCTCCATCTTGCTTTTGTCATTTAACAGTATATCTTGGAGACTAATATCTAGAGAGAAAAGGCTTCCTCAGTATTTTTTATGACCTCATAATATGCCATTCACTGGATAAACCACATTGTTTCTAATATTTTACTATTGCAAAGAGGTTTTGTATATCATTTCATATATATGTGAATAGATCTGTAGCATAAATTTTTGAAAGAATTGCTTGATCAAAGAGTATAATTTTTTAGATATAATTGACATATGATATTATGTTAACTTTATAAAGCATATAATTTTGATAAATATTACCAAATTGTCTTTTATAGAGGTGGTATGAATTTATATTCCTATCTCCAACATACGAGAGTACTTTTTTCCACACATTTGCAAATAAAACATACTATCAGACTTGGATCTTACCTATCTGATAAAGTTAAAAAAATAGAACTGTCATGTAATTTTAATTTTTTTAAACTGTGAGTAAGCCTAAGCTCTTATATTTTTATTTCATTTTTTATAAACTACCCATATATTTTGCCAATTTTCCTTAAGTAGACCTTTATTTATAGAACTTACTTATTAACAAAATTAGCCCCCTTATTTGCTATATATTTGTAACAATTTTGCACCAGCCTTTTTATTGTCTTCTGACTTTACAGAAGTTACAGCCATGCAGAAATGTTGAAGTTTTATGAAGTCAGATTTATCTATCTTTACTTTTATGACTTACAGATTTTGTGTCATAACTAGAAAGTCATTCTCCATCCTGAGAATATAAAAGCTTTCGTCTTGAACTTTGTGGTTTCTTTTTTGTTGTTATTTACTTTTTATGATATTTGAATTTTGATCTGCTAGGATTTTATTCTAGTACAAGATATGGTGTGACTTCTGTGCAGTTTTTTTCTAGGTATCTAACTAGAATCCACTTCCTGAATAATTCATCTTTTTCTGGATGATTTTCAATATCACGTATAATAAATAGTAAAAATAAGCTTCCAGTATACACAATTTTATTATAGTTCAATTCTACATATTTCTTACTTATTTTTAATGTTGATTTTTTGAGAGAGAGGGACAGAGTGTAAGCAGGGGAGGGGCAGAGAGAGAGAGGGAGACACAGAATCTGAGCTGTCGGCACAGAGCCTGATGCAGGGCTAGAATCCACAAATTGCAAGATCATGACCTGAGCTAAAGTCAGCTGCTTAACCAACTAAGCTCCCGAGGCACCCCTACGTATTTCTTTTCTCTTCCAATATTTTCCTGTTTAGATTTCTTTGTTTTTCTGTATGAACTTAAAAATTTTTTTTTTTAATGTTTATTTATTTTTGAGAGACATAGAGATAGAGCATGAGCAGGGGAAGGGCAGAGAGAGAGGGAGACACAGAATCCGAAGCAGGCTCCAGGCTCTGATGAGCCATCAACACAGAGCCCGATGTGGGGCTCGAACTCACAGACTGTGAGATCGTGACCTGAGCCGAAGTCGGCCGCTTAACCGACTGAGCCACCCAGGCGCCCCTGTATGAACTTTAGAATTATCTTGTTTAATTCCCAGATAACTGTGTTGGTATTTTTATTAGAATTGTGTTAAATTTAATGGCTAAATCAAGGAGAATTTGCATTTTTATAATTAGTGATACTTTCTAGCAAAGAGCATGTTTTAAAGGGAGTAGATTTTAAAGTTACTCCAAAACATCACTCATTTTTCTTAATAAATTTATTCCTTCCTAAGCGTTTATCTTTTTTGTAACTGTGACTGTTTGTTTGCCAAGGCTGCCATAACAATATACCATAGACTAGGCAATTTAAACAGAAATTTATTTTCTCACAGTTCTGGAGGCTGAAAGTCCAAGATCAAGGTGTTAGCAGGGTTGGTTTCCTCTGAGACCTCTCTCCTTGTTTCCTCACGTGGTCTTTTCTAGTAGTCTTTTCTTTATGTGGTCTTTTCTCGCATGGTGCATTCTTGGTGTCTAGGTGTCCAAATTTCTTCTTCTTGTAAGGACGCCAGTCAGATTTGTTTAGGACCCACCCATATGACGTCATGTAACCTTAATTATCTCTTTAAAATCTCTACCTCCGAATGAGTCACCTTCTGAGGTACTGAGAGTTAAGACTTCAACATATGAATTTTAAGATGACACAGTTAAGCTCATAACAATGGCAAATGAAGGCCTTTTTTTGCCTACTAACTGAATGATTGTTTTTTATGTATATATGAAAATGATTTCTATATTTTACTTTGTACCTTGCCACCTTGCTTTGATTTCTAATAGTTTTTACCTTTCTCTTAGTTGTTCCAGGTATAAAATTATATTACTTATAAATAATAATTTTATCTCCTTTTTAGTCTATACTCATAATTTATTTCTTTTGTCCAGTTGCAGTCTGTTAGAACTGTTGAAATAAGGCTAAATGAGAGGTGGTATAGAACTTACTCTTCTTGTATTCCTGACTTTAACGAGAATATTTAGTGGCTTCGGATGTTCCCATTAAGCCTGATACTTTTAGATTGAGATAGAGTTATTAAAAAATTTTTTTTGATGTTTATTTTATTTTTGAGAGAAAGAGAGAGACAGAGCAAGAGCAGGGCAGAGTCAGAGAGAGAAGGAGACACAAAATCTGAAGCAGGCTCCAGGCTCTGAGCTGTCAGCACAGAGCCCTACGTGAGGCTAGAACTCACAAACCGTGAGATCATGACTTGAGCTGAAGTTGGACACTTAACCAACTGAGCCACCCAAGTACCCCAAGATAGAGTTCTCTTGTCATTTTAAGAAATTATTCATCATCTATCCATATTTTATTACAACTGTAGAAAAATGGATGTTTAATTTATCAAATGCCTTTGGTGTACATGAAAATGATTATATATATTTTCCCTTTGATTCAGTGGGTGGAATTTATAAATTAGTTTCCTATTATTGAACTATCTTTGTATTTTTGTATTTTGGCGATGGCATATTCTTTGAATTTGCTGTTGGATTCTGTTTGCATAAAAATTCACAAATGATACATATTGTTTTATAGAGTCTGTTGAATTAGGTACAACTTTATGCTTGTTTCTGGAATCAGTTTATATTTTACTGTCATTTGTTTCTGTTAATTTTCAAGTTTATTTGAATGGAATTGAACAAAGTAATCTCTTAAAGCTATTTTGGTTTTGTTTTCTCTTTTTTTTCTTAATGTTTATTTGTTTTGAGAGAGAGCGAGCGAGCATGTAAGAGCAGGGGAGAGGCAAAGAGGGAGAGAGAGAATCCCAAGTAGGCTCTACCCCCCAATAGGTCTCCATCTCACAAATTTTGAGATCATGACCTGAGCCAAAATCAAGAGGCGGATGCTTAACCGACTGAACCACCCAGGTGCCCCATTTTTGTTCCCTTGTAGCTGTGTGAATGCATGTGTGTGCATGTGTATTTGCTCTTCTCTTCCCTTTGTTTCTTCTATTTTTATTCAGTGTCTGTTCCTTAGTTTGATTTATTGATAATATAGTTAATATACCTAGTTAGTCATTAATCTATTAATGTGAATATGGTTCTTGTTCTGCAGAAATTTTAAGGTTTTAGTAATCAAAACTGTCAATCTTTTCTCTTATGGCTTCTTTGTTTCATGTTACTTTTTAATCTTTTTTTATTTTTTTAAATATTTATTTTGAGAGAGAGCATGTAAGCAGGGGAAGGGCAGAGAGAAGAGAGTCCAAAGCAGGCACGGAGCCCAATGTGGCCTCAGTCTCACGAACTGTAAGATCATGACCTGAGCCAAAATCAAAAATAGGTCGCTTAACTGACTGAGCCATCCAGGTGCCCCTAATGTTACTTTTTTTAAATGGCCTTCTGCACCATAATTATAAAAATGCTCTTCATTCTTTTCATACTTTCATGATTTATTGTTATCCATCTAGAACTTCTTTTTCTTTCTTGTACGCAGGGACATCTAAATTGTTTTGTTTCCAGGTGGATTGCCAACCATCCCAACATCATTTATTAAACAATATATGATCTTTTCTCCCATTTATTTGAAATACTTTTATTATATACTAAACTTTTAACATTCTATGAAAAATCCTATTGCTCTTTTTGGATTGTACCAAGTTTGTAGGATTAATATGGGGGGGATAATTGAATTGGTATCTTAAAAACATTGAGTGTTTGCATGTAGAAACGTGGAGTGTTTCTCTATATACTTCGGTTTTTCTCTGTGTCTTTTGATACACTTTTATCATTTCCTTTGTATTTCTTGCTAGGTTTATTCCTGGATTTTTTTTTAGTTTTTGTATTATAAATGAAATTGTTTTCATTATGTTTCTTCTCTGATTATTTGATTTTTGCATATTAATCTTGCCTAACTTAATTACTGAAGCCTTTGATTGTTTCTGTTTTTCGATTGATTCTCTTGGATATTCTGGATAGTCTTTCTGTCTCTTTGTTTCCAGTATTTACGTTGTTTTTTTAAGTGTTGCTTCTGGCACGGCATCTTATTGAATTGACTAGAACTTCCGGAATGGTAGCCTTATTCTTTATAGCATTAGAGGACAAAACTAGGACAGGTGGTCAGAATAGCTGGAAGAGGGAAGTGGGAAGAAGCAAGCTTGTGTTTTATCATCAATACCACTGTCTAATTATATTCATAGAACAAGTAGATTGAAGGCAAATTAATTTGTTAGGTAAAGAATAAGACTAGATGACTTCTAAGTCTTAATGATTAGTTGAGAGTATAAAGAGAGAATCAAGGAATGACTTTAAGAACTTTTGTATAGAAGATAGTCGGGGAGCAAAGGTAGAAGAACAGGAGTAGGAAGTCAAGAAGAAAGTAATCAAAGTAAGAAAGTAATGCCTCATTAGGAAAATAATCATGACTATACAGTGTTATAGAAGCCAGGGGAGGTAAAAGTTTTAAGTATGAGATAGTCATCAATAACTGATGCTACATAGAAGTATTAGGAAAAAGTGAAACAGGGATGCTTGACTGCCTCAGTCAGTAGAGCATGCAACTCTTGATCTTGGTGTTGTGAGTTTGAGCCCCACACTGGATCTAGAGATTACTTAAAAATAAAATCTTAAAAAAAAAAAAAAGGAAACAACAAGAAGCTGTTGCATTTTTGAACGAGGAGGTTATTTGTGATCTGCTTTAGTGTCTCCATCTGCTTCTTAATTATAGTTCTTAAATATTGAGTAGTGTCTTTACTTTGTATTTTCATTTAGATTATCAGCTTGATGGAACATTAATCAAACCTTACATCTGTTTTATAAGTCTCATGGGACCTTGAACAGAATTATTCTTAGAGTGGTGGATGATCTATAAATATTTGCTGTTTAGGTAAATCCTAAAGGAATTACACCTTAATTCTAGGTTATAATTGTAATTTAAGTTCCATGTTTTGAGCTTACCAGGTCGATTATAATCATGTACATGTATAGATAAAACATAAACATAAAATCACAGTTACAGATAAAACAAAACAAATTTTAAAATGAAGTCAATATAAAAGACAAACTGATTTGTGTAATAGAAATGCAAATTGATGACCAGTGATTAAAAACATGGGTCTACTGGACTTCAGGTATGAAGTAGCTAGAGGTGATTGGGCATTCAGTTTCTGGGGGAGTATTGGGAAGTAAAAGTATCACATGGAAGTCAGAGGACCAGAACTAGTCTCATTGGTTAAAAATAGGAATTGGAGATGCACCAGTTGGTTAAGTGGCCAGCCCTTCATTTCAGCTCAGGTCATGATCTCACAGTTCATAAGATTGAGCCCCATGTTGGGCTCACACTGACAATGCAGAGCCTGCTTGGGATTCTCTCTGTCCCCCTTCCCTGCTCACACTGTCTCTCTCTTTATCAAAATAAATAAATAAACATTAAAAAAAATAGGAATTGGAAATGGGGCTTCCCTGCCCCTGAAAGGAAGTTTGTATAAAAAGTGATACCAACTGTTCCCTGAAGCTGTAGTTAATATAAAAATATTATCTAGAGATGTGGGAGGGTGCCAGCACAGCCTTAAGACATTCAATATTTAAGCCAAACGGTAATGACTCCGCACCTGAATCTCCAGTAACCAGTGATACATAACCTGATTTTCGATGAGGTCCCTGTGGGCACTGGTGAAGACAAACGGAAAGTCATAAGATAGGGTGAGATAAATGGAGGGAGAGAAGAAGGGAGAGAGAGAGAGAAAATTCTCACTCAGGATCTGCAAACTAAAAATCCCAAAACACAATTCAAAAAAAACGGCAAACCTAGAAAGCATCCAACAACATCAATAATCAGAAGATGAATTTGCTTCCAGATGAAATGAAAGTAGTAATTTTTTAAAGACTTAGTTAAAATAAGTATGTTTAGGATTCTCCAAAAGATAAACAATACAAACCATTTTAAAAGAATAAGATATAGTGATAAATCAGCAGAAATGAAATAAGAATAAGCAAATATAAGAACCAATTTTAGACATCTTAGAATTGATTTTATGAAAATTAAATCAGTAGATAGAATGAACCCTAACATAGACATGATTGAAGAGGGAATTAAGGAAGTAGAAAGTTATTCTCAAGAGTTCACCCAGAATACAGAATATAGACAGACATGCAATAGTAAAAAATTATGTAATTATATAGTTAAGAGACATAAAAAATAAGGATTGAGGAACTTCAGATACATCTGATGGGAGTTCTAGAACAAGAGGCCAGAAGAATGACTAAGAAGCAATAACCAAAGACCTAATGTCTGAGAATTCTCTAGAATTGAAAACTTGGGTCCTTAAATTAAAAGTACATTCTGCATACTAAGTTGGAGAAATAAAAATCAATCTCACTGAGAAACATTCAGTGCAGCTACAAAGTGAAAAGGATAAAGAAAAACTTAAAAGCTGCCAGAAAGAGGAAATAAATCTACAAAACATTATCAGTTAACCTTCTCAACAGAAACAACAGAAACTAGAAGACAGTGAACTAATGTTTTTAAAATGCTGAGAGAAACGTTACCCATCTATACCACCATTCAAGATTGAGACCAAAATAAAGACATTTTCAGGCAAAGACTAAAATAATTTATCTCTGTCATACACTATCTGTAAGAATTTCTAAAGGTCATCCTTTAGCCAGAAGAAAAGGGAACTCAAAGGTAGGCATAGGGTGTACTTTTTGACAAAGTTAACTAAAGATAATAAAAATAATTATTTTGTAAAGTGCTTTGAATTTCTGGAAAATAATCATTAGTTAGCTGAAGTGTGCTAAGAGTATTATTGAAAAAGATGGAGGTGCTGATCATTTTAACTATATTTTTTTCCAATAAAATCAAGTATATTTAATAAATTTATGTGTTTATTGAGTACCTACTATGTTCCGACACTGGTCTAGATTCTGGGGATAAAACAGTGGGGAAAATAATCTCTTCATGGAGTGTATATTTTAGTGGAAGTAAACTGTATACTGCTTAAAAGAAACAGTATAACCCGAACGGACAGACTTGAAAAGAATACATTGGTAAATAGGAAAAGATACACCTGGAAAATCTGTGATGAAGTGAAAAGCTGATGCCACAATATTAATGTCAGATAAAATACAGCTTTAAGGTAAAGAGCATTAATAAGCAAAGTGAGCAGCTAGAGGATTATTGAATTTACATAACACCTAACATAGGCTTGAAAGTGAAAACTGACCGGATTCGAAGAAAACCGATGAGTCCCCAGTTATGTGATAGATTTTGGCATTCCCCTATTAAAACAGGTGAACAGAAAATTGAGTATATAGAAAATCTGGAAAGAACTAACTGATCTAGTACACAGAGGAGATTTTGTACCCAAGAGAGTGTATGTGCTATTTTTGAGAAACGAGGAGTACTTAACAAAAATTGACTGTATCCCTAGGTCACAGACGAAGTCTCCAAAATTTAAGGTAACTAGAGTAATATAGACCACATTCTGTGACCGCAATAATTAAGCTTGAAACCAACAATAAAAAGAAATTTTTAAAAACTTGTCTCAATAGAAACTAGAAAATGTACCTACAAATAACTCCTAGGTTAAAGAGGAAGCTTGAAAACAGCCAGCAGAGTAAAAAGTAGTTAGAAGGAAGGGCTATAAAAGAGGAACACAAAAACTAACAAAATGGGGGGAGGGAAGATAAATACTTTCCAAATTTTATATTGTAATGACTAATGATAGGACTAACAGAATTGGCAAGAAGAATCTAGATATTATTTGAGGCTCTATTCCTATTCATGGCTTATTTTCTACAATAATCTTTTTAGAAGATAAAATTGTGAACTAATAAGAAAAATATAGAACTCAAAATATAAAATAGAAACTTGGTTGTCAAATTTTCAAGAGTGTGTATCTTTTCCATGTAACAAAATTAACTATAGAACTATATAAGTGAAAATACCAAGTTTGTAGAATTACTTTACTATTGTTTAAAATATTTATAATGGCCTTTGATAGGAAGTTCTTTTTATATATTTAAGATATTTTTCTTTCCCTTCTTGTAGGTTACTCAAATGAGTCGTCCAGACCTGATTCTCTTTCTGATGAAATACCTGATGGCTCTCATAGTTGGTATTCCCTCCATCTTTTGGGTCGGAAGCAAAAAGACATGCTTTGAATGGGCCAGTTTTTTTCATGGTCGTAGGAAAAAAGAGTAAGTTGAAATTACCACACGGTTCACAAACCTCATATTTGCCTAAAATGTTTGTGTTGATTATAACCTCATGACCTTGTAAGGTCATGATTATAACCTCAGCTGCTACCACTTATGATTAGCACAGTAGCGCGTCTTAATTAAAAGCTGAAGATTTATTCTGAGATGGTAGCCAGGTAGAACCAGTCTATGCCTTACTAATTCAGAATATTTGAGAGAAAGCCAATGTTATTTTCAAAAATATAATTCTAATTTTCTTAAAATTAAAAACAAATTAATGCTTTTATATATATTATTATTTGATCTTCTCTGTATTCTTGTGAGGGCTGGTATATATTATTTCTGTGTTACAAATGAGAAAACTGAGACACAGGTTAAACGCTTTGGCCAAAATCACACAGGTATTAGGTTAGACTTTCCTTTCCAGCTGCCCATTGTTCTTCCAAGTATACCAGAAATGATATAAAGAGATAGCATGTTGTTCCACTATGATAAAGTATAAATTAAAGCCAAAATAGAAAGATATTACAAAATGATAATGGAATGCATTAAAGAAATTATTTTAAATCATAGTTGGCCACACTGCATATTAGAGTGTCATGGTAAAATATATTTACAGAATCTTTAATCATAAAGCAAAAGAAAACAAGACTGCAGTATTCACGAAGGAACAACTCATTTCAGACTTTTTATTCAGTTTAAATCTTACATATACTATACCTGAATGATCACAAATTCTAAGTTGAGTCTATATGCTTATGATTTTACTTAAACTGAGGTCCATGGAAAAATGGGTTTTGGGAGATAGTTTGTAAAGCTCTTAAGATTATATTTAAAATGTTGTGCTTTGGGACGCCTGGATGGCTCAGGTTATGATCTCACAGCTCATGAGGTCTCGCCCGGAGTTGGGCCCTATGCTGATGGCTCAGAGCCTGGAGCCTGCTTTGAATTCTGTGTCTCCCTCTCTCTGCCCCTCTCCCATTCACACTCTTTCTCTCTTTCTCTCTCTCTCAAAATAAATAAACATTAATGTGCCATATATGGGTTAATGTATTTTCCCATACAACTTCCCATACAAAACTAAACCCAAGATACTCTTAAAATGCCTCATTAACAAAATCTGTATTTTCTAGGTACAGTAATTAGCCGTTTCTATTACACAGATTAGATTGAGATAAAAATGCTCAGTTTTAAAATGTACATTTCTTACTGCTATATCTGAGACTGCTACAGTGATATCAGATAATGCATTTAAAAGCGTACTTCCTGGGCATTCATTTTTTAAGAAAGTCTTTTTAAGACACAGAGAGGGAGGGAGATAAAACATAAGAGACTCTCAAAGACTAAGAACAATCTGAGGGTGAGGGAGGTGAGGGAGGTGAGGGAGGGGGGAGAGGGGGTGACGGATATTAAAGAGGGCACGTGTTGGGATGAACACTGGGTGTTATGTGTAAACCAATTTGAAAATAAACTATTATAATAAAATAAAATAAAATAAAATAAACATAAAAAAAAGAAAGTCTTTTTAGAATGCCTACTATGTGCCATGAACTATGTTGTAGCACTAGAGATGCAGTACCATACAAATAGGCTGACTCCCTGCTTTCATGGAATATCTGTTCCTGTGGGATTTACTGTGATTTATCTGTATATTCTTTGAAAGTTTTAAAGATTTTTAAAATATTTTTTATTATTTTGAGAGAGAGAGAGAGCGAGTGAGTGAGGGTGGGGTAGAGAGAGAGAGATACATATTCTGAAGCAGGCTTCAGGCCCCGAGCTGTCAGCACAGAACCAGATGCGGGACTCAAACTCACAAACGCGGGATCATGACCTCAGCCGAAGTCGGACACACAACCGACTGAGCCACCCAGGCATCCCTGAAATTTTTAAATATATTTTATTCACACTAAAAAATCATACTGATGAAAGGTCTTGCATTAAACATTTCTGGTCACCTCTGGACCTTACACAAACAGTTCTATAATAGGGTTATAATAGAAATTCTAGGTAGAACTAAACCCAAGCTACTCTTATGGGGAATTATCTTAATTATTTGGGACATCCTGGTTGGGCCAGAATCCTTTTGGAACAGGTCAGAACTCTCAAGACCCTTCTATTTGGTTTTCTGTGACCATGAATCCCCACCTAATAAAGTCATTGTGATCCTCCAAGCCAGGACTGTGCCCTGGGCTAGAGTGACAGCTCCTTATTCTTATTTCTAGCATTTGTCTTCTACTTTAGCCTTTGAGAAATAACTGTAAAGTAATTGTAATAATGGTTACCAATTAATGGAGCATAATTTAATACTCCAAGGACTGTTCTAAGCATTTTATGTATTATTAAACCATTTGATCCCTCAAATAGCCTTGTAAGAGAGATCATCATTTTACAGATAAGGAAACTGAGGCATAGAATCAAGGTTTCATAGTGAATGCTAGAATTGAGATTCAGAACCAAGCATTCTGACTGTAGACTTTAGTTTTTATTCTTAACCTCTTTATGTCCTGTGTTACAAAGAGACTAGTTTCTAAAATTTTACTAATCAAATTAGTGTTTTCTCTCTAAATGAAACCACATTTAAGGTTTTGTTTATACTAATAATTCTGACACTGAGTGAAATATTTTTAGAAATCTTGTTTTGGAATTACCTGGATCATATCATTTACTTTCCCTGTAAAATGAGGGGACAAACCATTACCATTTCAAGGTGGATTACGTTTTTGGCATTACCAGAAGTCAGTTTGAATGATGTTTTAAAAACAAGTTTAGAAAATAAAGTCAGCAATCAAGACTGACTCGGGATTTATGAATATATGAGTAGGGCTGCTGATGAAGCAGAAACAAATACTGTTTGTTTTTTCAGCTGCCTTTGACTTGTTTTTTCTTTTCTTCTATCCAGTTTTTGACACTTTGTTTCCAAAGTATGTCTCTCTCTCTCTCTCTTTCTCTCACACACACACATACACACACACGTTTTATCATGAAGTTTGATCCTCGACTGTTGGTTTTGTTGCGTGACTTTTGGAAGTTCTCTAAACCTTTAGAACCTCAGTTTATTCCTCTATAAAATAAAGATCACAGTATTTATTCTTAATAGATATCTATTCATAACAGATAGCTAATATTCTCTTAGAGATACCCTCTTAGGACACTGATCTCCATCATAAAATAAAAACATTAAGAAGGAGTGTATGTAAATACCTGGCACAGTGTGGGTCCCACTCAACAATTACTAGCCTTCCTGTAGCCCTTCTACCTCACCACTAAAACAATAGCGGTAACAACAATCCTTTTGTAATCTGAAAACTTAGAATATATGCACTTTAAAAAATTTTTTTAATGTTTATTCATTTTCGAGAGAGAGAGAGAGAGAGAGAGAAGGGGAAGGGAAAGAGAGCTGGGGAGACACAGAAGCAGGCTCCAGGCTCCAAGCTGTCAGCACAGAGCCCAGTGTGGGACTCGAGCCCACAAACTGCAAGATTATGACCCAGATCATGAGCTGAAGTTCGACACTTAACCGACTGAGCCACCCAGGCGCCCCTAGAATATATGCACTTTTTTAATATATGATCCAATCTTTATATGTTAGAGTTTTGGTTTTTTAACAAAATCTTTTATCTAATTTTAATTTAAACCTCTGATTTTCATAATTACTTATTTACATAAACTGAGACACTGATCTTTGCAACTATTTCACTGGCTCTTTTATCAATTTAATTACTGCTTTGTTTGTTATCATAAATATCTATCTGTTCTTAACCTTTCCATAGCAGTTAAAAATTTTTGCTCTTCACAGTAATTCATCTCCTTAAATTTTTTCCTTAAGCCTTAAATATATCTGGTAGTTAATTTTATGTTCACTTAAATTAATTTTTCGTATGTTTTGTTCTAATTATGACCACTCATGTTTAATTTAGCACTGAACAACTGCTTTACCATAAAAACCAACTTGAAGCATTCAAACAACTGTTCTTACAAGTTAAAAAAAAATCTATCCGTGGTACAGTGAGGCCTCCAAAACATCTATAAACCATGCAAGAATAAATTACTCTATTATAACATCTTTTGTAATATTTCAGATACTATATTTATATTATATTATATTCAGATAATATTTCAGGTATTATGATTGCTTGAGAATCATAAATTTTTTTAAGTTTACTTATTTATTTACTTATTTAGAGAGAGACAAAGAGAGAATCCCAAGCAGGCTCCATGCTGCTCAGTCTCACAAACTGTGAGATCATAACCTGAGGCGAGATCAAGAGTCAGATACTTAACCAACTGAGCCGCCCAGGTGCTCCTAGAATTATAAATTTCTTTAACTGAAAGGGACCTTTTAGAAATGATAAAATTGTATAGCTTCATTTTACAGATGAGGAAAATAAGGGAAAGGGGATAAAGACTTGCTTAAGATCATGTATTTATTGAACTAAAATCCTGATTTCCTTATTGTGATGCTTCTTTCCATCATACCACTTTAGAGGACAGATTGATATGGATTTTTGTTATATTCTTTCCTCTGTCAACAATGTTTCCTTATATCTCTCCTAAAGACATTATTTGGAGAGATATTAAGTTCAAGAATAATGTCAGTGTGTCACAAAAGTATTGTTTATTGGTGTATGGGAATGTTAGTCTGCATCTTAAACTTAGTATTTTGTTTTCTAGGGTAGTGAATGAGAGCCGACAGGTGCTCCAGGAACCTGATTTTGCTCAGTCTCTCCTGAGGGATCCAAATACTCCTATTATAAGAAAATCAAGAGGAACTTCTACTCAAGGAACATCCACACATGCTTCCTCAACTCAGCTTGCTATGGTGGATGATCAGAGAAGCAAAGCAGGGAGTGTCCACAGCAAAGTCAGCAGCTACCACGGCAGTCTCCACAGATCCCGTGATGGCCGGTGAGTTTTATTGGAAGCTTAGTTTATTTCATACACTGAATTAGAGTCACACAACTTAAGAAGGAATAGTAGCTAAATCTGAAATAGAAGAATCATTTGTATTTAAAAAAATTTTTTTTAATTGAAGTATAATTAACATACAGTGTTATATTACCTTCAGGTGTACAATATAATAATTCAACAGTTCTATACATTATTCATTGCTCATCATAAAAAGTATACTCTTAATCCCCCTTGTCTGTTTCACCCATCCTCCCCCACCCCCACCTCCCTTCTGGCAGCTACCGGTGTGTTCTCTGTATTTAAAAGTGTTTTTTGTTTGTCTCTGTTTTTCCTTGTTCATTTATTTTGCTTCTTAAATTCCAAATGTGAGTGAAATCATATGGTATTTGTCTTTTTCCATCTGACTTATTTTACTTAGCATTATACCCTCTAGGTTTATCCATGTTGTCACCATTGGTAAGATCTTTTTTATGGCTGAGTAATATTCCCCCCTTTTATTTTATTTTTAAAAATTTTTTTTTGCTTTTTTTTTTTTGAGAGAGAGAGAAAGCTTGAGTGGGGGAGGATAAGAGAGAGAAAGAGAGAGAGAAGAATCCCAAGCAGCCTCCACACTCCGCATAGAGCCTAACATGGGGCTCAGTCCCACAACTGAGATCATGACCTGAGCCAGTATCAAGAGTTGGATGCTAAACTAACTAAGCCACCCAGGTGCCCAGTATTCCCTTTTTCATACATATATCACATCTGATTTATCCATTCATACATGGATGGACACTTGAGTTGCTTCTGTATCTTAACTACTATAAATAATGCTGCAGTAAACATAAGGGTACATGTATCTTTTCAAACCAGTGTTTTCATTTTCTTTGGGCAAATACCCACTAGTGGGATTTCTGGATCATATAGTGATTCTATTTTACATTTTGGGGAACCTCCATACCATTTTCCATAGTAGCTGCACGAGTTCGCATTCCCACCAATAATGCACTAAGGTTCCTTTTTCTTTCTCTACATCTGCACCAACATTTGTTATTTTGTGTCTTTTTGATTTTAGCCATTCTGACAGGCATATAATGATATCTCATTGTAGTTTTGATTTGTATTTCCCTGATGATTAGTGATGCTGAGCATGTTTTCATGTGTCTTTGGTCATCTATATATCTTCTTTGGGAAAATGTCTAATCAGGTCCTCTGCTCATTTTTTAATTGGATTATTTGTTTTTCTGGTACTGAGTTGTATAAGTTCTTAATATATTTTGGATACTAACCCCTTATTGGATATATCATTTGCAAATATCTTCTCCTACTCAGTAGGGTTGCCTTGTTGTTTATTGATGGTTTCCTTCACTGTGCAAAAGCTTTTTATTTTGATGTAGTCCCAATAGTTTAATTTTGCTTTTGTTTTCCTTGCCTGAGGAGACATATCTAGAAAAATGTTTCTCTGGCCAGTGTCAGAGCAATTACTGCCTACGTTCAAAAGCATCCAAATAATGCTTTTCTTCCAGCTTCTTTACTAAAGAAGTAAAACTTAAACTATGTGCAGATGACATGATAGTATATAGAGAAAACTCTACTAAAGACTCTACCAGAAAACGATTAGAACTAATCAATGAATTCAGTAAAGTCACAGGATAGAAAATTAATACACAGAAATCTGTTGCACTTGTTTACATTAATAATGAAGTAGCAGAAAGAGAAATTCAAAACACAATCACATTTACAACTGCACCAAAAATAATTAAATACCTAAGAATAAACCAAAGAGGCAAAAGACCTATATTCTGAAAACTATAAAACATTGATGAAATAAATTGAGGAGGACATAACAAATGGAATGATATTCCATGATTAAGGATCAGAAGAACCAATATTAAAATGTCTATACTACCCCAAACAATCTACAGATTTAATGCATTCTCTGCTAAAATACCAACAGCAGTTTTCACAAAACTGGATCTAATAATCCTAAAATTTGAATGGAACCACAAAAGACCTTGAAAAACCAAAGCAATCTTGAGAAGGAAGAACAAAGTTGTAGGTATCACAATCCCAGATTTCACAATACACTACAAAGCTGTAGTGATCAAAACACGATGGTACTAGCACAAAAATAGACACATAGATCACTGGAACAGAATAGAGAGTCCAAAAGTAAACCTATGCATATGGTCAATTAATCTATGACAAAGGAGGCAAGAATATACAATGGAGAAAAGACAGTGTCTTGAACAAATGGTGTTGGGAAAACTGGACTTTTTGCAACATTCAAAAGAATGAAACTGGACCACTTTCTTACATCATACACAAAAATAAATTCCAAATGGATTAAAGACCTAAATGTGAGACCTGAAACCATAAAACTCCTGGAAGATGTTGGACATTATTAAGCTTTTTGAACTTTGCTAGGTACAGTTGCCCTGGATTATATCGGTCAGACTTAAAGCCACTCAGAGGAGTTCAGAATTTAGGCCTGATGCAGTAAGCAAATAATGGGTGCATTGTAGGGTTTTGAGCAGGGAGAAGGATGGGGTGAAAGTGGATATTTTAGTAAGATTAATTTAGCAAGCAGTTACAGAATGCATACTATGTCAAGCACTATGCTAGAATCTGGGAATAAGATGATTTAGGCACAATCTTTGTTCTTAATAAGCTCAAGAAAGATAGCGTAGTCAGTATTAGTGCTGTTAAAAACATGGGGTCTGGAATGAAAATCCTAGTTTCCTCATTTGTAAAATGGAAATAGTAATATCTGCCCCTTTATGAATGCTGTAAAGAGTAAATGAGATAATATGCGTAATTGCTTGGAACAGTGGTTATCTCAGTAAATACCTGATATCAACTTCTACTATTATCGTAAATGAACAAGTAAAGTAAAATATAAGTATGACGGCAGAGTACAGAACTTGGCAAACTTTTTCTATAAAAAAACCACACAGTAAATATTTTAGGCTTTGTGGGTTGGTCATACGGTCTCTGTCGCAACTATTCATTTCTGCTGTTGTAGCATGAAAGTGGCCATAGAAAATGTGTACAGTCAAAATAGGAATGGCTTTTCCTTTTATTTATTTATCTATTTATTTATTTTTCAAGTAAACTTTATGTATAGCAATAGGAAGAGCCAGTTTGCCAAATGTTTTGTAGGAGCGGTAGTAGCATGGAGGAGGGAGTGAATCTGGACAGGGACGGGGTTAGAGAAAGCTTCCCGGAGAATCTTTGAGAGAAGGCCAGATATGTTTTGTTAAATTAGATGACGGAGACACCAGAATTAGAAACTTCTCAGGACTTGGGGCCTGGGTGGCTCAGTTGGTAAAGCTCCAACTTGGACTCAGATCATGATCTCATGGTTCGTGAGTTTGAGCCCTGCATTGGACTCTCCGCTCTCAGTGCAGAGCCCGCTTTGGATCCTCTGCTCCCTCGCTCTGTGCCCCTCCCCCACTCATGTGCATGTACTCTCTCTCAAAAATAAACATTGAAAACCACAAATTTTAAAAAAAGAAACTTGTTAGGAGCTTTGCAGTAATTCAGTTGAGAGTTGATGAAGGCTTATATTAGGAGAGTAGTTGCCATGGGAAGAGAGGAAGAGCTGATTTGAAAAATATGTAGAAAGAAGAAACGATAGTAGTTATAGGTTAATAACAATTGAATAGAAGAAACGTGCCAAAAGGTTTTTTGTTTATTTGGTTTTGTTTTTTGTTTTTGTTTTTGTTTTTGTTTTTTTAAGATTTCTAGTTTGGGAAACTGAAAGAATGAAAATGCTAATGCCTGAAATGGAAAGCAGCCTGTGCTCACTTTAAGACATCTGGTTCCAGGGGCGCCTGGGTGGCTCAGTTGGTTAGTCATCTGACTCTTGATTTCAGCTCAGGTCGTGATCTTGTGGCTTGTGGGTTCGAGCCCTGCATCAGGTTCTGTGCTGACAGTGGGGAACCTGCTTTGAATTATCTCTCTTTCTCTGCCCCTCCCCTGTTTGTGTTCTAAATAAATAAACTTTTAAAACTTTTTTAAATTTGAAAAAAATTAAAAATTTTAAAATAAATAAAACGTCTGTTTCTACAACTGTCTTATATCCTTCAATCTCATTCCAGCATTTCTCCCAGTCTTCTCTGTCCTTTGAGTGTAGGTCATGATACCTATATGTACTCTTTTAAACCTTCTGGTTTTTTCTCTCCACTTGCTTTCTTTTGCCTTTTAACTTGGTTAGCTACTCTGTGTTTTAAAAAAAATAGCAGTGTCTTTGTAATACTTTTTCTTTTATCCATTTCTCTTTTCTTTTCCTGACAAATTTTTAAAATGAATATTTTGAATATTTTTTTTAATTTTTATTTTTAGCATTTTTATTTTATTTTTGAGAGACATAGAGACAGAGCGTGAGCAAGGGAAGGGCAGAGAGAGAGGGAGATACAGAATCTGAAGCAGGCTTCAGGCTCTGAGCCATGAGCACAGAGCCCAACGCGGGGCTTGAACTCATAGACCATGAGATCATGACCTGAGCTGAAGTCGGCTGCTTAACCAACTGAGCCACCCAGGCGCCCCATATTTTGAATATTTCATTTCATCTATATCCAGTCTTTTTTTTTTTCCTTCTTACCCACTTAAACTGTACTTTCTGATATCATCAATAACCTGTTTTAACCAAAAAGGTCTTTCACTTGTTTGTCTTTTTCCTTGCATTCAACACGCCAATGGGAGAAGTGCTCTTCTAAGTGTTAAGGACACACAGATGGAAGGTAGAAGAGTAAACAATCGATTATAATACATTTTAATGGGTATAATAAAATCATATACAGAATGCTTTGAAATCCCAGAGAATAAAACTATTTAACTTATTACACAAAGTCAGAGAAAACTCCACAAGCAAGATAGCATTTCTACTTCGAATAGGATGCAGAGGAGGCAGTTGAAATTAAAAACAAGAAAACAGCATATGTGGAGATAAAGAGGACAAGCAGGCAGTTAGGTACCAGAAGATGGCTAGAGCATAGTTTGTACATTTGGGCAGATGAAACATGCTGAGGAGTTTGGATTTTTTTCCATACAGCAATACCTTGAGATAATAAAATCAGATTTGTGTTTAAGAAAGATCACTTTGGCAACAGCGTAGGAGAGAAGGAGGTTGTAAGTAATCACAGTCGAGAAGTTTCTGCTGTAATTTATGGGTCCTATCTTAAGATACTCATAAGAAGGGAGGGGATCTGAGAGTCTTTTAGAATATGTTTGGTCAACATTACCTTCTATGAACTAATGCTCAGCATTACTTGACATTGGACATGATTAGCCTCATCCTTTTCAGTAAGGAACGAACAGTTATTTATAATACACCTCCTATGCATGTGGCATTCTGTGTATAAAGAGATATATAGAAGAAAGGTAAATTTTTGCATTCTAGGAGCGTAATCTTATAGGAAAGAGAAGACATATAACTAGGAGCCAATTACACAGCAGTGCAAGTCAACATATAATTAAAACAGTGATTGTTAGAGATAATCGATATTATAGAAAAGGGAAAGATCAGATTGCCCATGAAAATATCTTAGAGGAAATATAGAGGTTGAATAAATGGTAATAACAAATAAATTGATACTGAGTAGAGAATTTCCAAAGGCAGTTAAAATATAGGATATTTCAGTCTCTCTAAATGAATGGAACTGGAACTTAGATAAGGACATTTATAATCATTAATATAAGGTAGTTGACATTTTAACAATATTTGTTTTTCTAACCCATGAGCATGGAATGTTTTTCCATCTCACTGTGTCTTCAATTTCTTTCTTAAGCTTTCTATAGTTTTCATCATACAGATCTTTTACGTCTTTGGTTAGGTTTATTCCTAGGTATCTTAGGGTTTTTGATGCAATTGTAAATGGGACTGATTCCTTGATTTCTTTTTCTGCTGCTTCATTATTGGTATATAGAAATGCAACCAATTTCTATACGTTGATTTTATATCCTGTGACTTTGCTAAATTCACATATCAGTTCTAGCAGTTTTTTGGTGGAGTCTTTTGGGTTTTCCATGTGGAGTATCATGTTATATGAAGAATGAAAGTTTGACTTCTTCTGTGCCAATTTGTATGCTTTTTACTTCTTTTTGTCAAAAAATTAAAAATAGAACTACCATTCGACCCAATAATTGTACTACTAGATACTTATCCAAAGGATACAGAAATGTTAATTCGGGGCACCTGGGTGACTCAGTAGGTTAAGGGTCCACCTCTTGGTTTCAGCTCAGGTCACTCACAGTTTCACGAGTTTGAGCCCCATGTCAGGCTCTATGCTCACAGTGCGGAGCCTGCTTGGGATTCTGTCTCTCCTTCTCTCTCTGCCCCTCCCTCATTGGTGGTGTCTCTCTCTCTCTCTCACAAAATTAATAGATAAACTTTAAAAAAATGTTTAAAAAAATTTAAATGCTGATTGGAAGGGGCACGTGCATACCAATATTTATAGCAGCACTATCAACAATAGCCAAATTATGGGAAGAGCCCAAATGTCCATCAACTGATGAATGGATAAAGATGTGGTATGTGTATATACTGGAATATTACATGGCCATCAAAAAGAATGAAATCTTGCCATTTGCAACATCTTGGATGGAACTAGAATATATTATGCTAAGTGAAATAAGTCAGAAAGACAAATACCGTATGATTTCACTCATGTGGAATTTAAGAAAAAACAGATGAACATAGGGGAAGGGAAGCAAAAATAAGAAAAACAGAGAGGGAGCCAAACCATAAGAGACTCAACCACAGAGAACAAACTGAAGGTTGCTGGAGGGGAGGTGGGTGGGGCGATAGTGATGGGCATTAAGGAGGACATTTGTTGGGATGAGCACTGAGTGTTATATGTAAGTGATGAATCACTGGGTTCTACTCCTGAAGCCAGTACTACACTGTATGGTAAGTAACTTGAATTTAAATTGAAAAGAAAAAAAAGATAGTTGATAATTAAAATTGTGAGATAGAATTACTTGAAACATAATAAAAAAAGAACAGACCACGAGTAAGACCTTAATAAATACTTACAGTAATAATAATACTGGAAGAGTAACCAAGATGTGAACCAAAGAGCTTATTAGAGTATGAATGAATCTATAACAGTAGTGTCATGAAAACCAGAAGAAAGATTATGACTTCCTGTAATGGCCTTTCTTACCTCTGTGTTTAATCAAAATCATACCCATCCTTTAAGGCCTGCTTAATTCCCATATCCATGGCAGTTAATTGTTTTTTAATCATTTTTGTTTTGGTATGACCTATTTTCCATACAGCAGTCTTCCTCAGCTAAATGTGTAGCTTCTAGAGAATGAAAACTAGATGACAGACATCTCTGTATTTCCCCGCAGTACCCTGCACGTTTCTAGGCATATATCTCTATCTGTATCTCTATCTTCTATATCTGTCTTCCTCTATCTGTCTGTCTATCTATAGAGAGAGACAAATCTATTGAATAGCTAATGACTTTAGAAGTAATGTGGGCAGGGCACCTGGGCGGCTCAGTCGGTTAAGCATCCAACTTCAGCTCAGGTCATGACCTCACCATTCGTGAGTTCGAGCCTCATGTCAGCTGTGCTGACAGCTCAGAGCCTAGAACCTGCTTCAGATTCTGTGTTTCTCTCTCTCTCTGTCCCTCCCCTGCTCACACTCTCTCTCTCTCAAAGGTAGAAAACATTAAAAAATAAATTTTAAAAAAAGTGCTTCTGGGTGGTTCAGTGGTTGGGCATCCCACTTCGGCTCAGGTCATGATCTTGTGGTTTGTGAGTTTGAGCCCCGCGTCAGGCTCTGTGCTGAAAGCTCAGAGCTTGGAGCCTGGTTTAGATTCTATGTCTCTCTCACTCCCTGCCCCTCCCCCGCTTACGCTCTGTGTCTCTCTTTCAAAAATAAACAATTAAAAAAATTTTTTTAGGGGCGCCTGGGTGGCTCAGTCGGTTGAGCGGCCGACTTCGGCTCAGGTCACGATCTCGCCGTCTGTGAGTTCGAGCCCCGCGTCGGCTCTGTGCTGACAGCTCAGAGCCTGGAGCCTGCTTCGGATTCTGTGTCTCCCTCTCTCTCTGCCCCTCCCCCACTCATGCTTTATCTCTCTCTGTCTCAAAAATAAATAAACATTAAAAAAATTTTAAAAAAAAAAAAAAATTTTTTTAAATGAAAGAAAGAATGTGGGCATTTAGGGGCACCTGGCTAGCTTGGTCAGTGGAGCATGCAACTGTTGAGCTCAGGGTCATGAGTTTGAGCCCCACCGTAGAGGTTAATTTAAATGAATGAATGAATGAATGAATGAATGAATGAATGAATGAGGGAGAGAAAAGGAGGGAAGAGAAGGGTCACATTTCCCAGGAATTTAGGGCCCAAAACTAAAACAACAGTCTACTAAGGGTGTTCTGTGTAGTACACAAATATTATACTTTCATATTCATGGGCCTCTGCTATAGCCAGAACTTAATAGCAGATCTGGGGGCGCCTGGGTGGCTCAGTCGGTTAAGCATCTGCCTTCGGCTCAGGTCATGATCGTACAGTTCGTGGGTTTGAGTCCCATGTCAGGCCCTCTGCTGTCCATACACAGTCCACTTCAGATCCTCTGTCCCCCTCACTCTCTAGCTCTCCTCCACTCATGCTCTCTCTCTCTCTCAAAAGTAAATAAATAAAAACTTAAAAACAGCATATCTGAAAGATTCCAAGACCATCTTGAACCTAAAAGTCTAAATAGGGGCTTTTATAATTCCAAAAATCATCTCATAGAGATTTTTTTCTTAACTGTCAGTTTTTAAGTTTACATGTTAACACTATCTTTTGGCCATCATTTTCTCATTATCTCATGGTATCTTGACTATTAGATCACAAACACACACCTACCTACCTGCTTCTCAGTATTCACTCTAGTACGGACTCCTTGATGGGTACTTACTGATCTCAGTGCTCCATGAAATAAAATAGCCTGAGGTAAATATACCTACATATGTATATCAACTTCAAAGAATAAGTAATTGTTATTACTTGTAGTATAAGTATTGTTAGATTAGAGGATGGGTAGAAAAGGAAGTGGAGGAGTGGGTACGTAGAGATTTGGGAATGAGTGATTTGGTGATAAGTAGGTGACATGAGAAGGTAACAAGGGAAAGCTAGGGGATGAATAATGAGATACTGGTTAAACCAAAATGAATTCAAATATTTATATTAATGGTGGCAACTAGTTTAGAGAATCAAAAAGAATAAATCATCTTTAAGTTTCTTTCATTTTGACTTTGGAATATACCTTATTATCTTTTCAGCAAATTAACCATTTTAATTGTTTTGCCTAAGCTTATATTAAAATTAATGTACATTTTTATATTGTGTATTAGAATGGATGGTCACAGTGTTTTAAATGACTGGCAAAAGATAGATAAAGTTGGTGATTCCCATATATACAATTGAGATTTAACACTATAATTAAATTTGTTTTTTTATGTAGTTGATGCCTAATTACCCCTGAGCAGATTGCTCATATTCTAGAATTTTGTGGATAGCCTTACATTTCACTTAAATAAATAGACATAAGAACTCAGTACAGTAATTTTTTGAGTGTATTCTTTGAGTCTTATTTGTTAAACTCAATGATTTAGGTTTTATTTTAGAACATAATTCATGTTTTCAAATAATGATTGGTTTTTATTTTTTAACTATTTCGATTTCATTTGTTAAACACTGCATCATACTTTGCTTTCTTTCATTTGCCAATCCATTTGAAATAGATGCTTATGAAATTATTTAGGAGATGAAAGATCTCCAATTAGCTGGCAAATTATGTTTGGAAAATATCTTTCACTTGATTTAGGACAATCATTGTGATATAAAATAATAATTATTAACTAGAATAACAAGCTCATTCTGAAATATTTTCATTTGCAAACAATGTAATTATTTTACCAAAACATGCAAATCAAAGTTAAAACTGTTTGTCCTGAATGTGAAATACCTCTTAATAGATAAGAATTAAATGCATTTTTACTCGTTAACATAAGAAGCTTTTTAAATATTTAAAATTCACCTTTCATTCTTTTTTTTTTTTTTTTTTTTTTTTTGAGAGAGAGAGAGTGGGAGAGGGGCAGAGGGAGAAGGAGAGAATCTTAAGCAGATTCCATGCTCAGCGCAGAGCCTGATACAGGCGCTGGATCCCATGACCCTGGGATCATGACCTGAGCTGAAATCAATAGTCGATGCTCAACCAACTAAGCCACTCAGTTGCCCCGATGCATCTTTTCATGTTTAAATTTTCTTTTTTGCTTTATTCAAAATGGAAACAAAAGACATGCTTTCTTTTATAGTTTTAAAAGGACTTCTGGAGTGCCTGGCTGGCTCAGTAGGTGGGGCATGTGACTCTCCAGTTTGTGAGTTGGATATAGAGATTACTTAAAGTCTTTAAAAAAACAAAAATAAATAAAGGGACTTCTCAATTTTTAAACTCTGCGATCTGATGAAAACATTATTTAATAAGCACTTCTATAAAACTACATCACCGCACTAGTGTATGAATTGATCTTTAAAATCTTTAAATTTTATAAATAATTCATACTGAGTCATGAAACTTGTAATTATTATGAAGGAATGATAAATGAATGATTTTTGACAACCAGTAGGTCTTCAGCTGCTTAGGATTTATTCTTTTGATGACTATTTTAAGACGAAATGGCCTGCTATACCCTTTTTAATTTTAGAAATATTAAAGTAAAATTTAGTATATGTTAAAATTATAAATTATATGCAGTTACATTTTCTTTGAGCTTTGTTATCCTAAATTAAATACTTTAAGAGGTGTATGTATGTTTGTGTTTTCTTATCTTTGATGCTCCTACTGTTGCCTTTCAAGATAAGCACAGTGATGGGGAGAAGACTGCCTGCACTAAGCAGTGTAGCACAGTTGACATACATTGTACTACCCAAAAGCTGAGTCTTGGGCTTCTTGGGGTAAGGAGAGAATTTGCTATGTCTGGAATATAGGTTACAAATGTTCGGAAGATGTTACTAGAATATTTAAGTAAATGTGGCTTCTATGAAATAGGTGTTTACAGTCTCAAGCCCTAATGAAATGTAATTAAGACATTTCCAGGTAGTTTTTCAGCCGTTAACTGGGCTGTCTGGAAAGAAGCTGTCAGCACATACCATCGTCATTGCTTGCCAGTTCATTCACCTTTTTATTTTTAGGTCACACTAATTTGTCCTCTAATTTCATATGCTTCCTTTTTTAGGTCACACTAATTTGTCCTCTAATTTCATATGCTTCCTCTTCCAACCCTAGTCTTTCAGTAGAATTTGATTTTATTTTACTGCCGCTTATAACCATCCTCATAGCCTCCCTGGGACAAGGCCATATTTCTTCTATCATTGTTCCTCCTCTCCCTGAACCCACCCCTAACCCAAAATTCATTTGAATGAGAAAAGTATCCATACTTAGCATAGCTCTGTATCAACCGGCTCTATTTAACCTTAATGTCTGTCCCTATGCAAGGAATAAGACCTTAATTCTGAATTTAACGAGATGGGTTTTTCCCCTTCCTGGTTAGCCATGTGAATGTCTACTTTTTGAAATTACAATAAATCATCAAAAGTTGATGGTTACTTTTTCACTGTTTGGTTTCCTAATCATTTTGCTTCATGAGACGTTTTCATGAAGATTTTTAGTTTTATTTTCTAGTGTGTTTTGTTACCTGCTTCAAAATAAACTCTTCTGTGTTAGGTACACGCCCTGCAGTTACAGAGGAATGGAGGAGAGGTTCCCTCATGGCAGCACATCGCGACTGACGGATCACTCCAGACACAGCAGTTCTCATCGGCTCAATGAACAGTCGCGGCACAGCAGCATCAGGGATCTCAGTAGTAATCCTATGACTCACATCACACACGGTACCAGCATGAATCGGGTTATTGAAGAAGATGGAACCAGTGCTTAACTTGTCCTGAGATGGAAAACTTGTGCTGTTATAAAGCAGATTTTATTCTTTGCCTTCACAGGACTGATTGCTGTAACTCACCACCACTATGCTTTCGGTCAGGTGCAGGTTGTGTCCATTGGGAAAGTAAATTTTGCTTTTTATATTGCATCCACCTTAGAACATCAAGGCATCAAAAATGCTGATAATTAGATCATCACATAAATAATTCTTATTTCTAGGTTATGAAGAGATTATTTGTCTGGTAAGCATTTTTATAAACCTACTTATTTTATATTTAGAAAAATCCTAAATGTGTGGTGAGTGCTTTGTAGCAAACTTTCATATGATATCAACTCGTGAGATAACATTCTGGTAGATGTATTAATAAAACAAAATTTCAGAATTAAGGAAATTTTCTATGCAAGGTTTATTTCTCAGATGAATAGTTGGACTTTGTAGTTTTCTTTCCACTAAGTGAAAAAGAACTGTGTTTTTAAACTGTAGGAGAATTTGATAAATCAGCAAGGGTATTTTAGCTAATAGGTTATAAGATCAACAGAAGAAACTGAATAGTCAATTGAAGGCTCTTTTAAAATTCTATCAAAATAATCTTCATCCAGAGACACACAGGATTAGGATTAGCAATGGAATAAAAACGGAGATGGACCTTTTTTTCCCCTGTGATTGTGCTGTCTTTATTACTTTTGTAAATATTACTTTCACTGGCTGTGTTTTTATAACTTAACCATATGCATGGTGGAAAAAGTTTAATTTGTAGCCACCTTTTCCCATGTAGTAGTATTGATTCATAGAGAACTTCATGTTCAGATCTGTTCCGTGGAGGCATGTAATAAAATAAGCATCACACATAATAAGCTTTTTTGTGGGAACCACAATTACAAAATGGCAAAATGTTTTCTCTACATTCATTGTTGTTTTTTTCTACAGTGAGATGTGATCTTGCCAAAGCCACCAGGCCCCTCCTATCAGTGAGTTGGTCGTCTGCGTTTGCATTGCCCAGGAGCCACTAGGCTACAGCTTTTTGCCCCACATTCTTATTTTCAGATTCTGAAATCTGTTCTTTCTTTACAGTTGAAATATATATAACTTAAGTCCAAAGTGGTGATTAATTTGAGGTATTCGGAAATCATTGTAACTAAATGAAGCATGATTAGTCTTGCTGTGAAGTATCTTTTAGTCTTACCAATATCAATTCAAAAATGTTTGACATTTTGTCGTGTGATGTTTAAATAATTTACAATAAAAACTGTGAACTTTATTAGGCATGTAATTGATCAGAATGGAAAGAAAAATTCTGGAAAATGCTGGATGTGTTTTACTGTAAAGCATATTTAAACAAGCGGTCCTCAGCCCTGACTGTAGACAAGAATCACTTGGGGAACCTCTGATGCCCCATACCTTCCTCTCTTTCAGAGGAGAATTTGTAGTTTTTTTAAAAAAGCTTTCTATGTTTTATTCTAATCTGCAGCCAGACTACAGGCTGTTTTGAACTAACTGGCCCCCTGATAATGATCTGACGGCATCATGATATCACATGAATATCTAGGTGGACTTCATGTGCTTTTACATCATTGCCTGGCATGCAATTGTTCGCCACTTTATTTTCCATTATAAAATGTGGAATCTGGGGCCCTACTCCTAAAGATTTTTATTCAGTTAGTCAAAGGTGGTAGGACTTTGAAACCTGAGTTCTAAAAATATCACAGGTAATTCTTAATGCAGGTAATGCAAGAATCATACTTTGAAAAATATTCTAGACTCTAGAGAGGCCTGGCTTTGCCATATGCCAGTTTTTCACCTTTGACAAGTAAACTTTTCTGAGCCTCAGTTCCCTTGTTTATAAATGAAGATAGAAGAGAAGTACCTACCTCACAAAGTTGTTGAATAGGGATCAAGTGAAAAATCATACAAAAGCTCTTTGAAAACCATTAAGCATTATGAAATATAAAGGATTAAGATTATTAAAGATTTAAAAGATTGTTTGAGGGCTACTATTGTACATTCCTTGACATGTGTTTAATTCACATGTACTTTTTTTCTCTCCTTAAAATCAAAAATACCAAGAAATTAGGTGTTGAAAAAAAGGTTTTCTTCATGCAAAAAAGTCAATTTTCTGATAATAATTTGTATATCATATTTCTTTCAAAGCATATATATCTTATTGTTTATCATTAACTCTTTGTAGACGTATTTGAACATTTAGCCCCAAAGTATTTTTCTTTTTTCTCTGTCTTTATTGTCTTTCTCCTTGGAGCTGGAGTTTGTACTCATGATCTGCAAAATCTGAAATTCCCTCATAACTGACAATTAGCAAACCGTTCCTCTGAAGGCCAAACTTACAACAGCTCATTTATACAATAAATCAGTAATTCATAAGGCTTTTTTCTGAGAATCACTCCTGAGAACAGCATGAGAAGACCAAAACAAACATTAAGAAACAAAAATAAGAAGTTAAAATAGAAGATACCAGTTTGAGCTCAAAGATGTTATCATCCATCACCATCTGCATTATATTATCAATTGCCAAAATGTTAATTGATTTTCTTGTATGAGCAGGCCAAGTGTAGACAGTTAAGTGCACATCTCTATGAAAATCTTAATTTTTGTGCTTCCTGATTTTTATATATTCATTTCTCTTCTTTGTTAAACTCCCTGTCAGCATATATGTAAATGCTATATTGATCTTTCATTTCCTTTCAGTATCTTAATTTTGCTCCATAAAATTTACTTAATATCATCAATCCATTGTTTTAAATAACAATACTTAGTTTGGGTCAGGTAATTTATCAAACTGGTGCTTTAAATTAAGAAATATTTTTAAGAAACAGTTAAAGAACTATGGCAAACCAGCAATTTCAAAGTCTCAATTCCCTTAAACCAACTTGAACAAGTCGAGACAGCTTTCTTACCATATGTTTAACTTTAATTTGTGTTTTGATTGGCATGTGATAATGTTTAGTATTTTATTTGTTCAGCTGACAACTGTGAAAATAATAGTTTTCTCCAGGATGTTAATATATAATCAGGAGGCGTTCAAAAAGTACTTTGATTTTTAGCAATACTGTATTTATTCAATAATTAAAGCAAAAGATAATAGTAAGCTCAAAACAATAAGTGGTTTGAAAGAACAGTTGATTAATAACAACTAGCACAGGGCTTAGTACATAGTAGGTTTTCCAATAAATATGAATGAACAACTGATGTGTGCAACTCCCATTTACCCTTAGTAGTGAGAATCTTACCACAAAGGAATTTGAAGTATCTAAATTTCAACTGAGTAAAATGAAGCTTCTGCTTTACCAGAATAACATGTGGCAAATAATAAATACGTAACTTGCACAAGAAATATTTACACAAACGTATACCAAAACTTTATATTAATTTTAAAAGGTGAGCAGCAGTTCTTAGAAGTATTTAAGCTCTTGTTGGTTTTATGTGAAGTTAGATCTTTGTATTCTAGTTGGGTAAACAAATATTCAAGTAAACCTTTATTAGTACTGACTTTCTTTTTCTGCTGCTTCCTAGAGCAAATGTATGAAAATTCTAAAAATCTCTTTAAATTAGAAAAATTTCCTACATTTTAGCCTACCTCATTAGTTTCTTTGTGATAAGAGCTGGGTGTAACGAATTAGAACTATCTTGGTTGAGGCTATATCCCTGCGATATGAAAGGAACTACTTAAAATTTTTTAATAAAATAGTGGCCAGAGCTTAGAAAATAATAATATACCAAAATTTCATTATGATGATATTTGTACTGCTTTTGACATGCCAAAGGTACATTCCCGTATTATCACGCCCGGAGGACTTTCATCGTCTAGTGCAGTGAAAATCCCATTAGGCTTGGAATTCAAAGACCCGTAATTATGATGTGAACAGGACAGGTCATTTCGTCTCAATTTCTTCAGTGTGTGAAGGTGTGATCCCCACACCTACCTCACTGGACTTTGGTTGTAAGGAACAAATGAGAGAACATGTATTTTCGTGCTCTGTAACCTATAAACTGCTCTGATATTATTTGTTTTTGTTAGAATTTGGGGGTTATAGAAAGCAAAGATACAGTCTTCAGTAGAATTTAGCAACAACTACAAAATAGGCAATTAGACAAAGACAATCTTGGTACCATTTGGTACAATCTTTAAATCAACAATCCAATTAACTTTTTAAAAATGAGATTCTTTTTCAAGAGTAGCCATGCCTTCAAACTGTGCTAGCTCTTTAGTATATGTATAACCAGCGTGTGCTCTCAAATTGTATTCAGTTTAATTTGTAGGTCAGTCTCAACAGAAATGTTGAGATCTCCATTGTATTATTCTTTTGATGGAATTATATAAGTAGATGAGCTTGACTTCACTGAAACTTGTAAGAAAGATACAGAGTGTAGGCCCTTTAACTCTGAGGACTTTCATGTGCCTATTTCTTTCTGATTAAGAACATTTTAAAAAGGTTAGTAACTGTAACTTGCTGATATTCATCATGGCAAAACTTTAAATTTTAAGTTATCTTAACTATGTATATATAATTTTTTAAACCTATATAAAGTAAGGATTTCTCCATTCTTTTCCACACATCAGCACACAAAAGAGCATTTTTATGGAACCTAGATTTACAAAGGCACTCATGCTTCTTTTAAACCTCTTCTATACCTTTTAACAACCGATTAAAATAAGAAAAAGTGTTATATTCATTTGTTTCCTAGTAGCCACACTTATACATTATTCTTATATCATTTCTATTTTATTTGAAAAAATTATGTTGACAACTCTTCATAATTTAATTCTCTTCTCTTTTTGTTCCAATTGTATGAGTTTAGGGGAAGGAATAGGAAGACTAAGCATCCTGTAATCCTTCCTCTGACTGTAAACAGTCTCCTGGGATTTTTTTCTAATTTAATTTTAATCCTATACTTCTTTAATAGTCAAACTGAAATAGGATCCAAAATCTTCTAAGAAAGAAAATATTAAGGTCTACCTAAATCCAGCCATCTCTCAGACAATCCTATTTGATTCACAAAGATGTAATATAGTAAGTTAATAAGCATATTTCCTATTCTGTGATCTCTAATTAGAAAGTGAAATTTTGTTGCTATAAAGATTAAAAAAGGTAAAGTTTCACTAATATTTTAGTCAGATCCCACAGCAGTACAACATTACATCCTATAAAAGAAAGTAGTTCCATCTATTTAAATGCATTAAAGAATAGTTCCCTTCATATTATTATTTTTAAATAATTATTTGTCTCGGGAAATCTGTTATGTCCTTTCTTGGGTGTTTTCATTGGTATGCTAGCATTGCATTAATTTATTTTCATTTTTTTTCGCTACCATCACCAGTTTTCCCTGATAAACGAGTTTTTTACCTTGTAATAATCAGAGTTCGAGGATTCAGTGTTCCATTATTTTGGTGATTACCATTTACTGGTAACATTAATATTTATAAGACATTGATATTTTTAAACTTATTATTTTATATTTCCTGAAATAGAATGAACTACCTTATTATTGTTGTTGTAGTAACCCTGGGGTTTTTGTTATATGTCAGCTTGTTTATATTGCTAACTTGCAAATATTTATTTAATTGTGTTGTGCTTATTGACTTAAAAGGAAAAACTTCAGAGCTTCACAATTTCTGTTTTCTGAATTGGCAGATTTCTTTCCCGAATGCTTAGTAAAAGTGCATTATGTTATTTTTTTAAATACCACAGAATTTTGGTTTCTAGTATTGCCTCTATTTTCAATGAGCTTTGTAACTGGAATTTTACCTCTTGGGACCTCAGGTTTTATCATCTGTGAATGAAAGAAATAGAGGACTAGATTAGGTAGTGTCTCAAATTCCATCTGCCTGTAATTTGGCTGTCCCTTGACCATTTCATAATCATTATTCTGGCTTACTTTTATTCTTGTTATTCTTCCCATGAATTATATTTACTAGTTCAGCCTGTACTGATTAATGAAATCTATACTTAAATTGTTAGTATTCAGATATGTCATGAACTTTGTTTTCCAGTTATGATTTTGAGTAATTTTAAGGAGGAAATTATATTACAGATAATAAAAAAGGAAGGTTACAAATAATTGACATGACCTTTTAAAATGTTCTTAGATTCATTGAATAAGTGTAATTGCCAGATTGCCATGAGCAATGTCCTACTTTAAAATATTAGAGATAAATGTAGTTATTTATCTTTATTTTTTTTCTGGCTATGCAGAAGATGTTTTCATAAAGCCTCCTTAACTGTGTAATAAAATAGAGATTGTGGTAGTTCTGTGTCTCACCAGAATTCTCTTACAGATTTAATTGCGTTCTCTGAGAACCAGGAGCCAAGGAGGTTCCTGTTACTTTTAAAGATCACTGTCTCGCTCCTATCAATCTGTTGAACACATTGGTCTATAGATTTATAATCCAGGTATTGGGTTTGGTGTCGGCTAGGTAGAGAAGAATAATGGAAGGTTGACATGGGAAGATGTACTGGTTTCTGGTGTGATGTCTTTGGCTATACTTGATTCTTTGTCTTTGGTCAGTCCACTAGATCAGGCAGCTTTCCTGGCTTCCAGAAATTGAATTAGATGACTAGCTTCTCTCATTCAGGCACAGCTATATATATTACGATGTTATTTTGATTGCCTGTAAAGAAAAGAAAAAAAACACCAGACCTTTATTTTCAGTTCTCTGGCCTCTGTATGTTTTGTCGTTACATTTGTTAAACTTGAGTCTGAGGTCCAAACATTTCATTGAAGATTTTCTGGGTTTTGATAACAGGATATTCTAAAAGATAAAGCAGGTAATCCTAGTGTAATTTAATTATATTTATCCATCCACCATTTTTCTCCCTACTTCTCCCCTCCCCAGTTTTGCAAAGGACATTTAGAGTTGTCTTCCTTCACTCCTGTAGCCCCTGTCTCACATAGTTTTTCCCTAACTACTCTTGTCAGCAGAAACATTTAATGGGAAATAATTCTATATTTCTGGGACAAGATCAATAAAAAAAGTTCTTTGCATTGAACTGAGGTGAATGTGTACTTGAAAATACTGTATTTTTTTATATGTGAACTTAAAATTATTATTTTTTAATTCTAAAAAGGAGTCTCTGATTTGAAAATATTAGTCTGGAAGTTCTTTTGTCATCAGGTGCTATATCTACCTTATCAGAGTAAATCTGAATTCTTTATCATTTATCTTTTTAAAAAATTTAACTTCTCTAGAATTAGTCCATTTCATGTATCTTTAACACCAACCTCAAACAACTTTTCTGCTTTTGTTTTCAAATACCAAATTGTATTTTTGAGAGTTTTATTTTTTCATTGAAGTTTCAAAGTATTGCATATGTGAAGGAGTGACTGCAGTTTAGACATTTACTTTGGTATGATAAAGATAATACCACCACTGCTTTCCCCCAAACCCAGAAAGAAAAGTTCATTTGACCCTCAAAAGCGATTAAATTGTCTTATTTTTTTTTATTTGGAAGAGCTATGTAAGGTGTTTATTCTGATTTAAAATTCTTTAAGAAAATACTGGTTTTGCTGTATTTTAATCTAATAGTTAATTTAGGGGATTGTTTATATAAATATATGTGTCTACAATTAATAATAGTTATGAGTTCTTTTGTTTTCTATAATGTTGTGATACCTGAAGCTCACATTTATGTAATGTGAACTTTGTTTTATTTTGTTGTTTTGGTAGGCCTTTGTTTTGTTTTGTTTTGTTAGTGTTTTGTGTTAGGTTATCATGGTCCTCTCAGCAGAAAATCCTTTGTAGATGGCCTGATTCTCAGAAAGAACAATTTAAAGAGATTTATACTACTGTGTCATCATAGTTGGATAGTATTATCCTGAACTGAGTGAAATTGCTGGTTTCGTTCATCAAAAATGATCAAATGTTTGCAATTTCATAATACATACTCAAGAAACAAGCAAACAAGATCTTTCAGAACAAATATATTGACTTTCCATTTTAACTCCTCTTATGAACCTATCAGCGACCTTACGAAGGAGATTCAAACTATAGATAACCACAGGTGTATCAAGAAAATTCTGCTTTGTTTTATAGTTAAATTGCCTAATTTTAAAGATACTTAAACAAAATGATCTTAGTAATTGAAAGCAAATACTTTTTGGGAATATGTAAGTTACATAAAACTTTCATAACCTGGGATATCATGTATCAAAGGACTAGTCTGTAAATATCATTAGAGGCAAAATAAGTCCCCCCCCATGTCTTATATGGACTCAAATTTTGCTAGCTGTAGAACTTTATCTTCTTGATAGGCATTCTAAAATAATGAATACCACTATGTTATAGAATCAACAGATTTGCCTTAAAATGACATTTGAAGATGTTCTTTATATGTATGTTTCAAGCTATAAGAATAAAAGTATATGGGTTTAAAAATGCATGTAAAAAATATGAAGCTCCTACATAGGAAATCCAGAATTTTAGAAGAGCTATTATCTAAGAGGTTGTAAATTGGATTGTTCTAAACTCACGCCTCATCTCATATAAATAATATTATGAATAATAAGGGCAACACATTAGCCAACAAGAGCTGGTGCACTTCATATTAATCTAGTGTCTCAGTTTTGAATATACTTTTATAGTGGAGAAAATTGACTTAGATCTCTCAGTAATCACTTGGTATACTTCTCAAGAAGAGATACCCTGAGCCCTGCCCAGGTACACACACTCTCCATCTGGCCTCTTCCTCTAATGCTACATTCCTCAAGACCTTCCTACCTGCTTCTGTCTTGTCTTTCTTATCAGTACCTCTGAAGTATAATCTATCTTCAAGCGTTAGGAAGAAGGAAATTTTCTTTATTCATATTCAAGTGTTAGTCACTATAGCCCTTTTACCCCGCTTAAAGATAAATCTGCATTAAAGACAAACACATTGCTATTAGCACAAATTACTATCAATTAGAATATCGAGCTTTAAAACAAGAATGGAAATAATTAGTGTTGGTGGGATTCTTTTGAGACAAGAGATATCATTAAGTGACCTAACTTGGACATCTCTTCCTCTTCCCCTGAACCCACGTGATGTCTGAAAGTGATGTATATTTTCAATGACCTTGAGGAGGGGAGCCAGCCATTTGTAATTCTGGGTCGTTGAAGTCAGGGTCTTGCTGATTCTGTTTTTTGGTTCAAGAGTTATGTCAGGAGCGTCTTAGATGTCCATCACCTACACTCTTTTAAGACTTTGTGTTCAAGCCTCAGTTTTCTCTGCCTCCCAGCTAGTCCTGTCTGTTTTCCAGCTCTGCTCCTTGATACTATAGAAAATACCTTTTCCTCATTTTACTCTTATTGGCAGTGATCACCACCTTCTCCTTTTTTCAAGAGATAAAAAGGTAGAAACGATATTCCTTTTTCATTGTTTAAAAAAACTATTATTTTTAAACAGCTGGCACTTAGCAATTTAGTTTTCACACCCTATTCTGAATTAAATTGATATGGTGATTCTAAAATCGATTCTAAAATCTTAATCTTGCTTTTATCATGTAAGCATCTAGTTAGAAAGTGTTTATGCTAAAGACTTGTATTTTGTGGCATTAGTTCTTCACATTTCTTTTTTATGTGTTTAAAATTGTTCATTTCCGAGTGAGTGGGAAAGTTACTGTTGTTGGGATATGTATAGGGCAGGTGCACTCAATTAGAGCATGAACTGTACTTTCACGTTAGCTGGATGTGCTTTGCACTCTGCTCTTGTAGATTTATTTTGTTTACAGTAGACCGATGTCAGTTTTTGTAAATGTTTTTACTTAGCACTTTAACTGTGAGTGTACAAACTGATTTTAGATGTAGTGGTTGTATATTTTGGTTATAAATTGGAAATTTTTAATAAAATTAAATAATTTGTTCTCTATTTTGTCATGAGTACCTGATTGCATATAGTCTTCTATATCGTATTCTAGACTATTTAACATATTGCACTGCTATTTTTCAATTGGATTTCATATTTTATATTCTAATATTACTACTATTTTTCATTTATAACATGGAATTCACATTATTCTGGAATATAGAAATATGTAAACCAAAACCATCCAGTATCATATCCTTTTTTCTCACACTTATTTTGTCAATATAGATAAGACTGATCTCTGTTTATTGTTATATCCTCATTACGTAACACTACTGGGCACATAATAGGGGTTCAATAAATATGTTGATAAAAATGAAAAGTATCTGTACCAGTTTTCCAATAAGAAATCCAACTCACATTAGCAGCTGATTTTTTTCATGCACTGGAAGGCAGACCAGGATTGAAACTATTATTAGAGTTTCTTGCCTGGATCATACAGCGTTTGCAAGGGACCTTTGAAATCATAAGGTCCAACTTCCAAAAATTCTTCAAAACTATCTTCTGTAAGTCTGTGCTTGAATGATTTCAGTAACAGGAAGCTCACTACTCTGTAAGGCCTTCGATTCCATTTTGAGGGAGCTCTAATTGTTATAAAAGGCTTTGCATCTATTGGGTGGAAAATGTTTTTCTTTGTTACCTTCATACACTGGCACTACTATACAGATACACCATAATTCTTTCACAGGACTATTTTCCAGACATTTGAGAAAAGACACGTTGTTTTCTTCAAATCTTTTCTATAAGCAAAACATGTCCAGTTTTCCAATTCATGTCCTATTTTCCAATTTTTCCATGGCTTCCTATCAGATCCTGGTTGTTCCTTTCCAAAAGATTCCAGTTATGAAGATTCCTCTTAAAATTTCCATAGAACTGAACACATATCTCCATATTCTATAAAACTAGTGAAGAATCTAATGTACACTATATTCTGTACACTGTTACTTCTGTTAAGTTTATTACAGAAGAATGAGGCACTTTTCTTTCAACCATCTCCCTCCAATTGAAAAGAGTTGAAGATATGTATATGTATGTGTCCGTCAATTGTTTGAACTCTAACATTTGCCAATTTCAGATACTCCTCTAAGGCATTGATTGGTCATTTGCTATGTGTCAGGCAATGAACGAAATAAAATTCTTATTGTCCTGACAGTTTATTTCTAAGGTGAACCAAGTATTTAATAAAGATGGGAAAATATCCTAAATTGTTGTTTTATGACTGCTAAATTAGGGGAGAATTTTTTGAGTGTTGTGCTTTATGGTGATCATTAGCTAACTATACAAATTTTGATCATTAGCAGTTTGAGTACTAATCATAGTGTATGTCCTGGGGCACATACGTAGACTAAACCATTGGGTTTTAGCCATGGAATCCTTTCATCAAATAAAATAGTATATGTAGTCTCAGTACATAAAACAGAGAAAAGCAGACTTTCTAAAGAGAAAGTGCCTGAAATCTTAATTTGACCTAGCCCTTTTATCTCTCTCTTCACTACAGCATGCTTGAGTCACCTAAATGGAACTCCTAAGAGCTCAAGGAACCCACTTTATAAATTATGTTGCAAAGTCATTCTATATTTGACTGTTGTGGCCACAGGAATCTACACATGTGATAAAATTGCAGAGAACTGTACACACACACAAATGAGAACTTGTAAAACGTGTGAAATCTATATAAGATAGATTAGTTGTATTTATACCAATTTCTTGATTTTGATATTGTACTACAGTTGGAAAAAAAAGGTTACCTTTGGGGAAAACTGGGTGTGGGTATTATTTATTAAAATTGCATGTAAGTCTATAATTATCTCAAAACGTTTAACAAATTTTTTAAATTAGTAAATTAAGTGATCTGTAGGTCCCTTCTAAAATTCTGTAATTAATGCCCCATTCATTTTCTAGCTGTTTTTTTCTTTCTGTGAATTCTAAAGAACCTATTAGAATTCATTTTGAAGAGACTCTTGGTAAATGACACCCAGGAATCCTTCAATTCTTGTTTTGGTTCACCTGATTTAGAATAATCACAATCAAACAAGACCCTGCTAATGTGCCCGTACATTTTGCCTGTTCCCATTCCCCTACTTCTTCTAAGGTTCCCAGGAGCAACAATCAGAATCACCCCATACTTTTGAGTGGAGGCAGCAGAATAATGGCCCCCAATTCCCAAAACCTGTGAATGTGTTATTTTCATGGCAAAAGGGACTTCATAGATGGATTTAAGGTTACAGACCTTGAGATGGAGAGATTGTCCCAGATTAGTCATGCGGGCCCAGTCTAATCACATGAGTCCTTAGAAGTAGAGAACTCTTCCTCGCTGTGGTCAGGGAGGTGAAAAAGGATGAAGGAGTAAGAGAGATGCAACATGAGAAGGACTTAACCCACTGTTGCTGGCTTTAAAGATGGAGGAAGGAGGCCATGAGTGAGGGAATGTGGGTGGCTCTCGAAGCTAGGAATGGCTTTCAGCTGACAGCCAACAAGAAAGCATAGCTCTCAATCCTACAACAGCAGGGCACTAAATTCTGCCAACAACCAGAATGAACAAGGAAATTAATATTCCTCTGAAGTCTCCAGAAAGAAACTACCTACATCTTCATTTTAGCCCCATGAGACCCATGTCAGACTTCTGACTAACAGAGATAATAAGTTTGTGTTGCTTAAGCCCCTAAATTTAGGGTAATTTGTTATAGCAGGAATCAAAAACTAATAAACTGAGCCTCATACCCCACATCTGCAGAGTGTAGGCAGTGAAAAAACAAGTAATGGAAAATGGCCCAAGGAGTGCATTAAGAATCAGAAGTACTTCAGAGAGCTGGCGAGTTGCCTGAAACAGACTGTTGAGGTGGGTGGAGACAGGTTGGAAGTATTGAGTAATAAGAGCAATCACTCCCTGGTGCCTTTCTTCCTATTCTCTCTTTTACTCTTCATTTTTTTTCACCATTATTTTTCACTTTCATTTATTCCCATTCCTCCTCTTATCCTCTCTTCCATCCTTTCCTCCTCTTTAAAACTCTGCTCTTCATTTCTCTCCATTAATCAAGTGTATGTTCTTATCTACTCCACATTCCCACCAGCATACCCACCCATTTATCAAAAGGAGATAAGAAGAATATGCCTTGGGAAAATATCAACATTTTTCAGGTGCAGCAAAGAGCCAAAGATTAAGAAACATAGCTTTATCACCTGGTCTCTGGGTACTCTATGCATGAAAGAGGGTTATATGCAAATTCATTTATTCAAAACAAAACGAAACAGGGACACCTGGTAGCTTAGTCCATTGAGTGTCTGACTCTTGATTTTGCCTCAGGTCATGATCCCAGGGTTGTGAGATCCAGGCCCATGTTAGGCTCCATGGTGAGGATGGAGACTGCTTGAGATTCTCTGTCCCCCTCTCCTCCTCTCCTCAACCCATACTCTCTCTCTCTCTCTCAAATAAAACTAAGCTAAGCAGGAACTCAAAAATATTTGAAAATAACAAAAGCTTTTTGCTAAGGTATTGATTAGTCGCTATCTTCTATTCTGCAGCTGAAGAATTATGCTGAGCCCTTTTCACTATCTCTGTAGACAGCTCAAAAATAAAGACCCTAAGGGGCCAATAGAAAGTTCATCAACTTCAAATAATATTAGATGAGCTACTGTACCGTAATAAATACAATTGAAGCATTTAAGCATGTCACATGAGGTGAATCAACGAAGTATGTATATTTTTATTTTGAGAATTTTTTAGCACCAGATTTGTTAGAAAGTGTTTGCTGAATATGGGGAATAAATTCATGCACTAATACCAACATGCAAACTTCCGGTTTCCCAAATGTCCTGGTGGCTAAAAAGGCAGAAGGAGAGTTCTCTGGCAACAGATTGGGCATGGTTGAGCCAATTTAAGGAAACTGTTGTTAATAGTCCTGAAGGCAGAGGTAATACAGGTGCCCTTGGCCATAAATTTAGTAGATTTTAAATGAGCCCTTACCATAACGACAAGGAGATAAGTCCCTCACATTCTCAGCGTGAAAATAAGCATTTCTGAAAATTCCAAAGATTGTCTGGGTCCTATGGCTGCCAGAAATTGGCTTGTTTCTGGAACCATTGCTACAGCACTTAAATTTGTTAGCAAATCCAGAGGAGAACAAACTAAATCCTTTAATCTTAAAAATTCTTCCTTCTCTTTCTTTCTACCTGTTAATTTCTTTTGCAGAGCCATGACATATTTAACTATAAGACTTTAAGCTATCATAATTTTAGTTTTTTTTTTTTCAGAGCCAAGATCATATTTATAGTGTTTTTCTTGTCCATTGATGAAACTTACTTTAGAAAATGATGTTTCATGTTTCTGAGAGCATTCAATAGCATGCATTAATTCATTCTTTTATTCAGTAAGTACTCATTTGTTGACCTACTCCTTACCAGGTAGTGAGTAAGACCCTTAGGAATTCAAAGAAGAAAATGGCACGGTTTATACTCTTGCAAAGTTCACACTCCGTTGAGGAGATGAGATTTTAAACACCCGAGTACTAGAACAGTGCTGTGCTCAGTGTTATGTAAGCACAAATGTGGAAAGAACTTACTTCTGCCATGGAGACGGGGCATACAGAGAACTTTATGGAATGTGAAAGATTTAATTGATAGATATCTTTGGTCAGATGTTAATTACTGAGGTTATGACGGGGAACAAAACAAGCAGTTTTTCTGTTGCAGTTCTGTAATCACAATGTTGAGTGTAAAAGGAGGAGACAGGCAATAAATAAGTAAAGAAATTAACAGATTAAGATAATAAATGCTATAACTTTCCTATAGGCTGGGGGTTAAAGGTCTTGGTAAAAATTACGGATTTTGTCGAAATGCAAAAGGGTGGGCGGCTCAGTGAGTTGAGCGCCCGACTTCTGCTCAGGTCATGATCTCTCTGTTGGTGAGTTGGAAGCCATCATTGGGCTCTCTGCTGACAGCGAGAGAGCCTGTTTCAGATCCTCTGTCTCCCTCTCTCTGTCCCTCCGCCATCACTCTTTCTCTCGAAAATAAAAAACATTTAAAAAAATTTACAAAATGCAAAAGGGTGCATTGAATCATTTTAATTAAGTGACTAACATGACAATTTTCTTTTAAAAAATTATTCTGGGGGTGCCTGGGTGGCTCGGTCAGCTGAGCATCTGACTTCGGCTCAGGTCATGATCTCACAATTCGTGGGTTCGAGCCCCACATTCTCTCGCTCCCTTTCTTTCTGCCCCTCCCCCCACTCTCTCTTTCTCTCAAAATAAACATTTTTTTAATTAAAAACAAAAATTAAAAAATAAAAAATTTTTCCTGGGGCATCTGGGTGGCTCAGTTGGTTAGGCATCCAACTCCAGCTCAGGTCATGATCTCACAGTTTGTGAGTTCAAGCCCCTCATCAGGCTCTCTGCTGTCAGTGCAGAGCCTGCTTCAGATCCTCTGTCCACCGCCCCCTCTCTGCCCCGCCCCCATTCACAGGCATGCACACTCTCTCAAAAATAAGTTAAAATTGGGGCGCCTGGGTGGCTCAGTCGATTAAGTGTCTAACTTCAGGTCATGAATCTCAAGGTTTATGGGTTCGAACCTCACATCGGTGCTGACAGCTCAGAGCGTGGAGCCTGCCTCAGATTCTGTGTCTCCCTCTCCCTCTGCCCCTTCCCTGCTCACGCTCTGTCTCTCTCTGTCTCAAAAATAAATAAACATTAACATAATTTTTAAATAAATAAATAAATAAAAATTTAAAAATTATTCTGGTAGCTCTATGAAAATGGATTATGAGAACTAAGAATGCACACGGGGAAACCAATAAAAAAGCAGTCGAGTCAGTAAAGGTTAGAGGTAATAGTGATTTGCACACAGATGGTGTTGTAGAGACGGACAAAAAAAAGGAAGATTCGGAATGTCTTTTGAAGTTAGAGTCAATAAGACTAATACACTGGATGTTAGAGTTGAGGAAAAGGGGATGAATAAAAAATAATTCTTAGTTTTTTAGCCAGAGCAGCTAGGTAGGTGATGATGTCACTGAAGTGGAAAAGACTGGAAGAAGTATAGATGTTAGAGGGATAAATCAAGCGTTCTGTTTGGGACAGTTTAAGCTTAAGGTCACTATTGGTTATCTAAGTGAAAATGCCATCTAAGCTGTTGGATAGGAGTCTGGAGCTCCACTTGAGATTTTGACCTGTGAGAGAAATTTGAGACTCATCAAGGTGTAGATGGGATTTAAAGTCATCAGGCTATGTGAGATGAAAACACTTGGAGAAAAGTGGATAGAGAAGAGAAGTTGTGTAGAGAACAAAAAGTCAGGAAAAGAGACTGAAAAGGGGAGTCCAGTGATTCAAGAAGAAAATCAAGGGAATATGTTAGGGAAGCCAGAGAGAAAAGTGTTCTAAAAGGAGGAAATAGTTCAACTGGTCAAATGATGGATAAAGATCAAATAAGCTGATGACTGAGAAAGATAACATGATTTTACAACATGTATGTTATTGAAAAGAAGTGGAGAGAAGCCAGTGTGGAGTAGATTAGAGAGTAAATGGGGAGCTTGCATTTCGAGCAGTTGGAAGACTACATACTTTTAATGACCCTCCTAATGAAAACAGTCAAAATGCTGGATTATAGAAAAATGATAGTGAAGGAAGTCCATTAGGCTAAAAGGAAGTGACAGCAGATAGTAGCTCGAGTGCACAGGAAGAAATAGATAAATGGTAAATATGTGGGCTAATAGGCTTTTTCAAGATTCCTAGATCCATTCCTTTTTTGGGGGGAGGTTACGGAGGGGAAGCTATATCCCATACACACCACCAAGTAATTCTCAGACACTAGCAGAGTGTCCAAGAATTCATCTCAGTTCCGACACTATCTGATAGCATCAGATTCCACAGGATAAGGGTTCAATTCTATAAAACTGCCCCCCAACCACACTTCAGATGCCAGTGATAAGCCCAGGCTGTTACCTGTGCTTCTTTTTTTTTTTAATGTTTATTTATTTTTGAGACAGAGCATGAGTGGGGGAGGGGCAGAGAGAGAAGGAGACCCAGAATCCGAAGCAGGCTCCAGGCTCTGAGCTGTCAGCACAGAGCCTGACGCGGGGCTCGAACTCACAGACCGCGAGATCATGACCTGAGCCGAAGTCGGACACTCAACCGACTGAGCCACCCGGGCGCCCCTGTTACCTGTGCTTCTGACACACCGGCCACATGGAGGTCATCATCCTCCACCTTAGGTTTGATTCGTTTGCTGGGGCAGCTCACAGAACTCAGGGAAACACTTTCTTACTTTTCTAATTTATTAAAGGATATGATAAATTATGTGAAACAATAGCCAGATGAGGAAATGCAGAGGCCCAAAATCTCAAACAAAAGGGCTTCTGTCCTCATGGACCTTGGGGGTCAGCTTGGTGAGTCTGGTTCCCCAAACGTAGAAGCTCTCTGAAAAGAGCCAAAAAGCTGTCATCTTGGGTTTTTAGGGAGGCTTTATAACATAGTCATGATTGACTAAGTCATTCAATTTAACTCTGCTGTGTTTGAAGAAAATAACCTCCAGCCTCCATTGACCTCCAGCCTCTCTCTCCTCTCCAGAGGTCAGAGGGATGGGGCCGAAAATTCCAACCTTCTAACCACATGATTGATCCTCCTGACAAGCAGCCCCCACCCTTGGGTGTGGTCCCGAAGTCACCCTCATTAATACTAAGACATCCATTTCACCTGTATGGCTCTGAAGCATTTTTAGGAACTGTGGATGAAGACTAAATATATCTGAGAAACATATTTTTGGTTATCCGAATGACCAGATATATATTTCTTACAAATCATTATACTGCAACCTGAAAGATCCCACAAATATGTTTTCTATTTTGAATATGAGAAAAAATGTTTGCTATGTATTTTTGTAGTTATTTTCTTACCAGATGGATTTTCTTACTCTAGGGATTATAGTATGTGTTATCAAAACTACTTCAAATTAATACTAATTTATTACTAGTATAGACTATGTGCTTCAATGTAACTCCATTCCCTTCCCCCTCCTTTGTGTTTATGGTCATATATGTTGTCACATATTAACATATAATATGAATGTTATAAACCCAACAAGTTTCAATTATTGTTTTATAGTGTTGTTTTATATCCAACAAGCTTTAATTATTGTTTTATAGTATTGTTTTATAGCCAACAAGTTTTAATTATTCTTTTATAGTATTAGTATTATTTTATATCCAAGTTTTAATTATGCTTTATATTGTATTTTATTATATAATTTTATATAATATAAAATCTATAAAAATATTTTATTTTATATTATATATTTATCTTATTACATAAAATAACTGTAAAAAAGTATAGCAAAAAGTCAAAATAGGCATTAGGATGTTCTACTAAATATTAAAAAAATTTTTTTAATGTTTATTTATTTTTGAGAGACAGAGTCAGAGTATGAGAGTGGGAAGGGCAGAGAGAGAGGGAGACACAGAATCTGAAGCAGGCTTCAGGCTCTGAGCCATCAGCACAGGGCACAATGTGGGGCTTGACCTCATGAGTCATGAGATCATGACCTGAGCCAAAGTCAGACGTTTAACTGACTGAGCCACCCAGGCGCCCCTATATATTTTTTTCTTTAACACAAAAGAAGGAAGTAAAGGGGACTAGTGGAACAAGAAGGACAAGAGATATAACAAAGAGTAACAAAGTAGCAAATGTAACTCTAACCATATCGATAATTACATTGATTGGCATGAATGTGATAAATACTCCCTCAAAAGCTATCAATCAATAACCTGAATAAAAAAGCAATTTCATCCTATCTGCTCTTTCCAACAGGTACACCTTAAATTCAAAGACACAAATGGGTTGAAAGTAAAAAGATGAAAAAAGATATGCCATGCAAACAGTAACCATAAGGGAGCTATAGTGGCTATGCTAATATCAGACAGGTTAATCAGAGATAATCAATATTGTCATTATAACAATCAAGTTATTATAATACTAAAAGTGTCAATACATGAGGAAAATGTAACAGTTATAAATGAATACATACCTAAAAGTAGAACCTCAAAACACATGGAATCAAACCTAACAGAAATGAAAGGGGAAATAGACAATTCAACAGTAATAGTTTGGGTTTTTCTTCGGTAATTGGTAGAACAACTAGACATAAAAGCAGTGACAATGTAGAAAACCGTAAAACACCTCAGCCTAACTGACATATATAAAATATGTGATCTAAATATTGCAGGGGCACCTGAGGAGCTCAGTTGGTAAAGCCAAGGACGCTTGATTTTGGCTCAGGTCATGACCTCATGGTTCATGGGATTGAGCCCCGCATGGAGCTCTGTGTTGGCGGAGTCTATTTGGGATTCTCTCTCTCCTTCTCTCTCTGCCCCTCCCCCATTCACACACACAGTCTCTCTCAAAGTAAATAAATAAATAAATAGGTAAATCAATAAATATTGCAGAATACACATTCTTTCCAAGGACACATGGAACATTCTAGTGAATAGACCATATGCTATGAGCAAAGATTGGCATACATTTCCTATAAAGGACAAGAGAATAACTTTTTTTTTTATTTGCTTTGTGGACCATACAGTCTCTGCTGCAGCTGTGCCTATTTATTCTTGTAGCAAAATACTAGTCAGAGATAATGCATAAATAAGTAGGCATGGCTGCATTCCAATAAAATTTTGTTTACTAAACAGGTGGCAGGCCAGATTTGATTTGCGGGTCATGGTTTGCCAACCTCTGCGCTATGCCATAAAACAAGTCCCAATTAGTGTAAAAGGATTGGAATAATACAAACTATTTTCTTCAAACACAGCAGAGTTAAATAAGAAATCAATAACAGAAAGCAATCTTGAATAACTCTAAATATTTTTGATATAAAACACACTTCTACATAACTCACAAATTAAAAAGATGTCACAAGCGAAATGAGAAAACATTTTATGATGAATGAAAATGAAAACAAAACAATGAGGAGCACCTGGGTGGTTCAGTCGATTAAGCATCTGACTCTTGGTTTCGGCTCAGGTCATGATCTCACACATTGTGAGATTGAGCCCCATATCTAGCTCTGTGCTAGGCAGAGCCTGCTTAGGATTCTCTCTCCCTCTCTCTCTGCCACTCCCCTGCTCCCATGCTTTCTCTCTCCCTCCCTCTCTCAAAAATAAATAAACTTAAAAGAAAAAACAATGAATTTAGAAAGATCAATCCCAAATTCATTCTATTATCCTGATATTAAAGACAAAGACATCAGGAAAATGAAACTATATACCAATATACCTCATGAACATAGATGCAAAAATCTGTAAACTGAATACATCAATATATAAAATAATTATATATATCGTTGCCAAGTGGGATTTATCCCAAGAATGCAATGTTGGCTTAATATCTGACATATCAACAAATGTAACATATTACGAAATAAAGGACAAAAGTCACATGAGCATCTCAATATGGAAAAAGCACTTGACAAAGTCCAACACCCATTCATGGTAGGAACTCTTATTAAATTAGGAACAGAAGAGAATGTCCTCAGTTTGATAAAAAAAAAATTGTGGAAAAACTCACAATTAACACTTTATTTAATAACAAAAAACTAAATGCTTTTCCCGTAAGATTGAAAATAAGCCAAATATGTCTATTCTTTCCTCTTCTATTCAACACTGTACAAGGTTGTAATGAGTGTGAAAGGCTAGAAAATGATGAATGAATTCAGATTGGAAAGAAAGAAAATTGTTTTTATCTGCATATGACAATACTATATGGAAACAATCTCAGAATCCACACCCAAAAACCTACTAGAACTAATAAGTGAGTTTAGTAGTGTCACAGAATACAAGATCAATATTTTAAAAATCATTGATTTTCTTAATGTTCTAGCAATGAGCAATTTGCAAATAAAATTTTAAAGTTCATTCACAATAGCATCATGAAGAATGAAATATGAATAAATTTACCAAAAGAACTGTGAAACTTGTACCCTGAAATCTACAAAACATTGCTAAAAGAAGCTAAAGAAGATCTAAACACCAGGAAGAGCTAAATCCATTTTCATGTTTTGGTAGACTCAGTATTATTAAGATTGAATTCTTTTCAGGGCACCTGGGTGGCTCAGTTGGTTAAGCGTCCATCTTTGGCTTAGTTCACAGTCTCACAGTTTGTGGGTTTGGGCCCTGCTTCAAGCTCTGTGGTGACAGATTGGAGCCTGCTTTGGATTCTGTGCCTCCCTCTCTCTCTGCCCCTCCCCTGCTCACACTCTGTCTCTCTCAAAAATAAATAAACATTAAAAAAAAAAAAGACTGCAATTCTTTTCGAACGGATCTATAAATTTAATGTAATTCCTGTCAAAATTCTAGCAGGACTTTTGTAAAGCTTAACAAATTGATTCTAAAATTTATATGGAAATATAATTTATCTAGAATAATCAGAACGATTTTGAAAAGAATGAAGTTGGAGGACTCACACTACTGAATTTCAAAACTTATAAAGCCACAATAAAGAAGACCACGTGGTATTAGTACAAAGATAAGCAGACAGCAATTAAAATCTTTAATTTACGGTTTATCGATTCTCAACAATGGTTCTAAGAAAATTCAAGAGAGGAAAAGGATAGGTTTCTTTTTAATAAATTATGTTGGGACAAGTAGATATCCAATTGCAAAAACAAATGAACTTAGACCCTAACCTCATACTATAATACACAAATGTTCAGCTAAAATACAGTGTTCACCAATATGTAAGAACAAAACTAAAAAGCTTCTAGAAGAAAACCTAGGTATAAATCTTCAGGACCCTAGGTTGGGCAAGCAGTTCCTAGATGTGACACCAAAAGCTCAATCCATAAAATAAAAATTGATAAATTGGCTTTGCCACAATTAAAAACTTTTGTGCTCCAAGACACTACTAAGAAAAGTAGAAGACAAGCCACAAAGTGGGAAAAAAATATTTGAAAATCATATAAAGAGCTCTCACAATTCAGTAATGAGAAAACAACCCAATTTTTTACTTTTTTAATTGTTTTAAGTTTATTTATTTATTTTGAGAGAGGATGGGGGTGCAGAGAGAGGAGAGAGAGAATCCCAAGCAGACTCCATGCTGACAGGAGCTCAAACTCACAAACTGTGAGATCATGACCTGAGCTGGAGTCAAGAGTTGGATGTTTAATTTTTTTTTATGTTTTATTTTATATTTGAGAGAGAGAGAGAGAGAGAGAGAGAGCATGAGCAGGGGAGGGGGAGACACAGAATCTGAAGCAAGCTCCAGGCTTCTAGCTGTCAGCACAGAGCCCGATGCAGGGCTCAAACTCACGAGCAGTAAGATCATGACCTGAGCCAAAGTCGGATGCCCAATCGACTGAACCACCCAGCCACCCCAACAACCTAACTTTTTAAAGTTCATAAGATTTAAAGAGACATTTCCCCAAAGTATACTTGGCTAATAGGCACATACAAAGATGCCCAATCTCATTAATTACTAGGTAATTCCTGTTAACATACAAGTTCAACCATACCACAGCAAAATGGCTCTGCTCAAAAAGGCAGACAATAGCAAGTGTTGATGAAGCTGTGGAGAAACTGGAAACCTCATATATTGCAGTGAGACCATAAAATGGTATATATACTTTGGAGAACAGTTGGGCACTTTCTTTAAAAGCTACACATAAATTTAACATACAACCTGAGGAATTCCACTCCTAGACAGTTGCACGTGAAAAATTAAAACATATGTCCACACAGAGACTTACACGTGAATGTTCATAGCAGCATTATTCACAATAGTCCCCAAAATGGAAACAACCCACATTCCCATTAACTGGTGAATGAGTCGGCAAAATGTGGTAAATCCATACAATGAGATTCTATTCATCTGCTGCTATGGACAATGGAAATGAACCTCAAGACACTGTATTAAATGCATGAGGTTACATTTTGTATGATTCCATTTATATGAAGTGGCCAGAAAAGACAAATCTATAGAGACAGACAATAGATTAGTGGGAATGGGCATGAGAGATTTTTTTTTTTTCTGGCAATGATGAAAATGCTCTAAAATCGTACTGTGGTGACAGTTGCACAACTTTATATCACTTTGCTAGAAATCACTGAATCACATACTAAACAGGTGACTTTTTGAGGTAAATGACACCTCAAAAGAGCTAAGGGAAAAAAAAAACAGATTGACTTTAACTGTGGAGCCAATACCTGCAAAGTCCTCACTAAAAACTTGAGTCATCGCTCATTAGAAACAAATTGTTGGAAATTCTGGGGGTGTAATGGACAGCATGGTGACTGTAGTTAACAATACTGTACATAATGAAAGTTGCTAATAGAGTAAATCTTAAAAGTTCTCATCAGAAGGAAAAAAAATTGTAACTACATGAGGTGATAGATGTTGACTAAATTCACTGTGGTAATCATTTTGCTAGATATACATTCTTTTGTACCTGATCACCAATTCTAGAGTGTATGTTGAAGGCGAGGGGTCTCCCCCCACACACACACACCACCAACCTATCCCCGATGACACCAGCCTGACACTATCTATCTACCCAGGGATAATGGGTTGAGGTTCACCTGGACACTCCAACACTTAGAAGTTGGGAATGAAAGAGAAAACCAGTAAGAGGGATGGAGGCGTGGCCATAAAGGTAGGCACCGTGTTGTCCTGGAAGGCAATGGAAGGAGGTTTTTCCAGAGGGGCCGCATAATCAACTCTCCCGTTAAGAAGTGCTGCTATGTCTAATGAGATGAGGACTGAGAAGTGGCCATCGGTTTAGAAACTGGCGGTCAGTGTCAAACAAATGCTTTGGGTAGAGGAATGAGGCAGAAAACCTGTTTCGGATGGGACTAAGAATGGAAGTAAGAAGTCTAGGTGTGTCGATGAGAGTAGACGGCCACAGGGGAGCATCAGAGATGGTTATTGGAGATGAGGTAACCGACGGTTCTTCACAGGTTAGAGCTAACAAAGAGATGCAGTTAAAAAGTTCTTTTTCGGGGCACCTGGGTGGCTCAGTCGGTTACGCGGCCAACTTCAGCTCAGGTCATGATCTCGCCGTCTGTGAGTTCGAGCCCCGCCTCGGGCTCTGTGCTGATGGCTCGGAGCCTGGAGCCTGCTTCGGATTCTGTGTCCCCCTCTCTCTCTGCCTTTCCCTTGCTCACACTCGGTCTCTATGTCTCTCAAAAAATAAAATAAAAACGCTAAAAAAAAATGTCCTTTTTCTACTTAAGAGTGAGCTTCTTTTCTTCATTCATTAGCTCATCAGCATGGATTCACTGGATTCATTTATAGACGAACATCTTCATTCTGGAATAGGTGAGAAAAACACAGGAAATCCTGTGAGGTAGAAGGAAATATAGTGGTTTAGCCTGGGGCTGGAAGGCCTGTGCTGGGAAAATCCTTTGAATGAGGACAGGTCAAAGGTTTCAGGCACCCAAATGAACTTCATCTATTTCATGGTTTAAATTCTTTTTAATGTTTATTTTTGAGAGAGAGAGAGAGAGACAGAGTGTGAGCAGGGGGAAGGGCAGAGAGAGAGAGAGAGGGAGACACGGAATCTGGAGCTGTCAACACAGAGCTTGATGCGGTGCTGAACTGGGAGATCACGACCTGAGCCCAAGTTGGACGCTCAACCAACTGAGCCCCCCAGGAGCCCCTCATGGTTTTAGACTAGATGACCCCTTGCCAGTTTAAAACAAGCGAACAAACAAACTCTGGGCGAGGAGCGCTGCCTCTCTGGAATTCCCCTGGTTCTCAGTCTCCACAGGTGTTCTTCCTCTTTCATCTCTGGCTTCCCTCACTTTCCCTGCTTACGCCTAAAATAAAATAAACTATTGATACAGAAACAATGTAAGTATGTCTGCAGAGGAGGCAGCTAACTTTCTTCTACAGAATGTCAGGGTCAGGGGGTGCCTGGGTGGCTCAGTCGGCTAAGCGTCCCACTCTTGATTTCAGCTCATGATCTCACGGTTCTCGAATTCAAGCCCAGAATGGGGCTCTGCACTGACAGGGTGAAGCCTGCTTGAAATGCTCTCTCTTCCCCTCTCTCTGGGCCTCACACTCTTGTGTGAGTTCTCTGTCTCTCTCAAAAATAAATAAACTTTAAAAAGAAAAAAAAAGAAAGAAAGTATGTCAGGGTTGGAAAAACCCCTAGAAATCATCTAATTTAGGGACAGGCAGACTTTTTCTGTAAAGGGCCAGATGGTAAATATTTCAGGCTCTCAACTTTTGACAGTCTGCCTCAGGATTACTCAACTCTGCTGTTGTAGCACAGAAGCAGCCAGAGACAACACATAAACAGGTGGGGTTGTTTTCCAATAAAACTTTATTTATAAAACCAGGCATGGGCTAGATTTGTTCCAAGAGCCGTAGTTTGCTAACCCCTGATCCACCCCAAGAGGTGATAAAACCGAGACCCAGTTAGCACGAAGGAAAGCCAGGGCGAGAAGCTACTTTCCCCGAGTCTCAGAGAAGAGCTCATCTTACCAGAACAAAGATTCTCAAATTTTCCTTGGCATAAAAATCACCTAGAGGAGAGAAGCGATAAAATTATGAAAAAACAGATTCTCGGGCACACTTTTCTTAGATTTAGATTCATTTGGTCTGAAGTAGGCGCAGAAAAAAGCGCACGTGAAAAATAGCCCTCCCCACATCATAGATTCTTGAATCCCCTAGGCAACGAGTAAGTCCTCTGTATCACAGATGGACAAGTAAGCGGGGGATGAGGAGTGGTTTTGAAGACTTCTCCTGATTTTTTTTTCCCTTCCCCTTTGCTCCAGAATCCCTTGGTCTGCAGCTGCTTGCCTGTGCCACGGGGCGGGCCTGAAGGGAGTATGCCGACACCTGCCAGCTGGCCTGGTGGGCGAAGTTTAACTCTAGCGAGGTGACAAGGCAGTTTAGAGCCAGCTTTCCTAATGAGCATCACTTGTTGACGGACTGAGGGGGAGGTGCTCGTTATTCACTTTTGGCCTGGAGCCTTCTCTTGGATTGCAAATGAATGGATGCCATAAGGCTTCCTTGTTCACCTCAGTGCAAAAAAAGTGGAAAAATCATCAAAGCAACAATTTGGTTCACACTTGTCATTGAAAAGGGTCAGATGGGCTGGAGGAAGCCTGTGGGGGTTGTTTGGCATGGAATTTTCACACTTGATCTCTTCCTTTCTTCCTCGATCCATTACCCCTGCCCAGTGCACCTTGATCTCTTGAATGGGGATATTGTCTGCCCCAAATCATCCAAAACAAAGCCTCTGTTCTGTTGAGGAATCCCTGCCCCTGAAGCCCCCAGATGCTTAGGAAATAGAACCCTAAGAAAACAACGTGTGGTTAAGAATATTATGTCAGGAGTCCCTATTCCCATAAAGAGACTGGCCTAATCCAGAAACTTCGTTTCTTACATTATCTCTATTTCAACCCCCTTGCTTTTCCTCATAGCTCTTCCTCTCTCCGTAACCACTCTAGAGCCAGGCACATACATTGGAGTTTAAAGTTAAGTTGTAAGGGGCACCTGGGTGGCTCAGTCAGGTTAAGCGCTTGACTCTTGACTTCGGCTCAGGCCACGATCTTGCAGTTCGTGATTCGAGCCCTATATCATGCTCTGTACTGACAGCAGAGAGCCTGCTTGGGATTCTCTGTCTCCTCTCTCTCTGCCCTTCCCCCACTCGTTCTCTCTCTCTCCTTCTCCCTCACTCAAAAATAAATACGCTTTAAAATAAATAAATAAAAGTTAAGTTGTGAGATAGGATGGAATTTATGGAGCTCAATTTCAAATTGCTTTCCTGGGCCATCCCCAGCTGACTCTCCAAGAAAACGGAAGAGGCCTATGGCAATGGCTGGATTTAGATACTTTATGTTTGGTGCTTTCAATATAGATAGCCACCTTCCTTAACCATAAGACCACGCTATACAGAAGTGCAAAAAGAGAGGTTCCTTCCTCTCCCAAAAAAAGGGAGTTTCCCTTCATCCCTGCCTCCGTTTCTGTAGCCCACAGGGGCTGGAAGGCAGAGGAAGCCTTAGCTGGTCTTTCTGGCAGCCTTTGCTCCTGCTGTCCCTCCATGTCACCTTAGACTCCTCCTGACTGAGCCCTGGACAACTTCGAGCTGATGTCGCGGTGACTTACAAACATGCGTTTTCATCTGTGTGAATCCCATCGTGGCACACGTGAGAAACAGGCTCTGAGAGGAAAAGACTGGCTGGGATAACGCTGCTCAGAGGTGTGGTCTCCTTTCTTTAATTTTTTTTTAATGTCTTTATTTTATTTTGAGAGAGAGAGACAGAGACAGAGAGCGAGCAGGAAAGGGGCAGAGAGAGAGAGAGAGACACAGAATCCGAAGCAGGCTCCAGGCTCTGAGCTGTCAGTACAGAGCCCGACGCAGGGCTCGAACTCACAGACGGTGAGATCATGACCTGAGCTGCAGTCACACGCCCAACCGACTGAGCCATCCAGGCACCCCAGGTGTGGTCTCCTTTCTGATGCTACTCTAGAATAGCTCGTATCAGTAAGTTCTAAGACCACAGTGCTCCCTTTTCATGAGGGGGGTATGTCTGGATGAGAGAGAAGGAATGGGGAGATCAAACAGCCCTGAGGAAGGCCCAGGTTCAAAGTCAGGTCCACCATTGATCTAGGTGTGAGACAGGAGGCAGAAACCAGGGCTGGCCCTTTTCCTTGGGGCTCTTTCCTTCCACCTCTCCATCTTTCTGCCTCCGCATCTTCCTCTTGCCTCCTGCTTCTCTGGAGCCCTGTTTAGACAGGAGTTCTTAACCTGTTATCCGTGGGGCCCTGGAATATACAAACGCATGTGTATTTTATGGGAAAAGGCCTATCATTTCTTAAATTCTCAAAGTGGACTGTAATAAGAAAAAGTTAAGAACCCTTATTCTACATTTTCCCTCCTTTTCCTCCTTTCTGAGCTTCGTCAGGATTCTGACTGTTGTACTGTTTCCATCCTCTTCCCTCAGCCCAAGTCTTCCTATCTCTTCTCTCATGTCTTCTCTCTTTCTCCTTCTACCTTTGGCTTCCTGCCCTATGCCCTCTCTCTTTTTTCCTCCTGAAATCTGCCCATAATACAAACATAAATACAAATAATTGTCATGTGGTGAGGTGCTCAGTAACTAAACATTTAGGTTCCCTAATTATGTTCCTAATTTTTTTTTAATTAAAAAAAATTTTTAATGTTTATTTATCTTTGAGAGAGAGAGAGAGAGAGAGAGAGAGAGAGAGAGAATGCAAGCCAGGGAGGGACAGAGAGAGAGGGAGACAGAATCCGAAGCAGGCTCCAGACTCTGAGATGTCAGCACAGAGCCTGATGTGGGGCTCAAACCCACGAACCATGAGACCATGACCTGAGCCGAAGTCAGATGCTTAACCAACTGAGCCTCCCGGGCACCCCTATGTTCCTAATTTTAGAAGCCTCTGAGTTGGACATTTAAGATTTTTCTCCCACCCCCCCCCAAAAAAAAATCATGAGGGATAGTTGTTGACTTCTTCTTAGCTTATGTGTGACGGTCGATCTTGCCCCCATGAACCCACAGCTGTGAATGAGAACACAGCTTCTTGACCTTGGTCTTTAGACACCTGGAGGGCGCTTGGTCCCCCTACTGTCACAGTTTTAGGCGGCTTACTACATGGCGGAGAAGGATAAGCCAAAGGGTAAGAAACCTAATGGAATTTGAGTCCATGAGCAGGAATTGTTTTCAGCAGCTTGCTGGGCTGTCAGGACAGATGGCTGCAGAGACACAGAGGGAAAGGGCAGAGGAAACGAGGAAGGTCTGTCCTCTGAGCAATAGGAGACTCTCCTTGATTTTCCTCAACAATTAGAGCAGATCTCTGACATTGAGGTGTACAGATTGCCCTCTCGCTTTCTGGTGTTTTGATGTTTCCTATTCCAGTATCTTTGTTTGCATGATGCTGCAATCATGGCATTTTTTTAAATGTTTGTTTTATTAATTTTTGAGAGAGAGAGCGGAGGAGACACAGAGTGAGGCAGAAAATCTAAAGCAGACTCCGCACTGTCAGCACAGAGGCCAACACAGAGCTAGAACTCACCAACTGTGAGATCATGACCTGAGCCGAAATCAAGGGTTGGACGCTTAACCTACTGGGTCACCCAGGTGCCCCACTGTCATGGTTTTTTTAAAATCAGAAACATTTTCATCCTGAAATGTAGTCAGAAAACTAGACACTCCATTAATTTTCAAATGGAGTAAATGTGTACTCATCTGGGAAGCCTTTATGTCCCTATAACGTTCAAGAAAAGAAAGAAAAATAATTGACAAAGAATCTCTTACAGAGTGCCTGGCTGGCTCAGTCGGTTAAGCATCTGACTCTTAATCTCAGCACAGGTCTTGATTTCAGGGTGGTGAATTCAAGCTCCGAGTTGAGCTCCATGCGTAGCATGAAGCCTACTTTAAAATTAAAAAAAAAAAAAAAAAGAGTCTTTGTTTCCAAAGACTTTTGAACAGAGTATGAAAATGACATTATTGAAAGTGATACGGATAATTCTGTGTTAGAATCCCCGGGCTCCAGTGACAGAAACATCAAAGGTTAAAACAACGCAGACAAAAACTAGAACAATGAAATAACTACTGTCGCTGGCTGTGGGGGTTGGGGGGAAGTGGGGGAAGATGAAGAAGCTGTCCTAAAAAGATTTTTTCAAAGTTACAAAGTGTAACAAAAAATATATATGTCACTTGAAGGTGGATTCAGAGGAAAGTATTTGGAAATACCTTATGACTAGTATTTTCTCACTCTCCCCCGCAACTAGGGCAGGGTTAAAAAATGCTCTCTCAGCAATGGGGAAAACTTGTACACATATACTTATAAGTGAACAGTGATACTATTGGAGAGTTTTGTTGTTTAATTTTTCACTTTTTTTAAGAGCTGAAATTGAATTTCTTGTTAAAGTTTTCATGATCGTTTTCATTTTTATTTTCTTTTATTATTATTTTAAAATGTTTATTTTGAGAGAGAGAGAGAGCTCACGTACACTCGGGAAGGAGCAAAGAGAGAGATAGTTCTAAGCAGCCTCCAACTGTCAGCACAGAGCCCAACTGAGGCCAGAACCCATGAACCAGGAGACCATGCCCTGAGCCTAAATCAAGAGTCAGATGCCCAACCCACTGAGCCACCCAGAAGCTTCTCATTTTTATCATTTCAGGATCATTAAATACCATTTATAAATAAACATAGTCTCTCTGATGGTTTTACGTGTTTATAATTTTTTAACTTGAAATGTACTAAAGTTTTGTTCCATTAATATTTAATTTCATAAATTCTAAACTGAAAAAAAAACCCAAAATACGTAATATCTGCTGAGCGCTGTTATAAATTTGTTGCATGTATTGACTCACTTCACCCTCGTAATTCTATTATCATGCCCATTTCACAGATGGGGAAAGTGGAGGAAGAGGAAGTAAATTTCCCAAGGTTGCACACTAGTATTGGGGCCAGAATCTGAACTGTGCCATCTGGCTCTAACACTTATGCTCTTAAACACTATGGCATACTGCCTCTCCAAAAACTGACACATTCGGATGTCAGTATTTCATGAAATAAATAGCCCTATTTTGCTTTGGCACCAGGATCGTAATCAGCAGTTCAAGAGAAAGAGAGTCCAAAAGCTTCACAAATTCCCAATTCGCAAGTTTATTTGAGGTATTAGTTTCCAGATCATCCAGTTCAACATTTAAGAGATTCGCTTCCATAGTTAACAGGCAAGTAAACAGAGGGCTTACAGAGTAATAGCAATCTATGTCCTCCTCACAAGTGTGCTTTGATGAAGGGATTATCACCTCTGTCAAAAATGAGCCCCAAGGGCAGCTCACAGAGTCAACGATATTAAATCTGAGAACTGGCACCTGGCTGACGTCTGCCTCTACCTGGTCATCTCCCGCACAGCCAATAGCTGTGTCTTGCGTTATCACTGTGCTCAGCAGCTGAGGGCAGAGAAAGGGGAAACTGCACCTGTGCCCAGGGGCATGGTCTCTAGTGAAGCATTTTCCCTACCGTTACCTTTAGCCATTGGCAGAATGTTACCTTGACATTCAGCAATTGGGACGTAACCCGAGCCATCTGCCTCTCTTTTAATTTTTTTAATGTTTATTTATTTTTGAAAGAGAGAGAGAGACAGAGCATGAGGAGCATGAGTGGGGAGTGGCGGAGAGAGGGAGACACAGAATGTGAGCAGGTTCCAATCGGAGTTGTCAGCACAGAGCCCGATGAGGGGCTCGAAGACCTGAGCCGAAGTCGGACATTTAACCGACTGAGCTACCCAGGCGCCCCATCTGCCTCTCTTTTGTCTGAGGACAGCTTTTATAGCATAGAGAGGCTTTTCCCAGTATTACCTTGTTTCCCCTTCAATTCTCTGCCTTAAACACTCTTCCCTTTGGTCCACCCTAAGCACATGCATCCCTCCTTACTTTCTCTTGACCTCCATGTCTCCCCTGCCTCTCTCCTGCACCCTCTCTCCCCCACACTCTTCCCCCTCCTACACTTTCATCCAGGCTCAGCTTCAGTTCCTCACTCCTTTTCCCGGGGAAGAGCCCCTGTGACTACTGATTGCCCCTCTTTCCTTCCCTTCTCACAGCCTCTCATGGGAGGGACCTTTTTCCTCTGCTGTTGCCACACACCTTCTTTGACCGAGGTATGAAACTGCTCCTACGAACTGGGGATTTGGGATATTCAGTCCCCAAAACCTGCCTAACCCCACCCTTAAGATCCAAGAAAGGTTGGTTTGAATACCCCAGGGGGGAGTCCAGAAGTTTGCCCCCCTTTCTGTTATTTCCTGACTCTGAGCCCTGCCTCTATCACTAGTGTAGCTTATGGGTCTCATGCCCACTCCGGAAGACCTGTCTGTGTTCTGCACTGTGTCCACCTGGAAATGAGATTCAGCTTTTCCCTCCGTTTCTGCCCGGAACCTACTTTCAGGAGGCATTTGTGTGGCCTGAACTTGACTGAGGGTTCGAGAGTAGGAGGTCGCATTCTTCAAGGCAAACAGCTTCAAAAGGGACATCAGAAATTTCTGTGGTTTAAAAAAATTTTTTTAAGTTTATTTATTTTGAGAGAGGGAGGAAGAGAGAGAGAAGCATGAGTATGGGAGGGCAGAGAGAGAGGGAGAGAGAGAATCTGAAGCAGGATCCCTGAGATCATGACCTGAGGCAAATTCAAGAGTCGGATGCTTAAATGACTGAGCCACCCAGGCACCCTAGAAATTTCTGTTTTTGGGAGAGGTTGGTGGTTACCAGGGGCCGGGGAGTAAGGAAGAAGATGGGGGAAGGTAGTCAAAGGAACACGCTTCCAGTGATAAGATGAACAACATGCAGCACAGTGACTGCAGTTAACAGGTGTACTGGGTATTTGAAAGTTTCTAAGAGAGTAGATCTTAAAAGTTCTTACCACAAACACACACAGAAGGGAAACATATGAGGTAAAGGGTGTGTTAATGAACCTTATTGTGGTCATTATTTCACAACATAGACACACAGCAAACCATCACAACGTACACCTTAGTTACATCAACAAGTGTGGAGAGGGAAACAAATTTTTATTTTTTTAAAGTTTATTTATTTATTTTGAGAGAGGCAGAGACAGTGCAAGTGTGGTAGGGCGAGGGCGGGGAGAGAGAGAGAGAGAGAGAGAGAATCAATCCCAAGCAGGCTCTGCACCATGAGCACAAAGCCAGATGAGGGGCTCAAACTCATAAACTGTGAGCTCATGACCCGAGCGGAAACCAAGGCATGGATGCTCAACCAACTGAGCAACCCAGGTGCCCCAAGATATTTCTGTGTTTAAAAGTCCATCAGCCAGGTTGCTGGCTTTTGGTCATTTTACCCCCCTTATTGCTCTGTCTTTACTACATCGTACAGCTCTTCCTTTGCCTGTCTCTCTGCCTCACATGCTTTTCCCCAGTTATCCTAGTCAACCTTGGGAACTACACACTTATTTTTCTCTATTTTACAGGGCAATTCAGCATCCTAGCCCACCGTTTTTCAATCTGTGTCATAATCCCTTAGTGGGTGGTAGGACCAATTTACAGGGTCACAGAGATTTTCTTTTAAATAAAATAGAAAAAATGAGCGTGTGCCTAGTAAGAGTTGTTTTGTGAAATGTGTTTTTTTCTCTTCTGATTTTTTAAATTTAAATAGTTTGTTTTCAAATTGGCTTCCATATAACACCCAGTGTTCATCCCAACACGTGCCCTCTTTAATGCCCGTCACCCCCTCTCCCCCCTCCCTCACCTCCCTCACCCTCAGTTTGTTCTTAGTCTTTGAGAGTCTTATGTTTTATCTCCCTTCCTCTCTGTGTCTTTTTTTGTGAAATGTGTTTTGATCATACCGTATCACTAATAATAGAGCTATGGTTTAAACAAAGAGTCTATAAGACACTCTGGCTTTAATGGGTGATCTTAGCTCCAGGCCCCCGTTTGCTTAGCCATAACTATGTGTCAAAGAGCTCAGCAGAATAAAAGGACCTACCTCTCTGAGCATGACCCATTTTTCTTGAAGGCAGTTGGTAAGATGATTTTAAAATATACCCTCACAGGACTCGACTTTCTGAAGCAGTGACCACTCTGCCAGCTTCTGAACGTGATTGCAATAAAGCAGGGCTCTTTGGTCGCTACCTATTTTTGCAACTGATTCGAGGTTGCTGTTTGACATAGGGACTTGGTGACGTAATTCAGCAGTGTCCAAATGTGAAATTGTGTCCTTGTCTGTTTTCTTGCTAAGTAATGAGCGGGGCTGACATCCATCTGGGGACGGGAGACGGATGTCACCAATGGGAGTCTGTTTCTCACACTATTGGTGATATTGCTTAAGGCAAAAAACAATGATGGCCTTTTAGGCCATATTAAGATGCTCCTACATCAAAGCGGCCGTGCCAAAACATCACAAGCCTAATAGAATAGGAGACGCCACCATGCTGGAGCCAAGTTGGCCCTGCTGGCCAAGTAGCGTGGGGGAAATAAACTTACCAACTCATCTTTTTAAAAAAGATTTTTTTAATGTCTATTTATTTTTAAGATAGACAAAGCATGAATGAGGAAGGAGCAGAGAAAAAGGGAGACACAGAATCCGAAGCAGGCTCCAGTCTCTGAGCTGTCAGCACAGAGCCTGACGTGGGGCTTGAACTCACAAACCGCAAGATCATGACCTGAGCCAAAATCAGATACTTAATCGAATGAGCCACCCAGGCACTCCCAACTCATCTTTTTTAAGGGACATGGGATGGATGTGGAAGAGACATGGGAAGGAACCAGGATTTCCTGAGCACTACTGTATGCCCAGCACTGTAACTCATACAGCCCTGGGTGGTAGGTACTGTTATTCCTAGTTTTGAAAACTTAGGAACATATTCCTGCTGTGGACATTCTTTTTCTAATTTTAAATGCTTTTATTTATTTTTGAGGGGGAGTGTGAGCAGGGGAGGGGCAGGGGGGTGGAGAATTTGAGGCAGGCTCTGCCTGGAACTCATGAACTGTGAGATTCATGGCCAGAACTGAAGTCAGATGCTTAACTGACTGAGCCACCCAGGCACCCTCTACCGTTGCTATTCTGAAGGGTCCCACAATAGCTACCTGCGTTGCTGAATCAAAGGTGGGGCCAATTGTAGTTGCCCAGACATCATCCTCTAAAGAGTGCTGACACCTGCTGGAAATCTAGCCGGGTGGAGAATGTTTTATTTCCAGTACTTCTCTTAGGGGAAAGTAGAGTAAACAGCTGTAAGGGATAGTGGGTGGGCCCCTGGCGGTTGGGGTAAAATTAACCCCTGGCTGCTAAACGGCTTTCTGGAATATGCGAGAGGAGAGTGAGTGACGTAGGTTCTGCTTTGCTGGGTTGCTGCTCTGGGTTAGAGCTTCAGGACAGCGGAGGAAGGGCTGAGCAGCTGCCGCCAGAGGGCGCCCTTCCCCCTCTCCCCGCTTCCGGCCACCTCCACACCTAGCAGCCCTTCGCCCTCCTTCCCAGCACTGAATAGGTAAAGACTGCGGGTGTGAAGGCCAGGTAAATGGTTAGGCTCCTGAGGCTACTGCAGTCCACCCTGGCTCCGTCTGCCTAGTCTCCACGCACATCCCTTTCATCTCTACAGTCTAAACTCCCCCAGGGGAGCTCCCTCCCCACCAACTCCCCCCACCCTCCCCCTCCCTGTGGGTCATAAAGTAGAAATGAAACAAATCTCCCATAACTGCTTTTCTACCACTAGGCATTTTTAAGTTATTGTGTATATAAATTGAGGTCATTTGGAAATTTTATGTGACTTTCAGTTTGAGTAAATCTTTTCGGTACTTAATAACGGTGTTGCTGGAAACTGTTTTCCGAAGGAGAGAACAGCAAGCTCACCGTACCACAATTCCACTAGGCTTCATTTTTCTAACTTTACAGTGACAGCCTGCAGTTTAAAAATCAAACGTCCATGTCATGATGTAGACGAGTCTCAATGAACAGGAAAGGTGTTCTTTATAAACCAAAATCTGGCTTTTCCCAAATTCCTCTTGAAAATTAAACAATTCAGAAGGCTGTAGAAAATCGTTAGATCTTTGTTCTACCTTGTGGTGGAAAGAAATGGATGAGAAGATCGGGAAGAGAGAGGGAATCACAAAGGGGTGGGGTTAGATAAAGAAGTAGGAAGATAAAGAGGGATGTGGTGGGGTGAGAGCAGGGAGAAGGATGTGAAGAAGAGGATAAAATAGGTGATGCAGGGAAAAGAGAACAGAGGCATGTTGGGTACAGCGCCTCGTGCCTGTCGTGGTGGGTTAAATGGATGGAAATGAGAGCATGAGTATTGGTGCTTTAAGAGAGAGTTTTCCTTGACTACGAGGTAGAGTGTGAGGGTGAAATCAGAGAAAGGCAAGGGGGCGAATAATCACAGAGAACCCACTTACTCCACCATCTTTCTCAGGGCATAGGCTCGTCTTCCAGAGCCACAGCTGAAGAAATTGCAAAAGGAAGGTCCAGATCTATTCCTCTCACAAGGTGAGCGTGCTTCCATCTGGCGTGCTGTCTGCCTGCTTTGCACATTTCCCCACGTCATATGCTAACCGCACCCATCATATGCCATCCTGGCACAAATACACAAGCAGGAAGCGAAATTAGAATGTGGGGGAGAGGGACAGAGCACAGCTTGTTTTCTGTTTGGGAATTTGTGGTAATACATGGGTTACTTTTTTCTTTTAGTCTTAATGTATTTTCTTTTTAACTGATGTATAACTTCCATAAAGTATACTAATCATGACAACTTTTTATATGTGTATTAGGACCATGTAACCACTCACAAACCAGATTAAGATAAATTCTGTTTCTGGACTCCGATAGGATCCCTTATGTCCCCTCGCAGTCAGGATCTCCCCAGAGGTGACCACTTAGCTGGTCTCTATCCCTATAAATCAGCTCTGCCTGTTTGATTTCCATGTATGGGGAGGGGGGGGAGCAGGAGAGATTGGTGTCTTTTGGCTTCTTTTTCTCATCCTTGTCTTCGAGATTTATCCATGTATGGTGTTGTATATGGCGATAATTCATTCTTTTTCTTTGGTGTGTATCATTCCATTGTGTAAATGTATCACCCTTTATCCATTTTTGTTGTTGACGGACATTTTGGTATTTCTAGCTTTGGATTATTATGAATAAAGCTGCTATGAACATTCTTGTACATGTGTTAGGTGGACATAGACACTCATTTTTTTACTCTCTGTACCCAAGAATGGAACTACTGAGTCAGAGGGTATGCATAGGTTTAGACTTAGTAGATAATGGACCCTTTAATCCAAAGTGCCTTGGAGCGACAAGAATTCTCCACAGAGATTCTTTTATCTGTGGTTTTGTAGAAGACTCAGTAAATTGTCAGAGGATGTGGCATAGGGAGGGACATGAAGAGTACACTGACGGGAGATTATAAAAGAAAAGAAACAGGGGCGCCTGGGTGGCTCAGTCGGTTAAACATCCAACTTTGGCTCAGGTCATGATTTCACAGTTCGTGAGTTCGAGCCCTGCATCGGGCTCTCTGCTGACAGCTCAGAGCCTGGAGCCTGCTTCAGATTCTGTGTCTCCCTCTCTCTCTGCCCCTCCCCTGCTCACACTCTGTCTCTCTCTATCTTTTAAAAATAAATGAGGAAGGAAGGAAGGAAGGAAGGAAGGAAGGAAGGAAGGAAGGAAGGAAGGAAGGAAGGAAGGAGGAAGGAAGGAAGGAAGGAAGGAAGGAAGGAAGGAAGGAAGGAAGGAAGGAAGGAGGAAGGAAGGAAGGAAGGAAGGAAGGAAGGAAGGAAGGAAGGAAGGAAGGAAGGAAAACAGAAATGGGAGACAGGGCTCCAGCACATGGAGTTAAGATTCAGCTGTGGGATGTTGAGTTCAAGGCAAATGAAGGGGGTAGAGAAGACACCGTGGCTGTGGTGGATGGTTCTTCAGTAATACTGAGTAATATTCTCTTGCTGATCACAAAAGTGAAAAAAAATGGAGATGACAAAGCTTGTATAAGAGGATAAAATCAATTGGAACTAGGCCTCTTGCCTGTAAAAATGGGTAAATTCATTTCCCTGAAGACAAAAACAAAAATAATTATCCCCTGAAATCCTGTTCTGTGGCCATCCTGTGGTGGTGATGGCGAAGCCTCGATTAATGTAGATCAAAAATTAATATCCCCAGCATGAATTTTCCAGTCTTATTTACCTAAAATTAAAGCAGTTTAATTACTTTAGAGATGGCATCCTAGAACAACTTTGTAAGCAATATATCCTATCTTATCAGATGATCTTCAGCTGTGGGACAGCTGGACATCACACGCCTTGAATGCCTGTTAGGGGAAGTCTGTTCCTCTCATCTGGGTTAATTGAGCAAATCATAGCAAGGCGTTGGTTTGCCTTTTCAGCCTCCCAGTGCTGAGAGGAAAGAAGGTCTGTGAATTTAAGTAAATGTTGGCGAAGTTCAAGATCCCCGCCCCTGTCTGCTGTTCTCAAGTCCTAAGTTGGTGTTTAGCCACCACCCTCTCTTATTCCTTTGTTCGTTTTACTAACACTTATTGAGCACCTCCTCTGTGTAAATAACTGTGATAGTTGCTAGGAGGAGATAAAGGAATTTATAATCTTATAGGGTAGCCTTAGGTATATAAACGTAAATATAATATAAGGTAAATAAAAGAAGTAATATAATGAATTTATATACAAAAGGATAATAGAATTTGGGAAAGTATTGGCTTATTGAAGAGTTTCTCAGAAGCGGTAGCATTATAGTTATGCCTTAAAAATGAAGAAGTAGGGGGATGCCTGAGTGGCTCAGTCGTTAAGCGTCCAACTTCAGCTCGGATCATGCAGGTCATGATTTCACGGTTTATGAGTTGGAGCCCTGTAGTGGGCTCTCCACTGTCAGCACAGAGCCTGCTTCAGATCTCTCTGCTTCTCCCCTGCTGGTTCTCTCTCTTTCAAAATAAATAAACTAAAAAAGAAATAAAGTAGCAGGATTTCAGTGGATGCAGAGTAGAGGTGGGCAGGAAAGAGCCCGAGTACTGGCAAAATAGGAAAAGTTCACAGTTGATTTAGGTAACTAATCTTTCCTAACAACTGCTATGTGGCCCTGGCTTGAGAGCGCCACTCCCATTCAGAATTGTCTCATTTAAGAGAGAGACGATAGCATTTACATAGCAGAGAGCATTGGAAACACAATTTAACTGTCTTTATTTATTTATTTTTTAAAAATTTTTTTAACGTTTATTTATTTTTGAGAGACGTAGAGATAGAGTATGAGCATGGGAAGGGCAGAGAGAGAGGGAGATACAGAATCTGAAGCAGGCTCCAGGCTCTGAGCCGTCATCACAGAGCCCGATGCGGGGCTCGAACCCACAGACCGTGAGATCATGACCTGAGCCGAAGTCGGCTGCTCAACCAACTGAGCCACCCAGGCACCCCAATTTAACTGTCTTTAAAAGGACATTTGAGCTGATTTCATTGGAGAAACACATAGAGAACTATATTTCCAAAAATCTCCTGGTACAGATGCCTTCGGATGTCCAGCCAATTGAAATCCTTTAGAAGAAGATTCTTCTGACCTTGCCCATGCTCTTCTCATTCCTGTACTGCTGTCTGGTCGACCTGGTGAGTTTCTGAACGTTGGCAACTTTCTGCGAGACGGGATTTAGTTAAAATGAACACTCCCCCGAGACAATGCTCTTTAGTTCACTTCTGGTGGCTTGGAGTTCATTTCTTATTCTATTCAATCAACAAGTATTGGTTGAGTGCCTCCATGTGCCAGAAGGTACAATAAATAAGATAGATTACTGTCTCCTGGAGCTTCCCTTCCAGTGGAGTGAGACAGACAGTAACTAAAGAAATAAGAAAATTATCAACGAGTGAGAAGAGCCACATAGAGAATTGAAATAAGGTGACGTGATAGCGAGTGAATGGGTGGCTTCTTCTGTGAGTCGTCCGAGATGGTGACACTAAGCTGAGTTCTGAAGGAGCCCCACAGAGATATGAGGGAAGTGCATTCCAGGCAGGGGCCCAGCTAGTGTAGAGGCCCTAAGGCAGGACCAAGATTGGCATATTTGAGGAACAGAAACAAGGCGAATTTGTGTAGAGCACAGTGAGCAAACAGAGAGTGGGTATGAGACCTTAGAAAGACAGCCTGGGGCCGGGTCACTGAGGACTTTGTGACTCAGAGGAAGTACTTTGGCTTTTTTTTCTTGCAACAAATGTAGACATAAATACAGATGAAGAGAAGTTCACTGAATTTAACAGTTGGGAAGACTTCCAAAATACCAGATAATGTCAATTTTGATGACCTGTGCACTATTTCTCAGATGAAAATTTGAACTATATAGGTGGAACTAGGATTTCATGCACAGCTTATCAGTGGAAGAAGCTAAAACCAGTTGAGTGTGTCACATGGTAGACAGCAGAACCGCAGAGCCGCCGTAGCCCACTCGTGACCTCTCCCCTCTCCAACGTGACCTGATACCTGCATTACACTATCTACTGCTGTCCTTTAGACCAGAGGAAAGAGGAATGAACTGTGATTCCAGGGCCCAGGCACTGAGTACTGGCTCTGACTCTGGAAACCAAAAGAAAGGAAAATAGTTATTGAGTACCTTATGTAGAGCGTGAGCAGGGGAGGGGCAGGGTAGACATAGGATCCGAAGCAGGCTCCGCACTGACAGCAGAGAGCCTGATGCAGGGGTGAAGAATCACAACCTGAGCTGAAGACGGATGCTCAATGGGCTGAGCCACCTGGGCACCCCAGCAGGCTTTCTGTCTTAGTTTCCACACCAATCCTGTGAAATGGTTCTTCCTATCCCCATTGTACAGATGAAGAAGCAGGGACTCTGATGAGTAAAATGATTTCTGCGAGTTTGGGAATCAAGCCCAGGTCTGTTTGGTTCCATTATCCTTTGTTGTCTCTCCTTGCCATGTGTCTTTTAGTCAGTCTTTTATAAGCTCTCTGGGCTGGGGTTTTCTCATTCATGAAAAAATGGGACATGAAAAAAAAATCAATGTTTATGTCTCAACTAGCTCTAATATTTGGGATCTAAATGCCTTTGAATGGGTTTATTTCTTCAGTTTTCTGAGCCAGAGTTCTGAACCATTCTGTGACAAATGCTTTAGCTGGATCATGATTCCCACCCCTTTGTGGCCAGAGAGGATAATGACCTCGAATTTGGAGCATCTGGCACAGGGGGTCGTTATTCTGACACCCAGAAGTGAAAGGCCACTTAGAGACACAAAGGATACTGTCTTAGCTACTTTGTCCCCCTTGTTTACAGCTCTTGATTTCTTCTTTTCTTCCTTTATCTCTGGAAAATCCTTCTCATCTCCTAAATCCTTGTGCTTTGAAGACCAAGTTGGCCGGAGGAATGTCAAAGGAGACACAAGGTTAAATACAGAAGTGACTCTGTTCCCTTTTAGCAGCAGAAGCCTGTCACCGCCACCCCGTCCTCTGGCCTCCATTGTGAGAGCAGAAGGTTGACATTCAGAGTCATTGTTTCCTTTGGACTTTGCCATCAGCAGAGGGCAAATGGCTCCTTCTTAATTGACGTTTGCCTCTTGGGGCCAAAAGAGCCCCACGACCTGATATTATGACCTGAGCTGAAATCAAGAGTCGGTCACTTAACCAAGCCATCCAGGCACCCCTGGTCAAGACCTATCTTCAGTGCGAAAGTTATCTTGGGGGTTGAATAGGTGGAAGTGGTTGTCCGTTGGTAACATGTTTTAAAACTCTAGAAAGGCAAGTCTTTTCTCTCTTTGTATTCTTTATTTAGGTGAAATTTATTATCTGTCTTACTAATTTTTTTAGGTTTATTTATTTAAGAAATCTCTAGATAAAACATGGAGCTCAAACCCATGACCCTAAGAGCAGGAGCCACGTGTTCCATGGACTGAGCCAGCCCTTATCTTACTTTTTTTTTTTAATGTTTATTTATTTTTGAGAGAGAGAGAGAGAGAGCGTGTGTAGAGCGGGGGAGTGGCAGAGAGAAGAAGACACAAAATCCGAAGCAGGCTCCAGGCTCTGAGCTGTCAGCACAGAGTCCAACATGGTGCTCAAATTCACGAACTACGAGATCATGACCTGAGCTCAAGTGGGACGCTTGACCGACTGAGCCACCCAGGTGCCCCTTATCTTATTTTTTATAAAAGATCCAACATGAATAATTTTTATCATGAATAGATGTTGGATTTTGTCAAGTACTTTTTCTGCATCTATTGATATGGTCAAATGATTTTTCTTCTTTAGTTTGTTGATATGCTGGATTACATGAACTGATGTTTGCATGTTGAACTAGCCTTGTACACCAGGATAAATCCCACTTGGTTGTGGTGTATAGTTCTTTTTATATACCATCGGAATCAATTTGCTAATAATTTGTGAAAGGATTTTTGCATCTATGTTCAGGAGATATATTGGTTTGTAATTTTCCTCTCTTACAGTGGCTTTGTCTGATTCGGTAATAGGATAATGCTGCCCTCAGAATGAATTAGAAAATATCCTCTTTGTCTCTGTTTTCTGGAAGAAGTGATAGGTAATCAATATGATTTTTTCCTTAAATGTTTGTTGGCAGTCATCAGTAAAACCATCTGAGCCTGATGCTTTCAGGTTTGAAAAGTTACACAGATTCTGTGTCTTCTTCTCTCTGCCACTCCCCCGCTCTGCACACGCTCTCTCACTCTCTCAAAAATAAATAAACATTAAAAAAATAATTATTGATTCCATTTCTATCATAGGTAAGGGCCTATTCAGATTATATATTTCTCCTTGTATAAGTTTTGGTAGAAATGAGTTTGGTAGAAAGACTTGTGTCTTTCAAGGAATTGGTCTGTTTCATTTAAGTTATCAAATTTGTGAGCATAGAGTTATTTATAATATTTCTTTATTATCATTTTAATGTCCATGGGATCAGTATTTATGGCTTTTAATTATATATTTACATAATGTATTTGTGCATTTTGAATGTACATCTTTCATTTCTGGTACTAGTAATTTGTATCTTCTCTCCTTTTTGCCTGGCTTGTCTGTCCAGAGGCTTATCTATTTTATTGATCTTTTCAAAGAATTTACTTTTAGTTTTGTTGATTTTTAAAATTGATTTTCTGTTTCCAGCTTCATTGATTTCTTCCCTATTTTTTGTTATTTATTTTCCTGTGCTTACTTTGGATTTAATTTGCTCTTCTCTTTGAGTTTCTGAGGTGGATGCTTACATGGTTGGTTTTAGGTCTTTCTTCTTTTCTAATGTATGCATTCAATGCTATAAATGTCCTGTTATGCACTCCTTTCACTGCATCCTACAATTTTTGATAAGTTGTATTTTCATTTTCATTTAGTTCAAAATATTTTAAAATTTCTGAGACTTCTTTGACCCTTGTGTTACTTAGAAGTGTGTTGTTAATTCTCCAAATATTTTAGAATATCTTAAGGTTATTGATTTCTAGTTTAATTCTGTATGCATTGAGAGCATACTTTGTATAGTTTCTATTAAAAAATCTTTTAAAGATGTGTTTATGGCCCAGAATGTGGTCTGTCTTGGTGACCATTCCATGTGATCTAGAGAGGAATGTGTTTTCTGTTGTTATTCAGTGAAGTAGTTGGTAGATGTCAACTATGTCCAGTTGTTGGTGGTGTTGAGTTCAAATATGTCCTTACTGATTTCCTTTTTTTTTAGTTTATTTATTTGTTTTTGAGAGAGAGGGAGAGAGAGAACAAGTGTGGGAGGGCTGGGGGAGGGGGAGGACAGAAGATCTGAAGCAGGCTCCATGCTGACAGCAGAGAGCCCACTGTGGTGCTCAGACTCATGAACCTTGAGATCTTGACCTGAGCTGAAGATGGATGCTTAACTGACTGAGCCACCCAGGCGTCCCTGTCCTTACTGATTTTCTGCCTGCTGGGCCTGTCCATTTCTGATAGAGGGCTGTTTCAGTGTCCAACTATAATAATGGATTCATTTATTTCTCCTTGTTCTTTCCATTTTTGTCTCACATATTTTAACAATGTGGTTAGGCACATACACTAAGGATTATTATGTCTTCCTGAAGAATTGACTCCTTTATCATTATGTAATATCCCTCTTTATCCCTGATAATTTTCCTTACTCTGAAGTCTGCTTTGTCTGAAAGTAATATAGCTACTCTAGTGTTCTTTTGATTAGTGTTAGCATGGTGTATCTTTTTCCATCTCTTGAAGTTTTTAAACATATTACATGAAATCTATCACTGGTGAAAGTATTACTTTGGAAAATGTAACTACTCTTGCAAAAGACGGTGTAGTAAGCTGTTTTCAGTCATTTATACTTTAGTACGAATCAAAGGGGCAAAAGGTTTATGCGCTCTAAAGAGAAACAAGAGTACACTTTAGTATGAATTAATATAGAAGATCCTGTTAAAGGTAAAGATAATTTTATGTGGAAGGAAATGGGGAAGTTGTAAGAGATTAAGAGTCTGTAACTGAGACAGGAAGATTCAAGCATCACAGAGAGAAAGGAGAGGTAGTCAGACATAAAAGGCAAATCTTGTGTTCTTTGAGATGTATGCGCAAGGCTGAGATGTATGCCCGAGTGCTTTAGAGTTTTCTTTTGTAAGTAAGCTCATTAGCAGTTGTGCACTGAGGGTGGACTTAGATATGGAGAGGGAATGCACGAGGGCTCCAAGAAATGGCCTAGTGACACAATACCTAGTGGCTCCCTGTAGGTCTTAGAACTTTCTGTGGTTTCTCTCACTAGACTTAGGAAATTGAAGGAAAGGCAAAATTGATTCCCAGGCTTATTCCCCAAGGTTCCTTTTCACTTCTCTTTTTCAGCCACGTCCTCTTTTTATCATCTTAAACACTTTTTACTTAGACTGCAAGATAGCACCAGAATGTCTAGTTATGCTCAACCCCAAGAAGCAGGACGTTCTTTCAGAGCCTGCTGCCTGTCAGTGTCTCAGGCTCGAGAGGATCTGTCCAGGCAGGACCGGCCTTTCAGCAAAGCTGAATATGTGGTGTGTCTTGATGGTGTGATTTAAAGAGTGCCAGAAAGGTTGCCACATCCAAAAAAATTTATTTTCCACTCATGCCTAAAATTCCACCCTTAATGATTCATACCTGTTAACAGCTGGTGCCCAGAAGGAAAAGGCACAAAAAGAAGATACTGGCCATTTACTTCCAATTTTGCTTCATGATGGCTCATGACTAGGATTATAAAGGGACTTCTGGGGCACCTGGGTGGCTCAGTCAGTTGAGCCTCTGACCCTTGGTTTTGGCTCAAGTCATGATCTCATAGTTCATGGGTTTGAGCCTCACATCTGGCTCTGTATTAACAGTGCAGAGCCTGCTTGGGATTCTCTCTCTCTCCCTCTGTCTCTCTCTTTCTCTCTCTCTCTCCCCTTCCCCCTTTATCTCAAAATAAGTAAAATAAACTTAAAAATACAAAGGGACTTCTGAGTGTACAAATTGGAATGTCTTACAACTTTGCAGTAAATGCTGACAATATTCAATGCAAGGCCTCAAGGCTTTGGGGCAGGGGAGAAAGAGGCTCAGTGAGTATTTCTTATGGGGCAGATTAATAGCAACGAGCTGGGTTTGACCAAATTCAGACTAGATCGTGCCACTTAATATATGGTCAATTAACTATCCCTGTTTGTGTTCAGTATGCTCTATTACTTATTTTCGTGTAACAGCAGATGAAATGAAGTTGCATGCTGGCATCCCACCACCTACTTTGTCCTTGTTGGGCCATATTTATTGTTACGGTGTGGTTTAGTAGCTTGACTGCTGGTATTCACATGACCATTTATTCTCATCTCTCTCCTTCCCACCTCCTAACCCTTCTCCTGTTAACCGCTTCATACATACACACCCTACAGTGATCTACACATATTGTTACTTCGTGAAAATGGCTGCATGTGGACACTTAGGAGTATCGATTGCTGACCCACTTTTGCCACCCTTGGCTCACCCTTGCGTTCTGATAGCCCATCTAGGAAAGACTATCATTCAGTGGGGCAAAGTGGAAACATCTTTGGTCATAATCAGGAGGTTTGGGTTTGGGCTCCATTTTCTATGTATAAAGAATTCTGTATCATAAGTAGAAGTTCACCAGGTCTACAATAGAAATAAGATCTTATTGTGAGAAGGGGAAAACGTGTGAAGTGTATGCCAACGTTCAAGAGCAGCATTTTTCACAGTAGCCCAGAGGTGGAAACAATCTGAGTGTCCATCAACAGATCTATGTATAAACAAAATGTAGTATGTCTATACAATGGAATATTATCCAGCCATGGAAAAGGAAAGAAGTTCTGACACATGCTACAACATGGATGAACCTTGAGAATGTTATGATAACTGGAAGAAGCCAGACATAAAAGGACAAATATCGTATGATTCCACTTATATTAAATATCTAGAATAGGCAAATTCATAGAGACAGAAAGTAGATTCGACGTTGGCAGCGGTTGGATGAAAGGGGGTGTGGGTTATTATTGTTCAACAGGTACAGAGTTCCTGTTTAGGGCGATGAGAAATTATGGAAAAAATGGTCGCACCATATTGTGAGTGTAATTAATGCCACTAAATTTTTCAGTGAAAAATGGTAAGTTTTATGTTCTATATATATTTCCACTATAAAAAGACAGTAAAAAGAAAACCCCAGGAATTTAATAATAAAACTATAGCTGTGACCCAAGATCCTGGCATGGGAACAGACTCGTAGAGCTAGGAAAAGAGTAAAAACTTAGAGGAAATACAAATATGAAGCCCTAGAATCAATAAACAGAGCTCGTTTGGGAATGGCAACCTAGATAGAGTGAAGTTACCAAGAGCAGAGCAGCAGATAAAGCTAGAGGGATGAATAGACGTCAGATCGGGGAAAGTCTTTGTGCTGGATGACAGTGAACTGGCCCCAGGAAAGGCTTCTTAAGTAGCAGGAACATATATATGATCAGGTTTGCCTGTGAGACAGATCACTCTGGCAGGTAAGGGGGATGTATTGTACAAGAACAATACTGAAAGCAGTGACGAGTACAAACACTGCCAGTGACGTTAGGCAAGAGATAACAAGCTGTGGCCCAGGCGCACCACTAATCTCCACCATATACAACACCCCTGAGGTACAGTGTGACAGGAAACACACCAAGTTGTCTTAGTTTTCTTATCTGCCTTCATATAAGCTTTACCCTGTTGTAACAGGAGCCCGCATGTGTCTTCTGCTGGGCTCAGCCAGACCCTACATCTCTACACTGGGAGGAAGTCCATTTAGCTCAGTTGACAAGAATCATCTGTATGAGCCCTGGAGGCTCTAACCTAGATGTCTCGCTTCCTGGTAAGGTCCTCCCAGGAAAACGCCCTCATAAAGGAAATAAAAGAGGGGTGTTTCCTTCCAGTCTGAGAAAATTCTGGTCGCCTCGCCTATGCCCTGAAGCTGCCTGTCCTAATTCTCCTACCCAGACTGGGTGAGCCTCTCTCAGCTCTGAAAGAATGCACCTCCTCCTTTTTGCCTGCTATGTTTGACCTTCCTGCCCATTGGCCATCCTTGCTGCCCTGGAGGCTGTGTGTGGACCCTGCTTCTCACGGAGTCACCCCACTGCCCATGGCTCCCCACTAGCACAGCTGCCTCATCAGAGGCTCTGCTCCTAGCCCAGAAGTGGTGCCCATTCTCTCCACCTCTCACGGGGTGCTCCCAGAAATGGCTCCCTGCCAGCAGCCTCCCAGCTTTGAGACTGTTAAACCAGTTATGGGGGCTTGGTGGTGTGCTGGAGCTGGCGGCTTGAAATCAGCCATGGTGGGAGTATTTACACCACAGAAATCTGTAAACCCCACAAATGAGAGCGTTTCTTTCTGGAGAGCTGGTTGTCCTTTTTATCAGTATACTGGTTCTTTAAACGAACGAACAAATAAACTGATCCAGAAGTATTAGGACTTCATTTCTCTCAGAGATCTTCTGGGTTCTCATCACGTCAGGGCTCAGTGAAGATTTAGAGCTTCTCTTCCCACCCATGTGGTAAGGTTAATTGGGAGAGCCTGGCTCTGTTCGGGGAGACCAGATTCCTCCTGGGTAGGGCATCCTCCCCCAAGCTGCGAGAGCTCTCAGCCTCTTGCACTAAAGCTAAATTCTTCAGCAGGAGGGTATTTGGGTGCATCTTCCAGTGACTGAAATCTTGCTTCCTGTAATTTTCAACCCATGTTCTCTTTGCCCATGTTTCTGAGGTTCGAATGTAAGGGAAGCAGCCCTCCTCCCAGGCATTTAGACACATCTTCGAGCCCTCGCTGCAGGAGGCTGGACACATCAGATATACTATCTATGAAGCCTCTAGGCTTTTTTTTTTTTTTTTTAGCTCGTTAACATACCCAGTTTCAACTAAAAAGGCCTGGATGGCGTTAAAGGACAGAAAGAAGAAAGTTGTAATCAATTTGGTTTTACTGTATTTAAGTTGTTAGGGTTTTGATACATTTGAGACTGTAATACATTATATGTAATACATTATACTATTGTTTTTGTCATTCACCAGGTGCAATTTTCATAAGATTACACTTGGAATCCTGTGATGGGTTGAATTGTGTCCTCTTTCCACCCCTCTCCCCCACCCTCCAATTAATAGATTAAAGTCCTCATCAGTACCTCAGATCATGGTCTTATTTGGAAATATGGTTGTGGATGTAGTTAGATAAGAGTAAGTCATACTGGACTAAAGTGGGCCCCTTAATCCAATATGACTGGTGTCCTTATAAAAGGGGAAAATTTGGACACAGGCACGGATGTAGGGAGAACACCACGTGAAAGTGAAGATGGCCATCTACAAACCAACAGAGTGGCCTGGAACAGACTTTTTTCCCTCACAGCCCTCAGAGAGAACCTTGATCTCGGACTTCCAGCTTAGAGAACTGTGAGACCATACATATCTCTTTAAGCCCCCCCACCCCCAGTCTGTGGTACTTCGTTAGGCAGTCCTAGCAGGTTAATATACCTTCCTACCCCACCCACCAATAAATTTATTTCCTGGCGTCCCACCAGGATTTGTAGACAAGTAAAATTATCATGGTTCACTACAGTCTCAGAATTTTTTCTTTTTAGAAAGAAAATATAAAATAATAAAAATTTGTTTTTATTATTACTTAGAGTGAGGGGAAACTGAAATCTTGTATGTAGGACTATCCAAAATTAGAACTAGTCCCAACAATTTAGAAATGTTAGAAAAAAGTATTTAATAAAAATAAAAGAGTCTTAAGGCATATTAAACTGTAAAAGTTCTTTTTATATTTGTGAACACATACATTTTCCACATGGTTGGAATCATTGGCCTTGTGTTTCTTGTGTTCTGTGTTTTTCATTTAACATTACTTGATAGGAATCATTCTACATGGTGATACTCTTCATATTCTTATTTAAATAGCTACATATGATTTTTGTGCCTTTCACGTATTATTAGTCATTGTTATTTTCTAATTTTTCACTATGAATATTTTTGTATAATTTACTTTTTGGTTTTTTCTTACTTCTTTTGAACTATTTCCTTGAGGTACACATGCCCAGAAGAGAAAGTCCTGGATTCCAGTTTTCTACTTCCTGTTACATTTTTTCCCCATATTCTCTAGACAGATTGAGCCCATCTGTGGTTTTACCAGAAATAAAAATTAAGTGCAGATTTTTCCATAATCTTGACGTCATCAGTCTTACAATTAAAAAATGCTTTTCCCTATTTTAAAAAGCTTTCCTTAGTCTGGAAGTTCCTTTAGTTTTTACTTATATCAGTACTAGGCAGGGGGGCCCAGGCACTTTTCAAGCATCTGGGTTCATCGTGATATTTTACTGATATAGGAGCGATGTGCAATAGACACTAGTTCGCTAGGGTGGCCCTGGGTGGCCTTCCCTCTATTAGCTCGCATCTCCAGCCGCTTCAGCGAGTGCCCCCACCGTGAGCTCCCCGGCTCCCTTTGGAACTGCGCCCACCAGGGGTCAGCGTCCGCCTAGCTTTGGGCTCTGGCTTCCCACAATGCACCGGGCCCTGTAGTCCGCGCTCCGGGAGAGGACCAAGCGGCGGCTGCCGCCGCAGAGCCCGGAGCATTCGGGGCGCGCGGGCTGGGCGGCCGAGGGAGGGGCGGAGCGCCCCGGGGGCGGGGCTGGTGCGGGGGCGGGGCCAGGCACCGCCGCCGCGGTGGCCCACAGCTGTGTGGCTCCGGCGGGCAGCCGGCGGGGGTAAGTCGCACCCTTCCCAGCCTCGGAGACCTGTCCACCTGACGCTGTAGTAAGGTAGGGGGGTTCCTCAGGACCGTCCCTTAGGCGGGATGTGTGTGGAGTCTTTTCTTGTTCAAACTGGAGAAGACTTAAGCTGCCAAAATTTAGACATGGAGCCACCGGGTTGGCTCGAAGGGATCTGTTTTAAAACTCTTTGTCTGCGACCCCTTCTCGGCTCCCTCTAGACTCTGTTGGGCTTTGGGAAGCCTGATTTGGGGAGTTTGTGCCTGGCTCATTTCTGGCTCTTGGTTCATCGGTTCTGCCTTGTGTGTGGATGCAGACTCCGGGGTGGGGTTAGAATGTGTGAGAACTTGTGTGGGTGTGGACTGGGTTTCTTCGGATGTGTGCATGTGTGAGAACTCAGGAAAATTTAGATGTCGGTCGGGGTCTGTTTCACAGTGTATGTGGGGATCCTGAGTCCCCGCTGTTTCAGGTACTTAGTGAGTGGCGTCTGTCGCGTGCGCCGCCTGCGACGCCCTATCCGGAGGTGGCTGTCCTGTGATCGAAAGCCAGTGGGTGTCCTCAAGTTTTAATAGACCCAAATGCACCGCACCCCAGGACTCCTTGCCAGGAGCCTGCTTCCCCGCAGTCCCTGCTGCCAGAGCCAGAGCCCACTCACAGCACAGCTGAGCCTAGTTTAGAGGTCCCTCAGTTTGAGCTTTCCAAAAAATAAAGTTTGGCAGATTGAATGCACTGGATGGGGGAGTGGGCACCTGCGAAAGCTTAAGCTTGTTGGCGTCTGTCCTCCTCAGCCTGTTTCTGGGTCACACTGCATGGCTCCATTCATTCAGTCTCCCTTCCTGGTAATAATGCCAACCCAAAATAATACCAACCTGAAAACTCCAGGCCTCGGTTCTAAAATGATATGCCTTTCGCCCACTTCTAAAGGCTCAGAAAAGCCCTTTAATTCTCTGATCTGTATCCCCAATATAAAATAACTTATATTTTTAAAGGTATATATGTTTTAAGAACCCTCACCCTATATTATATCCACTCTAATTATTATCAATTGATTGATTTTACTTGTGAAATACATGCAGCTTCATTTATTAATAATAAAGATTATAACTAGGAAAACTAAAAAGATACATTCTTCAGGCAAATATGATCCTAATTAGCAAACTAGCTCATCATAAAAGGCAGAAGATGGGAAATCAGACAATCTCGATTCTAAAACACTTTTGCCTAGGGGTGCCTGGGTGACTTAGTGGGTTGAGTATCTGACTTCAGCTCAGGTCATGATCTCATGGTTGGTGAGTTCGAGCCCTGCGTCAGGCTGTGCACAGAGCCTGGAACCTGCTTTGGATTCTGTGATTCCCTCCTTCTCTGCCCCTCTCTGACTTGGGCCCTTTCTCTCAAAAAAATAAAAAATAAAATAAAATAAAACATTTTTGCCTCTAAGAAGAGAACTGTTGGATGATTAAATTTTCTTTACTATTCCTTTCAAATATAAAATGCTATGAATCGACACAGACTCTTTTTTTTGCTAGACACACTTCTTAATTGGAGATAACAATAAAAAATAAGAAAATTCTTTCAAACTGTTACCACCTTACCTATGCCCAAAAAGAAAGAGGGTAGGTCTAGAAATTCTTAGGATTCTAAATTTTTGTTAAGCAGAGATTCTTAATGGTCCTTAATCCTATCTCTGGGTACGTCATTCCAGAAGTGTCTGTTCTCTATCAAAATGTGAAATTATGAATACTCATTATGTATAATAGTTTCTATTTGGAAAAGATTTGACTGTTCCACATTTAACATTAATATTTATTTTAAAGCATTATGTATTTATGAGTAAAAATACAAATCTTCAAAAAACGAAATACAAGAAAAAAAATGTTTTGATGTACATCAGTGGTTCCCATCGGTTTTTGGTCTTCGGTTATTGGCAATAAACCCAAAAGATAAAAGCAAAATCTAGTAAGTCATTAATAGTCACCAACACCCATAAGAATGAGAGGGCACTGTCTGAAGCTTAAAAGGAGCAGTTTAAGAACATTTACAGATAACTTTGCCTAGTAGATCGTAAGCATCAATGAGCCTATAGTCTCAAGAGTCATATGGAAAGACGCACCCACATAAAGAAACTTAAATACAAACTTGTGGGCTCACTGAAAATAAGCAGATCAAACATTTCCTACATCAACTGTAAATATATGCATTTGCTGTTAGCTTAAATAGCCCATCGCTTTTACAGTCTTCCAATGGCCTTATTCAAAAAATGGCACAGCTGGCACAGTTCTTGCTTCTGAAGGAGGTAAATTTAAAAACTGACTTCTAGCCACAGGCTGGAGTTTACAGGAATTAGCATGAACAAGCAACTCATAATTTACTCCTTTCTTGAGCAGATTTTTATCAAGTACCTACTAAGTGCAAGACTGGACTCACTGCTTTAGTCCTCTCCTAGTGAAAAGTAGCTGTAGGGAGGATCTCTTATTGGGGGCTGTGTCATCAGGACCATACAATTAGGGGCCAGGATAGTTCTCACCCACGAAGGAAGCAAAAAACATCTTTCAGAAAAACTGTGAAGGGGCGCCTGGGTGGCTCAGACAGTTAAGGGACCGACTCCTTTGGCTCAGGTCATGATCTCGTGGTTGGTGAGGTTGGGCTCCACACTGACAGTGTGGAGCCTGCTTAGGATTCTGTCTCTCCCTCTCTCTCTCTGCCCCTCCCTTGCGTGAATGCACAATGTGTGCATGCTCTCTCTCTCAAAATAAATACACTTTTTTTTAAAAAAGAAGAAGAACCATGAAGACTAAAGTACCTCAATTTAAAAACACACCAATTATTTTGGAAGGAGAAGGGGATAGAGAAAATACCTCTAAATATTTCCCTTTTCGCTTCTATCCCTTGTGGTGCCAATTAACAAAAAAAACAATTTAACGAGAAAACATTATATAGTGATACTAAAATTCTAATAATGGAGTCATGTAATATGAGATTATAGAAGCATTAACTCAAAAGTTAATAATATGTGAACTATCCCAACTTTATAATAAATATAAATATTCATATTTATATATTTATTCAATAAACATCCTAACACTATGCTAACACGGGAAATGCAAAGAATAATCTAACTCCTGACTTTAAGAAGCTGATTTAGTTGGGGAAGTCAATCTACAGAAATTCTAAGGGGGTGCCTGGGTGGCTCAGTCGGTTAAGCATCCGACTTCGGCTCAGGTCATCATCTCGTGGTTTTTTTCGTTCGAGCCCCGCGTCAGGCTCTGTGCTGACAGCTCAGAGCCTGGAGCCTGCTTCGGATTCAGTGTCTCCCTCTCTCTGCCCTTCCCCTGCTCACACACAAAATAAATAAACATTAAAAAAAAAAAGAAAAGAAATTCTAAGGAAGTGTGTGCTTGGTATGATGATGTCTGCTCCTGGTGCTGTGGGCTCCTGTTATGGTATGGTGGAGTCGGGAAAGGCCTTCTGGAAAAGGCAGTGCCTGAAATTCATATTGAAGAATGACTTTTAGCCAGGAATGGGGTGGGGGAGAGTTCTCCAGGTAAAGGGGACAGGCATTAACAAAATCCTGGGGGTGAAGTGGCAATATAGGAGGCCTGCAAAGATTAGAATAAAACTGAAGAGAGAGGTAGAGGTCAGCTCAGAGAAGGCCTGGGCAAGGGTGGGGGGAGCCACTGAAATCTTTAGTGGGAGAACAACAGGATCGTGTGTGTGCGTTAGACAGTCACTCTCAAGCCTGAGTGAAGGCCAGACCTGGGAGGCCAGGAGGTAGGTGGCTGTAGCAGTGATTAGAAAAGCAATGATGGGGGCTTAGCGTTTGTAGAATGCATGACCATTTCTGGCTTTCTCATATATTATTTCGTTTGGTTTTTAGAACCACCCTTATAATAACTCTGCAAATTAAGTATTATTAGGTCACGCTACAGACCTTGATACTGAGGCAGGGTCAGAGGTGGCTCCAGGTCCAGTGTCTAGTGCAGGATTCATTCTGAACAGCAGGTGGGCCCTGCCCCTCTTGAGAATGGGGCAAGACAACCCTTCTAGGCAAATCTATATCCTGGAAACACCTCTCAGGAGTCAGCATGGCAAAAAGACTGCAATCCCAGTTTCTTTTTTTTTTTTTTTAATTTTTTAAGTTTATTTATTTTGAGAGAGACAGAGACAGCATGAGTGAGGGAGGGGCAGAGAGAGAGAGGGAGACAGAGAATGCTAAGCAGGGTCTGTGCTGCCAGTGCAGAGCCCAGTGTGGGGCTCAAACCCGTGAAACTGTGAGATCATGACCTGAGTTGAAACCAAGAGTTGGACGCTTAACCAGCTGAGCCACCCAGACGCCCCTGCGACCCCAGGTTCTTAAGTAGTTCTGTCTTTGCCTTTAAACGTCCCATTGAACAAAACAGTGTGACAGTTCCTCAAAATGGTAAACATAGTATTACCATGTGATCCAGCAATTCCAGTTCTCGGTGTATTACCCAAAGGAGTGAAAGCGAGGCCTCAAACAGATGTTTGTATGCCTGTGTTTATAGCAGCATTAGTCACAGTAGTCAAAAGGGGGATCAACTCAAGTGTCTGTCAAGTGGGCAAATGGATAAAAAAAATGTGGTCTATCCATACGATGACATATTATCCAGCCTTAAAAAGGAAGGGCTTTCTGACACGAGCTTCGAGATGGATGAACCTTGAGGACATTATGCTAAGTGGAGATAGTCCCAAAAGAACAGTAGTGTATGATTCTACGTATGGTAGAGACAGAGAGTGGAATGGTGGTTGCCAGGCACAGGGGAAGAGGAGGATGGGAAACTGCTGTTCCATGGGTAGAGTTTCGGTTTGGGGGAGATGAAAAGAGTTCTGTGGATTGGAGGTGACGGTGGCACAACAGTGTGAGTGTGCTTAATGACTCTGAACAGTACACTCAGAAATGGCTGAAGTGATCAGTTTTATTTTACCACCACCAAAAAAAAAAAAAAAAAAAAAAAAATCCTATTGAGCATCACGTTATGGTCGGATGACCAGAGTCCAGAAACTTTTAATAAATTTGTGTGATAAGAAGACTAGGTAATGCAAGTCAAAAATTAAAGCAGACATCTCGAAAAACCCAGCCCAAGCAAAGAATGCTGGCTGGATTCCCAGAGGATAGATCACGGAAGTGTAAAGTCGGAAGGTCCCAGAAGTACTGCTTCGTTAACCTCCACCTTTTATAGACAAAAACAGCGAGACCCAGAGTCGTCAAGTGACTCGCCTAGGGTCACTGAGCAAGTTCGGGCAAAGGGAGACTCCAAAGCAAAACCCTGGCCTCTGCCAGACAGTCGTGCCCGGTCCTGGCAAGGAAGCTCTTTGAGCTGACAGAGGTGTGCTCTGGCTTTCTTTTTAAGCTGAAAGAGAAACCAGGCTTTCCATCTTTATCAGCCTGCTGCAGTCAATTCATAGGATTATAATTACTGAAGAAATTTATGTGCTTAGAACTGGTGTTTGGTTGCTGGCTTTGTCTAGGTATCAAGGTGGGAAAGTGGTGATGAGTTAGAGTTGGTTAATTAATTAATTAATTCATTCATTATCAAATATTTGAGGGCCAATGTTGTGCCACATATCCTCTCCAGTTTCCAATTTTTCCATCAAGTAACGGCTGTCTGCCAGCTTTATTCTAGATGCTGCGCTGCCAATCACCCTTGGACATAAACTCTAAGTTACGTTAACCTTCACTGTCTTATAGAAAGGTCAATAGGGAAACAGATATAATTGGGGGGGAAGTGACATGAGGGGAGATAGGAGGGTGACAGATACCAAAGAGAGTTGTGATTCCGGCGAGGAAGCCACACGGACTAAAGGATTCTCATTAGGACGTGTGTCTAGTGGCTGCAGATGCATCAGGACGGGAGTCCTACTCACGTAACTTGCCCCCGGCACAGGTAAGTGTGGGGACTGCCTGAAGTTCTTAATGCCTGCATGGAGGGTCAGTGATACCCACAGCAGGAGCCCCAAAAGATCAGAAGAGTGATACCCGAGAGACAAGTAGAGGTAGAAAGAGAGAGATGTGGAAGACAGGGAAATCTGAAAAAGCCCTTATATTCACGGAACGACACCCCTATCGTGAGGCCTGTAAGGATAAAGCCAGGTCGACCCTTCACAACTATGTGCATAAAGGTGGAATGAGCCTTTTTTCTTTCCAGTGTATGGACTTGCCTGCTTCCAGGAGATCTTAAATATAGGATATAAGGTAAAACAGAACTTTAAAAATAAGGCACTAGGGTAGTTCAGTAAAACAAGCACCAGATTTGAAACCACTTAAGAAGGAAGGGCACATGAGGAAAGTCACAGTGCCTGGCATAGAGGAGACACACAGTATATTCAAGCTAGATTTAAAATTGTAACACATAAAAGTGGTCATAGCAGTGAAGCAGAAATAGATCTACTAGGCACCTGGGATGAGAAGCTTTGGCATGGAATTTGGCTTTATGCTTCTTGGAAGCCACAATATAAAAGGAAACAGGTTGGGTTACTTCGTATTCTTATTCTGGCAAGATAAAATATACAGATTCAACTATAGAGAAGACTTTTTATTTTCATGGAACTAAATTCAAAGAAGAATTTATCCCATGGGCTCCCTTGAATATAATTTTGAAGCTGTGGACATTATCTTCAATACCATTTTATGGTCAACTCTGAAAACATCATGCAGATGAATGAATGTTGCATGTGTTTATGCAACACACTTTTAGCTTTGGTGGACACTATCTGGAGTTATCGCTGGAAGTGTTAAGTATTTTTCCGTTAGGATGTTGTCGCAGTAGGATCCCAGGGGAGTCATTTTCAGGAAGTTACCTAAGGATGAGTCATCAGAAGAACTTGGGGAAGCAGACAGAATTGGACACCTGAGCAGGAAAAGGCTTAACTGTCTGTTGAGTTTAGTCATCTTTACTGTCATAAAAAAAAAAAGTATTTCTTGGCAGGAAACAAGAACTGAGTGGCCTAACAGGCATTTAAGCTTTGAAGTAAGAAGAGAATTAAGCCCTGTGCTACTCTTGACATAAGATGGCAGGCTCCAGGGACGATAATACCTGCTGCTCATGGGTTGACCAGCAATTAACAAGCAGCCAGTGAATTTACTTCCTACTAACTAGACAGGAGCTTGTGAAGCAATGGAAAGGCCACGGACTTTGAAGTCAGACAAATCAGGTTCAAATTCTAGCTCTGCTACTTATTAGCTATGTGATTTCACAAATTACTTCATTTTTCTCATCCTACATGGGATATTAATATCTCCTTTTTAGGAGTCATTTTACTGATTAGGAGTAAGATGTATAAACTAAAAACAATAATGGTAGCTAACAATTTTATTTATTTATTTAAAATTTACATCCAAGTTAGTTAGCATACAGTGCAACAATGATTTCAAGAGTAGATTCCTTAATGCCCCTTACCCATTGAACTCATTCCCCCTCCTACAAGCCCTCCCGTAACTCTCTGTTTGTTCTCCATATTTAAGAGTCTCTTATGTTTTTGTCCCCCTCCCTGTTTTTATATTATTTTTGCTTCCCTTCCTTTATGTTCATCTACTTTGTATCTTAGTCCTCATATGAGTGAAGTCATATGATATTTGTCTTTCTCTGACTGATTGATTTCGCTTAGCATGATACCCTCTAGTTCCATCCACGTAGTTGCAAATGGCAAGATTTCATTCTTTTTGATTGCTGAGTAATCATTGTATATATATATATATACACCACATCTTCTTTATCCATTCATCCATCGATGGATATTTGGGCTCTTTCCATACTTCGGCTATTGTTGATAGTGATGCTATAAACATTGGGGTGCATGTGCCCCTTCAAAACAGCATACCTATATCCCTTGGATAAATACCTAGTAGTGTAATCACTGGGTCATAGGGTAGTTCTATTTTTAATTTTTGAGGAACCTCCATACTGTTTTCCAGAGTGGCTGCACCAGTTTGCATTCCCTCTGGCAGTGTAAAAGAGATCCTCTTTCTCCACATCCTTGCCAGCATCTGTTGTTGCCTGAGTTATTAATGTTAGCCATTCTGACTGGTGTGAGCTGGTATCTCATTGTGGTTTTGGTTTGTATTTCCCTGATGATGAGTGACATTGAGCATCATTGCATGTGTCTGTTGGCCATCTGGATGTCTTCTTTGGAGAAGTGTCTGTTCTTGTCTTTTGCCCATTTCTTCACTGGGTTATTTGTTTTTTGGGTGTTGAGTTTGGTAAGTTCTTTATAGATTTTGGATACTAACCCTTTATCTGATATGTCGTTTGCAAATATCTTCTCCCATTCCATTGGTTGCCTTTTAGTTTTGCTGATTGTTTCCTTCACTGTGCAGAAGTTTTTATTTATTTATTCAAAAAATTTTTTAAAATGTTTATTTATTTTTGAGACATAGAGACAGAGTGTGAGCAGGAGAAGGGCAGAGAGAGAGGGAGACACAGAATCCTAAGCTCAGGCTCCAGGCTCTGAGCTGTCAGCACAGAGCCCGACATGGGGCTTGAACTCACAGACCGCGAGATCATGACCTGAGCCGAAGTCGGCTGCCCAACTGACTGAGCCACCCAGGTGCCCCTGGAAGCTTTTTATTTTGATGAGGTCCCAATAGTTCATTTTCGCTTTTGTATTTCTTGCATCTGGAGACGTGTTGAGTAAGAAGTTGCTGTGTCCGAGGTCAAAGAGGTTCTTGCCTGGGTAGCTAATAATTAGTGATGCTTACTTCAGATGAAGCATTATGTAAAGTGCTTTACATGCAGTATTTTGTTTATTCTTCAAAGCAGTTCTCTGTACTACATTCTACGTGGCACCTAGGTAGTCAACACTTGGTGCATATTAGTATTATTGGTATATTATAATAATAAACTGAATAGATAAAAATGAAAGAGAGATCTTTGCTCTGGGAACTAGTGCCTGAAATAGGGGTCAGCAAACTTTCATCCACAGGCAATCAAGCTCATATCTGTTTTTGTATAGACAGGAGGTGAGAGTGTTTTTTACATATTTACATGTTTGAAAAAAGCCAGAAGAATATTTCATGATAAGTGAAAATGATGTAAAATTCTGCCCATGCTGGAGGAGATGATGATTACCACCTTTTTGCCCATCTACCTCCTATCACAGCACCTGTCCCTCTGTATTTACTTAGTCTACGAATCCTTCAAACTTAGGAAAGATGTCCTAATCACTTCCTTCTGGGACATAGTAACCTCCATGTGTGAAGGCTGAGAAGGAGAATCAGAGTGTTCTAAAGGAGGAATGAACTTGGAAAGAACCTGGAAAGATAGGTAAGAAATGGGGAGATAAATGAAAATCCAGGCAAGGAGGGCCCAGGGTGGCAAAGTTCCTGGCTGTTTGTTTTTGTTTTTCCTTGCTGAGGCACACTGAATAATTCCATTTAGGAGTGCCCTCAATTCTAAAAGACAGAAAACACTTTTCAGAATATCGGCACCATAACTTCCTGAAGGTAGACATCACAAGACTCCATTGTGATTTAGAGAAGATGGTTCAGGAAGGGCTGAGCTAGTATGGTCCCCAAACCATATGATGGCAATGGAAGAGGGTATATGGATAGAACTTGAACACATAGATTGCTAACTGGACAGGAGAAGGCCATCTCTTCATGCAGATGCCTCATGTGAGCTCTTGTCACTCTCATCTGAAACTTCAGAGTCTTGACACTGCAATGGGACTTTATCTAGCAGCCTCTTGATATTTGGCATTCGGTCAGCCCAAGGAGTTGTATTTCCTCTTACAGAGAGCAGAGAGCTGTGGCCGGTAACTTCCATCTTTTCATTGGGCTGTCGCTAAAATCTCAAAACCTTTAGTTTACCAGCATGGTTTGAATTGTGATTTGTTTTGAAGACCCAGATTCCTTATCATCTTCTAGCCTGCTGCATCCTATCAGCCACTTTGGGCTTGGTCACACCATTTTGTGAGATCTTCCTGTGGTTTATCTCCATCAAGTTGGCAGATTACTGTGCAGAAGAGCTGAATGTCATATCAGCATACTTAACAGTTCCTCCTTTAGGTTAGTAATGAAGAATATTCCAGTAGTAACATTTTTTAAAATTATTTATAAAAGAGACTATTTTGTCTCTTTGGTAAATCGGTTCTACCATTATCATGAGACATTTACTTTCATGTTTCATTCTTTCTTCGACTTACCAGATTTGGGTAAAAACAGGGACTAGTTTCTGTCATAAAGTAGGCCCTCATAGTTTCTAGTCAATTCTTTTTTATTTTCTTACCCTCTCTCCTGTTCCCACAGCAAGTTTTCAAACAGCCTCTATTCTCCTTAAACCTCCCACCACCCAGGTTCTCCTCGCTCTCTACGAAGGACTATGCCTACTACTTTATGGAGAAGATAGAAGCTGTCAAACAGTAATGCCTTGAGTTCCTACTGCCACGCGAAAACGTCTGGTTAATTTTGGATGTATCCTCCGCTCTTTCTGTACAGTCCCAACTCAAGAGGTATCCTTCCCTTGGGTTCATTTAAATCTGTGCCTCAGCCTGTGCTCTGGACTTTCTCCCTCCTCCTTCTCAGGGACCCCTCCCAGTGATTGCTGAGTCCTCAGCACTAGCCTTTATACATGCCTCCATCTCACCCATCTGAAAACCACTCCCTTGGGCAGCCCTCCTCTTCACAAATTGACTTATTTAAAAAAATTTTTTTAATGTTCATTTATTTTAGAGAGAGAGAGAAAGAGAGAGAGAGAATGAGTAGGGGAGGGGCAGAGACAGACAGAGACAGAGGATCTAAAGTGGGCTCTGCACTGACAGTAGAGAGCCTGATGTGGGGCTTGAATGCACAAACCGTGAGATCATGACCTGAGCTGAAGTCAGACACTTAACCAACTGAGCCACCCGGGTGCTCCTACAACTCAACTTCTTGATTTAGAATTGTTTCTATTCTACTTCCTCACCTCAACTCCTCAGCTTTCCTTAGTCTGGCTTGTACTCTTATCACTCCACTGAAACTGTCCTTACAACAGCCACCAACTACTGCCGTGTTGTTGAGCCCAATGCATTTGTCTTATCTCTCAACAGCATTTGACTTTACTGACTACATGCTTCTCTTTGAAGAATTCTCTTCTTTTGGCATCATACTTTCCTGGGTTCCTTTTTCCTCTTGCTTTTTTCTTGGGCTCCCTTTCCTGTGTCACCTCTTCAGTGGTAGTTCCACCCTGGGCTCTGTACTCCCCCTACCCCCACTCTTCCCAGAATTCTTTTGGTTTCAAGTAATAGGACCCCAACTCAAATTGAACTAAACAACCTACTAACCAAATCACCACTACCACCATCACTACCACCAAAAACCACAGCGAAGGAAATGCACTGATTCATGTGCCTGTCAAGTCCAGTGCTAGAGCTGGGATAGCTGGTCCAGAGACGTAAAAGAAGGGCATCACAAACAGCCTCGCTCTCTCTGTCTCTTAGCTTGTTTTCCTCTGTGTTGACTCCATTCTCAGGAAGCCTCTTTCCAAATGATGGCAAAATGCCTGCCAGCAACTGTAGGCTTATGTCCAGTCCTCTTAACAAACAATGGAAAAATTTCTACCCAATTTCTTAATCTGGAATTCTAGGCATCATTTTTTGAGTCCTCTTCCCCCACTGCTTAATCACTAGGTCCCATTCCAACTTCTAAATATCTACCCCCTCTCTGCGGCCAGTATTTTAGTTCAGGTCACCACTTTTTTTGTCTATATTCCTGCAACAGCCTCCCAGGGATTTTCTCCATCTTTTCTTCATATCCCAACCACGGTCATCTTTTGAAAATGTTCATCTGATCCTATCACAAGTCTTTGAAGACCCCGCATTGGTGGGAAGCTAAAGGCAAATCATGTTCTGTAAACACTCGTGTGATACGGCTCCTGCTTGTTTCACTTTTGACTTCATCTCTTGTTCTAGGCAATTAAGCCATAGATGCCAGATTAGCTACCTGTCTCCCAGCTGTGCACCTTTTCACATAGCGCTCCTTGCGCCTCTTGGGCCCCCTTCCTCATGAACCTCTACTTCTCCTTTCAGTTCCCACATTAGGTATAACTGTATTGAGAAAAGACTTTTATAAGGCATTATGCACATATTTTTTCCGGTAAGAGCATTCTACTTTTCCAGCAATTACATCTTAGCATCTTATAACTCTGTTGTAATCATTAAATAATCATCTATATTTGGCAGCAGACCATACAGTCCATGAAAGCAGACATTTCCCTTGTTTTGTGAAATATCCCCAGCATCAGTGTAAGATACTCAATAAATATTTATTTCAATTGTGATATAAGGTGAGATATTATTATCCTAGGGGATTTTCCTGTTTTCTTCTAGACTTTAGAATCTAGATCGATTCAATAGGCTACTGGAAAATCAAAATACAATGTCTACTGCCTTTTTAAAACTATGCTTATTGGTCCTCCTTAAAGAATAGTAGTTTTATTTATTTATTTAGAGGGGGCGCAAGTGAGGGGAGGCAAAGAGAAACAGGGGGAGGGAGAGGGAGAGGCTGAGAGAGAAGTGGGGCGTTTTTTTTACCCAAGGCAAGTCTTGTGCTCACCCGAAGCAGGGCTCATGCTCACCCAAAGTGGGGCTGAAGCTCATCTGAAGCAGGGCTCAAACTCATGAATCATGAGATAATGACCTGAGGAGAAGTCAGATGCTTAATGACTGAGCCACCTAGGTGCCCAAGAATAGTAGAGTGTTAGAACTAAAGAGGATCCTAGCACTCATCTAGCATTATCTCACTTCATTTGGCAGATGAGAAAGGGCCCAGAGGGACGGTAATGTGTACAAGCCACAGAACTAATTGGACTAGAACTCAGAGCTCATGACTCCCAGAATGGCTGCTTCTTTCATATAATTATGTCAGCACTTCTAACAGACTAGTGTAGTATGGTTTTTATATTAATTCAAAGGAATCTTATTGCCTCTAGCCTCACATGTTTTACTTTTTAAAATATACTCCCTTATCCTGTACATCTCAGTTGATTCTAACAGTTTCTCAGGATGAAAACCACTCCTTGATCTGTGGATACCCAAGTATTCCAGGTAGGGTTGATAGTAGATGCCCTTGGCTCTCCAACACACCGCCCACAAAGAACTAGAAGATACTCTTTGGATTCATTGCTTCACTGTTTTGCCTCAGAAGGGTAATTACTGGGTAGATGCCATCTGGATTTGATCTGAGGAACACTCATGTTGTGTAAAGGAAGTAACAAACTTCTGTTTAACTCGTGTGAACTCTGTTCTTCATTGCCTCTGTGAGGCTTACTGACTGATGTCCATTATGAAATAGGAGCTTGAAAAGAGAATTGCTTCTATACTTGATCTTAGCCGAAAGGCCAAGATGCGATGAGAATTGCTTCTATAAGAGCCAAGTCGAGATGTGGAAAAAGATTGGGTAAGAGTAACTTACTAAGAATAATTATAATAGAATTGGGTATGGGTGAGAAAACAAATATTAGGTAAAGTTTTTTGTTAATTAAAATTTTTTTAACTTAAAATTTTAATTTATTAAAAATTTTATTTTATTTTTGTGAGAACTAAAATTATATGACCTTTTTATTTTAGTTTGCAAAAACAAAAACAAGCAAACAAACAACAAAAAACTTGCAATAGGCTTGTCAAATGATGTAAATTCAACCTTTCCAGGGAAGCAGAAGGTAGACCAGTGCAGGTTATCCTCAAGGTCACTTAATTTATTAAAAATTAAAAAAAATTTTTTTAAGGAAACCAAAAATGGATCCACTTAACCAAAGCATTATGAAACTCTAGTTAATGGACCTATTTCAAAAGAAAATGCCTTGACGGTTCATTCAGAGACTGTGTATAAATAAATGTTCTTTAAGCATTAATTTAAAATACAATGTTCAACATATTTTTTCATTATAATGCTCTGCTTTTCAAGGGCTCTGACTAGCCCCACATATTTCATTTCTTCTAAATCTTCCTAGGGTGCCTAATGAATGTTCTTCATATGCCTTTGATGATGGAATTTTGTTTCCCTAGCTATTATTGGGGCCAGCTACTCTCCCTTTGTTTTTTGTTTTTTGTTTTATTTTGATTGGCCATGCACTTTTATTATCCCTATTTGAGAAGTCACAGTATTACCAACTAGTCTTTCTCACTCTGGGTCAACATTGTTTTGTTTCATCCTTACTCCCTTCTTTTTAACTTGCAGACACTATTTCTTCCAAAAAGGAGAGAGAGAAATAGAATATATAAGGAGATGCTCAATCAACCAGTCCATGTTGGAGGCGTGGCATGTATTTGTCGTAGTTCTTGATACTAAAAAAGAAACTAAAAATGAAGTGAAAGACAAGTTAAAATATATTTAAAACAGATGTTCGTGCTTAACTTAAAAAATTCCAAATGTAACCCTTTGACCCAGCAAGTCTACTTCTGGAAATCTATCCTATGGAAATAATTAAACACATGCAAAAAGATTTAGCTCTACCATGTTCGTCTCAGCCTTGTTTATAATGGGGAAGAATCAGAAACAACTTGAATTTTTAGCTATTGGGACTTAACATATAAATACAATGGAATTCCTCAGTTCAAGATGATGTATTTACTGACATATAGTTACCCTTATTAATTGGAAAATGTAAGTTATAAAGTGTATACAGTTTCAGGGCATCTGGGTAGCTCAGTTGGTTGAGCATCCGGCTCTTGATTTCTGCTCAGGTCATGATCCCAGGGTTGTGGGAGTCAGCCCTGCATCAGGCTGGTGCTGGGTGTGGGCCTGCTTAAGATTCTGTCTCCTTCTATGTCCTTTCCCCATGCGCCTGTGCTCTCTCTCTCTCTCTCTCTCTCAAAATAAATAAAGTGTGCAGCTTCATCGCATTTTTATAGAAGAAAAATATACAGAAATGATTAGGAGGATATACAAAGATTATATGGTGGTAACGAAATTAATTAAAAAAAATTTTTTTAACATTTATTTATTTTTGAGACATAGAGACAGAGCGTGAGCAGGATGAAGGCAGAGAGAGAGGGAGACACAGAATCTGAAGCAGGCTCCAGGCTCTGAGCTGTCCGCACAGAGCCTGACTCGGGGCTTGAACTCACAGACCGCGAGATCATGACCTGACCTGAAGTCAGCTGCTTAACCGACTGAGCCACCCAGTCGTCCCTGAAATTAATTTTTTAATCTGTGTTTTAAACTTTCCTGTAACAAATTTCCATAACGTTATTTTTAAATTAGAAACTGCTCCAAACAAAACAGTTTTCATTAATGTCATTGTTTTATATGACCTTTTTCTTGAGGAGTAATTGATTATAAATAAATAGGGAGATATTTGAGGTCTTATAAAAAGGAAAATTTTCTTTTACTTTCCTGCCTTCCTGCTGTTTTTTTCTAGATGCAGTAGATTCCAAATCAATAGCTATGTTAGTTGGAGTGTTATGAGAAGGGAGCAGGTGACTTGAGCTTTATTTCTAGTTTACTTACTAATTCTCTTTAGAACTTGGGACATTTACTTTTCAGCTTTTTGTCCGGTAACTCTCTGTGAAATGTGGAGAACTTCCTCATTACTATCCCAGCAGAGATATCGGAAATATCAGCGGGCTCCACTCCTGGACTGGAACGTGGCCAATCTTTGCCAAGAAGCCATAGGTCCACATAATAAATACTAAATTAAGGGGAATCAATTTATCATACAATTCATAATAATTCACTTGGCCACCTAGGGTAACTTCTGGCTCTTACCCTAACTACTGTGAACATTCACTACATTATCAGATTAACTCTGAGCCATTAATTAATTTAACAAATATCTGAAAATTGACAACCTAGATTCAAATCCTGGCTCTTCCCTTTAACTCTGTGAGCCTGGAGAAGTAAGTTAATTTCTTGGGGCCTTGGTTTCCTCATGTGTAAAATGATAGTATAATATATTGTTGTTGTAAGGATTAAATGAGATACAAAATGTGTAATGCCCAGCACATAGTAAGCTCTCAGTAAATAGTAACTATTAAGTGCCTAATATGTGCCAAATACTGAGATTTCACATTCATTCATTCAGCAAATATTTACTGAGTGCTTAGTGTGGGCCAGAGTTCTAGGTACTTGGGTTATATCAGTGAACCAAAAAGATGAAACAGACTTTCCTGTTATCATGGAGTTTACAATCTAGCAAACGCAAAGATTAAATACAATGTAATCCAAACCATGGTTTGACAATACAAATTTCTGTTATTACTATGAATATGTTCTGTGCCAGCCACTGTGTGAGTGATTTTCATATATAATCATAGTTTCTCATTAACCTTGTGAGGTAGGGATTATTGTTGTTACTTGATGGCGTGGAAACAGAGCATCGGAGAGGTAATGTACATTAGGTCAGCATATAAGTGGAGGAGTTGATATTCAAACCCACTTCACCACCACACCTTCCTGCCTACACTTGGTAAGTCATTGGTGATTGTTACTTTCTTCACATTCTTGCCGACGCTTTTTGCTCTTCAGTGGGAACTCAAGGGAACAAAATTTGAATGTTCCTTATTTTGTATTAAAATAATTATCTTTTCAGGAAATGCTGAGAAAGGGAATAAATGACACTCCTCCATGTGTAGAAAAGGGGTCACCATTAGAGGGAGAAGTCATGATGCGACCTTGAGAGAGGCACATAGATGGGGTCTGGGGCAGACTCCCAGGGGAATTCCCTTGATGCTGATCCTCCTACTAGGAAGGAAACAGAGAAGTTGATGCCTCCTGTTTGTATCGGATGGTGTTGCATCATTTATGTTTCCTGGCTCGGAGTCTTTAGGAAAGATGCAGCTTCTCCAGCTCTAAGTGTTTCTCATCTTCTGCAGTTGCCCAACTGTCGGGAATGTTCATGTCCTCAAAGTCATGCTGGATAACTACTGCTAGAATTTCAAAAACTATTCTTATGAAATATTTCAAGGGTCTAGAAAAGTGTGAAGAACATCATGTACTCACAACTTAGTTTTGTCAAATCTTAATATTTTGCCCTTTTGTTCCAGTTCCTTTTTTTAAAGAAAAAGTATGAATGTAGCTGAAACCCTCTGTGACGCCCTGTCCCCAGATTCACTCTCCTCTATCCCGCCCTTCCAGAGGCCATGACTGTTCTGAATTCTCATTCCAGGGCATGCTTTCGTCCTGTCACTCCCTAAACATAAATGCTTGGATAAACACACTTGCGCATGATGCTCTGAGGCACATTCTTATAGCCAACTCCTTGTACTCATGGGTGGGAGTCTCTCTAGGGTGTTTGTCTAGAGCTGCAATTGTTGAGTCATAGTGAATGTACACTGAGATGGCCAAATTTCTCTCCACAGTGGTTGTACCAGTTGATGGTATGTGTGACAGCTTCTGCTTCTGCTTCTGCACTGCCTTAGTCATGCCTATTGTCTGACTTTTACAATTTTTTGCCCATCTGATCCATGTGAAATGGTCTCTCGTAATGGTTTATATTTTCCTGATTACTAATGAGGTTGAACATTCGTTGGTATGATTGTTGGCCATTTGAGTCTCCTCTTTGTTGAATTGTTTGTTCATATTCTTTGCTTTTTTATCTGTTGGGTTGTTCTTTTTCTTATGGGTTGAAGTAGTTCATTGTATGTTCTGGTTACTAATCTCTTACTTGTCGTACACTGTGCAGGGATCTCCAAGTCTCTTGCTTGTCTTTCGCTTTGTTTATGGGGCATTTCAATATATAGACAAGTTTAATTTTAAGGTAGTCAGTGACTTCACAATCTTTATTATTTGTGTTTTCAAGTCTTATTGAAAGCACGAGCGGGAGGAAGGGCAGAGAGAGGAGAGAGAATCCTAAGCAAGCTCCAAGCTATCAGCACGGAGCCAGATGTGGGGCTCAAACCCACGAACTGTGAGATCTCAACTTGAGCAGAAATCATGAGTTGGACGCTTAACTGACTGAGCCACCCAGGTGCTCCTTCAAGTCCTATTTAAAATGTTTTTTTCTCCCACTCCAAAAGCATATGCATATTTTCTTTCTAAAATTTTTTTCAGGTTTGATGTTCACATTAATCGTGTAAACTATCTAGAATTTATTTTGTGACTTGTATCTATTTCTATTTTTCTTTCATACAGATAATCAGTTAGTCCAGCACATTTGTTGTATAGTCTTTTAAAACTTTCTCCACTGATCTGTTATGTCTGTCTGAAACCAAGTTTCCATACAATTGGGTTTGTTTGGGGGCTTCTTCGGTTGATTGATCTAGTTATATATTCCCGGGCTAATATAACACTATCTAAGTACTATAGCTTTTTATACATCTTGATAGCTCATATGGAGAGGAGGTCTACCTTGCTTTTACTTTTTTCAAAATTGTTTTTTGTTATTCGTAGTTCTTTATTCTTCACTGAATTTTAGGAACAGCTTATCTAGTACCAGAGAGGTACAATTAGTGAACCTATATTGATACCTCCTTATCTTTTTTAAAAAAGTTTATTTATTTATTTTGAGACAGAGAGAGAATATGTGAGTGGGGCAGGAGCAGAGAGAGGGAGAGAGAGAATCCGAAGCAGGCTCCACGCTGTCAGCACAGAGCCTGATGTGGTGCTTGATCCCATGAACCTTGAGATCATGATCTGAACCAAAATCAAGAGTCAGATGCTTAACCAACTGTGCCACCCAGGCACCCCATCATTATCACCCAAAGTTCATAGTTTACATTGGGGATCATGAGTTTTGACAGATACATAATGACAAATATTCACCCTAATGGTAGCCGACAGAGTAATTTCGCTGCCCTGAAACCCTCTGTGTCTCACCTATTTATCCATCTCTCCCTTCTACCCCTCACTTTGCCCATTTTGAAACTGGATTGTTTGTTTTTCTGTTGTTGAGTGTTAGGAATTCTTTATGTATTCTGGATATTAAACTTGTATTGGGTATATGATTTGCAAATATTTTCTCCCATTTTGTGGATTGTCTTTTCATTCTTTTGGTAGTGTCTTTTGATGCACAGAAATTTTAAATTTTCACGAAGTCCAGTTTATCTATTTTTTCTTGTGTTATCTATGCTTTTGTTATCATATTTAAGAAACGATTGCCAAATCCAAGGTCTTGCAAATTTGCCCCTATATATTCTTCTAGGTTTATAGTATTAGCTCTTAAATTTAGGCCTTTGATTCATTTTGACTTAACTTTTGTAGATGGTATAAAGTAAAGGTCAACTTCATTCTTGTGCATGTGGACATCTGGTTTTTCCAGCATCATTTTTGAAGAGATTGTTCTTTCTCTTTTGAGAGGTCTTGGTACCCTTACTGACATCAGTTGACCATAGATCTGGAGGTTTATTGCTAGGATCTAAATTTTATTCCATTGGTCTGGTTGTCAGTTTGCACGCTACTATAGTAGCATAGTTTGACTACTATGTAGTTTTGTAATAAGTTTTAAAACCAAGTGGTATGAATCTTCCAACTTTGTTTTTCTTTTTCAAGGTTATTTTGGCTATTTTGGGTCCCTTGAAATTCTATGCAAATTTTTAGGTTGGGTTTTTCAATTAAAAAAAAAAGGCTTTTGGGGTTTTGATAGAGACCACATTGAATCCATGTGTTATTTTGGTTAGTGTTATCATCTTAACAATATTAAATCTTCCAATCCATGAACATGGGATGTCTTCTTATTTATTTAGATCTTTACTTTCTTTCAGCAGTGTTTTACATTTTTTCACTGATGTCTTATGTCGTTTGCTGATACTTTCTGGGAAGATAGTAGCATGTCACTATAATACAACTTAAGAGATTTTCTCTGAGATGTAAAATCGTATAACTGTTACCTAAAATGGGAGAAAGCAACATAGTATTTACTTTTAGCACCAGAATTGGTTTCCCTAGTCATTATCTTTTAGGATTGTTGAATAAGGAAACAGAGATAGAAATTTCTCTGGCTTGAAGATTCTCAGGGGATTTTTTGACCTCATTATCCTCAGAAGGTCACAAGAGATTAGTTTACTCTATGTTGAATTTGACTTAAAAATTTTTTCAGGAAGATTTTTTTTTAAAATATGTATTTACTTATTTTGAGAGAGAGAGAAAGAGAAAGAAAGAGAGAGAAAGAGAGAGAGAGAGAGAGAGAGAGAGAGAGAGAGAGAGAGAACAAGCTGGAAGGGGCAGAGAGAGAATCCCAAGCAGGCTCTGCACTGTCAGTGTAGCGCTGGACCTGGGGCTTGATCTCATGAGCTGCGAGATCATGACCTGAGCTGAAATCAAGAGTCAGATGCTTGACTGTCTGAGCCACCTATGTGCCCCAGAAGATTTTCTTGTTCAATATTGCAAATATTTCTTGTTCAATATTGCAAAATCTTCTCTAATTACATCTTCTATCATTATATTCCCATTGCAATGTATATCTTATATTAATATAAGACAAAATACTCCAGGTGTTTGATCCAAAGCCCTGTATTCTTTCTCCTACCCCAAGTTAGTCATAATTCTTCAAACATTTAAATTTATGGGCACATGCTACACACCTCTCCTAACTCCATCATTAACAGTTCAGCAGTATGGTGTGAAAATTACTTAAGTTACCCAAATTTTACTAAAGCATTCAGGGAATTAGCATTCTCAAACTTTTCTGTCTCCTTAAATACAGAGTCTTAGCTAGACCCAGTCCCAAGAAAGACTGACTCCAAACCTTTTTCCTTCAGATAATTGTTCTGCATCAAAGCAGGGCTTAACAAGCAAAACTAAGACCTACTATTTAGCCAGACCTTCCAGGCTAGGGAGGAAAAAATGGCGGCTCTTTGTGAGCCAAAGCAGGAAGGGAGGAGGGGAGCAGTTTTCGTCTTCTGGCCTATGCATTCCCCTTGCATTTGCCTATTGACCTTTGTAAGGTTAGCACAAGTCCTCTGTTATCAAATGCAAATATTAAATATTCTCTTAATATTCTGGGCAATTTAAATTCTGTCACCTGTTTTAATCTTTACAGTAGGTCTGCAAGACAAATATTATTGTGCCAGTTTTATAAGAAAATCAGCCTCAGAGAAATCTAATAACTTGCAATGGTCACACAGAGAGTACGTGACAGGGCTATGTTAGAACCAGAGCTCTCTGGTTTCAACACCCATGCTCTTGTCATTTTCCTAGGCTTGGCTTCATTAATTTCAAACTTTGGGACTAAAAATGATTTATTGCTCAATAGGTATTTGGCAAATAAGAGCCTAGACATCATATTTCTCTTTCTAGTATTTATAGAATGATTTGACCTGGTTGTAATGTTCTGAACCAGGACAGTGGTAGATCAGGGGAAGGGACTAGATGGAGGGTTGCTATTGACATAGAAACAATAGGAGTTAGTTGGTAATAGAGTGGGTGGTAAGGAGCAGGTGGTGTCAAGATGTGTCAGGATGTAGGCTCATTGAGAATCATTCTGCCTTTTTATACAACCTATTCATTTTAGAGAAGCACCTGCCATTAAAAATGCTTTTCTCTGAGGCATTATAGACCCTTGTTATTTATAATATACCATCTGTGGGCAATCAGAAGTCCATGACATATAATAGTTTGGATTGAGCTAAGGCGGAACAATCTTGAATTGTGTGCACTGTGAGGCTGGTGTATGGGAGGGAAGCTCTTTGCTTCTGAGAGTACCTAGGCAAAGGCCCAGCCTCTTTATCTCACTGCAAATTCACTGCATAAAAAATAAAAAAGTATTCCCATAAAAGTTGAAATGTCATTTACATTTTTCAGTTTTACAATATACTTTTATACTGGAGTGTAGTAGTCCTCTGTTTTTTTGTTTATTATTGGTCTGTCTGGCACCTTCTGTATCCTGAGATCAGCTGTTCCTTTACCTCAACCATGTGATTCTAGAAGAACTGCCATGTTTTTAGAGCTCATTGGTCCAGGATGGACACCTCATCTTTGCTGGCTAATTAAAGACTTTTCTCAGGATATTTGAACTTAACACTCAAAAAATAATTGAGCAATTCCTTGCCAATGGTGACACTTGATGGACCTCTCAATGTCCATATTTCCTACCATGTGAATGAATGCAGGCAATGAAAATAGCTTGTCTGGAGAAGCATAAATGAGAAATGGACAGAGTCTTGATGGTGTATGTGTCCCTGGGTCCTGTTTTCTTTGATAGCCTCCTGTACCACTATCTTTTCTTAGATTTAGTTATCCAGCCATTCCTTGAATTCTATCCTTCAAAATACTACTTTTTTTGTTGTTTGAGTGCCTATCATTTACAGTCAAAGACTAATAAAGAGGAAAGTTTTATGTGATAATGCTATTCTCACATTTGGGATTCAGGAAAGTTTTAGGATAGATTCCTGGCAAACATCAAGGTCCACTCTATATTTTTTCTTAATTTTTTTTATTATTAAGTTTATTTATTTTGAGAGAGAGAGAGTGCAAGCGGGGGGAGGGGCAGAGAGAGGGAGACCCAGAATCTGAAACAGGCTCCAGGCCCTGAGCTATCAGTGCAGAACCTGATGAGTTTCTCGAACCCACAAGCCATGAGATCTTGAACTGAGCTGAAGTCAGATGCTTAACTGACTGAGCCACCCAGGCGCCCCAACTCTCTATTTTTTCAAACACTGAAGAGCTCGATTTTGGATCTAACTCTACTGACTTTCCTTTAAATAAAACTGTTTTTTAGATGGTGAGAAAGCTTGTTACCTCAACTATGCCCAAACCTAATCCAGTAATTTGAACATTAACTTACTTTTCCCATGATTACTAAGGAGCCGAGAGGAAAAAGTGGCCAACTTTCAAAATGTTTTGTTAAGGTTCTGAGATGAATAGGACTATCATCATCATTTGTTTTTTTTTAAGTTTATTTATTTAAGATTAATGGAACAGAATAGAGAACCCAGAAGTGGACCCCAAACGTATGGCCAACTAATCTTTGACAAAGTGGGAAAGAATATCCAATGGAAAAAAGACAGTCTCTTCAGCAAATGGTGTTGGGAAAACTGGACGGCAATATGCAGAAAAATGAACTTGGACCACTTTCATACACAACACACAAAAATAAACTCAGAACGGATGAAAGACCTAAATGTAAGATAGGAAGCCTTCAGAATCCTAGAGGAGAAAACAGGCAGCAACCTCTTTGACCTAGGCCACAGCAGCTTCTTACTTGACATGTCTCCAAAGACAAGGGAAACAAAAGCAAAAATGAACTATTGGGACCTCACCAAGATAAGGCTTCTGCACAGCAAAGGAAACAATCAGCAAAACTGAAAGGCAACTGGCAGAATGGGAGAAGATATTTGAAAATCACATATTAGATAAAGGTTTAGTATCTAAAATCTATAAAGAACTTATGAAACCCAACATACAAAAAACAAATAATCCAGTGAAAAATGGGCAGAAGATATGAATAGACATTTTTTCCAAAGAAGACATCCATATGGCTAAGACACATGAAAAGATGCTCAACATCACTCATCATCAGGGAAATACAGATCAAAACCACAATGAGGGGCGCCTGGGTGGCTCCGTCGGTTAGGCGGCCGACTTCGGCTCAGGTCATGATCTCACGGTCTGTGAGTTCGAGCCCCATGTCAGGCTCTGTGCTGACGGCTTGGAGCCTGGAACCTGCTTCGGATTCTGTGTCTCCCTCTCTCTCTGTCCTTCCCCTGCTCACGCTCTATCTCTATGTCTCTCAAAAATAAAATAAAAACGTTAAAAATTAAAACAAAACAAAACCACAATGAGATACCACCTCACACCTGTCAGAAAGATGAAAATTAACCACTCAGGAAATAACCAATAATAATGTTGGCAAGGATGTGGAGAAAGGGGAACCCTTTTGACTGCTGGTGGGAATGCAAACTAGTGCATCCACTCTGGAAAACAGTATGGAGGCTCCTCAAAAAATTAAAAATAGAACTACTCTACAATTCAGCAATACTACTAGGTATTTATCCAAAGGGTACAAAAATGTTGATTCAAAGGGGCATATGCACTCAATGTTTATAGCAGCACTATCAGCAATAGCTAAATTATGGAAAGACCTCAAATGTCTGTCAACTGACTAATGGATAAACAAGATGTGATGTGGGTATGTCTGTATCTATCTATATCTATATCTATATCTATCTATATATCTATACGTATAGATATATAGAATGGAATATTACTCAGTGATCAAAAAGAATGAAATCTTGCCATTTGCAACAACGTGAATGGAACTAGAGTGTATTATGCTAAGTGAAATAAGTCAGAGAAAGATAAATACCATATGATTTCACTCATATGTGGAATTTAAGAAATAAAACAGATGAACATAGGAGAAGGGAAACAAAAAATAAGTTAAAAACAGAGAGGGGGGCAAACCATAAGAGACTCTTAAATAAAGAGAACAGACTGAGGGTTGCTGGAGGGGCTTTGGAGGAGGGATGTGCTAAATGGGTGATGAGTATTAAGGAGGGCACTTGTTGGGATGAGCATGGGGTGTTATACATAGGAGATGAATCACTGGAATCTATTCCCAAAAACATTATCGCACTACATGTTAACTAATTTGGATTTAAATTAAAAAAAGATAGAAAATAATAAAGTTTATTTATTTATTTTGAGAGAGAGAGAGATAGAGCACAAGCAGGAAGGGGCAGAGAGAGAGAGAAAGTGAGAATCCCAAGCAGGCTCCACACTGTCAGCAGGAAACCCGATGTGGAGCTCGGATTCATGAACCATGAGATCATGACCTGAGCTGAAATCAAGAGTCAGATGCCCAACCAACTGAGCCATCCAGGCACCCCATTATTTGGATTTGAAGTGCTAGATACCGAGTTTCAAACCTAATGAGAGGAAGATAGGGCAGGCCTTGCTGTGACCTGGAGAGCTAGGACTAATACAGGCATCTCTTAAATGACTGCCCTTTTCTGCCCTGGAACCATGGACAGTTCCACGCTGGCTAGCCTGACTAGGCAGGTCACACTGACATACAGTTAGGTGACGTCTTCAGCATTATAGGAAAATTAAAAGAAAAATTATAGTATTCTTATTTTTATTGTTTACAGCTATAAAATTCTTTTTTGAGATTGTATTTTATTTTTTACTTATTTTTTTAAGTAGACTGTATGCCCAACATGGGGCTTGAAATCATGACCCCAAGATCAAGAGTCACATGCTCTATCAACTGAGCCAGCCAGATGCCCCTACAGCTGTGAAATTCTTATGCTGCCCACCTGAGCTGCCTTTCTTTATCTTTCAAAGTTCCTGGGCTCTGTCAGAATAATGGTTTGATTTTTAATATATACATATTTCACATTGTATGCAAATTGTTTTCTAAGAGTAATCTATACTGATTCAAAAATAAAATTGGAAAGCACATCAAAGCATAAAGGCCAGAAAAAAAATCACCCATGATTACACAATTTGACGCCAGCAGCAGTCACATTTGGGCAGATTTCTCTGGTATCTTTGGGGAGTATTTTCTAAGCCTGACTTGGCAGCCAGCCAGGCATCTGTCCCAGACTCTTTGACCTCCTGTGCTTTACTCTTCCCTTAATAGAAATTTACTTAATCAACCCTGCCCTCCCCCTTCTACCCCCATCCCCCTCTCCACAGTAAAAATTAAAGCCAGCTGCTTGAGGATTCTGATAACTGGTGAGAATGGCTGGGCATGAACATCCTGGCAGCAGGGGAGGCAGGGAGGAATGGAATCTGGGCTCTCGTGAACGAGAGGTACCAGGCAGGGAAGCATTTCAGCTGGGTGCTGGCTCAGAAGCCTTCAGTGCTACAGTGCAGAAACTATGTGCACTTGCTCTCTTTCATTTTCCCTACTGTTCACAGAGCTGGCCAAAGCTTAAGTCCGTGTTTGACATAGGGCGAGGAGGAGTCACATGGAAACCAGCTTCATCCTCATTATGCTGGGCCTCCCTGGGGCGTGTTTTTACATTACTGTCTTCTAACTGTTTTGAATGGGAAGACATTCACATGGTTCAGAATAGATTGTTGTGTTTTATAGAGCAAAAGTCTCCCTCCTTCTCTTCCACGGTACCCTCTTTTCCCCCTCCGACTCACTGCTGGTCTCAGCTTTTAGTTTTTGTGTGTATTCATCTAGAGTTTACTTATGAATACCAAAGCAAATACAAATACATTCTACATTCTTGTTTTTCCCTCCTCGTAAACAAAAGGATGCTTCGTATATACATTTTCTGCAACTTGCTGGGGTTTCCCCCCTCATCACTTAGTAGATCTTGGAGACTTAAAAATATCTGTGCGCTGAAAGCTTTCTCAAGCATTTTTATACCTTCAGATATTCCCTCCGTAGCATAATTTGTTTAATCAGTTCCCTATTCAAGGATATTTGAGTCCTTTCCAATCTTTTGTTATTTTGAATAATGCTGCAATGAGTAACTTTGTATATATGTCATTTCCTAAGTGTGGCAGAAACACAAATTCCCAGAAGTTAAATTACTAGGTCAAAGGAGATACTCGCTTGTAATTTTGATCTCTGTCCACAGATTTCCTCCAGAGGAATTGTACCAATTTATACTTCCACTGGGAAAGTATGAGAGTTGTTGTTTCTCTTGGGGGATTATTACAGGCTTCCTACATGTTGCTTTGAATTGTTCTTCAGTTGTTTTAATTTGGATCCTGTCCTCCTGGTTAGATGGTAGGTTTATTGAGAGCAAAGGCCAAGTATTTGCTGCTTTTTAATCATCAGCATTTATAAAATAATATCGTATGGCACCCTAGGAGCACAATGAATTTGTTTGCAGCGTGATTTGGGAAAAGAAGCCAGTTAAACCTTACTGCTCAAAGATTCCCGTACTTAGTAAGACTTCAAATGAACTGACTTGTCCCCCCAAAGTAAAGTAATTATGAGGCCTTGTTTCAGGTACCTGACTGAGGTGTTGTGACCTGGGCTTGCAGCGGAAGGGCGTGTGTGTGGGCTTCTATCCTGGAACCCAGATTCAATCCGGTGATGTCTCAGCATCAGCAGGTCAAACTGCCTACCTGTGCCGTCATCTCTTTTCCTTCACCTGTGCCAGTGCCTGCCCCACAGTAAGCAGGATAACAAAGAGATGCTTTTAAACTTTTTATGACTACTGCAAATGTAAACATTACGTCATTGTAATCTAACTTTCCTATATCCTAGTAGCAAAAATGTACTGATGGTTTCTTTGTTCTCTCAATTTCTGCTATGTCGGCTTCACCCATATGTATTATCCTGTACCAGCATCCAGGGGTCTTCAAATTTTAGGGGTTGCACATCCTCCAGAGGATTTTGTAAAATTACATGTTCCCCCCTCACACTTACAGTGTATATCTAAAATTTTGCTTAATTAGTTGTGAAGGATATATTATAGATTTCATTGTCAATATTGACTTTAAAAAATAATTGCTGAGGGGTACCTGGGTGGTTCAGTTGGTTAAGCATCGGACTCTTGATTTCAGCTTAGGTCATGATCTTACTGTTTGTGAGTTCAAACCCTGCATTGGGTCAGGGCTGAGCATGGAGCCTGCTTAGGATTCTCTCTCTCCCTCTCTCTCTGCCCCTCCCTTACTTGCACTTTCTCTCTCTCTCTCTCTCAAAATAAATGGGTAAACCTTAAAAAAATTGCTGAATATACATGCACTTACATATGTATGTGTATACGTGTATGTGTGTTAAGTCGTTATACACATGCACACAATATTTATCAATCATAGCAAAGAACTATCCCCGTTTCTATTTTTTTCTTTTTTTCCTATTCCTCTCTTAATGGGGAGGATTTTCCTGTCTTTGTTTGTTTTGTTTACATACAATACAATGTCAATTTTAACTGTACAATTTGATGAACTTTGGTAATTGTATATAATTACCCAATTTCACCACAGAGTATATTCATATTGAGGCAGATGTGTGCGTATACGCATAATACATGTATATATTTATATATAGTATGAAGCCTTAGCATAAATATAAATGTGCAAATATGTATGTGTGCATGTATATGTGTATGTGTATTTATTAAAACATACACACCAAAATATAAAGTCTTAACATGAATATATACAGATCTATCTATATATGTTGGGTATATGTAAACACATATATGTTTACTATATATGATATAGCACATATTTATGAATGTGTACATATACACACATGTATTTATCCCTGTTGAAGCTGTATATGATATAAAAATATATATTTTGTGTACACATATATTTAAAACATAAATATATTTATATAAAATATAGATTCTAAACTACAGAGCATTAACACAAATATATATATATATATATATATCCAGATGTGCCTATATATGTATGTATGTGACACACGCACACTCAAAACTGTAACTTTATTCTTTTAAATGTATACAGAGGAATCTAATAGTATTCAATACCCACCATCATCCATTAAAACAATACAGGAACAAGCTCTCCTTTAAACATCAGAAATTTATATCATTTCTTTTTTTCCCCTGAATTTGAATTTCCATTCCACTGCCCATATGGACTTTTTTCATGTATATTTTATGCTTAAAAATCTTTCAGTGATCACCCTATTGTACTGCAACAAATATAACTATTTATATGTATAAATTGTCATTAATATTTTTATTTCCTGTGACCATAAGTCCTGTGATCATTGAATAATCTCTTTTTAAAAATATGTATATATTTTAAGTTTATTTATTTATTTATTTATTTTTGGGGAGGGGAGGGCAGAGAGAGAGGGAGAGAGAATCCCAAGCAGGGTCCTCAGTGTCAGCACAGAGCATGACGTGGGGCTCCAACATGCAAACTGTGTGATCATGACTTGAGCCGAAATCAAGAGGAAGACACTGAACTGACTGAGCCACCCAAGCGCTCGTGAATAATCTCTTCTGATGCAGTCATCATCAGAATTATTAGCCATATACTTGGTCAGAACAACAATATATATTTCAAATTAGTAAATAATTACTAAATATAAAGTTACATTTTAGTGGAAATATATCCTTTAATGAGAGAGATGGGCTTTTTACCACAATGAGTATATGTATCTGGGTTTAGTTATTATTCACTGCTAGAGTAGGCCAACGTTCAGTATCAATTGTATTTCTCAGTGGAAACACAGAGGAATCCTGTTCATATGAAAAGAAGATAGGAACTAGGGTGCCTGGGTAGCTCAGGCAGTTAAGCATCTAAGTCATGATTTTGGCTTAGGTAAAGATCTCATTATTTGTGAGACTGAGTCCCGCGTGGGGCTCTGTGCTGACAGCTTGGAGCCTGGAACCCGCTTTAGAATCTTCATCTTCCTATCTCTCTGCCCCTCCCCTCCCCTACCTCTCAAAAATAAATAAGCACTAAAAAATTTAAAAAAAAAGAATGGAAAGAATTGTGTTATAGTGTTTCAGTTAATTCTTTGAGCTCATTCTGAGCCAAAAATCCTATATTGCCCTATTGTCAAAAATCATTTTGAGGGGCGCCTGGGTGGGTCAGTTGATTAAGTGGCCAACTTCGGCTCAGGTCAGATCTCACGGTCTGTGAGTTTGAGCCCCGCGTCGGGCTCTGTGCTGATGGCTCAGAGCCTGGAGCCTGCTTCAGTTTCTGTGTCTCCCTCTCTCTCTGCCCTTCTCCTGCTCACGCTCTGTCTCTATGTCTCAAAAATAAATAAACGTTAAAAAATTAAAAAAAAAATCATTTCGAATGCTCTCTAAGGTTTGTGACTCTTTGAGGTCTCCTTCAGTTTTGTTGAACACTTACCATTGGAAACCCCCTGACTTGCACAAGCTTGTCTTCCTCAGTCCTTACAGCCGTCTGTTGCCTCAGCACGAACACTGGTATTCCCGATCCTCTCTCTGTTCGGTGCCCAGGGAAGCGTGCCATAGTGACATCGGCATGGGCGAGAGGTGTTCTCGTCTTTCCCAAAGTGGAAGAAGGACTGCTGGGGAAAGGAAGAGTTTGCTCATGCAGCACAGGCAGGTAAATTGTTGAGTTTTGCTGAGTATCTGGAAATCAATTCCCTCAACTGCTGGTGCCTCATACCATGTAGCAAGTGTTTGTATACTCCCACGTGAAGACCACTATTTGTTGAAACCCCTAGTTTTTTCCACTTTACAACGTCTTTTTTTTTTAAATATTTATTTATTTTTGAGACAGAGAGAGACAGAGCATGAGTGGGGGAGGGGCAGAGAGAAAGGGAGACACAGAATCCGAAGCAGGCTCCAGGCTCCAAGCTGTCAGCACAGAGCCCCACGCGGGGCTTGAACTCACAAACCGCGAGATCATGACCTGAGCCGAAGTCAGACACTCAACCGACTGAGCCACCCACGTGCCCCTACAACGTCTTTCTTAAACCTGCCCTCAGTGCAACACGTTTCAGATAGAGGTTATGGTTATCTTCTTTTTTTTCCACTCTGTAACAGGGCTGAGGAAACTGCTGGTCCAGGCTGGTCACAGGACTGCAGACACTAGATCTTAAGATTGTCTCTAACCTTAAAAATGCAGGCTCCAGAATCTGGCTGCTCCGGTGGATAGGGGTTATGAAGAGACTCTTGGGAAAAGGAAAAAATAGGAAAATATCACCATCTCCTTCTCTTTTCAGAATGCAAGTGGGGCTTGACCTGGTGTTAGCTCGGTCTTCTCTTAGCCGTGTCAACAATGCAAGCGTGCTTGCTTGTCCACTTAAAGGGATTCTCAAAGCTGATCCTCAGTGAAAAGTAAAATTACATTTTATATCATCTTTATACTTGTGTGAGCTATAGATATTTTTAGAAGGGGCATTTTGATGTTTAAAATCATGACAGATATACACCTGAAACTAATACAACATGTCAATTATATCTCAATAAAAATAATAAAATTATGATAGATGTTCTGTTGAGTGATGGAAAAAACAGTTACCTCACCATGAAACTAAAAAACAGTTTGGTGAAATTTGGTAGAAACGTTGCTCAAGGGGTAAAGAAAGGAAGAAAAAGACAGTTCCATAATTCTGTTACGAATTTATGAATATGGGCTCTTTTAGGGATGCTTGCTAATGAGGCAGAAGCCCAATAATTTCTGGGGCCTTAGTACTAAAATATGAATGTTTATTTTGTAGAAGGAGCTATACGGATTTTCAGGTATTCAACATCTTTATTGGGGCAGAGTGACCATTTGACAAGAATGCACTTGACACACAGTTGACGTGAGAATGAGCAGAGAGAAATGAAATGGAATTTGGCTGAGCGTCTTAGTTTGTTTGGGCTTATATAAGGGAATAGGGTGGCTTGTGAACATTTATTTCTCACAGTTCTGGAGGCTGCAAAACCCAAGATCAATGCAATGGCAGATTCACTGTCTGGTGAAAGTTGGCTTCCTCATTGATGCTGTAACCTCACAGCAGAAGAGGGTCAGGAGTCTTTGTAGGATCTTTGCATAAGGGCACTAATCCCATTCCTGAGGGCTTCACCCTGTCAAAGTTCCTACCCCCTAATACCAACCCACGGGGGATGAGGTTTCAACAAATAAATTTGGGGGAACACAAATGTTCGGTCCAGAACAGTCTGCTTAAGTGGCTTAAACAACAGAAATTTATTTTCTTACCATACTTGAGGCTGCAAGTCTGAGATCAGTATGCTAGCATAGTTTTGTCCTGGTAAGAGTTTTCTTCCTGGTTTGTAGGCAGCCACCTGCTTAGCCTCCATGCTTTAGCAGAGAGCCTGATGTAGGACTTGATCCCAAGACCCTGGGATCATGACTTGAGCTGAAATCAATAGTCAGAGGCTCAACTGACTGAGTCACCCAGGCACCTCAGAATATGAGGATTTTAACCCCATATTCTGTGTCACTAAGTGGCTGTGATCCTGGTAGGCATGTTACTTTATTGATTTTCTGGGGTTCAGGGCAAACATTTTGATTGTGGGGAATGGTGCGCCCTTCCGTGGTAACACAAGATTCTGAATTAAGGAACAAGTTGCATTTCATTCACTGCATGTTTACTCTGGCAAAAGAGAAGACGGATACGTTCAAAACTATTTTAAAAATTACAAACACTGAAAGAGAACCAGAAATTTCAGGGCATTAGCAAGAAAAGCTCGATTTTCCAGAGACCCCTCTGATAATTAGGATTTTATAGTACACCAGTACCAAAAGTATGACAAAAAGTCGGGGGGGGGACATCTGTGTAGGTTGGAGCTATTAAAGAAAGGAATAAGGCCAAAGTCCGAGTTTGAGTTTCGTGACTCATATCTCAGCGAGCACTGGGGTGGAAAGAAAGGGCAAATGACCCACAGAAGAATACGGAGCATCTCATTCATAAAACCGCCTGCCATGATTTCATGTGACCCAGTTCACTGCCTCTCTTGGATGTTTTTCATTCTGTGCGAGCAAACATCTGAAGTAATTTTTTTCAGATAGGTCGAGTGTTGTAGACCTCTTGAGTTTTTATCAAATAAAAACAGTTTATTTATAATCTGAATATTATATTTTGAATGATTGTTTAACCACAGAATTTAGAGCTCCAAACATTCTTTCTCTCAGGAGTTTGAAGATATTGCTCCATTGTCTTCTAGAAACCAGTGTTGATGAAATTTGATGTTCGTTTAATTCTCTTTCCTCTTCATAAACATTTTTCCCTCTTGTTGGAAACTTTCAAAATTTCTTGAAGTTTTAACTTTCCTAAGAAGTTGACTAAGTTGGGTGTTTGTTTGTTTGCTCTGCACAAAGCTCAGTGGGCCCTTTTAGTCTGAAGACTTGGGTCCATCTTTAGCTCAGAGATATTTTCTTCAATATCTTTGATGATTTCCTTCCCTTCCTCATTTCTTTTGCTCCATCTGGAATTCCTATTGAAGGAATATTAGGCTACCCGACTCTATCATCCATGAGCCTCATCTTTTCTCTCTTATTTTCTTATTTTTGTCTATTTGCTCTTTATTCTGAAAGTTCTCCTTTATGTCCAGATTACAAATTGAGTCTTTGACTTTCAAAAAGAATGAAATCTTGCCATTTGCAACAATGTGGATAGAACTAGAGTGTATTATGCTGAGAGAAATTAGTCAGAGAAAGATATCATATGACTTCATTCATATGTGGAATTTAAGATACAAAGCAGATGAAGATAAGGGAAGGGAAGCAAAAATAATATAAAAAACAGGGAGGGGACAAAACATAAGAGACTCTTTTTTAATTAAAAAAATTTTTTTAATGTTTACTTTTGAGAGAGACAGAGCGTGAGTAGGGGAGGGGCAGGTAGAGAGATCGGGAGACACATTATCTGAAGCAGGCTCCAGGCTCCAAGCTGTCGGCACAGAGCCCGATGCGGGGCTTGAAATCACGAACTGTGAGATCATGACCTGAGCCGAAGTCGGATACTTAACCAACTGAGTCACGCAGGTGCCCCTAGAGACTCTTAAATACACAGAATAAATTGGAGGATGCTGGAGGGGTTTTGGGTGAGTGGGGAAGATGGGCTAAATGGGCAAGGGGCATTAGAGAGGACACTTGTTGGGATCAGCATTGGGTGTTATATGTAGGGGGTGAATCACTAGATTCTACTCCTGAAATCATTATTGCACTATATGCTAACTAAATTAAAAACAAACGAACAAACAAGAAAAAACCAACTTGAGTCTTTGCCTGTGTACTAGAATACTAGTAAATTCAGTCCTTCTATTGGATTTCCTTCCCCACCCCCCCATAAGTATACTTTCATTCTTTCTTTTTTGTTCTTTTCTAGACCAGTTTTCCATGTTCAGCTGGAGGGCAAAAGCTAAATTTGTTTAGGCGGAGAACACTGAAGATCCCAACTTTGCCAGAAGCTCAGAATGCTGCTTGTTAACAAGTTACCCTAATGGTTGTCTGTGGGGCACTTTTGTACTTTCTGTTTGCCACCCACTTTAAAGCTTCCTCAGAACTTCTTTTCAAGACCTATGTTCCCTCGAGTGTTTAAACTGTGGTGTCCTTAGCTTGTTCCTTGTTAACTGCATTCTAATGGTCTCTGCCCTCTAAGAGTTCTCAAGATTTCTGAGCCTCCGATGATCACCTCTTCTTATTTTTGTACTGCTGTTATGACTCCATTCTTTCTCAAAATATCCTTGTAGCATTCCAGTGGACTTTTGGATGGGAGAGGAGAAGGGTGTTATACCCACCAGTTTAAGTTGGAAGGCTCCTTTCTTCCTTAAAATTGTAGCCTGGTCCTCTCCCTCCCCCCCACACTTTGGCTTATCTTTTTAGCTTGCTGAACTGTTCCCACAGTCAAGCATTCTGGACAGTTCTCTAGGCAGGCTAGATTTGGGGACTCCTTGTAATGGTAAGTTTATTGAGTCATCACCAAGTTACTCTGTGACTGTAAGGGTGAGTCCTCTCACCCGTACAGCCGTTCAGCCGTACTAACAGCTCTTCCAGTGTTTGCCTATGCCCTGTCAAAGAAAAGTTGTATCAGATCAATTAAATAGGAGAGGAAGACTTTATTCAAGACTAATGCATTAGGGGTCAAGACTGTTGCAATAGGGGTGAGAGATAGAACTCAACTCTGGATACAACGGAAGTAGCTTGGGGTTTGTAGTCAACAGCAGGATGAAAGGCATCAGGATGGAAAATTACTAAGAGGAACTTGGTTAGATACCGATGGTTGGGGGATCCTTGCTAAACTGGTTTGGCAGGATTGTGCTGAACTGGCCTTAAGCAGGCTGAGAGACACAGACTAGTCAAGAAGAGAGCTCAGAAGGGCTGGACCAAAGTTTGGTCAAAAAAGGGATCCTTGTCAGCCACTTCCTCATTCTATGTACATGTGAATATTTCTGTTCAGTACTGAATTCTTGGCCTCCTGACCAAGTGGCTATCATCCTAATTGGACTAATAATCTAGACTTAATGTGATCTCATTCTTATTTATTTATATTTGATTCATGATATTTCCTTAAAGATTAGTTATTCCTAGCACTTTGGAAAGCAGAAATGAATTTCAGTTCAGAGAACATGCTTTGGAATGGGAAGCACTGGGGGTCAGATCTTTGCTACTTATTAGCTGTATGACTTTGGGCAGGTCACTTAAAAATACCTTCTTCTTAGAGTTAGCTGTTAATGTAATTATCACTGCTCATTAAATGGAAGCTACCATTGATATATTATTTTGACCCAGACTCACATTATCTGGATCTCCTCAAGTTAACCCCAACAGTATTCCCTGTGTCAGGACTAATACACAAATTTCCCTGAGCCTGGAAGGTTGGTGATTATCTACTAGATACCAATAACGTATAGAGTAGCCCTATAGGGCTTTAGTAGAAGTAGAATCACTGAGGCCCTCAATGGTAGCTTTCTTACACTGAATGGTATTCTAGGGTTCCTTCAAATTTCACTGTGCTACCTATAAGGAAAGTGTCCGAACTTTATTCCAAACGGCACATCAAGGCCATTGGAACATTCTTTTTTTATGGCATAGTTGCTAAAGTGGTTACCTATGTTAGTACTTAGAGTGGAGTGTTAGTGTTATACAGCTTATCTGCTCTTTCATGCCTATCGAATGCTTCTCTTTAAGTTATCATCTGAAAAATGCTGTTACTCTTTTTAATTAGTTGATATGTCCTCTATGACCTCTTTACTTTCAAAAAGTACAGCTAAAAGCTTCCAGAAGTTTGACAAGGAGCGCGCGCGCGCATGTGTGTGTGTGTGTGTGTGTGTGTGTGTTTGCGTGCGCGCGTGCGCACACAGAAATGGAACAGTATCCTTGCAAATTATGGAGAACACAAATATTGTTTCTGCTTTCGATATCACTTCTAGTTTCTCTACTGTCAGATAATAACAAAGAAAATCAACACTGCCTAGGTTATGACAATGGGTATCTTAAATGAGCACATGTTCTCCTTCAGCAAGTTTCAACCTGGACTTGACTTCACCAGGGCTGACAGCACAGGGCTGAAGTCACCAGTGAGTCACTGAATCAGAATCACCTCTACTGAAATGTCTAGTTACAGACATCCTTTAAAGGGACTTTAGTAGAGGTTGCTAGGAATGGTGCTGATTTTTAATTAAGTAGAAATTAAAACAGAAAACAGGTGATTTAGAAAGAAATTTGTGGTGTCCAGTGCCGTATTAGGATTTTTCAGAGAAACAGAATCCATGGGATGTGAGTCTGTGTGTGTGTGTGTGTGTGTGTAATCTTTATATATATATAAAGATATTTATTATAAGGCATTGGCTTGTGCAACTATGGAGTGCGAGAAGTCTCAAGATCTTCAGGCAGCAACCTAGAGACCCAAGAAAGCTGATGGTGTAAGTTCTGGTCCAAAAGCCGTCAGGTGCGAGACCCAAAAGAGCCAACATTTCAGTTTGAGTCTGAAGGCAGGAGAAAAATCCACATCCCAGCTCAAAGTAGTCAGGAAGGAAGAATTCCCACTTACTCAGCCTTTTTATTCTGTTCAGGCCTTCAGCTGAGGTTCACCCACATAGGTGAGGGCAGTCTGTTTTACTCAGTCTACTGACTCAAACGTTAATTTCATCCAAAAAGACTCTCACAGACATGCCCAGAATCCTGTTCAAACATCTAGGCCCCATTCCCTCCCTGGCCCAGTCAAGTTGACACATAAAATGAACCATCACAAGTGCCTCCTCCTCTATATTATTTTGGTACCGTGGATAGTTCCTTCAACTTTGGGAAACATACAGGGACAGAACAGTGTGATAGCAAATCCTTAATTCTTTTCCTGAGAGCATCAGGGCGTCTGCTTTAAATGTTAATTGGACTCTTTACTTAAACTCACCTGATGTTAACACATCAGTCACCAAACCAGGGTAAAGTTAGTTACTAAAATTCTTCTTCCCACTGGCACCACTCTGTGAAGAGAAGGAAGCCTCAGGAGAATGGGAGTTCATGGGAATGATTCCTTTATTATAGGTATTTTCTGCCTTTGCTGCAGTTGTTTGTCACAGGAGAACAGAACTGCAAGTGTTTTGAACCCATGTTCTTTCTTGCTTTCCCAACGTTTAGCTTTTATATACCAGCTGACATTTTCCTCCCGTAAGTAGCATGGAGTAGACAGAGGCTGTTAAAATGTATAATTGTAATGATTATTTAGTTTTCTTATGACATGGGTTTCTTGAGACATGTAGGGTTAGTCTCTCTTGGGGCTAAAGATTGGCAGGTATAAGAATTCTACCCTTGACTTTGGTGGATCAGCAATATCAGCATCACCTGGGAATTTTTAGAAATCTTTGGTCTCACCTCAACCTACTGAATTAGAAACCGTAGGATGGGGCTCAGAAGTTTGCATGACAACAAGCCTTCCTGATGCATGCTCAAATTTGAGAGCTGCTAATCTGCTTTATTTGCAATTAATGCTTGGGGGTGATACACATATCTTGAAGTTGAGTAACCATAGCCATTAGCGGGGTATGTAGACCATAATTCTAAAGAACTCCAAAACTGTACAGAAAACATTATTCCTCAGAGCAGATATTTTCATTACTGTGTGGTGAATATAAGTCTTGCTTGATTTAGTTCTATGTCCTTACCTTGACGTCCTTTAATAATGACACACAAGTTAGGGGCGCCTGGGTGGCTCAGTCGGTTAAGTGTCTGACTTCAGCTCAGGTCATGGTCTCGCAGTTCATGGGATCGAGGCCGTTAGGCTCTGTGCTTGATGGGTTGGAGCCTGGAGCCTGCATCGGATTCTGTATCTTCCTCTCTCTCTACCCCTCCCCCACTTGTGCTCTGTCTCTCTCTCTCTCTCTCAAAAATTTAATAAACATTAAAAAATTATAAAAAATTAATGACACACAGGTTATACTTCCTGTGGCCCAAAAGGTGTGAAACAAATGAGGGGGAAGAGATGTATGCAGGCGAACTTGCCATTGTGATTGTGCCTTTTTGTCATTTTCTTTCTCCGTCAGCTGACAGAGCTTCTGAAGATTAGGTTAAAGAAGCTCGTGAAATAGGAACAGTGATGGAGTACACAGATTGTGACTATCAGCAACGCAGGCCTTTACTGTTTCCTAAGCCCCTGTTTGAAAGGAAAGCTGTTGAGGGGGCTCCTGTTTACCTGCCTGGCAGCCGCCATGGAGAAAATCACATGGAGAGTTATTTTCATATATTTCCTCTTCAGAATTAAGTAGAGAGAAGGACATTTACCTGAGGACAAGTATGCCTGTTATTGGCATTAATATCAATGATTAGACATTGTGATATTCTTTAAAAATACAAATGATAATTTTTCCTTGCAGATCCAAAGACTGAATATATTCCCAAAGACACAGTAAAATTATCCCCACACTGATTTAGGTATCACTCCACATACCCCCCCCCAAGCGTATACCTCATGTCAAATTGAGTATACTGCTAAAATTGTTGGCCTACTTGTTAGCTTCCTTATTGGATGATAAGTTCTTAGAGGGCAGAGAGTTTTTGTCTTGCTCATTGTATCCACAATGTTCCTAGCATGATACATGTTCGGTAAATTTTTGTTGGAAGAATATTTTTTAAACACTCTGAGTACCAGGGCCTCTGCTTGGTGCTGGCTATACAAAGGCAAATAAGACAGGCTTCTGGCATGAAGGTGATCTAGTCTTACTGAGGAGAGAAACATTAGTAAGTACTCTACAGTGTAAGGAAGACTTCACAGAGAATTTGACATCATCTGAGTGAGGTTTAAGAGAATGAATAGAAGTTTGCCAGGAAGACCAGCTGAGGTGGGAAGGCATACATAAGGAAGGACATATCAGAATCAGGCACTAGCAGGTGCCAAGACACAAAGTTGTGAAGTGGCATGGGCCATTCCCAGAGTGGGAGGTAATTTGATACTACTGAAATACTTGTGTTTATGGAGGGGAGGATGGATGGGAAATACAATTAGAGGTGAGGCCAGGTTAAGGGGCTCAGAAGTTATCATGTAAACAATGGGGATTCATTAAAGGGCCTTAAGCAGGGAGGTGATGGGGTGGCAACATGAAGGATGGACTGATTAGGGAAGATGAGCATTGACAGGGTGCACACTGGGGAAGTGGTGGATGTAGAACTGTTTGTGCTTGGAGACTGGCTAGGAGTGGGTGAGGGGAAGCAGGATGCTGAGGAGTTCAAGGTGACTGTGTGGGTGGTAGTGCTACCCTGTGTGTTAAAATAGATGTGGAGTGGGTATGGGAGGAGATACTGGGTTTGTTTTAGATCTACTGAGTTTAGAAAACTGTGCGACATTTTGGCAGAAAGGCCCAGAAAGTAAGTGGACATTCTCAAGGCTCGGAGATGAGACCAGGGAAGGGATGATTCTTGAATTGATACATACCTGTGTTCAAACAAACAACTAAATCAGTCTTTGGGTGGCTAAGATCACTTGGAGAAATGAGGTAGCTCAAGAAAAGAAGAGGCCAGGACAAAGCCCTGGGGAATCGAACATTAAAGGGACAGAGGAAGGCATTCCAAAATGGTAGGAAGCAGAAACATTGAGCAGAGGCAGCGCTTCTCAAACTCAGGTTGCCTCAGAATCACTTGGAGAGCGTGTCATAACACAAGATCCTGGACCCCCACCCATGGAGATTCTGATTCCGTACATCTGGGCTGGGCCTGAGGATTGCATTTCAGATGCACTCCCATGTGCTATTGAGCTATTGATTCTGTAGCCACAAGCTGCACTTTGGGTGGCACTGCAATACTCAACAAGGAGGCAAGAGAGTAGTCACTGGAGGGTAGTTCGAGGCTCCTGGGGATGTAGGACCTTGTGCATGTTTACAGGTTGAGGTGAAGGAGACAGGGAGAAGTTGGACATCCTGAAGAGAAAGTCAGTGATTCATAGATGAGATCAGAGAAGGATCCCAAAAGAAGATGGAAGTGCCAGAGATGGTCCTAGTAAAAATATTTAAGGACTGTGGTGTCCACTTTAAAAAACAAAGCCCTTTTAAGTAAGATGACTTTCTTATAGCTTCTCTTTCCTCTGTTTTGTGTTTTTATCTCCTATCTCCTTGGGCTGCTGCTCACTTTTACCTTTCTGGCTCTCCTACTGTGCCTAGGAGCCTTTGTCTCTCTGTCAAAATCCTCCCCGTGCTGTCACTTCTGTGTACAGATACATAAAGAGATGACTTGCTACAGATGAATGATCTGTAATGAATAGACTTTCAGCAACACAAGGCATTTCAAGGATAAAGGAGATTTTCAAAAAATGTTTGATCATTATTACTAAAATTGTGTTTCTACCACCTTCTTGCTAGAATTGCTGTCAAGCTGCTTGACAGATCCCCTGGGATATCGCTCCCTGGTATTGCTGTCACGGTGAAGCACAAAGAAACAGCTCTCTCTCTTCTACTAACGAAAGCCTGCTTCCTTGTAGCCCCAGAGCCCTCAGACAAACTAGAAAAGCTTCAAAAATCACTTTGTACGATTAAAAAATACAACCACCACTGCGAGGATAGCTGTGAGCAAACAAATGCCTGTGTATGCATCACATTGTCTGAATTCAAGACAACAAAAGTTTATTGAGGGCTTGTCATAGAACAAGCCACCACTGAGATCCAAAGGTTAGTAAAATAATGCTGAGATTCTGAGGGGGACTTTTGTGCCCCTTTCTTTTTCAAGTCCTGAGCCAGAATGATGTAGAAGAAACAGACCAGGATTGAAATATCATCTTTCTTGCTGCTGAAGCTGGTCTCGAGAATGTTGCTTGGACCCAAGGGCAAAACTGGCTTCTCATCTCTTCCCCCAGGAACTGATCTCTCCCCCCGGACATAGGCAGGGTGGCTGGAAATTCCTTAATCTACCACTGTATGAGGAGAGAAGAACATATATGGCCTGTGTGCTGAAAGATAAACTCACAAGGAGCTTGGGTAGTGAGGGTATAATGACCCTGTACGTAGTCTCATCAATCATCTAAGTAATGTGTTTCTTCCTTGAGGAGTAAGTATGGGAAGTGGGCAGAGAAGATAGAAGCTATCTTCTCAGTACAGTGGAGAAGACTGTTTCCTATATTCTTGGTCAAAGCAAGCATGGGGAGATGGGAGGAGCATGGTTCCACCTACACTCTCCCATGGTTTGATCTTCTAACCCATGGGTTTAATTAATTAACTTATTTTTATTTTATTAAAAATTTAAATATCTATGTATTCATTTTGAGAGAGAGTAAAAGCTTGAGCAGGGGAGGGGCAGAGGATCCCAAGTAGGCTCTGCACTGTCAGCACAGAGCCCACTGTAGGGCCTGAACTCAGAAACCATGAGATCCTGACCTGAGCCAAAATCAAGAGTCAGACACTTAACCAACTGAGCCACCCAGGTGCCCCTCACCTATTGGTTTTATAATTAGCCCTGTGACCAACTGAGGATGGGGCTGTCCTCCTGTTATACATCTGTTGGAAGTGATAAGACAGATATATCTGGGATTGTAATTCATTTCTACCTTCCTGGGACCCCTCCCTCATACACATAGCACCCTTGAGTATCTGCATGGGACCAGAGGGCTTTCCAGCTTTGCCGGCAGAAGTCTCTGTAAAAGGGCTGAACAGTACACTGTAAGTCAACTCTAGTCCTTTCCTATGCTCCAAACTAAGTTTCGTTTTCCATTCTAGTTCTCATCTCAGCAATGTCCCGCCATGTTTTGCGGTGAGCCCACATTGTAGTGCCAGTGTACTCTAGTAATACAATGCCAGCAACATAAAGTTGCCCTGAATTAGAATACTTCTTCCATTATTGAATTCCAAAAGGCAACTCAGGTTCCTGCCCAAGAAATTCTCAATCTAATAGAATAAGACGAATGCTTACATAAATAATTACAACCCAATTCTAACATTTCAGAGTAAAAATCAAAACATTTAGGGGTGCCTGGGTGGCTCAGTTGGTTAAGAATCCGACACTTGGTTTTGGCTCAGGTCATGATCTCACCGTTTGTGGGTTCGAGCTCTGCATTGGGCTCTGTGCTGCCAGTGTGGAGACTGCTTGGGATTCTCTCTTTTCCTCTCTCTGCAACTCCCCTGCTTAAACTCTCTGTCTCTCAAAATAAATAAATAAACTTGAAAAAAAGGATGGGTTAGAGGAGGCAGCATTAATTCTAACTGGAGGAGTGGGGAAAGAGTTTACCTGAGTGACAGCTTTTAAAAAAACTTTATTTTGAGGAAAATTCAAACTTACAGGAAAGTTGCAAGAATGGCAAACATTAGCTCAGATTTACCAATTGTTAACATTTTGCTCTACTCTTTCTCTAGATACACACAGACATGTTTTCACTGTTGTTATGAATTTTGCTGAAACATATTTTAGTTGCAGACATTACTATCATGTGCCCCTAAATACCTCAGGATATATCTCTCAAGAGATATTCTCTTGGTATTCAAGGATATTCTCTTCCATGACTACAGTGCAATTTTTAAATTCAGGAAATTTAATATTACTGTAATACTATTATATAATAGTTCATTTTCGAATTTCCCCACTTGTTTCTATAACATATTTTATAGCAATTTTTTTCCAATCTAACATCAACCCAGGGTTACACATTGCATTTAGTTGTCATGTTTCTTTAGTCTCCTTTGATCTTGACATTTCCTCAGCCCACTGCCTACCTCCCTCCTTCCCTCTCAACTTCCTCTCTTTTTTTCATGACATTGACATTTTTAGAATCTAGGCCAGTTATTTGGTGAAATGTTCCTCAACTTGGGTTTGTTTGATTGTTACCGCCTGGTTAGATTGCCTCATGCTTTCTTCTTTTTTTTCCTTTGAAACAGTTTCAAACTTACATAAAAGCCAGAATTATATAGAGTTTTGCAACTTTTTTGTAAGTTCCAAATGATTCTTATTCAGATTCACCACTTTTTAACATTGTGCCACATCTACATTTACCATTCTTTTTTTCCTCTCTCTCATTCTCTCTTTATGTTTGATGTGTGTGTGTGTGTGTGTGTGTGTGTGTGTTGTGTGTGTATAGAATAGTTTTTTTTTAAGTAAGCTCTACACTCAAAGTAGGGCTTGAACTCATGACCCCAAGATGAAGAGTCATATGCTGTATTGAATGAGCCAGCCAGGTGTCCCTAGACTAGTTTCTTTTTTAAATTCTGAACCAGTAAAGAATAGCTGTCACCCTTTTATGACAGCTTAAACTTTTTAATTTTTTAAATAAAAATTTATATATTTAAGGTATACAGCATGATTTTATATGTATATTCATAGTGAAACAATGACTGCAATCAAGCTAATTAACGAATCAACTTCCTTACCCAAAAGTAGTTACCATGTTTTGCTTCTTTGTGGTGAGAGCACCTGAAATCTAACTCCTTAGCAAATTGCCAATGTTCAACACAATATTATTAACTATAGTCATTATGACGTACATTAGATCTATAAACTTATTCATCCTATTTAATTGCAACTTTGTACCCTGTGACCAACATCTCCCCATTTCCCCCACCCCCAGACCTCTAGAAACCACCATTCTACTCTTTGCTTCTATCTATTGGACTTGTTTAGATTCCACATAGAATTCAGATCATGCAGTCTTTTTCTTTCTGCATCTGGCTTATTTCACTCAGCTTAATGCCCTTCAGGCTCATCCAAGTTGTCACAAATGGCAGGATTTCTTTCTTTTTTAAGGCTGAATAACATTCTGTTGTTTGTGTGTGTGCGTAGGTGCGTGTGCACATATACATATATATAATACAGTTGTGGCATAAATGTATATCACAATTTTTTTATGCATTTGTCCATCAGTGGACAATTAAGTTTTTACCATGTCTTGGTTATTGTGAATGATGCTGCAGTGAATATGGGAGTGCAGGTTTTTCTTCAAGGTACTGATTTTACTTCTTTTGGATTTATACCCAGACTGGGGATTGCTGGATCATATGGTAGTTCTTTTTTTAAGAAATAGTTCTTTGTTGGGGGGTAGAACCTCCATACTATTTTCCAAAATGGCCGTACCAGAATTACGTTTCCATCAACAGTGCACGGGGTTCCCTTTTCTCCACATCATCGCCAGCACTTGTTATCTTGTATTTTTTGTGTGTGTGTTTATTTTTTTTTATTTTTTTAATTTTATTTTTATTTTTTTATTATAATAGTTTATTTTCAAATTGGTTTACATATAACATACCCAGTGTTCATCCCAACTCGTGCCCTCTTTAATGTCCGTCACCCCCTCTCCCTCCTCCCTCACCTCCCTCACCCTCAGATTGTTCTTAGTCTTTGAGAGTCTCTTATATTTTATCTCCCTCCCTCTCTGTGTCTTTTTTTCCTTTCCCCTCTTCCCCTCCCCCTGGTTTTTGCTTAGTCTCACAAAGTCCACCTATTCGTGGAAACATATGGTATCTGTCTTTTTCTGACTGACTTATTTCAGTTAACATAATACCCTCCAGTTCCATCCATGTTGCTACACATGGCCAGATTTCATTTTTTCTCATTGCCACGTAGTAGTCCATTATATATATGTGCCACAACTTCTTTATCCATTTGTCAGTTGATGGGCACTTGGTCTGCTTCCATGATTTGGCTATTGTCGAAAGTGCTGCTATGAACATTGGGGTACACGTGCCCCTATGCATCAGCATTCCTGTGTCTCTTGGGTAGATTCCTAGCAGTGCTATTGCTGGGTCATAGGGTAGCTCTATTTTCATTTTTTTGAGGAACCTCCACACCGTTTTCCAGAGTGGCTGCACCAGTTTGCATTCCCACCAACAGTGTAGGAGGGTGCCTGCTTCTCCACATCCCCGCCAGCATCTATAGTTTCCTGATTTATTCATTTTAGCCACTCGAACCAGTGTAAGGTGGTATCTCAGCGTGGTTTTGATTTGTGTTTCCCTGATGATGAGTGACTTTGAGCATCGTTTCATGTGTCTGTTGGCCATCTGAATGTCCTCTTTGGAGAAGTGTCTATTCATATCTTCCGCCCACTTTTTCACTGGATTATTTGTTTTTCGGGTGTGGAGTTTGGTAAGTTCTTGAGAGAGAGAGAGGGCAGGAAAGAGGTAGAGAGACAGGGGAGCAGAGGATCCAAAGCAGGCTTTGTGTTGACAGCAGAGAGCCAAAGCAGGACTTGAACTCATAAACCATGAGATCATGACCTGAGCTGAAGTTGGACGCTCACCAACTGAGCCACTCACAGTGGCCCTGTTATCTCTTATCTTTTTGATGATAGTCATCCTAACAAGTAGGAGGTGATATCTCATTATGGCTTTGATATGCATTTCCCTGATGATTAGTGATGCTGTTCATCTTTCTTGTACTTGTTAACCGCTTGTGTCATCTTTGGAAAAATGTCTATTCAGGATTTTTTCTATTTTTCAACTGTTTCGTTTTGCCACTGAATTGTAGGAGTTCTTTATATATTTTGGATATTAACTCTTATCAGATATATGGTTTGCAAATGTTTTCTCCTAATCTGTAGTTGGCCTTTTCATTTTATTGATTGTCATCTTTGCTGTGCAGAAGCTTTTCAGCTTGTTTATTTTTTGGTGGCTGAGCTTTTGTTGCCATATAAGTGACAGCTTTTGAGGTAAGTCCTGAGGGGGATGAAGAAACTTGCCAGTTGGACAAGAGAACTTGGGTGTGGGAAGGGTTTTATAGCTAGAGGGATCCGCATGTGCAGAGATGTAAGCCAGTATGTACATGAAATGGCTGGCGAACGACAGCCAGTATTTTAGAGTAACTAGTCTGGGAGAGAAGGACCTGAAAGCCAGCTGGAACTTAACCATGTTGAGGAATTTGGACTTTGTTCCATAGGAAAAAAGAAGATGTTGAAGATTTTTAAGTAAGGAGATAATAGTATCACATTTATTTTTTAAGAAAGACTAACTTTAGGGCAATTTGGAGGAGAAAAGGGCAAAAGAGACCAAATAGGTAGATATCGTATTGCAGCAGGCAGTGAAGAAGACCTGAAGGAAGAGGTGTAGGGGAATGTTTGCTGAATTCCTACTACGTGCTGGCCATTTTGCATGTGATAGCTCATTCCATTATCGCAAAAACCTGAGATCAGGGAAGTTCAGTAATTTGGCCAAGAACCATCATAGTATTCGGACCCAGGCCCATGTGACTCTAAAGCCCGCCTGGAACTATAGTGAGGTCATGAAGGATGAAGACAGGAAGAATCACAGCTAGTATTAATCAGGAAAATGACCACTAGGGGAGAGAAAGAATTGGGGAGTCAGAATGATGATCGTGTTAACAGTATCTATGAACATGGTTTGGATGGCTGGCTGGGTTTGTGAAACACTTAGGGCAAGATACCTACTAGGCAGTTTGGCTCAAGAGCTCAGAAGAAGGGTCTCAGTTCAGGGTAGAGATCTGGCTGCTAAAGTCATGAATGCGTGCACCCAGTGAGTGCTCATTGAGAACGGAAGATGGCTAGGGGCAGAATTGTTGGCATATCAACATTTAAAGGGTGGTGGGGAAAGAAGAGTCAGTGAGAGAAAAGAGAGAGGATAATGAAAGAGTGATGTGTTGAGAAACCAGGATTGGACCATTTCAAGAAGCTGAGTGTAGAGGATTACGAAGAATTCCAAAGGGAGGCCAGAGAAGATTCACTGGCATTATCGAATGAGGAAGTTTCTGGTTACCATAATAAGAGCAATTTTAGTAGTTTGACAGGAGCCAGCTTTCTGGATATAAAAGAGTGAATGGTGGTAGAGAAGTGGACATAGAATAGAGATTACTCTTTCGAGAATCCTGGTGAATGATGATGATGATAGCAGTTAAGTAAGAGGGCTTACTATTTGCCAGGCACTGGGCTTACAATTTGTACTCATTATCCAGGTTAATCCTTACTGTATTCCTGTGAGGGATGTACTATTATTATCCCCATTTTCTGATGAGGAAATTGTAGTGAGGAAAGGGTATAGAGGTTAGGTAATATGTCCAAGGCTACATCACTAATAATAAATTAAGGTTTCAAAATCTAAATCTTTGGGAATTCAAATCTGGTGTTGTAAAATGGTTGGTAGTTTGGGCCTGAGCCTGTGTATAAGCAGTGGGGGTATAAGCAGTGAGATTACCTCTGGAATGAGGAGAATATTGACTCTGCATATTAAAGAGAATAATTGATAGAGCAAGGTCAAAGGAAGGAAGGATACCAGATCACATTAAAAAACAGAGTGCCTAGTTTTGGACATCTCTTTGTCAAAGGCCAGAACAGATGAGAGAAGAATCCATTTTTGTTTTTTTTTTTTTTTTTTTTTTTTTTTTTGAGATTTAAGTAAAATTGGCTTAAGTTCCCATTCTACATTGGGACTTCATGTGGAAGCTCAATGCCTAGTCCAAGATTTCTGTTAATTCCTGGGAGCTCATCTAATGGTTTCTTTAGCTTTTGAGTTTCTGCTTCTATTAAATTCATCTCACTGTAACTCAGCTCCCCTGTTCTTATTCCTTGGTTCCATCTGACCCAGCTGTAGAACTCAGAGCTGTCCCCTCTACATCTTTTCCCCTTGATTTCCCCCCAAATCACTCACATAAGGCATTTGTGCATGTGTCAGATATTACCGAAGACTTCAGGGATTTTATATCCTTAGCAACACAAACAATGTGAAGTCCAATAATACATATTTCTATTTTAAAGATGCTTTCAGCTCCCCCATCACTGGAACTCTCTCCCCAAGCTTCAGCCTCCCACACCATTATTTAAGCCTCATCTCTTCTTACTCTCCTCCCATTTCCTGTCCTCTCTGCCCTGTTCCACTCTTCATCTTCTTTTTTTCTTTAAATGCAGATCTGTTTAGCTATCTCTTTGTTTTACAGTTTTGTTACAAGTCAGGCTTTCTTCTTCCATACTCCAGGTGTCATATCAAGATAGCTTCCTCAATAAGGCATTTTCTATCCCTAAGAGGAGCTAGCTGCTAAAATATTTTTTTTCATCTCAGTGATTAAAGATGATGTAAATGTGGGAGGAAAGAATTGAAAGGGATTGCTTCTCTTTTCTCAGTGCATATGAGATACGCTCTTCTGTTGAGGCAGGGATAGATCTAGGAAAGATTTGACAGCTAAGGTGAGGGGTTCTGTCAATAGAAATTCACTAAGTTTCTCAACTATGATAAAATAGCGCATTTACATAGAATGATTCCTTTAACTAAACCTACAAAAACTTATAGAATTGATTCCCTTGCTAGAGATGGATTATTCAGTTTACCAAGTGCTCTGGTCAATATGAGAAAAGTAGAAAAAGCAATGGAGAAGGAAGAAGTCAGTGGAAGTAAACTGAAGTCAGGATAATGGAGATCACAGTCCTTGCTAATCCTTTCTCTCCCCTACACAGGCATAATACATACATGCTCAGCAGTTTCGGCATGTTCATCTTGCAGCTGAAAGGGATACAGGAGTTGCATTAGTTATTTGTTGTTCCATAGCAAATTACCTCAAATGAAATAATTTAAAATACAACTACTTATATCTCAGTTTTTGTAGGTCAAGGGCAGCTTAGTTGGCTTTTTTTTGGCTCTGGATCTTTCATAGGCAGCATCATCTGAAGGCCAGACTAGGGCTGCAGGATCTGCTCCGAATCTCACTCACATGGCTGTTGGCAGGAAGCCTCACCACATGGGCCTGTCTACACTGTTTCTCATGACATGTATCTAGCTTCTTTCAGAGTGAGTGATTGAAAAAAAAAAAACAAAACAAACCAACCACAGTGAAAGCTGAAATGCCTTCTATAACTTAATCTCAGGAGTTGTGACACACCATCACTTTTGCAGTGTTCTGTTGGTCACATAGATCATCTGTGGTACAGTGTGGAAGGGGACTAAACGAGGGTGCGAATACTACAGGCAGAGATCATTAGGGACATTTCGGAGGCTGGTTACCACAGGAGTCTTTCCAAAAACATTTTGTGTGTGTGTGTGTGTGTGTGTGTGTGTGTGTGTGTGTGTCTGCGTGGGCTCATACCTTAAAATGAAGGGGCATAGTTAGATAGTTAGCTGACTTCTAGATTTAATGGACTGGTAAAATGACAAATAATTGGTGGTCTGGGGGTGGGGGACCAAAATAAGTATGTCTCAATATTCTGTCATGTAAGGAAGATTTTTAAAAAGCTGCTGTCTACCATCACTGTCATTTCATAAAAACAAATTTTAACACAAGAAAGGGAAAAGGACAGAATCTCAAAATAAAGGACAATCTTTAAATTGAATAAAATTAAAACCTCAATAACTTGCCTTTGCTTTTCTTTTTTAACTGTGGACTGACAAAAATTTCATCCTATGTTGGTCTATAAGCTATCATTCAGGAACCACTGAGAATGGACATGGAATGTTCTAGTACCTGTAGAGATGACTATGAGAATGGTGTAGAAACACATAATAATACGTCTGACTCTGGGTCAGGTCATGATCTCATGGTTCCTGAGTTTGAGCTCCACATTAGGCTTGCTGCTGTCAGCTGTCAGTGCAGAGCCTGCTTTGGATCCTCTGTTCCCTTCTCTCTCTACCCCTCCCCCACTTGCATGCTTTCTCTCAAAAAACAAATAAAACTTAAAAACAATTGGACATCATTGTAGCATAGTTAAATGTACATAAAAGTAATACAAGTGCATGGTGGTATTTGAGCTTTTAAAGTATTTTCATATTTAGTATGTTTTACATATAGTTAATATAGTTTTGGATTATTTGCTTCATTTATTTCAATCATCTTTTTTCTAAATAATCACCTCGTTGGGTACCTGGGTGGCTCAGTTGGTTGAGTGTCTGACTCTTGATTTCGGGTCAGGTCATGATCTCAGTTTCATGAGTTTGAGCCCCGTGTCCAGCTCTGTGCTGACAGTGCAGAGCCTGCTCGAGATTCTCCCCATCTCTCTTCTCCTCTCCCGCTCATACTTTCTCTGTCTCTCCCAAAATAAATAAATAAACTTAAAATAAATAATCACCTCTTCATTTTATAGATATGCATTTCTTTATAACCCACACAATGTTATTATGTGTGTCCCTTTTTACAAAAGATGAAACATCCGGGGTGCCTGGCTGGCTCAGTGAGCGGAGCATGCAACTCTTGATCTGAGGGTTGTGAGTTCAAGCCCCTCGTTGAGTGTAGAGATTACTTAAGAATAAAATCTTTTTTAAAAAAGTGAAGAAGATGAAATATCTGACACTGTCCATTAGAAGTGAGCTTTAGGTTGTTAATTTTGGCCCACTGAATTGATGGATTTGGAGAGATGTCACATTTTCATTGATTTCATTTCTGACCTGTGGCATAGTATTTACAAGACTGAAGGCATGGATCGAGGAAGGGATCAGTGATTAGTTTGTGCCGGCATTGACTGGGTCCCACTAGGTTCATGCTCTTATCATTGAGGTTGAGAATTAATCTTGAGCAATATTTAGGAAAATAGTGAAGAACTTTCCCTTCAATAAAATCTAACTGTAAACATTCATGAGGTGGTTTAAAACTTACACATTTTTCTTTTGACAATGGTTGCTAGAAACTGCTCTTTGTTTGTTTTAAATATACATGAATTCTATGTTATTACCAAGTTATATATATTTTTAAAGTTTTAAAAAGTTTTTAGCATTATTATTTTCAGAAATTAAGCTTTCAATTTTGATTTTATAGCTAACTGGGTTAACCAAGAAGTTAAATGATGTTCTGTAAGTACTTCTGTGACATTTCGCCCATTTTCAATTGGAGTGCCTTGTTTACATGAGGCATTTTTAAGTTAAAGTAGTGAGCAGTTGAGTTTTTTTAAAGTATGGGTAGCTTTTTTGGTGTAAGGACAATCCTGAAGTCATAGAGCTTCATACAATGGGGCATTGGAACTCAGCCATCAATGTTCTGCCTGAGTTTTCCCCTCCTCCCCCTCCTCCCCCTCCTCCCCCTCCTCCTCCTCCTCCTTCTTTTTTCTGGTTACAACTCTCATTATACTAAATTCTGCAAATACTCAGACATGCCATGTTGTGGCATGTTGTTGTCAAACTGAGCACAGTTTTACTCCTCACTGGCATAATTTAGGGTAAATGTTAGGTGCCTATATTTTTGCCTTGGGGGGACATTTGTATCATTACTTGGAACTTCCAGGAGAAAGCTTTCGATGGCATTTGACATCTACTGATGGTCAAAACTGACCACCTCTGCAAAGCTGTGCCAACATGGTGGGGAAAGAATAAAAACTCACAGGGGAAACAGTGCTTGAAGGAAGAAGAGACTTTAGAGACAGATACGTTATATTTTAGGGATGACATAATTTTTAGAATTTTAATTGGTCATTACAGATTATAAGTCTTACGTAAGTGACTTACATAAGGTTTGAGCCATGCTAAGCTTCCTAATGAATGTGAACTAGTACAAAATTTATTTTTCACAGTCATATGCAGGGTAGTGAGTATGACATGAGGCAAGGAGTTAACAAATCCTCTTTGGACAATAACGTGTCCTTTGTTTTGGAGCTGATATTAACTCAGTGTTCTTACTACAAAGTGTTTTACAAAACATCCAAACTTGCACCTTTTGCCAGATAAGAAACAGCCTCTTTTAAAAGATAACATCAAAGCCAGGACTTTCGGAGTGAGCCACTTAGCAAGCTAGTGAGTGCTATCTATGGAGCCTCAGAAGATGACCTTTCGTCTTTTTGGCACTGATGGACCAAAGGGAAAGAGTAACCTTGGAACTCCAATCTAGAAATTGTCGTGCATTGTTCTAATTATAAGCCACAAAAATTTCTCAGTCATTTATATATAGAAAAGCTCTTGAATAGTGGTTGTCAGCACTTTCCTTTAAAATCAAAGCATTACTGATGGAACAAGTTCTTATCTGACTTAAACTCACTGATAATTCCTGAATCGTACCTTTTGAAGGTTGCTGGGGGTCACCGGTGGCTTGCCTGTGATTGATCTCGAAGCCTTGCTGAGTGGCATGTGAGGCTGGCAGCTACCATCATGGAAAGCACCTCTCTCCTTAAGACTTGAAGTTAACTTTTATTGATTTCTCCTTTTATGAGACTAAACCCCCCTCTGCTGGATATTAACATTTTTCCTGGGAAAAACAAGTAAGCAGCAAGGATCTTCTAAGAAAGCATTTTGCTGAAATCTATTAAGATAAATTTCCTGGCATAATAACACAGACTCATTAGTATAATCTGTCTCACTACATGCGTTTTATATTTCTCTACATCTACAACCCAAATATAATTCCCTTGGGGAAGAAATAAATGCTTACCAACTTCTTAGGCAGCCAAATCTTTTAATCTTTTGTACCATTTCTACATTTGAACTCATTTAATGGAATCAGATGCCTTAGTTAAATCCATTAACGCAACATAGAGTTCACATGGCTGTTTTCTGCATTTCTGTTGCACTGCAGTGTAGTATAGTTTTCAGATTTCAGGCTCTGGAGTCAGACTGCTTGGGTCCAGAGGCACCCATCACTTACAGGTGTGTGATTTGGACAAGTTACATACAACCTCTCTGGGCTTCAGTTTTCTCAATTTTTTTTTTTTAATTTATTTTTGAGACAGAGAGAGACAGAGCATGAGTGGGGGAGGGGCAGAGAGAGAGGGAGACACAGAATCCAAAGCAGGCTCCAGGCTCTGAACTGTCAGCACAGAGCCCTACATGGGACTCGAACTCACAGACTGCGAGATCATGACCTGAGCCGAAGTCGGACGCTCAACCGACTGAGCCACCCAGGCGCCCCCAGTTTTCTCAACTTTTAAGTGGGACTAAATGAGACAATACATTCTACAAACAGAAACATATTCACCCTAGCTTAAATAAGTAAGGTTTTCTTTTCTTTCTTTCTTTTTTTCCTGTAGTGAGGTGACGTGAGCAATCTCCAGGATACCCAGTGACAGCTGGGATTTATGCGACCAGAGCTGGAGAGTGAGCAGCCTCTGAAGCTTTCCCCTCTGTTTCTCACGGTTTGTTTGCTTCCTTCTGTGTGCTGGCTCTGTTTTCTGCAGACCAGCATTCTTGGCTTATTGCTGTGCATATGTCCAGGAATTCCTTTTCCCAAATCCATACAATTTATTAGATGGAGCACTCTTATCACCTGACTCCGCTTCACAGTGTCCTGCTCCCACGTTTCCAGATGAGAAGTCCAGTCAGCCAGGGCTGGAGAGATGAAGCCGTGCAGTAAGAATGGTGGCTATATCCAAAGGCTCATAGTGGCTTAGGGTCTCTAAGACGGTGGTGTAATGGTGCAGGTGTGTGGCAGTAATTGGCAACTCTAGGATATTTACAGTGGCGATGTTCAAGGGTGCTTAAAGGCTCCTTGTTTTGACCATGAATTAATTTTTTCCAAGTTTATTTATTTATTTTGAGGCAGAGAAGGGACAGAGAGAGAGGGAAAGAGAGAATCCCAAGCAGACTCCGTGTTGTCAGTGCAGAGCCTGACACGAGGCTCAAACTCACGACTGTGATATCATGGCCTGGGCTGAAATCAAGAGTTGGATGCTTAACCAACTGAGCCACCCAAGTGCCCCCATGAATTACTTATTTGAAAAATATTTTTATTAAGGGATAATATACATATAGCAAAGGACATGAACATAAGTATGCAACTTGATGAATTTCGACAAACTGATAGCACGCAGCTCACAAAATAGAACATGACCAGCACCCACATAGCTCCTTTTGCTCCCCCCTGGTCACTGTTCCTTTTTTTAAGTTGATTTATTTTGAGAGAAAGGGAGGGAGAGAGAGAATCCCAAGCAGGCTCTGTGCTGTCAGTGCAGAGCCCAACACAGGGCTCAATCCCATGAACTGTGAGATCATGACCTGAACCGAAATCAAGAGTCAGACACTTAACCGACTGAGCCACCCAGGCGCCCCTGCTCTTGTCACTGCTCCTGACAGGTAGATTACCAGTTTTGCCTTGTTTTATACTTTATATAAATGGAATCATACCCTATGTACCTTTTTGTGTCTGGTTTCTTTTGCTTAGCATTGTTTGTGAGGTTCATCAGTGTTGTATGTATTTGTAGAGCATTCTCATTGCTGTAAAGTATTCATTTGGGTGAATATACTATACTTTGTTGATCTAGTCTGTCACTGATGGACTTTAGTTTTCTCTTTCTGTCAACTCCTAATGGTGCTGTTGTGAACTTGTTTTGTAGAACATGCACACATTACTACTGATTACTTTTTTTTAAATGTTTATTTTTGAGAGACAGAAAGAGAAGAGAGGCATGAGCGGGGGAAGGGACAGAGAGAGAGAGAGGGAGACACAGAATCCAAAGCAGGCTTCAGGCTCCGAGCTGTCAGCACAGAGCCCGATGTGGGGTCAAACTTGTGAACTGTGAGATCATGACCTGGGCCAAAGTCGGATGCTTAACCGACTGAGCCCCCCCCACCCCCCACTGCTGATTACTTTTACCACCATGGGCTAATACAGGGTGCGCTGAATTATTTTCCATCACATATAAGTGAATTGGTGGTCTCTTATGGGTGAATATTGTTTTGCTTTTTATCTGATGGTTTGTTATCTTTTTATGTTATGAATTTCATGGTACAGGGGTAGGGTTATGTTTTAAACATTTTGCATATATGAAAAAAACCCTGAATATATTTTGAGAGGGCGCTCAAGTATTTGTTGATAGAATGAATGTACAAATGAACAATGGTGTATACCTTTTCTTTTTCTGGGAACAAGCCCTATTTATAGGAGAGGCTCTAATTGCTGTATTTAGACAAGGCTGACCTGCTGCTTAGCCAAAGCTGATTGATCGAGGGGTTGACACAGGACACAAGCCAGGACAATTATGTCTCTTCTCTGGAAATTAAAAATTTGGAACAGAAAGAAAGAGACTGGGTACTGCAGAGTCCCTATGACTGTGCTCTCGAGAGAAGACTCATAGGCTCCTGGAGCAGATAAAGATCTGCATATATGACTGTTAAAGAACAATGCAAAACTATTTTGATTAAGCTCCAAAATACAAAGTAGAGACAATAAATGTAGGTGAAGGCTTTGAGTCTTAGAAATTGATTTAGTGCGAAGGTAAAGAGAGAAGTCAAGGTGGTGCCAAATTTTGAGTTTCTGTGTTAGGAAAGATAATGGTAAGACCATTATCAATAATCTCAAGAGGACGTTTGAGGAGAGCAAAGGGGAAAGCGGTAAAGATGAGTTCAGTGTGGGATATACTAAGTTTAAAGTCCTGGTGAGGGGTATCTGGGCGGCTCAGTCAGTTGAGTGCCCGATTCTTGATTTTGGCTCAGGTCATGATCTCACGGTTCGTGACAGCATGGGGCCTGCTTGGGATTCTCTCTCCTTCTCTCTCTCTCTCTGCCTCTCCCTTGCTCTTTATTTCTTTTTTTTTTTTTAATTTTTTTTTAACGTTTATTTATTTTTTGAGAGACAGAGAGACAGAGCACGAGCAGGGGAAAGGCAGAGAGAGAGGCAGACACAGAATCCGAAGCAGGCTCTAGGCTCCAAGCCATCAGCACAGAGCCCGATGCGGGGCTCGAATTCACAGACCATAAGATCATGACCTGAGCTGAAGTCGGCCGCTTAACCGACTGAGCCACCCAGGCACCCCTCCCCTGCTCTTTCTGTTTCTCACACACAAAATAAATAAAATACTGCTTGGGATTCTCTCTCTCTCTCTGCCCCTCCCCTGCTCTCTCTCAAAAGAAATAAATAAATAGACATTAAAAAAAAAGTAAAGTCCTGGTGAGACAGTTTGGTTGTTCTGGCCAAGAGTACTGGCTTTGGAGTTCGGAGGACTTGGGAATTCCATCTGTACTTTGCGCCTTACTCTGTGATCTTGGGCACTTTATTTAGCCTCTATATGTCTCAGTTCGCCATCTTATACACGGATACCTCCCTGTAAGGATTAAAATGAGACAACGCCTATAAAGGGGTTAGCTTACTGCTTGGCAATTAAGTATTTATAAAACATATTAATAGGATGACGATGATGTGGTGGTGTCCGGAGTGCAGCTGGAAGACAGGGACTGGAGCGCCGTAGGGAGGGATCTGCCTAGAGGTGCAGATGATGCAAGGGAGCTGGCTGAAATTGGCAACAGAGCGTGGAGAGGAAGAAGAAAGTAGCCCGTCATATCCTTTCAGGGAACACCTCTTAGAAGTCAGGAGAAGGAACAGGAGCCAGAGGAAGTGATTGAGCTAGAACCGTTTGAGAGGAAGGAGAGGCAAGAGAGGACAGGCTCAAAAGAGCCAGAGGAAGAGTATGGTCTTCGGGGCTCCAGTAAAGTCAAGGATACACCATATTTTGGCTGGGTATCCCTTTTTCATCTTCAGGCCTGGCTATGGTAAGAATCAAATAGATGGACCGTGTGTGTGTGTGGGGGGAACAATGTTTTAATTCACTCAGACGTGTAAGAAGTTCTTTAGGCCGAGTCTTCAGGTAGCAGCTATCTGCAGGCCCTCTCTTGTCAGTGTGGAGATGAACCAATACCTGGTAATTCTTACTGTAGCTCCTGGGCCTGTGTGTATCTCCTCCCACACTGCCAGACTTCTGCCTGCTGCCACACACCCCTGGAGGTGAGCCAAGAAGATGAACTGTTTAAAAAAAAGAGAGAGAGAGAAAAGAAAAAAAGCCAACTTTAGATTTTTCAGGATATTTGGGCAACAGTTTTCCTCATTTTAATTTCCTGGAATGCTTCTCGTTTTTAAAAATTTGCTTCCGCCTCTCTGACTCTCCTGAACACATTGGTAAAAGAAAGCTTTTTGTACATACATGATGGTAGTGGGGCTCTGAATATTTGTTCATAGCGGTAAGTTATTACAATAAAGTAATAAAGGTAAGGGACACAGTAAGGTATGAGGAGAAAGGGAAATAGGGGTGAGTAAGGAGGGGTCAGGAAGGAAGAAAAAGGAGGATCAGAAAGAGGAGGGGCTGATGGGTGTGGAGAGATGAAGAATGTGTTCTGGAAAACAGTTTGCTAGGTTTTTTTAAAGTTTTGTTTTGCAGACGGAATCCTGAGCTCAAACGGTCCCCTGTGGGAAACGAATCAATCTTCAATGGTTTCTCGCCTCCTAGCTAGAACGTGGGCCTGGGCTCCACCAGGAAGGGTGTTTGGACGCGATACCTGGCAGCTGTGGAGCTGACTGAGGGGGTGCAGTTCCTCTGAACTACCAGACCACCCGCGCGCAGGGATGCAAGCCGGCCCCTGGCGCTCCCCAGCTTTTCCAGGTTCTAGTGTTTTTGGTTCCCTGCTTAGGAAACCCTGGAGTAGAAGCCCTGCCTTTTGGGGATTAAAAACATGCTTAAAAAGTGTTGAAGCAAATTTAATCTCAGATTTTACTGCATTTATAGATTTTAAATAATGGTTTAAACTCATTCTTGAGTAATAATGATCAGGTGTGTCTTTTAAGATTGGTAGCGTTCCTTCGCCCACCCTCATTGTTTCAGTTACCCAAAAAGTCTGGTCTTGACTCCACTTTGCACAAAGCCCCACTTTGCAGGTGTGGGAGTGTCTCTTAGGATTGCAGAATATGTGCATTTTCAGATTCACAGGGATTGGCTCTTAAGTATTTCAAACGGTATTCCTTTTCCCTCCTAGTTTTGGTTGATCTTGCCACACGAGTGGATTAAGCTATTGTTTTTGCAAAGCCCCGGTTTTTGTTTTTTTTTGTTTGTTTGTTTTTTTCCCACTAAGCATCCATGCCGCCCGGCCTTTTCTTTGTTGTTAAATATTAAAAGTGTTTCAAAACGCCAGTCCATTGCTGCAGACGGTCAGTTCATTTAGGAAGGCCTTTTCTACGGGTCCGGGTTTATTTTTGGACTTGAATTTCACTGGGCCCGTGCAAAGCGGCTGAGGCTGTCTGAATCGGAAGCCGTTCCAGACTGTCCGGAGCATTCTCTCCGCACTCCCTAGGTGGGTTTTTCTAAAGGTCGAGGACAATTTGTAGGGCGCTGGTCTGAAGGGTCAGGGGGACCCGCCGTGTCTTTTCTTCCCGCTCGCCCGGCTGGCCGCCCTCGCACTCGCTTTCCCACAATCCCCGGCGCTGTCACCGCCGCCACCGTTCCTGGACCCTTGCGAACCCGGCAGCGGAGCCCGAGGCCTCGGCGGCCCTTCGGGCGCTGTCCGGAAAGTCGCCCCCGCCCCCCGGCTCATGAGCGCCTGGTTCGGCCATTTCCGGCCCGGCGCACTTCGGCAAGTTCCGCAGACGCTTGTCGGAAATGGCTGCCCACCGGCAGGGGGAGCGGAGGATCCGGCGCGGCCTGGAAGGCTGGCGGCAGGCGGCGAGAGCGGCTTTTGGGCACCCGAGTTTCGCGCAGGCGGCGGAGGCTCGTTCCTGAACTGGAAGCCGGTCGGACTTCTGGCGACGGCGACGGCTGGGGCCCCGAGCAGCCCGGAGCGGTGGCCCGGAAGCGGCTCGTGGTAGGGATCCCGGGGCTGGCCCCGAGCGCTGGGCACCGGGCAGGCGGGAGGGACCGGGTCCGGCAGTGCTGGGGCCGCGGGAGCCCTGGGGAGACTGCTACCCTGCTCGGCGGGGGCGTGCAGCCTCGGAGTAGGCCTTCCCAGACGTCTCGGGGGCCTGGGGAGAGGACCTCCAGGGCCGTAGCCACCAGCAAGGAGGGGTAACCGGGCTCCGGGGGCTCTAAACACGCCCCTCTCTCTCCCCGGCGCCCCTTGTAGCGCCAGTTTGGGTTGCCGCGCACGCACCTCCACCTCTTTTTCTGGAAGCTCGGCTTCTGCTGTGCAGCGTCTCCTATTCCCTAAGCCCTCCATCCTTCCTTTGCCCCCTGTGTTTGTCCAGCTGCTTGTGTAAGAGCATCTTCTGTCGACGAAGGGGCAGCCCAGGTCTGCCTCCCTCCCATGTTCCCGGTGCACACACTCCCACATCTGCTTTGCGCTGCATTCAGACACAGTCGCCTGCAGCTGCTCCTCCTCTGGCTCCTTTCACGGCGTTCACCTCCTTTGATCGTAAGTCCGCAGTCAGAATAGCTACTTCCTGTCCGAGGGTCCGGGTGCCGCTGCTTTCTGCATTTGGGGCTCTTGCGCCCAGGCCCAGCTCTGTAGCGATGGGCCTAGCGCCGCTTGGGCAGGAGAAGGGCTGCGGGGTGCCTGTCTACACTACTGAAATCTTAGCCGGGTGACCCGACCCTCGCGCTGCAGGAGACAGTACCAATCCCGAACCCTTTGAAGATAAGGCAGGGCTGCCAGACTGCAGATAGAGTATTTATCTCTTCTCCACATTGAGCCAGTGGTTCAGTTCCTTTTTAGGTATCTATAACTCTCAAAAGACTTGAATTTGGTCGATGTGGATTTCTTTTCTTTCCTTTTAAAAATTCCAAGGGCTTCATCAAGTTCTCTTGGTTCAACTCCTATGGAAGAGGAGGGGGAGGAGGCAAGGGAGAACAATGTAGGTCCCTTTTTTTCCTCCCCATATGTGATTTACTTAAGAAGTAGTAAGTTCTTCCCTTCACTTTGTTCAATTCTTTCTCTAATTTAGGTAGCTTCACTTTTGAAGGCTGGGCTCTCCATGTTTTCTTTTGTTTTAAAAAGATCCTTGTGTGTTGTGCTCCTGGAGACTGATTTTTCCGTGTTTTGCTCAATGGTTAGTCTTGCACACTGTTCAGTTATTATACAGGATATCCAGAGTGCCTGGGATAGTAACCTGTAGGGCCTTGATAGCCTTGAGTGAATTCTCAACGACTTACTTAGCAAGGAGACTTTTCAATGTTTCTTGATGAAAGAAAGGCTGTTTTCTAAAACTCTTTATTTGGTGAGTTAAAAATACCTTATCCTGTGGGAATTTCTTAATCTTCTACCTCTGGGGGAGCCTGAGGAGTCCTAAGTACTTGTAAGTACGTGGGATGCTAGCTTAAATGCTTTCTAGAAGAGAATTAGAATTGTGAATCTTCAGAATACTTGAAACTTTTATTCAGTCCCCGAAGAGAATGGTCAGTGCTCTCGGGGCATAGATACTAACCAAATGATTGACAAGAATGTTGTCTATATTCCTTCATATTTCTCTCCATTTTCTAGGGGAAAAAACTGGCATTAAATGTTTGGTGGGTAGTTGGAATCTCTTAGTGATTAGGTCTCAGGGTTTAACCTATGAGTAAAAAGACTTTAAGTGAACAGGTTAGTAAGAAATGCGTCAGGGGTTAGGCCTGAGAAGTGGACTTGTAGGACACAGTGGAAAGTTCAAAGGATGGTTGAAAGCCATCAGAAGAATGTGGGGGTAAGATGAGGATGTGCCCTTTCCTTCAGGGCACTAGGCTAGCTGTCGTGTGGGAAGTCATTGACGGGGGGTGACGGGTGGGATTGAGGTGGTGGCAGGGGTGTGTGTGTGTGTGTGGTCTCTACCTGAGGTGAGATTGGGACATAGTCCCCGGAGGAGGATCAGAAATATTGCCGAAGTAGAAATAGAGTCAGGTATTGGAAAAACGAAGATCCCTCTAGATCTACGGTTGGTAGAGATTTGAGTGTCTTTGCATGTAGTAATATGAGTGAGGCAAGGTATATGAATCTTTCATAAAGTCCTAACACTATGCACTTATTTCTGCTGGATATTAAGTTTATCTCAGAAAACTTATGTTAGTATATTTATTTCCGTTTTGTTTTTATTCCATCATAATTGTTGGTAACTCTTTTGAAGATGTATGATAGAATAAGTAAGAGGAAAGAAAGGATTTTTCACGAATTTGTATGTTGCGTGAAAATAGTGGAGCTCAGACACATGGGAGTCTGAGAACTTATAGGTTCACCTAGAAGCACCGTCTTTTCCTGCCTGAACCAGTCCCACACTCCTGTACACTGGGAATTTTTCACATCTCTTTGGTTGAAGTTACTAGCTTGGAAGAGAGGCAGGATTAAAAAGTTTGTAATCTTGAGTATGTAAGAGGAATAAGAAGTCTCCGTTTAGCGGCGTATCTACCTCCCCTACACTTAGCCTGTGATGTTTCGTGTAGGATTTTGCACCAAAATGACCCAGTAAAATTCTAGGGATGGAGCCATAGGAAGATGAACTATGTCTCGGCACTCAGCCACCTGTGAGGTTTGCATCCTTGAGAGTACCTTTACAGAAAAGTAGGCACACTGTTTCTATAAAGGGCCAAATAATAACTATTTTAGTCTTTGCAGCATATCTGCTATGCTGCTATGAGTGAAAGCAGCATATACATAATACACATATATAATAAGTAAATACAGTAGTATATACATACAGTCCATAATTGAATGAGCAAAGCTGTGTTCCACTGTAACTTTATTTACAAAACAGGCAGCTGCCTGCCCTAGAGTATCAGCTCCTTACGCACATGTCATTAACTTTCATATAGTCCTCCACTTGTGCTCTTTTAGACTGGTCAGTGATTAATTATTAACATCCTGAATGTTTGCTTTGGTGACTGTTTTCTCTGTTATCCTATCTTCTTATATTGTCGTCAATTTAACCTTGTTTTCCAGCTTCCTTTGAAACACTTTTTGCCACAAACGTTTGATGTTCTGTGGGAGGAATAAAAAATGAATTAGGTTGGGAATATACCCCTAGCTTGTATCATAAAAGAAATACATAAATACCTTATGATGGTAGGTTGTAATAATGTCTTAAATTACAAACTATAGTTCTTTGGTATCCTATAGTACTTTTTTTTTTGTCACGTGGGTTTCAATCTTTACAGTAACTTTGAGAGATAGGAGACTAAATGTTAACAATATTCCTTCTTTTGAGGAGGATGGCAGGTAGGAAAGAAAACTGAGACGTGGGGAGGTTTAGTTGTTTGACCAAGGTTAGTGGTAGTAAGTGCAGAGTTCTTGAACTGACCAGTAATACTTACAGACCTGTCTCCATTTGAATATTTACAATGACACGAACCTCCCTGGGCAGCTCGTTTGAATTTGTAGATCAGTTTTTCCTTTGAGCTGCAGTTGGCCTCTGTAATTGTCACCTTTCAGGGCAGCATGAAACAAATCTATGCCTCTTCTCTGCGACGGTTTTTCAGATGCTGGAAGGTAGCCATCATGTTTCCCCATGACATGAGTTGCAAACTGGTGCGCAGGGGTCAAATAAGGCTGCCCAGTTTATGCAAAAACTTAAATTGGGAGTCGACTTTTAGAAATGGGGAGATTTCACATAAAAATGTCTATCTGGTGTTTCTTGAGATAAAACTTAGAGGATTCAGTGATACAGAGCTCACATTTCTGATGGTGTAGTCTCTCTTAGATGCTAAATATACTCTCCATTTTGCTAAAGTGTCTACCTGCTGGCTTCACTAGTTTACTTCACTTTGAGGGCTTTTGTAGTCCTTGAGATTGCTGTCCTTTTCCTAGATTTTCTATTCCACAGTCTAAATAGATATTCCCATTTCCTTCAAATGTTTCTTATTTAACAGTTTAAGATTTCCTCGTCAGCTTCTTAGTCCTCTGCCTTCAATTTACTTTGTTACTGTCTCTCTTAAAGTGTACTCAGCACAGCTTATGGTATTCAACATTCAATGTCGCCTCACAGGGTGGAGAGTAACCTTTACTCCTTCCTCTTTCAACACTAGGTTAAAAAAAAAAAAAGAAAGAAAATAGCAGAGAAACAAGGTGTAAGGGTTTGTGTTGTTTTTTTTTTGTCCTAAGGGTGTGTGTGTGTGTGTGTGTGTGTGCGTGTGCGTACATGTACCCACGCACACAGGCGCGTGCATGCATGCTGCTGTTAAATCAGATCATTTCCATGTAGTTTTGAGATCTAAGTGCTGAACTTCCCTTTATCTCTACTAAATTTTATCTGCTTAGATATTCCAGACTGATAAAATCTTTTTGTATCCTGAAATTTTTTCCAGCCTTGATTTACTCTTCCTCGCATGACTTATTTTAGAAGTAGAGTTGTAAAATATAAAAGTGCTGTGGCTTAGGAAATAGTTGATGGGGACCCTGTTACTAATGGAAAATTAATGGGGGGAGGCTTCAAAGAAAGCATTTTGTTTAAAATCTTGGAGGTAAAACAAAAGGAGATCTTGGGAAGAGCCTTGCTGTCCTAAGTTGATGTGTTGGTACTGTTTTACCCCACAGTAAAATATATATGTATCTGCTTTCAGTGTGCAAGGCAGTTGTGAGTCCGTGGGATCCAAGAATCTAAAAGGATCTTTGAGGTCATCTAGTTCAGTCCTTTAATTTAGGAGTTTAAAAAAGATAAGGAGCATGAGTCCAGAAGGACAAGAAAGTGTGAAGTTAGAGGACCTGATGAATCAGATGGTAATGAGAAAGGGACGGCAAAACTGGAGGCTCAGGTTGAATTCACCCATGAAGGTTGCAGTCAGATGCCTGAGTCATAAAGCTGATTTGTGTATGACTTAACACACTTTTACTTCAGTTTTCTGTGTCATTCATAGCGTAAAAGAAAAGTCATGTTTTCCTGAGACACGGAAACCTTAGAGAAATTAGTTTGCACTCTAGGTACTTGTATATCAAATTGACTGTTCCAGGAAGTTACTTTAGCAAAATCCATCTGAAGACCTTATTTTTAAAAATGCATTTTTGTGATCATTTTCCAACTTTATTTAAAATGTTTGAAAAGCTTATTGACAGCTTGATAGTTTAATGACATGGATTTTATCATACTTTATACTTAACCATGCTTTTAATTTTGGACATTTAATTAAAATTTTTGTTTTTGTTATTAAAAAGAATGCTGTGGTGATTACATCTTTATAAAACAGATCTTCGTTCACATGGAATACATTCCTAGAAAGTGAAATTGCTGGACATTTTAAAGACTTTTGTTACAAATGGCAGGTTACTTTTCAGTTTACCTTCCTAGTGGTATGAGCAAGAGTACCTGCCCCACCATGTAGCTGCCTGTGTGGTACAGAACCGCACAGGACTTGATTAGTGGTATACTTTGTAATGTTTCAGTGTGAACATTCTTGTGGTTAAATCTTTTCTCTCATCTTCGAATCTTCCTTAATAATAATTTCTCGAAGTGGAATTGTAGGGTCAGAGGTCTCTTATTACTTACTGTCGAATTGTGCTCCGAAGGTGTGCCAGTTTTCACTTCTAGCAGCAGAGTGTGGGGATGTTACCCTTAATCCAGGCTAGCACCGTGGGTTATAATTTTACAGTTCCTTGCTGGGACACATGTAGAAATGCTGATGTACTGTATTTTGCTTATATGTCCATTTCTATGATTGTCAGGGTAATTAATCATTTAAAACTGTTTATCATTTGGGCCCCTTCTTCTTATATACTGGCATACCTCAGACACATTGCAGGTTTGGTTCCAGACCACTGCAGTAAAGTAAATAACACAATAAAGCAAGCCAAATGAATTCTTTTGTTTTCTCTGTGCATATAAAAGTTATGTTTATGTTGCAGTGTAGTCTATTAAGTGCACAATAGCATTATGTCTAAAAAATGTACATGCCTTAATTAAAAAAATTTATTGCCAAAATATGCTATTTTCTGAGCTTCCAGTGAGTCATGATCATTTTGCTAGTGGGGGGTATTGCCTCAATGCTGACGACTGCTGATAGATCAGGGTGGTGGTGGTGTTGAAGGTTGGGTGGCTGTGGCAGTTTCTTAAAAGCAGTCAACAGTGAAGTCTGCTGCATGAATTGGCTCTTTCGTGAACAATTTCTCTGTAGCATATGAAGCTGTTTGATGGCATTTTATGCACAGTAGAACTTCTTTCAAAACTGGAGTCAGTTCTCTCAAACCCTGTAAAGTTTCTGTAATATTCTAACCCCTTCGTTGTCATTTCTACAGTCTTCCCAGCATCTTCACCAGGGGTAGATTCCATCTCAAGAAAACACTTTCTTTGCTCATCTGTAAGAAGCAATTACTCATCTATTTGTTATCATGAAATTGCAGCAAGTCAGTCTTATCTTCAGTCATTAGGCTCCACTTCTTTTTTTTTTTCTCTTTTCTCTTTTGGAGAGAGACAGAGAGGGAGGGATAGAGAATCTCAAGCAGGTTTCACACCTGGCACAGAGCCTGACTTGGGACTTGATTATATGACCCCAGGAGCATGACTTGAGCCAAAATTGATGGAGCCTGGGCCCACATTTGAAAGTTCTGATTCAGTTAATTTAGGCAGGGCCTCAGTTTATCAGTTGAAAACATTCTTGAGTTAGTTGCAAATCTGATTCGTAATCTTAGTTAAAAACTGGTGAGACAATATGATTTTGGTTTGTGGGATGTTATCAAACTGGTGAGAAGGGAAACAGATACAGAAAATAGCTTAATTTTCCAATTGAAGACTTAGGTTAGGAGTTCAGAGTTCTGGTTTCAGATTTGTTGCTGACTGAACAGGTGACCTGGGTTAATCAAGAATCTTTGTTTACTTGTTAATACTTTGATTTGTTTGCAAGTGATCTTTGTGGAACATCTTTGGCCTTAGAAATCTGCTCTTGAGCCCAAAGAATGCTGCTTGTTCTCTTTCTAACAGCCCTGTGATAAAGGTGGCCTAACTGTGGTGAAGACTGTGATTGTATCGTAATCTTGAGTCTCAACTCAGTATGTCAGTGCACAATCAATTTTCTTACTTGATTTTGGTTTTTGATTGGTGACAACTTTCTCTTTCCCTTATTTTATGTCCAGGTTGAGTTTATTGGTTAAATAAGCTACTGTGGTTATTTTATTGTGAAAAACACATGGCCCAAAAAACTGCTAGAACTGATACATGAATTCAGTAAAGTTGCAGGCTACAAACTCAATGTACAGAAATCTGTTGCATTTCTATATACCAGTAACGAAGCAGCAGAAAGAGAAATTAAGAAAACAATCCCATTTACACTTGCACCAAAAACAATAAGATACCTAGGAATAAACCTAACGAAAAAGGTAAAAGAACTGTACTCTGAAAAACTATAAAACGCTGATGAAAGAAATTCAAGATGACACAAAGAAATGAAAAGACATTCCATGCTTGTGAATTGGAAAAATAAATATTGTTAAGATGTCCATACTACCCAAAGCAATCTGCACGTTTAATGCAATCCCTATCAGAATACCAAGAGCATTTTTCACAGCTAGAACAAACCTAAAATTTGTATGGAACCACAAAAGACCCTGAATAGCCAAAGTAACCCTGAAAAAGAAAAGCAAAGCTGGAGGCATCATAGTTCCAGACTTCAAGTTATATTAGTAAGCTGTAGTGATCAGAACAGTATGGTGCTGGCACAAAAATAGACACATGGATCAATGGAACAGAATAGAAAAGCTAGAAATGAACCTATAACTATATGGTCAATTATTTGTCAAAGCAGGAAAGACTATCCAATGGGAAAAAGACAGTCTCTTCAACAAAAGGTGTTGGGAAAACTGGATAGCTAAATGCAAAAAATGAAACAACCACTTTCTTATACCAGACACAAAAATACATTCAAAATGGGTTAATGACCTAAATATGAGACCTGAAACAATAAAATTTCTAGAGAAGAACACAGACAGCAACCTCTTGGTTGGCTGTAGCAGCATTTTCCTAGATATGTCTCCTGAGGCAAGGGAAATAAAAACAAAAATAAACTACTGGTACTACATCAAAATACAAAATAAAAGCTTCTGCACAGCAAAAGAAACCATCAGCAAAACTAAAGGCAACCTTCAGAATGGAAGAAGATATTTGCAAATGACATCTGATAAAGGGTTGGTATCCAAAATCTATAAAGAACTTATCAAATTCAGTACTCAAAAAACAAATAATCCAGTTAAAAAATGGGCAGAAGACATTAGACATTTTTCCAAAGAAGACATACAGATAGCTAACACATGAAAAGATGTTCAACATCACTCATCATCAGGAAAATGCAGATCAAAACTACAATGAGATATCATCTCACACCTGTCAGAATGGCTAAAATTAACAACACAGGAAACAACAGATGTTGGCGAGGGGAAAGGAGAACCGTCATGCACTGTTGGTGGGAATGCAAATTGGTCCAGCCCCTGAGGAAAATAGTGTGGAGGTTCCTCAGAAAAATAGAATTACCCTACGATTCAGCAATTGTACTACTAAGTATTTACTCAAAGAATACAAAAATACAATTCAAAAGGATACATGCACCCTAGTGTTTTATAAATAGCAGCATTGTTGTCTACAATAGCCAAATTATAGAAATAGCCCAAACGTCTATCGACTGATTAGTGGATAAAGAAGAGGTGATATATACATATACAATGGAATATTACTCAGTTATCAAAAAGAATGAAATCTTGCTATTTGTAAAAACATGGATGGAGCTAGAGAGTATTATGTTAAGTGAAATAAGTCAGAGAAAGACAAATACTATGCATATGATTTCACTCACATGTGGAATTTAAGAAACCAAACAAGCAAAGGGGAAAAAAAGGCACACTGAGAAACAGACTCTTAACTGTAGAGAACAAACTGATAGTTACCAGAAGGGATGCGGGTGGGGGGAGGGATTAAATAGGTGATGAGTGTTGTATGGAGGTGTTGAATCACTATATTGTACACCTGAAACTAATATTACACTGTATGTTAACTAACTGGAATTTAAATAAGAGCTTAAAAAAATTGTAGTGGGGAAAAAAAAACCCAAATGGCCTCTATCTTCTTTATCTGGTGAAGTGCCTATGTGCAGTTCTTACCAATCATGCTTTATCTACAGTTAGCTTCTCTGGAAAATGCCTTATGTTATTTTGAACAATAGAAGAGAGTAGTCAGAATCTTAACAGTAGTGCTAGTATCGGGGAATTGTTTTAGTGCTTATTAACATACTTCCCGAGTTCTGAACTAGGTACTACCTTGCCCTAACAGGCTGTTAGTCATGCCTGTGTTTAATAGGAAATCAGGAAATGATGTTCTTTTGGGTTGCTGGTATTTAAAAACAAAACAAAACCTCCGAAATATTGCTTTCAACAACCTTACTGAAATGATTTCCTGTACAGAACCGTGTTTACCTGATTTGAAGGGCTAGTGGCAATAACAGCAGCAGTGTACAAACAGTTCTGTAGAACCTGCACCTGGATTGAAATGAAATTCTGCCTCCTTGATGGGCCAATTTTGACTTAAATGGAAAGAAAAAAAAGTAGCACTACATGCACAGATACACAGGTAAGTCATAGGTTACACTAGCAAAGGTATTTTGCTGAGTATATTATTGTCTTATTTTGTTTAGCAGATAAATACTTCCAATGTGAATATAGTGTTAGCTTTTGGTTCTGAAGCAGTATTACTGTGTTTTAATTATAATTATTATCCATGGTTATAGTGGAGTAATAGTAGTATGGATAATTTTAAAATAATTTATGCATGGGGTGCATGTGCACTGTGTTCCTTGAGTTAATATCACAGGCAGTTCACCATAAATGGGTAAGGGATTAAGAGTGTGAGCAACTCTAAAATGAACTGTCAAATCAAAGCAACTCTTAAGAGTTTGATTTGAAGCCAAGCTTTATTTAGTAGGAATGATCTAGGCAAATTACCTAACCTCTGTTCTTTGTTTTCCTCATGTGAGAATTAGAGTAGTACCTATTTCATAGGACTGTTGTGAAGATTAACTAAGTATGTTCAGGAGTATAATAAGTTTAACCAGGCACCAGTAAACATTCAATAACTGTTAGCTATTATAATTATTGGCAATATTAAAGTCAGTTGAAAGTTTCATTTGGGAATGTCTTACAGTGTCGAGCAGGCAGAATTCTGAATTGAAACTGTAAGCCTCAGCTTCTCAGCTCACCTCTTGGACTTTTGAATTGAGGTTTTAGCATTTCTACTTAACAGGAGCGTAGCTTATTTCAAGCCCTCAAGTGAGTGGCTAGTGGATGAAGAATTTTACTTTGCATTTTTATCAGCTAAGTTTTTTGATTAGGGAAAGATTAGAAAGTAGGGCATCAGCCAGCCATGATCTGAATGGTAAATCACTGTGTACAAGTATTTAGAATGTTTTCTTTCTCTTTGCTAGGAGAAGAAACTTAACTGCTGTAACCTCCTTAATCATAGGTGTACTCTTACTGCCATTGCAACATTAAGGTGTGGATGTCTGTGTGGCTGACTGTGGGAAGGAGATATCAGGAGGAGGTCAAGGTTAGAGTCATCCGGTTAAGGGGGCTAATTGATGCTCATTGGCAAGCTCTAGTAAGTGAGGACTAAGAGGACAAAGGACGAACTGATGAAGAACCATGGTCTTTAAAAGTGATGAAAGGAGTCAGAGAAATAGCTGTTGGGATGGAGAACCAAGAGAGCAGATGATTACAAAAATATAAAATATAAAATAACTAAGTTTGAGATAAGAGGTGTGTGTGTGAGAGAATGAAAAACATTTTGATGGGGGAGATAAAGAAAGATGTGAATAAATGGATGGATTTTCATGCTTCTGGATAAGATTATCTGAAAATAATACTTCCATATTTCAGTGCAACATAACTCTTTTGTATATATTACTGAATTCTGTTCACTAATGTTAGGTATTTTTGCACCTATATTCATGAGAGATATTTGTAGCATTCTTTTTTGGTGCCGTTTTTGTCTGGTTTTGGTATCAGGGTAATGCTAGCTTTATGAAATGAACTGAGAAGTGTTCCCTCTGGTAGAGATTGTATCATCTGGGGGTGGAGATTTCTCTATGGGGGGTTTTAAAATTACAAAGTTGATTTATTTAATAGTTAGAGAATTAATTATTTCATGTTATTTCATCTAAGTTGTCAAATTTACATGTGTAGAGTTTTTCAGTCTTCCCTTACTATCTTTTTGATGCCTGCAGGGACTGTAGTGATATTCCCTGTTTCATTCTTAACATTGATAATTTGTATCTTTTCTTTTTTTTGCCAGTCTTGCAGGGTTTTCGAAACTCTTGACAAACTTTTTTTAAATTGATATTGTTTTTGTTTTTCTGTTTTTTATTGATGTCTGCTCTTTATTTCTTTCCTTCATGTTTACTCTGTGTTTATTTTGTTCTTTTTCTAGGTTCTTCTTTTTTTTCCTAAGTTTATTTATTTGAGAGAGACTGTGACAGCGTGAGTGGGAGAGGGGCAGAGAGAGGGGAGAGAGAGAGAGAGAGAGAGAGAGAATTCCAAGCAGGCATGGAGCCCAACATGGGGCTCGAACTCATAAAACTGTGAGATCATGACCTGAGCCGAAACCAAGAGTCAGATGCTTTACCTGACTGAGCTACCCAGGTGCCACTTTTTCTAGGTTCTTGAAGTAGAAACCTAGGTTATTGGGATTTGAGACTTTTCCTCTTTTTTAATGTAGTCACTCCATGAATAAATTTTCCTCTCAGCACTGCTTTAGCTGAGTCCCACAAATATTTTTTGTGTATAATATGTTATTGAATCCCCACAATAACCCTGAAAGTAGGTAGGGATTTTCTTTATTATTATTTTTTAATGTTTATTTATTTTTGAGAGAGAGAGAGAGAGAGAGAGAGAGAGACAGAGCATGAGTGGGGGAGGGGCAGAGAGAGGGAGACACAGAATCTGAAGCAGGCTCTAGGCTCTGAGCTGTCGGCACAGAGCTTGACATGGAGCTCGAACTCATGATCTGTGAGATCATAACCTGAGCCAAAGTTGGATGCTTAACCGACTGAGCCACCCAGGTGCCCTGGGGATTTTCAACATCACTTTAAGGAGGAAATTATATAACATTCCTAAATTATCAAAGCTTGGTGGAGTCCTGAGACAGATGGTATGGCTGCAAGTCCAGGTGGCCTTCAAGCCTCCTCCTAACTGTGAATCTCTTTTTATTTTACAGTGTCTTATTTTACTTGAATCAAGACTATCTTAGGCTCTAAATCTTAAACTTGATGTAGAATTGGTGTTCATTGAACAGTGATCAGGTGGCCAGAACTTTGTAGAGTTCTTTTGGGGGTTTTCAAAAGTGGGGAGAAAAGTAGTTTCTTTCTAGAAGGAGTTTTAATCTAGCTGGCAAGAAATAAATTGCTTAAATAAAACTAATGAACAGTTGATTAAGTTCTGAATCCTCTGATACTGAGTAAAGTGAGTGTTCAGAGACTTGAGAAATCAAGCATAGTTGGAGAAAGCATTATGAAAGAGGTAAGTCTTTACAATGGCCCTACTCTGTGCTGACAGTGCAGAGCCTGCTTGGAGTTCTCTCTCTCTACCCCTCTCCCACTGGCTCTCTCTCGCTTTCTCTCAAAATAAATAAACATTAAAAAAAAATTAAAATGTCCCCAAAGAATAAACGGATAAGGGGAAAAGAGGAAGATGCCAGTCTAAGTGTCTGTTGGTATGTCTGTTGGGGAGGAGAGATGGAGAAGATTGGAGAAAAAGCCGCAACTTGAGCCAGCTCATTCTTTGCATTAGGAGAGCGCTTGAAAGAGTCATGGTTTGAATGTATGTGGAAGAGTTTAAGTAAGGTGGATAGGTAGAACAAACCTTGTTATAGAGGTTTCAGCTAATAATGAGTATGTAGTAAAATGTCTAATGAAGTGGGACGTTAGATTGTTCTTGATGTCAGTGAAAAAATCAAATTACAAAAAGAACATATATATTTAATATGTTTTTGTATGCATATTTATTCATGCATAGAGAATAGACTGGAAGAGGTCTCTGGTTTTGGCAAAATAGCATACCAGATAAATATAACCCCCCTGCTGCTACAAAATGCATAATTGTACTCTCCAGAAAAAAAAGGTAAAAATCCTCATTTAAATAAAAAAAAGTGTGGTGGGAGCAGGCAAGGATGGGGATTGAAAAAGCATGTGGTGTACAATTTGATGTTATATTCCCTTAGAGTGTTGGCTAGTCTTAGTAACTTGCATTTTAGTTTCCATAGAGACAAGAGAAAAACCCTTAGGCCTGTGAGTGTTAGAATGGAGACAGCAGATAAGAGTATAGATATTCAAAGGGCTGAACATTCACTGAAGAAGGTAGATTAGAAAAAATGTGGCTGTGAGCATACACAGATGTCTCTGTTAGTCTGGATTCTGGATTTGTTGGGGAAGGGAGTATCTGCTGAGAACTCAAGACCATGACTTTCCCCTTCATGTGGGTATTATGTTCAAATTTACAGTACATGCAGGGTCTGGGAGAATCTCCAGATTGAGAATTGACATTAAAAAAATGGTTTAAGGCTGATGATATGACAGAGGTATTTGGAAAACTGAAACTGTTCTGGAGGGACATGTTCTCAACCCAGAACACATGTAATTCCCAGAAGTAAAACCCTACCCAAAATGAACTTAACTTAGAATTATAAAACATGTGAGGAAACAATCCATTATTCCTCTATAAGCAAGAATTATCAGATAGAACAGAAACACATGAAGGGAAGGAATAGAAAATATGACAAAGAATAGGTGCTATCATAAACATAAGGCAAATTAAAAAAAAAGCCAGTAGAATTTCTGAAAATGTAAAATAGTCATTGGAATTCAAGCCTCGTGGGTAGGATAAACAGCAGCTTAGATACAGAAGAGAGAATTAATGAAGTAGATCAGGATTTGGCAAACCATGGGGTATTGGGTGAATCTGGGTTGTGGCTTGTTTTTGTACAGCCTGCATGGCAAGAATTTTTTTTTTTAATATTTACTTATTTTTGAGAGAGAGAAGTGTGAACACAAATGGGTGACGGCCAGACACACACACGTGCACACACACAGAATCTGAAGCAGGCTCCAGGCTCTGAGCTGTCAGTGCAGAGCCCAATACAAGGCTTGAACCTACAAACTATGAGGTCAAGATCTGAGCTGGTCAGATGCTTAACCAACCAGGCATCCTGGTAAGAATAGTTTTTTATATTTTTAAAGGATTGTTTAAAAAAAAAGACAAAAAAATATTCTATCTACATAGACTGTACATGGCTCCCAAACTCTAATATATTTACTTTCTGGCTTTTTACTGAAAAAATTTCCTGTCCCTAAACTGGATATATCTGAGGAAATTTCCAGAAGACAGCACAAAGAACAAAGAAAATATAAGAGAAAGGTTTAAAGACATGGAGAATGGAATGAGGAATTCTGACATGTATCTAGTCATCTAATAGAAGTTCAAAAAGAAGAGAATGAGGGACAGGCAATATTCAAAGAGATGTGGCTAAGAATTTTTTAGATTAATGAAAGACATGAATCTTAAGAATCAATGTTTAATGAATGCTGAGTGGCCCTCCCCCTACTGCCCCAATTGTATATGTAGACACCTGCAGAACCCCACAAATGAAAAGATCTTTTATTAAAAAAATTTTTTTAATGTTTAGTTTTGAGAGAGAGGGGGACAGAGTGTGAGTAGGGGAGGGGCAGAGAGAGAGGAAGACACAAAATTTCAAGTAGGCTTTGGGCTCTGAGTTGTCAGCACAGAGCCCAATGTGGGGCTCAAACTCATAAACTGCGAGATCACTACCTGAGCCAAAGTTGGATGCTTAACTAACTGAGCTACCCAGGTGCCCCTGAAAAGATCTTAACAACGAGGATGAAAAGTCTGATTATCCATAAGGTACAACCATTAGACGGATATTTCACTCCTCAACAGCAATGATGGAATCCAGAGGATTCTTCACTCCTGGTGAAAAAGAATCGTGAACCTAGAATTGTATATCTAGCTAGATCATCATCTTGATTTAGGGTAAAGTCTTTTCACATAAAAACAGCTTACCACCAATAGTCTCTCACTGAGGGAACTACTTAAGGAAAAAGAAAACCAGAGGGAAGGAATGAAATGTTCTGAGTAAGGAAATTGGTAAATATATGGGTGAATCTAAACAAGCATGAATCCTATTAGTAATTAATAAGGGCTAATATTGAGCATAAAAACAAGGTGGAGCTAAAATATCAGTCAATAATGACATGAAAGTCAAGAGGTAGGTCAGTACAGGTGAAGATCATTTATTTATTTAAAAAAATTTTAATGTTTTTATTTATTTTTGAGAGAGAGAGAGAGAGAGAGGACGAGAATGAGCGGGGTAGGGACAGAGAGAGAGACAATCTAAAGCAAGATCCAGGCTCTGAGATGTTAGCACAGAGCCCGACTTGGGTGTCGAACTCTTGTACTGTGAGATCATGACCTGAGCCAAAGTTGGATGCTTAACCATCTGAGCCACCCAGGTGCCCTGAAGATCTTTTATTAGTTGAGAAGAGGGAGGAAATATTAGAGATATTGTTAAACTTTTGACTTAGGAATGCATGTTATGAGGAGCCTGACTAGCTAAGTCAGTAGAATATGTGACTCTTGATCTCGGGGTTGTAAGTTTGAGCCCCACATTGGGTGCAGAGATTACTTACAAAATAATAAAATCTTAAAGAATGCATATTACATTTTAAGAGTTAACCTCTTAAGTTCAATATTTATATTATAGACTGGTAGAGGGGTTAAAAAAAAAAAGGAATAAAAACCTTGATATCTAAACAGAAGACCAAAAAGGGGTGAGGCGCTTAGAAAAACGTAAATAACACAGATTAAGAGTGTTATAAGTAAATCTTAATGTATCACAGTAAATGTAAGTGGATCAAACACTTGTTTAAAGACAAAGATTGTTATATTGGAGTTTTATTTAAAAAATGAAGTTGTGTTCTCAAATGTTTATAAGAGGTATCTGAAACACACGAATATGAAAATCTTGCTAGAAAAAGAATGGAAAAAGTTAAGCTAGACAAATATCAACTAAAACTTCAGTTTCTGAAAAGGTGGGAACAACCTAAGTGTCCATCAACAGATGAATGGATAAACAAAATGGTGGTATACACATACAATAGAATCTTGTTCAGCCATCAAAAGGAATGAAGTTCTGAGACATGCTACAACATAGGCAAACATAATTTGCTAAGTGAAATAAGCCAGGCACATAAGGACAGATACTGTATGATTATACTGTTTTGAATATCTAGAATAGACAAATTCATATAGACAGAAAGTTAATTAGAGGTTACTAGTGGTTGAGAGGAGAGAGAAAGGGAGAGTTACTGCTTAATGGTTACAGGAATTTCTGTTTGGGGTCATGAAAGAGTTTTGGAGATATCTAATGATGGTTACACAACTTTGTGAATGTAATTATTATTGCTGAGTGTACACTTAAAAGTGAGTAAGATGGCAAATTTTATGTCTTTTATATTTTTTACCACACAATAAGAAATGATAAGATTGCAAAGAAGCAAGTAAATTGTCCCATGATTTAGAGAGGAAAAATAATCAACAGAATCAAATCCACAGGTGCCCCAGATGTTGCACGTAGCAGATAAGGAATTAATTTTTATAAATATGCTAAATAAAGGAAGAAGTGGAAAAAAGTGAATAGATTCTATTCCTCAGTAGAGGGGAAAGGGCCTAAAGGACATTTTAGAACTGAAAAATGTAATACCTAAAATTAAGAATTTATTGGATGAAATTAATAATAGACTAGATATAACAGAAGAATAGTTTGGTGAACTCAAAGACAAGACAATTGAAATTATTCAAGCTGAAGCGCTATTAGATAAAATAAAAAATCCCGATTTAGAGTAAAACCGGATAAATTGATGGAGAATGTGAGATTAGGCATTATGGTTTGTTATGATCCAGTACTAGAGTGGGGGCAGTAGAATAAAAGGGATAAATGAAAACATTACTGTAAATTATTATCATTGCTATTATAAATATTACTACTATCATTATTATAAGAAAGAATGGATACAGTTTGGCAGGAGGTCAAATGTGTATGTAAGCAGTTGGAGGAATTAAAAAATAACTCTAAGACTTGTGGCTAATAACTAGCCTACAGTATGCCAGATATCATGCAAGGTTTTTTATTTGCTATTCTAATTCTCATAACAGTCCTAAGCATGACTTTTATCTTTTTACTGATGAAAAAACTGTAGCTTAGAATGGTTAAGTGACCCATCTCCTGGCTTAGAAAGCTGAGATTTGATCCCAGTCTTGCCAGCCCTGAAGTCTGTTCTCATTCCTGTATATCACATTGTTTTTAGTTGGTAAGACTGGAAGAGTGTAGTATAATGGGTAGCACGGAAAGTTATTGGAAAGATGAGGTATTTGGAATCATAGCAGTGATAAATATATCCTAGGAGAGGTATCCTTTAGGGAGTTGGAAATACTGGTCAGCTAGTACAGAGCAGAAGGGCTAAGGTTGGAGTGGTAGTTCTGGGGGTTGAAGCCATTTAAGTGACTGGATTCATTACCAGGGTAAGTCGAAAACCATGGGGGAGCATTTTCCATGTGAGGTAGGTGGAATACTGGGTGCCAACAAAGCAAAAAGGGTGAATAAGTCAGGGAAATCGGTAGAACACCAGGAAGTATGGTTTCATGGGAAATCAAGTAGAACATAGAATGAGAAAGTGGTCAGTGATATAATTCATTTACTTAACTGATATTTATAGAGCACTCATAAATACACTGTGCTGGGTACTGGTGATACAGCAGTGATCCAAGCAAATGAGATCCCTGCCCTCAAGGTTTTGGTGAGGAAGATAAATAATAAGTAAATAAATGAAAAGATATTATGAAGGAAATAAATAAATCAGTGCCATAAAGTGTCAGGGGGTAAGAATGACTACTTTCAATAGGAACCGCAAGAAAGTTAAGAACTGAAGGATGAGAGTTGGCCAGAGAAACCCTGGGGAAGAGCATTTGAGACTAAAAGGATGGCAGATATAAAAGTTCTGAGGCAGTAAAAAGCGTGGTGTAGTTAAGGAATTGAAAGGAGGCCAGTTTAGCTAAAGTTGAGGGAGCAAATGGAACCATGATGGCGAATGAGATAGATAGGTGGTCAGGATGTAGTTATGAAGGGCCGGCAGTGCAGTGGGACATACAATATTCTGTTAGTTTCAGGGGGACATCATAGTGACTCGATATTTTAATACATTATGAAATGATCCCCCATGGTAAGTCTGGTTACCGTCTGTCACCATACAAGTTACTACAATGTTGTTGATTATATTCCCTATGCTGTATTATTACCTCCCCATGACGTATTTATTTTATAACTAGAAATTTGTACCTCTTAATCCCCTTCACCTGTTTTGCCCATCCCCAACCCCCCATCCAGTCCCCCTCTAGTAATTAACAGTTTGTGTCCTGTATCTATGCGTCTGTTTCTCTTTTTTTTTTTTTTTGGTTACATATATGTGAAATCATACAGTATTTGTCTTTCTGTGTGTGACTTATTTCAATTAGCATTATACCCTCTAGGTCCATCCATGTTGTCTTTGATGGCAAGATTTCATTCTTTATGGCTAAGTGATATTCCAATGTATGTGTGTGTGTGTGTGTGTGTGTGTGTGTATAATATATATACACATCACATCTTTATCCATTTATCTATTGATGGACATTTAGGTTGCTTCCATAATCTTGGCTATTGAAAATGCTTCAGTGAATGTGGGGGTGCATATACCTTTTCAAATTGCTGTTTCTGTTTCCTTTTTTTTAATTTTTAATTAATTTATTTTTAAAATTTACATCCAAGTTAGTTACCATATAATGCAATAATGATTTCAAGAGTAGATTACAGTGATTCGTCCCCTACGTATAACACCCAGTGCTCATCCCAACAAGTGTCTTCCTTAATGCTCCTTACCCATTTAGCCCATACCCCCACCCACAACCTCTCCAGCAACCCTCAGTTCTCTGTATTTAAGTCCCTTATATTTTGTCCCCTTCTTATTTTTATATTATTTTTATTTCCCTTCCCTTATGTTTATTTGTTTTGTGTCTTAAATTTCTCATATGAGTGAAGTCATATGATATTTGTCTTTCTCTGATTTATTTTGCTTAGCATATTACCCTCTAGTTCCATCTACATAGTTGCAAATGGCAAGATTTCGTTCTTTTTGATTGCCGAGTAATACTCCATTTTGTGTGTGTGTGTGTGTGTGTGTGTGTGTGTGTGTGTGTGTGTGTGTGTGTGTATACATATATATATATACCACATCTTCTTCTTCTTTTTTTTAATGTTTATTTATTTTTGAGAGAGAGAGAGAGTGAGCGTATGAACATGGGAGGGGCAGAGAGAGAGGGAGACACAAAAACTGAAACAGGCTCTGGGCTCTGAGTGGTCAGCACTGAGCCCATTGTGGGGCTTGAATTCACAAACTGTGAGGTCATACCCCAGCTGAAGTCAGATGCTCGACCAACTGAGCCACCCAGGTGCCCCTATATACCACATCTTCTTTATCCATTCATCCGTTGATGGACATCTGGGTTCTTTCCATACTTTGGTTCTTGTCGATAGTGCTGCTATAAACATTGGGGTGCACATGCCCCTTCAAAACAGCACAACTGTATTCCTTGGATAAATACCTAGTAGTGCAATTGCTGGGTCATAAGGGTAGTTCTCTTTTTAGCTTTTTGAGGAACCTCCATACTGTTTTCCAGAGTGGCTGCACCAGTCTGCATTCCCACCAGCAGTGCAAAAGAGATCCTCTTTCTCTGTATCCTCGACAACATCTGTTGTTGCCTGAGTTGTTAATGTTAGCCATTAATATTAACATTAATGTTAGACAGGTGCGAGGTAGTATCTCATTGTGGTTTTAATTCGTATTTCCCTGATGATGAGTGATGTCCAGTATCTTTTCATGTGTCTGTTAGCCATCTGGATGTCTTCTTTGGAAAAGTATCTGTTCATGTCTTTTGCCCATTTCTTCACTGGATTATTTGTTTTTTGGATGTTGAGTTTGGTAAGTTGTTTATAGATTTTGGATACTAACCCTTTATCTGATATGTTATTTGCAAATATCTTCTCCCACTCTGTTCATTGCCTTTTAATTTTGCAGATTGTTTCCTTTGCAGTGCAGAAGCTTTTTATCTTGATGAGGTCCCAGTAGTTAATTTTTGTGTTTTTGTTTTCTTTGGATAAATACACAGGAGTGGAATTTGGATGGTCTGGTAATTCTATTTTTAATTTTTTGAGGAATTTCCTTACTGTTGTCCATTATGACTGCACCAGTTTACATTCTCACCATTTTGTTGAGAGTTTTTTTTCTTTTTTTTTTTTTTTAATCACAAATGGATATAGTATTTTGTCAAATGCTTTTTCTGCATTTATTGAAGTGACCATCTGCTTTTTATCCTTTAATTAATGTGGTTGATTTGTGGATGCGGAACCATCCTTGCATTCCTGGAAAAACCTCCATGTGATTGTGGTATGTAATCCTTTTTAATGTGTTGTTGAATTCATTTTGCTGATATTTTGTTGAAAGTTTTTGCATCTGGATTTACCAAGGATATTGTCCTGTAATTTACTCCTTTTTTGTGGTGTCTTTTTCTGGGTTTTGGTATCAGGGTAATGCTGGCATCATAAAATGAGTTTGGAAGCATTCGTTTTAAGTTTTTTGGAATAAGTTGAGAAGGATAGGTACTATTTTTTATGTGGTAGAATTCACGTGTAAAGCTGTCTGGTTCTGAACTTTTGTTTTTCAGGGAGTTTTAAAATTACTGATTCAGGGGCTCCTGGGTGGCTCAGTTGGTTAAGTGTCCAACTTCAGCTCAGGTCATGATCTCGCAGTTCGTGTGTTCAAGCCCCGCGTCGGGCTCTGAGCTGTCAGCTCGGAGCCTGGAGCCTGCTCTGAATTCTACATCTCCCTCTCTCTCTGCCCCTCCCCTGCTCGTGCTGTTTCTGTCTCTCAAAAATAAATAAACGTTTAAAAAAATATTTAAAAAATAAATAAATAAAATAAAATTACTGATTCAGTTCTATTAAGACTTTGTTTCTTTGTTATTCAGTCTTGGAAAGTTGTGTTTCTAGGAATTTATTTTTCTATGTTTTCCAATTTGTTGGTGTATAATTGTAAGTCTCTTTTGATCCTTTTGTATTTCTGTGGTGTGAGTTATAACTTCTCTTTCATTTCTGATTTTATTTATTTGGGCACTTCTTTTTTTCTTGAATCTGGCTAGAGGTTTATTGATTTTGTTTATCTTTTCAAAGAACCAGCTTTTAGGTTCATTGATCTTTTCTGTTGTTTTTCTATCTCTGTTTCATTTATTTCTGCTCTGATCTTTATTATTTCTTTCCTTTTACTAACTTTGGACATTGTTTGTTTATCTTTTTTTAATTCCTTTAGATTATTTATAATTTGGGATTTTGTCTGTTTGTGTCTTGAGATAGGCCTGCATTGCTATGAACTTCCTTTCAGAACTGCTTTTGCTTGTCCCATATATTTTGGAAAATTGTGTTTCTATTTGAATTTGTGTTAAGGTATTTTTTAAATTTTCTTTTGATTTCTTCATAGACCCATTGGTTTTTTTAGTAGCATGTCATTTAGTGTCCACATTTTTGTGTTTTGGAATTTCTAGTTTTATTGTAACTAATTTCTAGTTTCATACTGTTAGAGTTGGAAAAAATGCTTGATACAATTTCAGTCTTTTTGAATTTATCAAGACATGTTTTGTGGCCTAACGTGATCTATCTGGGGGAATGTTCCATGTGTCCCTGGAAAAAAAGTGTATCCAGCAGTTCGTGATGAAATGTTCTGTATATATACCTATCGAGTCTTTCTGTTCAATGTATTGTTTAAGGCCAATGTTTGTTTACTTGTTGGTTTTCTGTCTAGGTGATCTATGCATTGATGTAATTGGGAGTTTGATATTCCCTATTATTATTGTATTATTGTCAATTTCTCCCTTTATGTCCATTAATACTTGTTTTTAATATTTAGGTACCCCTATGTTAGGTGTATAAATACTTATGCATGATATGTCCTCATTTTAGATTGACCCTTTTATCATTATGTAATGCCCTTTGTGTTTTATTGCCCTTTTTGTTTTATAATCTGTTTTGCCTGATAAGAGTATTGCTACTCCAGCTTTCATTTTGTTTTCATTCCCGTGGCATGGAATGTCTTTTTCTATCTCTTTACTCTCAGCCTTTGTGTGTCTTTAGATATGAAGTGAGTCTCTTATAGACAGCATATTGGGTCTTTTTTTTTTTTTTCCTTTCAATCACACTTTATCTTTTGATTGGAGCATTAAGTCTCTTTACATTTAAAGTAATTATTGATAGATATGTGCTTATTGCCATTTTGTTAATTGTTTTCTGATTCTTTTTGTAGCTCTTTTCTGTTCCTTTTTTCTCTTAGTATCTTTTTCTTGTGGTTTGATGGTTTTCTTTAACGTTACGTTTGGGTTCCTTTGTCTTTATTTTTTGGGTATCTTTTGTAGGTTTTGGTTTGTGGTTACTGTGAGGTTCATATATATTGACCTATATACATAGCTGTTAGTCACTTAAGTTCAAATGCATTCTAAATGCACATTTGTACTCCCCCCCCCCGCTCCGTTTTATGTTTTTGACTTCATATTTTACATCCATTTATTTTTTGTATCCCTTAACTCTTTATTGTAGTTATGGTTGATTTTCTTATTTCCAGTAATGGCCTTTTCTTTTCCACTTTAAAGACTCCTTAACATTTCTTGTAAGGCCAGCTGGAGTAGGCATGGGCCAAAGGATGCAGCGTGTTGCACAGGAATGGCAGCTGGTGGAATGGCTGGAACCGGTGTGGTTTGGGAGGTGGGGATGTGCTGGGGAGCCCCTAGCAGGCCAGCTAGAGCACCTGGACCTTGCTCTTGTTCAAACTATCAAGGTGAAGGGACTCACTGGTGTCTCTGACCCCACAGAGCTCAAGCAGTTTCCCTCCTGTGTGGTGTATGCTCAGGAGTTAGTAAATGAATTTCCCTCACTTGTTGTGTAGTTGCCCTTTAAATCACTGTTTTCTCACTGTGCCCTGGGGTATGTGAGTCATTGCACAGGCCCCTCAGTAACATTCCTCCCTACTGCAGGTTGGTGTTTCGGGGGTGGGGTTCCTGTCATTACAGTGTCTCTGTCTCTCCTACCCTTTTAGGTGTGTTCCCTTCATTGTTTATTGTGTAGAAGCTGTTAAGTTCTGCTTCAGGAGGAATTGCTTTATAGGTAGGAATAGATTCAGTGTGTCTTCCTACACTGCCTTCTTGAACTACCAGTATTCTAATTCATGTTTTGGAGCGCCTGACTGGCTCAGTCAGTTAAGCGTCCAACTTCACCTCAGGTCACGATCTCACAGTTCATGGGTTTGAGCCCCACATCGGGCTCTGTGGGCCCAGGCTTGGAGCCTGGATGGAGCTTGCTTCAGAGTCTGTGTCTCCCTCTCACTCTGCCCCTTCCCTGCTTGCACTCTCTCTTTCTCAAAAATAAATGAACATTAAAAAAAATTCTAATTCAGGTTTTAAAATGATGATTCTGGTTGCTGTGTAGAGAATGCCCTGTAAAAGCAGGGCGCCTGGGTGGCTCAGTCGGTTAAGCATCCAACTTCGGCTCAGGTCATGAACTCATGGGTGGTGAGTTTGAGCCCTGCGTCGGGCTCTGTGATGACAGCTCTGAGCCTGGTGCGAGCTTCAGATTCTGCCTTTCTCTCTTTCTCTCTCTCTGTCCCTGCCCTGCTCACACTCTCTTTCTCTCTCAAAAATAAATAAAGATTAAAAAAACTTTTTTAAAGTAGGCTGACTTAGGCATTCACTGCAGGGGCAGATGGTGGAGAATAAGGCAGGTTATATTGTATCTGGATTAAAAAAAACAACAACAACCCTGGAGATTGCTTATTATCAGTGTTTCATTGATTTATTTCTGGATCCTAATAACTTCATTGCCATTTTCCAGAGAATGACAGAAGAGATTTTGGAGCTTTTCTTTTTCTTTTGTGCTTGAAATAATTTAATTAGCTGTTTGGAAAAGACCGTTTATGCTCCTGAACATTGATGACAGTTTTGCTTTATTCCAATAAAAGAAATGGAACTTAATGGGAAGAAATTCTTTTGAATCATTATTGAATTATTGGTTCCCATTAGAACATTTGTGTCTTTTCCCACCTGTGTTCATATAAGTTGGTAGCACTGGCAGTATTAGATTAAATATTGTCAGTCTCCAAATGATGTTTAAAAAACATTTTGTTTAGGCGCTGTGCAAAATATTTTAGAGTTTAAATGTGAAAAATTTAAAACATGTAAATAAATGCAGACTATAGTGTAATAAACCCTGATGTATGCCCATCATTCAACGATAGTTAGTTCATGGCTAATCTTGTTTCATCTCTACTTGTAAACACTCTTTACCACCTTTACCACCTTCATTAATCCTGTTTACTTTTAAGCAAATTCCAGATAAATTGTTTTTTCTGTAAAAATCTCAGTATATATTTCTAAAAGGTAGGAACTTTTTTTTTTTTACATTTCATTGTTTTGGTATTTCCTCTTGTTAGAGCACGCAAATAGGTAGCTATGTATCTAGATGATTTGTCTTCAAGAGTGTTATGCCTCTTGTTCCAGTGTAATTATTGATAGCACTCCTTTTCGCTTAAACGAGTGTCTCTGTTTGAACATTAAGTTCTGTGGTGATTGATGTTGAGCATCTTTTGATATGTCTGTTGGCCATCTGTATGTCTTACTTGGAGAACTGTCTGTTCATTTCTTCTCATTTTTAAATTGGATTGTCTGTTACCTTTTAGTTTTGTTGATTGTTTCATTTGCTATGCAGAAGCTTTTTATTTTGATGTAGTCCCAATAGTTTATTTTTGCTTTTATTCCCTTGCCTCAGGAGATATATGTAGAAAGATGTTCAACAGCCAATGTCAGAGACATTACTGCCTGTGCTCTCTTCTAGGATTTTTATTGTTTCAAGTCTCACATTTAGGTCATTAATCCATTTTGAGTTTATTTTTGTGTTTGGTATAAGAAAGTGATCTAGTTTCATTAAAAAAATTTTTTTTAATCTTTATTTACTTTTGAGAGAGAGAGTGAGAGTGGGGAATGAACAGAGACAGAGGGAGACACAGAATTTGAAGCAGGCTCTAGGTTCTGAGCTGTCAGCACAGAACCTGATGTGGGGCTTGAACTTATGAACTGTGAGATCATGACCTGAGCCGAAGTCAGATGCTTAACTGACTGAGCCATCGAGCACCCCTCCAGTTTCATATTTTGCATTTAGCTATCCAGTTTTCCCAGCACCATTTGTTGAAGGACTGTCTTTTTCCCATTAGATACTCTATCCAGCTTTGTCGAAGATTAATTGACCATATAGTTGTGGGTTCATTTCTGGGTTTTCTACTCTGTTCCATTGATCTATGTGCCTGTTTTTGTGTGAGTACCATACAGTTTTGATTACTACAGCTTTGTAACGTAACTTGAAGTCTGGAATTGTGATACCTCCAGCTTTGTTTTTCTTTTCAAAGTTGCTTTGGCAATTCAGGGTCTTTTGTGATTCCATATAAATTTTAGGATTGTTTGTTCTAACTCTGTGAAAAATGGTGTTGGTATTTTGATAGAGGTTACATTAAATGTGCAGATTGCTTTGAGTAATATAGACATTTTAATAATATTTGTTCTTCTGGTCCATGAGCAGAGAATCTTTCCATTTGTGTCATTTTCAATTTCGAAATGTGCCATTGTACATTTCCATTTGTGTCATTTTCAGTTTCTTTCATCAGTGTTTTATAGTTTTCAGAGTGCAAGTCTTTCATTTCTTTGGCCAAGTTTATTCCTAGGTATCTTACTAATTTTGGTACAGTTGGAAATGGGATTGTTCTCTTAATTTCTATTTCTGTTGCTTCGTTATTGGTGTGTAGAAATGCAACAGATTTCTGTACCTTGATTTTGTATCCTGAATTCATTTATCAGTTCTTGTAGAGTTTTTAGGATTTTCTGTGCAGAGTATCCTGTCATCTGAAAATAGTGAAAGTATTACTTCTTCCTTACCAATGTGGATGCTTTTTATTTCTTTATGTTGTCTGACTGCTGTGGCTAGGATTCCCAATACTCCGTTGATAAAAATGGTGAGAGGGAACATCCTTGTGTTGTTCCTGACCTTAGGAGAAAAGCTGTCTTTTTCCCCATTGAATATGATGATATCTGCTGTTGTTTTTTCATATATGTCCTTTATTATGGTGAGATGCATTCCCTTTAGACCTACTTTGTTGAACTTTTATCATTAATAGACATTGTATTTTTTCAAATGTTTTTTCTGTGTCTGTTGGGATGATCATATGGTTTTATCGTTTTTCTTATCGATGCGACATATGACATTGATTTGAAGAGATTAAACCACCCTTGCATACTGGAATAAATCCCACTTGATTATGGTGAATGATTTTTTTTAACGTATTGTTGGATTCTATATACTAGTGTTTTATTGGGGATTTTTGCATCAATGTTCATCACAGATATTGGCCCATGGTTCTCTTTTTTGTGATATCTTCATCTGGTTTTGGTATTAGGGTAATGCTGGCCTCATACAATTAATTTGGAAATTTTCCTTCCTATTCTGCTTTTTGGAATAGTTTGAGAGGAATGGGTATTAACTCTTTAAATGTTTGGTAGAATTTGCCTATGAAGCTGTCTGGTCCTGGACTTTTCATTCTTTGAGGTTTTTTTTAGATTACTGATTCAGTCCCTTGCTGGTAATAGGTCTATTTCAAATTTTCTATTCTTATTTCAGTTTTGGTAGGTTATTTGTTTTTAGGATTTTATCCGTTTCTTCTAGGTTATCCAATTTGTTGGTATTAGGTTTTCATAATATTCTCTTGAAATTATTTCTATTTCTGTGATGTTGGTTGTTATTTCAACTCTTCCATTTGTACTTTTATTTGAGTCCTTTCTCTTTGTTTTTTTTATGAGTCTAGGTAGAGGTTTATGAATTTTGTTGATCTTTTCAAAGAACCAGCTGCTCGTTTATTTCTCTCTTCTACTGTTTTTTAGTTTCTATATCATTTATTTCCACTTTAATCTTTATTGTCTCCTTCTGTTGTTTTAGGGTTTTATTTGTTCTTTTTCTAGCTCTTTTAGATTTAAGAGTCTAAGGATCTTCTCTCTTAGAACTGCTTTACTGCATCCCATAGGTTTTAGAGCCTTGTGTTTCATTTTCATTTGTTTCCATGCATTTTTTGATTTCTTCTTTGCATTCTTGGTTGACTCATTCATTGCTTAGTAGCATGTTATTTACCCTCCACGTATCTGTGTTCTTTCCAGACTTTTTTCTTGTGGTTGATTTCTAGTGTCATAGTGTTGTGGTCAGAAAAGATGCATGGTCTGACTTTGATCTTTTCAAATTTGTTTAGACCTGTTTTGTGGCCCAATATGTGGTTAGTTCTGGAGAATGTTCCATGTGCACTTTGAAAGAATGTATATTCTACTGTTTTAGGATGGAATGTTCTAAATATAGCTGTTAAACCCACCTGATCCAATGGTGTCATTCAAAGCCATTTTTTCCTTGTTGACTTTCTGATTGGATGATCTGTCAACTGATGTAAGTGTTAAAGTCTCCTATTATTATTGGGGCACCTGGCTATCTCAGTTGGTAGAGCATGTGACTCTTGATCTCAGAGTTGTGAGTTCAAGCCCAACATTGGGCACAAAGCTTACTTTAAAAATAAATAAATAAATAAAAATAGATGACTAGGTAGATAAATAAAGTCCCCTACTATTACTGTATTACAATTGATTAGTTCCTTTATGTTTGTTATAAAATGTTTTATATATTGGGTGCATGAATATTTATAATGTTATATCTTCTTGTTGGATTGTCTCCTTTATTAGTATATAGTGATCTTCTTTGTCTCTTGTTACAGTCTTTGTTTTAAAATCTATTTTATCTGATATAAATACTGCTACTCTAGCTTTCTTTTGATATCCATTTGCATGATAAATATTTTTCCATTCCTTCACTTTCAGTCTGCATGTGTCTCTAGGTCTAAAACGTATCTCATGTAAGCAGCATATAGGTGGATCTTGTTTTTTAATTCATTCTGTCACATATGTCTTGATTGGAACATTTAGTCCATTTACATTCAAAGTAATTTTTGATAGATAGGTATTTATTGCCATTTTATTCCTGTTTTGTGGTTATTTCTGAAGTTTTTCTCTGATTTGTTCTTCTCTTTCATAGTTGTTTTCTTTAGTGATATATTTGGATTTCTTTTTCTTTATTATTTGTATATCAGTAGTTTTTGAGTTTTGTGGTTACTGTTAGATTTATATATAACATCTGCATATAGCAGTGTATATTAAGTTGATGGTTGTTTAAGTTTTAACTTATTCTTTCTTCCTCCTCCTTACATTTTAGGTATATATCCTTTTATTTTGTGAGTTCCTTAACTTATTTTTTACAGAAATATTCATTTTTATTGCTCTTATATTTCCTACTTTCCTACTATCACTTTTGATATTTCCTTTCTACTCAGCATCTTCTTTAATATTTCTCGCAGGGCTGGCTTAATGGTCACGACTCCTTTATTTTTTGTTTGTCTGGGAAACTTTATCTTTCCTTTATTCTGAATGATAGCTTTGCTAGCTAGAGTATTCTTTTTTTTTTTTTAAACATTTATTCATTTTTGAGAGTGAGAGACAGAATGTGAGTGGGGGAGGGGCAGAGAGAGTGAGAGACACAGAATGAGAAGCAGGCTCCAGGCTATGAGCTATCAGCACAGAGCCTGATGCGGGGCTTGAACTCACGGACTGCGAGATCATGACCTGAGCTGAAGTCAGACGCTTAACTGACTGAGCCACCCAGGCGCCCCTAGATAGAGTATTCTTGGTTAGAGATTTCACCTATTTAGCTCTGTGAATATATCATGCTGCTCCCTTTTGGCTTTCAGAGTCTCTGCTGAAAATCCACTGATAGCCTTATGTGGTTTCCTTTGTATGTAACTGTCTTCTTTTGTGCCTTTAAACATTTTTTCCTTATCACTACATTTTGCTATTCTAATTACAGTATTTCTTGGTGTGGATTGGCTTCTGTTAATTTTGTTGGGGGTTTTCTGTACTTACTGGATCTGGATATCTGTTTCTTTCTCCAAATCAGGGATATTTTAAGGTATTATTTCTTCAAATAAAATTTTTGCCCCGTTTTCTCTCTCTTCTTCTTTTGGGACTACTATAATACTAATGATATTACGTTTGATGGAGTCACTGAGTTCCCTAAGTTTGTTCTTGTTTTGTATAGTTTTCTTTTCTCTCTTTTGTTTATCTTGTTTACTTTCTATTACTCTGTCTTTTATGTCATTAATTTGTTCCTCTGGTCCTTCCACCTGCTGTTCATTTCATCAAGTGTGTTTTCGTTTATTGAGCCCTTTATCTCTGCTATGTTTTTCCTTATCTCTGTGTTAATGGTCTCAGTGATGCTTTCCACTCTTTTCTTAAGTCTGGCCAGTATCTTTAGGATCATTACTTTAAATTCTCTGTCAGGCATGTTACTTATATCTGTTTTACTTATGTCTCTGCCTGTGGCTTTCTCCTGTTCTTTCATTTGAGACAAATACCTATGTCTTCTTGTTTTTTCTAATTCTCTGGTCCTGTTTCCCTGTGTTAGGAAAGTCAGGGGTGTCTCCTGTTCTTGAGGGTAATGGCCTTATGAAGAAGAGGTCTAGTAGTGCCCTGCAGTGTAGTGTCCCCCGTTCCCCAGGGCCTGGCACTTCAGAGAGTGTCTCCAGTGTGTGCTGTATGCGCTCTGCTGTTGTGTTCAGGTCACTTTATCCTTCAGGCCAGTCATCTGCAGAGGCTTTCTTTGTCTGTTGTGAGCAATATTTCATCCCTGGCCTGAATGTGGTGAGTGTTAACTAGATGTGCTCTGATCTGCTTGTGAAACGAGACCTGTTACCACTATCGCATGAACCAAGGCCCTGCAAAACTCTCAGATTGGAAGATGTGGTGTGGGCAGGGGGTTGTGCCAGGCTTCTAGGGTAGGGGTCCTACTGAGCTGGGATTGGGGGCAGTTTCACCTGAGCTTGAGGGATAAGGGGCTTGGTGTAAGGAAGTTCTATAGGGAGCGTCAGCGTGTACTTGTTCCTGCAGGTGACTCTGTGTTTATGCTGAGGGGCAGGGGAGAGAAATGGTGCAGGTCAATTCTGTTGTTTCCAGACAGGTCTCTCTGCAAATACTTTCCAGGCTCTGGGATGAGCAAAACCTCCCTACTGTGTGCCCCAGGCACTCTTCAGATTGATGTTTCTACACTGAAAGTCCACTGGCTGTGCCCTGCCTTTTCTCTGGGAATAGGCCCAATGCCTCCCGGCCTCCTCCCCTCGACACACACACACACACACACACACACACACACACACACACACACACACACACACACCCACCCCCCCCCCCCACCCGCTATCATTAAAACTCCAGGCTTTAAGCCCCACCAGTTGCAAGAATTCGTGACATTCAGCTCCTCTTACTCTCCAAGCCAGTTGCTATGGGAATTTGCATTCCCTGTGTGGGCTCCCCTGTGTGCTAGTCTCTTTTGCCCTACTTTGGCACTGTGGCTCCCTACCCACTGCAGTTACCAGGATCCATTTCCCTCACAAACCTTGTGTCCACCCTTCCTACCTCCTTCATGTGGTCTCTTCTGTACCCTTAGTTTTAGAGTTTGTTCTTCCAGCCTTTAGGTTTATTTCTGGGGTGTTGAGGATGATTTGGTAGTTATCTAGTTGCGTTTGTGGGACAGGCGAGCCTGGGGTCCTCGTACTCCCCCAGCACCTTCCCCTTCAGTATATACATTCTTCAGTAATGCCTTTAGTATTGCGTATTTTTCTAATAGCACATCACTTCTGTTTTCTATCAGGAGAGCAAGCCCTGGACCTGGAGTTCTCTGTTTCAAGAAATTGTATACTGAAGTAAAATGCTACATGAATTAGAGAAAGGAAAGATCCAGAAACATATGGTAAGGAGGGAATGAATCAACTGCATTTCCTCGATTATGAGATTCCTTTTCTTTTCTTCCACTTAATTCTTTCTTTGTTACGATTTGCTTGTAAGGTGCAGAGAGTATTCTTTCGAAAAGAGAAAGAGAAAATTTTAACATTTGAATTCAAAGGATAATGCTTTAGAAATATTGATGTACATTTTCTGGGATATTTGGTTAGCTGTTAATTATCCAAGTTTTGATTTTCCAAGTTTAAGCTTTTTTTTGTGATCAGTAGTTTTTGTTTCTTGTTGTCCTTAATCTCTTGTTCTACTTACTCAAGCCTTTTATTAACATTGGCAACTTTTTTTTTATTTAAAGGAGAGATGATTCTATCCAAACTTTAATAATTTTACATCTCTAATAAGCATAGAAGCTGGAGAGAAGATTGAGCACCTGTGATGTGGTACTTCTACTACCTTGTAGTAGTGTCCTTGCTGTTCGTTTATATTTTATCTCTTAGGTTGAAGGAGGTTCCATGAGGTCCAAGATTATTTTGCATTCTCGCCTCTCCTGTAGTTCTACTGAGCATGTTTTAGACATGTTAAGAGTATGGTAAATACTTTTTGGAGGAAATAAATGAAAGGAATTGGGAGTATTCTTTGGCACAGAATATCATGAATTCAGTTCTAGATGTGTTGAGTTTGAGATGAAAGCAAGTGAAGAGCTTTTGTAGCCGACGGTAGTGAAGTTGGTAAGTGAACAGGAGTGGGAATGTTGTTTCAAGATTTATTAGCTAAAAGTACCCTCACATTCTCTGTCCTTTCTTGTCATAGCAACACAATATATTATTTCTTTCTAGGTACACTTATCTCCATTTGGGGAGATTAGGAAACTGAGGTATAAGGTTTGAAAGCAAATCTGTCTCCAACGGAGAAGAAATAATGCCCCTCATTTCTAAGTATAGTAGTGTTTCTAAAAGACCAAGTTACTATTTATATTCTAAAGAGGAGCACATGATGTCTGCTAGCAGAAGATAAATGAGAAGCAAACTGGGAAATACATTTTGTCTCTGGATTAATGCATCTGCTAGTGGGTAAAGATCAAGAGAGTTCTCTTCCATTAATTTCAGCTCTGACTGTAAAACCTTGAGTCTTTTTTTTTTTAAGTGGTTCAGAAGGAAGCTCATGTCAGGAATGAACATGACTATCAAGGCTTGACAGGATGGTGTTGCTCTCCATCTCGAATAACAGATTGTTGAAAACATCTTTGCCCTCTGCTAAATGTTGTCGATCTTCATTTTATAGAGCTCTAATTCTGCTCTATATCCAGTTAAATTGGAGGAAGGGGTGTGTCTGTGTGTGTGTAAAAACTGAAGTTGTTTTTGGACACTTACCCATTTCTTATTAGCCACAAGTAAAATATTCGTACTGAACACAACCTGAACTGAACTTAAAATGTTCTGTGAGACACACACCAATGTTCCAACTGTTATTTTACCTTTTAAGATTTAAGCATTTTCTAGAAACTGAGGAAGGATGCGGTTGTTGCACATAATCTTTTCAAGACTGACATGGTTCTCTTTCTTTTGCAGGCCTCATTGTTGGCAATGACATCGATAAGAGGCTGGCATTCATTTCTCTTCTAACCAGCTACTTTATAACTGTGACTAGTAACTATGCATATTTGTTGCTCAGCAAAACCAAGGAATAAGAGCTATGGCAGTTGAAAAAGTCTGTCTGATTCCAGGATATTTTTCCTGGGTTTCATCATCAGGGACCTTCTCCTTTTCATCTCATCAACAATGTGGTACCTTTTATCATTCGATAAAGATTAAGGACATGTTCTTTGGTCAACAACCAGAACTTAAAATCTGCTGGAATAAGGTCAGAGACCATTTCAATTACAGCTGAGGAAAATGAAATTTCCATTTTATTCGGTGCCTTGTACAGGGAGCACACTAACTCTGAACAGAAAGGTCTGAGTGAAAAGAGATCGAGTTCGTCTAATAGAAACTCATGGTTATGGCGAGTGACCCAACGTGATTAGAGGGGGCAAGAGCCACACAGGAACTCATGACGGGCTATACCATGTTGCGGAATGGGGGAGTGGGGAATGGAGGTCAAACCTGTATGTTACGGTGGTCCAACCGGATCCGACTCACGTGGCTCAGTTTCACACTCTTCATCATTCTGGTTTTCTTCCCCCTTATTGCTCACTATTATCTCACCACTCTGGATGAGGCTGATGAGGCAGGCAAGCGGATTTTTGGCCCAAGGGCTGGTAATGAACTATGTGAGGTAAAGCACGTGCTGGATCTTTGCCGGATTCGGGAGTCTGTTAGCGAAGAGCTCTTGCAGCTGGAAGCCAAGCGGCAAGAGCTGAACAGTGAAATCGCCAAGCTGAATCTGAAGATTGAAGCCTGTAAGAAGAGTATTGAGAATGCCAAGCAGGACTTGCTTCAGCTCAAGAATGTCATTAGCCAGACTGAGCATTCTTATAAAGAGCTGATGGCTCAGAATCAGCCCAAACTTTCTCTGCCTATCCGATTGCTTCCAGAGAAGGACGATGCCGGTCTTCCTCCCCCAAAGGTCATACGGGGTTGCCGGCTGCACAATTGTTTCGATTATTCTCGCTGTCCTCTCACCTCCGGTTTTCCAGTCTATGTATATGACAGTGACCAGTTTGCCTTTGGCAGCTACCTGGATCCTTTGGTCAAGCAGGCTTTTCAGGCTACGGCACGAGCCAATGTTTATGTTACAGAAAATGCGGATATTGCCTGCCTTTATGTGATATTAGTGGGAGAAATACAGGAGCCAGTAGTGCTTCGGCCTGCTGAACTTGAGAAGCAGCTGTATTCTCTACCACATTGGCGGACAGATGGACACAACCACGTCATCATAAATCTGTCGCGGAAGTCAGATACACAGAATTTACTCTATAACGTCAGTACGGGCCGGGCCATGGTGGCCCAGTCCACTTTCTATGCTGCCCAGTACCGACCTGGCTTTGACTTGGTAGTATCACCACTAGTCCATGCCATGTCAGAGCCCAATTTCATGGAAATCCCACCACAGGTGCCAGTTAAGCGGAAATATCTTTTCACCTTCCAGGGTGAGAAGATTGAATCTCTGAGATCCAGCCTTCAGGAGGCCCGCTCCTTTGAAGAAGAAATGGAGGGCGACCCTCCAGCCGACTATGACGATCGTATCATTGCCACCTTAAAGGCTGTACAGGACAGCAAGCTAGATCAGGTCCTGGTAGAATTTACCTGCAAAAACCAGCCTAAACCCAGTCTGCCTACTGAGTGGGCATTGTGTGGGGAGCGTGAGGACCGCTTAGAATTACTGAAGCTTTCCACCTTTGCCCTCATCATCACTCCTGGTGACCCTCGCTTGGTTATTTCATCTGGATGTGCGACACGGCTCTTCGAAGCCCTGGAAGTTGGTGCTGTCCCAGTCGTGCTGGGGGAGCAAGTCCAGCTTCCCTACCAGGACATGCTGCAGTGGAATGAGGCGGCCCTGGTGGTGCCCAAGCCACGCGTTACCGAGGTTCACTTTCTGTTACGAAGCCTCTCAGATAGTGATCTGCTGGCTATGAGGCGGCAAGGCCGCTTTCTCTGGGAGACGTACTTCTCAACCGCTGACAGTATTTTTAATACCGTGCTGGCTATGATTAGGACTCGCATACAGATCCCAGCTGCTCCCATCCGGGAAGAGGCAGCAGCTGAGATCCCCCATCGTTCAGGCAAGGCGGCTGGGACCGATCCTAACATGGCCGACAACGGGGATCTGGACCTGGGGCCAGTGGAAACGGAGCCGCCTTACGCCTCACCCAAATACCTCCGCAACTTTACTTTGACTGTCACTGATTTTTACCGCAGCTGGAACTCTGCCCCAGGCCCTTTCCATCTGTTCCCCCACACACCCTTTGACCCTGTCTTGCCCTCAGAGGCCAAATTCTTGGGCTCAGGGACTGGATTTCGGCCTATTGGTGGTGGAGCTGGGGGTTCTGGCAAGGAGTTTCAGGCAGCACTTGGAGGCAACGTTCCCCGAGAGCAGTTCACGGTGGTGATGTTGACTTATGAGCGGGAGGAAGTGCTTATGAACTCTTTGGAGAGACTGAATGGTCTCCCTTACCTGAACAAGGTAGTGGTGGTGTGGAATTCTCCCAAGCTACCGTCAGAGGACCTTCTGTGGCCTGACATTGGCGTTCCCATCATGGTAATAGAAAAATGAGCAGTTTGTTTTACTGCATGAGATAGCATTTCACTCTTAATCCTTTTTCCAAATATATATAAAGTGTATCTTTGTGAATATACTTTTTTTTTTTTTTTACCCTTACAGATTTTCTTTCCCCATGAATTTCTGCTTGCTTCTTTTTCAGTCCTTTCAGCCCTTGCCAGTTCCATCTCTGCTACTCACTTCCTTTAAATCTCCTACTACTCTCCAAAACTGAAATCCATACTGGCCTCATGAAAGTTTACAGAAGCCCTTCATTTACCCCACTGGTGTCTTCTGTGTCATAACGAAGATGTTGATGAGAATGATGATGACAAAACTATTAGGAAGCACTCACGATTTTAGGGTGTATGGAATTTAGGGTTTATAGAACTTACATCATTATTATGGTCTCTTCACTTTATGGAAACTGAGGCTTCGAGAGATTAATAACTGTTTTGCTCAAGGTCGTGATTAATAAAGGACAAACTGAGCTTTAGTGTGTCTGATTCCAGAAGCTGCATTTTTAATCACCTCCCAGATTTAGCAAGAAGACCCATTTCTTTATCAGGATATTATAGAAGTCGTTTGAAGGACTAGAGTTGGGGGTTTGAAATATTTGGGAGTTGGAGATCCTGAATCTTTTCTATAGTCTCTTACAGGTTCTTTCTCAGATTCTTTATCTGTTGTGTCTTGGATCCTGTATTTTACAATAAAAATAATAATCTGTTATGCAGGATAGGGCTTTAGTTTTGAGTACTTTGTTTATCTACTTTCCGACATAAATTTGGCCCAAGCAGATTACCCATTTGTCTTAAATGTGGGGCCTTAGAGCAAGTCATAAGCCAACAAACTGCTAGCTTCTTACCCTGTGGCATAGACTTTCCAGAAAAAGGTAGCAGAGCTAGGCAAAAGTTCTGGTGGGCCACCCATTGTCAGAGCTTGCTTAAGAAAATTACTGTAGTTTTAGGAAGAACTTACCTCAAGGGGAATGTTTGGAGTAGACTGGTGTTTTAAAAATTTATATCAAGAAACTAATTCATGTGAAATGTTTTCTAAGCAGCAGCATGGTATAATAGGACAGTATGAGTTTTGGATTAATATAGACCTGAGATTAAGTAGTCATTTTGTGGTTTTTTAAAAAATTTTTAATGTTTTTATTTATTATTGAGAGACAGAGACAGAGCATGAGCAGGGGAGGGGCAGAGAGAGGGAGAGACATAGAATCTAAAGGAGGCTCCAGGCTCCGAACTGTCAGCACAGAGCCCAACACGGGGCTCGAACTCATAAACTGCGAGATCATGACCTGAGCCGAAGTTGGACGCTTAACTGACTGAGCCACCCAGGCGCCCCCATTTTGTGATCTTTGATGAGCTAATTAACTTCTTTGACTTACGAATTAAACAGAAAAATAAAATAATACAAGTAAGGAATCTAGAAAGATGCCTAATAATTGTTTGATTCCTACTTACCCCTTCGTGTCCAGGAAGATGGGAGTCAGTATGGATATCTGGCTGTGTTGTGGGCAACGTTAACTCACTTCACTGATAAAGGCTTCTTGTATCCTTGGTATAACAGCTCTTACCACTTGCTGTCTCCTGTGCAAATCTTTGTTTTAAATTTTCTTTCTTATTTCTGCTGCTATGTGCTTACTACCACTGCTTGTCTTTTCTTGTATTCTATTTAGTTGAATTTGTAATCTGAGGCTCTTCAAAGACTGTGTAGGATTCTAAAAACTTTTGATCCCAGAATTTATCTTGTATGTTAAGAAAAGTGTAAATGGGGAGATTTCTTTATAAGATTTCTTTCCGAATAAATTTCACTTTTTTCTTTCTCAGTTACAACTTCTTAAATGTCATTGAAATTAAAAAGAAAAAAAGCATTTGTTCTGTGAAAGGTGGATGCTGCTCAAATAGAATAATAAAGCAGCCTTTGTTTTCCTTTTTTCCTGAGTTTTCTTTGAATTTGATAGGGATGTAGAGAAGCTGATGCCACCATGTTAACAATGACTGAAATTAGTTAGAGAACTTACCAGAACTAATCCTCTCTTTTAACTCTGGTGGGAAATAAGTAGTCCTCTTTGATTACTGGGCAGCTCATTGCAATAATACAATGCCTAGTTGGAAAATGCCAGAAACTTTCCAAATGGGGGGCCATTCTGAATAGCTTGCTCATATTCACGATACGAGTTTTTTGTCCTGGTTCTTCTGAAAAAGAGGAAACAGTTTTAAGCAGGAGAATTCACCGTATTCTCTAAATATTTTGACTGTTCTTTCTATTTAAGAGAGGCAGGTGTTTTTGGGGAGCAGCGGTTTAATTGCTGACCTCTTGGGCATAGAGCCAACACTACTGGATATCAAGACTAGGAAAGACCAGCAGCTCTCTCCCCTGTGGAGAAATGGCACCATTACGAGACGTTGCAGCGTAGTTTTCCTACCCAGGATACAGATATACCCTATTCATTATGTTATAATTAACAGGTCTTTATAAAATTAGCAGTAGGGTGGTTCCCAGGCAATCTGTCAGGCTCCAGTCCTTCAGGGAAAATGATTTGAAGTCAGCATATTTGACTCAGTCCAGGAACCCACATATCATTTCAGAAAATGAGGTGCAATTTGTGCTTCTCTTGTACTCAGGTTCTCACCTAAGCATTAGGCATAAATGCTAAATATTTGTGGGCTGTGAAATCTCTTGAGCCTTAGGTTTTTGAATAGAGAGGGATTGTCTTAGGGGTGCCTTCTGGGATTTGTATATGAAAATTCCTCATACTTGTCTATTATTTAGATGACAAAGGGCAAACTACATTGGATCCGGCTTAGAGCACACGTGATCTTTACCACCATCCTTTGACACTCTTGCCCCAAATGCTTTAATTCTCTTCAGTTCAGAGGGGAAAGGGCCTGGGCAAAGTGAGTAGACTCCACCCAGAGAGATGGGGGAAGTGCCATTAGTTGAAGTAACTGTCCCATCAGAGTGGGGTGGGGCTGCTGAACAGAGGTGGTGATGGTGGGTGACTGCTCTGTCTCTTGCCTGTTTTGTAAACACTCGAATCAGGTTCATTAGCTCTGGGAACTTAATAACTAAGAATGTCTAATGGGAATGGAGAGTAGTATTGAATTTATTTTTTTACTTTTTTATTTTAGAGAGAGAGAGTGCAAGTGGGAGAGAGCAGCAGAGGGAGAGAGAGAGAATCTCAAGCAGGCTCCACACTGAGTGAGGAGCCCCTTGTGGGGCTCAATCTCAGGAACTATGAGAACATGACTTGAGCCAATATCGAGAGTCCGACACTCAATGGACTGAGCCACCCAGGTGCCCTGTGTGGAGAATAAGTATTATGCCTTTGAGAAAAACTCCCTACTGGGTTGGGGACCACCACTTTCATGTATCTTAAAGATGTTCCACTGTTTTCAGGTCTCCCTTGTTTCTGATGGTATGTCAAGTGGTTTTCAAATCTTTGTTTCCCTATATGGATGGAATGTGTTCTTTTCTTCTGGCTGCTTTCAAGACTTTCTCTTTATGTTTGGTTTTCAGTGCTTTGAGTATGACGTGCCTTGGCATGGTTTTCTTCGATTGGTGTACTGACTGGGGTTCACTAAGCTGCTTAATCTGTCCATTTATTTTTTCTTCATATACTGGAAAATTTTTATTTCATTATCTATTCAGGTATTATTTTCTGCCCCACTCTTTCCCTCCTGTCCTTCATTATATGTATATTAGACATGAAAAAAAATGTTTATTTGCGTGAGAGAGAGGGCATGCACAGAATTGCTGAGGAGAGGCAGAGAGAGATAGGGAGAGAGAGAATCCCAAGCCGGCTTCCCACTGTCATGCAGAGTCCGATGTGGGGCTGATCTCATGAATTGTGAGATCATGACCTAAGCCTTTCGAAATCAAGAGTCAGACATTTAGTCACCGGACCCACCCGGGTGCCCCGTGAATGTTAGACATTTTGATTCTGTCCAACAGTTCTCAGTGTCTCTGTTCGTGTTTTTAAAACTTTTTTTTTTCTGTTCTGCAGTTTTGATAATTTCTCTTGATTATCATTATATTGACAATCTTTTGTGTCATCTCTATACCTAAGCTCATCTAGTCAATTTTAAATTGCAAATATTATATTTCCCAGTTCCAGAATATCCATGTTTTTGAAATAATAGTTTCCATTTCACTGCTGAGATTTCCTCTCCTTTTTTCCATATTGAGTATACTTTATTGAGCATAGTTATAATAGCTACTTTAACATCTTTACTGATTCCAACATACAGGTCATTTGGGGTTTTGTTTTCATTGATTTTCTTTTTTCTTTGAAGGTCATATTTTTCTGGTTTTTGGTACATCACACAGTTTTGTGTTAAACTCTGTACATTGTGAATATTGTGTTGTGAAGACTAGATTTTGTTTTATTTCTCTGTGAAGTTTTGATACTTTAGTTTTCACAGGCAATGTATTTGGTTGGACTCAAATGGCAAGTTCTGTCTCTTGAGTGGCAACTCAAATGTTAGTTCAATCCTTTTTTATTAGTCTGCATACCAGCTTGTGTGGTTTGGCACATCTGGTTTTTTTCTTTGACGTTATTTAATAACTTAGTGATTATAGCTATAGCTCTCTTTTTTCTGTTTGAGAAGGGACTACATGACTGTGAAGGACAATTCTCGAAAACAAAGCTACCAGAAATCAGAAATTATAGCAAAAATTATAAATGTGTAATATAAAGGAGTTGCTGAAGAGTCATGTTGCATAAAGATTTCCTAATTGCTACAAATCAATTCTTTAGGGAATACCTCTCCTTCTTAGTCTATATGTACTCTTTTTACTAATTCAAAGTAAGAAATCTGAGACTGAGAGAATTTCATTGCTTAGGGTCACTCAACCAATTAATACCTAAATTAGAACTTAGGTCTTAGGACTTCTGACCATGGTCAGTGCATATTTTTCTTTTTTACCAAATCTAAATTTCTCGAAAAGGCATAGCTTATACTTATAAATAAAATGTTTACAAAGTAAAATAGGAAGAGAGTGTATTAATCTTATGTGATAATAATTGCTAACAAGTTTTGAGCATTTTCTATGTGCTAGGTCAGCATTGTGTTGTGCTTTTTATATGCATTCTCTCATTTAAAAAGTATTTATTTATTTTGGGAGAAAGTGAGCAGCAGAGAGCCAGGGAGAGAGAGAATTTCAAGCAGGCTCCACACTGTCAGCATGGAACCCGACTCAGGGCTCCATACCAAGAACCCATGAAATCATGACCTGAGCCGAAATCAAGAGTTGGATGCTTAACCGACTGAGCCACCTCGACACACCTGCATTCTCTCATTTGTTGGTGAACCTCTAATCTATGCTATTTTACCTACAGTTTCATTGGGATCATGTGCAACTTTTTCTTTTATGAGTTAAAACAGACTTATCTCATAACCTAAAATACATTGTTTTTTAATACTGCATCAGACCCAAATTTAAAGTAAGTTATAAATAGAAAACTAGTTCACTGTGTTACCTTCTTATTCCTTTCCCTTTCTTTGCATTATCTAACTTTTTATCCCTGGTACATAGTGTTTATTGAATGAATGAATCCCTTGAAAAATCAAGATATTTTGGGGCACCTGGGTGGCTCAGTCGATTGAGCATCCGACTTCAGCTCAGGTCATGATCTCACGTTCATGAGTTCAAGCCCCACATTGGGCTCTGTGCTGACAGCTCAAAGCCTGGAGCCTGCTTCGGATTCTGTGTCTCCCTCTCTCTGTCCCTCCCCTGCTCATGCTTCCTCTCTGTCTCCAAAATAAATAAACGTAAGAAAATTTTAAAAATTAAAAAAAAAAGAAAAATCAGGATATTTTAATACTCCTTGGCCTCTCTCTGTTGATCACCTCTCCACCCTAGTCACCTCAAGCTGTTTCACATGGTTCCTTGTCTCACAAGTCGGTATACAGGACTATGAGCTTCCTTTTGAACCTCATTTTCTTAATTCCTGAGCTCTGTGATGGGTTACTTTTTGTTTTAACTTTTTAAATTTTTAAAATATGTTTTTTAATGTTTATTTTTGAGACAGAGACAGAGCATGAGTGGGGGAGGGGCAGAGAGAGAGAGGGAGACACAAAATCTGAAGCAGGCTCCAGGCTCTGAGCTGTCAGCACAGAGCCCAACACGGGTCTTGAACCCACGAAGTGCAAGATCATGACCTGAGCTGAAGTCAGATGCTCAACTGAGTGAGCCACCTAGGCACCCCAGGTTACTTTTTCAAGTTAGAGGAAAGGGAAGAATGGAGGACAAAAGTTAATTGCTGTTTACCTTATTGCCTGTATAATGACTTGACATAAGGTTCATTTTCAGAAGTGGATTCATTACAGAAGTGTATTATACATGTGTATGTATTGTTTGAGACTGGAGATGGTTGGCTTTGACTAGGGAAAATTCGATCTTAAGGAGAGTAAGGAGAACATTTTAAGTGCATTTAAATTGCTGAGCCTAGTAGGTGGCATTATGTGTTTGCATGGTGTTTTATATTTTCCACATATATTTTCTAATTTTATTACTTGTCAGGTGTGTTTTTGTGTTCCCTGTTCTTGGTCTACTTTATGACTTGGGTTAATTCACTTAATTTCTTCATGCCCTATTTTTCTTGCCTCCCAACTTCAAACACCTGCCTCTGGCTAGTCAGGAACTCCTTTTATAAAAGATTCCATATTTAGGTAGTTCTTCCATTTGAATCCAAATTCATTCTGCTGTACTTAAGTAACTGTCACTTACCAAATTGCAGAAATGTTTGTTGTTTGCTAATACCAATAACTACTTACATTTCCATCCCTTAGATATTAAGAGATAATTGCTATCTATTAATTGAGCATTAAATTTATCATGATTGCAAATTAAATATTTATGGTGTAAATGGATACTTTCCTAATTAATGTGAATTTGCTGATCCTGCCAGAATTTAGAGACCAAATACCTTGTTAGCATACTAGGAAAAAGGATCTTTTTAGAGTAGTAGCTCTTTATCATTCATAAATTACAGAATTCCTCCTCAAGAACCAACTCAAATGTTACCTGAGGTTACCATTTATTTTTTGATCATGCATACACTTGCATACATTTGCATACAATAGGATTCCAGGCCATGACTGCTGTACTGTTCCATTGTGATGGGAAGAGAGGTGCAGTGAGAGAAAGTCTAGGCTTTTATGAGTGGTGGTAAACAGGAGAACTGGTGAAGCATCCCAAGGAAGCATTGTACGTGAAACAAGAAAAATGAATGTTAGTGACCATTGCTCCTGACTTGACAGTTGTAGGTTGATGGATTATTTTGCTCTAGAAAACTAGATTAAATGCAAGGAGGTTTCAGTATATAGTTATACTGTTATAGTTTTGATACATAAACTTAGCGAGTCTTTATTCCATATTCTGAAAATAGAATGGACAGGGCTAAATTAGGGCTTTGGTTATTTGTTCATTTATAAAATGTCTGTTGAACACCTGCTATATGCCAGACACATTGCTCAATACGTTCTGGTCAGTGTCATAACCAGTAATTGACTCAGTAACTCGAGGGTCAGTCTTCATGTCCACAAGTTACTAAAGTATAATCATTAGGCATGAAAAAATAGCCAGTGTTGAAGAAGGAGGAGGTGTTTTTTAGTTGGAAAAACAAAACAAAACAATGTCAACAAAAATGAGAATATTTTGTAAACGTGACTTACCACTCTGGTTGATTCATTTCTTTCCTATTCAGTCTGCTGTTTCTTAAAGTCTTAGATGCCAGTGCTGATCTGATGCATGTCTGCATTACAAATATTTAAGTTTTTTGTCCTTATGTTTTTGGTGCCACAATTGATAACGGTAGGTTGCTGAGCAAAATTTTGTCTAGCCATTAAGCAGTATAGCTTTGAAGCAAAACTGTTAGAAGAAAGCTTTTACCTTTTCCCCTCCTTAATTTTAGTTTATATTTGCAATGTTTCTCTTTTTTTTAAGTTTATTTGATTATTTGAGAGAGAGAGAGAGAGAGAGAGAGAGAGAGAGTACGAGAGAAGGAGAAGGGCAGAGAGAGAGAGGGAGAGAGAAAACCCCAAGCAGGCTCCACACCATCAGCGCAGAGCCCGATGCAGGGCTTGAGCTCACAAACTGCGAGATCATGACCTGAGCCAAAGTCAGCTGCTTAAGCCACTGAGCCACCCAGCTGCCCCTTATTTGCAATGTTTCTAAGTGGAGAAATCTCCTTTTGTTCGTAAGATAAAGGTAAATTGTTCTTAAATAATGAACACTGTGTGCTGTGCTATCTTCCGAATGTTGACTCTAAATCAGGGTATCTCCTCAGTGGCACTAATGACATTTAGGATTGGATAATTCTTCGCTGTGGGTGGTTGTCCTGTGCTTCTCAGCTGACTAGCTCGCCCCCTTCCGCTACCAGTTGTGACAACCAAAAATGTCCACAGCCATTGTTTTATATGTTCCTTGGGCAAAATCACTCATAGTTGAAAATCACTGCTGTAAATTCTTAAAGCAGACTTATTGACCACAGTTGTTTGTGAGCGCACCAGAAATAAGCTGCTGCAGTTCACGATACTGTGTTTCCGTGAATCCTTAAATCTTTTCTTTTATTCTGATGGCTATTGCGTCAGTTGCCTGATCCTGAAAATTCTGCTGCCGTCCAGCCCAGAGGGGTTGTGCCAGGATGAGCAGAGGTGGTATGTGTACTTATTTCTGGAATCCATAGTAGTTGTTTGTAATGGACTTGGTCTTACTGGACTTTAATAAACTTGCTTAAAAAAATAGATGTGAAATCTAGGGTAAACCACATTTGGTATTAGATCTTCAGTTCTGAGTCTTCCAAAGAGCAAGCAGGTCCTTTTGATTTGGTTTACTTTATGAATTGGACAAAAATTTTGGATGTGTTCTAGGCATCAAATCATGATTATTTTAGTTTGTGTTGTTGCTTCTTGTTTTTAGAATGAATGAGGTTGTTTATAAGAATGTCACGTTTGGCTGATGAACAAGTTCCATTTTTGAACACAGTACGGGGCTGTATTCATTTAGGAGAGAGGTTCCTTACTTACCTTCGCACAAGTAAGTGGTGGAGTTGGAATGTGAACTCAGGCTTTTCTTTTGTTTTTGTTTTCGTTTTTTTAAATTCTATCTCTATTTTCTTCTCTTACTTTTTTCTCTTTTTTTCATTTTTCTTTTCCTTTTTTTTTTTTTAGAGAGCATGTGAGCTGGGGAGAAGGGCAGAGGCAGGGAGAGAGAGAGAATCTTAAGCAGGCTCCATGCTCATGCTGATGTGGGTCTGGAGCCTGACACGGGCCTTGATTCCATGACCCTAGGATCATGACCGAGAGTCGGACGCTCAACCATCTGAGCCATCTAGGCACCCCCAGGCTTTTTTGATGGACTCCAAAACCATGCTTTTCCTCTGCCAACCCTCTCAAAATTTAATGTGCATAGGAATCACCTGGGAATTTTGCAGATTTCTGACGTGGTAGGTCTGGGGTAGGCCTGTGTTTCAAGGGAGTCCTAGGGAAGGCCCATGTTGTTGGTGTTTGGCTTACACTTTAAGTACTGAAGTTCTGTGCTGTGTTCCTGGACTGCCAATTTTGCTGTAGATGATCTTTCTAGTATCTAACCTGCAAAACTGATAATCTACAGTTGAATATTCAAGAATTGAATATTTTTTCTTCATTTTAAGCTGTGTGTATTTGCTGCTAGAGTTGAGGGGGAGCTTTGTCCACCTAAACTGGCAGAATTGCAGTTCCATATTAAGTGGATGCTAGGTGTGTTAGGAAAGTAAAATGAATGACCAAAGGTGGTGAGCAAACAGCGGCCATAGTCCATTGATTCTAAGGTGGACATTGTTTTATATTTTAACATCTCTGAAATTGGATGTTTTCATTTATCTTAAGATAGATGGCATTTTGTGTTTCCTGAGGTTGACATTTGGCTTCTGCTACTTCCAACCACTTCCCTACTCCTTGGGGTTGGAGCCCAGCAGCTACTGTGATGAGTAGTTGGTCATCTCCCCCTCCCTGCTTGTCTTTTCTCCAACCCAGACCTCAGTGCTTTGTTCTGTAACTGCTGAATCTGAGATGGGAGACCTGGGCTTGCTTCCAGGAGACTTTTTATATGGTCAAATGTGCTGCAGGGCAAGGGGGGTTTCTGTGTCTATTGCCTGGCTCTGACGTCTGTTTTCTGTAGTAGCGAATCTGATTGTAGATTATAGATCCTTTCTTGTCTTGACTTGGGAGGAACTCCTCTGGGGCTGAAGCAAAGTCTTTTAAGACTTTAAAGCTCTTTAGTAGAGTAAACATCCTAAGTGATAAACTATTTCACATGTGTCCTTATTTGACAGCATTTCTCTTTCTTGATGGTACACAGATTCATAATGCATTTTCCATAGGGCTTTGGTTTGAGGAGACTTATAAATTTAGTGTAAGTTTAGCAGAAAAAGACTGATTTGGAGTTAGAAGGCACAAATTAGCGTCTAGCTCTGCTATTTGCCATTTGTCCATGTACAAGGTGAAAGTTGGCCATATGATCTGCAAGGCCTTTTGAGCTCTGAAATAATTGGATTCTAAGTATGTTAGAATGAGTTAATCGAAGTATGAGGACTGCTCTAAGAACGGAGAAGTGATTAATTTTGACAAGGGTGTAAGTGGTAGGAGGCACGCGAGCTGGGTCTCCAGGGAGAGAATAATTTTGGTAGAAGAGTAGGAGAAAGAGTATTTTAAACTACAGATACCATATTTATGAGGTCATAGGAGTACCTTTGAAAGCATTCATAAATTTTTAGACCCTGAATGTAATTCCATTCATCAAGCTAGGTAGAGCTTATTCTCAGTACAAGTAAAAGTTTCTGTTGAAAGTAAGATGACCCTCCCTGTCTTTCTAAAAAGATGATTCCTCAGGAAGTTCTCTTTGTTTCTGGTGTTTGAGAATAAAATGACAGTTTCCCATTAGTTGGAGTAATTAGATATAGGAAGTATAAAAATAAAATGAGCTATTAAAGTACTGAGTATGGTCATCTTCATATTGGGCCACGTGAATGACAAAGCTACCACCTACAATGTCTATAAGGTCTAAGTAAAAAAAAACTTCTTTGTGATATAATTCTATTTGGACTTTTATCTTTGTTTTATGAAGAAAATACTGCTTTGTATATATGGGTCACATTGGATAGAGTCTTTGAATTGGGATTTAGTGTGGACACAGCTGTTAGTTTTGCTGAATTAAGTACCCCTTGAAAGAAAAAGCATCTGTATATGTAGTCTGGGAATTGCAAAGGTGAGGTAATTAACCTCAACTGGATGGGCTGTCCTTTTTCTTTTTTTTTTTTTTTTTGTACTACCAGGAAAAAAAGCCTTTAAATTAGGCATCAGAAATGACACAGACTCAAGGGGTTTCTGAGTTGGGCTTTACTATTTATGAGTAAGCCTGGGGATTTCAGAGCTGGGAATTATAATCTCAGTTCTACTCTGCCACCTTGTGTTCTCTTGGGAAAGTTATTTTTAATTTCCATAGACTGTGTTTATCGTTTATGTAAAATAATCCTCAGCTTTAAACTTGTTTCACAAGAAAATTAGTTAGCAAATGAATAAAGCTTAACATGTGAATCCTTATACATGGGCTGAATTATAGGATCAGTTTCTGTTCCTGAAAGGCATATGCTGGATTTTATGAGTGTTAGGCAACGAGGCAAGATTATTTAGTAAATTTATTCACAGTCTCCTTTGACCTACAGACAGCTTTGGTTTTGCATTCTATAATGCAGGATTGGTCATTGGTGTTTTTCCTTCTTCCTTACAGGTAGTCCGGACTGAGAAGAACAGTTTGAACAACCGATTCTTGCCCTGGAATGAAATTGAGACAGAGGCTATCCTGTCTATTGATGATGATGCTCACCTCCGCCATGATGAAATCATGTTTGGGTTTCGGTGAGTAGCTGATTTTTAATCAAGAAACATTTTTGTTTGTGAATGACAGAAAACCAACTCAAACCTGGATTAGGCAGCAAATGAATGAATTTCTTGGCTGATAGTAACAAGTCTTCAGAGGTAGTAAGGGCTGACTTAGGACATAGCTGGATTTTGGATCTTAGGTGATGTTGGAGAACTCCATTTCTCTTCATCTCTAGGTTTTGCTTTCCTCTTTGTTGCCTGTGATCTCTCATAGGCTCTACTTCTGAGGCCAGGGATATGGATTCTGTGATTGGCTAGATCAGGGCTAACGGCCTGGCCTTGGAGCTGAAAATATATCATTCTCCAACCACAAACATGGACTGAGTGGAGGCAAGGGGTAGCTTCCTAATGGAAATGTGAGGTTTTTGTATTTGGAGGCATAACTCCTAGGCAGGCAGAAGCAACATGTTGCTATGTGTTGGGGCAATGGAATGGTGCCAGAATCCTGGGGCGTGAAAGATTTGGGGAAAGATGGGGTTAGATGCCAAGATCCAAGAGGAAAAAGAGAGGGAGGAGGAGGTTGTTTTGATGATCAAAATGCATGACATTTGTTGAACCCATACTGTGTTCCGGAGATGAGCTGAGCACTTTGTGTGGTTTTATTTCATTAATACTGCTCTAAAACTTGATGATGTAAGTTGTACTCCTCTCCATATTACATAGGAGTAAATCGAGATCAAGGAGAGCAAAACCATGATGTTAGAGAGTAAGTGGCAGAACTGAAATTCAAATGCAAGTTTGTGTGACTCCAGAACTTTCAGTCAATCACTAAACTATATTGTTTTCTTGAATCTTAGTAGTTCTTATTGGGGCTTATATATCCTAGTTGAGGGAACATTAGAGGTAAGTGAATGGAGTAGATCAGGGCTATTCAAAGTGTGTCATGGACTAGTATGCAAGCCTATGGACAGTTTATTATCTGTCCACAGTGAGGAAAGTACAAAAATTGAAGGTAGGCCTTAGTAACTTTAAAGCAATTTGACATTTCCCATGACATCCAAGCTTGTGATCATTTTCTCATAATTCATTTTTGGGTAATGTTTATTGAATACAGTTCATAAGTCATACAATTCATTCATTTAAGTATAACCATTCAATGGTTTTTAGTGTATTTACAGAGTTCTTGAACCATCACTGTCATCTTTTTAGAAATCTTTATTTCTACCAAAAGAAACCCTGTACCCATTAGCAACCACTTCTCATTTTCCTCCAACCTCTCTAAGCTCGAGGCAACTATTAATCTATCTCTGCCTCTATAAATTTGCTTTTGTGGACATCGAAAAAAATGGTACCAAATAACATGTGCCATTTTGTAACTGGCTTCTTTCAGTTAATATAGTGTTTAAAGGGTTTACCCACCTCAGCTTGTGTCAGTACTTCCTTGTGTATATGTACACATTCAGTTGGTCCGTTTATCTGTTGATGGACATTTGGGTCATTTCTACTTCTTGGTTATTTTGAATAATGCTATGAAAATTTATGTACAGGTGTTTGTATGAACATTTCCTTTCTCTTGGATATATACATTGGAGTGAAACAGCTGCATCATATGGTAACTCTTTAACATTTTGAGGAACTGTTGTATTGTTTTCCACAGAAGCTGCACCATTTTGTATTGCCACCAGCAGTATATAAAGGTTCTAATTTCTCCATGTCTTTGATATTACTTGTTATTTTTCATTTTTTCTTTATAGCCATCCTATTGTGTGTAATGAAGTGGTATTTCAATATAGTTTTGATTTGCACTTCCCTAATGACTAATGATGTTGAGTATCTTTTTATGTGCCTAGTAACTGGTTGTAGTGTGTTGGTAATTAGAACACTAGCACATTTAAAGAATAATTCATTAAGGGCAAGGCATACCAAAGCATGACTTATTGTAATATGGCACATAAGTTAAACATATTTGCAGCACAAATTGACTATAACGTTAAAGAACTGATTATGTGCAATGCTTTTATATGTAAATTGGTAGCATTATTTATAGTTGATATTTTAAAATGTCTAACTTTCAAATATTCACTGAGACCATACCATCTAAAACTAATGATGCATTGCCCAGGAATTTATTTAAGCCTTTATCTGAGTTTATCTCATACCAGTGTTTCCATGTTGATTTTTTCCCTTATTATTTAATAGCTAATTAACCATATTTTTATGATATATAATTCGCCATATTACTTATCATTTAATATATAATTGACCATATCATGGATGGCAGTCTCTAAACAAGTTAGATATGTTATCTTTTGATATTCTATATATAGCAAATGAGAGTCTGCCTTATTAAGTACTAGTTGCATTATTGCAGTTATTGACTTAAATCAGCCAAATCAGATGATTAAAATACTCAGTTTCCTGTTCTTTCTGCTGCTTTTTCAGGACTAGTAGAATCAGTAGATATTTGAAGAGATCAGTATTTTTAGGAATATAACATTTGTATATCCTGGTGGTATTTATTAGTAATTCTTACATTCTGCAAATGTCAAAGTACATAATGAAAGCATCTTATAGCTTTTTGGGCTAGTAATTTGGAGTCCTTTCTAGGAGATAAATTAGGACAGAGTTAAGACTTGGGTAGGAGACGGCAGAAGGCCACGTAGAAGGCTGTTATATTGTGATAGAAGTTGTGGTTTCTCATGTATTGGACTAGATTAATTGCTTTCAAACTTAATTGGAGAGGGACTCTTTTGGAATGAAATCTTTTTTGTGTTTTAGGAATTGAAACTCCATGTAAGCGATGAGAGAGTGTCTCAAGCAGTTTAAATCTCTGTTTGGGAGTGAGATGGAGTGGGGATGTGGCAGTTCATTGCTTATGAAACTCCAGAAGCACTTCTACAGCCTGTAGGGTTCTGTAGAGGATAAGTACTTTCAGCTTTATGATTTTAGCCTGTGAAATTGGGGATCTGATTTTATTGTCCTACCTTACCTATAAATTTAGAGATGATATAAAAGTTTAGCCTGGAAACATACTGAATTCTGAATTTATTATTTCTTGCATTTGTGAATCTTTCATTTGTATAGTCCTGTAGACCACTTCTTTTGATAGTACAGGTTTTGGCCTCAGCTCTGCTCAAATCAGGAATTATGACTGTTGTACCTACTCCAGGCAACAGTCTCCTGTGATTAAACCAGTCCAGGTTTAAAAGGCTCCAAGCTTTTTTTAATGGTGTACCCCCTTGGTAAAAGAAAAGTTAAGTATACAATATACATAAATTATATGAAGTCCTACTGTGCCAATGGATTATGCTCATGTAAAACAAAACTTTTCAGAAAAAATAAAAATAGAAAATAGAACAGAAAAAATAAAAGAAAATAACACAGAAAAAAATATAACAGAACTTTTTTGGAAATTAGATTAAAAATAGATAGAAGTAGAAATTGCTATCTTCTTCCTACTTGTTAGCAGATTGCTGTACATACTCCATTTTGGAGACTCTTGACTTCTAGTTAACTCCTTTCCGTGTTATTCCAGCTTGTTCTTTCTGTAAAGGCTGGAGAGGTGGTGGCTGCCAGAAGTTAGAAGAGCAGTAAGCAAGTGCTTATTAAGGAAGCGATATATGGCCCTCTTTGCTTATTTTTATCTTGTTTGGCCTGTGATTGATTTTGTAATTAAAAAAAAATTTTTTTTTAAGGAAAAAAAGAATAGCTCAAGGACCAAAGCCAGCAAGATAGAGACAATGATTTTAAACTTTCTGATAATCTTAGAACTTCATACTCAGGTGTGTGCATATAATTGTGTTTTTTGAGGGTGTGGAGAGAAGCACGGGACCGCATTGTGGGTTTCCCTGGCCGTTACCATGCGTGGGACATCCCTCATCAGTCCTGGCTCTACAACTCCAACTACTCCTGTGAGCTGTCCATGGTGCTGACAGGTGCTGCCTTCTTTCACAAGGTAAGAAAAAGCTTGATAAGATTGGCATGAACTTGGTTAAGAGTTGAGCTTTTAGGTGGTAGTCGAATGCTGCCCTCAAGTTAACCATCTTAATGTTTCTTACGTGTTCCTTTTTTTTCTTACAATTTTTTAAACCTTTATTCATTTTTGAGAGACAGAGCATGAGTGGGGAGGGGCAGAGAGAGAGGGAGACTCAGAATGCAAAGCAAGCTCCAGGCTCTGAACCATCAGCACAGAGTCTGACGTGGGTCTTGAACCCACAAACTGTGAGAATCATGACTTGAGCTGAAGACTGACGCTTAACTGATTGAGCCACCGGGGCGCCCCTCTTATATGTTCCTTTTATGCTAGAAGTAAGTTATTTCTATTTTTAAAGACTGTTTTCAAGATGCTTAGAGCAACTCTGGAATAAAAAGTCAAGGTAATAAGGCTGCCTGCACAATTGCAGGGAAATTAGTTTATCTTTCTGGGCATTGTCTCTTCTCCTTAAAACTGAGAGCTTTGGGCTAAAATACCATTGTTTTGCCATCGCCATCCTAGATATAGGCCTGGCTGGTTCTTTCTGATTTAGGCTAACCCCCACTATCAGACCCCACTATGAGCCTCTGTGGTGGTTGTGCAGGTTGTGTTTATTTCTTAGAGCTTTCACCATGGCATATATCCCAGTTTTTAATGAATATCCAAAATGCACACCCCTGCAGTCATTACTTTTCTCCTGTACTGTTATTGCTAAACGTTTTTGCTCTTGACTCATCTTTCATCAGTATCTTGTGTGTACTATGAAGTAGCCACTGGCCATACATGGCTATTGAGTCCTCGAAATGTGACTGATCATTATTGAGATGAGCTGTAAGTGTAAAGTGCACACCAGGTTTTGAACACTTAGCATGAAAGAAAGAATGTAAAGTATCTCATTAATAATTTTTATACTGATTGTATGTTAAAATGTAATTATTTTGGATACACTGGGTTAAATAAAATATGTTCTAACTAATTTTACTGTTTCATTTTAGTTTTTAAAAATGTGACTACTAGAGAATTTAAAGTGAGAGATGCGACTCACATAATATATCTTAGATAGCGTTGCTCTCTACCTTCCCTCCCAAGTGCTTCCTCTGGGCTCTGAAGAATCCGTTTTCTTAGCTAATACCCTGCACTCCTCACTGCACAGAGTACCTCTTCTGTCTCCTTGACCTGAATAATAGCTGACTTTTTTCTGAGGACAGTTGCTTCCTGTTTACCCTGTTCCTGTATTTCTTCCAGGAACAGTGATTGAGTCTAGTCATTTCCCCAGATATGTACTTTGGAGCAGGAAGGTATAGAGAATCATTTTTATTGCTTACCGATGACACTTCTAGAGAATTCTCAGCTCTCCTATAAAATCTCATTCGAGGCTCATTTGAGCATCTGTCTTGTTGCTTCCATCTAGGAACCTCCTAGTTATTTCTTCCTGGTCATCAAAGACATTGGCACGTGGCCCATCATTCCGATCTCCATTCCATGCCCTCTCTCATCCTGCAACTTCCACACTGTTTTCCCCATAAATGTTCAAGTGTCTTAGAGTTCTGACTTCTATATCTAGTACTCTTCTCGCTTTGTGTTTTCCCTAGATATTCTCTCATATCTCAAGGTCTTGTGGGTTAGCACCTACAAGCTGGTGATTTCTGTATTCAGCCGTGGCTGTTCCCTGAATTCTGTACTCCTATACCTAATGATGTCTTCAGGACATCCCCTGTGTGTCCTTCTTCAAACTTCAAACTGACGTCCCAACTTTCTCTAGTCTTTTGTCCCTCATGTATTTCATATTTCAGATGGTGGCATCTTGTGATCCACCTTAAACAGAACCTTGAAAGCCATCTAATTAGGGACATTTTGAACTAGACTAAGAAATCATTAAACTTTCAGGGGCGCCCGAGTGGCTCAGTCGGTTAAGCGGCCGACTTCAGCTCGGGTCATGATCTCACGGTCTGTGGGTTCGAGCCCTGCGTCGGGTTCTGTGCTGACAGCTCAGAGCCTGGAGCCTGCTTCCGATTCTGTGTCTCCCTCTCTCTCTGCCCCTCCCCTGCTTATGCTTTGTCTCTCCTGCTCTCAAAAATAAATAAAACATTAAAAAAAAAATTAAAAAAAAAAGAGAAATCATTAACTTTCAGATTTTTTTTTTTCTTTTCAAAACTTAATGTGTGAAGCTGATCCGCTTGTTCCATCTTGAATCTCACCCTTGTGCTTATTTTCCAAACATGTGTGGCCTTTGGTTGGGGCAGGGGTTGCAAGTTAAGATTAGAAACTATTGGCTGAGAAACAGTACCTAACTTGGAGTCATTTATTTTCATACTGGTCATTTGAGAAAGAGCCACCAATTTCAGCATTGTCTGCTCATACCTTAAGAATTTACTTGTTTTCTGAAAAGCCTGCCTGTTCTCAAATTCTAATGTTTCTTTAAAAGTTACAATAGCCAGATCACTTTTAGGTAGTAAATAATTTACTTAATAAGCCTTAGAAGTTTTTTTTTTTTTCTGTTTGAAAATCTAGAGCAAAGGTTATAGAGTAGCAACCCTCAAGCCTTTTGTGGCTAACGAAAGTTTATTTAGTCCCCCAGTGCCATCCCATACATTGTCAGGTTTTAAACACCAGAGAAGTTTACACAAGGATCTGGACTTCAGTGAATATGAAGATCAGGTCACACTTGGGCGTTGTTCCTGCCTGGCACCAATTGCCTGAAGCCGTGTAGCCACTCTCCCCTGCTGATGGGCTTGTACGCACTTATTTGCCCCATGTCTCTTTACATTTTTACACCAATTTCTTTTAAGTGTCACTTATTTATTTACCTTACTTGTTTGGTCCTTGAAAGCAATAAAGTTGGTCATCCCTGATCTCGAGAAGTCAAGTTTTCTGTTTATAAGTACCTATCAATAAAAAATTTTAATCTCGTGCCTCACAGATGTGTGTATTTATTTATATGTACTACGGTACTTACAAAAATTTTTATAATGTTGAGATAAAGATGAAATAAAGTTTCAAAATGATATTCTCTCTAAATTTTTATATTTTAGTGAAGGCAAAATGATTGAATATTCTTCCTTCCTTCTTTCCTCCCTCCCTCCCTTCCTTCCTTTTTTTTTGTTTTAAATCCTTAGTTAACATACAGTGTTATATTAGTTTCGGGTGTATTAATCTTTTAAAATCTTGATTTGACACTGTGTGTTATGGCAAGTCAGAGATGTATTTCTAAAGTAAGCATATTTTTGATACCTGGACTTACTCACTGTCCATGTAAGAAATGCCACATTTCTGTGCTTATTAAGTCATGATATTCATCCACTAATTTGGTAGCATTTTGTTAAAATCCGCCTAGAATTTTCATCTTCTGAAATGCTGTTTTAACTTTTTTTTTTTTAGCAAACTAATGAGAAAGTTTTACTTTTTCTTAGAGTAGGTTCTAAATCCATTGAAACTTTTCATTTAAATATTTTTAAACAGGCTATAAAGCTTTTATGTTTTGAAAATGTACATATGAAAGCATTTATTGATTTATGGTATCAATCTTAATCACATAATGGTGGAAATACCTCTAAACATTTGTGTTCATAATGCTTTCTCCGTATTTTTTAAAAAGGCAGTTCTTTCTTCTTGTTTTCATGTCACCTTCCCCTTGTTGAGGATATGGATTATGTTCTCTACCTGTGTTCTCATTCGTACACTAATGACAGCCACTAGCCATTTAAAGGGTCAGTAGGCACCGGGGTGGCTCAGTTGGTTAAGCATCCCACTCTTGATTTCGGCTCAGGTCAGGGTCTTTCATTTTGTGGGATCAAGCCCTGCTTCGGGCTCTGCACTGACAGCATAGAGTTTGCTTGGGATTCTCTCTCTCCTTCGCTCTCTGCCCCTCACCTGCTTTCTCTGTCTCTCTCAAAATAAATAAAACTTAAAAAATTATAAGATGTATAATTCATCTTTTAAGTTCACTTAAGTATTTTGCCATAAGATAACCAGCAAACCACTGTGTGGTACAAAAATTTTAAGATCATTGTTTCACTACATAGATTCTAACTATTTAAGGTAATAAAATATATAAATCAGTTTTATTGTCATTCATTTATCTATTCATTTGTCATTAGCACATTGTAACATATCATAATTAATAACTGCCTTGTTTTATAGCATTTGTCCATTTCTGTCGTATAAGTATTCCTACCATGTCTGATTTCAAGCTATGGACATGAGTCATTGAACTTGGAGTTAGGAAGGGATGGGCAGTTCTGCACCATTATGTAGTATTTTCACTGTACAGATATGGTAGATATAAATAACCTCAAGATAATAGTAAAACATAATAAATAGTAAGCTAATTAAGTGATGTGCTTTAGGTATTTATTGGTTTTAATATAACTTATTTAATTTTAAGTTTATGTAATTATATTTTTAATAGTGGCTATTTTTCATAACATACAGAATTCCTAAACAGTCTCACAAAATTCTTTTTTTTTTAAATAATTTATTGTCAAATTGGTTTCCATACAACACCCAGTGCTCATCCCAACAAGTGCCCTCCTCTGTGCCCGTCACCCAGTCTCCCCCCTCCCACCCCTCTCTCCCCTCAGTTTGTTCTGAGTCTTTGAGAGTCTCTTACGTTATGTCTTCCTCCCTCTCTGTGGCTTTTTTTTTCCTTCCCCTCTTCCCCTCCCCCCTGGTTTTCTGTTAGGTCTCACAAAGCCTACCTATGCGTGGAAACATATGGTATCTGTCTTTCTCTGCCTGACTTACTTCACTCAGCATAATACCCTCCAGTTCCATCCATGTTGCCACACATGGCCAGATTTCATTCTTTCTCATTGCCGCGTAGTATTCCGTTGTATATATATACCACATCTTCTTTATCCATTCATCAGTTGATGGACACTTAGTCTCTTCCCGTGATTTGGCTGTTGTCGAAAGTGCTGCTATGAACATCAGGGTACACGTGCCCCTATGCATCAGCAGTCCTGGATCTCTTGGGTAGATTCCTAACTGCTATTGCTGGGTCATAGGGTAGTTCTATTTTCATTTTTTTGGTGAACTTCCACACAGTTCTCCAGAGCGGCTGGGCCAGTTTGCATTCCCACCAACAGTGCAAGAGGGTGCCTATTTCTCCACATCCTCGGTAGCATCTATAGTTTCCTGTTGTTCATTTTAGCCACTCTGTCTGGTGTGAGGCGATATCTCAGTGTGGTTTTAATTTGTATTTCCCTGATGATGAGTGACATTGAGCATTGTTTCATATGTCTGTTTGCCATTTGGATGTCTTTTTTGGAGAAGTGTCTATTCATATCTTCTGCCCATTTCTTCACTGGATTATTTGTTTTTCAGGTGTGGAGTTTGATAAGTTCTTTATAGATTTTAGATACTAGTCCTTTATCTGATATGTCATTTGCGATGATCTTTTCCCATTCCGTCGGTTGCCTATCAGTTTTGTTGGTTGCTTCTTTTGCCGTGCAGAAGCTTTTTATCTTGATGAGGTCCCAGTAGTTCATCTTTGCTTTAAATTCCCTTGCCTTTGGAGACATGTCGAATAAGAAATTTGTGCATCTTAGGTCAAAGAGGCTATTTCCTGCTTTCTCCTCTAGGATTTTGATGGTTTCCTATCTCACATTCAGATCCTTCATCCATTTAGAGTTTATTTTTGTGAGTGGTGTAAGGAAGTGGTCTGGTTTCATTCTTCTGCATGTTGCTGTCCAGTTCTCCCAGCACCATTTGTTAAAGAGGCTGTCTTTTTTCCATTGGGTACTCTTTCCCGCTTCGTCAAAGATTAGTTGGCCATATACTTGTGGGTCCATTTCTGAGTTTTCTATTTTATTCCATTGGTCTATGTGTCTGTTTTTGTGCCAATACCATACTGTCTTGATGACTACCGCTTTGTAGTAGAGGTTAAAGTCTGGGATTGTGATGCCTCCAGCTTTGGTTTTATTCTTCAGTATTACTTTGGCTATTCGGGGTCTTTTGTGGTTCCATACAAATTTTAGGATTGTTTGCTCTAGCTTTGAGAAGAATGCTGGTGCAATTTTGATTGGGATTGCATTGAATGTGTAGATTGCTTTGAGTAGTAATGCCATTTTAATGATATTTATTCTTCCAATCCATGAGCATGGGATGTTTTTCCATTTCCTTGTGTCTTCCTCAATTTCCTTCGTAAGTTTTTTATAGTTTCCAGCATAGAGGTCTTTTACATCTTTGGTTAGGTTTATTCCTAGGTATTTGATGGTTTTTGGTGCAATTGTGAATGGGATTAGCTTCTTTATTTCTCTTTTTGCTACTTCATTGTTGGTGTATAGAAATGCCACCGATTTCTGTACATTGATTTTGTACCCTGTAACTTTGCTGAATTCATGGATCAGTTCTAGTAGGCTTTTGGTGGATTCTGTCGGGTTTTCCATGTAAAGTATCATGTCATCTGCAAAAAGTGAAAGTTTAACTTCCTCCTTGCCAGTCTTGATGCCTTTTATTTTGTTCTGTTGTCTGATTGCTGATGCTAGGACTTCCAACACTATGTTAAATAGCAGTGGCGAGAGTGGACACCCCTGTCATGTTCCTGATCTTAGGAGGAAGGCTCTCAGTTTTTCCCCATTGAGGATGATATTAGCTGTGGGATTGTCATAAATCGCTTTTATGATGTTTAAGTATGTTCCTTCTATCCCAACTTTCTCGAGAGCTTTTATTAAGAAAGGGTGCTGTATTTTGTCAAATGCTTTTTCTGCATCTGTTGACAGGATCATATGGTTTTTATCTTTTCTTTTGTTAATGTGATGTATCACGTTGATTGATTTGTGAATATTGAACCAGCCCTGCAACCCAGGGATGAATCCTACTTGATCATGGTGAACAATTCTTTTTATATGCTGTTGGATTCGATTTGCTAGTATCTTGTTGAGAATTTTTGCATCCATATTCATCAGGAATATTGGCCTGTAATTCTCTTTTTTTGCTGGGTCTTTCTCTGGTTTGGGAATCAAAGTGATGCTGGCTCCATAGAATGAGTCTGGGAGTTTTCCTTTGTTTCAATTTTTTTGTAACAGCTTGAGGAGGATAGGAATTAACTGTTTTAAATGTCTGGTAAAATTCCGCAGGAAAGCCATCTGGTTGGGCTTTTATTTGTTGGGAGATTTTTGATAACTGTTTCAATTTCTTCACTAGTGATGGGTCTGTTCAAATTTTCTATTTCTTCCCATTTGAGTTTTGGTAGCGTGTGGCTATTTAGGAATTTGTCTGTTTCTTCCAGGTTGCCGAGTTTGGTTGCATATAATTTTTCATAGTATTCTCTGACAATTGCTTGTATTTCTGAGGGATTGGTTGTAATTACTCCCTTTTCGTTCGTGATTTTATCTATTTGGGTTCTCTCTCTTTTCTTTTTGAGAAGCCTAGCTAGAGGTTTGTCTGTTTTGTTTATTTTTTCAAAGAACCAGCTCTTGGTTTCATTGATCTGTTCCACTTCTTTTTCAGTTTCTATATGATTGATTTGTGCCCTGATCTTTGTTATTTCTCTCTTTCTGCTGGGCTTGGGTTGTTTTAGTTGTTCTGCTTCTAGTTCTTTTAGGCGTGCTGTTAGAATTCGTGTTATTGATTTTTCTTGTTTCTTGAGATGGGCCTGGATTGCAACATACTTCCCTCTCAGGACTGCCTTTGCTGCATCCCAAAGCGTTTGGATTGTTGTATTTTCATTTTCATTTGTTTCCATGTATTTTTTAATTTCTTCTCTGATTGCTTGGTTGACCCATTCGTCTTTTAGTAGGTTGTTCTTTAGCCTCCATGTTTTTGGGGGTTTTCCAGACTTTTTCCTGTGGTTGATTTCAAGTTTCAAAGCATTGTGGTCTGAAATTGTGCATGGTATGATCTCAATTCTTTTATATTTATTCAGAGCTTCCCTGTGCCTCAGAATGTGGTCTGTCTTGAAAAACTGCACACAACCGTGTGCAGTTGAGAAGAATGTAAATTCCTTTGCTTCTGGATGAAGGACCCTGAAGATGTCAGTTAGGCCCATCTGTTCTAATGTGTCATTCAGGGTCATTGTTTCTGTGGTGATTTTCTGTTTTGTGGATCTATCCAATGCTGAGAGTGGAGTGTTAAGTTCCCCGACAATTATGCCATTTTTATCGATAAAGTTGCCTATGTTTCTAATTAGTTGTTTTACAAATTTGGGTGCCCCTAAATTTGGCACGTAGATATTTATAATTGTTAGCTCTTCCTGCTGGATAGTCCCTGTGATTATTATATAATGTCCTTCTTCATCTCTTATTACATCGTTTATTTTAAAGTCTAGTTTGTCTGATAAAAGTTGACTACTCCAGCTTTCTTCTGACTTCCAGTAGCATGGTAGATAGTTCTCTATCCCCTCACTTTCAATTTGAAGGTGTCCTCAGGTCTAAAATGAGTCTCTTGAAGACAGCAAATAGATGGGTCTTGTTTTTTAATCCATTCTGTTACCCTGTGTCTTTTGATTGGTGCATTTAGTCCATTTACATTCAGCGTTAATATTGAAAAATATGGGTTTATAGTCACTGTGTTATCTATAGATTTCATGCTTGTAAGGCTGTCTCTGGTAGTTTGTGTTCTTTGCAACCTATCCTTCATAGAGTGCCCCTGAGGATCTCTTGTAATGCTGGCTTATTTGTGATGAATTCCTTCGGTTTTTGTTTGTTGGGGAAAACCTTGATCTCTCCTTCTATTTTGAATGACAGTCTAGCCGGATACAAGATTCTTGGTTGCATATCCTTCCTGCTCATCACATTGAAGATATCCTGCCATTCCTTTCTGGCTTGCCAAGTTTCTGTAGATAAGTCTGCTACAACCCTTATGCGTCTACCTTTGTATGTTAAGACCCGTTTTTCCCTAGCTGCTTTCAGACTTCTCTCTCTGTCTTTATATTTTGCCAGTTTCACACTGATGTGTCATGCAGAAGGTCTATTCATGGTACGTCTGAGGGGAGTTCTCTGTGCCTCTTGGATTTTTATGCCCGTTTCCTTCCTCATGTTGGGGAAGTTCTCAGCAATGATTTGTTCAAGAACCCCTTCGACTCCTTTCTCTCTCTCTTCTTCCTCTGGAATTCCTATGATATGGATATTGTTTCGTTTGAGTGCATCGCTCAGCTCTCGAATTCTCCTTTCCTGTTCCTGGATCAGCTTCTCTCTCTTTTTATCTGCTTCCTCTTTTTCCGTAATTTTATCTTCTAATTCACTTATTCTCTCTTCTGCCTCTTCAATCTGCGCTGTGTCTGCTTCCAATTTGTTTTGCACCTCATTCAAGGCATTTTTTTATTCTTCCTGACCGTTTTTAAGGTCCTTGATCTCTGCTGCGAGGGACCCCTTGCATTCATCTATGCTTTTTTCAAGCCCAGCAATTAGTTTTATGATTATCATTCTATATTCATGTTCTGTTATGTTGCTTATATCTGTTTTCATCAATTCTTGAGCTGTCACTACTTCCTGTAGATTCTTTTGAGGAGAATTCTTCCATTTTGTCATTTTGGCTAGGTGTGTTTTGGATTGTTTCTTGAGGTCACCAGTTACTGGGGCGTTTTCTGGGTTTCACTTTCCATTCCTTGTAGACTGCAACACCTTTTCTCCCAGACTTCTTGGGGTTGAGAGTCCTTTGGTTTCAGTCCTTCTTAGTTTGAAAGACAAGGGGAATACTGGGTCCCCCTACTGCTCTGCCATGTTGGCTCCCTAGATCCAGTCTCACAAAATTCTTGAAAGTTTAGCAGTTGACACTCATTAGCAGATGTGAGCCAGCTTTAGCACACCATTTTGTGGGCCTTTCAGGACAATTTAAAGAATGGAGGCTTTGGGGTACCTGGGTGGCTCTGTCAGTTAAGCATCTGACATTTGTTCTGGTCATGATCTTGTGGTTTGTGGGTTTGAGCCTCATGCCAGGCTCTGTGCCGACAGCTCGGTGCCTGGAGACTGCTTTGGATTCTGTGTCTCCTTCTCTCTCTGCCTTCCCCCTGCTTGCACTCTGTCTCTCTCTCTCAAAAACAAAATAAAACAAACAAAAAAAGAATGTAGGCTTTTACTCTGAGTGAGATGAAAAGCCGTTGGGGGGTTTTGGACTGGCATGTTCAGTTGGACTTGTGTTTGAACATGATCGCTCTGCTGTGCATAGAATGGACTGTAGGGAAGAAAATATGACAGCAGAGAAACTGTTTGGGGGACTGTATGAATAATCCAGGCAAGAGATAATGGTGGCTTGGAGCAGGGAGTAGCCTGCGGCAATGGCTGAGAAGTAATCAGATTCTAGAATCTATATGTGGAGGAACTGAGGGATTGGATGTTTTATGGCTCAATAACCAGGGTTTCCCCCTCACTTATCCCTTATTGCCATTGTCACAGAATGTTGTTCAACAGAACCACTGACCTAATTTGAAAAATCTTTATATTATTGTAAAATGAACTTCTGATCTTCAAAGAGGGTGATAATGGCAATTTGGATGGGATAATTCTTTATTATTGCAGAATATCTGCCTTGTAGGAGGTTTAGCATCCTTGGTCCAAACTCCGTAAATAAATGCCAGTAAGTGATTCCGCTCATGATTGTCACACCCAGCCCCCCCAAACCCTTGTGTCTCCTAACAGCCCCTAGATCCATGTATATTTTTGCTGAAAACCAAAGACTGTGGCCTCTAACAGAGCATGTGATTTCTTCTTCTACCCCTGACAGTATTATGCCTACCTGTATTCTTACGTGATGCCTCAGGCCATCCGAGATATGGTGGATGAATACATCAACTGTGAGGACATTGCCATGAACTTCCTTGTCTCCCACATCACTCGGAAACCCCCCATCAAGGTGAGGGTCCCAGTACTTACGGAACTGGGGGTGCATGCGTACTTAATCCATTGATTTTGCAGTAGTGCAATAGAGTACCTCAGAGTCCTCATCTGCAGTTGTCGCAGGGTTAAGTGAGTTGTGCCTACAGGGGCTCTTCCCACTAAGGCGTAAATGGACAGAATTCAGAGGGACTTGGATGGGGAAAATGTTACATCTTTAATTTTCACCAATCTCGAACTGGAATCTGCATTTCCATCAGTTATCAAACATGCTACAGTCCCTAAGTATTTACAGTTACTGATTTGTCACCAATAGAACTGACATATTTTCATATCACGTTACATTTGTTGCTACATCTTAAGGTATTCTTTATGTTTACCACTGCTTTGAAATTATGGTAATTAACTTTTCCACAGATCCATGTCACAAAAAAATTAAGCTTTCTGTGTTATATACGTACATCTCTAAGAATAGTGCCTGGCACATAAGTAATACTATGAAATAAATATTATAAAAAATAAACCATCAGGACCCTCTGAATTCTAGAAATTTGAATTCTGTTTTTGTCTTTGAATTAGTGAGTAGTTTGACCAGAGTATAATAACTTCATACTCCATGCACAGAGAGACCAGTTACATCACCTTTTATGTCATCATTGCTGTTCAGACAATGAGAGCTCTTCTGATAGGGATGAGGGTAGGCCTGGTGAGGACCTTGCAGCAATTAATACTTGAGAAGCTGTCAGTTCAAACCAATAGTATTTACGACTGTTCTGTCAATATTTATGTTATGGATTCACACCCACTGTCCTCGAGGTTAAAAAGCTAATTAAGATCTTATTGTTGTTAAAAAGGCATATTATTTAATTTTTAAAGTAATAAGTTTACCTTAATGTATATCGTTAGTGCCGTGAGTTAATAATAATTGGGTGGATATTTCATTCTCATATTTTGAAGGTAAGTTACAGACGAAGTAACCACCAGCATACTCCAGTCATATCTGTAGTGGTAGCAGAGCCGTAAACAGAGGACCTTGGGCCCATGGAAAGAGAATAAAAGGAGAGAGAGAAAAGCAATTGGGGGCCTTACACATTCATTTATCCATAATCAAACCTTTTCCCAAGTATGGCTCAGCATTATAACTTAACTCTTAATTACCCCATAGTTTTTTTCTATTCCTATAGAATTCCCATAGAATTTCTATTCTATTCTGCTAAAGCCTCACAAGAGGAAAATAATTAGCAAAACAGTGCACCAGAATTTGTTTTAAACTGTGAATAATAGCCATTACAATTATTTTTATTTATATAAAAGTGTAGTATGTTTCCCAGGTGCAGTGATAGATATTAAATGAATTAAATAATAAATGAAAATCCTTGTTTTCATTTTATGTGATATTAAACAGATGAAAGCACACTTCCTTATAAACTCTAAGGTAGGGAGACAGGGGTCTTAGAAATTAATGATCAGTGCAGTTTTCTTCTCTTTCTTTACCCTTTCTTGTGTGGCCAGGGCCTGAACTTCACCTAAGATGCATGCGTCTATTTATACTTCCCTAGCAGGTCAGAAGACATTATCCATGAAAATTTAAAGTACCTGAGTGATTAGGTACCTAATAATATCATCAGTCACCTGAAGCATTCACAGACATGATGAATTTTTCATCCTGATTAAAGCATGTTTGTCTACCATATTATTAGGCCGATGTTGCATGAGCCAAACTTCAGTGCAGAGTGAGACAGAAATAATTTGCACTTGGTATACACGATCCTTGCCAGGCAAAATCTTGAAAAATAAGTATTCTCTGTGAGTTTTCTCAGTTCTCTGGGGCTATAAGAAGAGTTCAAGATTAGGATGACCTTTTTAAATCAAAAGCTCAATAAATTAAGAATGTCTTCAAATTATTAGTTAATTCCTTCAAATTCTGAGTCCAGTTATTTACTTCATAGTATAGAACCAGTTTGAGGTAAATATTTCAATTAATTTATCTAATTTTAATAGTGTGGGCTGTATGTACTCTTTTATGTTCTAAAATAGTAATTCTTTTTTTTCCCTTCAATTTTTCACTATCAAACTATATTCTCTCCCATGTTATGATTAAGAAGGTATGACTGTTTTATATGATTAGCAGTGTTCTTTCAAAAATGTTAATATCATAGGTGCCCCTGGGTGGCTCAGTCAGTTGAGCGTCCGAATGATTTTGGCTCAGGTCATGATCCCAGGGTCGTGGGATCCAGCCTCTCATCAGGCTTTGTGCTGAGTGTGAAGCCTACTTGAGATTCTCTCTCTCTCTCCTTCCCTCTCCCCCTCTCTCATTCTCTCTCTCTCCCTCTCCCCTTCTCTCCCCTCCTTTCCCCCTCTCCTCCCCCCGCCCCTCTTTCTTGCTCATGCTCTCTCCCCCAAAAAAGTATAATAATAATAATAATAAAAATAAAATAAAATGTTAATATTTTAACAATATCGACTAAAGAACAGGGATTTAGTTTCATATTATTGCTCTGAATAATGTACTGTTATCATTCGAGGAGGACAAAGATCTAGAATGTCAATAGGCTTCATTCAGAATAAAAGACATAAGGGGCGTCTGGGTGGTTCAGTCAGTTAAGCATCTGACTTCTGCTCAGATCATGATCTCATGGATTGTGAATTCAAGCCCCATGTGGGAGTCTGCGCTGACAGCAGGAACCTTCTTGGGATTCTCTGTCTCCCTCTCTCTCTGCTCCTCTCCCACTTCACGCACTCTCTCTCTCTCTCTCAAAAATAAATAAACATTAAAAAAAACGAAAAGAATTTAAAAGCTCAGCAAGCATTGAGAAGGAAGTAAAGAGTGATAAGTAGAGGGAGGAAGCATAAGTACATATCTTAATTCTCTGGTAATAAGAGAGTCTCACCATCTATTAAAGGGTTTTCCTTTCTGTTACTATGCCTGACACTAATACTTCTCTTAGACTGGGTTACCTGGAACATTCCCATATAAAACATAAGCTACAGTGTTGGTTAAGTATTAAAAGTTCCAACTTCATTTTATAGTACAGCTGTTGCTTCATGTTTCTAAATTCCTTTGTTTTGTTACATAATATCGTGTTTTATAATATATAAATACATACCCTCCCCAAAATATATAAATGTATTTTATAAATACACTGGGGTTGCAATCTCAAATTTTTTTTTTATTGGTGGGGCACATGAACAGAAACCACTCCTTTACTGAAAACAGTATAAAATATCTTTTTGCGTCAAATGGGATCATTTGCAGGGTAAGGGGCTTCTCTTCTGTGGTTGGATGCTGGTGTCTGGGATGAGGAGGAAGATTTTCAGGTATAGGGAGAACAGAGTATACCAGATATAGATACTATTTGATAATATCCTTCTCTTGACGAATCCTTTTTTTTTTGTTTGTTTATTTTTGAGAGAGAGAGAGCGAGCGAGCGAGCACCAGTAGGGGAGGGGCAAAGAGAGAGGGAGACACAGAATCCGAAGCAGGCTCCAGGCTCTGAGCTGTCAGCATAAAGCCTGACACAGGGCTCGAACTCACGAACCACAAGATCATGACCTGAACCGAAGTCGGATGCTTAAGGATTGCAGGCGCCCCTCTTGACGAATTCTTGACCCCCATTTCCTGTTTCGGTGAGGGTGGTGGAAAAAGTGGTAACTCGTTGCTCCTTGTACACCGCAAGGATCCTATGAGAACTGGAGAAGTAGGGGGGCCTGGTGGGCCCCTTCACAGGGACCACCTCTGTGGAAGTCCTGATGCCTTCAGACTTTTGGCTGTGTGATGAGCAGCCCCTTGGAGCAATGATTGGTTATATGTGGTGTTTACCCGTTAGCTAAAAATTATGGGTTGGGCCATTTAAGCTTAATTTCTTCCTTCAATTTATAATAGTTAATAATAATAATTTTTAAATTATTTGGTAAAAGATCTTTTCAGAAAGAAATAAAAATTACGCAAGCCTTTTGGCATATTTCTTTTGGTTCTCTGTGGTGGTAGCCTTTTTATTTTTATTTTTTAAAAATATGTACTTTTTTGTAGTCTACTTTTTAAGAAGTTGATAGTAAATTTTCTGGGTCTGGCAGTATTGTGGACTAGGTAACCTAAAAATAACATGTTTTTAGTGTTTACGTAACAAACTTTCTTTTTCACGTGTAGTTGGGCTTATTATAAGCCAGAAAGGAAGGGTGAACTAAAAATCAGAGTGGCAAGCATGTAAGGTGTCGCTGGGGCTCCCTTGGCTGGGATGCCGTTAATTTAGTCCTTCTAGAGGCTTGTGTTTTACCACTCATGTGAAAAGGAGCGGAGAACCATTGGCTCTATTAACGGCAGAGAATTGGATATGTCTATACATATTTAAGTAAAGTGCTTACATATGTATGAAACACTTACTACTGGTTTATAATATATGAATGAAATTTTTTAAAAAGGGAAGAATATAACAAACATGCATACTCAGCAGTTTTGCCAAATATTGACATTTTGCCCTATTTGTTTCAAATTATATATTTTTCTTCCTTTTTTAAAACAGAAACAAAACATTACAAATAGAGTAGATGCCATGTATTACTCTCCCTCCGTTCATTTCTCTCCTGCTGCGTCTTGGCTCCATGTCCCTTCAGCTGTAGTGATAATGCCATACTTTCTTCTAACTAGATGTACCAATAGTCTCACCCGCACTGTATAGTAGTTGCGGTTTCGACACAAACATTTGCTACTGTTACACTTACATTTTTGCCTGTTTGATAGGTATAAATTGTGTCCCATTTTCTTAATTTACACTTGCCTGATTATTACGGGGGTTGGGCATCTTTCTCCATGTTCCTTAGTCATTCGTCCCCCACCCTGCTAAGGGAGGGCAGGGCAAAGAGAAGCCTGGCTCCTGCAGGCAGGGGGCGGGCCCGAGAGTTCAGCTAGAGAATGACAGCAAGTCAGTGTCTTTTTTCTGTTGCAGCAACAGTTTTGCCTTTTTTGAACTTTATATAAATGGAGTCATACAGTATCTCCTCTCAGGTCTCTTAATCTTGCTTTCACGTTTTTTGAAGCTTTTAGTCAATATTTTCTATTCTGGGTAATAATTTTAGTATACTGTTCATCACCGATCTTCTCTTCACACCCATCCATTGTCTGACTGAATTCAGTATGCTTTTCATTCCTATTCTGTTTGGTTCTTTTTCATAGCCTCTAGGACTGTTTTCGATAGTCCCTTTCTTCCTTATCAAACCTTAGGTAATCTTTCGAGATTTCCTTGCACGTATACACATTTACTGTCCTAGTCACCATATGATAACCCTGCAGTTTTGCAGGGTTTTGGGATTTGTGATTTGGCAGGGTTTTGAAGTCTAATTCTGTCGTTTGTGTCTGCAGATTCCCCCACGTGTGACTCATTCCCTTTTTCTGTGACTTTTGATTGTGAAATCATATTCTTTGAGATTTTACTTATGGCGTTTGTAGGAGGCCTGATTTTATACCTGAGATGATTTGCATTTGCTTCTTCCGTGTACCTGGGGTCAATACCTACTTGAGACCTGTTGAAGTTAAATTGGCATCTTGGTAACATAAACTCAGGTGTGTGAGGGCAGCGTATGGTTATACATTCTCACAGGTGATGCTTCCTCTTCTACTTAGAGCTAAGACTGGGAAGAAAACAGCTTTCTGTGGTGCTGCCTCCAACCCAAGCAGCCTTCCATTGGGTCCTGGTGTTTTAAAAAGTCTCCAGTGGGGCTTTGTAGCTCTTGTCTCCCCAGCCCATTAAAAACCAAAGCTCCTGGCTATCTCATTGGATTCAGACTTTTTCATTATTTTGGCCTCTGAGGATTTCACTTCTTTCCCGACATTTCATCTCCTTTCTTTCATTACAAGCTTGGCCATACATTTAAAGAGATGGTGTATATAGTTCATCCTGAATTTTCAGGTGCTCTGTGCCAAGGGGGTTTTTATGTTATTTGGTCTGCCACATTGCTGATAGTGAAGCTGTAACATGATTCATTATGCTTTTCTAATTGCTTGGAATTTCATCATCATCATCATAACTACTGCTGTATAACCACTTTTCCATGCCTTTAAATATAATTTTCCTAAACTTCTTTTTAAAACATATTTTAATGTTTATTTATTTTTGAGATGGGGGGAGGGAGTGGGGGAGGGGCAGAGAGAGAAGGAGACACAGAATCTGAAGCAGGCTCCAGGCTCTGAGCTGTCAGCACGGAGCCCGACGTGGGGCTCAAACTCACACACACTGGGAGATCATGACCTGAGCCGAAGTCTGATGCTTAACTGACTGAGCCACCTAGGCGACCCCCTAAGCCTCTTTTTTAATGGATGTGTAGTATTTTATAATTATTTAAATAGTCCCTTTTTGGTGGGTACTTTCCAGTATTTTACTATTAAAAACATTGATGAAATGAACTACCTCATACCTACATCTTGCTGTGCAACCAAGATAAATACTAGAGGTGGAATTCCTGAGACAATGCTAAACATTATGAGGCTTTTAGTATCTACAGTTCAGGTTATTTGGAAAGAGTACCCTTTCCGATGATATAGATACATGTGTGACAGAAAGAAAGCCTGGGCTGTGGCTCCTGACTAGCTCTGTGGGCGAAGTGGCCGCCCAGGGTCACTGTTGCCCTGGGAAGTTGGAAGCATCGGATTGGTTAAGCTGCAGGATTTCTGTCTTACTAGCACCTGCGATTCTCACTGTCTGCTCTTTCTTCCCTGTTCCCAGGTGACCTCTCGGTGGACTTTCCGATGCCCAGGATGCCCTCAGGCCCTGTCACACGATGATTCCCACTTTCATGAGCGGCACAAATGTATCAACTTTTTCGTCAAGGTGTATGGCTATATGCCCCTGCTGTACACTCAATTCAGGGTGGACTCCGTGCTCTTCAAAACCCGCCTGCCCCACGACAAGACCAAGTGCTTCAAGTTCATCTAGGGGCATTGCAAGTTTTGGGGAGAGGATGAGCAGAGAGTGGGAGATGGCTCCTAAGGTTCCTAGAAATTGAAGGACCTCAGGGACGTCCGCTGGGTGGGTGGCCCACACCCTGTGCTGGGAGAGGGGGCAGGAAGAGTGAAGAGGAAATAGCCTTCTTTTTCTTAAAGTCGGCCACACTGGGCCTGGAACCCTGGTCCGAGGACACTGGGGTTCCCTCTACAGGGCACTGACTGATAGCTTACACTGAGGACCATGGGGACTCCGGAGAGTCACTCACGCAGTTCATAAGCCCAGGACAGCTGGTTTGTGATTTTAAATTCAGTAACAGCTATTATTATTATTTAAAAGGAAAAAGTTTCAGATTTGCCATTCAAGGCTTATTTATATATATGTGTGTGTATATATACATATATATGTGTGTATATATGTATATATATATATATGCACACACACTCTCACATACATATACATATACATATATATATATATTTGGGGGGGGAATTTGAAATTTCTGCCTGTTTCACAAAGTGAGGGACCTACCAGGTCTTCTGATGTTCTGTATGTTGGTGGAGACGGATCCTGGGTCATGGTATCTAGCTCATCCTTAAAGATCATCTCCGTACTCCCCAGGGCATCAGTGTGCAGAAACAAACAAACAAAGAAAAGAGCCAGGCTTGGCCCTCCTGTGGGGTCTGGACGAGATGAGCCGTGCGGTTTGTTCCTTCCCCCCATCCTTTGCCCCCCGGCAATCTGGAACTCGCGTCTTCCTGTCGCTTGAGTCCGCGGGGAGGACCTGTGCCTCTGGGACAGTGGAGCGTCCCTGTGCCGGATTCAGTGGTTCCGAGGATTCATCGTTAGGCCGTGCGTCCCAGAACTTGTCCCTGCGCCCGCATTCTCTCCCCTTGGAAAGAGAAGAATGAGGAAGGAGTGAGACCTGAAGACAGCTCTCCAGATGGCTCTTTTCGTTCAGCCCTCCTTTTAAAACACGTGTCGTGCTCTGCTTCAGGCTTTCCTGAAAGTTATCTCTTGTGTAAGAGAACAGAGACCTGGCAGGCTGCTCTTCCAGGTGTGATCTGCAGTGGTTTGCGGGTTGGCCTAACTCTCTCTGGCGTAGAACGAGCGAGCATCCTTTGCGGATCCCCACCCGGCTGGCCGGGAAGTCTTACAGCAAGGCGCCTGCCTTGGGATAAATACCTTGGTGAAATTCACCTTCCCTTCCGCCTTGTCTGGACCTGTACCCTGTGTTACCTGTAGTTTTTAGATCCCTAATACCAGGTCGGTTCCAGGACCTCTTGAGGTTTGTGTGTGCCAGAACGATAGGAAGATCTAACTTGTTATGTTCAGCTCCAGCCCAGCCCAGCCCAGCGCAGCCCGAGATATCACAGGCACTCATACCCACGTTACCACTCTCCACTTCGGGTTTACATTTCTATTCCCTGGGCTGAAATGGAAATAAGCTAGTGGTTTTGTTTTGTTTTGTTTTTGTTTTTGTTTTTTTTTGGTGGTAGTTGGCAGTAGGGGAATGGAAGAGGGTATTAGTGGCATTTGGCAGGGATTTAGCCCATGGCTTCTACCATTTTTCTGGACCCCACTTTCTTTCAGCGAAGTTGAATATGGGTGGTTTCCCACAGCTGGACAAAAGCTCAGGTCTGTCCTGGTCATGCACATGCCTTAAGCCAGTTCCGTCTTCCCCAGACCTTGACACCCTGTGCTTCTATTTCTTGGGGGCACATTCTCCTCCGACCTGTCTGTATCAGTGGGTCTCTTCAAGTATCACTTTGAAGCCAGACTCTGTCCCGTAGATCCCATGCAGCTGGAGGACTAGCTGGGTCTAAGGGACCTCTCCTTCTTGGCAGACAAGACCAGGGCTGCGCCTAGGACTTGCGTCGTCCAGAGGTCCCCACTGGCATCTTCTTGTCACTCTCCCACAGAGGCAGCTACCCAGGAAATTCAATCCTGCTTCTCGGCAACCCAGCAAAGGGGTCCAGATTCCCTGCATTCTAACTTTCTAACTACCCTTTTCTTGACTCCTGACTTTATTCTTTTTAGCAGTAGCCTTCTTCCCTTCGGGGAGCCAAAGAGTGTGGTGTTTTGAGCTATATATGTGGCTGCTATTTTTATCTTGTTTATTTTAATGTGAGGAACTCATAAACTGACTATCAGTGGGACCCGGTGAGAAGAGAGCAGTCTGTGTTAGGACCCCCTAGAGTGGAGCCCGGGTTTTGGGTCCCTGAATGCCAGTTGGTGGATCCAGGAGTAGCCAAGTGGTCTGAGATTATGGATGACATCAAAGCATACTGCAGGAAGGTCTGCGACGTCAGAGCCCCTGACAAGGTGAGCACTATTTTGACCTGAATGGGACACTAACCTGAAGGACTCTGAACAGCTGGTGGACACTGGCCATATTCTTAAGAGACACTCCTCAGTAGCAAGAGGCGGGGCAGTCAGACTTTTACGTTGCACGGTTAGGTGCTCCTGGAGAGTGAATGGCTGCTACTTTTTGTAAGGAGGGTTAGGGAGAGGCCCAGCTCCATGCTTCAGATGCCTTTGATGCTGATCTGTCACCTTGGGAAACGCAGATGTCATCTCTACCACGTAACTGTGACTCATTCGGAAGATGAAAATCACTTACATGGGTTTCCCCAGCTGTCTGTAGGTAACACCTTGTTGCCTAGTCTTTGCCCCTGGGGCCCAGGACATCCTTGTCCCCGGGTAGCCAGTTCGCTCCTCACCATGAGGGGCATTCACCTAAGCGAGAGCCTCCCGAAGGTGCTCATCAGGCCGTCCCGAACCTTTGCACCCCTGGTAGTGGTTGTCTGTCTGGTGTGGACTGCTCCTCAGGCCAGGCCTGCTCATGGTTGGCAGGGTCCTGTCCGGGCAGGTGGGAGTGATCTGTGCGGGCACTGCCTCTGTGTGTGCTCGGGGAGCTCCCTCGTTGAAATGATAAAATGTTGAAGGGGGAAGCTCTTTGATGTCCATGCCGTGTCCATCGCCCCACCCTTTTTCCAGTCATGAGCACAATGGTCTTATGTTGGATTTTTGTAAAAAAAAGAAAAAAATAAATGGAGACTTTAACTCAAGCAGCCTGGAGGTCCTTTGTAATTTTCCTCTGCAGGGACGGAAGAGTGACCCAAGAGAAGGTGCCTGCCTGATTCCGGGGAGCCACCAATGTGCAGCCAGCTGGGACCCCTGCCAGCTTAAGGCCAGGGGCTGTGTGATATGGTCTGGGAGCAGCCTGCACACTTGAACCTGGGTGATGCTGTAAACCCACGTGGACGTGGACGGCCTTGCCTGGGTCCATTTCTGGGATGAGTCATTTGATTACATAGAAAGGAATTTAGGTGTCCTTTAACCGAATTGAGTGGGATATAGGATGGTATGTGCCACATGATACCTTCTTCCTTTTTTCATGGTAATTAAAAAAATGTGTGTGGTGTGATGCTGGGGCGCTAGTGCGTTTCAATCTCAAAGATCCACTGAGAGTCAACATAATAACTGCAAGGAGTCTGCTGTTTGGCACGCAGTAGAAATGAATGATTACTGGGGTAACGCACTGAGAATTTCTCAGCGGCTCTTTCTGCATTCTATTTGTCTTAATGCCAGCTCATTGTTCAAGGCAGTTGAAGCACTGGCTTCAGGAAGTCTTCCTTCTTAGAAGCCGCTGCTTGCCCCTGCCCCATCTCCTGTTTTGGCAGCCGGGTCACCGCACCGCACACCTGATGGTTTCCCACTCTGCGACCCATGCCGCATGTAAGCCTCTTGAGAACTGAGCATGTTGTGAGTGCTGAATAGTTTTTTGATGAATAATGATTTGACATATCTGAAGGGGGTCACCTAGGAATCCTAGCTGGCAACAAGCTGAATAGTAACCAGTATCCTAGCATTTTTGGACTAAAGCTAATGTGGTATTATCAGATAGTGAAAGGAAGCCTGGCACATAGTGGCTGACAAGTCTATTCTCTAAATCTTCATTGACAAAGGAAGAAGAGAGAGCATGCCAAGAAGAGTTAAAGACCCAGAATGGGTTCCAGAAGAGACCATTAAAGTAAGGTGGGCAAGCCTGGCCATAGGGCCCAGGTTTGGTTTGTTATTTAATTTCACCTGTTTCTTGACTGACTAATGTTATGGCTGTATGTATGCATTGTTTTTTAGGCTTTTATTTAAATTCAAGTTAGCTAACTCTTAATTCAGCAAATTGTTTTCTCTTTCTCGATTTGTCTTCATATTTTGTGAAGTTACAATCCTTATATTGCAGGGTTGTCATGTTAGGATTTATTTAAACTATTGGTCTCAATATTTCATTATGAAAAATTACGTATAATTTTTATAGTATAAACCTGTATGCCTAACAGTTATTTTACTCTCCTTGCCTTATAACTCTCTATGTACTTATTGCTCTATCTAGCTGTCCGTCCCTCTGTTCATCCTTTATTTAGTTTTTTAATGTTTATTCATTTTTGAGAGACAGACACAGAGCGTGAGCAAGGGAGGGGCAGAGAGGGAGACACAGAATCTGAAGCAGGCTCCAGGCTCTGAGCCATCAGCACTGAGCCTGATGTGAGGCTTGAACCATGACGCTTTACCGACTGAGCCACACAGGTGCCCCTCTTCATCCTTTTATTCATCCTATTTCTGGTATTCCTAAGTGAATTACATTAATACATTCCTTCCAAATAAATAAGCACACATGTCATTAACTGGAGGTCAGTATTAGTTTCTGTGTGTTTCATGTAAAATTTAAATTCTAAATTTACACAGTGAAGCGCACAGATCTTAGTGTACATTCTCTTGAGTTTCATCACATGCATCCACCTGTGTAACCCTACCCCCATTCAAGATACAGAACATTACTGTCAAGGCCAGAAAGTTCCCTTATGTTTCTTCCTTGCCAATCTCTGCTTCCACCCCCCAGAGAAAACCAATGATTTGATTTTGTTTTTTCACATTGGATTAGTTTTCCCTGTTCTAGAATTTCATATAATGGTGTCATATAATTTTACTCTTTTGTGGAAGACTTTTAGAAACTCAGCATAATATTCTTGAGATTCATCCAGTGCTGTATTTATTAATTTGTTCCTTTTATTGCTAAGGAGTATTCCCTTGTATGGCAACATTTGTCCATTCTATTGCTGGGAATTGGGCTATTTACATTTTTTAGCTATCAGGAATAAAACTGCCGTGAATATTAATGTGCAAGTTTTTTCCCCCCTTTTTCTAATGTTTCAAATTTTTATTTCTAGTTAGTTAACATGTAGTGTAGTTTTAGTTTCAGGAGTAGAATTTAGTGATTCATCACTTACATATAACACCCAGTGCTCATCCCAACAAGGTCCTCCTTAGTACCCATCACCCATCTAGCTCATACCCTACCCACCTCCCCTCCAGCAACCCTCAGTTTGTTCTCTATAGTTAAGACTCTCTTTTGTGGTTTACCTCCCTCTTTTTTTTCTTTCCCCCTATGTTCATCTGTTTCATTTCTTAAATTCCATATATGAGTGAGATCATATGGTACTTGTCTTTCTCTGACTGACTTATGTCGCTTAGCATTATACTGTATAGCTCCATCCACATCATTGCAAATGGTAAGATTTCATTCTTTTTTATGACTAAGAAATATTCCATTTGTGTGTGTGTGTGTGTGTGTGTGTGTGTGTGTGTGTACACACCACATCTTTATCCATTCATCAGTCAGGGGACAAGTGGACATTCAGGTTCTTTCCATAATTTGGCTGCTGTCGATAGCACTGCTGTAAATATTGGGGTTCATGTTCCCCTCTGAATTAGCATTCTCTCTCTGCATCCTTGAAAACATCTGTTGTTTCCTGTGTTAATTTTAGCTATTCTGACAGGTGTGAGGTGGTATCTCATTGTAGTTTTTTTGTTTTGTTTTTTTAGAGAGAGCATGAGTGGGGGAGAGGGGGAGAGTTAGAAAATCTTAAGCAGGCTCCATGCTCAGTGTGGAGCCTGACATGGGGCTCAGTCCCACGACACTGGGATCATGACTTGAGCTGAAATTAAAAGTGGGACACTCAACCGACTGAGCCACCCAGGCGCCCCTCTCATTGTAGTTTTGAGTTGCGTATTTCTCTCTGATGAGTGATGTCGAGCATCTTTTCATGTGTTTTGTTAGCCATCTGGATGTCTTCTTTGGGAAAATGTCTATTCATGTCTTCTGTCCATTTCTTAACTGGATCATTTATTTTTTGGTTGTCAAGTTTGAGAAGTTCTTTGTAGATCTTGGATACTAACCCTTTGATATGTCATTTGCAAATATCTTCTCCCATTCTGAAGGTTGCCTTTTGGTTTTGTTGATTCTTTCCTTTGCTGTGCACAAAGTCTTTTTATCTTGATGAGGTCCCAATTGTTCATCTTTGCTTTTGTTTCCCTTGCCTCTGGAGACGTGTCTAGTAAGTTCATGTGCAAGTCTTTTTGTGGATTAATGGTTTTCTCCCAGATGAGTGGAATTGTGTGATAAGGTAGGTAGGGGTGTGTGTGTGTGTGTGTGTGTGTGTGTGTGTGTGTGTGTGTGTGTGTATTTAGTTTTATAAAAAAAAATACTGGACCTTTTCCCAAGATGATTGTACCCATTTCGTACCCCCACCAATGATGTTGAGAGTTACAGTTACTCACATCCTCACCAGTCTATGCTATTGTCAGTCTTTTTAGCCATGCTGGTGGGTAATGGTATCTCATAGTTTCAGTGTGCATTTTCCTGAAGACTAATGACATTAAGCACTTTATTTTTTTTTTTTACATGTTTACATCATTTATATGTATTCCCTTTGTGAAGTATCTGGACAAATCTTTTTGTCCATTAAAAAACACTGGGTCTTTTTCTGTGTGTTGCTTAATAAAACATTTTCAATAGACTTGATTTTTTTGAGTAGTTTTAGGTTCACGGAAAACTTGAGTGCAAGAGGAGAGTTTCTCCTCTCTCATCCTTAGTATTATTATCTTGCATTAGTTGTGGTACATTTGTTGTAATTGATAAGCCAGTATTGACATATTAACTGAAGTCCCAGCTTACATCAGGGTTCATTCTTTGTGTAGTATATTCTGTGGCTTTGACGAAAGTACAGTGACCTGTCCCCACTATGACAGTATTCCACGGAGGTTTCACCATCCTCCAAATCCTCTCTGTTCCCACTGTTTGGCGGCTCCTTGCCTCTGACCCCTGGTAGCCATTGATCTTTTTACTGTCTCTATCCTTTTGCCTTTTCCAGAATATTGTATGATTGGAATTGTATAAACGCAGCCTTCACAGATGGGCTTCTTCCGCTTAGCAATATGAATGTCAGGTTCTAACATTGTTTTTGTAGTTTGATAGCCCATTTCTTTTTATTGCTGGATAGTATTCCATTGTAATATCTTGTCTTTTTTATTATTGATACTAGTCTATTGTCAGACATATGTTTTATATGTATTTCCCCAATTTGTGGTTTGCCTATCCATTTTCTTTATATCTCCTGATAAGCAGAAGCTTTTAATTTTGGTGAGGTCCAATTTATAACATATTCTTTTTGTTATTGCTTTCTGTGACTCAAGAAACCCATGCCATGAATTCTAAAGACATCCTCTTTTATGTTTTCCACTAAAAGCTTTATGGTGTTAGCATTAACACTTAGGTCTAGGATCTGTCTCAAATTAATTTGGGGGCACGAAGTGTAGTAGTTGAGGTTCTTTCTTATTTTCTGTTATGAATGTCTGGTCATTCTAACACCATTTGTTAAAGACTTTCATTGAGTTGCTTTGGGGCCTTTGTTGAAAATGTAGTGACTGGGTAGGTGTGGCCATTTCGCAGCTCTCCCTTGCCCGAGCTGACATGTCAGTGCTGCTTTGCTAGCACTGTCCTGGCTGGATTACTGCAACCCTCTAGGTAGTCTTGAAGGAGTAGACGTCCTTCAACTTGGTCCCTGTTCTCAAGATTGGTCAGGGTACTATAGGAGTTACTTTGTAGTTCTCTAAATAAATTTTAAGGTCAGTTTGTCAATTTCCTTTAAAAATGTAAAATTGGGGCACCTGGGTGGCTCAGTCGGTTAAGTGGCCGACTTTGGCTCAGGTCATGATCTCACGGTCTGTGAGTTCGAGCCCCGCGTCGGGCTCTGTGCTGCCGGCTCAGAGCCTGGAGCCTGCTTTGGATTCTGTGTCTCCCTCTCCCTCTGCCCTTCCTCTGCTCATGCTCTGTCTCTATGTCTCTCAAAAATAAATAAATGTTAAAAAAAATAAAATAAAATAAAAATGTAAAATTAAAATATTTTTATTCTGGTAAAATTTACATAACATACAAATGACCTTTTAATCTGGTTTTAAATGGACAATTCAGTGGCATGAAGTACACTCACAGTGTACCACTAGCAATTTCTGGAGCTTTCTCATCTTCCCAACAGAAAGTCTGTTTCTACTCCCGTCAGTCCCTGAGAGCCTCTGTTTTGTCTCTATGAATCTGTCTATTTTGGACATTCATATAAATGGAATCATGTAATATTGAGTCTTATGTGTCTGATTTATTTTACTTAGCATGTTTTCAAGGTTCATCATGTGTCACATGTGTAGCATGTGTCAGAATTTCCTTCCTTTTTATGGCTGGATAATATTTCATGTTACACACACACACACACACACACACACACACACACACGGTCTTAGAAATTTGTTCCTCTGTACTTAGGATAAACTTATGTTTTATCTGTTATTCCTGTGAGCTAAAGTCAAAAGAGTACAATGCACAGATTATATAATAGGTGCCTAATAAATGCTCATTGATGACTGGAAGGGCCTGTGGATGATTGGAAAAGACTTTATAACATCAGAGTTCACTATTTTCAAAATACTGTGAACATAGTAACTAGTTACTAAACATTTATATTAGATGATGTAAAAAATGTTAGCAAACTTTTAGTTGATAATGTTTTTAGTAATCCAAAATTTGTATATTCAAATTCAGGTTACTTTTTATTTGTGATTGACTTCCTAGTTGTATGTCAGGAAGACGTATAAATGGGTTAGGAATTGTTACTAAAGCTTATCGTAGAGAAGATAAAGAATAAATCCTGCTAGCACAAGAATTACTGTGCATAGGCCACACCTCCATTTTTTATAGTGGTCTCAAATAACAATGTAAGAGAAACAAGAAACAGTCTGTGTGCCTAATGACAAGATGTGGGCAAAACACTTTCAAAGATCTGTGTCCTACAACTCAAAAAGTGTGTTAAGTTTAATATATGTAAAATAATGTTTTTTTACCAGCTTTCTTGGAATTATTGACATATATAACTTAAGGTCACAACGTGATGATTTGATACATGTACATATTGAGAAATGATTACCGTGATAATGTTCGTTAACAGCTCCACCCCCTCACACAATTGCCATTATCGTGGTGATAATTTTTAAGCTCTACACTCTTAAATTTCAAGTATATTACAGTATTGTTAATCACCATCACCATGCTGTACATTAATTAGATTCCCAGAACTTCTCCATCTTATAGCTGAAGTCTGTACACTCTGACCAACGTCTCATTTCCCCCACCTCCCAGCCTCTGGCAACCACTGTTCGTTCTCTATTTCTTTGAGTTTGGATTTTTTAGATTCCACATATGAGTGAGGACATCAGGAATAATACTTTGGAGATACTGCAGGTTTGGTCCCCGACCCCTGCAATAAAGCGAATATTGCAATGAAGGGAGTCAGATAGTGCATAGGTTTCCCAGTGCGTATTAGACTTATGTTTATGCTATAGTGTCGTATTAAGTGTATAACAGTAAGCAGTAGTATGTCTAAAAAAAAAAAAGTACATACCTTAATTTAAAAATATTGATAAAAAATTCTAACCATCATCTGAGCTTTCAGCAAGTGGCAATCTTTTTGCAGATGGAGGGTCTTGTCTTGATGCTGACGGCTGCCAACTGACCAGGGTGGTGGTGAAGTTTGACGTGGCTGCGGCAGTTTCTTGAAATAAGAATACAGTGGTTTGCCACATTCATTGACTCTTCCTTTCATAATTTCTCTCTGTAGCAGGTATGGTGTTTGATGGCACTTTCCTAGAACCTCTTTCAAAATTGGAGTCAGTCCTCTCAAACCCTGCTGCTGCTTCATCGACTAAGTTTATGTCATATTCTAAGTCCTTTGTTGTCATTTCAGCAGTCTTCCCAGCCTCTTCACGAGGAGTAGATTCCATCTTAAGAAACCACTTTCTTTGCTCGTCCATAGGAAGCCAGTCATCTGTTCAAATTATCACAAGATTGTAGCAAGTCAGTTCCATCTCCAGGCTCCACTTCTAATTCCCTCGCTGTTTGCACATCTGTGGTTACTTCCTCCCCTGAAGTCCTGAACCTTCAGCTTGTAAAAAAAAAAAATGCAGTATCTGCAAATCACAATGAAATGAGTTATGCCTGTACAGTATTTGTCTTTCTGACTTATTTCACATAGCATAATGCCTGTAAGGTCTAGCCGTGTCTGTAAAAGGTAAAATTGCCTTTTTTAATGGCTGAATAATCTTGTGCTGTGTGTGCATGCATGTGTGTGTATGTGCATGTGTGTGTCTCCCACATTTTCTTTATCCATTCATCCACTGACGGACACTTAGGCTGCTTCCATGCCTTGGCTGTTTGGCATACTGCTGCAGTGAACACAGGGGCTGCAGATACCTCTAAGAAAATGATTTTATTTCCTTGGGGTATATGCCTAGAGGTGGAATGCTGGATCACACGGTAGTTGTATTTTAATTTTTTGAAGTACTTCACGCTGTTTTTCACAGCGGCTGCACCAATCTGCATTCCCACCGACAGTGCACAAGGTTCCCTTTTCTCCACATCGTTGCCAACACTTGTTCTTTCTTATCTCTTTGATGACAGCTATTGTAGCAGGTGCGAGGTGCATCAACATTTACATTTTCCTGATAGTGATGTCGAGCACCTCTCCATGTACCTGTTGGCCATTATATGTCTTCTTTGGAAAAATGTCTATTCAAGTCCTCTGCCCATTTACAAAAAAAGTTTTTTTCTGTTGAGTTGTAGAAGTTCTTTATATATTTTGGATATTAATTAATTCCTTATCAGATAGATGGTTCGCAAATATTTTCTCTTGTTCGGTAGGCTTCCTTTTATTTTCATCGTTTCCTCTGCTGTGCAGAACTCTTTTTTAGCTGACGTAGTTCCACGTGTTGAGTTTTGCTTTTGCTGTTTGTGTGTGAGGTCTTATCCAAAATGTTATTGCCAAGGCCAGTGTCAGGGTGCTTTCTCTCTATATTTTCTTCCAGCAATTTGGGTCTTAAATTTAAGACTTTAATCCTTTTCAAATTAATTTTTGAGTGGTGTAAGACAGCAGTCCAATTTCATTGTTCTGGATGTGGTTATACAGTGTCCCATTTACTGAAAAGACTATCCTTTTCCTATTGAATATTCTTGCCCCCCTTGTCAAATATTAGTTAACTGTTTTAAGTGTGGGTTTGTTTCTGGGCTCCTGAGCCTGTACCATTGGCTTACGTGACTATTTTTATGCCAGTACTAAACCGTCTTGATTACTAAGCTTTGTAGTAAAGCTCGACATCAGGAATTGCGATGCCTCCAGCTTTGTTCTTTCTCAGGGTTACTTTGGCTATTCAGGGTCTTTTGTGGTTCCACACAAATATTAGCACTGTTTTTTCTATTTCTGTGAAAAATGTCATTGGAAATTTGCTAAGGATTGTATTGAATCTATAGATGGTAAAATGTTTTTATGATGCGACTAAAACCTATTAATAGGCTACCAAAACGCAGGAGAGACTGTGGTATTTAATCTTTAGTAAACAAACTCATGATTGATGCTGGCTTTATCCTCTGGCAAGATTAGACATTTTTGGCTGTGTTCTACACTGCCTGTCTCTAGGTTTTGCAACTTCCTTTAGAATTGTAGCTGGTTATTTCTAACCTCATCCTGGGTTCAGAGAGTAACATTATTTACCCCTAGTTCCATTGCAGTGAATTTGAGAACATCAGATGTTTCCTATTTACCCAGAGTGTAGCAATAAAACACAGAGACAACGTTCTACTTCCCTTATGGCTGCAGGGAAAACTGGACCCAGGGCCAGAGAAAAACAGTATCTCCCTTTCCTATCCACCAGTTTGCTTGGCTCTTATGAATGTATCATCATACAGCTTAGGAGGTTTCTTCGCTCTTATTCTTTGTTGATACTTCACTGTTGTCTGGAAAAGCCAACTCCTGCCTCTATAGGACAACTGTAAAGTCCAAAAGCTCCCAAGGGATCAAGGAGAGGCATAGCTACTACCTTTACTTGAAAAGCCGTGGACTAACAGGCATGTCCTTCTCCGGCTTGCTCCTGATCCCGGATGCTCATGTGGGACATTATGGTAAGGCAGATACCACTTACTATATGCTTTGGGAGAAGTTGTTTAACCTTTGTACCTCAGTTTCCTCATCCAAAATCTTAACTGAAGCCCTGTGGAGAGACCACCCTGAGGCAGGACACCTGGCCAAGCCACGCCAGATTCCTGACCCACAGAAATGGGGAGGTAATAAATGTTGCTTTAAGCCACCGAGCTTTGGGAGTAATCTGTTGCACAACAGACGTACTGCTTCTAAGGTTAAAAGAAAATCATTGGGTTTTTGTTGGGCTTGAGTAGACATTGGTCTAGATGTCAAACCCTTCACCAGGTCAGCGTCAGTAGGCTGCATGTCTGTACCATCAGTGGTATACCCGTAGCACGGGAAGGCAGGTCCTGCCACTTCTGGGTTTTCTACCAGCCAACCTAGTTTGGTATCCAAATACCTGAACCCTAGGTAGTTATTCGTAACTGCTCTCTCCTAATACTTGCAAAGGCCAGTTCTAGATTCTCTCTGCTCTAACAAATGATTCTTTGCTTCTTCCTGCCTCTCTGGCTTCTCCACTAAGTAGGTGATGGTGACTTGATTACAGCCTTTATAATTTCTCAATTATTGCTCACCTGTCAGAGTACTGACTAATTTGTATTTACAAACGGTTTGTTTCTCGAGTAACCACCTCTCAGAGGATCAATGCCTTGGGCTCTCTGAGCAAGCCCTTTAACAGAAATCAAACTTGGACAAATCCAAGTAAAATAACCATTTTGATTTTCCTGAGCTCTTTTTTATACTGCTTTTGTATTTTTAAAGATGCTTGAAATTTAACTTTATTTCTCTCAAAAGTTTTCTTAGGAAGTATGCCTCCATGTGATGCATATTTACCATCTCCTCCTAAAATAAAAAGTAAACTTTCATAGAGATCGATTGTCAATCTCTTGTAATGTCAATCCCCTCCCGTGGCTGTAGGCCCTCCCTCCCCCCAGTTCATTCTGTAGACATATCCTAGGCCCCCTGATTGGGATGACCTTGGAAAACAGAGCCCTGCTAAGCTGAGCACTCCTGTGTCCAAGTCTAGCACAGTTGGAGATGGCACTGTCCTCTAATGAAGCATCCCTTCCCATCAGTAGGGCCATTCCAGAGAATGGACAAGCCACTCTCCGTAAAGCCCGAGCAAGTAAATTCTATAGTATTTTACATCATTCATTCTTGGCTCAGTAAATCCCTTTGTGACGCTTAGCTGCTAGCTAAGTTGGAGGATGGGGACTCCTGACTGAATTTCAACCAGTCTGAAAAGATTGTAGGGGCAGGCTGATCTTGGTCTACTTCCCTAGCTAACCAATTATTCCAAGACTTGTGCTCTTACCGCACACCGCCCCCCGCCGGCCAAGCCACCCAGTACTTGCATAACTGGCGTGTGTGTGACAACTGATGCTTAGATAAATGTAATCTGGTATACATCTCTTTTGAACAATTAAGCAATATTATTTCAAATGTAGTAGCTTCCTATTACGAGGCTCATGGGCAGCAGAGTTTAATGCTCTGCTTAATGCAAAGCATCCTGATAATCTGCGAGGAAGGCAGTGATGGGCAAGGATTAACGAGCTGAGCCTGAGCTCTTTGTTCTGGACCCTCCCCCAGAAGGTTCTGGACCCTCCCCCAGAAGGTTAAGGCTGCTGATACCAGTGTGTGTTGTTGGTTTTTTTTTTTTTTAGTTTATTTATTTTTGAGAGTGAGCAGGGGAGGGGCAGAGAGAGGGGCAGCAAAAGAATCCTGAGCAGGCTCCGTGTTGTCAGCACAGAGCCACATGCAGGGCTTGAACTCCTAAACTGTGAGATCCTGACCTGGGCTGACATTAAGAGTCAGATGCTTAAACTGACTGAGCCACCCAGGCACCCCTGTGTTGGTGTTTTTATACAGATACAGCTCAGATATATCTGAGTTTTCTAAACCATGTTTAGTTATATAAATGCACACATCAAATTAAAATTTGCCATGGTATTTTCTAAGCTTATGCTGTTCTGTATACTCTCATAGTTTTTCGACACTAAATTAATGTATAAATTTTAGGTTAAACAGAGCACAGATACTTCTATAAAAATAGGTTTTATTAACAAAATGGGCTCACAATATAAAATACAGATGTTCATCTTACCGATTTGGGGGATCATCTTATCAGGTATAACACTGTAGACAAGTAAATAAGACACAATCGAAGACCCTGCCCAAGGCCCGGTGAAACCATGAAAAATAAACACGGACCACTTCAGTCAGTCATAACTGACCTACTTACCCCTTCCACCATTAACCTCTTGGGAAGCTGCTTCTGTTACTTTTATGCTACTCCTCAGCTCGCTGCCTTACCGTTCCTGGCTACCCAGCATTGGGAAGAAAACGAATGTAAGTTTAAAGCAAAAGTTCTCCAGGAGACTCTGGCTATAACTCCCGATAATCATGTCCCTCAAGGGCCACTTCTTTATTCCTTAAGCCACTGACCACCACAAAGACATGGCCAACTTTCGTGTTCTTCCTCGGTTTGTGCTAGGCAGCCACAGTGAAGAACTGGAGGGTTTCAGTCAAGTAGAAATGGTTAAGATGTTCTGCTTAGAACTTCTGTAGGAATTTGAGAACGAGGTCCCGCAGTCGTACCCTGAGCATCTCATCATTGTCACAAATGATATGGGTTGAATCTTCCTCAATCTGGATGAGTGTCTCAGCTTCCTGGAGCAGGACAATATGGCCCTTTGCTGTGTCTTCTACCTTAATATCGCTGAAGCCATGCTGTTCCAAAAGAAAAGAGAGAGGAGGAGGATGGATACTCTGAAAGCAAGGGGCTGCCTGAAAGGATATTGCAACTGACAGTTCTAAGAACTGACACTTCCTACAGGAACAAGACAGAGATGTCCACTCTCGCCACTGTTATTCAACATAGTATTGGAAGTCTTAGAGTCAGCAACCAGACAACACAAAGAAATAAAAGGCATCCAAATTGGCCAGGAGGTCAAACTTTCACTCTTCGCAGATGACACGATACTCTACATGGAAAACCCAAAAGATTCCACCAAAAAACTGCTAGAACTGATCCATGAATTCAGCAAAGTTGCAGGATATAAAATGATTGCACAGAAATCAGCTGCATTCCTATACACCAATAATGAAGCAACAAAGAGAAATCAAGGAATCGATCTCATTTACAATTGCACCAAAAACCATAAAATACCTAGGAATAAATCTAACCAAAGAGGTGAAAAATCTATACACTGAAAACTATAGAAAGCTTATGAAACAAATTGAAGACATACAAAAAAAGGAAAAATATTCCAGGCTCCTAGATGGGAAGAACAAATATTGTTTAAATGTCAATACTACCCAAAGCAATCTACATATTCAATGCAATATCTATCAAAATAAAACTAGCATTCTTCACAGAGTTAGAACTAACAATTCTAAAATTTGTATGGAACCAGAAAAGACCCCGAATAACCAAAGCAATCTTGAAAAAGAAAACCAAAGCTGGAGGCATCACATTCCCGGGCTTCCAGCTATGTTACAAAGCTGTAATCATCAAGACAGTATGGCACTGGCACAAAAACAGACACTCAGATCAAAGGACCAGAATAGAGAACCAAGAAATGGACCCACAATGAATGGCCAACTAATCTTTGACAAAGCAGGAAAGAGTATCCAATGGAATAAAGACAGTCTCTTCAGCAAATGGTGCTGGGAAAACTGGACAGCGACATGAAGAAAACTGAACCTGGACCACTTTCTTACACCACACACAAAAATAAACTCAAAATGGATGAAAGACCTAAACATAAGACAGGAAGCCATCAAAATCCTAGAAGAGAAAGCAGGCAAAAACCTCTTTGACCTCGGCCACGGCAACTTATTACTCAGCACATCTTTAGAGGCAAGGGAAAAGCAAAAATGAGCTATTGGGACCTCATCAAAATAAAAATCTTCTGCACAGCAAAGGAAACAATCAGCAAAACTAAAAGGCGACCGACAGAATGGGAGAAGACATTTGCAAACGACATATGGGATAAAGGGTTAGTATCCAAAATCTCTAAAGAACTTATGAAACTCAACATCCAAAAAAACGAATAATCCAGTGAAGAAATGGGCAAAAGACATGAATAGACACTTCTCCAAAGACAACATCCAGATGGCCAATCGACACATGAAAAAATGGTCAACATCACTCATCATCAGGGAAATACAAATCAAAACCACAATGAGATACCACCTCACACCTGTCAGAATGGCTAACATTAACAACTCAGGCAACAACAGATGTTGGCGAGGATGCAGAGAAAGAGGATCTCTTTTGCACTGCTGGTGGGAATGCAGACTGGTGCAGCCACTCTGGAAAACAGTATGGAGGTTCCTCAAAAAATAAGAACTACCCTACGACCCTAGCACTTGCACTAGTAGGTATTTATCCAAGGGATACAGGTGTGCTGTTTCGAAGGGGCACACGCACCCCAATGTTTATAGCAGCACTATCGACAATAGCCAAAGTATGGGAAGAGCGCAAATGTCCATCAATAGATGAATGGATAAAGAAGATATCATACACACACACACACACACACACACACACATACACACACAATGGAATTTTACCAGGCAATCAAAAAGAATGAAATCTTGTCATTTGCAACTACGTGGATGGAACTAGAGGATATTATGCTAAGTGAAATTAGAGAAAAACAAATATCATAATGACTTCACTCATATGAGGACTCTAAGATACAAAACATAAGAAAATAAGGGAAGAGAAGCAAATATAATATAAAAACAGGGAGGGGGACAAAACATAAGAGATTTTTAAATATAAAGAGCAAACAGGGTTGCTGGAGAGGGGGATAGGGCTAAATGGGTAAGGGGCATTGAGGAATCTACTCCTCAAATCATTGTTGCACTATATGCTAACTAACTTGGATATAAATTTAAAAAAATAAATTAAAAAAAAATTACATTTCCTAGACTTGGCTAAGCTGAACATTCTAGAAACTGCTATTTTTGGCGCTCCTCAATACAATTCTTCACACTTGTCACAGGACCTTCTACAACAATAAAATTCAAATATAGCTTTAAAAGAAGCATGCAAACATGCAAGATCATGCAAATCACAAAATTCCTATAACCTGCTTAATGGGGAACAACATCTAAGCACTTGGGGTCAGGAGTCCAGGACACTGGGCTGTCCATCACCAGCCTCCATATGCCAATGGTCCCTGATACCAAAGCTCCATCCTGTCTCAGGAAAATGCAGTCCTCAAAGCAAGACACCAATGACCTTGTGATTTGGCGAATATCTTTCAAGGGAGGACAAAAGGCAGCACAAAAAATACTTCCCTAGCTACTTTAACATGAGTTATAGAATTTTCTTACACATCATACATAAAAGTTGAGGAAGCAGAAAAGGGACACAGGATAGGTAGAGAAAATGGGCTATGGAAAGTCTCTACCCTTATAGTTCTATAAAGTTCATGAGTAGGTTGGGGCAGGTACTGATATTTCTCTTGCAGGAGAGGAGGCAGAAATGGTGAAAAGAGAGTCAGAGTCAGAGTCAGATGTAAGGTCAATTCCTGGATGAGCCGGGCGAACTAAATGAAGATCTTTCTGGGAGAGCAAGTTGTTACAAGTGAATAAAAAACAAGACAAAACATAAGAGACTCTCGAAGACTAAGAACAAACTGAGAGGAGAGGGGGGCGTGGGAGGGGGGAGAGTGGGTGACGGGCACAGAGGAGGGCGCCCTGGGTGTTGTATGGAAACCAATTTGACAATAAATTATTAAAAAAAAAAAAAAGTCAAGCTCAAGTCCTAACGATAGGGGCTGGAGCACTGCAAGGTCACAAGGAAGCAGTGATTGACATGTTCAGCTGCATCACAGAGGACACTCCCACGTTAATTACCAGTGATCCCACTCTCAGGGGCTAGGGAGGCCGCACACCGTGGCTGCAGTCTTTTCTTCAGGGAAAATTAAAATTCTAATGGACGGCTGCTGATTTGGAAAAGGACAGTGTCCTCCAGGTGATGGCTTATTTCCTCCCTCTCCTCCCACCCTGTCTGGGAATTGCTGGCCCTCCTTCTAGAACGCCCAGGGGTCTAAGGATCCAGCAACACTAGCACCTCTGCCCTCACTGCACCCAGGCCTGAGCCTCTCAGCTCTTGTGAGGCTCTTATGTTGGCGCTCTCCAGCAAGGGGTCGGCTTGAGAAGTGAGGCCCTTAGGGGCGGACTTCCTGGCCTCTCCCACCTTGCCCATCCGTAGCATCTAGGTTTTTGAGGAAGCGCCTTCCTTGGTTTAGTTCCCACAAGACACAGGTGTGGTGAGGCAGTCTTCTAGTGGCCTGGTGTCTGATGAGGAGGAAGGGGCTGGCAGAGAAGCAAGGCGGGGGGATGGGGGACCTACAGGGAAGGCGGGCATGGTCTTCTCTCAACTCTGTGACCCTCCCCTGGTTCTGTTTCCTGCCACGGCCCTGGATCAAGCAGATACTTTGGAGAAGGGAGTCCTGACAGTGGAGACTAAGAAAAAGGCGGCAGCACACGTTCCTTGAAGCACGTGAACAGCAGGCAGGGCGGCTCCCGCGGCTGTGCAGGTGCGAACCAAATGCGCTCACCTTCTCCAGGGCCTGCACGAACTGTTCTACTGGGATGGAGCCGCTCAGCAGTGGCTTCAGCACTTTGCAGTCTGGAATGTCATCGCTCGCCCGCTTTCTCTTCTTACCACCTGCGGGCTGGGCGGGCCTCGGTGGGGGCTGGAGCGGGAGAAAACACCGTCTCAGCACAAGGTCAGTGAAGGCCACAGCCAGAACCTGTCTGTCCATCCCACCAACGGAACCTCTTTCTGGTAGAGGCCCTGGAGCCACACAGCGTCACCCCACGTGAGGTCAGCCAGCTCTTGAGTCCAGGGTCACTATCAGCTGGGGGCTCCCCCTGGAGTTCTTCATAACTAAGCTAACGCCAAAGCATCCACACAGCATCAATATCTTTTTTGGCAAAGAGATTTCCCTTTTATCAAGACTCATTTTTAACTGATTCAACTCGGCTTTCTGAATAAAAATTTTAAGATTTTATAATTTTTTTGTTTATTTGTTGAGAGAGAGAGTGAACGTGAGTGGAGGAGAGGGACAGAGACAGAGGGGGAGAAAGAGAGAATCCCAAGGAGGCTCCACATTGCCAGCACATGGGGCTCCTTCTCACTGAACCGTGAGACCATGACCTCAGCTGAAATCCAGAGTGGGATGCTCAACAGATTGAGCCACCCAGGTGCCCCTTCTGAGCAAATTCTTAATAATAAACTGTGCTGGCAACTGCAGGTGTAGGCAACAGCAGGGTGGCCAGGGCCACCAGCTGTGGGATCAGACTGATGGGTTGAAATGAAGGTCAGAGAAACCGCCTACAAAGCGGTGACAGGCGGAACTTTGTGAGGGTGAAGTAAGGGCGAGGTGGGAAATACAGCAGGTGACGGCCCAGCATGGCGCCTCGTGTATTTTAAGCGGCAGCACTGTGCAGATCATTCAGGGTGTCAGAGCAGCACACCCAGGTCTAGAAGGAGTTTTTCTAAGGGGTATGAGGAAGGACGAGTGCCTAAAGAGCTGCACCATGAGGCAGTGAACACGCGGTGAATGTGGTGCAGGGTGGACAACCGTGGGTGGGGTTGGCTCCCAGGCCCCACCCACTTCCACAGCAGGTCCTTCTCTCGGGAGGGGCTGGGGCCCCTCTTGACTCTCAGCGCCACCACCGCCGCCGCCTAGGTGGAGCTGGGAACCGCACTTACGCTAATGTGTGGCCTCCGTTCTATGAATAATGGTTGTTCTTCCCTTTTATCTCTCTGAGGCATGTGGCCAGAGAAATAAGTAGTGAAGAATCTATATGCAGTGCCCTCTTTGTTTCAGATCGAATCCATTACATAGTGTGCTAACTTCTGCAGGTTGGACCACTGGGACCACGGTGGGGGTGGGAGTTCCGAGTCTTTGCCGCCTCCTCGTGGGCACTTCCTTGTGGACGCAGGCGCCCCCCACCCTTCCCCATACCTGAAGGACGTGCTTGTTATCTTTCGTGTGCAGCACGGCCGAGACGGTTGCCAAGGAAATGCCAGGCTTAATCTCCATGGGCACCAGTGAATCTGCGAGCTGGAAGCAAACAGGGGTTTCAGTTGGGCTCGCCTAAATTTGGGGACAAGGGCCAGCAACAGTGCTGTCCAGTAAGGACCGGAGGGCTACACGGGGCTGTGGCTCAAGTGCCCCTGCCAGACTGGTGAGAAAGACACGGCATCTAATGCTGTAACACTGAGCCTTTCATGATCACCCTTATTCATTTTCTTTTCTTTTGAACTCCTGTTTGCATCGCTGCAGTCTAACATGACCACGTAATTTTAAAGAAGAAAGAAGGTAAAAAAAATTTTTTTAAGTTAATAACTTTAATCAAAAATATATCACACACAAAGGTACACATTGATTGTAATTAAGAGAGGAGGGAAGAGAAGCCGGAGAGGGAAAGGGGGTCGTGGTGGTGGGTAAACTGGGCTGAGAAGAGTTAGAGAACCAGTCGGACCCCTAGTTCACAGTGTTCTGGGCGCTCTTCCCTGTGGCAGCCCAACACCCTCCGGCACTCACCCAACGCAAGCCTGTGCCACCGCCACGTGCTGGGACCCAAGTGTGCTGACCCTTCTGCTTCTCCCTTTTGTTAGTCCCCCACATGGTGAAACGCCAACACGGTGCCGACATCCCGTCATCTGAACCACCACAACCTCACCTCCATCTTTCAGGTGGCTTCCAGGCAGATGCGAACACTTTCACGGTATCTCTCCAAAACCTCGCAGGGGTTCTTCCTACGCAAATACCTATCGAGTGCGGCCTTTTCATGCTAGCCTCCTCCACCTCTGTCTCGTGACCACTAGGTGACTAGTGCCCGGCAGAAGGACAGTGACAGCAGCATTTGGATTAAGTGAGCTAATTCCTGGAAGTGTGACTTCTCCCAAAGGTGGAATACTCAACCCTTACCTGGGCGGCCATCCTTTTCCCTACCACCCGAGTCTGATGTGTACCCCTTCTCCTCGGCAGCTATAGAGCGCCCTGACCCAGCCACTGGCAGCGACGTGTGATCTTCTGAGAAGCCCTAGCACTCAGCGTTAGTTGGCTATTGCTCTTATACACATAGACCCTGGTCTGTCCAAGCCTCCTATATTTAAAAGCAAAAATAAACAAATATGCAAGATGCCATTTAGGTAAATATAAAGATCAACATCACATGGGCAGAGGAAGCAGCTCAGAATATTTAAAAGGACTGGAAGATGGAATGTGAAAATTGTTTCACAAAACAAGAAAACATACGTGGCACAAGAGTGGAACGTTTCCCCTGGGAAGACAACGTGTCTGCTCTGGTCGCCCGACAACGCCCATCCATGAGCATCCTTTTCTGTCCTACACTGCGGTTATGCCCATCACAGGGCAGCTTGCCTGGCAGAACCTTAAAGCCAAAGAACTGGCCGGGGGTTTGGGGACAGCACTGTGGGAACCCAGCAGGTGAGATACTCTCCCCAGGCAGCCCCGTGACCGAGATCTAAGACTCTGCTGGGCCACGAGGGAGGTCTCCACTCAGATACCTCTTCGGGGGAGGGTGCACCCCTGGCCGTGCTTGAATAAGAGTCTTCCCAGAACACATCCATGAAGGCTGTCACGTCCGATCTCCTGTCTTGCACTTAGATGGACAAAGGAGGAGGATTTATGGGGAAGTTGCAGAGGACACACTCTCGTTTGGAGGAGGAATAAGCATCTTTAGTAGTAGCAAAACCTAAAGAACAGCGCCAGATTTTAACCCCCTCGTCCTGCGTATGCCTCTCCCAGGCAAAACTCTACAATCTGTCCACAAAGATTTATGTAAAAGAATGTTTCTGAAAGCATTTATAATATAAAAAAAGCAGAAATAATAAAGCCCACCAACTATGAAATAGTTATGATACATTAATGGAAGACCATTACAGCCCCACCACACCCACACCCACACCCACACCCACACCCACACACACACACACACACACACACACGGTGAACAGATAAACGAATACACAAAACTGAGCAGTAGTTATCTCTGGCATGGGGACCACAATTGATTTGTTTTTTTCCTTTTTCTATTCTATTTCCCGAATTTTCCAGAAAGAATAAGCATACTTTTATTGGAAAGTTACTCTTGTAGTAATAGAGTCCTAATAAAACAGGAAGAGAAGGCAGAAGGGCCTTACAAAGATGGCTGTGCAGAGCGCTGCTCTCAGTAAAGTGTGGAACCCGAGCTTCTTTGAGGGGCATCATGGTCAATGAGACTGTCCTAATAATGTGACAGTTTTAGCCTTTTCACTCTTGCTATCACAAGTGTTCACTGGGATTTTCTCGAGGTTACATGACATGTATTATCCCCAACAAAGCGAAAGCAAAAGGAGACAGGACAATCCACAGGCGGACATTAAAGAGACATGCAAATGGAAAACAGTGCCCCTCTTCTCATTACCTTCTTTTTTAGAAACAATTTTTCATAAAAGATATTTTAGTTATGTTAGCATCTAATGGGTTTCTATCATTTTTATAGCTTTAAAAATTTTTTATTTTAGAGAGAACAAGATCACAAGAGAGAGGGGCAGAGGAAAAAGGAGCATCTTAAGCAGGCTCCACTCTCAGCAGGGAGCCTGACGTGGGGCTCAATCTCAAGACTGTGAGATCATGACCTGAGCCAAAGTCAAGAGTTGGATACTCAACCAACTGAGCCACCCAGGCGCCCCTAAACTGTTATTTTTAAATGAACACATATTTAAAAACTTTCTCAGTTTTAACATCTAATATAGCAAATATCAATAGATGTAGCCCACGTAAACAAAAGTTCTTTGAGGTTCTCATTTTTTTCATGAGGCTCCATGCTGGGCATGAGATCATGACTTGAGCTGAGATCAAGAGTCAGATGCTTAACTGACTGAGCCACCAGGTGCCACCTGGGTTTTTTTTAAGAAGTTTTTTAAAGAGTTTTTGAGAAGTTTTGAGACCAGAAATTTTCAGGACACGTTCAAGCTGTCTCAAGAGGCAAAAGGAAGCCAAAAGTAGCTTCCTACGGAGCCTTCCACACTGACGGTGCAGGAGCTGGGCCAAGTGACTCGGGTGCCTTATCCTCAGCTGGTCACTAATGCGCAGTAAGTACACCTCAATTGTCTCACGTGTAGGATATGTACACAAATAATCACATTTACATCCCTTATATGTTGGTGGTTACTCTATCTCCTCCATCTATCTCTGAATTCAATGAAACCTGACCCACACTGGAACGAGGTCCAGAAAGGGTGAGAAAATCCACCACCCTAAGGTGGTCAGGGACGGAGCTGGCGTCAGTGCCTCTGTTCTGTGAGGCCCTGGCCTCCTGGCTTAAACGTGAAGACAAGCAGCGGTCCTTAAGAGCTGTTACTTCATTACCTGAAAAATAAGGCGGTTCTGAAGATCCCACCCCTCCTCCTAGTTCCACGCCTAAGGGTCTGTGTTCTTTGGTTCATCCGCATTTGACACAAAACCAAGAAAGCCACCTCTGAGACCACCTTCTTTCAGAGACTCAAGTGGAAAACCCAGGTTTGACCATGAGAAAGAGAATGGCTCACCTCTGGCATGATTTCGATTTTCTCGTACCGACGCTTGAAAGGCAAGGCGAGGACCTCGGCCCGCCGGTAGGACATGGCGGGTGGCTGGCAGTCTATCATCAGGTCCATGCGGTGGGACTGCGCTGGGGGCGGCTGCGTGTACTGCTCGGGGCAGACCACATGCAGCGGCTGAGAACCAACGGGACAGGGGCAGGTAAGGGAGGAGGCCCACCCAGTGTGCCGGAGCACCCGCTCTACCTCACCACCTCCTGATCCCGCCCCTCTTCTCAAACCCAAGCACCAGGCAACAGGAGAGGGGAGCACAGTGCGGGGAAAGAAGAATAGGCATTTCAGGGTAAAGCCCTCAACTGGCAGCGATGTGGACTCACAGTGGGGGATCCACTGCCTCAGTTTGCATCAGTTTTTATGTTTTCACTGTTTTTCAGTCACTTTGATGGTAACTTCCATAGGTCTCTGCCCAACTGCTCCCTAAGCCCCTTGAGGGCACAGCCTTCTTGTCACACCTACCATTACTGGCCGATACAGCAGATGGCCAATTAGCAAGAACTGCTGACATTTGTGGGGGCTTCTCTGGCATCTGCAGGTGTACTGGTGTTAGCAGTGTGCAGCTGACCTACTCAATTGTGTGGGACAGACTGAATCAGAACTTTTTTTGCAAAATACCTCTTTGTTATTTTGAGAGATGAAAATAGTAAACCAACATTTACTTGGGACAAATACTACCCGACTGAAAATGGAGCCCAGCGGCCCACTGAATTGTACTGCCGCTGCTTTTACTTAAGAGTCTGGAGCTCACCGCCAGTTCCTGGAAGAAGGCCTTCCAACAGGCCAACCAGATGCACTGAAAACAGCACCTGTTCCGACGGGCTGATCTTTTCCTTCCTCCTGACCTGGTTAGGAGCTCTTAACTCTTCTCAAAGCCATCCAACTGCACAGTTGCAGCCCGAGGGCCCGTCCCCGCTTCTCTCTCCTACCGTGGGGGCCTCCGGCTCCCACAGTCATATACTGCCAGGGGCTCCATGAGCACACCACCAATGTGTCGACCTCGTGGGGAACTTAGTCATGAAAACGGGCTCTTAACTGCTTCTGCCGGTGTGCTGGTGAGTACACGGTGGGTATCGAATCGTCAACTCAGCCAAAACTTATCCACTACTCTAATCATGTCTAGAAGAAGCCCATATTCTTTCCTCGTAGGGCCAGCAAACTAGTGATGGCCATAATCCATTATCTCTGCATTCCTGAGGTTCTTCAGCTCTCCATTTCTTGTTACCCTTCCTGAGAGTTCCGGGTTAGTGTCTCCCATCCTGAGGTCATAGATTCTGTGAGGAGGAAAGCAAACTTCTGACCTAGGCCAACAAAAACGAAGGGAGCTAATTTTACCTTGCTAAATTACGAGGTAAAGCGACAGAAGATGTGCCGGAGCACACTGGTGCTCCTTTAAGCTCCTGAGGCAATGCGGAATGAGAGATTTTCCTTTTGCCTCTCTCCCTTGGCAACTGCAAGCAGCCACCCCCAACCACACTATCAAACATGTGCCGCCAAGAGGTCGATGACCCAGTGTGGTGATTTTTATTCCCCGCCCACCCTCTACATTCTCCTTCTGTGTAGACGGTCTTCCTTTACCCACCTCTTTCTTTCCTTGCCCTACTGCAGGGATGCAAAGGAAAAAACAAACTCACAAAAACCAAACCAAAACAAACCCCTAACGGAAAGCAAAAGAACAGTGTTTGTGGTACTAACCCACATCTGCAAGAAGGGCCTGGTACGGGTTTCAGTGAAACTGTCTTTTGGCGTGATGAGTCTATTTCTAGAATGACTGTTTTGGTGGGGAGAGGGGGCAATTTGCTTTTAACTGGACACAGATGGTCCTCATCAAATAATAGGCTGTTTATGCTTTCCTTCCCTCCTACCCTTGATTTCTTTAGAATGGAAACTGCTTCCAGGGCATAAAGCCCCCTACCTGGGGCGGGGCGCAGTGACCGGCACATGCACCGGCGTGTCTCGGACTCCTGAGACATGAGGAAGGCAAGAAGCGCAGCCAGATGGCCCCCCCACACCCCCAACTGCACAGATGCACAAACTCCCCAGCTATGTCGGGGCCTCGGGAAGACACCAGCACTTCCCTTCCTCACCTGTACTTCTTTGAGCAGCTTTGACACTTGGATGAAGTTCAGTCGAGTATCGATGGGGCAGTAAATGCATTTCATGGCCAAGGGCTGGTAGGGAGCCAGTGCTTCCAGGTAGGAGAAATCGGGTTCTAATGGAAGCACAAAAATGAAAATTTAAAATGCAAGTAACAGAGTTGCTGCCAAGTGAGGAGGCGGCTGGTGTGGTCAAGGCCAGGCGGAGTCTATACCTAAGTGCACAGAGGCTGGCGGGAGCTGGCTTTCTGATCACTGGAGAGGACTTATTTACAAGTAAACACAGGGAGAGGCCAGAATGAACATGGCAGGGTGGATGTGGGCTCAAGGTTTTCAGCACAGAGAGACGGAGGAGATAAATGAGGGGATACATCAGTAAATGGGGGGAGAAGGGAAAGCTCTTTGTTGCAATAGAATGCCAAATGTATGTAAAGGAAATGATGCAAGTAAAAAAAAAAATTACCATTTGGCAACCATCACAGTAATAATTTATTCAGACCAGGGATCATTAATAGATGCAAAAAAAAAAAAAATTAGGTAAAAATTGAGGAAGACCAGAATACACAGTCTCAAAGTGTCCCCCTGGGGCCCAAGATACTGATTAAATGTAAAAACTGACTTCACAGTGGGGAAACCTGGCACTGGCCACTCGAATCGAGTGCTCGAAGTTAACATGCAGTTATGAGGCAAATGACGTACCACCGACTTGACAGGGTGCACATGAGAAAAGGACCCTGGCCCCATGTCAACAGATGCTTCTGCTGCGACTGCCATGCTCCTATTGGCAAAGCCTGGCACGTGCGGTGACTGAGACCCAGGCTTGCCATGACGGCCCGTTTGTTCCATCCAGAACCACTCACTGTGGCCTGTGTGGCAGGGATTACATTTCTGGTGTGGAAAAGAATCCTTAGACTCCCAACAGCCTGTGTCCCCACGAGGACATCACGTCTTACAGCCCTCAGGCTTACATTCCCCTGTCCCACTAACTCTCCCAGTGCATTCGGGATGACTGATGGAACTTCCAGATTTTTATTTATTTAAAAAAATTTTTTTAATGTTTATTTATTCTTGAGAGAGAGAGAGAGAGAGACAGAGCGTGAGTGGGGAAGGAGCAGAAACAGAGAGGGAGACACAGAATCTGAAGCAGGTCCAGGCTCTGAGCTGTCAGTACAGAGCCCGATGCAGGGCTTGAACTCACGAACTGCGAGATCATGACCTGAGCCAAAGTCAAACGCTTAACCAACTGAGCCACCCAGGTGCCAGGAACTTCCAGATTTTTTAATTAGTCCCCCTCTGGTGGCTCCTGTTTCCCTAAGAATACCCCCAAGTGAGGCAAGGACAGCTACCTAGGAGATAACTGACTCCTTTTTTATGTGTACTATGTGAGCTACAACTTTCCCACAGCTGTAATAAAATCAGAAAAAGTGTCCAAAACTCATCTCTGACATGACCAGAAATCATAAATGACAGAGCTGTTCTGAAAGCCCCTCAAAACCGGTTTAGATTTAAATTCATTACTCAGGGTTCTTATGGACAATCACACAGCCCTTGATTTCTTCTTAGCTGGCTAAAGGAAAAATTACACTACAGTAAAACACTTCTTACTGTGCCGATATAAATACTGTACCCACTGTCATATCAGAGTCCGTCACTCCTCAAAGAGGATAGGAGACCATCTTTAGTGTTCTCCGGACCACTTCTTGCTTAGCAAAACCTGGCCATGGTGAGGTTCTGGGTATTGTGGGTCAATGTCTTGTGACCTGACTTCCTCTGCCTTTGACCAAAAGGGGGCCTCGGGAAAGAGAGAAGAAGCCCCTGAAGCTGCTTTTCTGAGCTCTCCTGGCACTTTAGGTCTTGGAGTTCCAGCTGGGGCCGGCCTGTCAGTCATGGCCAGGCCATGGTGTTCTCCTGCTGGACATCAACAATTTCACAGAACACTAACACCACACATTCGGTGACCACGATGGATCAAGACAAAAACAAGAACCCCTCCGCAATCATGCCTGAACACAAAACCACAACACTGTGCAAACCACAAAACGGGCAAACATGACCCTATCCTGGCTCCATTCTTCTTGCCTTCCAGATAAGAACTGTTAAGATACTCTATCATATAACCACTCCTGCTTCCTGACAGAGGCCAATCCAGAGCAATGTCCCACATGTGTGAACCCACCTCAAAATCACCCAAAACAAGCCCAACCCGTAAGTTCTTTTCAACATGCTCTGAGATGCCTCCCATTTCCTCATGGTATGTGTTCTTCTCAGCTGCAGTGAATCAATAAAGCCAACCTGGTTTGACCAGTGGTGTGTTAGAGGCCTCTGGCACTCCTCACCAACAGGCTGAGCACAGGGAAGGGCTCCAGTGTCCCTCATCTTGAAGCTTTGGGTCCAACTAGACTCTATTTCATCATTCGAGTCTTAAAGGTAATGAGAAAGAAATCAATTGATAACTTTCTCAACAGCTTTTATGTACCAGGCACTGTATAACATTTCAGTAAACAGAGCCACTCAAGGAAGGAGCCATCAATAATTCCATTTTACGACAAAGAAAGTGAGGCTCGGGGAGGCAAGGTAACTTGGCTTAGGTTACAGTACACAGAACCAGATTCAGATTTTTTACTTCATTGTCTAAGATTTCCAAATCCCAAGGCTGTCTGAAGACCTGAAATTGATAAAATAATATAGTGATTAAGTAAAACCTCCGCTTGGCTTCATTAAAGGATCTGTTTTACTCTGAGGGGTTTGTCTCCAGAAAAAAAAACTGTAAGCCAGAGTAAACTATAACCAAAGGAGAAAAACCGAACTCAGGAAATTATTCCTAAAGGGTAACACAAAAATGGTTACTAAAATTACTGCCATTCTTGAAACAGCTTACAACATCCTATGAAAAGAAGTTCAGTAGAAATCTGCCTCAGGGAAAAATCTCCAAAAAATGGATATGAAAGCTTTGTCCAGTACAGTTTCCTAACAGTCCATCTTGCTTTACTCTTTCCCTTGTGGTTTACGTCAGATGAGTGTTCACACTGATGCCTTATTGTAAATTTCGCCCTGGTCAGTGCATTGGGTGAAGGTCCCAGTAGAAAGGGCAGGGGTTTGTTTGTTTGTTTGTTTACCTGTGAATATGACAGTGTTGAGACTAGATTTCCCCCAGAGCTCCATGAAATGGACCACATCCCCAAATCGGAGGGAGGGGTGCCCGGTGAACACCACGCACGGTTGCCGGAAGTCACTGCTGAAGTCTCCGTGGAGGCTCGGGTAGTGCTTCAGCTTGTTGGTCTGAATGAGCTACAATAAGTACAGAGAAGCACACAAACAGACGTTAGCCTGTCCAGGCAGAGGGAAGGACCACACAGCATGGGAGCATGAACAGAAGGAAGTTCAGAATACAAATGAATCTGATTAAAATTTGTGGAAGATTTTTTTTTTTAACGTACAATGTGACTTTCTGAATAGATGCAACTTTCTGGTACATATTAACATATTATTCAGGCGCTAAAGGACTGATGCAGTCTAACTCTTCCTTTAGAGCTTCCTGACCCTTGAAGTCCCGGCCCTAGAAGCTCCCAGAATCAGTTATTAGTTGAAGTACAAGTATTTCTCCCCAAACATGTGATGGACCAAGTTCTGTCAACAATAAGCACTTCACACAAGAAAAATTGTTTACCTGCACAGGACCACCTCTTGAGATGTTCTAGCTGTAAGTTACTGCAGCAACTTAATTAAAGACAAAGGCCAAACTGGCTTTCAGAAATTTGGGAGATACAATGTCCTCACGACACAGAGAGCACAGGGCGCCACGCACAGCCTCAGACTTGTCTCAGAAGTATATGTTTTGAACCAAATAGATCTCCTTTCCAGCACAATACCTGGCAATTCTCTCCTAACGTCATATCCGACCCAAGGCGATACCATATACAGTTACAGCCACAGATGGCATCTTGTGACACGGCTCAGCAGCTCTTCCTGCTGCCCTGGCCCTGCCCCCACCTCCCCTCTCTACCATCAAAAGGTCAGATGACAAACACCCGGACTTCAGAGATCTTAAATGCCAGCTAGGTCAAAGGGAATACTGCCCTGAGATACTGTCTGATGGATAAAGAAACGGTCTGTGCCATGACTTAATCCTGAACCAACCAATAATGCATAAGAGGGGAGCCCAAATCCAACTGAAGTCACCCCGACAGTGAGGTGTGGCCAGAATGGGATAACCCCCAGATGGAAGCAAACTCTCTTCACTATAAAGATTTAATTTTTAATTCAGAGAGATTGGTTTTACTAGGAACACTGCAACAGTACTCTGGATATCTCAGCCAGGCGTCCCCGGCTGGAACGGGATATGCCGTGGTGGGACAAATGCTGACTTCTCCCCTCCCTGCTGACTTATATACAAACAAAAGGGACATTCTTTTTATAACCGATCTGCCCCAAATCATTACTTGTCCCAGCGAAATGGGTGAGCGCTGTCTAAGAGACTAAGCCTACTGTATCCATTGCTGTCAAGGAGACAAATGGGATTCTAAGAATAGCAGTGGGTCTTTGCACACAACTTAAATCACTTTTTAGGCATTACCTACAGTTCCTGAAGTTCTTCTGATCCAAGCATAGCAACCAAGATAAATTCATCTCTTTTTTTTTTCTTTTGCCAATTGGATCTCCCTTTCTACTGACTTACTTTGACCATTCATTACCTCTGTACTTATTTAAGGTCCAAACTGTATAGCCGATGAAGTTGTAGGGTAGGGATTCTGTAATTTTTTTTTTTATCAGTACTAAGGGCAGAACGGTATTTTCTCATGGGCACTGGTCACAATACCAAGTCAACTCCATCATGTCCTAAAGTAGGCAAGTGCGTTTCAGGAACCCTGATCATGCAGCTGTGGTCTTTTCAAATTCCTAACTGTAAATGGGACAAAGGTCGTCTGTGACACTATGTGGGTAAAAATATAGATTAACACTCTTAGAAAACAAAAAAGAGGCTAATTGTTGTTAGGGGGGAGAAAAACTGACTTTCAGGAGTAAAGCCCACTATGAAGTATGTTTTGCCATGCTTAATTTTCTGACATCACTGCATTTCTAGCCTGAAGTTCACTGTGGTAATGACAGACCTTGCAAACACCTTGGCTGCTGTAACAGGGTGTGTGGACTAAAAAACGACTTCTTCAGAACATTCCACATGAAATTCTGGTTCATAAAAGTGCTTTGGAGTAGCAATAAGCAGGGGTAATAGGAGTTTTCAAATTTAAAATAGTTATTAGCAGGACGTTTGTTGCTATTTACACCAAATCATCAAATAGTTAATTATTAAACAAACCAACTACATCCTATACAAGCACATCCGCCCAGACATCGGTAGACTGATGTTTTTACAAACTGAGAACTTCTGTGTTCCGAAATGCACACTAACGAGCAGCATGCTAGCTAGCTTCTCAGAAGTTCCCCTTTGTCCTTTTCCAGTCACTACTGCCTCCATCCCTACCCCCAGGGTAACCGCTATCCTGGCTTCCGATACCACAGAATGGTTTTGTGTGTTCTTGAACTTTTAGATAAGAAAATCACACTGTGTGTGTTCTCTTACGTCTGACTAATTTCACCCGCATTATGTTTGTGAGATTTGTTTACATCACTTTGTGTACCTGGAATTCATTCATTCTCAACTGATGTAAGGTATTCCACTGTATACAATATACCACAAAATCCACTAGACTAGGGCATTTTGGTATATATCAGCACTTTTACCAAGAATACTCTGAAGATTTTTGTGTTTGTCTTTTGGTGACACACCTATGTATTCTGTTTGGTATAAAGATCAGGAACGAAATTGCAGAGGCAGGGAGTGTGTTACATGTTCAGTTTTAGCAGATACTGCCAATTTCCTAAAGTGGTTATACCAATTTAAACATCCTTTTTAAAAATGTAACAAAAAATTGGGAGTAACTCTTTTGTTGGATAATAAGAGAAAGGTTAAGTACATTATGATATGTTCATATCATATGCTATGGAATACTAGGCAGCAATAATCATAACAGGAGGCACCCAGAAAAATATCCATGATACACTATTTGGTGAGAAACATAATGAAAACGAAACTGGGTATGTTATGTTATGTATGTTGCATTGGTTTCAGGTGTTCAATATTATACATATTGTGAAAAAAAATCACCATAGTAAGCCTAGTTAACATCTGTCAACATACATAGTTACAAAAAATTTTTTTGAGAACTTTTTATTTTAAAAAGAAGCAGCTTGTACCTTTGACCGTCTATTTTTTAAAAACTTAAACGTTATGGGGCACCTGGGTGGCTCAGTTGGTTAAGCGGCTGACTTCAGCTCAGGTCATGATCTCACGGTCTGTGAGTTCAAGCCCCGCGTTGGGCTCTGTGCTGATGGCTCAGAGCCTGGAGCCTGCTTCAGATTCTGTCTCTCTCTCTCTCTGCCCTTCTCTTGCTCATGCTTTGTCTCTATGTCTCTCAAAAATAAAATAAAAATGCTAAAGAAAAATTTAAAAAAAATTAAATGTTATCATTTTCATTATTAAAACTTCACATCTATTATCAACATGACTAACTGGAAAGAAGACTTTGACAATTTCTGTTACGCAAAGAAATTAGTAGTATGGGTCAGATAAAATTCCTCACACGTGACGAGAACAGAGGTAGGTTATGAACTGCAGACACATACTGGCAATATAACGTGTCAATGAGAAGAGAAAGTAACAGATCTTGAGTTAGAGTACTTCGCTGTCATCTCACATGGGAACACGGGACCACAGGAGTTTACGTAAGAATTTTTAAAATTTAGTGACATGCTATCTCCATCTTCATCTATTTATCTACAGCTTTTTCTTGCTTTGACCCAATAACGCCTTTTTCTTACCTCTGCATGAGGAAAAGGTGGTTCTGGGAGATACACCTTAGTCTGTTTGTTGTGACAAAGCCTTTTAAAGAGGAAAAACAGATCAGCCTGTTAGGTAAGGTACACAGAGTCATTTGTTGCCACCTAGTGGTAGCAGCACAAACACTAGTAAAGTTTATTCAAAATTTTCCTGTTAATGAATCTCACTGTGACTGAAAGCCATATGGAATATTCAGAACATAAGTCTCTTCTGAGCATTTTTTAACCATTAAGATTCCTGAGTGCATTTCTTCCTTGAAAAATAAGCTGGTTATTTTGGAATAAATTTTAGATTTATAGGAAAGTTGCAGGGACAGTACTGACTTCCCTTGGGCCTTTACCCAGGGTCCCCTTTAATGTTAACATATTACATAGCCACGATACGTTTGATGAATTATGAAATTACATTAGTTCATTACAACTAACTAAATTCCAGACTTTGTTTGGATATCATCAGTTTTTCCACTAGTATCCTTTTTTTGCTCCAGGATCCAATCCAAAATATCATATTGCATTAGTAGTGATCACTTTTGAGGAGAAAGTGATAGGCTGTCCTCAGAGACCCAACTTTCTGTTTTGCACACCCACTAAACAACGCTGGTAATGGAAACTGGAGAGTAATGTAGTATTTCAACCTGGAGACTCTGTGCGTGCTTTAGGTAGGCTATGCTCTTTCCTAGCCAGAGTGGACATTTAAAAATGGAGATGTCTGAATAAAGCAATTGTGGCCAAAGTTAACAACCGATAACTCAAAAGACAAAGGTATTCTGTAGGTCTGGCACTATGTAGTAATGTATGTTTGTTCGTGCCTTCTTGTAAGGATTATACTAAAATAATATTAAAGTATTCCAACAGTTTTATCAGATACTATTTCTGGGGGAGTAGTTCAGGACTCCAGGGTTTGGGTTTTATATGAACTTCATTAATACAACTTATTATTTAATTTTTCCTAAACTTTTCTTTTTTAAAAAGTTTTTTTGTAATCTTTATTTATTTTTGAGAGAGAGACAGAGTGCGAGTGGGGAGGGAACAGAGAGAGAGGAAGACAGAGAATCTGAAGCAGGCTCCAGGCTCCGAGCTGTCAGCACAGAGCCCGATGCGGGGTTTAAGCCACGAAGAGTGAGATCATGACCTAGGCCAGAGTTGGATGCCCAACCGACGAAACTACCCTGGAGCCCCTCCTACACTTAATTTTCTTTCATCTTGACTTAAAAAACATCACTTAATATCCTTTTTGGAGGAAGATGTAAATATGGAAGGAAGATATTTTCGGTTGGTTACTTAATATCTAAATTATATATATTTATATACATATAACTATACATAATATCTAAACAGGAAGACAAAACTTTTTAAGCTCAAGAAGACAAATAGAAGATCTTCATTTAAGGTTTCTTAGACTGTTGCAAAGGATACTATGTGGCATTAGTATCAATATATAAAACTAAAGTATCTCTGTCAAAAACCAAAACAAGGGGCACCTGGGGTGGCTCAGTGGGTTAAGGATCCAACTTCAGCTCAGGTCATGATCTCACAGCCTGTGAGTTCAGGCCCCACATCGGGCTCTGTGCTGACAGCTCAGAGCCTGGACCCTGCTTCAGATCCTGTGTCTCCCTCTCTCTCTGCCCCTTTCCTGCTCACACTGTCTCTCTCCCTCTCTCTCTCTCTCTCTCTCTCTCTCAAAAATAAATAGACATTAAAAAATTAAAAAAAAATCAATAAAACCAAAACAATACAATAACCTAAATGTATTGTGGTATCCCGGACTGGGTCCTGGAACAGAAAACAGACATTAGTGGAAAAACTGGTACCACCTGGAAAAGACTATATAGTTCAGCTAATAACAATGTGCTAATGTTCATTTCTTAGTTTTGACACAGGCCGTGTAAGATGTTGCCAGTAGGGGAAACTAAGTAGAAGGTATAGAGTTCTCTCTGTACTATCTTTGCAACTTTTCTGTAAACCCAAAATTATTCTAAAGTAACAACTTTATTGTTTAAAAAACGAATCAAAGACAAAATCCAAAGTGCCAAGATGGGGAAAAAATGTCTGCAAATGTATAACAAAAGAACAGAGTTCAAATAAGTCTGTAAGAAAAGTATAACACCTCTAGTCAGTAAAAAAGGGACAATTTACAGAAGACAATGGACAAGAGGAACCATTTACAGAAGACAAAAATCTTTCTGGAAAGCAACTGAGATTTGTATAATCAACATTAAAACATTTATACTCTTTGTTCTTGTAATTCCACTTTTAGTAATTTACCTAAGGCAAAAAATATAGTCATATATACATACAATAACATTAATTGAAGATTTATTACTGAAAGGAAAAAACTGGGCAAAGCCTGTCTATCCAACAATAAGACAACAGTTAAATTATATAATATACAAATGATGTAATAATGTAGTCATGTAAAAATTATGTCCTCAAAGTTTTATTTTGATCTTCTAATCTCACATTAAAAATTTTAAAAGCAGAATGCACCTGGATGACTCAGTTGGTTGGGCGTCTGACTTCAGCTCAGGTCATGATCTCACAGTTCGAGTCCCATGTTGGGCTCTGTGGTAACAGCTCAGCCTGGAGCCTGCTTCAGAGTCTGTGCCTCCCTTTCTGTATGCCCCTCCCCCACTTGCGCTCAGTCTCTCTCAAAAATACACAAACAAAAAAAAAATTAAAAAAAAATTTTAAAAGCAGGATCCAAAACTAAATAATCAGTATGATCCCCATATAGAAAGAAGAAATCCATCAAAATGCCAACAATATTACTTCTGGATAGTGGGTTTATGGGTTCAGCTTTTTTCTGTTTCCTGTAACTTGTATTGTTTTCTATAGTAAGTGTGTACTACACATGTATTAGAAACAACAAATATAAAAACCCTGAATTAAAAACAACCTACTCTAATTTGAATGGCCCTGACTTCTAGCCCACCAGATATTCTGACATGAACAGCATGCAGTGGGGAAGGAGTGGGCTTGAGGAGCCCACCACCCCATGGGCCTCGCAGGGCTAGATGGAGTTTTTTTACTGAGGATCTGGATGAAGAAATTCAGAACATGCTGATTAATTGTGCAAGTGATAATTAGGCTGGACTAGTAATTATTCCAGATTAACTTCCTATGCTGGGGGAGAAATGACCCATTCAAAGGATAAAATTCAACAGGTACCAATAAAGTGATGGCCCTACAGACAAACATGGCTAACATGCACACAGGACAGAAAAGCTTGTCTGAATCAAGATAAAGAAAAAAAGACCTTGACTACAACTAAAAGGGGAGGAAAAAATGCCCTTTAAGAAGGTGGAGTGGAATAGGGGAGGCAACATATAGAACATGTTAGGACAGAATGACATACAAATTCCTTCTTAAATAGAAACTTAGTAGAACATTGTGTCCATTACGCTACCATACAATTGAAATGGACTAAACACATCCTATGTATGTGTGTCGTACCCCTGTCTAGAAACACCACCCTAAGGTACTTTAAGGTCCA